>CP139753.1:17502500-18752500 GCA_034370585.1 Fragaria x ananassa | reverse complement strand
GAGGTACTACATCGTTAACAGAGCAAAAGTTAAGGTATGAAATTGTAAGAATTTCAAATCTGGGTATGAAAATGAAAACCACCCCATAGTTCAGGGGGTCTTTTGTAATTAATCCTTTTTAGAATGTTTACCATCTCATAGCTAGCTAGCTAAAGCTCCTCCGATCCACTTTGGACCAAATGGGAATCCTGCTGGATATATGTCATTTCGATTTTCGAAGCTCGTTTTTAAGATCGATCAGAAGAGACCCTTTCCACTCGGAAAGAGTAGTGATCGAGTTGCTATATATGCCTATGCGATTAAAAAGATCGATCTAGATAAATGCAAACTCATGTGTATCTAATTTATATACTGAATTGCATATTACTGTATCAGATATATATACAAGAAGATCAGTCATATGATATCTGCTATAGTGTTAAAAAAATATTAGTTATAAACAGTGTACTTCTTAGAGCTAGTTCTCTCCTGTTAATAATTAAGAAGCTAAGGTTCGTTAAGCCATTATATATTGGATCTGAAAGTATATATTTTTATGTAAGCAGGCTACCTAGCTAGAAGCATTATGAGCTAATAAACTATTGACCGGGGGTCTTGCTAATCATAAACATTTATTCTCGCCAGTGGTTTTCAAAATTAGTGGAACTGTTATCTTTTATCTACAAGTTTCCAACAACGAAGATGGAGGTGCTTTTTTTTTTAAAAGCTGCACCACTTGTTTCCTTGTTCCTCTTCCTTGATCATGTCTTATTCCCATCATATCTATCTCTGTTCATACAATCATAAACGATTGAGAAAATAATTCTAATTACTGTCTGTGAGAAACTGTGTCGGCATCATGCATATGTTGTCAACAATACTTCAATTTCACAACAACGCATTTGCTCTCACCATCAACCACCTTATTTTACTTCCAATTGTCATTTCATACTAATTCCAAAGTTAAAAACATCATTTCATGTGAAGTAAATGTTTGTAGAAATAATATTAGTTACCGGAATTTATTTACGTACTACATGTATGTGATGATATCTATATTTATTGATATGATAACAGTTTTTTTGTCAATGAAGTAAATTAAGTCATAAGAATTAGGTAATTTAGTTCTATTAGCGGTAATTACTCGATTTATAATTTTTTGCAAGTTTATGAACAAATTGTAATGTATATAGTAATTCAATTTTTTATATGTAAATGCATAAAATAAATATGGTAAATTCGTTGTCAATGTTATAATTTTGGTTCAAATAAGTAGTAATTTTTATCCAAATAGTTGTAAATGAGGGTATGAGATATATATGTAGGAATCATAGACGACCCCATTAGTTACCATCATTTCATACTAATTTCGAAGTTAAAAACATCATTTCATGTGAAATAAATACTCGTAGAAATAATATGAGTTACCATCTTTGTTGTAATGTGCTTTACGATACACTTGTCAATCATATTTAGATATGGCTACATGTTTAACTGTGAATATTATTGGTGATATGACAAGCAATTAATATGCTTTTTAGACACGTTATACCAAAAAACAAATGTGAAGTAAATACTAATAGAAATAATATGAGTTACCATCTTCGTTGTAATGTGCTTTACAATACATTTGTCAATCGTATTTATATCTGACTACATGTTTAACTGTGAAAATTATTGGTGATATGACAAGCAATTAATATGTTTTTTAAACACGTTATACCAGACAACAAATATGACCAGAGTGCGCTTCAGTCAGATCTAAACTTTCAACATGAAAAATCAAGAAGGAATCTTACTCGAGCTATTCATCATCTTGCAAAAACTTTCTAGAGCCATTCAAAATATCATCCCTTAGCATTACGACAACCAAGATTGTTTCTAGTTCTTATTCTTTACTTAACAATGCAGTGAGACAAGGATCATGTTTGAGAAAAGTCTTGCTAGCTAGCTAGATGTGGATTAGGTGATGTAGGTTGAATATTCATTCTCCTTAGACTAATAAGAGAGAAATTAAGAAAACATAAACATCGATAAACTTTACTGTGCTTAGTTTCAATGGTAGTAATCTATCAAAGGAACCCAACTTACAAGAGGAGTTTAAATAGGATCTCGATGATTCAATACATGAAATGAATGAATGATGTCAGACATGTTTGTCGTTAGGTGACACAAAACGTGTGCAAAGTTAATAATAGCCAACTTCTCATCATTGTTCTAGCCAAGCCAGTCAAGTTCACAGAACTTGGAAAAAAAAAAAAAAAAAGAAGAGAGAGAGTTCTAGTGCTAGCTCTTTGTGGCGCCGTCCGAGGACCTACGGGATGAACAGTTACTTTTACGTATATTGTCAAATTCGACGATAACATACAGAGAAAGAATCATATCTTCAATACAAAGTTCAACAGATACGTACATTTTTCGAATGTGTTTCCTTCTGTTTGCACATTTGCTTTCTTCTATGTACATGCATCAGCTGAAGTGTAAACTTCTGACAGATCGATACACGTATGTATACGTATTTATACATCTCTATGCATATGACACTACTGCTTACGCGTACTTGACTATGTTTGAGCTTTGAATAAGGAGGGTAGATACATATAAGATTATAAGGTAATCTTCGTGCTCTGCAAAAACATGTCATAGAAATGTTTGAAGAGAGTGACGGAATGTCTGTGGCAGGGGCGGAGCTAGTATAGGACCAAGGGGTGCCATGGCACCCCCTATAATTCATGTCATGCTATATAATTATGGTTACGAAGAATGATTATAGCAACGAAAGATTAATAAATCTACTTATTGGCCCCTCTTGTATGAAGACATGCATGCAGTTATTATTGAATGAATTTGGCAAAGTTGTAATGTATAGTGTCATCAATAAAACCAAAATTTTCTTTAACGTATTATCAAGAAATATTACCCAGAACAGTAATAAATACAACATACAATATTTCCTAGCTAATCTAGTTTCCAACCAATACAATAAATTGTATAATTATGTTATATGGTAAAATATTTTTATCTTGACTCATATATGATACATAACTTGATTTGTATTTTGTATTAGAAGGCTCCGAAGGAGAAGAGGAGTAGCATCTGTTTACCAGGCTTTGCTCTCTCTTATGACTCCCTCAAGCCGGCCTGCTACCTACGATTTCCTTGGGCGAGAAATCGGACGCAAAAACATTTCTAATACATGATTTTATCTAATCACTTTATTCAATGTATTGGTGTATCTCTTGTTTTTAGATTCAATCATTTTATTTAATATTTATACTTTTCTAAAGCATTTTCAAGTACATTATATTTTGGCCTCCCTTAACAAAATTTTATGGCTCCGCCTCTGGTCTGTGGTGGTTGTGTTTGTTATGTCTGTTATAACCGAGGTACAGAAGCTCTCTCCCTTCCGACTACTCAATGGACCGCATTGGCCATAGATGGATGGATGGACTTGTCGTATTGCAGGGGGTGAGTGCTTTCTTCTGTATCGCAAACAATGACTGTCCTTGTGAGAATATATATAATGCATGGCGTGGCATTTAGTGATATAGCTCCATATTAAGCTTATGTGAGTAAGCTGGGGACTAATACACCATTGTACGTAGGCTTCTGTAGGATGATTTGCCCCACGAATCTTTTTTTTTTTTTTCCTTTTTGTTGATGTTGAAGTAATATCCTTTGCACGATTTGGACTAAAATTGCCATAATGCAAGGGATTATAAGGCTGTCAAATTATGTCGAGTGCTTTCCTCTTCAGCTTTGTTCATCTTTTGATTCTCGTTCCCCTTCCCCTCTCTACCAACTTTCAACTAGAATCATTATTGTAAGTTCTCTTTTCTTTATATAGATCGAGCCAGCTAGCTATATGTAGCTACATACATCTTGAAGCTTTTGAGTGATTGATTCTTATATGACTAAACAAGTCCAGATTAGTTTCGTCCGACAAGCGGAAGTTAATCTTATGACTCTTGAGTCAACATTCATGACTAGTTAATTAGGTTTGTTTGAGTTATTTATATATGGTTAGATTAGGGAAGTAATTGAACTAGGGATTCTTGGCTTGGAAAGTTCATGACGATCAATCATATGAAACTCACTGACGTCATCGTATTTTTCTTTTCTTTATAATATGTATGGACACTTTTCATGCATTTAGAAATTAAAATGTCAATAATTATGCGCCATATATAAAAGTTTTGGATTGGTTGTTTATTATTGTCTTGCATATGATCTAAGGATTTTATTGTTTTGTTTTAAAAATTAAAATGTCAATAATTATGCGTCATATATAAAAATTTTAGATTGATTAAAATTTTCCATATGTATGTGTCTTGGTCTAATGCTAATCAAACAAGGAATCATAATTCTATATTGAGATAGGATATCAAAGATATGTTTCATTTTACAACACCTTATTGTGCTATAAAATCCCTATATAAGGGCTCCTATTAATGAATAAAATGATAATTCTATTTTCTCCTTACTAACTATCATTCTCTCAATAATTCATGTTGAAACATGTAACCAGCAACGTGGTTCTAACTCTAGAGTTAATAGCCAACCTTTTTTTTTTCTTCTGAAAACCCTAAAAAGCTTCGGTTACTACTTGTTTGCCCCTCGGCCACCGCTTGCCTACACTTGTCGCCGCTCACCTTTTTTCTGACCGCTGCTCCCGATTACGATTTTTTGGATTTTCTATTTCATCAAAGCTTTCAAGAACTTTTCAGGTACGATTTAAAGAATGTTTTCAAATTTTTTTCTTCCCACTAAACTCGAGGGAGATAAAGTGTATTCTCCTCTTCTTCATCTTCGTTCTATGCTTGGATATGTGTAAAACTGCAAGGAAATATTCCTAGAACTAAGAGCGTTATAGGTCCGGGTTGTGTTGTATCAACTCCGATGTCAATTTGGATTGTGTGGTATCAATCCTAGAAGTCCAGGTTGTGTTGTATCAACCGCGATATTATTTTGGATTATGTTGTATCAATCCGAGGACAAACTTACATTGAATTGTTTTGTATCAATTCTTATTGCATTGAATTGTGCTGTATCAATTATTATAGCATCGAATTAGTGACCTCGTTGTCTCGAACTAATATTTGCTTGAAATTGTTTGTATGCAGAGCCATGGACATCGCTCGCATCAAATTCGACATCTTGGATGCCTAAGGTACCGAGTATCATTGATGGGTGTCGGATGTTGTGCTGACCTTTATTGAAAAGGTCTACTCCGCTACCATTTTTCCTTAGAAAGACCATAAAACAGAACAGCCTAATGCAAGAGTTAAATCACAGGAATTAATGTTTCTTAGGCATCACCTCAACTCCACATTCCAATGGCAGTATCAGGACAAGAACAATGCCCAAGAATTGTGGGATGTGTTAGCCAAAAGTTTCAATAATATCCACACAACTCTACTGCGAGAGTTGCAAGCGCAATGGGATGATATTCACTTATTGGATTATAAAACTGTCGAGGAATACAACAAGGACATGTTATGTCTCTGAGCATGTCTCTAATTTTGTGGCGTCAAGAAGTCAGAAGACGATCTCGTACAAAAAATGTTGCTAACTTTTCACACATCAGCCACCGTGCTCATGAAGCAATACCCGCTAGAGTATAAGGCAAAACACATTACTACATTTGCACAGCTTATGACTCAACTTTTGACTGAAGAAAAGGATAAGGTGATCCAGGATTAGAATAACCTACGACACATTAAACAAGGTTTTTAAGGAGGCAACATGACATGCACCCATCAGCATGAAGACACGCGGCACAAAAAGGAGTGTTGCAAGAATATTCCATATGTGTGTGCCTTGGTCTAATGTTAGTCAAACAAGGAATCACGATTTTATATAAATATAGGATATCAAAGATATGTTCCTTTGTACAACACATTATGGTGCTATGTAATCACTATATAAGAGCTTCTATCAATGAATAAGATGATGATTCTATTTTCTCCTTACCATCTATCATTCTCTCAATAATTTCTTCTGAAACATATCGTTTATTATTGTCCTGCATATGACTTAAGGATTTTATTGTTTTTTTTTTACAAGATGAGTCATATGTGGAACAACAATAGGAAAGAACGATGAATCGAGAAATCGAGAGTGATCAAGAAATAGATGAACTTTACCTGCTGAAGAGGTAAAACAGAGAAAAGTGACAAGGGTGTTATCTAAAGTGGACTAAAAGAAGTATTCATCACCTTAACACCAGGGGCTAAAATGGGAAAATTATTTACTTAATTAGGACCATTATTTTTGTAGTCGCTGACAAAAACAAGGTACTAACTGATTTATACCTTTTATTATTATTATTTTTACTAAAAAAAAAACAGTTTATTATTAAGTAATAAATGCTCAAGGAGTGTGGTTACCAAATAGAGCTTGAAAACAAGCATATCAAAACACATTCAGAAATAGTGTAATTGAATTTGAAGAAATTTGTTCTAGCCAAAGGATAGAGTGATTATTATATACTCGTCCGCTGCCATGTATAGACAGAACAAGACATTGTGGTAGTACCCACGGTGGTAAATGTCTCGTGATCCACTCATTTGACATTCCATGCTCCACATAATATCTTGAATCATCATTCAATACTACTTCAGACGATTCAATAGTCCTATTTGTGTCAAAGTATCCATCTTTTACCCGATCAAAACCTCCGGGGTCCTAAATACAAAACCCTAGCAGACTAGAGCTCATCAACGCGGCCCATAAGTGAGCTAGAATCTAAAATAAGGCTGTAAAAGGAGTCCATATTAAAGCCCATCCCCATTTGGATTCCAAACCTCTATTGGGCCCCAAAGCAGAAGACCCATTGGACACCCATCTTGAATTGGGTCTAAAGTTGGGCATGGGCCTCGAGATTTATGTGCTCACCCACCTAGAAGTGAGGCTCCCAGCAACTCTGCCACCCACCTTCTTCTCGATATTGGTTGCAGCCATCATGTCATCTTGCAATGAATTCGTAATGGAATTGGGTCAAAAGTTGGGCCTGGGCCTCGGGATTTACGTGCACACTCACCTAAAAGTGAGGCTCCTAGCAACTTCGCCACTCACCTTCTTCCCGATCTTGGTCACATCCATCGTGTCATCTTGCAATGTATTCGTAATCCAACGTGCCATATGTAGCCATTCGAGAGAGGAAAAACTACCACTGGCCAATTCCAAGCAAAATTGGATTTTCCTAAAGCTTCTTTCAATAGATCTACCGCTTGGCTGCAGTATATTAACAACTCCCTTCATCGGCGTCTTCCATTTGAATCGCCACGCTTCCCTGATCACCAAATCAGCTACTTCCTTATCTATTTAATTGATCTTGAGTTGTTCCCGACTAGGTCGGATCCGGCCTGGATCTTCTTCCTTCTCTATAAGAATGCCGGAGACCACACATCTCCAATTCCATGGTTCAGACCTTCTTCGAAGAACTATCGGGATGGTGACAAGATGTAGATGAGATCCTTCCGTTTAGAATTATGGCTAGGATCGATCACCAAAATTGGATCCTCAAGAACAATTGATTGGAGTGTGGGAGCCTTTTACAAGTGGCCATGAGAGGCTTGGTTTCGGAGAAACTCCTGTTTGGTGGCAACACAATTACGCGGTGGCCTTAGGGTTTTGGTGGCTGTGCTATAGAGAGGCAGCCTTAGGGTTTTGAGAAGTCGAGAGGAAGCCATTTGTTAGACCATATTTAACACATTTTTTCATTCTCCTAAATATTGAATTTGTCTTGTTTTTAAGTTTTTAACTTTTACTAAATCATTTTCTATTTATTTAGGAATATTGCAAGAGTGAAGGAAACATCATTTTTTTACATTAATATGGAAAATTGGAGCTAGGAAGAATGACGGTTCAATGTGGTGCGAAACGTAAATTTCCTAATTCCGGCGAACCATCACTATTGGCGATACAAATGGCGACTCACCACTACTTTTGGTGGTGCTATAGCTTTTCTAATCACCATAAAAGAGGAGCAAAGAGAAGATAGGTGATTGAGTAACAATATGAAATTCATCATATTATTTATTAGATAATAGTCAACATCATGTTTTAAACATCATCATTGCCTGCTGTTAGTACATAGCCAAAATACTTGGCTAAGCCGAGAATACGGTACAATTACCCGGTCGAGATAGCCCTGGTGGGCCCTTCACAGACATCCAAAGAAGGAAGGGCCGGTAGCAAACCGCTTGTCGAAGTCACTCTAGCGGCAAAACACCCCTAAAAGAGGAGACACTTCAAAGGAGGGCAAAGAGTCCCACATTGGAAACAAGCTCAAGGTACACAAGCTTAGCCTATAAAACAAGCTCAAGGTACACACATCTATACTCTCACATACTCAAATATATATATACTCTCCTACTTTCATTCCTCTACCCGTATAAGTGCTCATAGCTCACTTAAGCATCAGAGAGTCGAAGACTGGGCCACCCCAGTCCCGACCCCGTGACGCTGTCATTTGTGCAGGTACCGAGTGAAAGCCTCTCAGGAATTCTGCTTCGTTCCGCCCCGCGACCACTTTCCGGCCTGGGACGTAACAGGTAGAAACAATTGGCGCTAGGAGGAGGGCGTCCTCAAGTGGAGACCCTCACGTCGTTCGCCATCATCTGCCTAGAAATCCCGAAGAGAGAGAAAGTAGATCTGATTTTCTCTCTCTCCTTCGCTTGGGCGTGCCGCAGCAAGGTAGCTCACCTTCACATCCATCAAGCACACAGTCTTCCAATAAACCCAGTGCGGCCTCCCCGACCTCCGGCCAAGGCCCACGAGCCGGTGAGCACCTCCCAGAAAAACTGATCTGGACACCCAGCTTCCCTCAGCCGAAGCGGGAATATGCTCGGTCTCGCGACCCCAATCTCGGCGCCCTTCCCCCCGGGATATGCCTCCGCTTTTGGCACCCCTTCCCGGCTCGGGACCTCGGGACGAAGCAAATAATATGCCTTCGCTTTTGGCGCCCACTCGCCCACTTGATATTTCTCTCCCGGGGACGCCCGCCCAGGTCTTGGTGCTGCTCTCCCGCCATCCATTCGCGGACTCCGCTGGTCAAGCCAGTCCTCGCGGACTCCGCTGACTTCGCCAGTCCCCGCGGACTCCGCTGACCTCGCCAGTTCCTCGCGGCATTCCCTGGTCTCGCCAGAGTTCTTAAACCTCGCGTGGAGACATCCCTAGTAGTTCCCCTGGCGGACACCCCCACAGTTCTCCATCCCGACCTCCCGGGACTCCTCTATCCCGACAGAAGGATGCAAAAAAAAAAAACCCTTCCCGACACAAGATATAGTCCCGACCAAGGAACCCGTGACAAGAAACAAGCGGCTCCGCCCAGAGCTCCGGGAGCCCTTCCCACATGGCCCCTGAGTTCCCGAGGCCCCCATCCCTTGCTCACCATGCTCTCGGAACGTGCCAGCACAAGTGACCCGCTTCACACCCCTATCATGGGGGGCCCCCTTCCGGGTCTCAGTGCCTCTCCCAAGACTGAGTTACACACATCCGCCTTCCTCCCTCCCGGGACCATCAATTTCTCACCGCGGACACCGTTCGCCACGCCAGACTCCGCGGACTCCTCTTATCTCGCCATTCCTCGCGGACTCCACTGGTCTTGCCAGAGTCCCCGCGCACCGCGTAGTGGCTCTACACGGCTCCAGATAAGTCTTACTTCACATTATTCAATTAAGTTGTTATCATACAAATAGCATGACCACATGCATCATAGTATATTCTCATGTACATGCTAAACACATACTTGTAAACCATGTGCAAACCACATACACTTGCTTCACATGATTACAAGCCAAATATTGCTGTACATTTATCTATATCAATCACAAGCTACACACACACCATGTGTAAAGAGCCAGCATTCAAACATGCATCCTTTAGCTACACACGCCCTTAGCGCGACCTGTTCCGCCACCCCTTCCCGGCTCGGGACCTCGGGACGAGACAGGAAGACCCCTTATTCCTAGCCAACCCGACAGTAAAACCCTTACCCTAGAATTATTACCAACACCACAAACATGTGAACAATCCCACACACCAAATAACCCGAAACAACGCCGCCACCACATACAAATCCAAAGACAAAGAACGCCACCAATTCATACCGTGAAACAGTGGATCCGCGTAGTGCCAATGAAGCTGGTTGCAAACAGCCAAACGTTCGCACCCACTCGATAGAGGGTGAAGTGGGACGCTCCCCAATCTGAGGTTTGTCAAACCACCGAAACTCTAAAGCACAAATTGCAGCTCACCCAATTTTCAGTTTGCAAAACACGAACTCCCCCCTCCAGCTATCCCAAACCCCATGCATACATTGACTCGCCAAGGCAACGGCTCGCAACGCTCGATGGCGAGTCTCCCTAATCAAGCGCGGACGGACTCGCCATGCAGCGGCCACAACGCCATTTCACGACAGTCCCCAACCAAGCGCGGACTGACTCGCCACATAGCCACAGTCCCCAATCAAGCGCGGACTGACTGGCCATCTCGCGACAGTCCCCAACCAAGCACGGACTGACTCGCCACATAGCCACAGTCCCCAATCAAGCGCGGACTGACTGGTCATCTCGCGACAGTCCCCAACCAAGCGCGGACTGACTCGCCACATAGCCACAGTCCCCAATCAAGCGCGGACTGACTGGCCACCTCGCGACAGTCCCCAACCAAGCGTGGACTGACTCGCCACATAGCCACAGTCTCCAATCAAGCGCGGACTGACTGGCCACTTCGCGACAGTCCCAACCAAGCGCGGACTGACTCGCCACATAGCCTCAGTCCCCAATCAAGGGCGGACTGACTGGCCACAGTCCCCAACCAAGCGCGGACTGACTCGCCACATAGCCTCAGTCCCCAATCAAGCGCGGACTGACTGGCTACTTCGCGACAGTCCCCAATCAAGCGCGGACTGCCTCACCACATAGCCTCAGTCCCCAATCAAGCACGGACTGACTGGCCACTTCGCGACAGTCCACAATCAAGCGCGGACTGCCTCGCCACATAGCCACAGTCCCCAATCAAGCGCGGACAGACTGGCCACTTTGCGACTGTCCCCACCCAAGCGCGGACTGAATCGCTAGAGCAACATTAAAATTTTCTTCTTGCCAACAGGTTTCTGGAACATCACCCCCGTCACCTCGTGACTCTCGCGTGGGGACTTGGGGACTCGGCACCATGCCTCCTACTCCCGGGTAAAACCTATCCTCAGCATCTCTAGAATAACTCCCCACCCAAGAACTCTCTCGGACTGGGGACTTGGGGACTTGTTAGTACATAGCCAAAATACTTGGTTAAGCCGAGAATACGGTACAATTACCCGGTCGAGATAGCCCTGGTGGGCCCTTCACAGACATCCAAAGAAGGAAGGGCCGGTAGCAAACCGCTTGCCGAAGTCACTCTAGCGGCAAAACACCCCCAAAAGAGAAGACACTCCAAAGGAGGGCAAAGAGTCCCACATTGGAAACAAGCTCAAGTTACACAAGCTTAGCCTATAAAACAAGCTCAAGGTACACACATCTATACTCTCACATACTCAAATATATATATACTCTCCTACTTTCATTCCTCTACCCGTACAAGTGCTCATAGCTCACTTAAGCATCGGAGAGTCGATGACTGGGCCACCCCAGTCCCGACCCCGTGACGCTGTCATTTGTGCAGGTACCGAGTGAAAGCCTCTCAGGAATTCTGCTTCGTTCCGCCCCGCGACCACTTCCCGGCCCGGGACGTAACAGGTAGAAACACCTGTTCTAACCTATGTTATCATTTCTCCACCTTTTAGCTTTTCTTTTTAGTATTTTTAACCATGTTCACACTCTTCCCCCATCTCTCATATGTGAGAAGCAAAGAGAGAGCTGATTTTGCTTCTCTCTCTCTCTCTCTCCCACTTTTCACCCGTCTTTCTCTTACGTATACATGCATCCATTCATTCACAATATCAATCATCCACCCATCCACCCATTCACACATTCACCCTTTTCACATTTTCAACTTTCTCTCCACTACACACCTCCAACTTCTTCTTTCAAAATCCAAACTCATTTTCTTCCTCTATGTCACACCTCAATTTTTGAAGGATAATTTTTAAAAATTTATGCATGATATATCTTAAAATATTATAATCTCAAAACCTGTTTCAAACAAACTTCATAAAAAACTAAAACTCAATGCGGGAATGTAATTGTTACACAACTCCACACTGAGTTAAATATTACATTTCCTTATTTACATAAACTTGAAAGTCAAGAAAATGAAAACACTCACATGAGTTTAATACTGTCTACCCAAATATAAAATTATACAGTGTACATCAAAACCAAAAAAAAAAAAATCATGCGACTAAGCCTCCGCCTCAACCCTGCTGATCCTCACCTGCAGGTATAACCCCTACACCAAGAATTGGTGCACCGGGTTGTAAGCAACAAACCCAGTAAGCTAAAAATCACATATGAGTAACTCCCAAAAATAACTCAATACTTCTAACATCCAATTATAGCATCAATCAAAAAAAAAAAAAAAACATCCAATTATAGCACAATAGCGATTTAGATTAATAATTAATTTCACAAATCCAACACTTTTACAAATAACATGTACCCATGAGTCCGAGATATTAATAAATATCTCTCATGACATACAACAACAATTTATGTACCCATGGGTCCCAGATACCATAAGGTATCTCTCATGACCTACACTGATAGACGGATTATAGCTCTAATTTTAATGTAACCAATCACCCGGCGAAAGGCTTGGAACTTAGTTTGACTGTCCAATATCAAATCACAAAATAATAATAGCATCGTAACCTTAACCAATCACCCAATTAAAGTCTTAGAACTCAGTTTACTACCTACACAACAATTCACAATAGAGTAGAATCATCTTAATCATAACCAATCACCCGATTAAAACCTTGGAACCCAGTTTGACTATCTACACAACAAATCACTATATAATAATATAATATGAAAACTTGTTTTATCTTACCTATAAGCCGTTGGCGATCAAGCTCATATATTTAAAAACAAACAATACCATACTCTTTAATTCAACATCATCAACAACACAAAGAGCACATCATAAAATTATATCTGTTGGCCAAAACAATATCCTTCCACATAGATATATTTATATGAACAAACATAGATATTCCCATAAGAATAATCTATCAAGAACCAATAATAATATGATCACATGAACATTAAAAATAATCATATAATAGGAAAACTTGTTTTATCTTACCTATGAGCCGTTGGCGATAAAGCTCATATATTTTAAAACAAATAATAGCATATTAATAAATTCAACATCATCATCAAATGACCATAATAAATTCGGCATCATCATCAAATGACCATAATAAATTCGGCCAAATTGTTAACCTTGGTAAGATTTACTCACCTAAAAATCATGCTGCGTCTTCACAAAAAACTCAAGAGCCAAGCTCAATGTCAATTCCACAAGCTACCTAATTAACACAATTGTTAACTTTAGTAACTACTCAAAAGAATAGATTAACATTGCACCCTTATACTAACCCTTACAACAAAGTTTTGCCCGAAGGAGGGCAACCTTCCTCCATGATCTCACAAGGTCATCGGACACTCAAACAACCTAATGTAAAAGTAAAACATGACTTCTACTCTCAGAACTTCCAAGCACAACCTCTCACACAAACTCAAATGACTTGAACCTAATATACATTACCAAATCATAACATAAACTAAGCAAACTGAGCATCCAACTTACCAGAGACTGTCACCAATTCAAACAGAAACTGCCTGAAACTTCGCTCAAAGCTCAACCGCCTAATCTGTAAATTGGAAGCTCAAGGTCCCAAATTAAGATCCGATGCTTGCCTAGCAATACCCAAAAGAGCAAGGACCTTCAAAAATTACCTAGAACAATCCTTTGTCATTGTCGAACTAGTCGAACCCAGACAAGACTGCTATGCTTGCCTCCTACTGCTATAGTTCAAGACGAGGCCACCCACTTTCCTAGGAAGCTTCGCACGGAGGAGACGAGCCTAACTAGACGGTTGCATCGTCGGGGGTCGCCATGTTAGAGTTCCGGTTAGAGGGCAATAGCGGCAGTGGCTCTCGGGCCTTGCTGCGCCTTATACGCCGGTCACCAGCGTCAAAGACCGACACAGTTGGGTAGGTGAGGACGAGACCAATCTAACGGAACCGGTGGCAACCAAAACAATGGCCGGACGACCGACTTCTTCTATGGCGAAAAAGTGGCTGCTCGTGCGGTTCGAGGAGGAGAGAGAAAAAGAGTTAAGTTTATGAAATTAGGGTTTTCACCCCACAACTTTTCTATTTATACACTTTCTAAAACAAAAACTAACTTCCTATGACCGTAACTTTTTCATACGACATCCATTTTACGCATACCGCATATCTACGAACTCGTATCACCAAACTCTACAACTTTCATTATGGAAGTTTTTGAAAATAACTTACAGATAAGAAAGTCATCCCTTTTAAAAGTCAAACACCTTAATAAAATTGACTCCCGAGACTTCAACTTCGCACATACAAATAAGAATTTCCTACAAACAATCCTTCATTAATTTTGGAAATAATACAAGGAATTTGATATAAAAATCTGGGGTATTACACTCTACCTCACCCACAAAACTCTATCTCCTCCATCACCACCACCATCTCTAATCTTAAACCTTCATTAACATCACCACTACTACACCATTTCTCCATTCACTTTTCTCTATTATTTTCTCCATCCACTCTACATATTCATACAAAACAGAGATCTAGCTTCACTACCTTTCATCATTAAATCTTCAAGAGCAAGAATGAGAGGGAATCACACCATCACCACCACCACTAACACGTAAGTTTGGGGACAAATCTACACACCACTAAGCCAACCCTATCCTTTTTACTCTAGATTCAATTTGATGTTTGATTTGGTTTTGAAATTTGTTTATGTAATTATGAGTGAGTAGAAATTTGTTGGGGTTAGGTTAAAAGTCATAACCAATCTTGTATGGATTGATGCTATTTTATGATGTGATACAATTTTAGTTAATATTCATGTTTAGAGCTTGGTAACCTTTAAGTGTTAGAGCATGAAAGTACACTAGGTGTGTATGTAGGGGTTGTGAATTACTATAAACTTAGTTGGTTTGCATAGTTTCTTCATCTCCAAACTTTATACACTTAAGGTAATGCATTAGATGCGTAACTGGATTGAAATGTATGTCTTAAGTAGTTAAGTACCACACTCGAGAGGGGTTGCTTGATACCACAAAAGAAGCATGTCCCTTGTCATACTCGAGAGGGATGCAAAAAGATAAATTGGTTGATTAGCTTAGCTTCATTCATAGTGATTTGCATCAATACTTACAACATCAATACTTACAAGAGAGTTGGTGCTAGACAATTCGAATCCTAACACCATTCATTACATCACTAGTTTAGTTTAGAGTAATTTAGTTTACATTTGAGTATTTAGTTTAGCTAGTTTAGTTAACTACTTCAAAAACCCAAAATCAAATCATTACTCCATGTTGCACATGCTCACCATGAGCCTAGATTTTCTTATGTGTTTAAGTTTATGTTTGTACATTTGCATATTCTAGCTCTCTTAAGGTTAACACCCTAGCTAGTGAAAAGAATTCAATCCTCGTGAGTTAGACAACCTTTCTCAAATCTTTATACTATTAGTTGTACCCCTTATACTTGAGGGTGGTTTTTTAGCTAACATTATTTCTTATGGGATTTTATTTACCTTTTATTAGTTTATTCAGCACAGTCACAACAAACAAACAAGCACTATACTAGAAAAGTTTATCAACAAACGAAGGATACACTCCACCAAACCCGGAGCCGAGCATACTGAAACCTTAGGGTTTCGGTAGTAGGGAGACGACATCGGACACCTATTCTCTACTAGCCTCTGGTTCTTTTCAAGTGCCACCCTTTTCCAGTGCGGCGTACTAGTAGCGACGGCTGGGTAGGAATCCAGATTAGATCTATATTTGGTGGAGGTTTAGTTTTGGATTGCAGGACTTCGTAAGCTGTAGATCAGAATTGACAAGGGAGGAAATGGGTGGAGTACGGCGGCTTTAAATGTGAAGATTTGAAGTAGATCTCGACTGTCAAGTGTGACGGCTCTTATTCTGGTGGGAAGTGCTAGCGTCTAGTGCAGCGGCGACACTAGTTTGCAAGTCAAAAATGGTGGATCGACAGAGAAGGCAAGGCAGAGGCATATGAAGGGTAATCAACGGCCAGAGTCCAAAGACTTCTTGGTGAGATGTGGTTCATGCGGGGGAGAACATCGAACTGAGTTGGAGGCAGTGGAGCTTAGGTGGTCCAAGCTGGTGCATGATCAAGATCTTAGGTCCAAGTAGGCTGAAGGTTGGGAGGAGGCATGTGGGAGTGGGCTAGGTCCTTTTAGGCCTGGGCCATTTTCCCTTATCTCAGTTTTGCCTTTGGGCTCGCCTTCCAGGTTCGGGTCACTACAAGCGGGTTTTTACGTATCCTTAGTTTCAAAGTTGTTCACTATTTGACGAGTGGAGGGGTACACCATGAATTTCTCTAGGGCGCCCAAGCCAATCATGACGGATGATGAGAATTAGGGTTATGATGAATAAATTAGTTTTTGGATGTCCATTTTTTTGGACGTAGTATTTTGGCTTAGTTTGATTGTCCACCTTTTGGACTTTATTTTCCTTGTAGGATTTTAGTTTTTATCATCTCTTTGGTGATCATGTGACTATTTGTATAGTATGTCAATCAAGCAATGGATGTAAATGAGGGTCACTCGTGGTCTTCTAGCTTGATCTTGTAAGATCATTTTAATGCCAACGGAGTTCTCTATTTCCTCGGAGAATTACACTACTAAATATATTAAAAAAAAAAATTCTCTCTGCTCTCTAGGGTTTCTCTATGAGATTATGGTTTTTCTAGAGAAGCTGCGCTGGCACTAGGGGCGGAGCCAGAATTTATACTTATGAGAGGTCCGTATATAAAATATCGATTATACAACCGATTACTATAATATAAGATGAAAATGTAATAATATAAACCAACGGTCAACCAAAAAAAAATTCATATAAGTAATGAGTACTCAAATATAATCAATCAAAACATAAACGATATGTATTTCTCACTTGCTACAAACTAATAAAAACAAATAATGTGTCACAAAGTAGCCTAAGTAGTACCGTAAATCCCGATACAAAGACGAAGCCGTGAAAACTGAAAAGCTACAAATGCTAATTATTGTGAGGAATTATTAATTACTAATTATTATTTTAGTTGTAAATTGAATACTACCTTTGTTGTTTATTCATAATATATGATGATCACGTGTGTAATGCATGGGCAGGATGAGGTGTAAACTCTCTTAACATTACTTAGATTTGGTCTTTAACGTTGTGTTTAGATAAAGTAATTTTAATGTCCATAAAAATTTCAAATCATGGGAATTAAAATTTCATGAATTTAAATTTCATTAATTGAGAATTCCATTGTTTGGATGTCATGCATGATGTAGAATTTTAAAAGAACAAGAATTTGTATTCAAACTAACCTCAGTTAAGAGAATTTAAGCTCCTAAATTCAACAATTATTTTCCCATGAAAATTGCTAATTCCACGGGATAAGAATCCAAACGAGGGAAACTGTCCTAAAAAATTAGGAATTCCTTATTTTTTTTATTAAATTCCCGGAAATTCACATGCATCAAACACTAAGTTAATGAGGGTTCAGTATCAATAAACATATATATGTCATCAATTTAGTTAATAAAATATCCATACATATATATTTCTGCAAAAAAGCCAGCGAGGTTCGGACCCTGTGAGGCCGGAGTGTAGCTCCGCCTCTGGCCGACACAACAGGAACGAGATCAGATCTTTCGTTGTAAGATGAATGCCCTAATATGGAACTTCCAGGGGATTGTAAATCGTAAAACAAGATATGCACTCAGGATGCTAATCCAAAAACACCAAGCACATCTGATATTTTTCCTTCATAGATCTGAATAAATAGCAGCTTGGCTAGCATATAACTTTGAGATAAGAAACATAAGATGATTTCTCAATAATATGTGTCCCGATCTAACTTTGGGCTCTGATGCCATAATTGGAAAGGAGAAAGGAGATATATATATATATATATATATATATATATATATATATATATATAGGGAGGATCTAAAGAGGACCTCCATACTTTAAGAATTTGACGATTTCTACTATTTTACATTAGTAGATGACTTCATTTAACGATCTCAACCGTTGATCCTCTAGATTCATATGCAAGACACATGTCTACAAAATTTCAACTAATTCCATAATCATTTGGTCATTCAAGTTAACGTAAATAATTGTAGGCCGTTAGATAAAATTAAAACTAATATTGTGCTAATTAAATGGTTAAACGTTTTTCATTTTGGCTAATTTTTTGTAGGATTCATATGTGGGTAAGTAATGTGTCCCGATCTAACTTTGGGCTCTGATGCCATAATTGGAAAGGAGAAAGGAGATATATATATATATATATATATATATATATATATATATATATATATATATATATGGAGGATCTAAATAGGACCTCCTTACTTTAAGAATTTGAGGATTTCTACTATTTTACATTAGTAGATAACTTCATTTAACGATCTCAACCGTTGATCCTCTGGATTCATATGCAAGACAGATGTCTACAAAATTTCAACTAATTCCATGATCATTTGGTCATTCAAATTAACGTAAACAATTGTAGGCCATTAGATAAAATTAAAACGAAAATTGTGCTAATCAAATGGTTAAACGTTTTTCATTTTGGCTAATTTTTTATAGGATTCATATATGGGTAAGTAACTAGGGAATGAGTGGCTTTGATTGTCAAAATAAATGTTAGAACTAAAAACATCCTCACTTTAAGAGTTTAAGTATGTCATCTCTAGATCTGGACTATATATATATATATATATATATATATATATATATATATATATATTCAGGTTTATGTTTCAATTATATATAGAATTGAAAGATAAACCTGAATACTCTGAAGCCACAAATGAATGAGGCAGCGAATACAACCCTAGAGCTGAGCATACTTTCTATGTATACGTTCACAAGAGTGACCACAGAATAGATGACACATGTGCATCAGCAGTAGGATATTAACCAGCTAATTATACCATGCCGTAACTAACTGTACATTAACAGACTAATTAATTAGCTAATTAACAAACTAATTAATCAGCCAATTAAAATAGTAATTAATGCAGCAGCAACCCTAATAGTTAACACGAGGGAAGACATGTTCAATAAGCTAGCTAGGTTCCTCAAGGTAGCAAGTAAAACAGTCATTTAGCTTTCCTCGATCTAACCGGTACAAGCTTGATAAACTGATTATATATAGTTAACAGAAATTCCTGGCTCTAGTGTCTTCTCTGAAGCTTCAATGCCTTTAAGGTAAACAACACACATGGTTAACCACAGAATATCTTTTAGTCACAATCCTGATTATTTGAGATTCTTATTTTCAACGCTCCCTCTCAAGTTAGAGTGTATGTTGATCACTCCCAACTTGCTCAACAATGTGATGAACTGATTCGAACTCAAGGGTTTTGTGAACATGTCCGCTGGTTGTTCCTTGGTTCGTATGTGTGTTGTTTTCACCAATCCCCTCTGTACTTTTTCACGTACAACAAGACAATCTATTTTAATATGTTTGCTCCTTTCACGGAATACAGGATTTGACGCTATATGAATTGCCGCATGATTGTCACAAAATAATATAACCGGTTTAACTTGTTTGACATGCAAATCCCTCAATATATATTGTAACCATGCAATCTCACAACATGTAGTGGTCATTGACTGATACTCAGCCTCTGCACTTGAAGGTGAAACTGTACTTTGCCTCTTTGTTTTCCATGATATGAGTGCATGTCTAAGGAAAATACAGTACCCGGTCGTTGATCGTCTAATATCTTTGCATCGCACCCAGTCTGCATCACAGTATGCCTTTAACTCCAATGATCTTGTGGAAGGCAGTAAAATCCCTTGACCAGGTGTCTGTTTTATGTACCGCAATACCTTGTGTACTGCATCCAAGTGAGGCTACCTGGGCTTGTAAATGAATTGTCTGAGTATGTGGACTGCATAAAAAAGATCTGGTCTTGTGATGGTTAGATAAATGAGGAGCCCAACAAGTCTCCAGTATTGTGACGCATCTGCCAGCAGATCTCCCCCTCCTTGTGTGAGCGACACATTCTGCTCAATCGGATATGAAGATGGCTTTGATCCAAGGAATCTTGTGTCCTCAAGAATTTCTAATTCATACTTTCTCTAACATAAGGCACTTCCCTGTTTGGATCTTGCGACTTCTATTCCAAGGAAGTATCGTAATTGCCCCATATCTTTTAGTTTAAAATGACTTGCAAGAAATCTTTTTGTTTCTGTGATATCTGCCAGACTATTTCCTACTAGAATTACATCATCAACATAAACCAACAAAGCAGTAAAAGTACCTTGGTGGCTTCGGACGAATAAAGAATAATCGGACCATGACTACATGAATCCGGCTGATTTGAGTGTTGTGGACAACTTCAAAAACCATTGTGTAGAAGCTTGCTTTAACCCATATAATGACTTGTGAAGTTTACAAACCCGATTCTCCCCCTTTCGTTCGAAGCCAAGAGGAAGTTGCATGGAGGCATCTTCAGTGTGATCACCATTGAGGAATGCATTATTGACGTCTAATTGGTGAAGGTGTCAATTCTTCAAAGAGGCAAGACTAAGCAGGATGCAGACGGTAGTGAGTTTAGCAACCGGTGTGAATGTTTCTCAATAATCAAGACCTTCAACCTGACTGTATCTTTTGGCCACCAACCTAGCCTTGTACCGCTCAATGGTGTTGTCGAGTTTGTATTTGATTTTGTAAACCCATTTACAACCAATGAGTCGTTTGTGAGCAAGTGGGGGAACCAAGCTCCAAGTCTTGTTATCTTGCAGTGCTTGGCTTTCTTTGCACATTGCTTCTCTCCATTTCGGATCCCTGACTACCTGAGAGAAAGTAGAAGGTTCCTTTTGCAAGGTAATATTGGCAGTAAAGGTACGATGAGAGGTGGAGAGGTTAGTGTAAGATAAAACTTGAGAAAGGCTATGCGCAGTACCTGAGGAAGGAACCTTTGCCTTGGAAGATGATGAGCCGGTACGTGACAGGAGAGCCGCCTTAATATGAAAGTCCTGCAATGCGGTTGGTACTTTAGTGGCTCGTGTAAACTTGCGAGGTGGTGTGGACTGTGGTTGTGACTGTGTGGGACGGACAAACTCATCGGTAGAAGAGACGGTGTGATTTTTGTTTGTGAGAGACACAGCGGAAGACAGAAGGGAGTTTGAAAGAGGATTTGTATTTGTGGGAAACACAACAGAAGACGGAAGAGAATTTGAAAGAGGATTTGTAGGAGAGTTAATGTCAGCGGAAGACTTGGAAGGTAAAGGAGTATTTTGTGGAGATATGGTTGATGTGATATCTGTATCAAGATTAGATTGTGGGGTTTGAGTAGGAGAAGGAAAGAAAGTCGGACTAGGATTACGTGGAGACGAAAGCTGATTTGGTTGAAAAGGAAAGATACCTTCGAAAAAGATTACATCCCAGGAAACTAGTGTTTTCTTGGTAGCCAAGTTATAAAGTTTATACCCCTTTTGCCCTTGAGAATAGCCAAGGAAAACACATTCTGTTGATCTAGCGTCAAACTTGCTAGGACGTTTCGGATGTGTAGAAATAAAGCATTGACACCCAAAAACCTTTAAATGAGAATAATTTGGTTCTTTGTTTAAAAGTTTTTCAAAATGTGTTTTACCTTGAAGTACTGGAGTGGGCGTCCTATTGATCAAATAAGCTGCAGTGAGTATGGCATTCCCCCAAAATGGTTTTGATAGGTTTGCTTGGAATAGGAGAGCTCGTGCCATGTTGAGCAAATGGCGATGCTTGCGTTTAGCCACACCATTTTGTTGTGGTGTGTTGACGCAGTTAGTATGATGAATAATACCTTTAGCTGAGTAGAATTGAGGAATCTTGAATTCAGGGCCATTGTCACTCTTGACTATCTTAACACATCGATCAAACTAGTTCTCAACTAATTGGATGAATTGAATTAGCAAAGGACAAGCTTGAAATGTTTGCTTAATCAAATACACCCAAGTACTATGTGAATGATCATCAACAATGGTTAAGAAGTATTTTGCACCAGAAATAGATGGAACATGATAACCACCCCAAATATCAATATGAATTAAATCAAAACAAGATTCACTACGAGTAGTACTCAATGAAAAAGGTTGCCTAGTAAGCTTGGCTAAAGGACAGACATGACAATTGTTTGAAGTGCAAATTTTATTTGTAAGGAATGGAAATAAGGGAAAAACTTTGTTTGGAAGGATGACCAAGTCGTTGATGCCACAGATTGTCTGAGATGTTGTGTACCACATTGCATGTTCCTTTCGTTGGTGGATTGAGGCAGTAGAGTCCCTCCCTTTAAATTCCCGTCCTAATCATCTTCCCCGATTGTAGGTCCTATATGACACAAACATTTTCTAGAACAATGGTGATATAGAATGAGTTGCAAGCTAGTTTGCTCACAGAAATCAGGTTTAGGTAAAAGAATGGGACACATATATAGAACATCATGGAGAACAAAATTGTGATGGAAAACTGATGTTCCAATATGAGTAACATGTGCCGATGTACCATCAGGAAGCCGAACCCATCGGTTTTGGACTCGTTTCAATGAAGTAAGCATTATAGGGCTACAAACAATATGATTACTGGCACCACCATCCAACAACCATATTGTTTCATGTCTACTTTGTGCAAGGTGTAATGCTTTACCTGAGAGTTCCTCATAATTTGGAACGTTACCGACCTAGTTGGCAAAAGCAGACTTTGAGGCAATCATGAGTTGGTTGAGAAGCTGTTGACATGCTTCTGGTGAGAGCTGTAACTCGGGTACTGCCTCCTTACCATCATGCTGAAAAGCTACATGATTAACTGTTGGTTCTGATTGTCCACCTTCAATGGCATTCTTCCTCTTTCGGCACTAATCATAAGTGTGGCCTTTGTTATTGCAATATGTGCATTTGAGGTGAGCTCTACAGTTTTTGGTGTAGTGATTATTCATTTTGCACTTGGCATAGTGCTTTGTCTCTCCTTCTGCAAATCTAAAATCACGGTTGGTCTTTTTGGCTGCAAAGGCAGATGCCTCTCCTTCCGCAAAATTGAATTCACGGCTGTCTTTCTTGGCTGCAAAGGCAGACGCTTCTGGTGGTAACGGAGACTTCCCACTGGAAACCTCTGCTTGTTTCTCATGGTGGAGTGCAAGAGAGTATGCCTTGTTCACACACTATGCCATATATATCATCAGACGACACTTTTCGGACGACATATTTTGGACGATTTTGAGTTTGTGTCGTCTGATTAATTTTTCGACCCTTTAGACGACATTTGTAAAGTATAAGTCGTATGAGTGCCATGCTCCCTTCATACTTCTGGATGTTGCTCAATTTTTCTGTCATATGCAAAATTTCAGACGGCATATATATGCAGTGTAAAAAAGCAACATTTAGCAACTTTATGGTAATACGTTAGACAACATATAAAAGTTGTCTGTGAAAGAATGCGAAATCTACTTTTAATCCCCTTTTTATATACTTCGTCCAACAACATATTAATGTCGTCTGAAACAACCATAAATCTTTGATTTATACCTCCATTTTGAACCCTTAAATTCACTTATTCAGACGACAAACAAATGACGTATAACAAACCCATAAAATTGAGTGTACGAACCTTGTAATGTATAACTTCAAACGACATATGAAAGTGGTCTCTCTGACCCTAAAATACTCAATTTATAATTAAATATTGAGTTTGGTTACCTTTTATTGTATTTAATAAGATGACATATAAACGTCGTCTGAGGGAACCTGAAATATAAGTTTGAAAAATGGCTCAACCTTTTAATCTATTCATCAGACGAGGTTAATATGTCGTCTGTATGAACTTAAAATAGTCAATTCATTTTAGTTTGGGAGAGGGCGCCAATCTTAATGTATTCATCGCACAACATAAAAATGTCGTCTGGACATGAAATATTTGAATTTGGGCGCTAGAGTTTTCCCTCACTTTTTTCAATGTGAGACGGCGATTATATGTCGTCTGAGGTTGTAAATAAGTGGTCAACATAAAATGTGCATATTTTCCAAACGGAAACGCCCTTATCTCCTCCGACCAAAACTTATATTTTTGATTAATCGGTTTTCAAACTCTCGTTAAGAGTAGGAAAACAGTTCTATGTAATAGTTTGGACACTTTGATGAAACGATGATGTACTTCTCCTTGTGGAAGCTATAAGAAAGTTTATCTATATATGAAATTGACTCTAATGATCGAGACCTATAAGTTATTGAAAATGGGTAAATTTTCATCCATATACATATTTAAGTACTGCGATCATATCCAACGGTCAGATTAGGTAAATTTTGTCTCATGTATATAGTTGCCTTATAAAGATGTATGTTTACAAAGAACTTAGTAAACATGTTATAGCACATTAGTATGCATGTTGTGATTCAAATGACAAAAATAGATTTTTTTCAAGTTTGAGTGTCAGATGTCATCATGATAGTGAATTGTGGATGTAGAACAAAATTCATGCATTTTCGATAAAGTTCGTGTCTCAGTCGATGCGGTCAACGTTAATCGAATCTTCCTTAGTAACTTCAGACGACATATATATGTCGTCTGAAGAATACTTTTAAAAGTCAACACTTTATCTAAACGAAAACGCTCTTATCTAGACCGACCAATACTTAAAGTTGGGATTCGTCAATTCTTATACCATCATCTGGTGTCAACAAAACTATTTTATGCGAACATTCAGACCCGTTTATCGACCGATCATATGCGATATAACTTCAGACGACATATGAAAGTGGTCTCTCTGACCCTAAAATACCCAATTTATAATTAAATATTGAGTTTGGTTACCTTTTATTGTATTTAATAAGACAACATATAAATGTCGTCTGTGGGAACCTGATATATAAGTTTGAAAAATGGCTCAACCTATTAATCTATTCATCAGACGAGGTTAATATGTCGTCTGTATGGACTTGAAATATTCAAATTCATTTGAGTTTGGGAGAGGGCGCCAACCTTAATGTATTCATCACACAACATAAAAATGTCGTATGGATCTGAAATATTTGAATTTGGGCGCCGAAATTTTCCCTCGCTTTTCTTCAATGTGAGACCGCGATTATATGTCGTCTAATGTTGTAAATAAGTGGTCAACATAAATTGTGCATATTTTCCAAACGGAAACGCTCTTATCTCCTCTGACCAAAACTTATATTTTTGATTAGCCGGTACTCAAACTCTTGTTAAGAGTAGGAAAATAGATCTATGTAATAGTTTGGGCACTTTGATAGTGAAACGATTATGTACTTCTTGCGAAAGCTATAAGAAAGTTTATGTATATATGAAGTTGACTCTAATGATCGAGACCTATAAGTTATTGAAAATGGATAAATTTTCTTCCACATACATATTTAAGTACTGCGATCATATCCAACGGTCAAATTAGGTAAATTTTGTTTCTTGCATATAGTTGTCTTATAAAGATGTATGTTTACAAAGAACTTAGTAAACATGTTATAGCACATTAGTACGCACGTTGTGATTCAAATGACGGAAATAATTTTTTTTGAAGTTTGAGTGTCAGATGTCAACATGATAGTGAATTATGGGTGTAGAACAAAATTCAAGCATTTTCGATAAAGTTCGGATCTCAGTCGATGCGGTCAACGTGAATGGAATCTTGCTTAGTAACTTCAGACAACATATATATGTTGTCTGAAAAATACTTTTAAAAGTCAACACTTTTATCTAAACGAAAACCATTTTATCTAGACTGACTAGTACTTAAAGTTGAGATTCGTCAATTCTTATACCCTCATTTAGTGTCAACGAAACTATTTTATGTGAACATTTAGACACGTTTATCGACCGATCATATCGCTCCTCATGAGGAAGAATAAGAACGTTTTATATATAATTGAAGTTGACTCTAATGATCAAGACCTATAAGTTATCGAAAATGGGTAAATTTTCTTCCACATACATATTTAAGTACTGCGATCATATCCAACGGTCAAATTAGGTAAATTTTATTTCTTGCATATAGTTGTCTTATAAAGATGTATGTTTACAAATAACTTAGTAAATATGTTATAGCACATTAGTACGCACGTTGTGATTCAAATGACGGAAATAATTTTTTTTGAAGTTTGAGTGTCAGATGTCAACATGATAGTGAATTATGGGTGTAGAACAAAATTCAAGCATTTTCGATAAAGTTCGTATCTCAGTCGATGCGGTCAACGTGAATGGAATCTTGCTTAGTAACTTCAGACAACATATATATGTTGTCTGAAAAATACTTTTAAAAGTCAACACTTTTATCTAAACGAAAACCCTATGTTGGTCAACTCAGGCAACATATGTATGTTGTTTGATGAACACCTCAATCTCGAATTTTTCTTTTCGGCTCCCGCTCAGTCTTTTCACCAAAATTTAAACTTCCCACACTTTTTTTTCCATCAAAAATACTTGGTCACCTCAATCTCATTCTTCTCTCCCTCTTCCTCTTAGCCGTCTCTCTTCTCTTCACAAAACCCCATCACACAGTACTACTACTACTACTCCCTTCACTCCTTCCCCGGTATCAACGCAAACCCTTCCCCCCTTTTCTCTCCCAACCCTCGATTCCTTTCACAATGACACCATGACTGTGTCGTTTCAGCAACCCTCACCTCCCCAATCCCAACCCCAGCCCCAACCAGACGGCGACCAAGTACAAGGACCTCAACCCGGTCTAGAACGAGCCGCTCGAGTTCGTCGTCTCCGACCCGGACAACATGGACTCTGTGAAACTGCCCTCTCTTGTCTCATCTCAACCGCAAATTCCGCCTCTCTCTTTCCTCCACTCGCTTCTCTCCCCTCTGCTCACTCTGTACTCACTCTCTCTCTCTAGTTCTCTTATATATCTCTCTATCTCTATATGTCTGAGTGTTCAATAATGAAGTGAATGAAATGGTTGCAGCTGACGACAGGGGCAAAGAGTGTTCTTTGGCTCATGGGTCAGGGGTGGCACTCAACCAAGTCTCACGAACTAACATTTTTCAAGTCGTTCTCGTATCTCCTTAGGTATACAACAAGTTTAATCTACTTCATAGTATCTCAACCACTTGTATTTTATTATTGTCTCTTCTTTGGCTTTCGAGCTATACAAGATAACATTGCTCAACTTGGTAAATTGGGTATATTTTCCATTGGGTCGTGAATCCCTCAATTTCTTGGCAGATTCCTGGAAATATAGGTTGCATTGCCAGAACATGTGCAGCATCAGCAGTTGGCCTTCATCTGGTTGGGGTAGGCATTTCTCATTTTAGATTCATTTATTGAGCAAGAATATGAATGTTTATCCTCGACTAACATGTTTTTGTTCTTCATTAGCCGATGGGCTTTTAGATTGATGATGCAAAATTAAAGCGTGCTGGATTGGACTATTGGCCGTATCCTTTAATTTGTAATTCACTTTAGGATCTCTTGTGTTGCCAGTACATTTATGAGTACTTGTTGAAAAATGGAGTGTTTTCATGGATCTCTTGGAAGCTATTTTCATGGATTCCTACACTTCAAATGATTTTGTAATTGAAGTGGATTATCAAAGTTCAATGAAGTGTTTCTTTTGTTCTTTTATTCTTGGTTTTTCTTTATATATGAAGTTCAATTTATAGAGACAACATATGTGTTTATAACAAGCAACATAACCTCAACACAAATATGCAGTGTGAGCTGGAGTCACAAGACAAAATGTTGATTGAACGTTTTTTATTTTTCAATCACACGACACTTATATGTTGAGTGAAGCACCTCGGCACGACAAAAACCATGATAAACTATGATAATGCTTCTTTCAGACAACATTTAAATGTGGTTACATTGTAGAGTCTGAAAAGTTAAAAGTTTGTGGTAGGAATAGAATTGAAAGTACAATTAAATGTCGTCTGACAGAACAACTAGCAAAATGTATAATAGTTTACAAAGTTAGACGACAGATAAGTGACATTAGATCTTCTATATAACCACATATATTACAAATTTTTGACGTTGTAAGCTCACACACTCGACACTTTATTGAAGTGTGATTAGATAGAAAAATCCAATAAATCAAATTATTCTCCAATCAGTCCACACTTATATGTGATAGGTATACAAAACAGACGACATTTGATGTGTCTTGTGATATGATTTTACAATTTTTTGATGTTGATTCAGTCCACACTTAACTGTGGTGCGTTTACTGAAATTTTTCAATCTTCTCTCTTCTTAGACGACATAAGATATGTCATGTGATTCTCTTCTCGGACGACATAAGATATGTCGGGTGATGTCCTATCAGACGACGGCTATTCTCCGTCGTCTGATAGACCATCACCCGACAGCTCCTCAGATGACATAAAAAAAAAAGTCAGACGACAGACTTGGACCGTCGTCTGATGATGTATATGGCATAGTGACATTAGGGAGAGGATCCATGCCTATGATTGTGCTTTAGATCATTGCATAATTTTCATTCAGTCCCATTAGGAAAGTCATGGTCTTTTGGGACTCCATATAGGCTGTAACCTCAGTGGCTGCATCGCAAGAACAGGGTGGTAGTGCACAAAGAGTATCCTTCTCATCCCACAAACTTTTAAACTCCGTGAAGAAGGTTGTGACTGAGTTTGTCCCCTGTTCACAATCATGTATTGCATTCTCTATATTGAACAATGAAACTGTGTTAGTATGACAAAACCTTTCTTGTAGATCTAGCCATATACCTCTTGCATTCTTGCATTGAGCAACGCTGCGAGATATATCCTTCGACATTGATGCTAGCAGCCATGTTTTGACAAGGATATTGAAACGATCCCATTGTTGTTGTTCGTCGGGATTGTGAGTTGATCTTTTGAGGGTACCATCCATGAACCCCTTCTTGTTTTTGATGGCGAGTGCCATGTCCATTGATTGGGCCCATGCGGTGTAATTATCTTCCATCAGTGGTTGTGCCACGAGGACCGCACCAGGCTGATCCGAGTGATAGAGAAACAATGGATGATTGGATTTCTCCCATGGTTCTGAGGTTTTGGAAGAACTCGAGTCTTTGTTTTGCTTGATGAGCTTTGTTTCATGCTGCTGTCCCTCGCCTCCAGTCATGGGTTATGTTTTTGGTATTTTTGGTATGGATTTCTAGGGTCCCAAGAACGATTGCTCTTGATACCATAAACAAACTGATAATGGAAGAAAGCCTTTTGTTTTGTTCATTATACTTTGCTACAAGACGCAGCATATATACAGAATACAAGTGTTTGATCCTCAATTATAGGACCTGATAAGGTAAACAACACATATGGTTAACTACAGAATATCTTCTAGTCACAATCCCGATTACTTGGGATTCTTTCCTTCAACAACCTTTGGGTGCACTTCTGGCTTTCTGTGCTTGCTAAACCTTCAATACCTATTAATTAATCTCCTTGTTTTCATTTTTAATCCAAAAAGATAAACCAGCAAACAGAAGGTCATATGAATCATTCATAATGAATGAAGCATAGCAAGTGCAGAAACTGAAGTGCTACTGCTTGTAATTCACATAAAAAATTACATGTGTAGTAGAAATAATGAAGGTCCTAGAGATAGGCCCTTAACAACTTTTTTCGTATAAATTCGTTCTCAGGGATAGCAAGGGTTATAACTATCCTGAATAACAAATACACAATGACAATAAATAAAAGTTGCAGTAAAATAATAAAGAACGCCAAAATGTTTTTTACTCGCAGAAACCCTGAATGCAGGGAGAAAAACTGCGTGCCCCTAACTCTTGAGGGACAAACCTTTCCACTAGGTAAAACTCACTTCTTACAAGAATAATAGATCCAGTGATACACTATCACAGTGTTATCCCTCCTAGTCCCAAACTAGTCTAGACCTATTCCCTCTCTTGTTCCTAAGTGGCTACACATGAAGGTATAAGAAGTTTCAACTTAGAATTCAGCTATCATTTAACTGATTCTTCTTGAACACTTCCACTCACTAAGTTGAAGTAACTTCTTACAAGAATAATAGTTCTAGTGATACACTACCACAGTGATATCCTTCCTAGTCCCAAACTAGTCTAGACATATTCTCTCTCTTGTTTCTAAGCTCTTACAACATACAGTACTTTTAGAAGCATTCACTACGCCAGATAATGCATCACACGACGGGGAAAAAGCGTCGTCTGATAAAGGTCAAATCCGTTGTTAATCCGATCGCCGTCTGATAAACGTGTCACACAACGGCTAAAAAGAGCTTGTCTGACTAACTGACACACAACGCTACAATAAAAACCATTGTGTGATTCTCGACAGATATCATCGACAGCTGCCGACACATGTCGAGCTGCTTCTCGGCAGCTGTCGACATATGTCGATGAAATATGCCGAGAATCACACAATGGTTTTTTGTAAAATGTTGTTGTGTGAGTCTCGGCATATATTATCGACAGATACCGACACATGCCGAGCTGCTTCTCGGCAGCTGTCGATGATATCTGTCGAGAATCACATAGCAGTTTTTTCAATAAAAACCTTTGTGTAATTGTCAACTCACACAACTGTTCCTTTTAAGAGTTATTGTGTGAATATCGACATATCTCATCAACATATATCGACATATGTCGAGGTCGCTCTCGATAATATATGTCGACATTCACACAACAGCTTTCGACATGAAAACTATTGTGTGAGGTGATGTTTATACAACAAATTTTCTCGATTGCATGGTTGTTTGATTGTTAAAGAGTAGACATGATTTTTGCTAATAGACATTGTGTGAATAGATACTCACACAACGTTACATTACAAAATAATTGGTTGTATAATCATTTTCATTAGACAACGTTGGATTGCCATTAATGTGTTGTATGTCCTACTAATTTACCAAATAAACAATAGCAACTAAAAAATAGATATGGAATACAAACCAAAATCTCATAAAATCATCCAACCACTGTATTGACCATTGTATATAGAATATCCATCAATACATATCTAAGATCCAAAATAAGTAACCTACAAAAACCACAATTCCAACATCCAAAATCTACTCTACTACACTAATATCATTTTAAGGGCCAAATTATCCAAATGCAGTAGCATATTCTTAGGGCATCTACTCACCTGCTTCTGCACTTTATACCTGTAGTTGAAGTACCTCAGGTATCAGTCATATGTCAATCTGTCCGGTAGCCAAAGATGCATGCATTGCTATGAATCCCACTCGTACGACCCATCAACTTTACAATGCCAATACCACGATAAGCACTTTGTACCTATTAAAGATTGAGAAGAAAAATCAGTTCACCATTTAGACATTAATACCAAGAAATGGATGAGCAAGTTAATTAGACACTATATTTCTCTATTTGTCATGGAATTCATATACTTAATGCAATATGATATTACTAAAGCATTACCTAGTTGCCATAGTTTGAGAAATCTTCTATATTCAAACTGTGCACATCAAAAATCCTAATCATAGCACAAATCTATAATTAGCTACGTGCACACAAAGACATCTCTCTATAGGTAAACATTCTCTTACCATACGTCTACAATCACAAGCATTCTCTTATCCTAATGTGTCATAATTCATATCAATTGATTATTTCATAAAAAGAAAATAAAACCAATTTCACTATTTCAATTTCACATTGCACAGTTCAATACCTTTTGCTTGTTGAACTCTTCCAGGGCGAATCGAGCAAGCTCCATTCCTCTCAAGTTCATATAATGATCATATACCTCTTCAAAAAGAAAGAAAAAAAGAAAAAAAAAAGCATAATTATAATCCTAAACAAACAAAAATGTGAAAGAACTATGGGTTATGTACCTTAGGCAATTTTCTTTTCCCTTGACAGTTTCCATAGTCGGATCAGTGGCGGAAGTAATGACCAGCAAAGGCATTGCTTCAGTAATTGCATGATTTGTCAAATGAAAACTGTAATTCCCAAAAGCCTTGAGCAATTCCCAAATCCATTGTTTTGTAACAATGAGCTTCAAATCTGAGAAATTTTCAGGAAGTAGGTAAGGAAGAAAAATTCACCAACAACTGACCTTTCATTATTTTCATATGAAAATTTCCAGAATCAAAATAGACAAGCAACTCTACAACGTGCAGAAATTTCAAGTCGTTTGGTATTCAAATTGACAGTCAAACAGAGATCCAAAGTGACTAAAAGTTTCTGCAGAAAATTCTGAAACATTGTAAAATTCAAAATAGCACAAGTTTCTCAAATCAACTCCGTTTTTCATGAGACCAAGTTTAAAATGATCATTGAAGAGTCTATTTTGAACTGTTAAAAACTGAGATTGAAAGAAGAAGTATAGGTTTTTAAAAAATCTTGGAAAAGCCCACTGGTTCAGCTTGGTTGTATCTTTAAGGCATATTATCAAACATGTGGTGTGCACTTTGTGATCCTTGGTCTATTTTTGTTCTAAGCATGCTAAAGAACCTACCAATACTAGGTAATAGTCAAAAATGTGAAAGAACTATGGGTTATGTACCTTAGACAATTTTCTTTTCCTTTGACAGTTTCCATAGTCAGATTAGTGGCGGACCGCAGAGCGTAGGGAATTGGCAGCGGCGAGGCGGTAGCGAACCTTATCCCCGAATCTGAAACCTTGACCCCAAATGCCATCCCCTCCCTCCCTGAGTCCCCTCCTCGACCACCCAAACCCCCAAACTGAAGAACCCTAATTGAATCGAGCCCAATCGAGAGAGATGAGAATAGTACAACTTGGAAATAAATCGAGTGAGAGAGGAGAAGAACCTCAAAGCAAATTGGAACTCCACCCCTAAATCGAAGAACCCTAATTGACTTGAGCCCTAATCGAGTAGGTGATAGAGGCGTAGACTCGAGTGAGAGAGGAGAAGTTTTGAGAAATCGGGTCACGGAGTAAGAGAGGAGAGTTTTTGAGTGAGAGGCAGTTTTTGAGTGCAATGTTGAGTTTTTGGTCCAAATGTGAAGTCTTTTAGGTTTTGACTCGAGTGTCTATATATAACTAGGTGTTAAATTCATTTTACAAATCAGACAACATCTATAGTAAATTTTATTGTCTGATAAGAAAAAACAAAGATGGCACGCCAAATTGTAAAAGCAGGAGATTTCCCACAAACACATTTCATTCCCAATTGTTCTCTGTCTATTTTACAAATCACACAACATAAATTAGATATTTCATTGTCTGAGATCTAAATTATAAGAGCGGGAGATTTCCCTCTACTTTTCACTTGTACAAGTCACTCTAAAAAAACCCTATTTTTTAGTCACACAACGCCGAGAAACACTAAGAGTTGTATGAATATGAGAGACTATGGTCAACCATAAATCGACCACCCTAATTACACAATATCGTTACTCGTATTTTTGAGTATGCCGACATTCGTTGTAGCCTCATAGTATTATTGTGTATGAACTCATGTAAAAAGTTGATGAAAATTGTATCCCGATGGTTTGGCTCCCCATAGTGAAACGTAAGGGTAATTAGGGTTGACCATGTCAATCGACACCCATTTAATATCAAAAATTATTGATGTTTTTACCACAATCATGCTCCATTGCCGTAAATATGTCTATACAGTTCGATTTTTAAAATTTTATTTCCTCAATTGTGCCTCTATAGAGAAACATATGTTTATATAAGATGTACTACACATGTTAAGCACATTATGTACAACATAGTAAACATGTTATACCTCACTAGTAGGTTGATTGTGGTTCGGATGTCTAAAATTAAGATCATGGAAATCCGACCGTTAGATATAATCATGACAGTGAAGTATTGCAGTGTAACAAAATTCACAAAATTTCGGTAACGTTTGGGTATCGATCGACTCGGTCAACCATAAATTCAACGTTTTTGCTTTTTCACACACGTCAACATAGAAGACAACCGTTGTGGGATTATAGTAGAAAACTTGGTGTTAGAAATTAGGGTATTTAAGGGGGCCGGTTAGGGGTTACGATACACACAACATGAAATAAAAAATAGTTGTGTGATATTTAACTTGCAAGAGCGGGAGATTTCCCGCTCCTACATCTCAGCCTTAATTTTTTAGCTATCCATTTTACAAATCAGGCAACGTAAATTCTATATTTTGTTGTCTGAGAAGAAATGACATCCTTAACTTGCAAGAGCGGGAGATTTCCCGCTGCTACATCTCGGCCTTAATTTTTTCCTATCTATTTTACAAATCATACAACATAAATTGCATATTTTGTGTTGTCTAAGAAGAAAGAAAATAGAGACATTCACTTAATAATCGTGAGGGCGGGAAATTTACGGTTACTTTTCATTCTAACGAGTCACTCTTTAAAATAACCCTAGTTTTCACTCACACAACGCATAAAAGCACTAAGCGTTGTCTAAATATGGGAGGCTCATCATACGAATGTTGAAATGCAATACTCTAAACATTTTTTATGTCATTGTCGACACTCGTATAATCATATGGTTATTGTGCATGAACTCATACAATAAGTGGTGTCAATTATATCATGATGGTTTGGCTTCCCATAGTGAAAGTAAGTGTAATTATAGTTGACCGCGTCGATCGACACTTGTGTAATACCGAAAATTGATGACATTTCTACCACAATTATGCTTCAATATCGTAAACATTTCTATACAGTTCGATTTTTAAAATTTCATTTCCTCAATGGTGTCTCTCTAGATAAACACACGTTTACATAATATGTACTATACATGTTATGTCACATTATGTGCAACATAGTAAACATGTTATATCTCATTAGTAGGTCGATTGTGATATAGATGTTTAGGATTAAAATCATGAAAATTTGACAGTTTGATATAATTATGATAGTGAAGTATAGCAGTGTAACAAAATTCAAAAATTTTCGGAAACGTTTGAGTATCGATCAACTCGGTCAACCATAAATTCAACAATATTAATTTTATATCACACATTAGTATTAAAAATAACCGTTGTGGCACTACAATAGGAAATTTATTAGGATTTAGGGTATTTTAGGGGTTAGAGGTTATGATACATACAACGTAATATTGAAAACAATTGTGTGATATACCTTCACACAACATTTCTTAGTTGATTGTTGTAGGATGAAGAATTTAAGGTAGTATTGTCAAATGCAAGAGAAGGGCTTCATCATGACACACAAATACATTATACAACCAAAACTGAAAAGCCGTTGTTTGATTGTTGAAAATACTCTACTATCACACAACAGGTTTGAGTGTTCCGTTGTTACATCAAGACCACCAAGACTATCCTTCATAAAAAATTTTGGTTTTCGGAGGATATGTAAGAGCAATTTTAAAACTAGAAGTCTCCAGGCTAGCATGAGAGATATATCGTACAACAGATATATAAAAAGTATTGTGTGAAAGTTTAAATTGTATACATTTACACAACATTTATTTGTTTTACTGTTGTGTAACAAAACCCAGTTATATGTCAAACTAGAGTGGGGTTAGAAGCGAAATGGGCCTCATTTTTATCTGCATTCACACAACAAAATATTATCCAAAGTGTTGTACTAGTTTACGGAAAAAAATCTGGAATGATCTCAGACTATCCACACAACGCTTGACAATTTCTGAACGTCGTATGAAGCATTTTTTAAATTTGTACAACCCTGCTATTATGAACCGTTGTGTGAAAAGTGTCGTTTGTTGCACTTATTGGCGTAGTGATTGTTCGTGAATTCAGCTAACCACTAGCAGATTCAACCTTGAACGCTTCTCAGAAGTATCATTCTTAGAAACTCAGCTATCCTCAACTGATTCTTTCATGAACCCAGCTACCTCAGCGGGATACATCAGAACTTAGCTATCCTCAGTTGCTCCTTTCATGAACACTTCCTGGGTTGATGCACTACCAACTGATCTCATGGTATGCAGAATGCAATGAGTTTATGAGAAAAAGGTTTTGTTCAGCTCTAAGGTTTATAATCACACAAGGAAGACTTAGAGACTGATGAACAATGCAAAGGAAAACAAAACCCAACAATGCAAATGTAAAAACTACATTTTGACAACCATCGAGCAAAGGCAGCTTTGCTGAATATGTATAGGCTGATGGAGTGCTCTAACAAGAGAGAGACACAAGCCAAAGAGGTGCCACAAGAGGGCAGGCACGAGGGCCAAAGCAAGGAAGGAGTTTTGGACTTTTGTCCTTGGCCAAACTCTGAAAGTGAGAGGTCATATGCAGCTGTCATAGGCCAAGAGAGAAACAGACAAAACTATCCTAAACAATGTTTGATTTAAAAGCAAGAGACAAAAGGGTTTGCAAACTTTTTCCCAAAAGCATAATACCACATTGGTTTGGCAAATCACTTTTTCTCTGATATCAAACAAAGATAGCTGCAAATATTGGTTTGTGTATCACAAACACAGCAAACCACAACTGGAGCCTAAGAGCTAAAACATTGGTCACGGGTTGAGATAAAGACATCAAACCCAAAACTAAATTGAGCACAAAGGCAAGACCTTTAAATATTCTAGTTGTCAATTTGAAATTCAATTTAGGATCTTTCCCAGACATAAAATTAATGTCACAAGGGTAAAGAAACTTAAACATAAGACAACAGAACAAAAGAATAAAAACTGGAAACCCAGATTTTTTAGGATGGCAAGTGATACTGCTATCCTCTGTGAAAAACCATGAAATGCACATGCATGATTTTACCTGAGTTCCATGAGATCATGTTAGTTCTTCTACTTCTTCAACTTGTTCTTCAGATGTATAAGACCAATCTCTCAATTGCTTTAGGCTTCATATGTTGTGTTTTGTTCTATATAAGGATTGTCAACAACCTTATACCTTCAATCTCCCCCTTTGGCATTCCTTAACAAAACACATCAAGACAAGGTTGTTCAAACATTATCTCAACCTGCATAAGCACTTTCAAGAACATGTGAAGAATAGGGGAACAATTATGAATATTAAAAATAACCAGGGATAGCAGATGCATCATATATCCAGAAACACAAACTCATAGACACGGGGCATATATAAGCACAAATCCCAATATTCATAAATTCCCAACTTCCAACAAGCTCTAAGGTATAACCAACATCTCTTAGGAACAACCACCAACAACCAGTTCTCCCCCTTTTTGTCAAGGAATGATAAAGGGAAACCATATGTTCAAGGATACATAAAGAGAGCCGAGAATGATAAAACCAAACTAACTAAGGTCAGAGCGGTTCAATATAATCACATATATGTACCATCCTCAGCAATATCAACATCATTTGCTGTGTCCTAATCCTCACCATTAAAGGCAGCAAGAAACATCTCCTATTTGAGCAAGTTTTGCTCAAGAGACTCGACATACACATTGAATAGTCATAAAGACTTAACAATGGGTGTCAACAGGGGATAAGTGAGTAGCAAAGATATCATGATGTCACACTCAAACATTAGCTACAAAGAATAGCTTGGAGGAAAGACCTAGATGACCAAGAGACAATTCTCGGAGGGTATATGAGGGATACCAGCAAGTCTTGATATCTTGGAGAAGTATGGTTAAGCACAAAGGAAAATATTTAGATCTAAGCTTAACATCTGAACCAATGACCTAAGGGGAATCTGCATCAAGACCACACACCCATGTATAGTTAACCCTAAGAAAAACCATTAAGCAATTAACCCATCCTAACCCATCAACAAACAATTCACAACAAGAGGAATTATTTTAAGGTCAATGAAATTCTCATAAACAATCAATCTCGAAAGAGTAACATGAACTCATAAAAGACAAAGTGAGAACAAGGAGGGAGAGCTAGGGATATCTAAGAGATCATCCTTACGGGAGACAAGGTGGGTTTGACAACCCCTACAGCAGCTGAAGCTTTGCATTTGGAAATAGGAACATTGACCTCATATCTAAGTTTGAGCATACACTCCAAACAAATAACATCAACAACAACCTACACAATGGTCAGTGCACCTTAGTATAAACTAAAGTGAATGATAGTGGAAAGGCTATCAAGGGAGAGTGAAGGTGAAAAGATCAAGGGAGAGTAGAGCAATTAGCATGGCATCTAGGCAGCGGACAAAGTGTCGTGGTATAACGTCAGAGTATGCCACTGAAAACTATAACTCACTCATGCTTGAAACAACTATAGTTCAATCCCTTCAACTCTCATGTCCACATACTTGAGAAAGAGTTCAACTATCCCATAGGAAACAAATCAATGATCAAGGCAAAGGTCAATATCCTTCTCAGAATAGAGATGATGCTTCAAATCACATAGTTACAACGCACATGTAATAGGGCACAACCAGACACAAGCAATCTCACACTCAAAACATGCAACACACGGGAAGAACTTCCCTCAATGTTTTGACAACCTCAAAAGGACTAAGATGCAAGTATATGAATAGCCCATATCATCAATTTACTCCCCCTAAGAGTGTGCATTGCTCCCCCTACGGGTGTGCACAATATGAAAGAAGAAACAACTAGATGCAAGACCTAGGATACCAACTATTATTTTGATCATAACAAGAAAGTTTAAACACAAGCTCACAAAGTTCTCAATCAAGAGATAAGCAATGACAACACTCACACAAGAGTTTTCCAAAAACTTTTGACAACCTTAATTTCAAGAAATATAAGGTGCATGTGTGTACCATCAATTATCAATTACTCCCCCTAAGAGTGTGCATAGAAAACGAACTTATCTAATTGAAATAAAATGACACACATGAAGTAGCGATTAAACAACCTACTGAGGACACCAATGTAGACTATTCGGATCCTTGCATATAGACAGTTTGAGCATAAACACACAACGTAAGACACCAAGATTTCAAATGTCTTAATCACTATGAATGTCCACATGTATATATGACTGTGAAGAAATCACCATGGTCCATTAAGCCTAGTCTAGACGTCAGAGTGTGTGTGTGTGTGTGTGTGAGATAATTTCACTTATGGGTCTTTAGATCAGCATCAACTGAGATGAGAGATGATATATCATATAGTCCAGGAGACCAGAGGTCACAACCATCCTTATAACACCAAGAACAACATTGTTCAAAACCAGAGGCAATTTTTCTGATTAATTTAAGTACTTAGATATTAGTTTAATAGCCAATCTGAAAAATCGTCCTCATAGGTTCATGTAGCAAGAGAGTTGTCATTGACTCCCTAACCATATGGTCTTGGGGCAACAAGTGTATCAAAGACACTCAATAGGACAACCAACTCGAACCCATAGAAGCATAGAATGTATTTCAGGAATCCTCACTGAGTCATGTATCAAGTGAGAGACCAGCTAGTCCAAGATAAGGTTTTTGAATTTCTTTTACACTTCAAGATCACTAAACCAGTCTCGTTTCTGCCCACCCTTATATCACTCATCACGACCAAGGAATGTATACTTTGAGACTAGTCTAGAGTGGAGCAAAAAGCTCAACACACCACCTCATCAAACTAACCTCGTTTCTTCCCACCCTTATATCGTTCGTCACGACCAAGGAATGTATACCTTGAGGCTAGTTTGGCATAGAAACTCTTTGCATCAACTCATCTCAAGTTTATAGCTTTGCACTTTGTAACCCACAAAGTTGACTATATGAAACATGTAGTTCTTTAAGTCTTTCAAAGCTTATCAGACCACAGATGAGAAATAATGATCAATCAGATGCAAACATACATGTGTACAAGAGAGCAACTAAGACAAGTGAAACTCAGACACTCACTTAGGTCAAGATCAAAAACTGTCTAGGGATAGCACATCACACAGGTATCCTGAAAACTATTTCTAGAAAATAAAGACACATATTTTTGATGATGATTTTTTTTTAAATGAACTTCTAAGCCTAAACACTTATATACAAACACACAAGAGTCTCAAGGGGAGAAACCAATCTCTTTGTCACACACCAATGCCTAACGAAGGCGTATAAAACAAGGTTGTCAAGAGATTTTGTAAACAAATGTGCCTATCACAAATCAAGTAAGTTATGTTCAGCCCAAAGTTATGATGAAATGATACTTAATATCAACATGCTTAATCTTAGAATGCAACACAACTTTCTTGGAAATATTGATGACATAAGTGGATTGACAGATAAACAATTCATCTTTTTTATGCACAACTTGTAAACACAGATAGTAACACTGTTTACCGTAGAGACTCATCTCAAAATTTTCAAGGAAATGTGGTAAACACATCCAGCAAAATATCATAAAATGAAACCGAACACATATCATCAACATATACTTGTGCAATTATAATGTGATTTGAGGTGGCTTTGACAAACATGGTTTTGTCAACTGAACCTCTCACATACCATCTAATAAGTGAGAGGAGAATCTCTCATGACAAGCTCTAGAAGCTGGTTAAATTAAGGCCATAAAAGAACTTGCTAACCTATGCACATGCTCAGGAAGATTGAGACTTTGAAATCCTGGGGCTTTGGATCTAGCAGGAACTAAGTGTCATTCAATGCTTATTTCATTATTTCAGAACGGTCCAACTCATCTTGCAAGGGATTGATATAATCAACATCAAGCAAGGCTTTCATATCAAATATGCACTCTATGATAAATACAAAACCATAATAAAATATGGTGTGGGTATCATATCAATATGTAGCAAGTAAACACTTAAGGATGACCACTTAAGGATGACAACACTGCTTACGTACCAATCAAATTGACTTACCCCTGGTTTGTCTAAGCTCAACCACCTTACTAAAATATGTCAGAAGAAGTGTGATCTTTCTAAGCTTGACATTGTTCCAGATCTGTGAGGTGTCGGGATGGCAAGACCCTCATCCATCCCCGAGTCTGAGAACTCATATTCAGTCCCCAGGATTTCCACATTGGATATTCGGTCAACAATGGGTGAATCTCAGACTTGTTCCTGTTCAAACACCACAAAATAGCCATGAGAGAATAAAGAAGTCATATATTTCAACATATAATGTTTTCTTCACTTTGTATGATCTCTTGCTGTCCACACAATATGTTTTCATATGTGACACATATAGCTTCTTCCATTTCCAAAGCTCAAAGGGTGGCTTGAAGGATTTCAACCTGAAAATCACTCTGTCCAAAGAATAGTAGACATTAGAAGCAAACCTCTCCCCAAAAGGAATGAGAGAGATCATAGGCACTTAAGTATAACTCTTCCCAGGTCAACAAAGACATAATTTATCCTTTTAACAAACCTATGTTGTTTGGGAGTAATGGAAGTAGAAAATTCATGATGTACACCAAATTCCTCACAACAATAATGAAGCATGTTGAAATTTAATGTCATGGTCGAATCTAATACTACCAATATGCAAGCCAACAAAACACTCTCAACAAACCTATGTTGTTTGGGAGTAATGGGAGTAGACAATTCATGATGTACACTACATTCCTCATAACAATAATGAAGCATGTTGAAATTTAATGTCATGGTCGAATCTAATACTACCAATAAGCAAGCCAACAAAACACTATTAAATTGAAACCCAATTTCTAGCAAAGTTGTAATCTTTTCAACACTTTCACTTTTAGTAGCTAGGAAACTAACCCAAGTTAATCTTCAAAGAGAACAACAACAATTACAAGCACATGCTTCCAACCACCAATGTTTTAGTTTCAACAAGTTCAATTAAGTCTAGATGCAACAGCTCAAACATAATAGAAATATGTTAAATATCAAGTCAAGAGTGAAGATAATGAGACAACTTACCAATTCTGCAATGCTCAAACATACCTGTGGGGATACCAGTGAGCTTAGGTATCCCTGTCGGCTCCTTTTGAAGATAGCTTTACAATGACCAGATAATTCAGATGTCACACTCTTCTGTGCCAAAGTTCAAGAGCATCCTCGGATACCATTGAACGAGAGCACTCTTGAGGAGAAAAGTTCTCTTATGCAAAGGTACCATGACATTGGTCCTTAGTTCTCGCACTTCTTATCATGCCTTTACCTTTACCATCAGGTATCAGACATATAACACTGTCAAATCAAACTGACACTTAGGAGACTGACCTCTAACCCTTTTAGCAAAAGAAACATTCTTCAGGTCTAGGAGACCAAGAGTGTTAGTTATCCCATAACCAACTCAGCTTTGACACCAACCCTAAACACAACTTGTCCAAACCTAGATGTGAACCATTTTGGGTCACAGGTCATGTGCCTTAAAACAACCATTGTCTACATAACACAAGTCAAAACGACTCGTCGTAAGAACACTAAGTGCAATATTGCACATGGCCATGAACTAAGTCTCTCCAAGACAAATTTTAAGTCTAGAGAAAAAGGCATACATGCCCAACATCTGGGTTTCGTCCAAAAAATGTCAAATGGTGTGGTATAAACTAATATGGCTTTGAAACAACACCATTCAGAAATCTCATTCTAACCCAAGTGGATTTTTCTATGGAATCTGGGTTTAGGGATAAACAGACATCTTGCTATCCTAAAAAACTCTCTTAAGGATTTTTTAAGAATAACCAAAATGAGGTGAGCAATTGATTCTTCTAGGATCTCCTAGGGCTGGATTGACAGAAAAAAACAGATATGGCCAACAACAACATAGTGGTGGCGAGCAAAAGGGGACACAAGGTTAGAAGTTTTGGAATCCCTAGTCAACTAGGCCTAACAACAAATGGTTCTTTTCTCTTGACGAAAACAGTATCTTTACTGCTTTGAGCACTCTCTAATTCAAAACCTAAACAAAGAATTCCCCAATTTCGTCTCCTCACTATTTGATAATTCATGGACATAATTTCAATCTTAGTGAGAATAGACTTTGAATCATAAAACAACTCAGTATACATGACATGTATACTATCATTAGAATCATTGTCCTTAAAGGACTCATCTAATATGACTGAGGCTACAAAGGCCAATAAATATCATCCAAGGATGTTTTAGACTCATCAAAAAAGCTATGGAATTTTTGAGCTTTTTCATAGGTTGTAGCCAATGTCCTAACTGACTCTCCAACACTCTTTGTCAAATAGAGCAGCGAGCAAGCTATTAAAAGCTTTGATGTTCATCCTTCCATAATTAGTCCAATCAAAATATGAAGGGACGTTAATGGAAGTATGACCTCTATCACGGTCCATTCTCGGCTCACAGAGGATCTCACTAACAAAAGCTAGTGGCTGCTCTGATACCACTTGAAGGTCCTAGAGGGGGGGTGAATAGGCCCTTAACAACTTTTTTTGTATAAATTCGTTCTCAGGGATTGCAAGGGTTATAGCTATCCTGAATAACAAATACACAATGACAATAAATAAAAGTTGCAGTAAAATAACAATGAACGCCAAAATATTTTTTACTCGCAGAAACCCTGAATGCAGGGAGAAAAACTGCGTGCCCCTAACTCTTGAGGGACAAACCTTTCCACTATGTAAAACTCACTTCTTACAAGAATAATAGATCTAGTGATACACTACCACAGTGTTATCCCTCGTAGTCCCAAACTAGTCTAGACCTATTCCCTCTCTTGTTCCTAAGTGGCTACACATGAAGGTATAAGAAGTTTCAACTTAGAATTTAGCTACCATTTAACTGATTCTTCTTGAACACTTCCACTCACTAAGTTGAAGTAACTTCTTACAAGAATAATAGTTCTAGTGATACACTACCACAGTGATATCCTTCCTAGTCCCAAACTAGTCTAGACCTATTCTCTCTCTTGTTTCTAAGCTCTTACAACATGGAGTACTTTTAGAAGCCTTGTTTGTGAATTCAGCTAACCACTAGCAGATTCAACCTTGAACGCTTCTCAGAAGTTTCATTCTTAGAAACTCAGCTATCCTCAACTGATTCTTTCATGAACCCAGCAACCTCAGCGGGATACATCAAAACTTAGCTATCCTCAGCTGCTCCTTTCATGAACACTTCCTGGGTTGCTGCACTACCAACTGATCTCATGGTATGCAGAATGCAATGAGTTTATGAGAAAAAGGTTTTGTTCAGCTCTAAGGTTTATAATCACACAAGGAAGACTTAGAGACTGATGAACAATGCAAAGGAAAACAAAACCCAACAATGCAAATGTAAAAACTACATTTTGACAACCATCGAGCAAAGGCAGCTTTGCTGAATATGTATAGGCTGATGGAGTGCTCTAACAAGAGAGAGACACAAGCCAAAGAGGTGCCACAAGAGGGCAGGCACGAGGGCCAAAGCAAGGAAGGAGTTTTGGACTTTTGTCCTTGGCCAAACTCTGAAAGTGAGAGGTCATATGCAGCTGTCATAGGCCAAGAGAGAAATAGACAAAACTATCCTAAACAATGTTTGATTTAAAAGCAAGAGACAAAAGGGTTTGCAAACTTTTTCCCAAAAGCATAATACCACATTGGTTTGGCAAATCACTTTTTCTCTGATATCAAACAAAGACAGCTGCAAATATTGGTTTGTGTATCACAAACACAGCAAACCACAACTGGAGCCTAAGAGCTAAAACATTGGTCACGGGTTGAGATAAAGGCATCAAACCCAAAACTAAATTGAGCACAAAGGCAAGACCTTTAAATATTCTAGTTGTCAATTTGAAATTCAATTTAGGATCTTTCCCAGACATAAAATTAATGTCACAAGGGTAAAGAAACTTAAACATAAGACAACAGAACAAAAGAATAAAAAGCTGGAAACCCAGATTTTTTAGGATGGCAAGTGATACTGCTATCCTCTGTGAAAATCCATGAAATGCACATGCATGATTTTACCTGAGTTCCATGAGATCATGTTGGTTCTTCTACATCTTCAACTTGTTCTTCAGATGTGTAAGACCAATCTCTCAATTGCTTTAGGCTTCATATGTTGTGTTTTGTTCTATATAAGGATTGTCAACAACCTTATACCTTCTAATAACAAAGACTCAAATAGCCAAATACTTGGTAGACGTCTATATATTTGGATGTCGTAGCAGATTGAAGAATCTAGTCTCCAAAGAAAACACTTGATGGGTATGATCAATGATGGTCATTGATATTCACAGAGAGAATGAATTATCAGAATTCCTCTGTCATTGCAGAAAATACAGGTCTAATTTTCCTATACTGTCATTCTCTAAACATAACGTGGACTGGACCAAGTTATACATGAGCGCCTTTAAAACTCACGCATTCCTTCATTTAACACATGTTAACCTAAAACCCATCAGTTGTCCAAACTACAATAAGCTAGTATTCATCATCATCTGTATCGATCATCAGTTTTCCTGAAATAATTAAGATTATTACTAGGAACTTCACTCGAGATCGTACATCAAATTTGAGTAATGAATATTCCATATCGGCAAGCAGCACAACTGCATGTACTCCTACTACTTGAACAATATAGTACTGTCACCGCTCACTACACAATTACGTTGAAGCGAGCTTTCACTATTGTATCAGTCAGCTCTGCGTGACTGCGTCTTCTACATAGTCTTAATGATTCAACTTTGTATATGGGAAACCCAATTCTGCAAGAGAGAAGACAATGTCGAACCATGATGACAAAGAAAACCATCCAATATATACCTTCTGCACTGATTAATTTGCATTGTTCCAACACTAAAGTTTTGTAGAAACAGATTTTCATTAAGTCATTATCGATACAACCTTTACATTATATATGCACTACAACAATAATCTTGCTCCTATAAATCTACAATGACGACTCTACACCTATGATATGTATTGAATGCAAAGATACATAGTAATTGTGAATGAAATCAATTAGGCAGAAAATGAGGAAGAGATTGGGGCATGATAGGAGGAGAAGAATTATTAACTCTAACACCCCCCCTTCAAACTGAGCAGCACTGAACGCACAAGTTTGCCACAAAGAAGATGATGGCACTGCCTGTGTAGGGGTTTGGTAAGGAGATCAGCTGGTTGATCTACTGATGGGACAAAATGAACTTAGTGACTCCCTAGTGCGACTTTTTCACGAACAAAGTGATAATCCAGCTCTATATGCTTTGTACGAGCATGGAAGACTAGATTAGAAGCCATGTAGGGTGGCACTGAGATTGTCACAATAAAACACAATGGGAAACTGAATTTTGACACCAAATTCATATAATAAGAAGCCTAACCAAGTTGTCTCCACACATGCATGAGCTAGAGACCGGTATTCTGATTCAGCGCTTGACCGAGCAACAGTTGGTTGATTCTTGGAGCACCAGGAGACCAAGGTAGTGCCAAGGTAGATGAGATAGCCGAAAGTGGAGCGGCGAGAGTCCAGGCAATCTGCCCAATCAACATCAAAGATGGAATTATTCAGCCCAAACAACGCACAGATGGCACTGTAAAGTATCCCATACCTAAAGCTCTGATACCATGTAGAAACAAATTTTCATTAATTCATTATCGATACAACATTTAATTATATATGCACTATAGCAATAATCTTGTTGTTATAATCTTGCTACTATAAATCAACAATTACGACTCTACACCTATGATATGTATTGAATACAAAGATACACAAGTAATTATGAATGAAATTAATTAGGCAGATAATGAGAAAGAGATTGGGGCATGATAGGACGAGAAAAATTATTAATTCTAACAAGTTGACTCTTACAAACCATTTACACACTGCTAATGCAATCAAACATAGTGCAAAACAAATTTAATGATTTATCAGACTCGGAACCATCTTTACATGTATATGCAGCAATGAGAGGAAAGACAAACAACATGTCTTCTATAGAGGTATTGACATTTCTATGCAAGATATCCAAGCTAAAGCTATCTTAGCTAGCGGGATCTTTTGCTTAATTTCCCTATTCCAGAAGGAACGAATTAAGAAATGGAAGGGTCATCCATCAAATGCCTTTCAGAAACATGAAACTGGAGGTCAACCATGAATTCAGATTTGTGCATGCGAACTTCATTTTCAATTTTCACGAACAGATCTCACTTGATCACATAAATCATTATCTCTTACTTTTTCATTTCTATTTGGTCATATGCTTACTATTTTGCACCCCAATCGATCTTGGAAGTCCACAATGAGTTTTCCAAATTTTTCTATTATTAACCGTACCTCAAATGGTTTTGTCTCGAGCTCCCATATATGGCGGTCTCTGTAGTCTTTCTTAGTTAAGGAATTGGTCGAGAAAGACCCGATCGAGATCTTGAAGAAGCAAGCTAGCTAGCTTCTCAGAATTTTACATAAAGAGCTAGGTATATAAGGGTATAGAGAGACTGATACAACTTACTGTCAAATTAATCCAAAAAAAAATAGTATAAGATCAATATAATGGTCCGGAACAAGTCCACTAGCTAATAAGTAAGGTGCAATTTCATCATATTCACCAAACTAAGCACAAAAGAGAATCAGAGGATGAGTCACAGTACAAGCAACACCGAACCCTAATGACTAAAATAAGTAAACTGCATGTACGTTTTAGTTTGTAAGCATTAGCATATTCATGGATATATGCCCTAATACTTGGCTAAAAGATAATTAATTAAAAGGGATCTCGAATTCTCGATCATATAGAATGCTGCATATGATGAACTCTGACGTTGTTGGAAATAAAACCGCAGGCGTCCATTAGTTGGTTATTACGGGTTTAAGTAGTAGTTTGATCGATGCCCTAGTTCAGAAGCACCACGCACTTTACCAAAACTAATTTTTTAATTTGATGACTCTATACCTAGGAAGCATGGAAGCGTCAGGCCACTCGCGATTCCCGCTTCCGAAGCAGAAGCGAAGCGGAAACGCATTGGAAGCGTTCGGAAGCGCGATTCCGAAAAAAATGTGTTTTGGAAGCGTTATGGAAGCGCGCGCTTCCAAAGTTGGAAGCACCACTAAGGGTTTAGGAAGCTCGGGCAAATTTGTTATTTTGATTAAAACCTAAATTGATACATAAACTCACTTTGCCTCTAACTTCAAAGTCTCATTCTGCACAGCCAACATCTCGTTCTACATATCCTCTTAGGCCAAAATCTCCCATAGTTGGGATTAGTCGCGTGAAAACCTTCCTTCCTTCAATCCGCCTCTCCATCTCGACCTCTCCACCAAGTCGACTCCATTTATAGGTTTGTGTTTCTCTCTTTAATTCTTCTTCGATTTCATGTATTGCAGATTTGTGTAAGGTAATTTAATCGAACAAATAGATAGATAAAGCAAAGGGTTTGTGTTTCATGTATTGCAGATTTACAGTTGTAACACCCCGGACCAAATTTTACCTATTTACTAGGTATTTCACGAGTTACTAGAGGAATTTAACCGTGTTCGGTAATTTGGTGATTTAACATTCGAGTTTATTTGCGAGTTTTTCTGGAAATGTCAAACTCTTCTTTTAAGGTCCCGATGTCGTAGTTCAAGTCGATCTGAGTTCTTCGGTGTCTTCAGAATTGTTTTGCGGAGCTCCGGATTATTTTTCTATGTTTTATCAAAGGTTTGGTATTAAGATTTTTCTTACTGAGATTAATATTAGGGTATAATTTCTTTTCGGGTTTTAAAGGAAAAGAAGTGGTGGACTTCGGTCAAAAGCCCAAAGTGGGTGTTGACTAGCTCTCCCACTCCTCTCCCCGACTCTCTCTCTTTGTCTCTCTCTCGTGGTCTCCGACGACCCTCGACGGAGTGACGCCGTCCGGCCGTTGCTGGGCGTGCAACCACCCCAAATCGGCTCATCTCTCTCTCCTTTACATCCTTCTACCCTTTGATTCGACCTTCAGCCATCATAGAGGGAGATCGAACAACTAGAATTCCGACTGTGTTCGTCATTTTCCGGCGAGCTCCAGCGGCGACGGTGACAACGAGGGGTAGGGTTCTTCTCCTCCTTCCTTTTACTTTGATTTCATGTCTTAATCTTTTGATTCGTGCCCTAATCGGAGGAACCCCTTTTCTTCTGTTTTTCTGGGTTTTCCGACGTGTCTCTGGCGACCAAGTTCTTGACATTTCCGGCCTCTCTTCCATGTTCCGACGAGCAAGGTTACTTCTTGGCAGATCTAGAGGCCGAGTGGAGGAGGTGGTTGGAGTTTGGTAGCAAATGGAATTGTTCTGGTCGGGGTAGTGAGAGGTAGAAGGCTGCAGGTCGACCTCCGGCAAGGAGAGGTTGCTGGGTTCGAGTGGTGTACGGTTTGGAGGTAAGGAGTTCGTTTTGGTCGGCTGTGTTATTGTTTGTGTTGCGGTTAATGAGTTGAATTGTGACTGCACTCATTGTTGAGGTTGATGATTGTCGATAACTTGGTGATAGGAATTTATGGGGAGGTTATGGCCAAATTCCGGCAAGTCGCCGGAATCCGGTGAACTATTCCGGCAGGTCACCGGAATCCAGTGAGGGTTCTGACGAAGTAGCAAATTTGACAGAGAGCCAAGAAGGTAGTTCTCGAGGTTATTCTTTCTAATTCAAGTCGTAGTTTCCGGTTTAGTAAGATCTGTCATTTTAGGGAAGTTTCTATTTTCGGAGACTTTCCCTTTTTGGAAACTTTCCATTTATGGAAACCCGTTTGGGTGCCCTTAGTAAATTTTGGGGTGAAGTTGTGTAGAGAGGAAATGAAGGAAACTGTTGGTATTGTTTGTGAGCATGTTGATCGTAGGGGATCATAAAATAATTTTAGAAATATTTTGGTTGATGTGTTAAGGCATGGAAATTGATGGTGACCTTGATTCCAAGTTGAGGTTACGGAATTTGAGCAAAATGAGTTCTAGATGTGAATTTGGTTAAAAATAATATTTATTATATGTCGGTCAATCCTGGTCAACCTAGGATACTTAGTCAATTTAAGAAGAAGACGAATCAATGAATATTTCGGAATCTGGTTTGACCGATTTATTCTGCTGTTTATTATCAGACGTGGGATTGACTCGAGATTGGGAATAGTGCAGGCAGCGCTCGAGGAGTATGCCGAGCATTGGAAGGCTTAGGCCTAATACTGTGAGTGGACATTTATTTTAAATAATATGCATGCTATGGTTCATGATTGAACATTTCCTTTTGTTGGAGTTTTGACGTCAATTAGTTTTGACGTTTTTATTTCTCTTGGAGAGATACCGAAAATGGGATTTTCGGTGGACATAAATATGTATTTACGAGAGAGTATGTATAGAAAATGCTAGCTAGCCATATGTGTCTGTCCACCTTAATGGCGTAGCATATAGCCGCATTAAGGCGTGACGTGAGCGTTGGACGTAAGCGTAGTAGCCCTATTTGAGTGTTTAATTCATATAGGGAGTATGGACACATATTTATACACCCGTCTGTCCACCTTGATGGCGTAGTGTAGCACCGCATTAAGGCGTGACGTGAGCGTTGGACGCGAGCGTAGTAGCCCTATATAGACCCATGAATTTATATAGGGAGTATGGACGTGTGTAAATACATACATATATGTTAGAGCCTGAGAGGCTCGATATTATGAGATGAAAGTTTTATCGCTTGCAGCATGCATTCGATTTTTCTTTAGAAATTGATTTGGGGAAACATAAATATTTTATTCGTTAATTTATTTTTGTCCACTCACTCTAACGTTTCGTTTTCAAATGTTTTCCCCTGGGCTCTTCGTTTTAAAAATGCCCAGTTTGCAGGATTGCATAGTTGAGGTCGGACGTATATGGAGAAGAGGCATAGTCAATAGTGTAGCTTCCGCTCATTTTTATATTTCTGGTTCATTTCCCTTCAAATAGAGTTGCTCTGAACTGTGGCTGTTGGTTATAAGATTTTCTTGTTTAAGTTAGTATTTAAATTGGGAGATGTTGTGATTTGGGGAGCACGAAGGCTCCAGGAGTTTATGGATGGACTTAAATTATCAGAAGTGTTTGCAGGTTTTATTAGGAAGGGTTGTCCATTTTCAAGGGAGGTTATGTCGAATTTTTCGGTAAACTTTCCTTGGAGGTGGTCCCCGCACGACTTACTCCGGGTTTCAGGGTGAAATTCGGTGTGGGTCGTGTCAGTTGGTATCAGAGCATTAGGTTATTCGATTCCTTTCTCTTTTAGTACTACCTCATATTCTTGGTCACACTTAATGTCTATAGAGTGATGGTCCGTCCGCGGCGGATCTATTAGCATTATATGCTTTAGACACTATGTGTTGATTAAGTGAGTGATGTAGTTGTTCTTATTTTATTTATGGACAGTAGTGTGCCATAAATGTTTTCATCTCTAAGACTATGCCTCCGTACGCCGACCGCTTAAATGATCATCATGCTTTGATTAAGGAAAGAGGTGTTTGGATTATGCCTTTTCCAAATGTTATTGAGTTGATATCATAAATTGTTAGAGTTCAATTGTGAGTTGGGAACTCCAGTTGAGAACTCATATGCGTGGCAGCATTCTATTCATTTTGTCCAAATTATTGCTTGGGTTATGATTAAGATGCTAGGGTGAGCATCTCGTGCGAATTTTTAGAAGGTGAAAAGTTTAATTCAAGCCTTGGAGTTCACTATTTATAGTGGGCAAGTGTGAAGTTGTAGTAGTCCGATGGAAAAATCGTGGTATCGAATTGCGTGATTTCTGGGATAAAAGAGTTGGAAGGAAAGTTTGAAATAAGTGGTGTTTTCTTTTGAGGTAAATGTTGATTGAAGTGATGAGGGAGGTACCCATAGTAATTCCAAGGGGTACCTTTACTAGTTGTTGAGGACCTTAATCCTGAGCGAGTTAGTCACATGGGATCTGTGACTAGTGTTGGGTTGCAGGAAGTTATTGCATAAAAAGTTAAATGTCAAATTAGATAAGTCATGATTGAAGGCCAATTTACCGACTATGTTTATCCTCAGTAGAAAGCAGTTGGGAACATTTTGGAATAATGCTGGTTATGTCAGCACGTATTCTGGTTCCTACGACTTTAATTATGGATAAGTTTTTATCTTTTGAGCAATTTATTAAGATAGTGGTGGTAATATCTTTTGGAAATGACGGATAATAATAGTCGATGAATAGTAAGATTTCTGATGATTTTGGTCTCTATTGTGGGTTAGTTGAAGTTTGTTAAAGCATTAAGTAGAATGACTTGGATTGTTGGTTTTACAAAAGTCATTCGTCAGTGCGTTGTGACAACTTCTTGTTGTGCCACAGTCGGGGAATTTTTAAAATTTTATTGATGGCACTAAATGTTGAGTTTCAAGCAAGTGTGGAATCGTGGAGTGAGATGTCAGTTATATTATTTTAATCGTGGAGCCAGTATGGATTCTTTCGGAATTCCAGGTGTTGAAGTTTGGTTTCCAGATTTGTTGAGTGTTTGGAAGATGATAATGTAAATTGAATTGAAAAGTAATGGTGGAGTGAGAGCGAAATGGTTGTGGTCATTTCAGTTTTACGACAACACCTGGTGAATTTATTCGTGTTATCATAGGTATTCTATAGCAGTTGTGTGGAGTTGGTGGAAGTAGTAGCAGTGGAATAAAACCCACTGGATCATAGAGCAAGAGTGCGTGGGTGTCCAAAGTAATTTTCAAGTAGTGTCGTTCCGGGTGGTTGATGTAAGTTTTAAAATTTTTGATCGAAGCTGGTTTTTGACATCATTTCATTCGCAATGGGTGACTAACTATGACACAACAATGGGAGGATCCATCCTCCCCTTATTTCTAATTCAGTGAAATGGAGCAAAGTTTTGGTTGTGGTGTGTGTGGGAATATTTAAATTATTCCTACTTTAGTTTTTGGGTAGCATCCTCAGAGCTTGAAATCATGGAATGCGATTTCAACGCTTCGATTTGAAGGGTAGAGATTCTGGTTATTTTGTCGAAGTTTCGAGGTAAATGATAAATTGGTAGTTATGTCGTAGTCATGGATTCAGAATAAATCCAGTGGTGATCCCAAGTGAGCTAGAGTTCATTTAAGCAATGAGTCTTGATGCTGTAAATCCTATGTGGTAGTTTAAGAGTTGCATGGTGATGTTGATTTTGATGGTTTGTGTCGTTGTAGGTATATTTCATGATGTAGCTTTATGGAAGAGGGTTTTCCCCTGTTGACTCAAGAAGCGTCTAGAGTCAAGGTTTATTAAGAGTTTTATTATTGAGAGTAGTAGTTTTTGATAGGTTGATCAGCGTCTCTTCTCGGGATCGTATTGTGGTGGGACCACTCATTGATCCAAGTATGATTTGGGAGGTCTTGTATAAAAATTTGTCTTTGCTTTTGTTAGTCGCATGTTATTGCAAGCTCGGTTTTCGAAGAATCTTTTTGGTGGGAAGTCATGGCCTTGGGAGGTGTAGGAGACTTGAGCATGTTTGTTTTTCAGATCGTCTTCTGCTATCAGATTAATCGTTAAAAAAGTGTGTTTGTCGGGTCCTAAGGTTTTGGCTTTTAGAATCATTCTTGTGGAACTGCTAGAGTGAGCCATGTGCTTTTAATTATTACTCTTGGGGTCGCGATTGCACCCGAATAAGTAGCATGGCTGGAGATGTAAATTTTGTCAATGCTTAAGGAAGGTGTTCTATTTATGTGGATTTCAACGTCAAGTTTAGCATCATGAAATGACTGTGCCAATTTTTCGTGGGCATTATTAGTCAGATTTGCTTATGGCGAGCAAGGAGGAATATCTAGATTCCACATGATAGTCATGCTTCAGATTATCTTATGGGTTGTGGTAAGGAGATTAGCAGAGATAGCAGAATCAAGAAAGAGTTGGAATTCCCATAAGTTGCTAGTTTGTGGTGCACAAAATGGTAATGTTATAGTTTTGGCGGAGAGACCTCAGTGATGTGGTATTGATCTCTTCATAATGTCATTTCGAGAATCGAGGTTATTATTTATTGGTGGACTGGTCACTTAGGCAGAGCGAGGTTATCTTGTGGACTTGCGAGAGCTTTGACTCCGCAAAGTGCCTCGGTTTTAGACATGATTGTGGCAGTTCTGCAGTGTGTGCATCCTTAAATCTGTTCGATTAGCGGGTCTTAAATTTTGATCCCTATGAGCATCTGGGAATGCGTGAACTTTAGTTTCCTAGCAAGTGGGCTTCATTGTCGAGTTGTGAGCAGCGTGCTATCGAGGTTGTTGCGTGACGTTAGAAGATTTGAGCCCGATGGTGATAGCAAATTTATGCGTTTTATTTGGGTTAGCTATTTCCATTGCTCAGGAAAGAGTGTGCATACCTACGGGTACTCGTACTCTGGAATAGGTATCACTGAACTCACTTACGTGTTAACGTTAGTGGTAGGTCAACGAAGGACTTAGAGTCTTCGAGAAGATTTAAAATAATTCAGGATTCAGATGAAAAGATTAAATGAGTCAGAGTTGGACTCAAAGCAGCTCTTATTAGCTAGTAGAGTTTGAAAGATGTTCACAGGAAGGACCATGAGTTTCAAGTGAGTATTTTGAGTGTTTTCGAAATTGTCTCATTGGAAAGGGGTGGTACGTTTTAGTAACGTGCAAAGCTTGGTCTGAGATTTATTGGTCCTTATGGGTTTTTAGATCAAGTTGGCTCTCTTGCGTTTCAGTTAGTTTTGCCTCCAGAGTTATCCAGGATACATATTGTGTTTCATGTATCCATGCTTCGCAAGTTTATTGCCGATTCCTCTCATGGGTTGCAAGAGCAGCCGATTATTTTGTAGAAAGATTTGACCTTTGATGAGGATCCGGTTAAGTTTTTAGACCAGAGGGAGCTACTGGTTAGAAGCAAATCTTTTCCTCTTGTTAAATTCTGTGGAGGTGTCACCAAGTAGAAGAAGCTACTTGGGAATCAGAGGAGCAAATGAGGTAGCAGTATCCCTATCTCTTCGGATGTCAGGTATGTAAATTTCGAGGACGAAATTTTTATAAGGAGGGGAGATTGTAACACCCCGGACCAAATTTTACCTATTTACTAGGTATTTCACGAGTTACTAGAGGAATTTAACCGTGTTCGGTAATTTGGTGATTTAACATTCGAGTTTATTTGCGAGTTTTTCTGGAAATGTCAAACTCTTCTTTTAAGGTCCCGATGTCGTAGTTCAAGTCGATCTGAGTTCTTCGGTGTCTTCAGAATTGTTTTGCGGAGCTCCGGATTATTTTTCTATGTTTTATCAAAGGTTTGGTATTAAGATTTTTCTTACTGAGATTAATATTAGGGTATAATTTCTTTTCGGGTTTTAAAGGAAAAGAAGTGGTGGACTTCGGTCAAAAGCCCAAAGTGGGTGTTGACTAGCTCTCCCACTCCTCTCCCCGACTCTCTCTCTTTGTCTCTCTCTCGTGGTCTCCGACGACCCTCGACGGAGTGACGCCGTCCGGCCGTTGCTGGGCGTGCAACCACCCCAAATCGGCTCATCTCTCTCTCCTTTACATCCTTCTACCCTTTGATTCGACCTTCAGCCATCATAGAGGGAGATCGAACAACTAGAATTCCGACTGTGTTCGTCATTTTCCGGCGAGCTCCAGCGGCGACGGTGACAACGAGGGGTAGGGTTCTTCTCCTCCTTCCTTTTACTTTGATTTCATGTCTTAATCTTTTGATTCGTGCCCTAATCGGAGGAACCCCTTTTCTTCTGTTTTTCTGGGTTTTCCGACGTGTCTCTGGCGACCAAGTTCTTGACATTTCCGGCCTCTCTTCCATGTTCCGACGAGCAAGGTTACTTCTTGGCAGATCTAGAGGCCGAGTGGAGGAGGTGGTTGGAGTTTGGTAGCAAATGGAATTGTTCTGGTCGGGGTAGTGAGAGGTAGAAGGCTGCAGGTCGACCTCCGGCAAGGAGAGGTTGCTGGGTTCGAGTGGTGTACGGTTTGGAGGTAAGGAGTTCGTTTTGGTCGGCTGTGTTATTGTTTGTGTTGCGGTTAATGAGTTGAATTGTGACTGCACTCATTGTTGAGGTTGATGATTGTCGATAACTTGGTGATAGGAATTTATGGGGAGGTTATGGCCAAATTCCGGCAAGTCGCCGGAATCCGGTGAACTATTCCGGCAGGTCACCGGAATCCAGTGAGGGTTCTGACGAAGTAGCAAATTTGACAGAGAGCCAAGAAGGTAGTTCTCGAGGTTATTCTTTCTAATTCAAGTCGTAGTTTCCGGTTTAGTAAGATCTGTCATTTTAGGGAAGTTTCTATTTTCGGAGACTTTCCCTTTTTGGAAACTTTCCATTTATGGAAACCCGTTTGGGTGCCCTTAGTAAATTTTGGGGTGAAGTTGTGTAGAGAGGAAATGAAGGAAACTGTTGGTATTGTTTGTGAGCATGTTGATCGTAGGGGATCATAAAATAATTTTAGAAATATTTTGGTTGATGTGTTAAGGCATGGAAATTGATGGTGACCTTGATTCCAAGTTGAGGTTACGGAATTTGAGCAAAATGAGTTCTAGATGTGAATTTGGTTAAAAATAATATTTATTATATGTCGGTCAATCCTGGTCAACCTAGGATACTTAGTCAATTTAAGAAGAAGACGAATCAATGAATATTTCGGAATCTGGTTTGACCGATTTATTCTGCTGTTTATTATCAGACGTGGGATTGACTCGAGATTGGGAATAGTGCAGGCAGCGCTCGAGGAGTATGCCGAGCATTGGAAGGCTTAGGCCTAATACTGTGAGTGGACATTTATTTTAAATAATATGCATGCTATGGTTCATGATTGAACATTTCCTTTTGTTGGAGTTTTGACGTCAATTAGTTTTGACGTTTTTATTTCTCTTGGAGAGATACCGAAAATGGGATTTTCGGTGGACATAAATATGTATTTACGAGAGAGTATGTATAGAAAATGCTAGCTAGCCATATGTGTCTGTCCACCTTAATGGCGTAGCATATAGCCGCATTAAGGCGTGACGTGAGCGTTGGACTTAAGCGTAGTAGCCCTATTTGAGTGTTTAATTCATATAGGGAGTATGAACACATATTTATACACCCGTCTGTCCACCTTGATGGCGTAGTGTAGCACCGCATTAAGGCGTGACGTGAGCGTTGGACGCGAGCGTAGTAGCCCTATATAGACCCATGAATTTATATAGGGAGTATGGACGTGTGATTTACATACATATATGTTAGAGCCTGAGAGGCTCGATATTATGAGATGAAAGTTTTATCGCTTGCAGCATGCATTCGATTTTTCTTTAGAAATTGATTTGGGGAAACATAAATATTTTATTCGTTAATTTATTTTTGTCCACTCACTCTAACGTTTCGTTTTCAAATGTTTTCCCCTGGGCTCTTCGTTTTAAAAATGCCCAGTTTGCAGGATTGCATAGTTGAGGTCGGACGTATATGGAGAAGAGGCATAGTCAATAGTGTAGCTTCCGCTCATTTTTATATTTCTGGTTCATTTCCCTTCAAATAGAGTTGCTCTGAACTGTGGCTGTTGGTTATAAGATTTTCTTGTTTAAGTTAGTATTTAAATTGGGAGATGTTGTGATTTGGGGAGCACGAAGGCTCCAGGAGTTTATGGATGGACTTAAATTATCAGAAGTGTTTGCAGGTTTTATTAGGAAGGGTTGTCCATTTTCAAGGGAGGTTATGTCGAATTTTTCGGTAAACTTTCCTTGGAGGTGGTCCCCGCACGACTTACTCCGGGTTTCAGGGTGAAATTCGGTGTGGGTCGTGTCAACAGTAGTAAGAATGGCTGGGTTGTGGGCATGCTAGAATCCTAGAACTCAATATAGTATGATTAGACGTTCAGACATTGATAAGCCGTCTCTTCATTTAGTGTATGAATGGTGGGAAGATATGATTCAGAATGTGAAGAAAGCTATATATAGGAAAGAAAGGAAGCAACTACATGAGGATTCAAGCTTTTGGAATGCCGTGCATAAGGTATTGATGTCTCGTTGGAGCAAGAGTAGCACACCCCTGCATTGTATGGCACATTCATTAAATCTCAAGTAAGTTTTCCTATGTGAATTGATTATAATTTTCCCATATGAATGTTATAAGCTAATTTTACTAGACATGTGAATGTGTTGAGCATTGAGTTGATATGTGGATTGAAATCATTAGTAATATAAAGTTACTGCATTAGTAATATGGAATGTCTAGTGATATGTGAATGTTCATCAATTTCATATTACATATATTGTTACTAGACATGCATATTCATTATTAATATATATGGAGTTGATAACTAGTAATATATATGGAGTTGATAACTTATATTTGAGCATTGAAAGCAAATGAATATTTACACCAAACATATTTTCGTTACTTTTCAATATGGTATGGATTATCAATGATTTTGTCATGTTAAATTATTAGGTATTACAGTCTGGAATGGCTTGCAGAAGATAATTCCCGAAAAGCTCCTCATCAAGATATTGATATTACTAGAGAAAGAAAAAATTACATTTTGAAGTATTATGATGATGCAAATCAGCGGAGAGACGTTAATGTGGAGTACTCCAATTTTTCGTTGTGTATGGATGATTTTTGTAATGTTGATGCAATGCATGATAGGTCCATCCTACACCCTTTGAAATGGTGGGCAGTTCATGAAGCTTCAGCACCAAGGCTTCAAGCCTTAGCATTCAAGTTGCTTGGGCAACCATCTTCATCCTCATGTTGCGAAAGGAATTGGAGTACTTATAAGTTCATACATTCCGCAACAAGAAACAGGATTACTCCACAAAGAGTTGAAGATTTGGTATTTGTACATACCAATCTTCGCCTTTTATCTAGAAGTAGCAACTCTTACAAACAAGGTCCGACTCAAATGTGGGATGTTGGAGGTGATCAATTTGATTCATTAGATGAAACTAATCTTGGGAGGCTCGAGTTTGAGGATCTTTCTCTTGATGAACCATCGTTGGAGGCTGTTTTGTTTGATCATGTTCATGAGAATGAGGATGATGTCTTTGTTGATCAAGTAGACTATTGTTTATTTTTATTTGAGTTATTTGATTGTAGAACAATAACTTGGAATTTGCTATGAATTTGACAATGACTTTGAATTTGCTATTTATTTATTTTTGTATAATCATATATATATATATATATATATATTATTTTATTCAGCGCTTCCAAAACGCTTCGCTTCCAACAAATTTTGAAAAAAAACGCTTCTGCGTTTCCAAACGTTTCGCTTCCACGTTTCCGCTTCCGATTCCATGCAACGTAGCTCTATACCACCCCACATGCTGCATCAGACAAATATATGATTCCAAGTACGTGTACCTACTTGTTTACTTAATTAGCTTTGAGAAATTTTTTTTAAATGGTGCACAAGTTAAGCTCATTTATCATTTTGATATCTTAAATTTAAAAATTATGATAATGGTACCTCAACACTTAAACCCAACTCAACATTAGTTTCATCCGTGATTGACACCGTTAAGTTGGACTTTGTCCATGAGCAAAATTGTCTCTTCATATTTTCTCTCCACAAACCTTATCAGTTGAATTAGAGTTTCTCGACCTGCAAATTTCAACTATGAATTTGAGTCATATTACCTAGTTATCTTTGATTGTTTTATTAAGTATATATGTTTCATAAACTTCCATACATGATACAAAATGCATTTTAATCAATGTTAATTTTGTCTCTCACCGGTGGGTTGCAAAAGTTACTTTTAATGATAGATATTAATGATCAATGGTGTATTATAATTACTAGATGTCTCTAATTTTTGTATGCAGCCAACACATAACTCATCACAAATTCTGATACTGATGGAAAAATGGACATTATTCTAGGGGAAATGTTTGTGGAGAGAAAAGATTTGGGGAGGAAAAACATGAAAAGACAATTTTGCCCATAGATAAAGTCTAACTTAACGGTGTCAATCACGGAATGAACATTAGATTGAGTTTAAGTGTTGAGGTACCATTATCATAGTTTTCAAAATTAAGATGTTAAAATGATGAATTGACTTAACTTGGGGCACCATTTAAAAAATTTCCTCATTAGTTAATTAGCATAACAAGTCCTATTTCTCTACCTAATTATAATTTCAATATTTGATCGATGGATCGATGAGTAGGCTAAACGAAATGGCTTTAGTTAGTTGCAGTATATTCAACTATTCAGAATTTTCTTAGGTACATGCATGTATGTAATACCCACATTTATTGATATATATGACAACAATTTTGTTGTCAATGAGATAAATTGAGTCATGACTTAATTAAGTAAATTAGTTCTATTAGCGGTAATTACTCAGTCTATAACTTTTTACAAGTTTATTGATAAATTGTTGTGAGTATAGTAACATGGTTCAATTATATGTAAATATGTAAAATCATTGTGGTAAATTTGTTGTCGTCAATATTGTAAATTTTGTTTAAATAAATAGTAATTTTTGTCCAAATAGCTAGTTATAAATGAGGGTATGTGATACATGCACGTTCGATAGACAAACCCTTCAATCTTCTTTGTTTTTCTCAAGTACGAATCTCACCATAAAAAAAATGTACGAATAAAACAAAGTTACAAATTGAATCCAATAAACTAAATTAAAGCTGGATCAACATGAGTATGAGCAGCTGAAGTGGGTACGTACGTAGAACTCCATTCCAACTGGCCATAGATAGTTGGCAAATGTCCCAATTGAGTCATTGAATCTGCTATGCTTCAACAAAATGCATGCATGGCCTCGAATGTCTTGGCAATGTTACAAATATCTCGAACGGGCTATAGTAGTACATATTCTCTAATTAAGGAGGCTGAAGGCAACCATTGATATCATCTCTTGAATTCTCTTAAAGGCCTGCCCTTCATGCTTGAGCCTATGCACTCAAAACATTATTGCTATGCCAATATTTTTGAAGTTGAAGCTAGTAGAGGTAATCCATTTATCGCTAGAGCTACACGTACCCTGTGTTAAGACTTACGAATGTAATTTGGTGCTAATTAATCCCTACCTTATAAATACATACTATTTATATATATACCTTATAAATACGTACTATATATGCGATGTGCACTGTTCACTATTAATGTATTGTTTGTAACAGAGCTAACGGTTCCAGATACCAATATTAAGTTGGTGTGTAAGACATGAGATACTGTTTTAAAGTTTTTTAAAGTTCAGATATCGAAAGTTAGAACGGTTAAAAGGTCAGACACTGTTTGGATGATTTTTCTTAGTTTCAATGTTTCATGTTAGCTTTCATCCTGAAACGGCAAATTTACAATGAATAACGATTAAAGTTCATTTCAAGATAAAAATTAAGGTACCGGAGCCTGCAGTATCCATCTAATGATCTAAACCCTGGATCCATTGAGATCGAGTATTGCATAGACGTAGAGGCAGAGGCAAAAACAATACGAGTCTTTCTTTAGTGTGTGTGTACCTCACTACGCAAATACGAAGTGAACTAATCGAGGTAATATTTGATTTGAAATTAATAAAGCTGGGGATCGATCGATCCACAAGAAGAGAAGATCGGTATGACGGGTTACTGGGTGTGGTGTTGATCATTCCAGATCCACAGGTTTCTTATCACTTATTGATGTTGTACGGACTGCCACATGCAGCAGCTTATACTTTGTATATGAACGAATTGAATGGGTATGTATATATACATCCACCTGCATATCAGATAAGTTGAATATCAACTCCACCTAGCTAGTAAGCCTCTGAGCTGAGACCTTGCTTATATCATGTCTTCTGTATATGGATATTTCTGAGAGAGATCACCCATTCACCCCTAATTCTTTTTTTTTTTTTATTATAATTTAACATATTTCATTCAGATAATTTCTGTGTATATGCAGTACTATATCTTTTATTGTGGACGACTCAATTACACAATGATAATCAACTACCATATCAGCCTTATATTTATTTATGCATTTTGTGTATTGTACCACACAAAATTTGGGTGCTAAAAACCATAGAACACAAGGAAAGAAACCAAAAACCTAGCTATCACCAAATCCACTTTTATGATTACAGTATATACAAAATCCAAATTTTATGAACTGACGAGAAAGTGCCCCTTGACACAATCCTTTTTTTTGTTGGCAACCCTTGACACAATCCTAAGGGCAAACATATATAGATGGCATGGTTGTCTCCGCAATGAAACGAAATCAAATCAAATGAGGAAGTGTCTTTTCGAATCCGATTTCATATCCTAATTGATGAGTTTGCGTTTCTAAATTCAATATATCATTTCTTTATTTCTGTCTAAAAATGAATTCATGCTCATTGCAAATTAGCCTCGGTTAACTTCATCATTTTTTTTTACTCGAATAGATATTTTCATTAATATATCTTTGGCCAGAAGACAACCGCATACATACATCACATTGTCTACTCACAATTACTAATCTAGTTGGCAATAAGTAATAACAACATGACAGGAAACCCTCATTGTAAAATGAACGATAATACATGTTGATGTCATTTTTTAGCATCAACGGGTCAACGAGAGTTTTGTTGAAATTATACGTATAAAGTGGTGAGGTTATTCTCTCCTTGATGGTGAGCTAGCTTCCTCCACTTCATTAGGGACTTCCTCCACTCCTTGAAAGTGAGCTAGCTTTCTCCACTCCATTGAATGTGAGCTAGCTTCCTCCATTTCGTAGTGGGCTTCATCTTCTTGATGGTGAGCTAGCTTCCTCCACTCCTTGAAGGTGAGCTAGCTTCCTCCATTTCTTGAAGGTGAGCTAGTTTTCTCCACTTCATTGGTGGATTTCCTCCGACTGATGTTGGGCTTCCGCATACCACCTCGTGGTGGGCTTTCTCTCCTTAAAGATGAGTTAGCTTTCTGTCCTTAAAGGTGAGCTAGCTTCCTCTACTTCTTCTTGGCGTTGGACATCCGCCACTTGACTTGGATCTTCTCTTTCTCAAGTTGGTGGAGTACCATTGAATGACTTGTTGACATGTGAGCTAGGAGGTTATCGGAGGACCAGCCTGAGGCCATCCAAATACTCTCTGACGTCCAAGTCAATAAAGTGTTTGAACAATAAGTAGAGATTGAAGAAGAATGAATATGGCTCAAGTATAACATGATTTTGTGAAAGAAGATCGATGAATAAATAAGTCTAGCAACTATGTTTCTTGGCATGGGAGGAGACCCTCCTCACGTGCCTACAAGGGGATATATATGTAATTGAGGAAGAAGAGAGAAAAATGAAGTTGTGGAGATCCCTTCAGCCTTGGGAAAGCTTGATATTTATAAGAAGAGATGTTGGTGATGTGGAAAGGAAGAGCATGGGCTCAGCATGGCTCTTCCCCAAAATCAGGGTGTCAGTCTTGCTTCCTGACATTCCAAGATGGGTTTGGTAGAGTTAGTAACACGTGTCAACACTATGTGGTCTCTTCTTATTAAGTCAGTCTCGAGTCATGCCTTCGTAACACGTGAGGAAGGTAAGTGAAGGGTACACCATTAGCTGACATGTCTCTATGCGACTCTTGGACGTCCAAGAGAGAGTTTGAAGGTTGAAGCTCTTAAGCCTTGAAGGTCGAACTTTTGGTCTTAGAGGTCGAAGTATCGACCTTGGAGGTTGAGGCTCTTAAGCCTTTGAAGGCTCTTGGTCTTGGAGGTCGAAGTATCGACCTCGGAGGTTGAGGCTCTAGACCCATTTAGACTATATTTCTCTAATTATTAGGTCACGATATGCTCTAATCTTACCATGCTAGCTAGAATTTGAGGTAACCATTTGGTGACATGCCAAGACACTTGGTGATAGTCCAAGAAAGATTTTGAATGCTAGGTTGAGCATCTCACTATTATTTACGTATGAGGATCATCTTTAATTCTCGAATAATGGTTTGGGTGCGTTGAAAGGTTAGAGTCATACGTCGCTCTTTGACATTTCAACGCTTCCTACATGGAATGAGTTGAAAAGTCAAGTTTCTTTGTCGAACCAAATTATAACATCAACAATACCTACCACAAATGAACACTAACTACCCTATCTAACCCTCATGTAACGGTAATACCCATTGTCTGCGGACCTCGATTGGTATACAACAAAGTAGAATCAAGAGTTAAAACAGAGAAATTATCGATCAGAAGTGTAAGAAAAAACTAAGAGTCTACACGACTCTCTTGCCCTTACCAGTTGGGTTATACTCCTTCCCTCACTCCGGTGTTATTAGAATACTAGATAGCCGGTAAGAAGTCTTCTTACTAGGCCGAGGCTACTTGTTCTTGCTTCCAATTGGGCTGCCAACCTTCCTCTTGTAAGTCAGTTGGTCGACAACCTATACCGGAACCTCATAAAGAAGAGGCTCATATTCAACTGCCCCAATTACAGGCCCAAACACAGGCCTAGAAGAGTCCAAACCTCTTACCATCTCAACAAACCCTGGCCTAGCCAAACCTGGGTCAGCCCATCCATCAACCGGCCCAACAACTTAGGTCAACGATCCATTCTCATCAGCCAAAGTCAACCCTAATTTGAAATTAGGGCGACATCCCGTCGAGAAAATCGAAGGTCTCCCCGAGCAGTCGTTAGTCTTCTTCTCTCCCGCCTTCGGTTTCACGATCCCCCCCCCTTGGCGTCACCTCCTCCCCCGCTCTGATGGGCTCAACCTTCACTGGTGTCAAGTCGGCCACTTTCGCAGACATCACCGGAACAATAGCTCCCGGCTCCACGGCCTCAAGCTCGGTTAACTTCATGTTATTTAGTATGAATGCATGGAAAGAGTACATAATTGAGGAGATACATGATTGTCCCTCTAAAAGAATTTTTGTATTTTATATGTTTATACATTTGAAAAGTTGTAGTTAATGTATTTAAGATGCATATGAACCGTGGTCTATTTATTTATTTTTTTTGGCAAAGAATCGTGGTCTTAGCTAGCCACCTTAGTAAAAGTGTGTGGAGGTGGGTTAGATTCTCAACATCAAAAATATGGAAGTGATGCTGATAACTTTTTTACACCATTTTTTTATCTTCAGATTATTCGCGTTATTATAAAAAGTTTCAAAACTAAAAGATTGATCACCCATGCAGCCCATCTATGATCACATTTATAATTCATTAATCAATCTTATCATTAGAACCCAATACGTAAAGGTTGCCCATGTAGAACCTTTTATGCAGACCCGACTCTTTAAAACCTATGCTAAATTAATATAGATGAAACTGTATACTTATATTTTGAATGGTTCTTGGTCTCTGTAAGTTATTCATGGATTTCTACCTGATGACAGTTTGAAACACATTGCTAGTATCCCTCTTTCTTTATTTCCTTTAGGAGATTCTTTTGTTTGGGGACCAACTGGTCATGGTGATTTCACCATCAAATCGCTGCTGACTTACTTCAGGCTAATTATCCCTCTCATTATAAATCCAAGGCTCTTCTTAAAATGTGGAAGTTACTTATTCCTCCAAAAATTAAAGTGTTTGTGACAATTACTTAGAGGACGTCTAAAAACTAAAGACTTGATTTATACTTATATGGCGATTGATAGGCCTTGCCCTTTTCGTAATACCACTTTGGAGTCTACTGATCATCTTTTTGGCCGTTGTGCCTTTACTTCTGAAGTTTGGTCTGCTGCTGGCATTCATTCAGATCCTAATAAAGAAATTGATTTTGCCACTGGCTTTATCCCACTGGCTAGAACAATTGATTTTGCAATCAACTAGATCTCAGAATCTTATTCCGTGCCAAATCGTGGACCTTTGTTATAGTATCTGGCATGCTAGAAATAAATTTATTTTCAGACAACTTCATAAAACTTCATTACAAATTTTATATATTGTAGCCACTTTAGTCGCTGATTATTGTTATAATAGTTCGTTTAATTTACACTCTAAACATTATTCATCTCAAATTATCAAATGACACCCCTCCTTCTGAATTTGTTAAGTTAAATTTTGATAGTTTTGTCCTATCAAATAATAATGTTGTTGTTGGTTTTGTTATCTAAGATGATCAAGGCTGTCATTAAGTTGCTTCCACTAAATGTTTAGAGAAAGCAAATATCCTTCCGGCCGAAGCGTTGGGTTTAAGAGCTAGTCTCCTTGCTACCTCTCTACATGGTTATATGGTTATACCAAAATTCAAGTCAAGGGTGACTTTAAGATACTTATTAATTCTATTAATAATTGTATCAAGACGCCTTGGTGTATTCAAATTGTTATACATGATATTAGATGCTTTGCCACACGTTTTACTTCCATCACTTTTACTCATATTTAGTGTGAAGCAAATTTTCTTTCAGATTCAATAGTGGATATTAGTCACTATTCTCTTGTTGTTGGCTGACAGAATGGACTCTTTCTATCCTTAGTCAATGTTTTCAATTTTGACTTTCATGATTTAGGCTGTACTAGGAGTTTTTCATTGTATTTTTTGTTTTTGTTTTGTTTGTATTGTTTTCTTCATCGAAAAAAAAAAACTTCTCATATAGAGAGACATAGTGAGAAAATGTGAATAATTTAGTAGTTGGTATGATACGAATTGATGATCAGTACTACATATATGGAGTACATATTATAGCAGCAATGCAAACACAGTGGGAATGGAATCGTCATTTTAAGCTTTATTTCCACCAATTGGCCAAAGAAAAGCAATCATTTTGTTACACCTTGCTCAAATTTTTCTGATGCGATTCCGGATACCATCAATCATTCCTTACAATCCAAACAAAATTAATTCCTAGTTCGCATATGCTTGGCATATTCCATTTCTTATTCCACTACATTTCGGAGTATTTATTTTTGACCTTTTTGTTATCGTGAGCAGTATTATTACAAATAACCATTCCCTACGGCTATACTATCAGTCAATCACAGATATAATTGATGTTATAGGCTTTTTTAGGCTTATAGTCTTATCGGTGTGACTCTTGAGAATTGACGGATATATATGCTTATTAGACTCTACTTTATGTTAAAGAACGATGTAACTAAAGTGATATTAGTAACTATTGTATGCACACCATACTCATGATATAAAGTCTAGCAGTGAAGAAAAAGGAAAATGAAAAAAAAAAATTAGTTAGTTTTTTTATTATTGAGAGTGAGCGAGATAGCAAGTCCGTCTCGGTTACATTAATAAGTTAGTAACACCATTCAACCAACATTCAGACTTAGATCGTCAACGAGAGTATCCTATCAAAACCAATAATCTCCCATCACATACGTACGAACTCAAAGGTCTCTCAAAGATGATGACCACAAACTGGTGGGAGTTTGGACTTGAACTCTAAACATGTATGGAAATTCCATTCTAGGCAGCTCGATCAATTTTATCACATCAGGTGGTTGAGAATGTACTTTTGTTTTTGGTGGACTTTACTTTTAACTAAAAACAAACATAAAATGAATGAAAAAAAATGAAGCGAGACTCGCATTATCTATGCTTCACCGTATATGTTCTTCTAAAATTTGACGAATGTGGTTGATTTTTAATTTTTTATCTAACCTTAGGAGACGGTCAACATTCTTGTTTTCTTCATACAAACTATGTAGCTTGGGCTCATGTTTCTAACTACGTCGTGTTTTGGTTTGATCTTGGACTTGTGGGTGGCTTTTCTACGATTCTTGGGTTAGCTTCAAGTGATGACAATGGTGGCTTGACAACATGGTGTTTTTTCTTGTTGGAGTAATGATTTCAAATTTGATATTGATTCTAGTGTTATAGGTTCGACGTTGTTAAACAGTGACAAGCGTAGCCCATGGATTATCATTGTACCAATACTGTCCCAACTTAACCACATTTAAGGTGTTGGGTTTTAATCATAAAATGCCTCGATAGAATTAGGTATGATCCACCCACACATAAGTTTTATTTTATTTGTCATTTTTTCTGATATGAGATCTCTCATCTCCAACACACCCCCTCACGTGTAACCTAACTTTTTAGGTCTGCACATCAATCTGTGTCACCTTCTCCTCTTTAACACGAACCTTTATGTGCAGCTTAACAGTCTACACATGTCTGTCTAAACCAATCGACCCAACCAACTTGGCCTACATAGGACACTTGGTGACAATCCAATCAGACTTCTTCCGATGGCAAGGCATGACACCTAAGCTTGGCCAGCATGGCACCCAAACTTGGCCCATCCTAGACTGGGACGCAATTGGAGAGTGACCTGCTTTAATACCATTATAAAGCAAACAAAGTAACCAATTATGCACTCCTTGGTAAGTGGTGCTTGATAGAATGCATGATAGTCACTCCTGATATTATTTCAGGATGCTGTTACATTATGGGGTTTAGGCTTAATATCTCCCCTTGTATTTTTCGGTTTTATTAATGATTATGGCGTGAGGGCTGCCGGCTTAGCCCCTATTAAAAATAAACAACAATAGTAAAAACACATAAACAAAAACCAACTAAAGCATAACCTACGAGGCCCGAAAGCTTCAAAATCATTAATCATCACCTCATTGTTAACTGCTACAGCAACAAATCATAAATTCACTATAACAATAATAATTAACATCACAATCAACAATAATCTTTCTAGGTAAAATTGTTGTGGTAGAATGGCTACTATAAAACTCGATAACGTTCTCCAATAATCATAATCACCAATCATTTTATCACAATGACTTCAATTAAGCCCACAAATAACAATAAAAGATTAAACTTACTAAGGTTGAGTAAGTCATAGTCGGTGAATTGGCGATTGAGAGAGTAGCCTGGTCGAACTCGAGAGAGTAGCTCGAGCTTCCCGGCGATTGAGAGAGCAGTCGGCGATTAGGGAAATGGATAGGTAAGGAGACTGGCAAATTCCAAAATTGGAAACTTGAGGTGGGGAGACAGGCATATTTGGGAATTGGAGACTTGAGGTTAAGAGAGAGAGAGAGAGAGAGTGTGGCTGATGTCTAGCTTAATTAAGGGTAACCAAAACCACCATGTCGATTTGGTATATATATTTTCTTTTTCTTTTTTTAGATGTGAAGTAGTTTTTGTTTTTGTTTTGCCAAAAAAAATTACCACGACTTAAGCATAGTCAAGCCGCTCTGCCATTGGTAGTGGTCTCGTTAGTACTATTTAGATGTTGATGTTGGCTCGCAAAGGTTCGGCTTTGTGACCGCGATTTGTGATTTCATAATTGAGTTACGATTTGTGTCTACGTGCTAAGCTGGCTTGTTGGTCATTTGGTTTTGCTTGGGTCAAAATTCATCTCAAGTGAATTATGACCATCTCTTTGTGGTTTTTCCTATTTCTTGATTTCTTTTTGTCTCTAAACTTTAGAGTAGAAGCACTGTAATTAGAACCTTCTCAAATGAAAAAAATTAAAAAAAGAAGCACTACAATTAGCATAGGCTTTGAGTTCACCAATTTCAGTTTCAAGCTATTACCAATACGAGTTGCTCAGTTATAGGTAGTGACTCGGTTTGTCATATCCAACAGAGTGGACCGTCATTTTCTATGAAAATTATAAACATAATCTGATATTAAAGAAATTACCATGATAAAGTAGTATGAGATTCACATCCAAAATCAATTGATTTTGGATGGAGAGACATATTCCCTATGTGGGATTGATATTTCAACACGCCCCCGCACATGTGGAGAATTTTCAAGCCTAACACGTGGACAACATTTTGGATGACGTGAAGTACGTGTGACCTTTGAGCTTCACACGTGGACGTGGGTAACCTGCTCTGATACCATGATAAAGTAATATGAGGTTCACATCCAAAACTAATTGGCTATGAATAGAGAGGCCCAAACCCTTATTAACCCACAAGCAATATCTCATATTCCCGATGTGAGATTGATATCCCAACAAGAAAATTTATGATACGGTCATGGGAACCCCACCAAATTTATGAAAATTTATGATACGGTCATGGGAACGCTCTCCATACATTTGAGGTTTTTAAACTGATCTATGCGTTGATCATAAATACGGTACAGTTGTCCATTGTTACCTAGGTATCTATGCCATAAAAAAATGGAAAAATTATAATTTGTAATAGCTTATTGTTTATTGTTGTAATTTTATATTAGAGTATTTTAGTATTTTAATAAATTAACGACATATGAGATGAATAAAGTAGTTTGTAGAGTGACAATAGACGCATTCATTTCCAATCATGATTCGAATTAAGAGTAATTTGTAAATAAAATTGAATTATAGTAATAATAAATAGATAAAATATGTAAATAGAAACATAAGGTGTAAATAACCTAAATTCTCGGCTTCTCTCTCTCTCTATAAATTCAAGACAGAGAAGTCCTGCTTTACATCCCACACAGACACACACTCCTCACTTCTCTCTTCTGTCTGGACCCGTCCGTGATCAAACACCCTCCGTCTCTAATCCTTTCTATTTTCTCGTGCTCGGATCATAAGCAACCCGTTTCTCTTCATCTGGGTCTCACGAGTTTCGCTTTGCTTCCCCCAACTCTTGCTTCTCCTTTTTCCTTTTCCCCATTATATATCCACCTCCTTTTCTTCACACAGTTTGTGCTCTACTTCAATCCGGTGTGTGCTTCACTACATCTGTATACTCTGTTTTCCTTAAGGATTATTGGGTTTTGGTTCCTTATTGATACCATGCAGTTTTGTGTTGGTTAAAAAAAAGTCAAATACAGAGTAACCCAGAAACCCAGAAAGCAGAGAGAGGCAAAGAGAGAGAAGGCAACCATGGCTTCGAGGAACTTGGAGAAGATGGCTTCAATTGATGCGCAGCTGAGGCTGTTGGCACCAGGCAAGGTGTCTGAGGATGACAAACTCATCGAGTATGATGCTTTGTTGTTGGATCGCTTTCTTGATATTCTTCAGGATTTACATGGGGAGGATCTCAGAGAAACGGTACTGAATTTTAGTCCTTTTTTCTCTGTTTTGATTAGTTTTTTACTTGAGTTGAATTACCATTGACTGCTTGTGGAGTTAACTTGTTGATAGTTTAGTAAATTTCAGGGGTAGGTATCATGTTTGTTTTGATCGAGTTTAGTTGTTGTTTTGTGTTTGTTGTGTATGCTTTTATGTTTTGTTTTTCTGGTATAAACCTTGATGTTATCGCTTTGTTTGTTCACTAACTAAAATGCTTGTTTGGGACTTGGGAGTATCTTAAACTTTTTCAATTCATTTTCTATGATACGAAAATTGAAAAGTAACTATTTTGTCTAGCAGCATGCTTTTTTGTTTGTTCTCTCAGCTGTCATTCTTCTTTTATTGTTCTTTGCATTGAAAAACCCTCCAAATGTCATTCCTTTGTAGTGTTCAAGGTTGTAATATGGACATATACGTTAGAGAGAAAATAGTAACGATTCCATTCATCTATGAAATTTCACTTAAAAGTTCTGCATGTTAGGTGCTACAATGTAGTTATTAGGTAATCGGGACTTATTAAGCTAGAATATCTGAGGATAGAGGGATGTTTATTGACTTTTGTGATCTGATTTGCTATAGGTTCAAGATTGTTATGAGCTATCCGCGGAATATGAAGGAAAGCAGGACCCTAAAAAGTTGGAGGAACTTGGAAATGTGTTTACAAGTTTGGATCCTGGTGACTCCATTGTTGTGGCCAAGTCCTTTTCCCACATGCTTAACCTGGCCAATTTGGCTGAAGAAGTTCAGATCGCCTATCGGAGAAGGATAAAGTTGAAGAAGGGAGATTTTGTTGATGAAGCAAATGCTACAACGGAGTCGGACATTGAAGAGACATTCAAGAAGCTTGTTGGGCAACTGAAGAAGTCCCCACAAGAAGTTTTTGATGAATTGAAGAACCAGACTATAGATTTGGTTCTAACTGCACATCCTACTCAGTCTGTTCGCAGATCTCTGCTTCAAAAACATGCAAGGTACATTCTCCATTACCCTGGTTTACTTATCTTATGTTGCTGACAAACTGTGATTAGTTTATGGTTGTGTTATTGATGTTGTATTTTTACTCTTCTCAGGGTAAGAAATTGTCTGACGCAGTTGTATGCCAAGGATATTACACCTGATGATAAACAAGAACTCGATGAGGCTCTACAAAGGGAGGTATGTGGAGTGACAAACTGATTGAGTTTCAAACAATGCCATTTGATTGATACTATTTAATCCAATCACTTTACACTATTTCAAATATATTCTTGCACAGTTTGAAAATAAACCTAAGTTCTCTGGACTATCCTGACATTGTCTGTAAGTTAGCTGCAATTGCCAACATCTCCACCCCCTCCCTCTATCTAATAATCATAAGTGGTCTAGTATACCCTGACGGGATCTGCAGTAATAAATTCTTATTCAAATTTAATGAATAACATCTATTTCTTTAATGTAGATTCAAGCTGCATTTCGCACCGATGAAATCCGAAGGACTCCTCCAACCCCTCAAGATGAGATGAGGGCAGGAATGAGCTACTTCCATGAGACAATTTGGAAAGGTGTGCCAAAATTCTTACGACGAGTTGACACTGCCTTGAAGAACATTGGGATAAATGAACGTGTTCCTTACAATGCCCCTCTCATTCAATTTTCTTCTTGGATGGGTGGGGATCGTGATGGTATGCTCATCTTATGCTTCCTACTTTCAAAACATATTCTGTCCAGCGCTGTTTTCATCACTATGATATCTCTCTCGACATGTTCTTCAGAAGCATGACTACATCCCTGGTTTATGTAGCTTATGATCGCTCTAATATGGACTGCAGGAAATCCCAGGGTCACTCCAGAAGTTACAAGGGATGTATGCTTATTGGCTAGAATGATGGCTGCTAACTTGTATTTCTCCCAGATAGAGGATCTTATGTTCGAGGTGTGAAATAATAATCATGACCTTCACGGTATTTTAAATATGTTATTCCCTTTGCAATGTCTTATATTGTTTTCTTTGCTGCAGTTATCTATGTGGCGTTGCAATGAAGAGCTTCTTGCTTGTGCTCATGAACTTCATAGGTCTTCAAGGAAGGATGCAAAACACTACATAGGTATGCAATGATTTCACGTTTCTGTCATTTTATGTGTGGAAGTTCTCGAACTTGCAGCAAAACTTTAAATCTTTGACCATTACTTATATCACTATACCTCTCTTTCTTTTGTTCCTTATAAAGGTTTCATTTCATTTTTTCCCAAAACTGACATAAAACTTCATAACATTGGTGAATTACTATTATTGCTGTAATTATTATATTTGTGACCTGTCCTTGAGTTCAATTATAGATGGCTTATGCTAATCATTGCTAATTATTAGAGTTTTGGAAACAAATTCCTCCAAACGAGCCATATCGTGTTATTCTTGGTGGTGTGAGAGACAAGCTCTACAATACACGTGAACGTGCTCGTCAACTATTATCTAGTGCAACCTCTGACATTCCTGAGGATACAACTTTTACTAGTGTTGAACAGGTATTTCCTATCATGGCTTTCACCAAAGTTAAAAAAAAAAAAATTCCACTGTCATAGTCTATCCAATTTCAATAAATTTTCAGTCTACTCCCAGTTCTGAGCCTTTATATTTATATTTGATGCTTAATGCAAAATTTCTGTTGGAACATTCCCCGATCTATTTTTATTGTACAAAACCTATCATCTGAACTGTATACAAAACATATCAGCAGATATTTTGTTTTGCACAATTGTAGTTCCTGGAGCCTCTTGAACTGTGTTACCGGTCACTCTGTTCCTGTGGTGACAAGGCAATTGCTGACGGGAGCCTTCTTGATTTCTTACGGCAAGTTTCTATTTTCGGCCTTTCTCTTGTGAGACTAGACATACGGCAAGAATCAGACAGGCACACTGATGTCATTGATACTATCACAAAGCACCTGGGCCTTGGGTCTTATCGAGAATGGCCTGAGAAACAAAGGCAAGAATGGTTGTTGTCTGAGCTCAGTGGAAAGCGCCCTCTTTTTGGCGCAGATGTTCCCAAAACCGAAGAAGTTTCTGATGTATTGGACACATTCAAAGTAATATCAGAACTTCCCTCAGACAACTTTGGTGCCTATATTATATCAATGGCAACGGCCCCATCTGATGTACTTGCTGTTGAGCTTTTACAACGTGAATGCCATGTGAAAAAGCCACTAAGGGTTGTACCGTTGTTTGAGAAGCTTGCTGATTTAGAGGCTGCTCCTGCTGCTGTTGCTCGCCTCTTTTCTATAGATTGGTACAAAAACCGGATCAATGGGAAGCAAGAAGTCATGATAGGGTATTCAGATTCAGGAAAGGATGCTGGCCGTCTATCTGCAGCATGGCAGCTATACAAGGCTCAAGAAGAGCTCGTAAAGGTTGCAAAACAATTTGGAGTTAAGCTAACCATGTTTCATGGCCGAGGTGGAACAGTTGGAAGAGGAGGGGGACCCACTCATCTTGCTATATTGTCTCAGCCACCTGAGACAATTCATGGTTCTCTCCGTGTGACCGTTCAAGGAGAAGTTATCGAACAATCATTTGGAGAGGAGCACTTGTGTTTTAGAACACTCCAGCGTTTCACAGCAGCTACACTAGAGCATGGCATGAATCCCCCAGTTTCACCAAAGCCAGAATGGCGTGCACTCATGGATGAGATGGCAGTTGTTGCTACAGAGGAATACCGTTCAATTGTTTTTCAGGAACCTCGTTTTGTTGAATACTTTCGCCTCGTAAGTAGCATGTTCATCAAGCATGATCACCTTTTTAATAGATACATATTAACCAATTTCATAAAAGGTCCCTTCATATCTGACTTTCTCTGGGATAATGCAGGCAACACCAGAGATGGAGTATGGTCGGATGAACATTGGGAGTCGTCCATCAAAGCGAAAGCCAAGTGGAGGCATCGAATCACTTCGAGCAATCCCCTGGATCTTTGCATGGACCCAGACAAGATTTCATTTACCAGTGTGGCTTGGTTTTGGGGCAGCATTTAAGCAAGCCATAGAGAAGGATGCAAAGAATCTTCAGATGCTTCGGGAAATGTATAATCAGTGGCCGTTCTTCAGAGTCACCATTGATTTGATTGAGATGGTGTTTGCCAAGGGAGACCCAGGTATTGCAGCACTTTATGACAAGCTTCTGGTGTCAGAAGACCTATGGTCATTTGGGGAGCGACTGAGGACCAACTATGAAGATACTAAACGCCTCCTACTCCAGGTAATACTGTCACTCCATCTGTTTTTATTCATAAAGTTTTCAAATACTGTTATCTTTTCATCTGAATCAAATACTCATTTTTGCATGAAACTAAAGCAAATGATTTGAAAATGTAAACTACCAGTACCATCAATAAAGTTTCTTTTTAACTTCTTTCCTTCTTGTACGAACATTAAGTTGTTAAGTCTAAGTCTAACTATAAGATAGAGACCAGATATAAAAATTCATGCAATGAAAATTTAACTTAGATTTCCAAAGATTAGTTTTATTGTAGTTGATGAAATGCTCTCACGGGTTTGTTACTAAATTGTATTAGGTCAAAATGCTTATGAACGAAAAATATTTGAATAGACCAATCGTATTTGTAAACTTCTCTAGGTTGCTGGGCACAAAGCTCTTCTGGAGGGAGATCCTTACTTGAGGCAGAGACTTGTTCTTCGTGACTCGTATATTACAGCACTTAATGTGTGCCAAGCCTATACACTGAAGCAGATCCGTGACCCCAACTACCTTGTTCAAGTAAGGCCGTCGAAGGAACCAGCAAGCAAGCCAGCAGCAGAGCTCGTCAATCTTAACCCAACAAGCGAATATGCTCCAGGTCTAGAGGACACACTTATTTTGACCATGAAGGGTATTGCTGCTGGAATGCAGAACACTGGTTGAAGCTCCACTCCTTGCATTTTCTTTGATATGTGAGGACAAGTAAAGTCTTGTATTGGTTGCTCTGTGTTTATCGCTAGTGCTTTGAACTTCCATCTAATAAAAGCTTTTGTAATAACTTTAATGCAAATGGATTTTGGGTGCAAAGTGGTCATCACATTCCGGGAAACTGTGTTCATTTCTTCCCCCCAAAGGGAGCAAGTTAACCTTGGCTAGACAGAAACACAAGCTGAAGTTTAGATTCCTCGAGTGATGCTGTGATTCTAATTTCCAAAGCATCTGTTAGGGATTTATCATTTGTAGAATTACACTTAGATTTTATAAACAGTTCAAGATTTTACGCAAACTTGGGGTGTCAGCCTGCAATGACTCATAGTTCACTTTCTTTTGTGACTAGAAACCAACTATAGTTGGCATTACAAGCTACAAAAGAACCTATCACGTAGTTCGTGAAAATAAGCTTCATGTAGATAGCGCTACAAAAACTGACCCTCATATTATGTTGGAAAGTAAATCTTCTATAGTCGATTCTGTGTATATACATGCCTTTTATGTTCCTGACTTGTAGCTAGTCTTGGCATGATTATAGGAAGTAGATTGTCCTTGATTGATGTCATACTAAGAATAGCCTTCCCGAATGATCAATACAGTTTATACATTCAAACCACCTTATCTTCTGTTTCATCTTGTCTTCAGTACTCCAGTTTCATATTGTCTTTTATTTTTTCAATATTCGGGCGACTTGTTCCTCCCATACGGAAACATGAGAGCTGTTTTTCTGATGTACAAAAGGACGTTGTGGAGCAATTTATGAACTCCAGACGGACAAGACCTAAGTTGTGTTGAGTAGTGATACCCAACTACGGTTCAATAATCAACTCTATTGAGCTCAAGTGGGAATCTTTTGTTCCAAATAATTGTTGGATAGTCCAGTGGACTGGCAAAATCATCATCAGATTGTGACCAAGGTCATATTGTCTCCAATGGTTAACAACATATACTACAGTTTTGTCATCATAGACCACTTTGGCTATCCTATCCCATCATTGCTGGTGCCAAAGTATTGGGAAGTCTTTGATCTCTGTGGTCACATGTTATGCCCTCAAGGATGGTCTGCTCAAAGCCTCTCATTTAAACTTTAGGTGCATCGATGTTGGAGGGGAGTCAAAGTTGGTTATCGATTTGCATTAACAAGCTCTGTGATCCCCTTGAAGCTTAAAATCCCTTATCAAAGACATCCAGAAGTCTTCCCGATTTGAGCACATTTCCTTCCACAGGGAACGAACTTTGTTGTTGGAGGGGTTATTCCTATTAGGTTTCTCCTTGTCTGCTCCGTTGATTTGGAGACAAGCCTCCCCTTTCTGCTGGTGCTGCCTTTTAATCTAGACCAGTTCAGTGCCGGTGTTCCTAGAGGTTTTCAGTTGTAATTTCTACTCCAATTTTTCACTGAGGAATGCACTTGCATGACGCATTCAACCCTCGATTTATTACCCTCTATGCCTTGACAATGAACACCAGCATGGCAAGTTGATTCTCTCCCCATTTCTGAATCACCAAATGATAAATTATTCCACTTTGGGGCATTATTGGGAGAGCCTATTCAGTGCACCTAGATGCGCCGCGCACCTGAAAATTTAACGGTGAGATAGCATGTGAGGCAATGAGATGACCGGGCCCGATGAGATAGACAATAAGATGGCCAGGTGCGCTGTATAATTTTCACATTATTGGAGAGGTACAAGCTTTAGAATCTAGATTGTGGAGTATGGGAACTTAGAGTATTTTGACTATTTTCCTTTAAAAGAAAAAGAATGAATGATATGTACGCCCATGGGTGTTACAGAAATGGTGATAGAGTAGAGGGAGTTGATTCTTCCCCTGATATGATAACATTCACTGCATTTGAACAAAATGTCTTGGTTTCAATTGATCCTGTGATGGGCGGCTTGATCCTAAAGTCCTACCAGGCTAGTAGATTGTATGTAGGGAAGACTGATTCAAACAATGCTCTTTGTAAACTTATAAACTTCTACTTTTTTTGAACAGAATTGAAAAGCACAATTCCTTGGTATTTACTAGACTGCATGTACATCTCTTCCTTTCAAAGCAGCTTGTCATTAGTGCAACCATCATCTGTGTAATCTGGACAACAGACAAATGAACAATTTGAACAAAGAAAATCTGATTGATTATTGAGTTGTAAACTATAACATAAAAAGCTGGCATGCCAAATGAAACCGACCAAAGTAAATGTAGTTTCCATGGGCCTAAATCGAGTGAACTTGTTAATTCAAGTATAGTACAAGGGACTATTTGTTCATTGCAGTGTTGGGCATGTTCTGTAACACATGTATATGAGATACAAAAATCAAGAAATATGCAATTTGGAAACTGGAATCACGTAGTTTTAAATTGAATACATCCAGGATGCCTAAACATCGGCCATCTAAGTTTTAATTATTGAAAACATGCTTGGTAGACATATATGAGAATAAGAACAAACCTTTGCAAGCTGCATTATAACCAGTAGTGGAATATTCTGCTGACGTATGTGAAGGTTTATCATGAACTTGTATCTATTTTCTCAACTTGAGGAATTGCTTCCTCTATAGCTTGGATAAAGGTGGCAATTTTGTACGTGAAGAATCCCACCAACATTGGTATCAATTCCAGGTGCATGAATCCATATTGTGGAACAATGATCCTATGCAGACTCACTTAATTAAAAATTGAAAGATAGTCATAGCTTGAACTTATCATGTTCAGCAATATGCATCGAGTCCAGGGTATAGTACTTCAAGCAAGGGTAATAAATTGGAAAAACATTGACATGCATTTAAAGAAATAAGAATATTGTAACAATCTAAGTGGAAAATGTCAGCGCAAATACTTACCCATTCCACCTGTTAAAGATCATGACTAATACAACAGGAACCAATAGCCTTGGTTGACCAATTGCTCCCCTGCATAAAAAGTTCCATACTCGTATCATTTCACCTTTCATACAGTTAATACCAGAAAAGACACAGCACAACAAGTCCAGTGGAGTGATCCTATGCAGCATCATTATTCATGATGACTTCCCACATTCTATGTCCCAATTGACAATCAGGAATAAAATCTTTATGTACTGCTCTGAACTAAAACACCATTCATCATTGTTAACCAACAAAAACAAACATTGATAAAACCAATCTTTCCCAAAAGCACATTAAATCAACAGGCTCAACAGGCAGTGTGAGTTTTAAGTTGGAAGCTAATACATAATCTAACAACTCAGGTTTGTGAAGCAAGACAAGGCAATATTGGAGCTAACATGCATCTTAAGGGGAAGACTCAAGATAGATTGAAAATTCTTGAAAACTTGCTAGTTTTGCGCAGTGTGGATATTCAAATTATCAGAAAACACGTGCATATGCTTTTACGGAATCTAATCAAATCGCATATTGAACTGCTCATCTATATACAGTTACGTTATTAAATTTTGGATTAAATTTTGCATTGGCAATAAGAAGTCATTTTTTACATACTTGAGAAGTCCTCTTGCTCCATCTGCCATGGAATCCACGCTACTCCCTAGCATACGCATGTAAGCCAGAGAACCAAGGAAGCCAACACCATAGCTGTATGTATAAGAAACGATGCGCATCAGTCTCATTAAGAATTATAATTTATGCAAAATCTAAATGCAGCATCAAGTTCTGAGAGATTGCCGGGAAAACTAATAGGATTTAGATTGCCATAGAGCAAGCAGGAAAACTAAACCATAGCAGGGCCCACACTCTGGTTAAGTGCTCATAATTGAATGATTGGGGCATATTCTAACGTTTAATTTGTGAATAGGAAACTGTTTATTTGTTTTATTTGTGCCTTGAAGTGCTCATGATGAGAGTGTTCAAAGCTCTTCAAGTGCAGTTGCTGTTTGTTGAGCTCAAACTGGACTAGAGTGAAGCTTTTCTATGTTATGGTCTTCTTAATTAACTAGTCCTAGTTTTAAAATGGTGGAATGGTCCATCCATAAGCCTTTTATCTCCACAATGCTGACCTGTACTTTTCTGCTAGTTCACCAACCTCATACTACTGATTTGGCTCTCTATTATACACCAGAAAACTCGAAAAGACTCTATAGGAACTGGATCCATAACTATCATCTCACAATGCAATCGTGAAGTGAAAAAACTATATCTTCTAATTTATTCTCTCAGTTAGGATAAGAAAAGTTAACAGTTACTTTGTACAATATGGTATGAAGACTACTAGGACGGAATGCAGCATAGAAACTATTTAAAGCCACAGGTTTAACAGACATGATACATGTAAGACACCATTAGGAGTTTTACGGAAGCAAGAACAAATAAAATACGTGAAAAGAATCAGAACACAAGAACCAAGTAAAAAGTATATTCACAAGACATTTCCCATTCAGTACACTATTTTCTGGCAGGAATGGCAAGTGAAAAATGAAACTGACAGACCAGAAACTAGGTGTATAATTGATACTTCCAGATTTCATATATATAAGAGAAAAGAACCCTGAATTGGACATACCTAGCTGCAATTTCAGGGGAATATGAAACATAGGCTGAAACCAAACCAACACCTCCTATACCCAGTGTAAGTACTTGCAATCTCTTCTTTAACTGTAATAGCAAAATCAAAAGAAAAATTACTATCATTACTCTTTTGTAAAATCAAGATGGTGCCAAAGGAGGATGAAAATGAGCAAGATAAAGATGTTTTAGTAGACAGTTATGCAGATATCTACCCTGAAATACTGCTTTCTATTCTTCTCAGCTACTACTTTTGGGTCCTCCTTTGAGCGCCTTAATTCCCGAAACATCACTTCCTGCAAGTTAGATATCCAGTTTAGAAGCATAAAATTAGGAACAACCCTTACAAGTACATGTAGCAAGTGTACATGAAAGTTCTCATTTCACTTATACAAGAAAAACCATTATTTGCCACTATAAGCTAGAAATTCATCAAAAAGATTCAAATTGGCTGAAGGACATGGGACTTCTTGTGGAACGTCTGACTTACACTGCCTCCAGTTGCAGCCTTAGTTGCTCTGGCCCATTTATCTTGCTCACGCCGTGTTGGTGCATGTCTCCATTTAATAGCATTGCCTTTTAAACTCTGAGAATCAATACATTTCCAAAATGAAAGTTATAACTGGCCAATAACTATCCTAGGATAAATGAATGAGATCACAATTGAATGATTGTCAACAATAATCATACTTGCGTTGTAGCCTCTACTTGCTGTTGTAACTCAGGCTGGGCAGGAGAAGCTGTGAGTTGTTTGCTCAAATCAACCTCCAAACTGTACGTCCTTACTTGGGTCAATATTTGATAAAAAAAAATATGCAGAAATCAATATAAAACTGAAAGTGCTAGTGATAACAAACCTGTCAAGGCTCATGACCCTATTCAAGCTAAGAAATCCAGAAGGCACTTCCTGTTAACACCGAAGCCACAGAAACCATGAAACAAACCATAGGACTCCACTCACCATCATTCTCTTAGACTGCCTATACGAAACAAAGAACCGAAACCTAAAATCTTACAACCCATTTGTTTTTTTCTCTTTCTAAAAAGCCAATTAAGAACTTAACTCAGTTGTATAACTGTGTAAAAAGTTTGGTTCAAATCACATCCAAGGAATCATCCACATAGCTCATTTCCCTTATTCCTTCCATTATTTCAGCGAAAAAAAAAAAAAACCTATAACAATGATCAAGTAACAAAAAGACAGCAATACAGACAATGCTAACCTAAATAAAAACACTCCCACACAAATTGGGTGGAAGGTACAAACACAAGAAACCCATTATTTTGAATCTTCATTAAGAAAGGGAAAGAGTACTAGAATATGAAACCTTGGGAGGAGCGACTTGGGTGGAGGTGTCAGGGTCCTGAATGAGTTTCTTCATGCGGTCCATGAATTCTTTGTTCCACATGAAGTCGTCAGACTCAAGAGGGTCGACGTCACCACCCCAGTACTTGCGGAGCTTGGTGGTGGTTGGTGGGCCACCGTAGTCGCCGGGAGCCATCCCAGTGGACCATTTCTGGGGCTTCTTCTTGGGAAGTAGGATCTTGCTGAGTCTCGGGTCGGGTACTGGCTGGCCTGCGGATGATGATGAGGAGTCAGGAGAAATGGGTGTTGCTGTGGAGGTCACTGAGAGATAGTTGTTCAGAATTGCCATTGATATTGTTTGGTTGGCTTTCCTGTTTTCGTTTGAATTCTGAGTATGTAAATGGTGGTGGGTGTGGTGATGAGTGAGTAAAGCACATAAAGCACAAATATCTAACCGTCTATCGTGGAAACTGTCAAATATCGATCTCACGTTAGTAAAATGAGACGCTGTTTGTAGGTCTATAACGATTTATACCGTTTTATTCATTGTTAATTGATTTTTAATATAAATCTCAGACTATTTTATTATGATATCAAAGTGAGTTACTTACGTTCATGTATGTAGCTCAATAACTACATACTCTATGTTATCTAAATGTTGTCTACGTGGAAAAGAGCGGAGCAAAATTGTGAAAGCTCTAATGACAGTAAAATTGTACTATATTGTAGCTGTCACCATGGAACAACATAACACTGTTGAGCATCCCCTGCTATGTTTTTCTAGTTCACGAATAATGTGCCTTCTTTGACTTATAAGGCCCGAACTCTTATCACGATAATCGTCCATTGCTACAAAATATAGATTGATAAAAAAATATGCAAGTCTTTTCCGATTATTGTATTGATTCATATAAATAGACAAGCCAGTATTGCTGCATGTAGATTAGCTAGTCTTGTTTATGAATCCTCTATTCAGACCAAGTGGTTTCCTCAGCTCAGCTCAGCTTAGCTCCGACTCTTATTTTTTATGTCCTAGCTAGTGTATGATCTCAATCATATTTGATGAATCAAACTCATTGTTCGTTGTAAGAGGACTGATTAGCATCACATATTTTTCATTTTCTTTTCATAATGTATGATTTGAATTATTAATCTCGTCCAAACTCAGCCAACGATGTTTGGCTCACATGGTAAGGGCGAATTTGTGGTGAAGACCCCGTCTAAGTTTGATCCCCGCTACCGGCATGTCTCATTTGCTTCGTGTTGGGATAGAAATTGAGGATCTAGGTGCTTGCCGGTGTTGGGCTTGATGAACTGATCTTCCTCCTTGAGGTTGCGAGACTAGGCCCAAAATCTTCCTAAGATAGACTTTGTTGTGATGGAGAAGCTCATACTATGCAATATCAATATTGAAAGGATTTAGTAGTATGTCTAGTGTGGGAGCTAGGATTTTGCAAATGTAATAGAATACATGTTCATCGTAAAAAAAAAGGTTTAATGTGGGTGATGAATTGTAGAGGTATGAGCCTTAAACTGAAAAATGTAAAGATCGGGTAGTGATTCAGAAATACCCTCTCTATAATGACCATCTTGGGTCTAACGATCTCGATCTCTTACCAAGCTACTCTTGGCTAAGGGTTCAGGACGAAACATGACCTTAGGTTTGCCTTAAGCTTATAAGGTGAAAGTTATGGAAGCAGGGGTTCAGATTTGAGGTGATTTGTGATGCTAGTGCCCTATGTCTAAAGGCATTGGGTGATGAGATGAGGTATCCATTACAAGCCTATGTGCGGGAAACTCAAATTCAAGTTTGATCCTCGACTCCCAAGATGTCATGGACACTTGACATTTGGCCCTCCATAGGCCTTGCAAAATCTTGTATCCTTCCACACCACAATCCACTAATAAGCCTCATTTGGCCTAGTGTCTTAGGTCCACGTTACTGGTTGGTCGCGTGGTATGTTGTGATAGACGGGTTTGGGTATACCATCAAGGATGCTTTGTGCACGATTATGCTTGGCGTGTGTTGGCACGTGTATGAAGTGGACGGGCACATAGTAATTGAAGCGTGTCTATGAGGAACCACATGCCTAGATAAAGGGAGTGTGCTTGGGCATGAATGAGCATGGTCTGGCTTGACTTCCAAATGGGCCTTGTGTAGTTTTATCTAGGGAGGGGCTTGGCCTTCGTGACGTCCTTTTGTAATTTGGGCATGGCATGGCATGGCATGGCGTGACTTGCCTCCTTCATCCTAAATTGAGACTTTGTACCAAGCCTGATACGCTTGAAGCAGACCAAACGACTCTGAATGTGGATAATACGGGTCTCATATCAAATCCAAGCGTGATCCTTGACCTTGGGTCTCTAAGACATCTGATAAAAATAGGCTTACATTTTCGGGTATCAACATTAGCCCATTTGATTATGTAGCTCGTGTACGACGAGTGATATGATCAAATAAAATGCATCGAAGTACTCAGTTTGGGTCTGTTTCACCGAGGGTCATGTTGGTGCACAGCTTGTGGACAACCGTTGCTTGCTTATCGAAGCGTGTACTATGAGATCATGAATGTGTGCTTGAGTTATATCTTGGTGCTCAGTCATGCCTTAGTTTGTTGAAGTCGTGGCTTGTCTTCATGATTATGAGTATGCAGATTGCGGGGATTCGTAGAATTTCATGATCGAATATTGTTACAAGGATATGAGATGACAATTAAAACAAGACATGCATCTAGGATGACCGAAAGGAATGACGTACTTTAATCTGGTGACCCAAAATAAGGGCACGCTGCGCAATTTAGGAGAAGGTGAGTAAGATAGGTCATGAAGACTGAAGATGCAATTTACAAAACATGTATAAGCAATGGAGGTGGTCATAGGGATTTGGTATGCAATTTGGAAAAATTATGTAATGCATAAGATAGTCCATAGTCCTTAGGACCTGAGGTGCGACTCACGCAACATGTGTATGCTTGTGTGTATACTTGTGATGATCATAAGGGCCTGACATGCAATTATAAAACCATGGTAGTAGGCCCTATGATGCAATTTTTAGAGAATCTGAGTCATAAATATGCTCATGAATCTTTATGGTGCCATTTATAAAGATGTGGTGCATGGATATGGTGATAGACCCTTGAGATGCAATTTAGAAAACATGAGTCATAAGAAGAGTAGGCCTTAGAGATGCAATTTTAGAAAGAGCATAAGTTATGAATGCATAGGGGTATGAGATGTAATTTAGGAAATTATAGTGCATGAGTATGGCCGTAAGGATGACGATGTAATTTGAAAAGGTATAAGTCACCCATGGTAGGGACTAGAGATACAATTTGAGAAAATAGTCATCAATGCATAGAGAGAGACTAAAAATATAATTTGAGAAAATAGTCACGAATGCATAGGAACTAAAGATGCAATTTGAGAAAATAATCACGAACGCATATAGACTAAAGATACCTTCTTTTTTTTTTTTTTGAAAAAATGAGCCTTCTTGCATTCTACGTAGGATTCAAAGAGAATGAATATGTCACGTCCGATCCTTATTTTTTACCTTAATTACTAGCACGGTGGTAATAAGAGTTTTACCGTCTTCGTCAGTAAGTGTTTAATTTAATTGGTCCCCAGAGTGGTGTTAGGGGACGATTATTTCGAAGGAAGAATTTGTGATAACGGTAAAAATGGTAATTTTTGCTAGTAAAAGGTAATTTTTATTGGGGTATTATTTTGGGTATATGGGAGGTTGGACCCGGCTGGGCCGAGCCCAACCCATTTCTTTCTTTCTCTCTCTTCCGCGTCTCTCTCTCTCTCTCTCTCTCTCCCCGACCCGTTCTTTGCCTAGATTTTTCTGCCGTCCGGCCGCCCCAGACCGCAGCGCCGGTCCCAATCGGTCGGCTTCCGACCTAACTTCCTTTCTAGACCGGCGAGAGGCTCCCTAGCACCGCCGATCGGGAGGATAACTCGCCGAGAAGTCTGACTGCCCAAAGGCTTCCGTCGCCGGAACTCCTTGCTCCGGTCGCCATAGCCGGCGAGCCTTGGCTCAAAAGAAAGCCCTCATCCCGTGCAGCAATCCCTTCAAATGGCTCACTCCATCTCGAGCTAGGTAAGGAGAAATCGATAATGGAAATTCTAGGACTTTTTGTGTGTTTTCGTTGGATTGACATAGTTAGGCTTGAAATTGATGTTTGTGGTAGTTAGGAAAATTGTAGAAGAGGTTGAGAGCAAGGTGCTGTCAAATTTTGGTGGGCATTAGAGGTTGCCGGCCGTCGGCGTCGGGAAAAATGTTTTTTTTGTAGGGAATTTTATGAGGAGTTTATTGGAATGAGTTTTATAATTTTTGGAGGAGTTTTGGATAGGTTTGAGAATTTTTGAAGTTTGGTATTTTTGGCGGATTATTAAGTTAAAATCCGGCCACATGTTTATTTAAGGGTAGAAATGTGGGAGGTGTTTAGAGGATGTCTGTCACGCCCCTATTTTTTTCGAAAGATAATTTCAAAAATTTTGGCATGATATATCCTAAAATATTAACATCCCAAAACCTGTTTCAACAAAACAAACAAGGAAAATAAACTCAATGCGTAAAGTAAATTTACACACAACCCCAAATTGAGTTAGATATTACATTTCCTTGTTTTACATAACTTGAGAACAAGAGAGGAAACGCTCACAAGAGTTTAACAATTCATATCCCCAAGAATATAAAAGAATATACAAACACACCCCAAACCCAACAAAAAACCCTGCCACTACGCCTCCATCTCAACCCTGCTGATCCTCACCTGCAGGTCTAACCCCTACACCAAATAATGGTGCACCGGGTTGTAAACAACAAACCCGGTAAGCTAAAAAGCTCGTATGAGTAAACTCAAAAACATTACAACATTTATCACATCCAATATTCATAAGAGAGATTGGATCAGTAATTTCAAATCCACACATCAAACACATTTCCCAAAAGATGTACCCATGAGTCCCAGATATTTAATAAAATACCTCTCATGACCTACAACAACACTATGTGTACCCATGGGTCCCAGATACTATACAGTATCTCCCATGACCTACACTGACAGACGGACTAGAGCTCTATTCCTACCGTACCCAATCACCCGGCCAAAGGCTTGGGATCCCGGTTTGACTGTCTAACATCACCACAAAAATGATAAATAGCATCTTTAACCGCAACCAATCACCCAAAAAGGGCTTGGAACCCGGTTTGGCTATTTATCCAACAATCATAAAAATTTCCACAACATTGTCCACAACAACACAAGATCACAATTATTATTCTCAACAACATAAAATATATCGCATCATTAAATCACAACATCATAATATAAAGAAAACTTGTTTTTATCTTACCTATGAGCCGTTGGCGATCAAGCTCATGTAATTTTAAAACAATTTAAAAGCATAATATTAAAACCAACATCATCATCATTATCATTATATAACCATAATATCCTTAGGTTCAAAAGTGAACCTTGGTGAGATTTACTCACCTAGATATCCAGCTGCAATTTCCACAACCAAAATAGCAAGCGAAACACAACTTCACAACCACCTAAAAACACACAATTAAAACCTTAGTAACTAAAAAATACTAAAGGCTAACACAAAACCCTCAACTAATCCCTTAAATCAAGAGATGACAACTTTCCAGAGTTGTCGAACTTAGAGACCCACAAAGGCTGCCTCTAATCCTCCATTCCTAACTCAAACCTCCACCAAACCTAAAATCACAATTAACGTTCTAACATGCCAACACTTCTTAAAAACTAACCAAACTACCACTCAACAGGCTCACAGCAGTAAGGACTACCTAACACAGAAAACTAGGGCTGCAACTCAACCGGACGCGCCGCCACGCGCCGCCACAGGCGGCGGCGAGTGGGCCTCACGCGCCACCCCAGACTTCCGAATTTGGGAAAACTCCCAACAGCAAAGTTGAAGCTTGAAGCAAGGGGAGCAACTTTCATACCTGAGACTTCGACCAAAAATGGCCGGAACTGGCCGGAAAACCGCCCGCACAGTGACCAGAAATTTCGAAGCCAAATCTGCAAAAACCGGCCTTAAACCTTAAAAACTTGCTTCAATCCAAGCCTAAACACTACCAGGGGAAGGAGAGGATCAAAACTCACCAAAGAAAATACCCCGTCGCCGCCGTACACGGCGGTTCCGACCGGTGGCACCACAGCCCCTTTTTGCCGGCCAAAACGTCGATTCCGGCGTCCTACTCCGAGCAGCAGCTGCCCAGCCTTGTAGAGGGCACTTGTGGGAGTCGAACGAGACCGGCGGCGGTCCAAATGGCGGTCGGACGGCAGAGCTAGCTCCGGTGGAAGTTTGGCGTGCGGTGAGTTCGGGAGAGAGAAAAGAGTGAAGGGAAAAGAAGAGAGAAAGAAAAAGAAACAGTGAGGTCGGGTGGGGTGCGTGAGGAGAGAGAGAGAGCTGCTTTAACTGCTAGGGTTTCCAAAAAATAACCCACACACAATTTCCCACTCAAACACTTTCCACACCCGGAACCTAACTTCCTTTGACCACAACTTTCTCTCACAACTTCCGATTTAAGCGTGCCGCGTGTCTACGAACTCGTATCAACAAGCTCAACAACTTTCATGAAGGAAGTTTTCGAAGATAACTTACGGAAAATAAAGTCAACTTTTGGTCTAATAAAAATCAAGGCAACTTAAATAAACTCCCGAAACTTCAACTTCGCATAAACCCAAGAATTTTCATGAATAATCCTTCATTAAATAAAGGAATAATACAAGGAAAAATGATATGAAAATCTAGGGTATTACAATCTACCTCCCTTAAAGGAATTTCGCCCCGAAATTCAAAGATACTAATCCAAAAACAACTTGGGGTACTTAGCCCTCATATCCGACTCTAACTCCCAAGATGCATCACCCTCATTATGGTGACTCCAACACACCTTAACCAAATCGACCTCCTTCCTTCGAAGCCTCTTGGTTGATCTATCCAAGATTCGAACCGGTTCAACAACAAAGGTTGCATCCGCATTCACCTTGATAGAACTAAAATCAATTACATGAGATGCATCCGGAACATACTTCCTCAATAAGGACACATGAAACACATTGTGCACCCCGGACATGGTAGGAGGTAAGGCAAGCCGATAAGCCAAATCTCCTACTTTCTCCAAAATCTCAAAAGGCCCCACATACCTAGGAGCCAACTTCCCCTTTTTGCCAAATCTCACCACCCCTTTAGTAGGTGAGACTTTCAAGAACACATGATCCCCAACATCAAACTCTACTTGCCTCCTCCTCAAGTCGGCATAGCTCTTTTGCCTGCTTTGCGCCGTTCGGATCCTATCTCGGATAATAGAGACCTTCTCAGTCGTCTCTTGAACAATATCAGGACCCAACAGCTCACTATCGCCCACCTCCGCCCAACAAATAGGTGATCTACACGGCCTCCCATAGAGTGCCTCATAAGGTGCCATGCCGATACTAGAGTGATAGCTATTATTGTAGGCAAACTCAATCAATTGGAGGTGATCCTCCCAACTTCCCTTGAAGTCCATGACACAAGCCCTCAGCATATCTTCTAACACCTGATTCACCCGCTCGGTCTGCCCATCAGTCTGAGGGTGAAATGCTGTACTCATGTCTAAGGTAGTACCCATGGCTTTCTGAAAGCCACCCCAAAACTTTGAAGTGAATCGGGGGTCTCGATCTGAAACAATCGAAGTAGGCACTCCATGAAGTCTCACTATCTCCTTCACATACAACTTGCATAAGGCATTTACCGTGTACGACATCGACACGGGAAGGAAATGCGCTGACTTCGTCAAACGGTCCACAATCACCCATATAGCATCATGTCCAATCTTGGACTTAGGCAGTCCAGTCACAAAGTCCATGGAAATCTGCTCCCATTTCCAAGTAGGAATAGATAATGGCTGCAACATACCTCCTGGCCTCTGATGCTCCGCCTTCACCTGCTGACAAGTGAGGCACTTGGACACATACTCTGCTACATCTTTCTTCATCCCACTCCACCAAAACTGCCTACGCAAATCTTTATACATCTTGGTGCTCCCTGGGTGCACCGTATAACGAGATCGATGTGCCTCCCAAAGGATCTCCCCTTTGAGGTCATTACTATCGGGAACACAAAATCTCAATCTATACCTCAAACCACCATCTGATCCAACCGACCACACGGTAGGACAATCATCCAACAAGTCCACCACTAACTCCGCCACCTTGGCACGTGAGAACTCGTCATGTGCCTGGCCCTGGATGATCCTGGAAATCAAGGTGGGCTGCACAGAAGCGCTTCCAAGGAAGATCCCCTGCTCCTTGCCCGATGGTAGAATGCCAAACTCAGAAGCAGTCTCCAACATGAGCCACTCCTGCACCATCATAGAGGCGACTATACCCCTAGGCTTCCTGCTCAATGCATCCGCCACTACATTGGCTTTCCCAGGGTGATACTCCAAAGTGAAGTCATAGTCCTTAAGGAGCTCCATCCACCTCCTTTGCCTCATGTTCAAATCTTTTTGAGAGAATAAATACTTCAAACTCTTATGATCAGAAAAGAGTTCGAACTTCTCCCCATACAAGTAATGCCTCCAAATCTTCAAGGCAAAAACTACCGCGGCTAACTCTAGGTCATGAGTGGGGTAATTCTTCTCATGAATTTTCAACTGTCTAGAGCCATAAGCCACAACACCGCCAAGCTGCATCAACACACAACCCAAACCCCGATGAGATGCATCGCTATAAACAACATAGCCAACACCACTAATAGGAATGACCAACACTGGGGCGGTAGTCAACCTAATCTTCAGCTCCTCAAAAGCTTTTTTCACACTCTTCGGTCCACACAAACTTGGCATCCTTCTTTGTCAACTTGGTCAAAGAAGAGGCAATGCTAGAAAATCCCTCAATAAATCTCCGGTAGTATCCTGCCAACCCAAGAAAACTACGGATCTCCGTAGGAGTAGTGGGACGACTCCAATTCAACACCGCCTCCACCTTAGAGGGATCCACCGAAATCCCCTCCTTTGATACCACATGACCAAGGAACCTGACCTCTTCCTTCCAAAACTCACACTTCCCAAACTTTGCATACAACTTGGCCTCCCTAAGAACCTGTAGTACAATCCGTAGATGCCTATCATGATCCTCCAAAGTCTTGGAGTAAATCAAAATATCATCCACAAATACTACTACAAACACATCCAAATAAGGACTGAACATGCGGTTCATCAAATCCATAAAAGCAGCAGGGGCATTGGTTAGACCAAAAGGCATAACAACGAACTCATAATGCCCATATCTAGACCTGAATGCTGTCTTCGGAATGTCCTCCTCCTTCACCCTCAACTGGTGATAACCGGACCTCAGGTCAATCTTAGAGAATACCGTAGCACCTCTAAGCTGATCAAACAAATCATCAATCCTAGGTAAGGGATACCTATTCTTGATGGTCACCTTATTCAACTCCCGATAGTCCACACACAATCGGAGTGTATCATCCTTCTTCCTCACAAATAAAACTGGTGCACCCCATGGCGAGGTGCTAGGTCTAATGAATCCCTGCTCAAGAAGACCCTCAATCTGAACCTTCAACTCCTGAAGTTCAATTCTCCCCATTTGATAAGGAGTCTTTGATACCGGTGAAGTACCTGGTACCACATCGATCGCAAACTCCACTACCCTCTTAGGAGGTAATCCCGGAATCTCCTGGAACACATCACTAAACTCAGAGACCACTGCAATATCCGCAATACCCACGGTACTACCGGTAGCCTCAATGTGTGCCAACACTCCTTCCCACATGGCAGTGTCTGACCTATGACAACGATAGCGAAAACTCGGCTGTCCAGGAATATGGAATGACACCACCATATCAAAACAGTCAATCATAGCATGATTTGACCTTAGCCAATCCACTCCCAAAATAACATCATAGGAGCGATCTGGAATCACAATGAGAGAAGCAAGGAACTCTCTACCACTAATCACTATAGGGCATGCTTCACACAAAGTGCCAAGCTCAATAGAAACACCGAGGGGCGAAGAAACACACAAGGATCTAGTAAGCGGTGTCGGAGTCAAGCCTAATGCCCTCACCACCGAGCTAGATATGAAGGAATGGGTTGCCCCCGTATCAAACAGCACTGAAGCAAGCAGATCAAAAACAAGAATGCTACCTTCCACTCCTGCACCACGCTGACCGATGGCATAAACTCTAGCTGGCGCTGGAAGTAATGGTCTCTGCTGAACACCCTGCCCTCCAGCCCGAGGTCGGGTGCAATCCCTGGCAAAATGGCCTGCCTGCCCACAAGCGAAGCATCCCTGCCTCCTGGGCTTCGTGCATGCCGAAGAGAAATGGCCCGGCTCACCACAGTTGAAACACTTCAGTGGTGCTGCCTGCCTAATAGGTGGAGCCCTAAAAGGGGCAGCAGCTGCTCTAGCTGGAGCCAGCTGGTGAGTCCGCCGCCTCTTCCCAAAACCACCTCTGTGGTCATCTGCACTGCTACTCCCAGCCAGGGCCTTGCCCTTCCCCTGAACATCTCTATGCCTCTCTACCTCATGCATCGCCTCCTCCTGCTCAACTGCAAGGGCACTCTCAACCGCCTCTGCTAGAGTAGCAAACCGGTGGGAAGTCACCAGTTTCCGGAGCTCATGCCTCAAACCCCGAATGAACTTCCGTGCCAACTCCACTGCATCCATCTCTCTAGCAAAACGATACAGCTGAGAAAAACGGGCCTCATAATCCCTGACACTCATCGGGCCCTGCACTAGAGCTATGAACTCAAGCTCCAACTGCTCCCTCACTGTAACAGGAAAATACTTCTCCCGAAAGAGCTGAACAAACCCCTCCCAAGTCAAGGCAGTCACATCTCTGGATCTCTCTACCCCGCTCCACCATACCCGTGCCTCATCCTTGAGAAGAAACGCAGCAATACGCATCTTCTCAATCTCCGTACACGTGATCATGGTGAAGTATGTCTCGATGCCCTCTATCCAATGATCAGCTACGAGGTAGTCTGTACCTCCCAGAAAAGAAGGCGCTCCTAACCTGATGATACCCTGAGCTAGCCTGGCCAATCGTAGACCATCATCTACTGCAACAGGCACCGGCACCTCCAACACTACCTCGTCATCAAAGAAATCATCCACAGGTGGAGCCCTACCTCCGCCTCTGGCCCCACCTGCCCCTCTGGCTCTACCGGCCCCCCTGGCCCTACCGGCCCCTCTGGCCCTACCGGCCCCACTGGCCCTACCTCGGCCTCTAGCTCTCCCTCGCGGAGAATCCATCACCTAAGAATCAAACAAACCTTGGTTAACTCATGCATAAAACTTAAACCAAGTATAAGTCAAATGCGACATTTATTAACCAAGGCACTAACTCAAGATGGAACACCAAGATTTTAAGAAAATAAAATCCACTAACAGAGTACTCTTTACTCTGACATCCTATTAACCTAGAGGCGACACCTACCCTTCACATACCCAATGACAAATCAATACCGAAGAGTTTATGATGGTGATCCGCTGCAGTCGGGCCATCACTCCGAAGTATTGATTATCACCAAATATGTAACCCTCGCTCTGATACCAACTGTCACGCCCCTATTTTTTTCGAAAGATAATTTCAAAAATTTTGGCATGATATATCCTAAAATATTAACATCCCAAAACCTGTTTCAACAAAACAAACAAGGAAAATAAACTCAATGCGTAAAGTAAATTTACACACAACCCCAAATTGAGTTAGATATTACATTTCCTTGTTTTACATAACTTGAGAACAAGAGAGGAAACGCTCACAAGAGTTTAACAATTCATATCCCCAAGAATATAAAAGAATATACAAACACACCCCAAACCCAACAAAAAACCCTGCCACTACGCCTCCATCTCAACCCTGCTGATCCTCACCTGCAGGTCTAACCCCTACACCAAATAATGGTGCACCGGGTTGTAAACAACAAACCCGGTAAGCTAAAAAGCTCGTATGAGTAAACTCAAAAACATTACAACATTTATCACATCCAATATTCATAAGAGAGATTGGATCAGTAATTTCAAATCCACACATCAAACACATTTCCCAAAAGATGTACCCATGAGTCCCAGATATTTAATAAAATACCTCTCATGACCTACAACAACACTATGTGTACCCATGGGTCCCAGATACTATACAGTATCTCCCATGACCTACACTGACAGACGGACTAGAGCTCTATTCCTACCGTACCCAATCACCCGGCCAAAGGCTTGGGATCCCGGTTTGACTGTCTAACATCACCACAAAAATGATAAATAGCATCTTTAACCGCAACCAATCACCCAAAAAGGGCTTGGAACCCGGTTTGGCTATTTATCCAACAATCATAAAAATTTCCACAACATTGTCCACAACAACACAAGATCACAATTATTATTCTCAACAACATAAAATATATCGCATCATTAAATCACAACATCATAATATAAAGAAAACTTGTTTTTATCTTACCTATGAGCCGTTGGCGATCAAGCTCATGTAATTTTAAAACAATTTAAAAGCATAATATTAAAACCAACATCATCATCATTATCATTATATAACCATAATATCCTTAGGTTCAAAAGTGAACCTTGGTGAGATTTACTCACCTAGATATCCAGCTGCAATTTCCACAACCAAAATAGCAAGCGAAACACAACTTCACAACCACCTAAAAACACACAATTAAAACCTTAGTAACTAAAAAATACTAAAGGCTAACACAAAACCCTCAACTAATCCCTTAAATCAAGAGATGACAACTTTCCAGAGTTGTCGAACTTAGAGACCCACAAAGGCTGCCTCTAATCCTCCATTCCTAACTCAAACCTCCACCAAACCTAAAATCACAATTAACGTTCTAACATGCCAACACTTCTTAAAAACTAACCAAACTACCACTCAACAGGCTCACAGCAGTAAGGACTACCTAACACAGAAAACTAGGGCTGCAACTCAACCGGACGCGCCGCCACGCGCCGCCACAGGCGGCGGCGAGTGGGCCTCACGCGCCACCCCAGACTTCCGAATTTGGGAAAACTCCCAACAGCAAAGTTGAAGCTTGAAGCAAGGGGAGCAACTTTCATACCTGAGACTTCGACCAAAAATGGCCGGAACTGGCCGGAAAACCGCCCGCACAGTGACCAGAAATTTCGAAGCCAAATCTGCAAAAACCGGCCTTAAACCTTAAAAACTTGCTTCAATCCAAGCCTAAACACTACCAGGGGAAGGAGAGGATCAAAACTCACCAAAGAAAATACCCCGTCGCCGCCGTACACGGCGGTTCCGACCGGTGGCACCACAGCCCCTTTTTGCCGGCCAAAACGTCGATTCCGGCGTCCTACTCCGAGCAGCAGCTGCCCAGCCTTGTAGAGGGCACTTGTGGGAGTCGAACGAGACCGGCGGCGGTCCAAATGGCGGTCGGACGGCAGAGCTAGCTCCGGTGGAAGTTTGGCGTGCGGTGAGTTCGGGAGAGAGAAAAGAGTGAAGGGAAAAGAAGAGAGAAAGAAAAAGAAACAGTGAGGTCGGGTGGGGTGCGTGAGGAGAGAGAGAGAGCTGCTTTAACTGCTAGGGTTTCCAAAAAATAACCCACACACAATTTCCCACTCAAACACTTTCCACACCCGGAACCTAACTTCCTTTGACCACAACTTTCTCTCACAACTTCCGATTTAAGCGTGCCGCGTGTCTACGAACTCGTATCAACAAGCTCAACAACTTTCATGAAGGAAGTTTTCGAAGATAACTTACGGAAAATAAAGTCAACTTTTGGTCTAATAAAAATCAAGGCAACTTAAATAAACTCCCGAAACTTCAACTTCGCATAAACCCAAGAATTTTCATGAATAATCCTTCATTAAATAAAGGAATAATACAAGGAAAAATGATATGAAAATCTAGGGTATTACAATGTCGATTAAGAATTTTGTGGAGGTTTATTTGGTTGGTAGTGAATTAAAGATTTTTGGCAATATACATGGTTGAGCGCGTGGAGCTCCTTTTTAGTTTCGTCTATTTTTCCTTAAGCGTTGATGTGTTAATTAAGGATTTATTTATGTTTTTGGAACAGGACGCGAGGAGGCTCGAGCTGACGAGACCTCCGACCGACATCAGGCTCAGGCCTATTTTGTGAGTGGACCTTTGTTTTAAATAATGTGCTTAAATGTTTTTTGTTGAATAATTTTCCTGTTGTTGGAAATTTCTGGAAATTGAGAATTTCGGTGATTATACTCATATATAGTTGTTTATGAGAATAGTATGTATATGATTAAATGCTAGCTAGCTATACATGATTTTCCCCCATACTGAGGTACAATTCCAGTATGTGGTGACGTGAGCGTTAGACGCCAGCGTTGTAGCCTTATACGACTTTCTATTCTTTGAATTCATTCATAGAATTCATACAATGAATCAGCATGTATATATACCACTCCGACGTTTTCCCCATACTGAGGTACAATTCCAGTATGGGGTGACGTGAGCGTTAGACGCCAGCGTCGTAGTCTTGTATGCTTATCTATTTTTCGAACTTATTCATAGATATCGTACAAGAGATAGTCGAATGTGAATACATACTGATATATATATATATATATATATAATATTCTAGCCTGAGAGGCTATTTTTCCTAAAGTTTGGGAGTCTAGCGAGGCTAGACACCAGTTTGGAATTTTCGAGTTAAGCTTTTAAGCTATCGCTGGTAAAACATTTTCTTTGAAAGTATATTTTTGGGGAAATATTTATTTGTTGTCAGAATTGATTTTGTCCACTCACTCTGACGTTTTTAAATATTTTCCCCTGGGCTCTTCGTTTTTAAAATACCCAGTCTGCAGCGTTCGCGTGAGGTCTAAAAGGCGACGTCGAGGCATAGTGACTCATCTATCCGCTACATTTTTCGCCAGTATGTTACCTGTTTAATCTACTAGGAGATTGTTAGTTTCCGCTGTGTTTTTAATTTTTAGTAGCTTTGAATACTGTTGGGATTTCTGTAACTTATTCTGGCTACTTTTGGGTTGTAGCGGAGAATGTTATTTTATTTTTGGTTAATTAAGTGGTTCTATTCTGTTCTTCCGAGTTAGGGTTGTCTATTTTGAAGGGAGGTTTGCCAAGTCCTTCGGTAAATTTTCCTTGGAGGTGGTCCTTGCAGGACTCACCTCCACCTCGGGTTTCAGGGTGAAATTCGGGACGGGTCTTGACAGAATATATGTTAATTGTGGCATATAGCATGTGTGTTATATGATGGGATATAAATATATATATATACATGCTTTTTCTGGTGCGGATTTCCACTTTACACTTACTTTTCAATCGAATTTTCACATCTCTACCGTATAATATTTAGATACTAGCAAAATTTCTATAAATTTGGTTATCATTAAGGCACTCAAAACTGCGTTTTTCTGTTATAAACATGAAGGGTTCAAGTTCGACAGAATTATGTTCATCCATTAGTTTAATCGAGTTTGAGTGCCTTAATGATAACCAACGATAACTAAATTTGCTGAAATTTTACAGAGATGATATATACATTAGTATCTAAAGACTAGACGGTGGAGATGTGAAAATTCGATTGAAAAATGAGTATAAAGTGGAAATTCACACCGTAAGAATAAATGAGGATATCCGCACCTGAGAAAGTTTATATATATATATATATGTGTGTGTGTGTGTGTGTATGTGTATTTGTGTTAGTATGCATGTTAATCATAGTTCATGACCATATGTGCATGAGAAATAGAGTGCATGACTTGTTATGATGAAGATGTGAAAATTCGATTAAAAAATGAGTGTAAAGTGGAAATTCACACCATAAAAATAAATACGGATATTCGTACATGAGAAAGTGTGTGTATATGTGTATCTGTATTTGTGTTAGTATGCATGTTAATCATGTTCATGACCATATGTGCATTGCATGTGTTAGAGAAATAGAGTGCATGACTTGTGATGATGTACATGCATGTATCCACACAACTCACCTTTTGTACTCTACAAGTTTCCTCCTTTTTTTTTCAAAGCCGAGTTAGAAATTTGGAGGGTGAAAACATCAATCGTTAAGGCTGCGATCATCAAGGCAAGTGCCGTAGGTTTCCACAAAGTGAGGATCCTTCATCACTCTCACCTTCTTCTTTTTTTTTTTTTTTCAAATCGGCATTTTCGTTCATGATGAAGGTTGTTGCTGCTAGAGTTATTAGGAAATGATGCTCGTCTTTTCCTGAATTGCATGATAATCACACTCAGTACTAGTTTTAGCATGTGTGTATGTCTCATGGCAAACGTAGTGTGGGGAATATCTGAAAATTTGAATTAGGAACATGGTGAGGACGATGTCTTGTCTGTACATGGATTTTTATTTTATTTTTCTCGGGAGCACGGCCGCCTGAGACATGGATTTTGTATTGATATATGGTTGCTCCTCTCCCTTTGTTTTATATATAGGTTTATGCTTGAATATTTCGATTCTCATGGACCCTGAATGTGAACACGTTGCTTATTCTAAAGTTCCACGATATTGCTCATAGTCAGCACTTGATTACTGATGAGGAGTGCCTATAAGAGTAAGTCCATCCTAACCCCAAAAACAAGATTCAGGCCTTGGTTATGTCAAACAAAGACCCAGTTAAAAAAACTTTTCCTCCATCCTTGAAATTTCTTTAACTTGGGCATTCGTTGGGTCTTTGCCTAGGTCAGACCTATGACCCGGACCTCCATTTTGAAGACCCAGGCCTTCCTCTGCCAACTCAGCCCGAGTCATGGGGCCATGGTGTCGTCAACCACGGGAAGCACACAAAGGGGCCGAGCGACACTAGAGCCAGTCAGTGGAGGCGATGCCGGAACCATGGCTTGCCGGAAAACTCAATATCGAAACAATCCATAAACATATAAATAGGGTTATTGAAATTACCTTACAAATTAGATTAGGGTCCTCTCTTTGGCTCTTATTGAAAACACAGAAGATTTGTTAAGGGCCGGATTACCATCGGAATCGAAATTGGTCTCCGGAAATGCCAAGAACTTGTCGGACAGTGACACCTTCTTCTCCGTCAATCTCCGTTGTTGAGGGTTGCATGTGGTTATTGATAGAGGGGTTTTGAAAAGGGAGAGGAAAAGAACGTTTTGGTGGATTTTGGTGGAGTGTGGTGGCTGGAATCGACCGGAGAAGAAGGTGGTAGACGTGAGAGAGAGAGAGAGAGATATGGGAGAGGAAAGGCTCGGGTCAACGCCAGTTTTGGTGTTTTGACCGGGTCAACACAACTCTCTTCTTTTAAAACAAATTGGGTGGCCTAGATTTGATCTAGCAATTTGATCAAAGGGTCATATTAAATTTTTTTCATTATCCATAATTAATTACTTAATATAACATTTATTAAACAGTACCCATAAACATAAATCATGAGTGCAAACAGCAGCCCAAAATCATTGTCACGTGACAATCTAGGTCTTACCTATGACCCGGGCCTTCTCAACAAAGACCGGGTGCGACTCAATTTCAAGACTTAATATTGAGAAAGGTGAGCATCCTGTTATGGTAATATCGTTCAAGTACGTTTCTGGAGTTGTCAATGACCATTTCAACTGGGTGAACCATGAATTGGAGTCCTTAGAAGCTTGGCATATTTTGAACAAAGCAAAGATCCTCTCTGCAGTCCTCATTTCGAGCTTGTGTAATGTGAACAAGGATCAAACTTTGCTTCGTCATCTTGTGAGGCGATGTAGTAGGGAGACTCACATTTTTGTGTGCTCATGGGGTGAGTTCACTCTTATATTAGAAGATGTAGCTAATGTTACCGGGCTACCCATCATAGTTAGTATTGACCCATCCAATATCCAAATAAGCATGGAGGACGTGATAAGTTGGATGTTTTGTGGGCAGCGAAAGACCGTTTCTCTTTGTGGGTGAAGCATTTCTGGGGGTTTACCAAAGAAGAAGGAGATAGTTCGGGTTTAGGGTTATAAGAAGAAGAGGGTTTTCAAGAAAGGACCTGGTTATAGTTCGGGTTGTAGAATGGAGACCTTACTGAGTTTATGGTTGAGTAAATTTGTGTTTTCAGATGGGAAGGATGTGATTCAGGAGTGGGTTTTCCCTTTGGCTTTGCTTCTATCTAAAGGTGAGGCTGTTCCTTTGGCTCCCATGTTCCTTGGACACTAGTATCATCACTCGACTTGATAGCAACTCAAGAGAAAGAGGGGTCCGGCGACAAGGTCATTGAGTCACGTATGAGCACAGTTTTCCTTCAAATGTTCATATGGGAGAGACTAAAGGATCAACCCATGAAGCCTACTTCTTTTGCCATGTTCAGAAAAAAGGAGTTGCTTGATTCCAAGATGACAACATCCCATTGATGTATCGTTGGTTTAAGAGGACGACACTAATAAGTATCTCTACTTTCCTTGATTGTTTGGATGATCAGGAGAAGTTTAAATTTCGTCCGTATGTTGATTTTGCAAGCGAGGTCCCTTTGAACCTCTTGAGTGATGGGTGCCAAGATCCTATTGGTTTTGTTGTTGAACTGGTGAAGAAGGGTCATGGGATGCTTCCTTGGACATATACTTGGTGGTTAGGCGTGGCTTGTCACCCACTTTTGGTGAGAAGTCTAAAATCTTTTTCGTATCATATTCTCCCCATCGAGTAAGGCGTCAATTCGGCTTAGATCAAGGAGTTCCGTGTGGTCCACAACAAAGTGAAGAGTGTGGCATGCCTAATGACTTGTTCTATGGGAAGTTGGAAGCTTTGGGTGAGGATGCCTCCGTTATGTTGGCGGGCAAGGAAAGAACAGGGTACTTTTCGTACTTACTAGCTTGGGGTCTTGAGTGGCTTTAACAAATACATCCAACGTGGGACCCGTGATTCAATATTACTACCCTCTAGGTCAAATAATGATGTAGAGCATTCGAGTGATGATGCATTAGAACCAAGAGGGAGAGGTGATGGAAGAAGAGAAGTGATGATGGGAGAGGATCCCATGGCAATGTGTATTCAAATGCTTCAAGTAGGAAGAGGAAAATACGTCCAAAAGTAGTGGAGGACTACCCCCTATAAACAAAAGAGCCCGGAAGAATCGGAGTGTCTGAAGTTGGTAACTTCAAATCTATTACATCAGAGAAGAGAAATCTTTGCTCAAGGAGCCTCAGAAAGTTATATATTCTAGTGGGGATGAAGACCTTGTTAGTGATGATGCCTTGTCTTCTCATGACTCTACCGACTCTTCTGATGAAGAAAAGGTTTGTGTAAGCTTGTTACATGATTCTACTAGGTATGTATATTGAGCATTTCATGTGTGCTCATATATATATACACACACACGAAAACGATGTGGAGCGGACGTCCGCACTATTCTTAAAGTGCGACGTCCCTTCGTTCGCCACCTTCCGGCGACGGCCCGCCTCCACCCGAACGAACTCCAACAGCGTCCCTGATCACTTTATGTTTCTACCTGCTTCGTCTCGAGCCGGGAAGGGGTCGCGAGGCGGAGCAAAGTAGAATTCTTGGGTCCTTCACACGGAACCTGCACAAGTGACAGCGTCACGGGGGTCGGGACTGGGGTGGCCCAGTCTTCGACTCTCCGATGCTTAAGTTAGCTATGAGCACTTGTACGGGTAGAAGAGTGAAAGAGAGAGAGAGAGTATCTGTGTGCGTGTACCTTTTATGGTGGCTTAAGCTTGTTTTATAGGCCAAGCTTGGGTACCTTTGCCTTAGTCTCCAATGTGGGACTGATTGCTATCCTTTGGAGTGTCTCCTCTTTTGGGGGTGTTTTGCCGCTAAAGTGACTTTGGCAAGCGGTTTGTTACCGGCCCTTCATTCTTTGGATGTCTGTGAAGGGCTCACCAGGGCTATCTCGACCGGGTAATTGTACCTTATTCTCGGCTTAGCCAAGTATTTTGGCTATGTACTAACACTTTCCCTTCCTAGCGAGTCTGTCGAATTTCAGTTTTCCAGCGAGATCACCCAAAACTTCAAACAAGATTAATTTCGCCGGAAAACTGAAATTCGGTGGACTCACCGGAGAGGGAAAGTGATCGGGGACGCTACTGGAGTCCGCTCTGGTGGAGGACGTGCCGTCGTCGGCGCTGGACGGTGGCGAACAGAGGGACATCCACTCCACATCTGGCCTATATATATTCATATGCACAAGCAAATTAGCATGACCAATCTGTTCAAACCATTTTGACGCAGGGAGAGAAGGTGCAGACTCGTCACTAACCTTCTTCCTTTTGGGCCTCTGCATGTATACCTTTTTTTTTTTTTCTCTGTTCAAACCATTTTGACGCAGGGAGAGAAGGTGCAGACTCGTCACTAACCTTCTTCCTTTTGGGCCTCTGCATGTATAATTTATTTTTTTTGTCTAATTATATGTTTGTGCAGGGAGGTAAAATGAGTGAGCATGATACTTTTCTTCTTCGACCCATCGTTGCCCCATTGGAAAAGAGGAAGGTAGGCATGCTACTCCAACTCTCCTTATCGTATGTATTATATAAGGCATGATTCCAATTTTCTTTTTCTTTTTTTATATATAGGAGAGCGAACTTGCTGTGATAGGATCCAGTTCTATTGGCATCCCCCGGACTCCCATTGTTTGTATCTCCTATACTTTTGCAAAGCGTGTCACAATTTCCAGCGAAGACAATTGAGGAGGTTCCACCAAGCATAAAGGACTGTGTGCATTGGATCGCTCAATTTGAAAGTGGGGCTAGGAAGCTTGACAACATAGAGTAACTTCATCTATCTACTTACTCTGTTGAACGCCGAATGCCTTTCCGTGGTATATATGTGTGTCCTGAATCATTGCTCCTTTCATCGTAATTTTTGAAAAATATGAACATATGAGTCAGCTTGATTGCTTCAAACATTGCATGTGTGATACCAAGAGCATGATATTTGAGAGGCTTGGGCTTGTTCTTTATAGCATAGATAAGACACTCATGTCCAACTTGGTGTTGGATGACATTTTGGTAAGGCGTGATGTGGTATGTGACCTTATGTGCTTGAATGTTCCAATAGGGTTTCTTATTAGGCATCTACAAAAGCTCCTTCTTGTCTGCTATTTCTTACAATCCATGTTGCCTGAAGAGGCTCTCCACCAAATGGGAAAGATTAGGCTCCTTGCCGAGGATATTCATAAGAGGATAACAACGAAGCAACAGACGCTACGTGGTCTTTTGGCTCGTGATCTGAATTTTCCTACAGAATATTCAGAGTATATAGTTGAGTCAACATCCGGCGTTGGAAGAACCGGTCTCCTTGGCTTGCTTGATTGTAAGCCTTAAGCAAATACATGCTCATGAAGAATGGGGAGCTTGTAATCTTAGGGGGCTTATTACTCCATTTGCTTGACTCGAAGCTTGGTTTTGTTGCTTCGAGTTATAACTTTACTATGGTGCCTGACATGTAACTTTATTTTATTGTTCAAGCCATGACATAACTTGACTTTGGTGCTTGGCATGCAACTTTACCTTATGGTTGAAGTCATAGCTGAATTTTTGTTGTTTGTCTTGTAACCTTGCTTTGTGATTTTTTTTTTGGGTGTTGCATGTGCGTTGCTTGACCAGTTATACTTGACATCCTATCGTTATGGCCTTTATCATTTGTATCAGCTCCCTTGTTTATGTGAGCTAAATTTGGATCACATAATCAAAATACTTGTGTGAGCATGAAAACATAATTGAGGCTTGTAAGGGAAGTACGAGATTCAAATGGAATACTCTTTTTAAAGATGAACCATAACATTGTTCGAGTATCATACTTTCTTGGTTGGCTACACTAATGTGGTTGCATGCAAAAGGTGCGGAAGTTTGAACAAAAGTACAAAGAGTTCCAAAAGAGAGAAAAAAGAAGAAGAGATGAGCTATGAATGATAGAGCTTGAGCCATTTGCTGTTGATGGGACCCATAGTTGTGCCATCATGTGAGACAAGAATGTAGTATCCACTTTGTTATGCTTCCTTCACAATGAAAGGACCTTCCCATGATGGGGAAACTTTGGAAGGTCCAAAGACTTGCCTTCTCACATGTTCGACAACTCTGAGGACAAGGTCCCTTTTCTCAAAGCGTCAGGCCTTGACTATTTTATTGTATGCTTGAGTGACTTTCTTGTGGTAGAGTAATCCTCCTTTCAGCCTCAGTTCTTTTTTCTTCGACTCCTTCTTAAGTCTATCCACCTCTAGTCTGCACAGGAACTAGCATCCCATTCTATGTTATTAACAACAACAACTCTAGCAGTAGGGACTGCTACCTCTGCATGGGAGATGGCCTCAGATCCATACACGAGCGAGTATGGAAAATTCAGTAGCGCTTCAAGGCGACGTCCGGTAAGCCCAAAGAGTGTCACAAAAATGATCACTCCAGCCCCTAGAATATTCATACACCATCTTGCTCAAAATTCTCAGAAGTGGCTTGTTTGTTGCTTCAGCTTGACCATTTCCTTGAGGATAATATGGAGTTGAGCGCCAGTTCTTGATTCTATATCCTTTGAGAGTGTCACTCACTTGCTTATTGACAAATGGAGTTCCGTTATCAGTGACTGTATTATATAGGATTCCAAACCTTAGATGATGTGCTCCCTTATGAAATTTGCAAAAGCTGCTCCAGTAGCTTTTTGAAGGAGGATTGCTTCTACCTACTTCGTGAATGATTCTGTACCGACAAGGATCCACACGTATCCATAGGACCTCGAGTGAATCATGCCAATCAGGTCTAGCCACCAAGTGTGAAAAGGCCATGGTGTGCGCATGTCTTAAAGCAATGTGTGTGGCTTGTGGTTAAGGTTTCCATGAATTTGGCATGTACGACACTTTTTGACTGTAGATTTTGCGTCCTCCTGTATGGTTGGCCAAAAGTAACCCATGTTGAGCAACAACCGATATAACTTTCTCCTTCCCTGATGTTCTCCACATTCCCCAGCATACACCTCTTGTAGGACTTTCAAAGATTCTTCTGGGCTTAAACATGTTAAAAGTTCTCTGTTGTACCATTTTTTTAACAGCATTCCTCCATCCATGAAATACCTTCTTGCTACTCTTTTGAGCTGATGGGCCTGCTTAGCGTTTGTTGGCAACTTTCTTTCAATGAAGTACATCAAATATGGGGCCCACTAATCTTTACCTGAGACCGTGAAGGTGAATACTTCTTCCACCTATGGCACTTTAGAACAAGATGTGTTCTGGAATGTACGCAGTACGTTGAAGAGGTGAGCTATTTGGACCACGAGAGATGTCATGTGCTGATTTGTTATTCATCTAAAAGTTGGTGAAGAGGTGAGCTATTTGATTGCTTGATGACTCTTCAAGAATTTGACAACTTCTATATTTGTGGTTGGTGAAGGAATCGGCTATTTGCAGCTTAAGGATTCTTTATGTGCTTAGGAGGGTTCGGGCTTCAGATATTTGATAGCTTGTTTGTTTCTCCTCGTCTTCTGAAGTGTCTCTTGAAGTCATTCTCTTGATTTGAGAAGATTTATAGTGTCAGTGTCTCCCTCTATTTGGAATGCGTCAATAACCCGACATTAATCACATTCCTTTTCTGACATTAATCACATTCCACTTCAAGGTGTGTCATAGTCATGTCGCCATACGTGCCGGAGGTGCGGCTTGAATTCCAAGTTTTAAATGTGGACGGTTCAAAATGCGTAGAGATTTCCGAAATTTGTAAGAATTCCTAAATTTGTATGGATTCCTTAATTTTACAAGGATTCCCTATAAATGTATAGATTACTTGAATTTGTGGAGATTTTCGAGATTTGTAAGGATTCTCAATTTTGTAGAAATTCCTTAACATCTTAATTTAATTGGTACACATGTTCTTCAATACCAAACTCAAATGGAAGGAAACCTTGAAACATTACATATTACTCACGGATTTGACAATTAATGATTTTGGGCAACAACCAATTTTGCTCCACATGGTGGGAAGATTTTGATTCCCTCCATACTTTGCTAATCTCAATTAGGAAATTTCTTACGTAGACAACCCTAGCAATTCGTGTTGTGAAACAATCAAATATATGATAATAAATATAACAAAAAATTAAATAAAGAATATATGAAATATAATCAACATACATCAAGGATTGAAAATAGTGATCAATCCTAATATAGGAGTAAAATAGTGTAAGAATCATATAAAAGTAATACAAGGAAAAAAACATTGACTTGATATTCCGATTGAGGCATGCATAAATGCACTTGAATAAAGACAGATTTCGCTCCTACCTTTGTGCTTGTAGTTCAATGAGCGTCTGCCTTGCAAAATACAACAATCGATTATCCAAAATAAAAGCACCGTAATTTTAGACTCTTGCGAATCATAAATTGTATCTTGTACTCTTTTGACACGAAAAAGATTTCTAGAAGAATTGAAGATATATTCTTGATCTTATCTTTAAGGAGATATAAGTATGGGTTTATATAAAACTCCAAGTGAACCAACATCTCAGTTCACTTATATCCTTGAATAGACACACTTATTCCTAAAGACACCTATTGAAAAAGACACACATTTTCAAATGGAAAAGTCATGAGTAATTTTATTTTCATTCATATTGGATATTATTACATAATTTCCAAAAATTTGTTATAAATTGAAGATCTCTTTTAAACAAATCATCATCCTAGCGCAACAGAATATAGTCTCCGACGCCGTTATTGTGTTCCCTTATGTTCTTTATTTCTTCTTTTGTCTTTCTCAAGGTCTAAAAGCTCTTTTTTTTACTAACCGCTTCTCTTTATTTTTGTATTACAAGTTGCAAAGCACAATTGACTCGCCCCAGTCATAGTAAGAGAAACCTCTCGACTAGCACGGTAGAAGTGAAGGTACAACTTCAAGCTTTCTCCGAAAATATTCTTATTTGGTGTTGTTAATTTAATGGGGCTTTAGAGTAACTTCTTGTTGTTAACGTATTATTTTTATATGTTGTCAAATTCTGATATGGGGTTTCAAAACTTAATTTGTGTCCTCATGAAAGAGGTCCACACCAATATCCACTAGTCCCATTAAACTAGTCACTAGAGTTTTTCATCGCTCACTCGTTTCTTGTAACGATTTTAACTAGAGTATCCTACCATAAATTTTACTAAAAAAACAAAAAGCATTCACGAGTGGTACGGTTTGTAATGGCTCTTGTAACAACTTGAAAATGATATTCTAGAGAAAAAAACAAATATCAATAGAAAAAACCGTTCAAGCATCCAAGGACAAAGATGTATTGGTGGCTAAACATTAGAGCTTTCTCCAACAAGTACTAACCAACACTACTAACAAAAATGATTCACATAAAATCACTACAATAAGAAATCTAATAAATTAATGAATTTTCTAAAAGTACTTAATATATATAGTGTAGAGTGTTTCTTTTGTGTCCTTAATTTCTGGTGTAGAGTATCATAATTAATTTGTGGTACTTTTATATGCATGTCCAAGCATTCTTTTCCACCGCTAAAATTGTGTCCTTGTCAAAAATGTGTATAGTAAAAAACATTGAAGTTTTCACTAAACAAGGACAAAAAGTGGCTTACCAGGATTTCAACTAAAGTGTCTTACCAGGATTTGTACTGAAAAGAACAAGAAGCATCAATGTATGGTACGGATATGAAATTCATAATTAATTGCTCTTATAACAATCTGAAAAGGAAAGCAAAAACAAAAATCAGTACATAAAATTCATTTAAACATCCAAGGACCCAATTTGTATGTTCTGGTTGTTAAACATTGGAGCTTTCTCCAACAAGTACCAGCTAGTGGAAATTAAAAAATTGATTTATATTGATAATCACTCCAACAAGAAAACTATACATTAACGAATCAAGTGTAGTGGCCAAATTTTAGTATATATAGTGCATCAGTTTTCCATCTCTCATCAACACAGTGCAAGATATCTTCAGCATTCTAAAACATACTTTCAATTTCAATCCTAGCTCATCTGTAAAGCTGCCTCAGCTTTCTTTCTTAATTTTTGAACCCCAGTTCATCCACTTACATTTAGATATGGACATGATGCTCAGCCCAAAAAGGTTCATTAAAATAGCTAGAAAGTTGCATATGAATGATGTTATGGGGAGGAAAAAAATCACATCACTGAGAGGAGTCCGTGGCAACAAGCCGTGTGACACTGCTGCAGAGAAAGGCACTTTTGTTATATACACCCTTGATAAGGCGCGTTTTTTGCTTCCCTTATCCTACCTTAGTAGTTACATATTTCAAGAGCTTTTGAAAATGTCCGAAGAAGAATTTGGAGTATCAAGCAAGGAGCGTATCATATTGCCATGTGATTCACTCCTTATGAATTACATAGTCTCACTTGTCAACCTTGGAATGAGCATAGATTTGGAGAAAGCCATCGTCAACTCTATCCTTAGGAGTAGTTGCTCCGTATCAAGTCACCATGGAGAACAAAGGAGCCAACACTTAGCCGTTTATGTAAATGATACATCTAAAATAGAGACGGGTTTTTCCTTTCTTATGTTGTCTTTCAGGTGATTCATCAATCGAAGTTGAAAATATTTGTTTCTTTAATCGTCATCAACAGTGTCAATATATAACTGCTGATTGTTTGGCCTTAAGATCTTTGATGGAATAATTTTAGTTTACTCCCATCAACTTTAGGTCGATCATCATGTGAGTCCATTTTCTTTCAATTTCATCAAAAAAACCCTCAACTTTTAATTTTCATCAGTCGTGTCCAAACATATGTTTTTCATCCAATTTCTCTGTTATGTAATGACTTGCATTAAGAAGAAAACCAAATTTGAAATGGTCAGAAATATTATTTTTTTCGGAATTTGACTTTCTTCTTGATGCCACGTCTTCACTTGACAGAGGAATTAAATGGAGAACGGAAGTTTTGACACGACTGATGGCGCTCTTCCCTACCATCGAATGCATCTGCATCAAGCCGCCATCCATGATTTATTGGAAGCCATCTACGGCAACCTAGGTAAACAATCTTATCTGTGTAACGACTAGCATCGACGTTCTCTAAGCAAACGGGACAAGCCTTATACCCTTGAGTGGTATGAGAAGATAACATACCGTAGCCAGGAAAGTCGCTAATTGTCTACATCACGACTGTTCTCATCCTAAATGAAGTTTTATTATGTCTGTCAAAAGTGGGGATTCCATTTTCCCATAATCCTTTTAGCTCATCAATCAACAGTCTCAAATACATATCTAGACACTTTCTCAGAGAATAGGGACCTGAAATTAACAATGTAAGAAAATTATATTCCTTCTTCATTCACATCCACGGTGTGATAAGTTGTATGACATTAAAATAACATGCCAAATGCTAGGAGACAGAGTCATATTGCCGCTAGGATTGAACCCGTCTGTTGCTAGCCTAAGCCTTACATTTCGAATGTCTTCCGCAAAATTAGGAAATGATGCGTCAAAAGATTTCCAAGCCTCCCCATCTGAGGGGTGTCTCAGAACACCGTTATCTTCCCTAGGAAGACCGTGCCATCTCATCTCTTCTACAGTCTCTAATGACATGTAGAGACGCTGCAACCTAGGAGTTAACGGGAAATAACGAAGCATCTTCACATGAACAGGTTTCTCTTTATTTGAAGAAGGCTCCTCATCATACCTCGGCCCATTGCAAATGAGACAGTAAATAACATTCTTGTAATCTCTATAAAATAGCACGCAATTATTCTTGCAGGCATGGATCTTCACATAATCGAGGCCGAGGTCGCCCAAGATATTTTTTGTCTTATAATGACTATTAGGAAGTCTATTTACAAGAGGAAGCAAAGTTTTGATAAACTTTGAATAGTCTCCATTATGTCCATTACTGGTTTTGTGCTTCACTTTCAAATACATCTATGACATGATGACACTCAAAAACTGAAACTGGACACTCGTCATACACTGGTGTCTGGGCTTGCGCGAGAAGCCTGTTATACTTCTCATAACCAGACATGTCAACTGCCTCATTGACATTGGGGGCATCATCATCAACTGTCTATTCTTCATATCTTGAAGCATACGGGAAAACATCATGTAGCATATTCATAGTGGGGTAAGTAGAAGGGTCGGAAGTACCACTAGATGACTCAACTTCATAAATGTAACTTGCTCGAAATTCCACTAGTGTAAGATTATTTTCCTACACCTTACCGTGTTCCATCCATAGAGTATAATTCTTCCACATACCAAAATGTGACAAGTGTTGTTCCATACCTCCACGTGTCTGCCAATCGTCGCACATACATTTTCTACAAGGACACTTATGCCACTCAGTTCCTAATCCCATTCAGGACAATAAGACTTTGTTAAGAATTTGATGTTCTTTTGTTTCAATTTCGATGTGGTAAAATTTCGGCAACATCTCCCTACAGTTCCCCAAGTGCATGAATATCTAAGCGTAGTATGTAATCAAGGAACAATATAGGAGACTCTGTCGAAATATATACCCACAATTAAAACCAAAAACAAAAGAACTGCAAACCACATAACAAAGTCTTATTCTCCCAAACTATCCAAAAATGAGAAAATTTAAGAACCATTTTAGTCTGTTGCCAAACCAAAATCATTCTCGAATGGGATTTCTAAGGTTAAACGTGAATGAAAGAATTTAATCATTCTTACATTTATCGCGCTAAAAAAACACAACATCATTCTTTGCTATATATATATATAATTGAAATTTTTTTAATCTTTTTGGTTTGAAGTCATCATATGTGTAGTTCTTGTTGTTTTATTTTAATCTGAATAGTCTTTAAAGTCACAATTTTTCATCCAAATAATCCTTATGGTTTTATTTTAATCTGAAAAGTCCTTAAAGTCATGATTTTTCATCCAAATAATTATTCTAACAATTTTCTCAGTTGAATCTCAGTTAAAGGCCATAAGGACCATTTGGATGAAAAATCATGATTTTAAAGACCATTCAGATTAAAATAAAACCATAAAAACTATTTAGATGTAAAATCCTGACTTTAAGGACTATTCAGATTAAAATAAAACCATAAAGACTAAACAAATGTCTACTTCAAACCACAAAGACTATAGCATATTTTACCCATATATATATATATATAATGTTTTATACTGCTAACAAGTGCCCGGTACCACCAGAATTCTTCATCGGAAAACATGGTCTTCATTTATTTGTTTATTTTTTAATAGGAGGAAACATATATGGTCTAAACAAGGAGGAGAAATAACTTATCTGAAATTTGACTGTTATGCCTAAGAAACCATATTATCTATATGAAAAGTTATCTAAAATTTGACTCTCCTGTAAAGAGTTTATGGCTACGTCACTGTATGACATAGTTTCCAAACATCCAAAATATGTCGTTAGTTACCAACTATTGATCGATGTTGTTTTGCTCTAAGACAAAACTAAGCAATTGCAAGAAACAAATTAATTAACTAGCATTGAAAATTCCCCACCCATTTGGACTTTCTTCAGTTCTTGTAACGAATTAACCTAATTACCAGAATTTGTACTTTGAGGAAAGGTACATGATATCCTACCTGAATGAATGAGTGTAGGTACGAAGTTTAAGAGGAGCTTTAACTTGCTATATACGACCTAAATAACTCATAATTTATGACTTGTTGATAGTGTCCTTTATAGGAAGAACCTGACATACACTAAAACAAAGCATATCCAATGCCAGTTGCTAAACATTGAAATCTGCTCCTTCCCCCTATAGTCCAACATAACTAATTATTTCCATGCCATCGAAACTCACCAACATGAACAAAGCCACATCAATGGAACTACTATCCAATATGTCTATATATTGGAAGTCCACCCCCGTTTGTTTTCCATCCATCAGCCTCTAGCAACAATAGCAACATTCGAAAGATCAGCATACCTCTCTGCATAGATCTGCGTTCTGTTGCACAAGCTTAACATATAGTCTCCATGGACATACTGCTTAGCCCAAAGAAGCTGATCAAAATGACCAGGAACTTGCAGAAGGTGCCAGTTATTGGGAGGAGGAAAGCTTCATCCCAAAGAGCTGCTGACGGTAACAGGAGGAATACTAGTGCTGCAAATAAAGGCACCTTCGTTATCTACACCCTTGATGAGAGGCACTTTGTGCTTCCCTTGTCCTATCTTTCTAACTACATTTTCCAAGAGCTATTCAAGATGTCTGAGGAAGAATTCGGAATATCGAGTAGAGATCCTATTGTTTTCCCATGTGATTCACGCCTCATGAACTACATAGTCTCACTAGTGAAGTTGGGAATGAGTGCAGATTTGGAGAATGCATTACTCAACTCTATCATTAGAAGTAGTTGCTCCATATCTACTTTTGATCGTCGAGGACAGACAAGCAGACAATTACTTCTTTGTGGTTACTGAGTTCATTTATCCACAATTATTCTTATGTAATACTTTTGATATATCGAGAGAATTAGTTAGACAACGTGTTAGTGGAGAGCATTCTGCTTAGAGAGAAGCAACCACGCGAGAGGGGGTGGACTTGTACTTTTTCCAACGACAACTAAAAATCTTCGTCGGGGCATTGGCTCTCTCCAACCTTTGCATTACTCAAGCCGATCACCACATCTGTCACTGTTTTTGTTATGCTTTGAAGTGAACGTAAACTCTGTACAGACATGCATAATGGAGAATCAGTGATTTCACTATCCAACATTGTTAATTAGGTCATATAGATCAATTATATGTTATTCAACCTTTTAATTGAATACTAATCAACCTTGTTTGTAGACTTGATAATGACTGAATCTACTCTCAATTCTTCCTCCCAGATCAAAATCTGGTCCAGGGTAGCTAGTGTAGGCAGACTAAAATCGAAAATAAGAGGTGAGATTGGAGTACACTTCAACTATAGTTGGAGAAAGAAATTGAGATAGAAGGGAACGTTTGAGTATTTGGCAAGAAAACATTTCTAATGGAATTTGTGGCACATTCAAACTTAATTTCATTCATCAAAAGGAAGCAGCTGAGTTTACTGTCCACAGTATATGGTAGATTGGTGGCGTCGCTAGCTATAACTTGCTATGACGGATTCTTCCCAGTTGATAATGGGTGGAGACGTGGAGTGACCCAAACACTACCAGGACAAGTACTTTAGCCGACGAAAAAATTCGTCGGCTAAGATCTTAGCCGACGAACCTTCGTCGGCTATAGTGTCGTCGGGAAAGGGTCGTCTGTGATGACTTTAGCCGACGACACACGTAGAAGTCGTCGGCTATAGTCCAGAGTTTAGCCGACGAAATAATGTCGTCTGCTATAGTCCAGACTTTAGCCGACGACATTATTTCGTCTGTTATCTTCCAAACTTTAGCCGACGAATAATTTAAAATATTCGTCGGCTAAAGTTTGTAATAAAAAAAATAAAAAACATCTATGGCCGACGAAATATAGTATATTTCGTCGGCTTTATAGGGATTTAGCCGACGAATTAAAGCATATTTCGTCGGCTAAAACTTATTTTTTAAAAAAATAAAAAACTTTAGCCGATGAATTAAAGCTTTTTTCGTTGGCTATAAGTCCATTCCAGTAAAAAAAAAACCCCGAAAATTTCTGAATTACCATTCCAAGCAAGCTGCAAAATACACCAAAACAATTCCATATAACCAACAACAAGCACATAAAAGTATATAATTCATCAACTACAGAAAATCTATATCGTCTAAATTAATATCCGCTTCTGGGGGCTGCTGCGGAGGTTGCGGCGGCTGGGGTAGCGACATGGGCGGAGGCGGAAGTCCCTGAAACTGGGCAGCTGTAAAGTCCTGCATGTACTGGAACATCTGCTGCTGCTGGGCCTGCTAGATGGCATGTATCTCGGCAACATAGGTTGCCTGCGTGGTATTATAGGCAGCCTGAGCAGCTTGCTGTTCTCGTAGTCTCTGAACTTCCGACTCTAGCTGAGTCGTCCTGGTGATCGTGGACGTGGTCCTGCTGCTGGTCGAGGCTGCCTTTCGTTGAAAACCTGGAGTGGTCTTTAGGACCCCCTCGCCTTTCTTTCCTAGACCCCGGCAGTAGAAGTTGTTTGCTCTCGGAGGGAAGGTTGTGCCCATGATCCTCGCCCCAATCGTCGGATCCGAAGTGTCGATTCGGGACATGGCTTCGGACATCTCTTCCTCCTGCATGTCCGGCCATGTCTCCCTCACTATAGCGCTCATCATCTCGTCACTAGCCTCCCTCACCTTCGCCTATATGGATAGGAAAAAAATTATTAATTAACATTTTGACATAAATTTAAAAATTTAAAAACGTAAGATGACTTACAATATCTTCCTGGGAGTCAGGATATGCCTTCTCGTACGTATAGACGTACCGGTTGACTTCTGGATGTTCCCTGGCTGCCTCGTCCATGAAGACAGCGAACGGTCTAGAACCGGCATGATGGTTCCTTGTGTTGCGTTGCCGGTTCTGAGTGTTCACCCGGGAAACCGCCTTCAAAGAAAAAAGTAAACTATTAGTAAAATATTTTAAAACGCACGTACTTAATGATAAATTAACTAACCAATTTATTTAAATACCTGTTTACGAGGGTTGTTGAATTCTGATGTCAGAAGCCAACGCCACTCGTACTCCCTGTACTGGAACTCAGCGCCACTCGTGCGTTCCCGTGCGTAGTCCAATGGGTCCGCAACTCGTTCTTCCACTCATTGTACCTACAGATACAACAAAAATATTAGAAATACTATTAATATCACATACAATTTTGTTTTTCATTAACTTCCCAACGTACCTTCCCCCATGCACAACGTCGGCCCAGCTGTCCTTCAGGTGCTCGGGAACCTCAAACCACACCTGCATTTAACCGTTTATTAGTTTAGTTTTTCGAGAAATCAACAATGTAATACATAATATTATTTTGTAAACTCACCGACATCGCGTTGTGGACCATGTCCTTAACCTCCTGTCTGACCACAACATAGGGACTCTATCCCTAATGAGCGCTCCCACGCGGCCGGAGTACGTCCTCGACTTCCCGCCTGATACTATGTGGCCATCCCCGTCAGTATTGATGACGATCCTCCCCACGGTACCCACGATCTTCTCGAGAGTCTTCCCTGTGACGGGGCCTCTCTTCTTCTTACCTGAGGCGCTCACATGATAAACCAAATTGATTATTAAAATCGGAAACCCTTTAAAAATAATCATGCATCACTGATTACCTGAGGCGCTCGTGGCGGACGCGATGGATTCCGTCTCTGTCGCCGATGATGATACCCTCGCAGAAATAAGAGGCGTATCAAAAGGCACGAACCGGTACGCCACTGATGGAGCCACTGGCGGGGGCAGTGGATAAATCGGCGTCCTTGAGCCATCGACTACATGTAAGGCCGGTATCATCCGCGGAAGGAACAGATGAGGCGGCGGCATCTGTACCCCAGATGACCCACTATCAGAAGAAGTTGGACCCGGAGTGGGCGCCCGGTGTATCTCAGGCATACGGGGTGCAGACACCTCCGTCTGGGTCTGAGGCCACAACTGCCTCTGCGCCGTCTCCAGAAGGCTCGACGACACCTTCATGTTCTGTTGACTAAGTTTTTTTTTTTTTTAAATTTTGGATATTTTATTATATTTATATCCGAGTAATTTTGTGTAAATTATCAAACTAAACCCAAGTGTACTTACTCCATGTAAGTATTCGTACAAAAAAAAGCATATGTATATGCATTTTATAAATTACATATGTACATAGAAATTAAAAATGGAAATTTGCATAAATAATTAATGGAATACAAATTAATTTAAAAATACATATCCGAAGTTATGCCAAATTAATTAATACAAGTAGATTAGACCGATCGAAATCCACAATAATGTTGAACAAGTACATTAATCATACTCATGATAATCTGAGTCGTCCGAATCATCCTCCTCCTTGGTTTGGTCAAAATACTCATCATCTATGAAGCCGTCGTCATCATGATTGGGGTTACGTTATAGCGAGTTCAGTTCAGATGATGTAATTGGAATGTAACCTATGATAGCCGAAAAATGTTGGTTATTGACACAAATATCCTCAGTATCAGGGACTACATGTGGAGATTCCTCTTGATATGGTCCATTCGGTTGATCAGTTGTTGGTTCACTAGGCCCACTCTCATCATCCCCTTCTAGTGTAGCTGCACTCCACATATTTTTATGTGACATCACCTGCACCACTTTCCAAACCTCACCCATAGCCGAATCATCAAGATAAAACCCTTGTTTCATCCTGGTGGCAAGAATAAACATCTCATTCTCATACCATACACTGTTTGAGTCCACTGATAACAAGCCACGATCCAGAATTGTACTCCTTCATTTGGTTGGGTCAATATTGAACCATTTGCACTTGATCAACACGACTGGCATACCCTTGTCGTAGATTAGTTCGATGACACTAACAAGAACCCAGTAGTAGTTGAAACCCAGACCCTCAACCATGACTCCATTGTTTTGGGTGACATGGCCTTCATCTCATTCTGACGTCACAAACTTAACATCGTTCACAAAACATCTAGCACGAACTCTGTGGCTTTGGGGTCTTCTAGCCAACAAGTGCAACTCCGGGTCGTAAGAATCAGGAAAATGCTGTAAAATGTGCATAATCTGTAACAATTTTAAAAGCAACGTTGTTACATCATGTAACATAAAAAGCAACATATATTTAATTTATGTAACATTATATATATATATATATAGAGAGAGAGAGAGAGAGATAGATAGAAGGTACCCAAATAGGGAAGTAATTAGGAAAATCTATCTAGTGTATGACTTTGTTACCATCATGCCTTTCCAAATGGGAGTTAAAGTACCGCTCGGCTTCATCGCAATGTTGAAGGACAGACCAATGAGCCTTTTTGATCTCAGCATTACTTAATCTTTTAGAATTACTTAACCAGCCATACGGTTAAACATCATTGGAAACAACTGATAGATTGAATTGCTTGCTACTACCCGCTCCAGATGATTCTCCCACTGTGTCTTCATTATTGAGATATGTGTTGCAGTACGTTACACACTCAGCCTGAATGTATGCTGCGGTGATTGACCTTTTAGGGAAACGTTTGTTTCTGTTTGACTTCTTGAAATCCCCTAGCTGCCTGCAAAACAGATATTTATTCTCTTAAAATAAATATTTTAAAAATTATCTTAATTTGAAAGGATGATTAATTAGAGAATGAGTGCATACCTCTCATTTGGATAGCACCAGATATACTGTACCGGACCAGTAAGAAACACTTGTTCGGGAAGGTGGATCATGAGGTGAATCATGATGACAAAGAAAGTTGGGGGAAAGATCCTCTCCAGTTTGCACATGATGTACACATTGTCTTCTTGCAATGACCGAACATCGGACTTTTTAAACTCTTTAGCACATATCCTCTGAAAGAACTTTGACAAAGCCACTAACGTGTCAACCACATAACTCTGCAAATACGGTCTAGTGACCACAAGAAGAAGACATTGCAGCAAAACATGACAGTCATGAGTCTTCAACCCGTCTTAACACATCGAGCGATATTCCCTGCATACTTATGAGGATACTTAACGTTATGAAGCCACTGAAACACTTATGTCTTCTTCTGAGGATGGACTGTGTAGTCTGCTTGAGGCATTATGGCTTTTTTTGTTCTTTTGTTCTTTTGTTCTCTACTAGCCATAGCTTAGAGCGTATACCCATTTTCTTAAGATCAACACGGGGTTTGGGGGGGTCCTTGTTCTTATCTTTGAGATTCAGAATTTTTCCAAGAACGTTCTCACAAACATTCTTCTCTATGTGCATGACGTCCAAGTTGTGTCTGATTTTCAAAGTCGACTAGTAAGGCAATTCAAATAATACACTTTTGTGCATTCAATACTCAAACTCATCAAGCGTGGGAGGATTCAAGTCGGTTACATCTTTACTGGTGCTCAAATATCCGAACCAGTGTTAGTTAAGCCTCTTCAAAATCTACTCACCAAACCTCCTTGGGGGTTTCAGATTATGCTCCTCATTCAAATTCCTCAGCATCCCACCGCCACTATTGATCCTAGTCAAGCCACCTACGAGATCCCAAGAAACACATTTTGTCAGCGTGGCGACTAAAATTGATGTCATCTAAGTATACCGGGCAAGCTTTGTACCCCTTAGTTTGTTGGCCAGACAACATCCCGTAAGCTGGATAATCATTGATGGTCCAAATAATAGCTGTTTTCATCATGAATGAAGTTTCACCATGCTTGTCAAAAGTAGGGATTATATTTTCCCATAGCTCCTGCAACTCGTCAATTAATGGTCTCATGTACACATCCAAGCACTTTCCTGAAGAATACGGCCCTAGAACTATAAGCGTAAGAAAATTGTACTCCTTCATCATACACATGTTAGGAGGTAGATTGCACGGAAATACTATTAGATAAATGCTATAAGACAAATTCATGTTTCCAGTAGGATTATACTCCTCAGTTCAAATTCCTCAGCATCCCACCGCCACTCTTGATCCTAGTCAAGCCACATACGAGATCCCAATAAATACATTTTGTCAGCGTGGCGACTATAATTGATGTCATCTAAGCATACCGGGCAAGCCTTGTACCCCTTAGTTTGTTGGCCAGACAACATCTCGTAAGCTGGATAATCACTGATGGTCCAAATAACAGCTGTTTTCATCATGATTGAAGTTTGACCATGCTTGTCAAAAGTAGGGATTATATTTTCTCATAGCTCCTGCAGCTCGTCAATTAATGGTCTCATATACACATCTAAGCACTTTCCTGAAGAATACAGCCCTGGAACTATAAGCGTAAGAAAATTGTACTCTTTCCTCATACACATGTTAGGAGGTAGATTGTACGGAAATACTATTAGACAAATGCTACAAGACAAATTCATGTTTCCAGTAGGATTGAACCCGTCTGTTGTAAGTTCGAGTCTGACATTTCGATAGTCTCCAGCAAATTCGAAAAAAGAATGGTTAAAGTGCTTCCAAGCCTCCCCGTCTGCAGGATCTGTGAGATTATCCAGATTTATCCTCTCCACTACTTGGTGCCTTGCCTGGTGCCATCTCACATGCTTGGCCGTATGCGAAGACATGTACAGATGCTGCAGACGAGGACCCAACAGGAAGTAACGAAGAACCTTCCTAGGAATGGGTCGGTTGTTTTGTTTAGATGATGTGGAAGATGCTTTATACCTTGGCTCGTAGCAGTGTGGGCACTCAACTTCATCAATTTTATCTTTGTAATACAACATTCGGTTATTGAAGCACGCGTCTATCTTCTGGTGATCAAAACCGAGGTCAGCCAACATGCTTTTTACCTGGTCGAAATTTTTCGGACAACTATTACCTTTGGGAAACACTTTCTTCATAAGTGCCATATCTTCATCAAAACATACGTTACTCTTTCCCCGATTGTTTTTTATCTTCATTTGCTCCATGACGGTACCCAACATAGTATGCTCACTGCCAGGATACAATGAGGTTTGTACTTCCAATAGAAGCCTTTTGCACTTATTATAATCACTGATGTAGTCAACGTGAGAGACATTAGGGAAGGTGTCAAGGGCGTTGCTATAAACAACATTTTCCTGATATTCTGAGGTGGCGAACGGGAAGGCATCGTTTAAGAGATTCATCACATCAAGGTCCCCGTAACTTGCATTGGAAGATCATGTCTGTTGATTATGTTGTGCTTGCATTTCTGCAAGTGTAGGCATTTGAACTTAATTTTTGCATTGTCATGTCCATGTGGTATAACTAGAACAAATACCGTTTAGTGCCAAGTGAGAATACATGTCTTCATATGTTACTGATTTCCGATTGAGACATTTGTTGCACAGACATATGTGAATAACTTTGTTTGGAGGACTATGTAGACGCACGATCGAACTCAAGAAAATCAAAAATGTATTTCATATAAAGAGGGGACCCTCTCCCTAATTGCATCCAGCTCTTGTCCATGTTGTACATTATAATAATAGAAAACAAAAATATAGTTGTCAAAAAATTGTTAATAATAAACGGGAAATATAAATATATACTTAACTATTATATATATATATATATAAGATATATTAATGTGCGTTGTTCACACCAACAATCTTCACCTTATGCCTCCGGTTAGGACCCTAATCCAGTTTGAGAACACATAATATTGTGATTTCGTTTGTTGTTTGGGCGTTTCGAATTCGTGTATGTGAGAAAATTTCGGCAGCATCTCCCTACAATTCCCCAAGTGCACAAATATCTATATACCTAATATACATATACACTCGAGGAACAATAAAGGAAGATCCTGTCGAAATATATATAATCACAACCGAAAACGAAACACACCAACAATAAACGGAATCTCCCAAACTGTCCAAATATGAGACAATTCGAAAACCATTTTGTTAGACATAGTCGTAACATAATGGTTTTCGAACGAGATTTCTAAGAGTAACATAGAATTAATATATTGATGAATGTACGTATAAGAATATTATAATTCTTAATTATATGATTCATCATTTGAATACACAAATGATTTCCATGAAAACAAAAATTTGAATTGATAAACATATTACATAATAATTATTAATCATATATACACACAAAAACTATATATATATATACATATATATATATATATTTTTTTTGTGTGTGTATATATATACATATGTATACACACAAAAACTTAATATTATACACACATATATACAAACATATTATACGTATTAATTCACACAGATTATATATACAAATTAACATATATTATATATACGAACACATACAAAAAAACAAATATATACGTACGTACAAACATATTCAAGATGTATATACACTATCAAAGTTATATATATATATATTTATATATATCATGCATGCATCAAGGAATCCAGTAATTGGACCGCCGGTAAAGTAGCAGGAAAATTTACCGGAAAATATGTCTAAATGAAGAAAATAGTTGAATTAAAATAGTTACATATCAATTAAGAGAGAAACAACTCTTAAAGATCGATCAAATTCATAAAGAAAAGCTTCCAAAACTAAATTTAGATCGGAAATTCCCGACAGTCATTTTCTGTCGCCTAGTAAGATTTTATGCGACAGTTATGTTTTCATCGACCAAGAAGGACTTAGCCGACTGAATGTTTTCGATTCCGTCGGCTTAGCCCAAATTTCTTGTAGTGTTACTAGCAATGAAGTTCTATTTAGTTGATATTACTAATACTAGAACTTCATTTATATCTTGCAGCTTCAGAAAATGGACAATTTTCTTTTCCTCTTTACCTTCGAGTCTGTAAATGATCGAGGGACACCCCAATAAGCTGTGTGATCAGATTTCCAATGTAGTGCTTGAATTTTCTAGAGTATGATATATAATGTATAAGTTTTGTGATCAAATTTTCTATACAGTGTTTAAATTTAATTTCTATATTATGATGTATGAAGTATTTCAAATTCTTCAATGGAATATTGTAGATGGATCTCTTCTTTTGTTTATTCAAATGTACATAGCACTACAGCTTTGTCATTGTGAAGTATGTACGTATTTTCTGCATTTGATCAGAAAATCATTGTGCAATTTTTTTAAAAGCTTTTATTTATTCAAATGTACATAGCACTACAGCTTTGTCATTGTGATGTATGTATTTTAAAGAATAATTGATTTTCTGCATTTGATCAAAAAATCAATGTGCAATATTTTTTTTAAAAGATGAAAAAGAATTCATGGCATTTTTGAAATTAACGTCATAGATTTTTTTTTTTATGACGTTTACAAAACGCCACAAGTTTTAATGGCGTTTTTGAAACGTTGTTGAAAAGCTTTTAATGGGGCATTTTTGAAACGTCATAGAATCTTTTTCATGGTGTTTTCAAAACGCCACAAAAAAAAAGGCGTCACTTTAGACAGTATTAGGGGATGACGTTCAAAAACGCCATGGAAGACATTTAATGGCATTTTTCAAACGCCATGGATGTGTCTGTGTGTAGTAGGGAATCCCGATCAACCCTCCTCTGAGTGATGGTTAGGGGACTCTAAGTAGTGTGGACGGCGTTGCCTAGTCTGTGGTCAGCCATGCTGGGCTGGATGTCTGGATGAGGTGTTTCTGGTGCTAATCTCTAATTCTCTGGGTATTGGTGTCGACGAAGATTCGGTTGGTCTCGTGGTTTGGGCACTGAGATTCTCTTTGGTCGGTGCTCTAACCCGGTCTTCTGGCCTCAACCAAGATCCTTTCTAAGCTAGAGTGCAACGACCCGGTCTTGTCGACAACGCAGTGACAGCGACCTTCGGTGGTGGTGGAGCCTGTTGGACACATGGGCTATGGTTTCCCAGAGCAAATTCATAATGGCTTTAGGTTGGGCCTAGGCTCCTTAAGTTAGGGGTTGGGTGGGCCAAGGATTGTTCTTGGACTTGGATTTCACCAATAACTAGGGCTTGGGTTTTCATTTTCTGCTTTAGGTAGGTTGGGCCTAGTTTCTGTTCTTATTTCACCCATTACCAACCATGATGGTTTTACGGATACCAATAAACATGAACATTTTGCAACGAATAACAGAAAGACAGGTGTATAAAATAAAATTTTAATACTGACAAATTTAAAGGTTAAAATCTCGATGGGTATTCTTAAATAAGAATTTCCTTTGATTCGATCTCTGGTGTTGAGTTGATCCAAGGGTGACAAGCAATTGATTTTAAATCGATTTGTGTAGTTTGAAATTCTAGATCGTGTTGACGATTTATAGAAGATAGTTGACCAAGGGCTGTAAAGGGTTGTTCTTGATCGGACTTGGGCCTCAAGCGGTGTCACATGGTGAATGTTATTTGGCTTTGGTGGCGGTTAAATCGATGCATGTGCTTACTGCTTGTTAATTCTCCGTGAGGTTGATGAAAATATTGCAAGAGTTTTGGTTTGTTGAAGAATTGGAGACAAACATTGATCAAAGGTTGTGGAGGCTTGATATTGATCGGGTTTGGACCACGAGAGATGTCATGTGGTGATTTGTTATTCATCTAAAAGTTGGTGAAGAGGTGAGCTATTTGATTGCTTGATGACTCTTCGAGAATTTGACAACTTCTATATTTGTGGTTGGTGAAGGAATCGGCTATTTGCAGCTTAAGGATTCTTTACGTGCTTAGGAGGGTTCGGGCTTCAGATATTTGATAGCTTGTTTGTTTCTCCTCGTCTTCTGAAGTTTCTCTTGAAGTCATTCTCTTGATTTGAGAAGATTTATAGTTGTCAAATTCTGATATGGGGTTTCAAAACTTAATTTGTGTCCTCATGAAAGAGGTCCACACCAATATCCACTAGTCCCATTAAACTAGTCACTAGAGTTTTTCATCGCTCACTCGTTTCTTGTAACGATTTTAACTAGAGTATCCTACCATAAATTTTACTAAAAAAACAAAAATCATTCACGAGTGGTACGGTTTGTAATGGCTCTTGTAACAACTTGAAAATGATATTCTAGAGAAAAAACAAATATCAATAGATAAAACCGTTCAAGCATACAAGGACAAAGATGTATTGGTGGCTAAGCATTAGAGCTTTCTCCAACAAGTACTAACCAACACTACTAACAAAAATGATTCACATAAAATCACTACAATAAGAAATCTAATAAATTAATGAATTTTCTAAAAGTACTTAATATATATATATATATATATATAGTGTAGAGTTTTTCTTTTGTGTCCTTAATTTCTGGTGTAGAGTATCATAATTAATTTGTGGTACTTTTATATGCATGTCCAAGCATTCTTTTTCACCGCTAAAATTGTGTCCTTGTCAAAAATGTGTATAGTAAAAAACATTGAAGTTTTCACTAAACAAGGACAAAAAGTGGCTTACCAGGATTTCAACTAAAGTGTCTTACCAGGATTTGTACTGAAAAGAACAAGAAGCATCAATGTATGGTACGGATATGAAATTCATAAGTAATTGCTCTTATAACAATCTGAAAAGGAAAGCAAAAACAAAAATCAGTACATAAAATTCATTTAAACATCCAAGGACGCAAGTTGTATGTTCTGGTTGTTAAACATTGGAGCTTTCTCCAACAAGTACCAGCTAGTGGAAATTAAAAAATTGATTTACATTGATAATCACTCCAACAAGAAAACTATACATTAACGAATCAAGTGTAGTGGCCAAATTTTAGTATATATAGTGCATCGGTTTTCCATCTCTCATCAACACAGTGCAAGATATCTTCAGCATTCTAAAACATACTTTCAATTTCAATCCTAGCTCATCTGTAAAGCTGCCTCAGCTTTCTTTCTTAATTTTTGAACCCCAATTCATCCACTTACATTTAGATATGGACATGATGCTCAGCCCAAAAAGGTTCATTAAAATAGCTAGAAAGTTGCATATGAATGATGTTATGGGGAGGAAAAAAATCACATCACTAAGAGGAGTCCGTGGCAGAAGGCCGTGTGATACTGCTGCAGAGAAAGGCACTTTTGTTATATACACCCTTGATAAGGCGCGTTTTTTGCTTCCCTTATCCTACCTTAGTAGTTACATATTTCAAGAGCTTTTGAAAATGTCCGAAGAAGAATTTGGAGTATCAAGCAAGGAGCGTATCGTATTGCCATGTGATTCACTCCTTATGAATTACATAGTCTCACTTGTCAACCTTGGAATGAGCATAGATTTGGAGAAAGCCATCGTCAACTCTATCCTTAGGAGTAGTTGCTCCGTATCAAGTCACCATGGAGAACAAACGAGCCAACACTTAGCCGTTTATGTAAATGATACATCTAAAATAGAGACGGGTTTTTCCTTTCTTATGTTGTCTTTCAGGTGATTCATCAATCGAAGTTGAAAATATTTGTTTCTTTAATCGTCATCAACATAGTGTCAATATATAACTGCTGATTGTTTGGCCTTAAGATCTTTGATGGACTAATTTTAGTTTACTCCCATCAACTTTAGGTCGATCATCATGTTAATCCATTTTCTTTCAATTTCATTAAAAAAAATCCTCAACTTTTAATTTTCATTAGTCGTGTCCAAACATACGTTTTTCATCCAATTTCTCTGTTATGTAATGACTTGCATTAAGAAGAAAACCAAATTTGAAATGGTCAGAAATGTTATTTTTTTCGGAATTTGACTTTCTTCTTGATGCCACGTTTTCACTTGACGGAGGAATTAAATGGAGAACGGAAGTTTTGACACGACTGATGGCGCTCTTCCCTACCATCGAATGCATATGCATCAAGCCGCCATCCATTATTTATTGGAAGCCATCTACGGCGACCTAGGTAAACAATCTTATCTGTGTAACGACTAGCATCGACGTTCTCTAAGCAAACAGGACAAGCCTTATACCCTTGAGTGGTATGAGAAGATAACATACCGTAGCCAGGAAAGTCACTAATTGTCTACATCACGACTGCTCTCATCCTAAATGAAGTTTTATTATGTCTGTCAAAAGTGTGGATTCCATTTTCCCATAATCCTTTTAGCTCATCAATCAACAGTCTCAAATACATATCTAGACACTTTCTCAGAGAATAGGGACCTAAAATTAACAATGTAAGAAAATTATATTCCTTCTTCATTCACATCCACGGTGTGATAAGTTGTATGACATTAAAATAACATGCCAAATGCTAGGAGACAGAGTCATATTGCCGCTAGGATTGAACCCGTCTGTTGCTAGCCCGAGCCTTACATTTCGAACGTCTTCCGCAAAATTAGGAAATGATGCGTCAAAAGATTTCCAAGCCTCCCCATCTGAGGGGTGTCTCAGAACACCGTTATCTTCCCTAGGAAGACCGTGCCATCTTATCTCTTCTACAGTCTCTAATGACATGTAGAGACGCTGCAACCTAGGAGTTAACGGGAAATAACGAAGCATCTTCACAAGAACAGGTTTCTCTTTATTTGAAGAAGGCTCCTCATCATACCTCGGCCCATTGCAAATGAGACAGTAAATAACATTCTTGTAATCTCTATAAAATAGCACGCAATTATTCTTGCAGGCATGGATCTTCACATAATCGAGGCCGAGGTCGCCCAAGATATTTTTTGTCTTATAATGACTATTAGGAAGTCTATTTACAAGAGGAAGCAAAGTTTTAATAAACTTTGAATAGTCTCCATTATGTCCATTACTAGTTTTGTGCTTCACTTTCAAATACATCTATGACATGATGACACTCAAAAGCTGAAACTGGACACTCGTCATACACTGGTGTCTGGGCTTGCGCGAGAAGCCTGTTATACTTCTCATAATCAGACATGTCAACTGCCTCATTGACATTGGGGGCATCATCATCAACTGTCTATTCTTCATATCTTGAAGCATACGGGAAAACATCATGTAGCATATTCATAGTGGGGTAAGTAGAAGGGTCGGAAGTACCACTAGATGACCCAATTTCATAAATGTAACTTGCTCGAAATTCCACTAGTGTAAGATTATTTTCCTCCACCTTACCGTGTTCCATCCATAGAGTATAATTCTTCCACATACCAAAATATGACAAGTGTTGTTCCATACCTCCACGTGTCTGCCAATCATCGCACATACATTTTCTACAAGGACACTTATGCCACTCAGTTCCTGGGGTAGCATGATAATCAACAAATCTCAAGAAATTAAAGATTCCCTGTATATACAAGTGGTGACACCTGTCGTATAACATCCAACTTTTATCCATGTTTTGCATCTGCTGTTATAAGAGAAACAACAAATAAGAACCAAGTTATATTGCAACAAGTCAACATTACTCATACAAATATTCGGTTTTTCTTCACCTTATGTCTTCGGTTAGGGTCCTAATCCCATTCAGGACAATAAGACTTTGTTAAGAATTTGATGTTCTTTTGTTTCAATTTCGATGTGGTAAAATTTCGGCAACATCTCCCTACAGTTCCCCAAGTGCATGAATATCTAAGCGTAGTATGTAATCAAGGAACAATATAGGAGACTCTGTCGAAATATATACCCACAATTAAAACCAAAAACAAAAGAACTGCAAACCACATAACAAAGTCTTATTCTCCCAAACTATCCAAAAATGAGAAAATTTAAGAACCATTTTAGTCTGTTGCCAAACCAAAATCATTCTCAAATAGGATTTCTAAGGTTAAATGTGAATGAAAGAATTTAATCATTCTTACATTCATCGCGCTAAAAAAACACAACATCATTCTTTGCTATAAATATATATATATATATATAATTGAAATTTTTTTAATCCTTTTGGTTTGAAGTCGACATATTTGTAGTTCTTGTTGTTTTATTTTAATCTGAATAGTCTTTAAAGTCACAATTTTTCATCTAAATAATCCTTATGGTTTTATTTTAATCTGAAAAGTCTTTAAAGTCATGATTTTTCATCCAAATAATTATTCTAACAATTTTCTCAGTTGAATCTCAGTTAAAGGCCATAAGGACCATTTGGATGAAAAATCATGATTTTAAAGACCATTCAGATTAAAATAAAACCATAAAAACTATTTAGATGTAAAATCCTGACTTTAAGGACTATTCAGATTAAAATAAAACCATAAAGACTAAACAAATGTCTACTTCAAACCACAAAGACTATACCATATTTTACCCATATATATATTGTTTTATACTGCTAACAAGTGCCCGGTACCACCAGAATTCTTCATCGAAAAACATGGTCTTCATTTATTTGTTTATTTTTTAATAAGAGGAAACATATATGGTCTAAACAAGGAGGAGAAATAACTTATCTGAAATTTGACTGTTATGCCTAAGAAACCATATTATCTATATGAAAAGTTATCTAAAATTTGACCCTCCTGTAAAGAGTTTATGGCTACGTCACTGTATGACATAGTTTCCAAACATCCAAAATATGTCGTTAGTTACCAACTATTGATTGATGTTGTTTTGCTCTAAGACAAAACTAAGCAATTGCAAGAAACAAATTAACTAACTAGCATTGGAAATTCCCCACCCATTTGGACTTTCTTCAGTTCTTGTAACGAATTAACCTAATTACCAGAATTTGTAGTTTGAGGAAAGGTACATGATATCCTACCTGAATGAATGAGTGTAGGTACGGAGTTTAAGAGGAGCTTTAACTTGCTATATACGACCTAAATAACTCATAATTTATGACTTGTTGATAGTGTCCTTTATAGGAAGAACCTGATATACACTAAAACAAAGCATATCCAATGCCGGTTGCTAAACATTGAAATCTGCTCCTTCCCCCTATAGTCCAACATAACTAATTATTTCCATGCCATCGAAACTCACCAACATGAACAAAGCCACATCAATGGAACTACTATCCAATATGTCTATATATTGGAAGTCCACCCCCGTTTGTTTTCCATCCATCAGCCTCTAGCAACAATAGCAACATTCGAAAGATCAGCATACCTCTCTGCATAGATCTGCGTTCTGTTGCACAAGCTTAACATATAGTCTCCATGGACATACTGCTTAGCCCAAAGAAGCTGATCAAAATGACCAGGAACTCGCAGAAGGTGCCAGTTATTGGGAGGAGGAAAGCTTCATCCCAAAGAGCTGCTGACGGTAACAGGAGGAATACTAGTGCTGCAAATAAAGGCACCTTCGTTATCTAAACCCTTGATGAGAGGCGCTTTGTGCTTCCCTTGTCCTATCTTTCTAACTACATTTGCCAAGAGCTATTCAAGATGTCTGAGGAAGAATTCGGAATATCGAGTAGAGATCCTATTGTTTTCCCATGTGATTCACGCCTCATGAACTACATAGTCTCACTAGTGAAGCTGGGAATGAGTGCAGATTTGGAGAATGCATTACTCAACTCTATCATTAGAAGTAGTTGCTCCATATCTACTTTTGATCGTCGAGGACAGACAAGCAGACAATTACTTCTTTGTGGTTACTGAGTTCATTTATCCACAATTATTCTTATGTAATACTTTTGATATATCGAGAGAATTAGTTAGACAACGTGGTAGGGGAGAGCATTCTGCTTAGAGAGAAGCAACCACGCGAGAGGGGGTGGACTTGTACATTTTCCAACGACAACTAAAAATCTTCGTCGGGGCATTGGCTCTCTCCAACCTTTGCATTACTCAAGCCGATCACCACATCTGTCACTGTTTTTGTTATGCTTTGAAGTGAACGTAAACTCTGTACAGACATGCATAATGGAGAATCAGTGATTTCACTATCCAACATTGTTAATTAGGTCATATAGATCAATTATATGTTATTCAACCTTTTAATTGAATACTAATCAACCTTGTTTGTAGACTTGATAATGACTGAATCTACTCTCAATTCTTCCTCCCAGATCAAAATCTGGTCCAGGGTAGCTAGTGTAGGCAGACTAAAATCGAAAATAAGAGGTGAGATTGGAGTACACTTCAACTATAGTTGGAGAAAGAAATTGAGATAGAAGGGAACGTTTGAGTATTTGGCAAGAAAACATTTCTAATGGAATTTGTGGCACATTCAAACTTAATTTCATTCATCAAAAGGAAGCAGCTGAGTTTACTGTCCACAGTATATGGTAGATTGGTGGCGTCGCTAGCTATAACTTGCTATGACGGATTCTTCCCAGTTGATAATGGGTGGAGACGTGGAGTGACCCAAACACTACCAGGACAAGTACATTAGCCGACGAAAAAATTCGTCGGCTAAGATCTTAGCCGACGAACCTTCGTCGGCTATAGTGTCGTCGGGAAAGGGTCGTCTGTGATGACTTTAGCCGACGACACACGTAGAATTCGTCGGCTATAGTCCAGAGTTTAGCCGACGAAATAATGTCGTCTGCTATAGTCCAGACTTCAGCCGATCGGCGACATTATTTCGTCGGTTATCTTCCAAACTTTAGCCGACGAATAATTTAAAATATTCGTCGGCTAAAGTTTGTAATAAAAAAAATAAAAAACATCTATGGCCGACGAAATATAGTATATTTCGTCGGCTTTATAGGGATTTAGCCGACGAATTAAAGCATATTTCGTCGGCTAAAACTTATTTTAAAAAAAAAATAAAAAACTTTAGCCGACGAATTATGGTTTTTTTCGTTGGCTATAAGTCCATTCCAGTAAAAAAAAAACCCCGAAATTTCTAAATTACCATTCCAAGCAAGCTGCAAAATACACCAAAACAATTCCATATAACCAACAACAAGCACATAAAAGTATATAATTCATCAACTACAGAAAATCTGTATCGTATAAATTAATATCCGCTTCTGGGGGCTGCTGCGGAGGTTGCGGCGGCTGGGGTAGCGGCATGGGCGGAGGCAGAAGTCCCTGAAACTGGGCAGCTGTAAAGTCCTGCATGTACTGGAACATCCGCTGCTGCTGGGCCTGCTGGATGGCATGTATCTCGGCAACATAGGTTACCTGCGCGGCATTATAGGCAGCCTGAGCAGCTTGCTGTTCTCGTAGTCTCTGAACTTCCGACTCTAGCTGAGTCGTCCTGGTGATCGTGGACGTGGTCCTGCTGCTGGTCGAGGCTGCCTTTCGTTGAAATCCTGGAGTGGTCTATAGGACCCCCTCGCCTTTCTTTCCTAGACCCCGGCAATAGAAGTTGTTTGCTCTCGGTGGGAAGGTTGTGCCCATGATCCTCGCCCCAATCATCAGATCCGAAGTGTCGATCCGGGACATGGCTTCGGACATCTCTTCCTCCTGCATGTCCGGCCATGTCTCCCTCACTATAGCGCTCATCACCTCGTCACTAGCCTCCCTCCACTAAGCCATTTCATGCATCAGGCTACACATATCAGGCGACACATAGAAAATTAAGTGTGGTTCGGGGTGTCGGGGCGACACATTTTTTTTATGTGTCGCTGGAAGTGACCTTAGACAATACCAGTTTTCTTTGAAAAAAATGTCTATTTTCGGGGCGACACATATATGTCGGTGAAGAATGTGGTCAACTTTAGTCTCAATTGTCTAAATTTTACTCACGTTAATCCGACGACATTTATGTGTCGGCTCATATTGAATTTTGTTGAATTGACAACTTGTGTGAAAATTTTACTTCATTTTATAGATAAGACGACATATATGTGAAGCCTGATATTGAATTTTGTTGAATTGACAACTTGTGTGAAAATTTTACTCAATTTTGTTGATACGACGATATTTATGTGTCGCCTGATATTCAATTTTGTTGAATTGACAACTTGTTCCAATTTTATTTCATTTTGCTGATAAGATGACATTTATGTGTCGCCTGATATTGAATTTTTGATGAATTGACAACTTGTGTGAAATTTTACTCCATTTTGTTGATAAGACGACAATTATGTGTCGCTTGATATTGAATTTTATTAAATTGACAACTTGTGTGAAAATTTCACTTCATTTTGCTGATAAGATGACATTTATATGTCGCCTGATATTGATTTTTGTTGAATTGACAACTTGTATGAAGATTTTACTCAATGATGTAGATACGACGACATTTATGTGTCGCCTGATATTGAATTTTGTTGAATTGACAAATTGTGAGAAAATTTTACATAAAATGTAGATACGACGACATTTATGTGTCGCCTGATATTGAATTTTGTTGAATTGTCAAATTCTGAGCAAATTTTACTCAATTATGTAGATACGACGACATTTATGTGTCGCCTGATATTAAATTTTGTTGAATTGACAACTTGTATTAAAGATTTTACTCAATTATGTAGATACGACGACATATATGTGAAGCCTGATATTGAATTTTGTTGAATTGACAAACTGTGAGAAAATCTTACTCAATTTTGTAGATACGACGACATTTATGTGTCGCCTGATATTGAATTTTGTTGAATTGACAAATTTTACTCCATTATGTTGATACGACGACATTTATGTGTCGCCTGATATTGAATTTTGTTGAATTGACAACTTGTGTGAAATTTTACTTCTTTTTGCTGATAAGATAACATTTATGTGTCGCTTGATATTGAATTTTGTTCAATTGACAACTTGTGTGAAAATTTTACTTCAATTTGTTGATAAGATGACATTTATGTGTCGCTAGATATTGAATTTTGTTCAATTAACAACTTGTGTGAAAATTTTACTATATTTTGTTGATGCGACGACATTTATGTGTCGCTTGATATTGAATTTTGTTGAATTTATAACTTGTGAGAAAATTTTACTCAATTATGTAGAAACGACGTCATTTATGTGTCGTCTGATATTGAATTTTGTTAATATGACAATATGATGTGAAGATGTTACTTAATTATGTTGATACAACGACATTTATGTGTCGCCTGATATTGAATTTTGTTGAATTGACAACTTGTGTGAAATTTTACTTCATTTTGCTGATAAGATAACATTTATGTGTCGCCAGATATTGAATTTTGTCCAATTGGCAACTCGTGCGAAAATTTTATTAAATTAATAAAATTTTGTTGGTAAGACGACATTTATGTGTCGCCTGATATTGAATTTTGTTGAAATGACAACGTTTGTGAAAATTTTACTACATTTTGTTGATACGACGACATTTATGTGTCGCCTGATATTGAATTTTGTTGAATTTATAACTTGTGAGAAAATTTTACTCAATTATGTAGATACGACGTCATTTATGTGTCGTCTGATATTGAGTTTTGTTGATATGACAATATGATGTGAAGATTTTACTCAATTATGTTGATACAACGACATTTATGTGTCGCCTGATATTGAATTTTGTTGAATTGACAACTTGTGTGAAATTTTACTTCATTTTGCTGATAAGATGACATTTATGTGTCGTCAGATATTGAATTTTGTTTAATTGGCTACTCGTGCGAAAATTTTACTTCATTTTGTTGATAAGCCGACATTTATGTGTCGCCTGATATTGAATTTTATTGAATTGACAACTTGTGTGAAAATTTTACTACATTTTGTTGATACGACGACATTTATGTGTCGCTTGATATTGAATTTTGTTGAATTTATAACTTGTGAGAAAATTTTACACAATTATGTAGAAACGACGTCATTTATGTGTCGTCTGATATTGAATTTTGTTAATATGACAATATGATGTGAAGATTTTACTCAGTTATGTTGATACGACGACATTTATATGTCGTCTGATATTGAATTTTGTTGAATTGACAACTTGTGTGAAATTTCACTTAATTTTGCTGATAAGATGACATTTATGTGTCGCCAAATATTGAATTTTGTTGAATTGGCAACTCGTGCGAAAATTTTACTACATTTTGTTGGTAAGACGACATTTATGTGTCGCCTGATATTGAATTTTGCAGATTTTACAAATTATGTGAAGATTTTACTCAATTATGTTGATATGACGACATTTATGTGTCGCCTGATATTGAATTTTGTTGAATTGACAACTTGTGTGAAAATTTTATCTCATTAGGTTGATATGACGACATTTATGTGTCGCCGGATATTGAATTTTGTTGAATTTACAACTTAAAAAATTTTACTTCATTATGTTGATACGACCACATTTATGTGTCGCCTGATATTGAATTTTCTAAGTGTATGAATTTGTGAAGCAACTATATCTTGTAAATAGAATTTTGCAAATTCGTCTGTAGGATGTGTTAGGTATAGTGAAATATGGTTACCATAAAAAAATCACATATTTTCGATAATATTTAGATCTCGATCGAGACGGTCAACCCTTTTTACGCTTATTATCCCCTATGGGTAACTCTACCCCCGAAAGGTAAAATTTCTGGAAATTTTACTCAAGCTACTACATCACATTTATGTGAGAGTGTGTGCAAGAAAGAATCCTCCAAAACTAGTCAAGAAGGAGGAGGTAAGAGCGTATTCGCTTAATTAGATGATGTTGATTTAATGTTGACCACATCAATCGAGACCCAAACTTTATCAAAATTAGGTGAATTTTTTACCATATCCATATTTAAATATGTTGATCACATCTGACGGTCGAAATTTAATATTATGAATTTTAGACGTTGGAACCACAACATGCCTACTAATGTGGTATAACTTGTTTTGTGGGATTTTTCTAAGTGTATGCATTTGTGAAGCAACTATATCTTGTAAATAGAATTTTACAAATTTGTCCGTAGGATGTGTTAGGTATAGTGAAATATGGTTACCATAAAAAAATCACATATTTTCGATAATGTTTAGATCTCGATCGAGACGGTCAACCCTTTTTACGCTTATTATCCCCTATGGGTAACTCTACCCCCGAAAGGTAAAATTTCTAGAAATTTTACTCAAGCTACTACATCACATTTATGTGAGAGTGTGTACAAGAAAGAATCCCCCAAAACTAGTCAAGAAGGAGGAGGTAAGAGCGTATTCGCTTAATTAGATGATGTTGATTTAATGTTGACCACATCAATCGAGACCCAAACTTTATCAAAATTAGGTGAATTTTTTACCATATCCATATTTAAATATTTTGATCACATCTGACGGTCGAAATTTAATATTATGAATTTTAGACGTTGGAACCACAACATGCCTACTAATGTGGTATAACTTGTTTTGTGGGATTTTTCTAAGTGTATGCATTTGTGAAGCAACTATATCTTGTAAATAGAATTTTACAAATTTGTCCGTAGGATGTGTTAGGTATAGTGAAATATGGTTACCATAAAAAAATCACATATTTTCGATAATGTTTAGATCTCGATCGAGACGGTCAACCCTTTTTACGCTTATTATCCCCTATGGGTAACTCTACCCCCGAAAGGTAAAATTTCTAGAAATTTTACTCAAGCTACTACATCACATTTATGTGAGAGTGTGTACAAGAAAGAATCCCCCAAAACTAGTCAAGAAGGAGGAGGTAAGAGCGTATTCGCTTAATTAGATGATGTTGATTTAATGTTGACCACATCGATCGAGACCCAAACTTTATCAAAATTAGGTGAATTTTTTACCATATCCATATTTAAATATGTTGATCACATCTGACGGTCGAAATTTAATATTATGAATTTTAGACGTTGGAACCACAACATGCCTACTAATGTGGTATAACTTGTTTTGTGGGATTTTTCTAAGTGTATGCATTTGTGAAACAACTATATCTTGTAAATAGAATTTTACAAATTTGTCCGTAGGATGTGTTAGGTATAGTGAAATATGGTTACCATAAAAAAATCACATATTTTCGATAATGTTTAGATCTCGATCGAGACGGTCAACCCTTTTTACGCTTATTATCCCCTATGGGTAACTCTACCCCCGAAAGGTAAAATTTCTAGAAATTTTACTCAAGCTACTACATCACATTTATGTGAGAGTGTGTACAAGAAAGAATCCCCCAAAACTAGTCAAGAAGGAGGAGGTAAGAGCGTATTCGCTTAATTAGATGATGTTGATTTAATGTTGACCACATCGATCGAGACCCAAACTTTATCAAAATTAGGTGAATTTTTTACCATATCCATATTTAAATATGTTGATCACATCTGACGGTCGAAATTTAATATTATGAATTTTAGACGTTGGAACCACAACATGCCTACTAATGTGGTATAACTTGTTTTGTGGGATTTTTCTAAGTGTATGCATTTGTGAAGCAACTATATCTTGTAAATAGAATTTTACAAATTTGTCCGTAGGATGTGTTAGGTATAGTGAAATATGGTTACCATAAAAAAATCACATATTTTCGATAATGTTTAGATCTCGATCGAGACGGTCAACCCTTTTTACGCTTTTTATCCCCTATGGGTAACTCTACCCCCGAAAGGTAAAATTTCTAGAAATTTTACTCAAGCTGCTACATCACATATATGTGAGAGTCCGTGCAAGAAAGAATCCATCAAAACTAGTCAAGAAGGAGGAGGTAAGAGCTTATTCGCTTAATTACATGATTTTGAGTTAATGTTGACCACATCGATCGAGGCTCAAACTTTATCAAAATTAAATAAATTTTTAACCATATCCTTATCTAAATACGCTGATCACATCTGACGGTCGAAATTTAGTATTTTGAATCGTAGATGTTGGAATCACAACATGCCTACTAATGTGGTAATTAGATAATTATTATTTCTTAATTTTTTAATTCAATCTTTTAATCACAGCCCAACAAATCTTATTGGTCCTTACCCAATCACACGGATCGCCATCCTCACCTTCCCATATCCTTCAATCTTAGCCGTCCATCCGGGTTAAAACCCTACCCACTCCCCCACTCCCTCATTTTGTCGTGAGAGATCGAAGAGAGATCTGAGAGGAAGGGAGAAGAGCAGCGTCGCTGCTCTCCTTGTCGTCGCGCCCTCACCGTCCCCCTCACCATCTCGACCACCCTCCTCCATCAACCATCACTCTCATCGATCTCCTCAGAAGCAAACGCCGGATTTGGTGAAGGAGACGACGGCAACGGAAACTGAAGGAGATCGAGCTGGAGCGGTGGCGCACGAATCGCCGGTCTGGACTTGGACGGATCTGCTGGAGCTTGTTCCGAGGGAGCGGGTTCGAGCGCAGGGGCGCGAAGGCAGGGGTCGCCGTGACTGAGGAAGGCGACGGGCTGAAAAGTATCAATTCCCATATCCTTCAAACTTCTCCCTTCGGAGCCTTCGGCACTCCATCTTCGAACTTCGGCACTCCGGCTTCAACTTCAGCCTTCAGGACTCCGTCGTCGGCGCCGTCCTTCTTCACTCGTAGTTCCACCCCGGCCTTCGGAACTCCCACAACGTCGTCGTTTTCCACCGGCGGCGCCTTCGGGTTTAACAGCGCATTCTCTACCCAGACTCAGCAGCAGCAGCAGCAAACGTTGCCGTTTCAGCAACAAGCTCCCTCCGCCGGTGGATTTGGGACGCAGAATCTGTTCGGTACGCCGCAGCAACAGACGCCGTCGTTTCAGAGTACCTTTCCTTCTCAATTGACCACTCAGATGGCTCCAGTGGCTCCTCTCCCTTGCTCTCTCGCCGATCGTGACATTCAGGTGAGGCTTGTTTGATTTCAGGTTGTGAAATTGCGAATCCCTAACCCTAGCTCTATCAATTTGGTTTAATTTGAGCTTGTTTGATTTCTTATGCTTTAGGCTATTGTTGACGCTTATAAGGATGAGCCTGGAAACCCTAAATATGGCTTTAAGGTTCGTTTTTCTACTTTCTGTTCTTTTTTGTTACAATTTCGCAATGTAATACTATTATTATCCCGCCCACCCCCCTACATTTCAGTTTGTTTATCTCAAAGCTTCATATTGTCATGTTACTTTTGGAAATCTATATGTGGGAAATGAATTGACTGTTTAGCGTTTGCAGCATTTGCTGTTTAGCGTAACTGATCCGCAGTTTAGGGTGAAGCCTGCTGGTGTATCAGATGTGAGTTTTTTGTTTCTCTCCATTTGATTTTCTATTTAGTGCTGTTATCTGGTTTTTTGTTTTGTTTTCTTTTGCCCCAACTAAGTTTGGAGAATAGTTTCAATTGCCAGATAATGTGGGCGGAGGCTATGGGGAAGCTTGAAGGTCTATCAAGTACTGACAGAGAACGGTTGTGGCCTGAGCTTGTGCAGGGTTTTAAGGATCTTTCGCAACGCCTGAAGGTAATTGTTGTTAGTTTGAAGCATAGAGATAAGTGTAACACTTGTGTGTGAGGTTTTATTGTTGATGCCCTGTGATATAATGCTGAAGAGTCAACGTTAGTTGTATTCAATTTAATGATACCTGGTATTCATTAGTATCATTATTGATGAAGATGCTATAGCGGAGGGGTTCCCGCAAGCTCTGTGCCACTGAAATTTGGGAAAAATACCATAGAATTGTTAACCAAATTGTCATTGAATTACCATATTATTTGTTGAAGCACTGCTGATATAAATATTGAGCTAAATGGTTTGAGTAGAACCAAAGTCAAGTGTCCAAGTAAATACATTTGTGAGCGCTTAAAAACTCTGATGATAATTGTTAAAGATGGGGAAAAAGGAAAATTACATGTTTTGGTTTTGCATCGTGAGACTGACAGAAACACACATATACCCTTACTCATGACTTCAGTCTCTTCAGAGTTTAGGGATAGTTCCATTTTGCTGTTTGTTTAGATTGGAGAGCTCCAGTTGTCTGGTTTCTTAGAGTTTCTGGTTTGGTTTCTGATGTCTGTCTGTCTGTGTTTCTTGTTCTTATTCTTTCTTTTGCTGTAGCTTTCTATTGCTAGATGATTACTTATTTTTCTACAGATCCTTTGTTTCTATTAATGAATTTGGTTCCTGTCAAGATATGTAAACTATAGAACCATAGGTATCGATTTTAAATTTGTCAATCAAAATTCACTTGGATAATGTTACTCCTTAACAGTTTTGCTTATTTGGATTATTACTGAAATATGAGGAATATGTTTGTTTAATATACTGGGAAGGTATATGTTCTGTCTGTTTCTCCTTGTCACCATTTACTGAAGTTTGTGTTGTCAACTTGATTTGATGCAGCTCCAAGATGAAGTCATACTTTCAGATGCCGAGAGATTGCAAATGACCCAAAGCAATGTCAAGATGGTACCTTTAAATAGCATCAATTTTGGTCTACTGTTATACATATAACTTTGATGATGGCTTTATTATGTTATATCATTTGCAGCTACAAAGACATTTTCAAGCTGACACTATTCCTCGAATTGAAAGAATGAGACAGAAACAGCAAGGTCTTGAAAGGTGCCTGTTGAGGGTGAGCAACACCTTGTTTATATTATTTATTTAGATAGAATTTGGGGGCTGCAAAAATTTGTAAGATGAATTTCATAAATCATAAGTAGCTGAATGAACTAAGACATCATATACTAGTGATAGACAGTTGTGAAATGAGGTTCACTTTTAAGGTGCTAAGTTTTCTTTCTGGTTTATAATCTCTTGGACCAAAGTTAACTTGTGACAGTACTTGACCAACATCTGGTTTCCATCAGGCATATGGGCTGGATGAGCGATGTTTGACTGTTTTTGTTGTTTGGATTATTCTTGTGTGGAATTTATCCATTGTTTTAATTCGGCAAGTGTCTTGATTGCTTGTTTCCTTCATATCCCAAAAGGTAATGAGAATACTGGAGGCACTAGAAGGCAAGGGTTTCCGATTGCCTTTAATGAAAGGGGAAGCTGACTTGGCTGAGAAGTTAGCTGCAATAACTAGACAGGTACGTTTCTGACCCTTCGACTTTTTTCCTATTAATTCTACATTGGTTGAAGCCACTAACAAGGAAATGGAACTCCAGTTGAAAGGATCTGGAGCAGAGCTGTCTAGCAGGGTACAAAACCTGCGAACTATATCCCGTGTCCAAGCAAATTCTCTTGGTGCTGGTGGTTTTGTTTCTCTTCCAGGATCAACTAGAATACATGAACAGAGTCTTGCTGATATGCAAGAGGTGAGAGTCAACTTTATTGTGAACATCAATTTGACTTCATTCTTGAGTCGAAATGCCTTCTTAATATTGTCATGATGCACGTAGATTGATTAAACATTGATTAAACGAATGGTCATTTTTTTTGGTCAGGTCTTACAACAGCAGACTGAGGCTATTGCGAGACTTGGCAATGTTTTGAAGCGTGATATTAGGGATATGGAGATTATAATGGCAGAGGATCCAGACACTATAGATATCTTGTGCCATTAAGGAAAAACGATAAGAGTTGAGCTAGGATTTTAATTGTAATATTTGGTTATTATTATTATTACTTTCTGAGTTTGAGTGCTTGGTTCCAGGTTATAATAAAACAATAGATATTAAATGGAATTTGGGATTACAAATATGTGTAGCTTAAATAGACATGTGAGGCCATAAAGCAACAATCGGCTACACATATCTATTGTCTTTGTTAAGTTAAGATATCAGAAATGTGAGGCCATAAAAAACAATCGGTAACGTAAATACAAAGTTTAAATCAAAAGAAGGCATCACTTATATGTCGCCTGATGATTATTTCAACGACGTATAAATGTAGAGTGGAAAAGTTTAAATTCTAATTAACCAAGTATATGTCGCCTCTAGTTGAATTACCCTACGCATATATGTCGTCTTTATTTCATTTACCCTACGCATATATGTCGCTGTAAGGCATTTTTCTCTCCCACTCGCAGTTATAAGGCGACACAAAGAGATGTGTCGCCTCACGGCAAAAAAAGGATGTGTCGCCTTCTAGCATGTCGACGTTTATGCTATTAGGTGACACATATAGCCTGTCGCCTTATCATTTATTAGGCGACACATATATGTCGCCTCTAACTTTTCAGACGATGTTTATATGTCGTCTTTATTTCAATTACCCTACACATATATGTCGCTGTAAGACATTTTTCTCTCCCCCTCGTAGTCATAAGGCGACACATAGAGATGTGTCGCCTCACGGCAAAAAAAAGATGTGTCGCCTTCTAGCATGTCGACATTTATGCTATATGGCGACACATATAGCATGTCGCCTTGACTTTTATCAGGCGACACATAATGCAAAATGGCTTATGTCGCCTGATTTTCTTATAGGCGACACATATAGTCTGTCGCCTTATCTTTTATCAGGCGACACATAGTAAAAAAAGTCTTCTGTCGCCTGATGTTCTAAAAGGCGACACAACATTTGTGTCGCCTGATGGTTTAAGTGTCGACACCCTACTAGGCGACACATAAAAAATGCATCAGGCGACACAACTGTAGTGTCGCCTGATGCCGAAAATGGCATAGTGCCCACCTTCGCCTATATGGATAGGAAAAAAATTATTAATTAACATTTTGACATAAATTTAAAAATTTAAAAACGTAAGATGACTTACAATATCCTCCTGGGAGTCAGGATATGCCTTCTCGTACGTATAGACGTACCGGTTGACTTCTGGATGTTCCCTGGCTGCCTCGTCCATGAAGACAGCGAACGGTCTAGAACCGGCATGATGGTTCCTTGTGTTGCGTTGCCGGTTCTGAGTGTTCACCCGGGAAACCGCCTTCAAAGAAAAAAGTAAACTATTAGTAAAATATTTTAAAACGCACGTACTTAATGATAAATTAACTAACCAATTTATTTAAATACCTGTTTACGAGGGTTGTTGAATTCTGATGTCAGAAGCCAACGCCACTCGTACTCCCTGTACTGGAACTCAGCAGGGGTATCAGAACGTGCGTTCCCGTGTGTAGTCCAATGGGTCCGCAACTCGTTCTTCCACTCATTGTACCTACAGATACAACAAAAATATTAGAAATATTATTAATATCACATACAATTTTGTTTTTCATTAACTTCCCAACGTACCTTCCCCCATGCACAACGTCGACCCAGCTGTCCTTCAGGTGCTCGGGAACCTCAAACCACACCTGCATTTAACCGTTTATTAGTTTTGTTTTTCGAGAAATCAACAATGTAATACATAATATTATTTTGTAAACTCACCAACATCGCGTTGTGGACCATGTCCTTAACCTCCTGCGGGACCTCGCCCTAGTCTAACCACAACATAGGGACTCTATCCGTAATGAGCGCTCCCACGCGGCCGGAGTAAGTCCTCGAATTCCCGCCTGATACTATGTGGCCATCCCCGTCAGTATTGATGACGATCCTCCCCACGGTACCCACGATCTTCTCGAGAGTCTTCCCTGTGACGGGGCCTCTCTTCTTCTTACCTGAGGCGCTCACATGATAAACCAAATTGATTATTAAAATCGGAAACCCTTTAAAAATAATCATGCATCACTGATTACCTGAGGCGCTCGCGGCGGACGCGACGGATTCCGTCTCTGTCGCCGATAATGATACCCTCGCAGAAATAAGAGGCGTATCAAAAGGCACGAACCGGTACGCCGCTGATGGAGCCACTGGCGGGGGCAGTGGATAAATCGGCGTCCCTGAGCCATCGACTACAGGTAAGGCCGGTATCATCCGCGGAAGGAACAGATGAGGCGGCGGCATCTGTACCCCAGATGACCCACTATCAGAAGAAGTTGGACCCGGAATGGGCGCCCGGTGTATCTCAGGCATACGGGGTGCAGACACCTCCGTCTGGGTCTGAGGCCACAGCTGCCTCGATGAAAGGGGCACCTCCGGCTGCCTCTGCGCAGTCTCCAGAAGGCTCGACGACACCTTCATGTTCTGTTGACTAAGTTTTTTTTTTAAAATTTTGGATATTTTATTATATTTATATCCGAGTAATTTTGTGTAACTTATCAAACTAAACCCAAGTGTACTTACTCCATGTAAGTATTCGTACAAAAAAAAGCATATGTATATGCATTTTATAAATTACATATGTACATAGAAATTAAAAATGGAAATTTGCATAAATAATTAATGGAATACATATTAATTTAAAAATACATATCCGAAGTTATGCCAAATTAATTAATACAAGTAGATTAGACCGATCAAAATCCACAATAATATTGAACAAGTACATTAATCATACTCATGATAATCTGAGTCGTCCGAATCATCCTCCTCCTTGGTTTGGTCAAAATACTCATCATCTATGAAGCCGTCGTCATCATGATTGGGGTTAAGTTTTAGCGAGTTCAGTTCAGATGATGTAATTGGAATGTAACCTATGATAGCCGAAACATGTTGGTTATTGACACAAATATCCTCAGTATCAGGGACTACATGTGGAGATTCCTCTTGATATGGTTCATTCGGTTGATCAATTGTTGGTTCACTAGGCCCACTCTCATCATCCCCTTCTAGTGTAGCTGCACTCCAAATATTTTTATGTGACATCACCTGCACCACTTTCCAACCCTCACCCATAGCCGAATCATCAAGATAAAACACTTGTTTCATCCTGGTGGCAAGAATAAACATCTCATTCTCATACCATACACTGTTTGAGTCCACTGATAACAAGCCACGATCCAGAATTGTACTCCTTCGTTTGGTTGGGTCAATATTGAACCATTTGCACTTGATCAACACGACTGGCATACCCTTGTCGTAGATTAGTTCGATGACACTGACAAGAACCCAGTAGTAGTTGAAACCCAAACCCTCAACCATGACTCCATTGTTTTGGGTGACATGGACTTCATCTCATTCTGATGTCACAAACTTAACATCGTTCACAAAACATCTAGCACGAAGTCTGTGGCTTTGGGGTCTTCTAGCTAACAAGTGCAACTCCGGGTCGTAAGAATCAGGAAAATGCTGTAAAATGTGCATAATCTGTAACAATTTTAAAAGCAACATTGTTACATCATGTAACATAAAAAAGCAACATATATTTAATTTATGTAACATCATATATATAGAGAGAGAGAGAGAGATAGATAGAAGGTACCCAAATAGGGAAGTAATTAGGAAAATCTATCTAGTGTATGACTTTGTTACCATCATGCCTTTCCAAATGGGACTTAAAGTACCGCTCGGCTTCATCGCAATGTTGAAGGACAGACCAATGAGCCTCTTTGATCTCAGCATTACTTAATCTTTTAGAATTACTTAACCAGCCATACGGTTAAACATCATTGGAAACAACTGATAGATTGAATTGCTTGCTACTACCCGCTCCAGATGATTCTCCCACTATGTCTTCATTATTGAGATATGTGTTGCAGTACGTTACACACTCAGCCTGAATGTATGCTGCGGTGATTGACCTTTTAGGGAAACATTTGTTTCTGTTTGACTTCTTGAAATCCCCTAGCTGCCTGCAAAACAGATATTTATTCTTTTAAAATAAATATTTTAAAAATTATCTTAATTTGAAATGATGATTAATTAGAGAATGAGTGCATACCTCTCATTTGGATAGCACCATATATACTGTACCGGACCAGTAAGAAACACTTGTTCGGGAAGGTGGATCATGAGGTGAATCATGATGACAAAGAAAGTTGGGGGAAAGATCCTCTCCAGTTTGCACATGATGTACACATTGTCTTCTTGCAATGACCGAACATCGGACTTTTTAAACTCTTTAGCACATATCCTCTGAAAGAACTTTGACAAAGCCACTAACGTGTCAACCACATTACTCTGCAAATACGGTCTAATGACCACAAGAAGAAGACATTGCAGCAAAACATGACAGTCATGAGTCTTCAACCCGTCTTAACACATCGAGCGATATTCCCTGCATACTCATGAGGATACTTAACGTTATGAAGCCACTGAAACACTTATGTCTTCTTCTGAGGATGAACTGTGTAGTCTGCTTGAGGCATTATGGCTTTTTTTGTTCTTTTGTTCTCTACTAGCCATAGCTTAGAGCGTATACCCATTTTCTTAAGATCAACACGGGGTTTGGGGGGGTGTCCTTGTTCTTATCTTTGAGATTCAGAATTTTTCCAAGAACGTTCTCACAAACATTCTTCTCTATGTGCATGACGTCCAAGTTGTGTCTAATTTTCAAAGTCGACTAGTAAGGCAATTCAAATAATACACTTTTGTGCATTCAATACTCAAACTCATCAAGCGTGGGAGGATTCAAGTCGGTTACATCTTTACTGGTGCTCAAATATCCGAACCAGTGTTGGTTAAGCCTCTTCAAAATCCACTCACCAAACCTCCTTGGGGGTTTCAGATTATGTTCCTCATTCAAATTCCTCAACATCCCACCGCCACTATTGATCCTAGTCAAGCCACCTACGAGATCCCAAGAAACACATTTTGTCAGCGTGGCGACTAAAATTGATGTCATCTAAGCATACCGGGCAAGCTTTGTACCCCTTAGTTTGTTGGCCAGACAACATCCCGTAAGCTGGATAATCATTGATGGTCCAAATAACAGCTGTTTTCATCATGAATGAAGTTTCACCATGCTTGTCAAAAGTAGGGATTATATTTTCCCATAGCTCCTGCAACTCGTCAATTAATAGTCTCATGTACACATCCAAGCACTTTCCTGAAGAATACGGCCCTGGAACTATAACCGTAAGAAAATTGTACTCCTTCATCATACACATGTTAGGAGGTAGATTGTACGGAAATACTATTAGATAAATGCTATAAGACAAATTCATGTTTCTAGTAGGATTATACTCCTCAGTTCAAATTCCTCAGCATCCCACCGCCACTCTTGATCCTAGTCAAGCCACATACGAGATCCCAATAAATACATTTTGTCAGTGTGGCGACTATAATTGATGTCATCTAAGCATACCGGGCAAGCCTTGTACCCCTTAGTTTGTTGGCCAGACAACATCTCGTAAGCTGGATAATCACTGATGGTCCAAACACTACCAGAAATTTCAACTTGGGCGACGAAAAAAAATCGTCGCCCTGTTAAAAAATTTCGTCGCCTAAGTACTTAGGCGACGACATGTCGTCGGCCAAGACGTCGTCGCCAGAAGTGCGTCGGCCAAGAACTTGGGCGACGAAAATTCATTCCGTCGTCGCCTAAGAGTAATTCTTAGGCGACGAAACGAAAAAAAATCGTCGCCCTGTTAAAAAATTTCGTCGCCTAAGTACTTAGGCGACGACATGTCGTCGGCCAAGACGTCGTCGCCAGAAGTGCGTCGGCCAAGAACTTGGGCGACGAAAATTCATTCCGTCGTCGCCTAAGAGTAATTCTTAGGCGACGATACGAATTTCGTCGCCTAATATCTACTTCTCGTCGCCCAAAAATATTCGTCGCCCAAGATTTAAAACCTTGGCCGACGAAAAAAATTTTCGTCGCTTAAGATGTTATAACCTGGGGCGACGAAACTAAATATTTCGTCGCCTAAGATCACTACATCTTAGGCGACGATAATTTTTTTTCGTCGTCTTATATGGTAAGTCCTTGCCCGACGATTTAGCAATTTCGTCGCCTAAGATATATTTAAATTTTTTTTTAAAATATTTAAATAATTTTTTTAAATATATAAATAATGTTTTTTTAATTTTTGCTGGAATTTTTTTTTTGACATTTCTTTAAATTTTTGTAATACTAAAATTAAATTAAAAATAACAGAAATTTATAAATTTATAAATAATTTATTACATAAATTCAGGATGTAATAAATTACAAAAATTCAGATTTAACGGTATCGTCGGAGGAAGGAAGAGGTCGGACGGCACCGTAGGGACCCCGGATGACCCGCCATCACCGTCGGTCGGGGACGACTGTGTGGGGGCGGTGATAGATCGCGACCGTGGAAGTATCTGGATGACGAGGGGCCGTCGCTGCGGGGCCCGGCTGCCCAGCAGAACACGAGCCGCTCGCGCCACCCCTAAGCGCCGCATGTCGGGCCGTCATCTGCCACGGAAACCCGACCGACGGTGATTGCGGCGGGTTGTTTGAGGTACCGTCTGAGGAATATTCGCTCCTCGCACCCAGACGTTATCCTGAAGTTCTCCTCATGCCCATCCTGTTTAAAATAACCATATATTTATTAAAAATATTTTACCGTCTTATAATTAATTTAACAAAAATTAACCATAAATTTTGAAAAATTTATCAACAATAATAGCACAAATAAAAAGTAATAATTATTATAGGATTTATTATTTTTTTAATTCACATAACAAATTATTTATATTAATTCAGAATTATTACATCACAAAAATTAATTTACGAATACTTACATTCTTACTAAAAAATAATCCATTATTTTTTACAAAATTTCCACAATATATTTACAATTATAATTTATATTATTTAATTATTTAATCAAAAATTATTTAATCATTTACTATATATTTACAAATTATTTCCACAAATCCTAAACCCTAAACCCTAATATTTTACAATTATCATTTACATCACAATTTACCATAATTTACCCTAAAATCCTACCATAATTTACACAAATTTACCCTAATTTAACATTAATTTCATAAATTACAACAACAACAACAATAATTTCACCAACAATTTCACAACACAACAATAAATTTGTACTTCTCCCAAATTTCAAACAATTTCACAATTTCAAATAATTTCAAACAATTTCACAATTTCAAACAATAATTTCAAACAATTTCACAATTTCAAACAATTTCAACAATTCAAACAATTTCAACAATTTCAAACAACAACAACAATTAAAATTTTCATTAACATAACCAATTTAAGGTTTTAGGGTTATACCTTAAATTGTGGGTCGAGGTCGGGGTCGGGGTCGGGGTCGGGGTCGGGGCCGGGGTCGGGGTCGGGGTCGGGGCCGGGGTAGGGGTCGGCGTCGGGTTGCGGGGTCGGGGTCGGAGAGAGGGAGAGAGAGAGGGCTTCGGTGGATTTTCGGAGAGAGGGAGAGAGAGAGGGCTTCGGTGGATTTTCGGAGAGAGAGAGAGACAGAGGGCTTGGATTTGTGAGCGCGAATGGTTAGGGTTCCGAATTTTTGCCTTTTATATTCGCGTTCTTGGGCGACGATTCTATAAAAATCGTCGCCCTGTTTTTTGAAAATCGTCGGCCAAGATAATCTTGGGCGACGATTTTTGAAGTCGTCGCCTAAGATACTCTATTTGGGCGACGATGTTCTTCACTATAAATCTCGTCGCCCAAGATGAAGAAAATCGTCGGCCAAGAGTTCTATCATAAAATTCAAAATATCGTGATTTTGGTGATCGGAGAAGAGGAACTGAAAACCGACCGTCAGATATGACCAGCATAACGAATTACGTGGGTGGGAAAAAATTCAGCTCAATCGGACAACGATAAGGGCTCGATCCGTCCGGTCAATCGGCGCGGTCAAACCCCTAAACGGACGGAAACAGCTATTCGACCCTCCAAATCAAGTAATCTGGCCGGACCTTCAACTGAGAATAGTTTCCAATCGACGAGACGCTTACGGGGATATAAAAATTTGGTAAAAAATAAATACCCGGGACAGGGCTACCACTAGGTAGAAATAAGAGAACAATTCGTTGCCCGGAACAACCGGCACCGAAATTTTACCAGAATATCTTCATTTTTCACGGGTTGACGTATTTCACCGTTCCGGTCATATCTTATTTCACGACTTTTTTTTGTTTGAGGCCTCTACGTATACGTTGTTTTCAAAACGAAACTTAAACTCAACACTTGTATAAAAAAGTTATACAACATTAGTACATATATCGTGAGTTTGGTGATCGGAGAAGAGGAACTGAAAACCGACCGTCAGATATGACTAGCATAACGAATTACGTGGGTGAGATAAAATTCAGCTCCATCGGACAACGATAAGGGCTCGATCCGTCCGGTCAATCGGCGCGGTCAAACCCCTAAACGGACGGAAACGGCTATTCGACCCTCCAAATCACGTAATCTGGCCGGACCTTCAACTGATAATAACTTCCAATCGACAAGACTCTTACGGGGTTATAAAAATTTGGTAAGAAATAAATACCCGGGATAGAGCTACCACTAGGTAGAAATAAGAGAAATTCGTTGACCGGAACAACCGGCACAGAAATTTTACCGGAATATCTTCATTTTTCACGCGTTGACGTATTTCACCGTTCCGGTCATATCTTATTTCACGACTTTTTTGTGTTTGAGGCTTCTACGTATACGTTGTCTTCAAAACGACACTTAAACTCAACACTTATATAAAAAAGTTATACAACATTAGTACATATAACGTGAGTTTGGTGATCGGAGAAGAGGAACTGAAAACCTACCGTCAGATATGACCACCATAACGAATTACGTAGGTGGCAAAAAATTTAGCTCTATCGGACAACGATAAGGGCTCGATCCGTCCGGTCAATCGGCGCGGTCAAACCCCTAAACGGACGAAAACGGCTATTCGACCCTCCAAATCAGGTAATCTGGCCGGACCTTCAACTGAGAATAGTTTTCAATCGACGAGACGCTGACGGGACTATAAAAATAAAAAACATTACCTTACAATTTAAATGTGCTTTATTTATTTTAATTATTCGGATTATCTGGGCGACGATATTTGTTAAATTCGTCGCCCATGAGTAAAATCCTGTACAATGAAATTTAAATGTGTTTTATTTTATTTTAATTATTCGGATTACTCTTGTCCGACGAAATTCTTTTATTTCGTCGGCCAAGTAAAAATAAAAAAATAAAATACTTAGGCGACGATATATTTGAGTTTCGTCGCCTAAGGATTAAAAAACTTAGGCGACGATATAAATATCTTAGGCGACGAAATATTGTTTCGTCGCCCTAGTTTCTATATAAGGCGACGAAATTTAGCCTTAGGCGACGATTTTATTTTCGTCGCCTAAAGTTGAACTTTAGGCGACGATTTTTTTTTCCTTGGGCGACGATTTTTTTTTTCGTCGCCTAAGTTTTCTCTTAGGCGACGAAAAAAAAAATAGTCGCCCGGTTTTTTTTGTTTCGTCGCCCAAGACTCATTTTCTGGTAGTGAAATAACAGCTGTTTTCATCATGAATGAAGTTTGACCATGCTTGTCAAAAGTAGGGATTATATTTTCTCATAGCTCCTGCAGCTCGTCAATTAATGGTCTCATATACACATCTAAGCACTTTCCTGAAGAATACAGCCCTGGAACTATAAGCGTAAGAAAATTGTACTCTTTCCTCATACACATGTTAGGAGGTAGATTGTACGGAAATACTATTAGACAAATGCTACAAGACAAATTCATGTTTCCAGTAGGATTGAACCCGTCTGTTGTAAGTTCGAGTCTGACATTTCGATAGTCTCCAGCAAATTCGAAAGAAGAATGGTTAAAGTGCTTCCAAGCCTCCCCGTCTGCAGGATCTGTGAGATTATCCAGATTTATCCTCTCCACTACTTGGTGCCTTGCCTGGTGCCATCTCACATGCTTGGCCGTATGCGAAGACATGTACAGATGCTGCAGACGAGGACCCAACAGGAAGTAACGAAGAACCTTCCTAGGAATGGGTCGGTTGTTTTGTTTAGATGATGTGGAAGATGCTTTATACCTTGGCTCGTAGCAGTGTGGGCACTCAACTTCATCAATTTTATCTTTGTATTACAACATTCGGTTATTGAAGCACGCGTCTATCTTCTGGTGATCAAAACCGAGGTCAGCCAACATGCTTTTTACCTGGTCGAAATTTTTCGGACAACTATTACCTTTGGGAAACACTTTCTTCATAAGTGCCATATCTTCATCAAAACATACGTTACTCTTTCCCCGATTGTTTTTTATCTTCATTTGCTCCATGACGGTACCCAACATAGTATGCTCACTGCCAGGATACAATGAGGTTTGTACTTCCAATAGAAGCCTTTTGCACTTATCATAATCACTGATGTAGTCAACGTGAGAGACATTAAGGAAGGTGTCTGGGGCGTTGCTATAAACAACATTTTCCTGATATCCTGAGGTGGCGAACGGGAAGGCATCGTTTAAGAAATTCATCACATCAAGGTCCCCGTAACTTGCATTGGAAGATCATGTCTGTTGATTATGTTGTGCTTGCATTTCTGCAAGTGTAGGCATTTGAACTTAATTTTTGCCGTGTCATGTCCATGTGGTATAACTAGAACAAATACCGTTTAGTGCCAAGTGAGAATACATGTCTTCATATGTTACTGATTTCCGATTGAGACATTTGTTGCACAGACATATGTGAATAACTTTGTTTGGAGGACTATGTAGACGCACGAACTCAAGAAAATCAAAAATGTCTTTCATATAAAGAGGGGACCCTCTCCCTAATTGCATCCAGCTCTTGTCCATGTTGTACATTATAATAATAGGAAACAAAAATATAGTTGTCAAAAAATTGTTAATAATAAACGGGAAATATAAATATATACTTAACTATTATATATATATATATAAGATATATTAATGTGCGTTGTTCACACCAACAATCTTCACCTTATGCCTCCGGTTAGGGCCCTAATCCAGTTTGAGAGCACATAATATTGTGATTTCGTTTGTTGTTTGGGCGTTTCGAATTCGTGTATGTGAGAAAATTTCGGCAGCATCTCCCTACAATTCCCCAAGTGCACGAATATCTATATACCTAATATACATATACACTCGAGGAACAATAAAGGAAGATCCTGTCGAAATATATATATTCACAACCGAAAACGAAACACACCAACAATAAACGGAATCTCCCAAACTGTCCAAATATGAGACAATTCGAAAACCATTTTGTTAGACACAGTCGTAACATAATGGTTTTCGAACGAGATTTCTAAGAGTAACATAGAATTAATATATTGATGAATGTACGTATAAAAATATTATAATTCTTAATTATATGATTCATCATTTGAATACACAAATGATTTCCATGAAAACAAAAATTTGAATTGATAAACATATTACATAATAATTATTAATCATATATACACACAAAAACTAAATATATATACATATATATATACATATATATATATATATATATTTTTGTGTGTGTATATATATACATATGTATACACACAAAAACTTAATATTATACACACATATATACAAACATATTATACGTATTAATTCACACAAATTATATATACAAATTAACATATATTATATATACGAACACATACAAAAAAACAAATATATACGTACGTACAAACATATTCAAGATGTATATACACTATCAAAGTTATATATATATATTTATATGTATCATGCATGCATCAAGGAATCCAGTAATTGGACCGCCGGTAAAGTAGCAGGAAAATTTACCGGAAAATATGTCTAAATGAAGAAAATAGTTGAATTAAAATAGTTACATATCAATTAAGAGAGAAACAACACTTAAAGATCGATCAAATTCATAAAGAAAAGCTTCCAAAACTAAATTTAGATAGGAAATTCCCGACAGTCATTTTCTGTCGCCTAGTAAGATTTTATGCGACAGTTATGTTTCCATCGACCAAGAAGGACTTAGCCGACTGAATGTTTTCGATTCCGTCGGCTTAGCCCAAATTTCTTGTAGTGTTACTAGCAATGAAGTTCTATTTAGTTGATATTACTAATACGAGAACTTCATTTATATCTTGCAGCTTCAGAAAATGGACAATTTCCTTTTCCTCTTTACCTTCGAGTCTGTAAATGATCGGGGGACACCCCAATAAGCTGTGTGATCAGATTTCCGATGTAGTGCTTGAATTTTCTAGAGTATGATATATAACGTATAAGATTTGTGATCAAATTTTCTATACAGTGTTTAAATTTAATTTCTATATTATGATGTATGAAGTATTTCAAATTCTTCAATGGAATATTGTAGATGGATCTCTTATTTTGTTTATTCAAATGTACATAGCAGTACAGCTTTGTCATTGTGAAGTATGTACGTATTTTCTGCATTTGATCAGAAAATCATTGTGCAATTTTTTTAAAAGCTTTTATTTATTCAAATGTACATAGCACTACAGCTTTGTCATTGTGATGTATGTATTTTAAAGAATAATTGATTTTCTGCATTTGATCAAAAAATCAATGTGCAATATTTTTTTTAAAAGATGAAAAAGAATTCATGGCATTTTTGAAATTAACGTCATAGATTTTTTTTTATGACGTTTACAAAACGCCACAAGTTTTAATGGCATTTTTGAAACGTTGTTGAAAAGCTTTTAATGGGGCATTTTTGAAATGTCATAGAATCTTTTTCATGGTGTTTTCAAAACGCCACAAAAAAAAAGGCGTCACTTTAGACAGTATTAGGGGATGACGTTCAAAAACGCCATGGAAGACATTTAATGGCATTTTTCAAACGCCATGGATGTGTCTGTGTGTAGTAGGGAATCCCGATCAACCCTCCTCTGAGTGATGGTGAGGGGACTCTGAGTAGTGTGGACGGCATTGCCTAGTCTGTGGTCAGCCATGCTGGGCTGGATGTTTGGATGAGGTGTTTCTGGTACTAATCTCTAATTCTCTAGGTATTGGTGTCGACGAAGATTCGGTTGGTCTCGTGGTTCGGGCACTGAGATTCTCTTTGGTCGGTGCTCAAACCCGGTCTTCTGGCCTCAACCAAGATCCTTTCTAAGCTAGAGTGCAACGACCCGGTCTTGTCGACAACGCAGTGACAGCGACCTTCGGTGGTGGTGGAGCCTGTTGGACACATGGGCTATGGTTTCCCAGAGCAAATTCATAATGGCTTTAGGTTGGGCCTAGGCTCCTTAAGTTAGGGGTTGGGTGGGCCGAGGATTGTTCTTGGACTTGGATTTCACCAATAACTAGGGCTTGGGTTTTCATTTTCTGCTTTAGGTAGGTTGGGCCTAGTTTCTGTTCTTATTTCACCCATTACCAACCATGATGGTTTTACGGATACCAATAAACATGAAAATTTTGCAACGAATAACAGAAAGACAGGTGTATAAAATAAAATTTTAATACTGACAAATTTGAAGGTTAAAATCTAGATGGGTATTCTTAAATAAGAATTTCCTTTGATTCGATCTCTGGTGTTGAGTTGATCCAAGGGTGACAAGCAATTGATTTTAAATCGATTTGTGTAGTTTGAACTTCTTATCGTGTTGACGATTTATAGAAGATAGTTGACCAAGGGCTGTAAAAGTTTGTTCTTGATCGGACTTGGGCCTCAAGCGGTGTCACATGATGAATGTTATTTGGCTTTGGTGGTGGTTAAATCGATGCATGTGCTTACTGCTTGTTAATTCTCCGTGAGGTTGATGAAAATATTGCAAGAGTTTTGGTTTGTTGAAGAATTGGAGACGAACATTGATCAAAGGTTGTGGAGGCTTGATATTGATCGGGTTTGGACCACGAGAGATGTCATGTGGTGATTTGTTATTCATCTAAAAGTTGGTGAAGAGGTGAGCTATTTGATTGCTTGATGACTCTTCGAGAATTTGACAACTTCTATATTTGTAGTTGGTGAAGGAATCGGCTATTTGCAGCTTAAGGATTCTTTACGTGCTTAGGAGGGTTCGGGCTTCAGATATTTGATAGCTTGTTTGTTTCTCCTCGTCTTCTGAAGTTTCTCTTGAAGTCATTCTCTTGATTTGAGAAGATTTATAGTGTCAGTGTCTCCCTCTATTTGGAATGCGTCAATAACCCGACATTAATCACATTCCTTTTCTGACATTAATCACATTCCACTTGAAGGTGTGTCATAGTCATGTCGCCATACGTGCCGGAGGTGCGGCTTGAATTCCAAGTTTTTAATGTGGACGGTTCAAAATGCGTAGAGATTTCCGAAATTTGTAAGAATTCCTAAATTTGTATGGATTCCTTAATTTTACAAGGATTCCCTATAAATGTATAGATTACTTGAATTTGTGGAGATTTTCGAGATTTGTAAGGATTCTCAATTTTGTAGAAATTCCTTAACATCTTAATTTAATTGGTACATGTTCTTCAATACCAAACTCAAATGGAAGGAAACCTTGAAACATTACATATTACTCACGGATTTGACAATTAATGATTTTGGGCAACAACCAATTTTGCTCCACATGGTGGGAAGATTTTGATTCCCTCCATACTTTGCTAATCTCAATTAGGAAATTTCTTACGTAGACAACCCTAGCAATTCGTGTTGTGAAACAATCAAATATATGCTAATAAATATAACAGAAAATTAAATAAAGAATATATGAAATATAATCAACATACATCAAGGATTGAAAGTAGTGATCAATCCTAATATAGGAGTAAAATAGTGTAAGAATCCTATAAAAGTAATACAAGGAAAAAAACATTGACTTGATATTCCGATTGAGGCATGCATAAATGCACTTGAATAAAGACAGATTTCGCCCCTACCTTTGTGCTTGTAGTTCAATGAGCGTCTGCCTTGCAAAATACAACAATCGATTATCCAAAATAAAAGCACCGTAATTTTGGACTCTTGCGAATCATAAATTGTATCTTGTACTCTTTTGACACGAAAAAGATTTCTAGAAGAATTGAAGATATATTCTTGATCTTATCTTTAAGGAGATATAAGTATGGGTTTATATAAAACCCCAAGTGAACCAACATCTCAGTTCACTTATATCCTTGAATAGACACACTTATTCCTAAAGACACCTATTGAAAAAGACACACATTTTCAAATGGAAAAGTCATGAGTAATTTTATTTTCATTCATATTGGATATTATTACATAATTTCCAACAATTTGTTATAAATTGAAGATCTCTTTTAAACAAATCATCATCCTAGCGCAACAGAATATAGTCTCCGACGCCGTTATTGTGTTCCCTTATGTTCTTTATTTCTTCTTTTGTCTTTCTCAAGGTCTAAAAGCTCTTTTTTTTACTAACCGCTTCTCTTTATTTTTGTATTACAAGTTGCAAAGCACAATTGACTCGCCCCAGTCATAGTAAGAGAAACCTCTCGACTAGCATGGTAGAAGTGAAGGTACAACTTCAAGCTTTCTCCGAAAATATTCTTATTTGGTGTTGTTAATTTAATGGGGCTTTAGAGTAACTTCTTGTTGTTAACGTATTATTTTTATATGTTGTCAAATTCTGATATGGGGTTTCAAAACTTAATTTGTGTCCTCATGAAAGAGGTCCACACCAATATCCACTAGTCCCATTAAACTAGTCACTAGAGTTTTTCATCGCTCACTCGTTTCTTGTAACGATTTTAACTAGAGTATCCTACCATAAATTTTACTAAAAAAACAAAAAGCATTCACGAGTGGTACGGTTTGTAATGGCTCTTGTAACAACTTGAAAATGATATTCTAGAGAAAAAAAAACAAATATCAATAGAAAAAACCGTTCAAGCATCCAAGGACAAAGATGTATTGGTGGCTAAACATTGGATCTTTCTCCAACAAGTACTAACCAACACTACTAACAAAAATGATTCACATAAAATCACTACAATAAGAAATCTAATAAATTAATGAATTTTCTAAAAGTACTTAATATATATAGTGTAGAGTGTTTCTTTTGTGTCCTTAATTTCTGGTGTAGAGTATCATAATTAATTTGTGGTACTTTTATATGCATGTCCAAGCATTCTTTTCCACCGCTAAAATTGTGTCCTTGTCAAAAATGTGTATAGTAAAAAACATTGAAGTTTTCACTAAAAAAAGGACAAAAACGAAAAGACTAGCTAAGGCACTAGAAAAGACTTTGGAACTTTCTCTTGCTCGCTTTTGCATTGCTTATAACGATTTCAACTGAAGTGTCTTACCAGGATTTGTACTAAAAAGAACAAGAAGCATCAATGTATGGTACGGATATGAAATTCATAATTAATTGCTCTTATAACAATGTGAAAAGGAAAGCAAAAACAAAAATCAGTACATAAAATTCATTTAAACATCCAAGGACCCAAGTTGTATGTTCTGGTTGTTAAACATTGGAGCTTTCTCCAACAAGTACCAGCTAGTGGAAATTAAAAAATTGATTTACATTGATAATCACTCCAACAAGAAAACTATACATTAACGAATCAAGTGTAGTGGCCAAATTTTAGTATATATAGTGCATCGGTTTTCCATCTCTCATCAACACAGTGCAAGATATCTTCAGCATTCTAAAACATACTTTCAATTTCAATCCTAGCTCATCTGTAAAGCTGCCTCAGCTTTCTTTCTTAATTTTTGAACCCCAGTTCATCCACTTACATTTAGATATGGACATGATGCTCAGCCCAAAAAGGTTCATTAAAATAGCTAGAAAGTTGCATATGAATGATGTTATGGGGAGGAAAAAAATCACATCACTGAGAGGAGTCCGTGGCAGAAGGCCGTGTGATACTGCTGCAGAGAAAGGCACTTTTGTTATATACACCCTTGATAAGGCGCGTTTTTTGCTTCCCTTATCCTACCTTAGTAGTTACATATTTCAAGAGCTTTTGAAAATGTCCGAAGAAGAATTTGGAGTATCAAGCAAGGAGCGTATCATATTGCCATGTGATTCACTCCTTATGAATTACATAGTCTCACTTGTCAACCTTGGAATGAGCATAGATTTGGAGAAAGCCATCGTCAACTCTATCCTTAGGAGTAGTTGCTCCGTATCTAGTCACCATGGAGAACAAACGAGCCAACACTTAGCCGTTTATGTAAATGATACATCTAAAATAGAGACGGGTTTTTCCTTTCTTATGTTGTCTTTCAGGTGATTCATCAATCGAAGTTGAAAATATTTGTTTCTTTAATCGTCATCAACATAGTGTCAATATATAACTGCTGATTGTTTGGCCTTAAGATCTTTGATGGACTAATTTTAGTTTACTTCCATCAACTTTAGGTCGATCATCATGTGAGTCCATTTTCTTTCAATTTCATCAAAAAAACCCTCAACTTTTAATTTTCATCAGTCGTGTCCAAACATACGTTTTTCATCCAATTTCTCTGTTATGTAATGACTTGCATTAAGAAGAAAACCAAATTTGAAATCGCTGAGTCCACAAAAAAAAAGGCAAAATAGACAAATTGCATTCAATCCCACCAAAATCATCAAGGTTAGGGGGTTGTGATGGGTACGGAGATGTGCATCGATATGAGAGAAAAATGGTCAGAAATGTTATTTTTTTCAGAATTTGACTTTATTCTTGATGTCACGTCATCACTTGACGGAGGAATTAAATAGAGAACAGAAGTTTTGACACGACTGATGAAAATTAGGAGTTGAAGGGTGTTTTTGATGAAATTGAAAAAAAACGGACTAACATGATGATCGACCTAAAGTTGATGAGGGTAAACTAAAATTAGTCCATATTTGATTATGCTATGCTTTTGAACCTTAATCTTCTTATGATAAGTGCTTCAACACTTTCTTCTTTGCCATTAGTTGCATAGGTTTTAACTTAGTGCTTTACATCTTAATACAAGTTTTTCTAAGAAATATTTAGACCTTTTGTTATAGTTTGCGATTGATTACATATTAATCGATAGTCAAGAACTTTTACGTGATGACATCTTCTCGTAATTAAAACTATTAACAAGTAATACATCAAACTTTTTTATTCAATCGGTGTAATGATTGTTTTTAACCTAGAAAGCACATAAGCGCACTGACGCTCACGTTTCGCGCTTCCGAAGCACAAGCAAAAGTGAATAGTCGTGGAAGCGCTAGGAAGCGTGAGGAAACGCGATTCTAGGAAAAGAAGTTTTAGAATCTTGGTGGAAGTGCGTTATTCCAAACTGGAAGTGTGTCGGTGGTTAATATGTCACAAGCATTGGTGTTATTTTTTGAAGGGGATTATTTGGTGACATATAAGCTTACAAAAAATAGGGATTTGGAGAGACAAAGATAGAGAGGGAATTGAAAATAACATTCTCATATTTAAATAGCGACAAGTATGGCCCGGTGGAACATCATTGTATCAATATTGTACCAACTTGACCACCTTTAAGTTGTTGGATATTAAATACAAAAGGTCTCGATACAAATGGGTATGATCCACCTACTTATAAATTATAACTTAATTATCACGTTTCTGATGTGAGATCTCTCATCTCTAACACGCCCCCTCAAATTTAAAGAACAAGAAAATTCTCTCAAATTTAACAACTTAATGGTATTAGTCGATATCAAGATGCACAATGCCTGTAAATGTATCTCTAGTAGTAACGCCTTCCATACTTCTGAGTTTCTTGAACTGATCTATCCGTTGTTCATAAATATGGTACAGTAGTTGCTCATGAGAATTTACATACAAAGTCGACATGAGAAATAATGAGTAAAAGGATAGAAGAATCATAAAAAAAAAAATACAAACAGTTTACCTCATCTTCAAGTTAAATGCTAGTGTCTTCATACTCACGACCAAATATGATAAATCTAGGTTAGAGTTATGAAATTTGTGTTTATCTAAAACAAAAAGATAAAAAAGAAAAAGAAAAATATTTGTAATTTATAACAACTTATTTTCCCATGTTGTAATTTTATATCAAGGTATTTTGGTATTTCAATAAATCAACAACGTGTTGGGTGAGTAAAGTAATTTGTGAGGTGACAATAGATGCACCTTAAAGTTATTAGGATGTCATTCAAGCAGTTGAAGCCCCTTCTAATGAGAACGTCTATGATGAGGACTAGTTGAGGATTAACAATTCAAAATGTGTGAGTGTGTGACTGAAACTCGGAAAATCAAATCACCCAACACCCACACTCCGATTTGTTTCCTATCAATAATCCATAAAATGCCCGCTCAGTCTCCGATTCATCTTTGACGTCTACCAAGCTCCCTCTGCAATGGTTTGGGTTCATCCCATGTTCAATGGTTTGGGTTCCTCCCTTGTTCAACATTGAATTTATCTAGAGCGGAGATGGTTGAATCAGAGCTCTCAACTATTCGCGGTGATGTATCTTGACAATGACCAATGAACATTTCATTCTTTCAACTTCAGATGGTTTCTAAATGTTGATTTGTAAAATAATTTAGTTGCAATGTGTTTTGTTTAATTGATGCATCTACCTTATTGCTTGCTAAAACAGCTTTTTTGTGTAACTTTGTTTTAAATTTCTTTAATCGATTGCTTATCATGTTGTACATTGACAATCAAAAATTTGTTGCTCCATGAAGTCAAACAGAACAGAAAATGTTGGTAATTTTCTAATATATTGAACAAACCCCAAGTCGGGTATATATACAAGCACAGTTCTAACCCTAGAAGGAAACTAATTACACCGAAAGATTTACATAATCCTAATTGATTACAGAATATACATCTTCCCAATATACTGGGATTGGGACTCGCGTTAACACTCATCCTCAAGTTGGCGCATACAAATCTTGAATGCCCAACTTGTCAAGTCAGTCACTGAACGCCCTGGATGACACAACTTTGGTAAGGATGTCAGCTAGCTGCTCCTCCAAAGGAACAAATGGGAACGAGATTATGCGAGCATTTAACTTTTTCTTGATGAAGTGCCTATCAATCTCTACATGCTTTGTCCAATCATGCTGAACAGGATTATGTGCAATTTCAACCGCAGCAATATTGTCACAGTGAAGAGGCATTGACCATTCCTACTTGAAACCCAAACTCTTTAATAAACTTCTCAACCATAACAACTCACAGACTCCTTGAGCCATACCTCTATACTCAGCTTCTGCACTAGAACGGGCCACCACATTCTGTTCTTGCTTCTCCAAGTGACTAAGTTTCCACCAACAAATGTAAAATAGTCAGAAGTAGAACGCTTGTCAGTGATGTTCCCTGCCAGTCCGCATCAGTGTAACCATTAGTCCTCAAATGTCCATGCTTACGAAACACCAAGTCTTTTCAAAGAGTAGACTTTAAGTATCTCAAGATTCTCATCACAGCATTCTTGTGGTCTTCACTAGAATTGTGCATATACTGACTCACCACACTAACCGCATACGCAAGATCAGGTCTAGTATGTGACAACTAAATTAATCTTCCAACTAACCTTTGATATCAAGATTTGCCTGTCGGAACTTGATTAGGATACTCTGCAATCCGATGATTTTGTTCTATCGGTGTATCAACTAGTGTACAATCAAGCATACCAGTCTCTGCTAGCAACTCCAGAACATATTTTCTTTGACTCAGCATGATACAGTCCTTATTCCTGACTACCTCAATTCCCAAGAAATACTTTAAGTTCCCAAGATCCTTCATCTCGAATTCAGAAGACAACTGATCTTTCAATCTTCTAATTTCACCGATGTCATCACATGTCATCAACATAAATGATCAAGGCAGTAAGCTTACCCTGTCGGTGTTTCAGGAACAAAGTTTGATCTGAGTTACTCTACCTATACCCAATCTTCTTCATGAAAGACCAAGCTCTTGGAGATTGCTTAAATCTGTATAGGGAATTTTTCAATCTGCACACCACCTTCTCACCTGTAGAAGTATTATATCCTAGAGGAAGATCCATGTAAATTTCTTTATTCGAATCTCCATGAAGAAATGCATTCTTCACATCAAACTGCTGCAGGGGCCAATCCAGATTAGCTGCCAAAGACATGAGGACTCGAATGGTATTGATCTTTGCCACAGGTGCGAACGTCTCATCATAATCTACCCCATATTTTTGAGTGCATCATTTTGCAACCAACCTTGTCTTATATCTGTCAAATGAACCATCTGCATTGTGCATCACAGTATAAACTCATCTATAACCAACGGTCTTCTTTCCAGGTGGTAATGACATTCTTCTTGAGAGCATCCATCTCAACCTCGTTGTTTTGGCCCAGTTCTCCTCCTTGATTGCATCCTGCACTTTACTAGGAAGAGACACAACAGATAATTGATTCACAAAAGCTACATAAGGTTTAGACAATCTATGAGTTGACACATAGTTGGTATAAGATACTTGGCTTTAGTTGACAAGAGAGACTCATATTTTTTAGGAAGTTGACCATGGGTTGACCTAGCAGGTAAGACCCTACTAGATTCAGGGACATTGGAGGATGACAAGGGAATAGTACTACATACCTCAAGTGATGACAAGCCAGGAGAGATCGTTGATGTAGGGGGAGAGACTGAACTTGCATGTACATCTTCAACAACTAGCGTCTGATTACTATTCAATTCTCCTCCTTTCGACGTGTCGGACAGTTGTTTGTCATGCCGAACACTTTCAGAATAGGGAACAGACACCTCAACTTGGGCAGGTTCAACAGATTGAACCACTTTTTGAGGTTCCAAAGTATTACCTCTCGGATTATGGATCTGGTCGGTGACAGGCCGAAGATCATTTTCAGCGGGGTTGCTGTCAACAATTACACAATCTTCTAGTTCTCCAAATTGATCTTCATAAAAAACATGCTTCTCCTCCTCTCTTGGAGATACCGTAGGAGAAAAATAGCATAGGTCTTCACTAAATGTGACATCCATGGTGACATAGAATCGTTGAGACGGAGGATGGTAGCACTTATATCCTTTCTGATGGGATCTTTATCCAACAAACAAAACTTAATGGAACGAGCCTCCAACTTAAATCTCTGATTTTTGTAAAGATGAATATAGGCCACACAACCAAAGACACGAGCATAAAGTTTGTTGAGAGATGGAATAGTAACATGTTCAGACAATACCTCAAAGGGAACCTGATTTTGAAGAGCTGCAGATTGTAGACAGTTGATAAGGTGAGAGGCACACAACACAGCTTCATCCCATAGATATTTGGGTAGATTAACACTTAGTAAGAGAGCTCTTCCAATATCCAAGAGGTGTCAATTTTTCCTCTCAGATACCCCATTATGTTCTAGTGTCTGAGGATAAATAGTCTGATGAACAATTTCATGTTGCTGAAAATAGTCTCAAAAAGAATGGTTAACAAACTCTCCTTCATTGTCAGATCGAAATATTTTCACACCAGCATCATACTGAGTTCGGATGAGACTATGAAAAGCAGTGAAAGCCGAAAACACAACATCTCTCTTTTTCAATAACACAACCCAAGTTAATCTTGTAAGTTCATCAATAAACAAAACAAAGTACTTCATTCCTATCAATGTCAAATTCTTCGAAAGCCCCCATACATTAGAATGAATCAACTCGAATGGTGCAGAACTACAAAAAAAACTAGGAGAATAACTGGACTTATTACTCTTAGCAAAAACACAAGTTTCACAATGGAGACTTGATTCTTTTATTCCAAAAAACAAAGATGGCATCGACTTCTTCATGACTTCAAAAGATGGATGACCCATTCGGTGATGCCATAGCCAAATTTCTTTTACTCGATTAGAACTCAATGTCAGGGCAACGGTCGGTGACGGTACTCTTGCTTCCCCATTGTACATGCAATCCAAGTGAAACAGTCTCCCCCGCAGATCCCCCTTGCCTATTATCGCCTGAGATGACAGGTCTCGGAAGATAACATACATAAGAAAAAAAGTTACAGAGCATTTGTTTTATGAAATCAATTCAGAAACAGACAATAAATGATGTGATAAAGTAGGAACATAAAGGACTTTGTTTAATACAATTATTGGTGTCAAGACCCACCCCAAATTTCACTCTGAAACCAGAAGTAAGTCTTGCGGGGTTCACCTCCAAGGAAAATTTACCGAAAAACTTGGCAAACCTCCCTAGAAAATGGACAACCCTAACCCGGAAAAATTAAATAACTACCCTCTTATAAAGAATTAACCATCCTCTAATTCATCTCATAAATATCCAAATAATATAACAACTTCAAACTTTGAGTATTCAAAAACATAACATAGGTCTTAGCACAATACCGAAATATTATACAATAACCTCAAGAGTATTCAGAGCTACTAAAAACTAGAGAAAGCAGGAAAATACCTTAGTAGGATAAACAGGAAACCTACTAGTGAAAAGTGGCCGAGAAATGGGTAACTATGCCTCGTCTCCTCCTACTAGTACCGACCCGAACTCTGCAGACTGGGCATTTTTAAAAACGAAGGACCTAGGGGAAAACATTTGCAAACGTTAGAGTACGTGAACAAAATAAAAAGAATAAATAAAGAAAAAAATTATCAATATTTATGTTTTCCCAATATAGTTTCAAAAGAAATCGAATGCATGCCTCAAGCGATAAATTCTTTATCTCATAAATAACGAACATTTTCAACTCAAAAATATATATAAATATAAGTATGTATTTACACTCGCCCATACTCCCTATATAAATTAATAAATTTAAAATAATCTATACAGGGCCACTACGTGTTGATCGCCAAAAAATAGCAAAAAAAAGAAAGAAAAGGGATTTTAAAAATATATAAAAATACTTTTCTTGTGCTATATGCACAATGCTTTAGAGTCCAATTATGACTCTTGCAAATAGCTTGACAACAAAGTCCAATGCGAACTCAATATTCCAAACCGTGAACTCTATACAAAGAGACACAGAGAAGAAGCTAGAAAAGGGATGGAGAGCGAGGGACACAGAAGGCGAAGCGAACCAGAGAGAGAAACAGAGAAAGAAAGAAGGTGAAACGCAGAAGAAGAAAGCAGGACAGAAGAAGAGTGGTGAACCAAACAAAGGTGGAGCCCCCATTCTAACTATTTCTTTTTTTTTGTAGCGCCTTATCTTTCTGTGTCACTCCGCCGGAAGTCCGGAAGCAAAGCCATCTCCCTTGATGCGAGATGACCTCGTGAGGCAGTCACCAAAAGAAGGCGAGATGACAGCGCGAGGTAGTCACCAAAAAGAAGGCGAGATGACCTCGCCCCCTTGCCCCCTTGTTACAACAAACATATGACATTGCATCTCGCATAACAAGCCATGCAAGGGGAAGGAAACAAACAAGTAACGCGAATCTGAATAACAGGAACTCACCTTTGACGACTCGGAGAATCCTTGACCAAATCAAAGAGAAGGAGACGACATATCTCAATTTATAGAAGAGCAGTTTCCTCAAGTCCAACTCTCAACCAGACAGGGATAGACGTCTGGAGTTATGTGGTTCGTATAATCTCATCAACTTTACCAAGGAAAGGACGACGACAACAAGGAAAAAATGACAAAGTCCTGCCAAGCAGAGTTCGTGTGTAAGGAAGACCTCGCAAGATGGCTAAAGTCCTAAAGCAAAGGCGAGCCAACATTCACGCCAAGGCAGGAACCCTAAGGGGTGGCGAGATGACATTCGCGCTAAAGCAGGAACCTTAAGGGGTGGCGAGCCAACATTCGTGCCAAGGCAGGAACCCTAAGGGAATGCAAGGTGACTTCACCCTAAGGGGTGGCGAGGTGACTTAACCCTAAGGGGTGGCGAGGTGACTTCACCCTAAGGGGTGGCGAGGTGACTTAGTATCAAAGTAGAGACCCTAAGGGGTGGCGAGGTGACTTCATATCAAAGCAGACACCCTAAGAGGTGACGAGGTGACTTCACGTCAAAGTAGAGATCCTAAGGGGTGGCGAGGTGACTTCGTATCAAAGCAGAGACCCTAAGGGGTGGCGAGCTGACTTCATAACAAAGCAGAGGCCCTAAGGGGTGACGAGTTAATATTCAGAAGCCCTAAGCCAGGCCAGGCGAGATGACGTCACAGGCGAGGCGAGATCCATTCATGCAGAAGATGAAGTAAGTCGGGGAGTCCGCTCACAGATATACACGCGGAGTCCTCTCACAGACATACACGCGGAGTCCGCTCATAGACATACACGCGGAGTCCGCTCACAAGCATACACGCGGAGCCCACTCACCGACATACGCGCAGAGTCCGCATGAAGGGGCAGTCCGCTTACATGCGGAGATCACCTACGCCACTATGTGGCCGAATCCATGCAAGCCTTTTGCCATACTGTTGCATCACTCGATCTAGGTGCCTAAATCAAATCAACAGACAGTCTACCAAATTGGATTTCCACAAGAAATACAGTTAACGGATTCAAAATACATCTGTTAAACCAAAAGCCGGCATTAAGCCATAAAGCCTACACACTTCTTATGAACTACGGTCGGTTTGATCCCACAAAGGGGTACGTAGGGAGTCTAGCAACCCACTAGATGCAACCACAATTCAAAACAGAATCCCTGACACCACTAGTCAAATTCGTCCAGTCCAAATGACTTCGGCCAAATTCCTGAAGCACCAGATTAATCAAATCCATAACCAAACCTTTTGAACTACATTGGTTTGATCCCTTCACAAGGGTATGTAGGCAGTCTGGATTTAAATCTAGATGCAACCACCAACCCAAATAAATTCTCGGATCGCCTGAAGCCATAATCTTGCTCCAAAGCTCAAATGCCTTCAGACACAAATCCAAACACATTTCCAAACACCACTCTCATCCTAAAGTCAAAGCCCTCCAACGAGTCATTCACTTGTTGGAACCCTTGAACTACGAGTGACTTGATCCTCTCCAGTGTACGTAGGCAACTCATTCCCAAATGTGGGTGCAGTCATAAAAACAAACAAACCTACAATGGTCTCTTGGTAAACGAAATCAAAGGGTGTTCCCTTGTAACAAGGGAATGTAATTAAGAGACACATTCTGTCTTGAATGGGTTGAACCAGACATAAATTAAAACCCTATCTTAGTTAATAAGATAGGGTAAAGTTATGTTGGGTATATATGTGTTTACAATTTTTGCCCAACACTACGCTCGCGTCCAACGCTAATGTCACGTCTTAATGCGGTAATACACTACAGCATTAAGGTGGACAGACGGGTGTATAAATATGTGTTTATATCCCTTATATGAATTAAACACTCATATAGAGCTATTACGCTTACGTCCAATGCTCACGTCACACCATAATGTGGTTATATACTACGTCATTAAGGTGGACAGACACATATGGCTAGCTAACATTTATATACATACTCTCTTCATAACTATATTTATAATTTACCGAAAATCTCATTTTTGGTAAATCTTCAAAACAAATAAAATCGTCAAATAAAAATGATGTCAAATATTGCAACAAAATAAATTACTCAACCATAAACAATTTGCATGCAAATTATTTAAAACAAAAATCCACTCACAAATTAGCAAATTATTTAAAACAAAAATTCACTCACAAATTAGGCCTAAACCTGATGTCGGTCTGAGACCTCTTCAGCTCGAGCCTCCTCACATCCTGTTCCAAAAACATAATTTAATCCTCAACTATATACCAACGCTTATATAAAAATAGGCAAAATTAAATGTGAGTTTTGCACGCTCAACCATGCCTAACGTATTTATTCTTAAATTCGTTTCGATCCATACTTCACAACAATTACCAACATCCATAATACCACCCCCTATATTTCACAAATCTTAGAAAAATCCAAAACTTATCCAAAACTCCTCCAAAAATTCCAAACTTCACATCAATAAACTCCCCTTAAGAAAACATATTTAAAACCATGAAAATCCTTTTAACAGCGGCAGCCGGCCGCCCACTTCAGCAACCTCTAATGCCTACCAAATTTTAACATTATCTTCCTCTTAATCTTCTCTACAACTTTCCTAACTAGCATGAACTCCAATTCTAAGCCTAGATAGGGTAATCGAACCAAAATAAGAAATAAGCTATAGAATTTCAACTCCACATTTCTCCTTACCTAGCTCAAGAGGGAGTGAATCCTCTGGAGGGGTTACTGCACTAGAGGAGCGCTTTCAAACGAGCTAAGCATCTTCGGCTATGGCGGCCAGAGGAGAGAGTTCCGGCGACGGAACACTCCGAACAGTCGGACCTTCCGAGTTCGATATCTCCCTCACGACGGCGCTAGGGAGGCTGCCACCCGTCTAGGAAGGAAGAGGAGGTGATGGCCGACCGCTTGGGCCCGATACGACGTCCTATGATGGCCGGAAGACGGCGGACAGGCGTGGGAGACGTCGGGCAGGGAGAGAGAGTGAGAGAGAATCGGGAGGGAGGAGAGAGAAGAGAGAGAGAAGTGGTTTGGGCCTCTCACTAACCGGTCCAACACCACTAAATAAACTCAACTCCAAAAATTAAACATCCCAAAAATAATACCCTAATAAAACTTACCTTTTTACTAGATAAAATTTACCATTTTTACCGTCTTCAAAAATTTCTCCAACGAATAATTTATCTGAAATAATCGTCTCTTAACACCCCTCTAGGGACCTTTGAACCTATAAAATCATTTACAACGACAGTAAAACTCTTATTAATACCAAGCTAGTAAATAAGGTAAAAATTAAGAGTCGGGGTTTGACAATTCTCCCCTCCTTATAAAAATTTCGTCCTCGAAATTTACATACATGTCAATCAAAGAGGTAGGAATACTACTGCCTCATTTGTTCCTCCGATTCCCAAGTAGCTTCTTCTACTTGATGACTTCTCCAAAGCACCTTGACAAGTAAGATTGTCTTGTTCCTCAACACTTGCTCATTTCGGTCAAGAATCTGAACCGGTTCCTCTTCATAGGTCAAATCCTTTTGTAAAATAATCGGCTACTCATGCAGCACATGAAAGAGATCGGCGATATACTTGCGAAGCGTGGATACATGAAACACAGTATGTATCCTGGATAATTCTGAAGAAAAAACTAACCGATAAGCAAGTGAGCCAACTCGCTTTATTATCTCATAAGGGCCAATATACCTCGGACTAAGCTTCTCACGCTGACCAAAACGTACTACACATTTCCAAGGAGATAGTTTCAAGAACACCCAATCACCCACTTGAAACTCAAGGTCTTTCCTGCGGACATCTGCATAACTCTTTTGCCTACTTTGAGCGGCCTTGAGTCTATCTCTGACCACTTTAATCTTTTCATTTGTATCATGGATTAACTCAGGACCATAAAGCTCTTTTTCTCCTACTTTATTCCAACATAGAGGTGTACAACACTGCTTCCCATAAAGTACCTCAAAGGGAGCCATACCAATACTAGAATGATAGCTATTGTTGTATGTAAACTCCATCAAAGATAGGTTTTTATCCCAACTCCTTCTGAACTGCAAGGCACACGATCTCAACATATCCTCTAAAGTCTGAATAGTCCTCTCTGATTGCCCATCAGTCTGAGGATGAAAAGCAGTACTGAAGTGTACTCGGGTACCTAAAGCTTCCTGAAGAGCTCCTCAGAATTAAGAAGCAAATCTAGGATCCTGATCCGACACTATTGATTTAGGTACACCATGAAGTCTCACAATCTCATTCCCATAAAGCTAAACCCAATTTATTCTCATCACCTCACCAGAAGGTAAAGACACATGCCACTCGCTTGGAAGAGATGATGATGGCACATTGGCGTGGAGGGCAAATCTACTAGACATAAATGAATGCGTGGCTCCGGGATCAATTAAAATAAAAGTTGGCTGACCAAAAATTAATAACATACCAATGATGACATCTGGAGAAGTACGACCCTCTTGTTGGGTCATAGCATAAAGTCTAGTGCGAGTCATGGGACATCCACGCTGACCACTACCCTGCTGAGAGCCACCTTAGGTTGCTGAACTGCCATGAGTACCACTACTATAACCTTTGGCTGAAGACTGACTGGTTGGCTGAGTAGGGGTGGGGGTGGTCCTCTGAGCCAATAAGGGACAATCTCTTTTGAAATGGTCCTGACCACCACACTCAAAGCACCTAGAAAACTGCTGCTGACCAAAAGAAAAAGTTTGACCACCAGATGTCCCATATATATTCCCCTAGTCTCAATGGCCATGGATGCATTATTATCAAGAAAAGTCGGGTAGATTACACATGTCATCCTATCTGCATACACTCCACCAAGTGCCCGAATAAACATATCAATCCTTGTTCTCTCATTAGGAACCAGATATGGCACATGATAACTCAAGGTAGTGAATCTCTACTCAAACTCTATGACACCCTCATCATCTATCTTTTTCATGTTCAGAAAATCAGCCGGAATCCTACTACGATGAGCATGACTAAAATACTGACCCAAGAAGAGCGTCTTAAACTGCTCCCAAGTCATATTATGAGCACCACCATTATTTCTGCTAGCGAGAGTCTACCAACGATGAGCTGAATCATCCAGAAAAGTCACTGCCATCTTCACTTTTTTTCTTCCGGCAATTCAGTGCTCTAAAAAGCATTTTTCATCTTATATACCTAAGTGAATGCATCAAGAGGTCCCTTGGCACCCTTGAACTCAATTGCCCCAACATCGAAAACATCTTTCTTCATCACAGACTGAGGGTGTTGAACCTTATCTAAAACACCTCTCAGCATGTTCCCAATGGAATCAACTAATCCTCTAACCTTATCACCCTCATTTGCATTGGTCGAGGTAGCCTCACGGGGTCAGCGTCTAGGAGGCATAGTACCTAAGGAAAAAAGATATTTAGTAGTTTATAAACAAGACTAACAGAACTATCACACATACCCAATAACACATAGCATCTAAAGCATAAACTGTTGATAAATCCGCCGCGGTCGGATCATCACTCTATAGACACTACATGCTACTTAGGCAAATATGATAGTGATAAGGAGGCAACAAACGAAACCTAAAGCACTGATACTAACTGTTAAGACTCACCTCGAATTTCACCCTGAAACCCGAAGTAAGTCTTGCGGGGTCCACCTCCAAGAAAAATTTACCGAAAAACTCGGGAAACCTCCCTTGAAAATGGACAACCCTAACCCGGAAAAATTAAATAACTACCCTCTTATAAAGAATTAACCATCCTCCAATTCATCCCATAAATATCCAAAGAATATAACAACTTCAAACTTTGAGTATTCGAAAATATAATATAGGTCTTAGCACATCACTGAAATATTATACAATAACCCCATGAGTATTTGGATACTAAAAACTAGAGGAAGCAGGAAAATACCCTAGTATGTTAAACAGGTAACCTACTGGTGAAAAGTGGCCGAGAAATGGGTAACTATGTCTCTTCTCCTCCTACTAGTACCGACCTGAATTCTGCAAACTTGGCATTTTTAAAAATGAAGGGTCTAGGGGAAAACATTTGCAAACGTTAGAGTAAGTGGACAAAATAAAAAGAATAAATAAAGAAAAAAAATTATCAATATTTATGCTTTCCCAATTTAGTTTCCAAAGAAATCAAATGCATGTCTTAAGTGATAAATTCTTTATCTCATAAATAACGAGCCACTTTAGCTCAAAAATATATATAAGGACAAATTACTGATCACTCAGCTAACTTTAGGGTGCTCGACAGTTTAGTCCATCATCTTTCAATTTCAATCGATCACTCCGCTAACTGTCCAATTTCACACAATTCGGTCCATCCGTTAAGTAGCCGTCCAAATCGATGGTTAAGTGCTGACGTGACACACCAAAAATCAATTAATTATTCATTTTTTCTCATTTTCCATTTCTCTTCCAAATTTCCAATTATCCCCAAAATTCCCAATCTCCCCCAATCTCATTTTTTAGCCAACACCAAATTCCCAGTCAACATAGTCCGACCCTTCTTCCCTCTTCTCCTTCTTCTTCCTCTCCACATTTCTCACACTTCTCAAATTCAAGAGCTAATCACCTCGACAAATTCACACACATTAAATCAAACATCTGAAATCATACTCCAATTCTCAAAATTAAACTCTCACAATCACAAAGAACCACAACAGATTACAATTCAAATCCCAAAATCAAAAGCAGCTGTGATCAAGCACACATAGAACAGCAACAGACTTGACCTTTACACACACACACACACACAGAGGGAGAGAGAGAGAGAGAGATGGAGTCGAGGAAAGCGACGGCGGCTTTGTGAGCGTCGGGAGTGGAGGTCCAATCTAGAGAGACGACAACGGCTTGGGCGACGCTGGTAGCTAGGTTCCTATTGCTGCTGCTACGGTTTTAATTCCAAAACCGCCATCCAATCCAAGTGCCACTTCGTCCTCGGCGCCCAGCTCCTCGCCCAAGCCAGATACGCCGCCCAATCCACCTCCACCTCCTCCACCGCCTCTCTCTCCAAACAAGCCCTCACGCCGACAAGGCCATCGCTCTCGATTCGAAAGACGCTACCGCTCACATCCTCACAGCCCTCGCTCTCGACGCCCAGGGCTTCAAAACATCCGCTCTCGACGCCATTGACGTCGCGCTCTCCCCGCTCTGCAAGAAGAGCCTCTTCGACGCTGAGCGCGGCGACGCGCTTTACAAGCGGGCGGAGATTAAGATTTCGATTAACCGGTGGGCCTGGGTAGATGGATTTGACTCTGGCGGTGAAGTTGAGCCGAGAGAATGCCAAGGCGCGGTAGTCGGTCTTGCCCTCACGGCGGCGCTTGTATTTGACCTGGAAACGCTTGAACTAGGCGCGGGGCTTCGAGGCCTTGATGAAAGACATTGCTCTGCTCTTCTCTTCTGCTGCGGCTGAGTGAGAGAGTTTGAGGGATAGAGGGGAAAATGTGGAGAGGAAGAAGAAGGAGAAAAGGGAAGAAGGGTCGGACTATGTTGACTGGGAATTTGGTGTTGGCTGAAAAATGAGATTGGGGGAGATTGGGAATTTTGGGGGATAATTGGAAATTTGGGAGAGAAATGGAAAATGAGAAAAATGAATAATTAATTGATTTTTGGTGTGCCACGTCAGCACTTAACCATCGATTTGGACGGCTACTTAACGGATGGGCCGAATTGTGTGAAATTGGACAGTTAGCGGAGTGATCGATTGAAATTGAAAGATAACGGACTAAACTGTCGAGCACCCTAAAGTTAGCGGAGTGACCAGTAATTTGTCCTATATAGAAATATAAGTATGTATTTACACTCGCCCATACTCTCTATATAAATTAATAGATTTAAAATAATCTATATAGGGCTACAACGCTCGCGTCCAACGCTCACGTCACGCCTTAATGCGGTGATACACTACGCTACTGAGGTGGATAGATGAGTGTATAAATATGTGCTCATACCCCCTATATGAATTAAACACTCATATAGGGCTACTACGCTTATGTCCAACGCTCATGTCACACCATAATGCCGTTATATACTACGCCATTAAGGTGGACAAACAGACACATATGGCTAGCTAGCATTTATATACATATTCTTCTCATAACTATATTTATAATTTACCAAAAATCTCATTTTCGGTAACTCTTCAAAACAAATAAAATCGTCAAATAAAAATGACATCAAATGCTCCAACAAAATAAATTACTCAACCATAAACAATTTGCATGGATATCATTTAAAACAAAAATCTACTCACAAATTAGGCCTAAGCCTGATGTCGGTCTGAGGCCACTTCTGCTCGAGCCTCCTTACGTCTTGTTCCAAAAACATAATTTAATCATCAACTATATACTAACGCTTATATAAAAATAGGCAAAATTAAATGTGAGCTTTGCACGCTCATCCATGTCTAACGTCTTTATTTTTAAATTCGTTTCAATCCATACTTCACCACAATTACCGACATCCTTAATACCATCCTCTACAGTCCTAACAATATTTAACCAACAGCCGCATTCTATCCCATTAACCGTCATATTTCACAAATCTTAGAAAAATTCAAAATCTATCCAAAACTCCTCCAAAAATTCCATACTTCACATCAATAAACTCTCCTTAAGAAAACACATCTAAAACCATGAAAATCCCCTTAATAGCGGCGGCCGGCCGTCCACTCCGGCGACCTCAGATGCCTACCAAATTTTAACAGCATCTTCCTCTTAATCTCCTCTACAACTTTCCTAACTAGCATAAACACTAATTCCAAGTTTAGATAGGTAATCGAATCATAAGAAATAAGCCCTAGAATTTCAACCACACATTTATCTTTACCTAGCTCAAGAGGGAGTGAATCCTTTGGAGGGGTTGCTGCACGAGAGGATGGCTTTCAAACGAGCCAAGTAGCTCCGGCTATGGTGGCCGGAGGAGAGAGTTCCGGTGACGGAACACTCCGAACAGTCGGACCGTCCGGGTTCGATATCTCTCTCACGGTGGCACTAGGGAGGCTGCCACCGGTCCAAGAAGGAAGAGGAGGTGATGGCCAACTATTTGGGACCGGTGCGGCGACCTACGATGGCCGGACGGCGGTGAACAGGCGCAGGAGACGTCCGGCAGGGAGAGAGAGTGAGAGAGAATCGGGAGGGAGGAGAGAGAAGAGAGAGAGAAGTGGTTTGGGCCTCTCACCAACCGGTCCAACACCGCTAAATAAACCCAACTCTAAAAATTAAATAACCCAAAAATAATACCCTAATAAAACATACTTTTTTACTAGCTAAAATTTACCATTTTTACCGTCTTCAAATATTTCTCCAATAAATAATTTCTCTGAAATAATCATCCCTTAACACCCTCTAGGGACCTTTGAACCTATAAACTCATTTACAACGTCGGTAAAACTCTTATTAATACCAAGCTAAGGTAAAAATTAAGAGTCGGATGTGACAGTTGGAATAACTTGAATTGACCATATACTTAGGACCGGGAATGACACCCCATTTGTATTAGACACTTCAGGCATGGGAGATGGGGACAGACTCAAAAAAAAATGACTTCTCAAATGTCATATAATGAGACGCACCAAAATCAATTATTCATGTATTACTACTAGTAAAGTCAGAAGTTTTTAATGCAATACCAATTTTACCTCTTTTCTCCTGAGTACAAATACCTGTGGTGAGGTCTTGTCCTCCTACTCTATAGAAATCAGGTTCACGGGAAACTTCAGGTTGATCACCAAAGATTGCAAGATCCATTGCAAAGAGGATTTGATGACAGAGGAACAGAACAAGTACAACATAATTCGACGAAATAGAAAGCTTCTTTCGACATGTCGAACAGATCAAATTGAGACAGGTTTAGAACAAATTTTCAACGGAAAACAACAATGTCAGATTACCAAGATTGCCAGGATCGACTTAGGCTCTGATACTAAGTCAAACATAACACAAAAAGTTGAAAATTTTCTAATATATTGAACAAATCCCGAGTCGGGTATATATACAAGTACAGTTTTAACCCTAGAAGGAAACTAATTACACTGAAAGATTTACATAATCCTAGTTGATTACAAAATATACATCTTCCCAATATACTAGGATTGAGACTCGCGTTAACACATGAATGCCCTTTAGTGATTTTATCTTAATTAATGTTATTACAGTTATTACTGCTGAAGCGGAGTTGCCTGACTTGCCTGAATTGATTTTCTCAACATTACAACTTGTCGATCATACTACTATTCTTTTCTGCTTTGAACTTTGGAGTGCGGGTCTTTTATTATGAGATCCTGAAATACTACCGAGAGGTTTGTAGGACGTCATATTTGGTTAGTGTTGATGTGTGTTGCAATATTCTTATTATCATGAATATTGTTTTTCAGGTGCTGATGAGGAACCATACGAAGATAGCTAGGTAACCGTGCAGCTTATAAGGGACAACTACACCTTTTGGACTTCAAAAATTCTAGAGGATGGAGGTTTACATATTCTTTATTAATTGTTACAGGAGTTGTCATGCAAATGAAAGTTTCATGTAATTACATTAGATGCTTTCCCTTCCCACTTTCTGAGGATTTCAAACAATTCTGGTGAAGAATTTTCTGAACTCTAAATCCTGAGTACCGTTCTATTAAAATAAAAACGAAAAAAAGAATTTAACAGTAGCACAAATCTGAAATTTATGGCTAGCAAGACGAGGTCTGTATTCACTGATGAGTAGGAGAACAATGCTTTTTCTTCCAAAATGCCTTGTTGGTTTAGTAGACCGGGTTTTCCTTGTCGGAATTATGTGAATACTTCTCGAGCAAGTTTACAAATCTATAATCCTTTCTATGCTAGATGTGCAATCCCAGGTAGGCCTAAGAAGTAGCTTTCTAGAGGTTCCAATGGAGTTGTTTCACTTTCATGATTGATAGTGTGTAAGTTTTGCTTGAATAATTGATGAACAAGTTCCTTGCTAGTAGCCAAAGCTGTAGTTTGAAGTGGGATTCTGAAAGAGAAAAGATTAGGATGCCCCTCTCCACTTGCCAATGCTACGCAGGCTTCAAAAACAGATTGGATATTCGGACTAAGTTATTACCTGCTTGTTTTGACGACTGCAATGCATGTGACTGGCAACAAGCTACGGAGAAGTTTCTTGGCCGTTGGTGATCCCTAGTTTTTTTCTCTGGCTTTGGTTATTTGTTTTTGTGCATTCTTGGCCGGCCTAATTGTTTCTTTGTTTTTTCAAATGAACTTTGTGAGAGACAAAACTGGCACTCATTCCCTATAAAACATCAGTTGGTTTTAATCGAGCTTCATTGGAAAAAGAAACTGGTAAAATTGTTAGAAATACATGTGAAAACATATTCCACATTTATATGAGAGAACATGTGAAAACATATTCCAAATGGAAGGCACTCTTCCATCTGTAAAACCAGTAATATGATCCACCAAGCATATTTCACCAAACGTTTATACGAGAGAAATGCCTCTTATCTATCACCCTTTTATTCCTAGAACTAAGTGGAACTTACAAAGTATTATTAATACTAATTTGCTTATGCATTTCTGTTTTTTGCTTCGCTATATACTACTCGTTTGTTACATGATGCTCTAGCAAAAGAAGGGTTTTCTGAACAAGTCATGCAAACGCCAAAAGATTTGAACAAGTGCCGAATGATTGCACAAGTAATATAAAGAGGGAGGGAATCTGTCTCTCTTCAATTTGCATATCTCATCTCATCTCATATCTTTTCTCGCATTAAATTCTTATGCGGGAAATACCACAGCACCTTTAGAACAATACCATTCATCTTCTTCCTCACACCACCCAACATGGTTTATATATCGCAATTGCACCCAACACACAGATGAAAACCAGTTCCAGTTGAATCACTCTCTCTCTCTCTCTCTCTCTCTCTCTCTCTCTCTCTCGGAATTTCACCCATTATCATGAGCTGCTGTGACTGCAATACAGAGACCCCAAAACCCAAGATTTTGGCCGTCATTCTCGATTTGGATGGGACCCTTTTGGACACAGGTCTCGAATTCACCATATCCATTGCATTTGACGTAGTGGGTCATTCTCATTTCTATGTTTTTCTTGTGCTTCAGAGCGGGCTACAAGGAGCGTCTTCACGGAGTTCTTGGCCAAGTATGGCAAGACTTTGAATAAGGAGAGGGAAGAGAAGAGGGAGATTGGCAAGACACTCAAAGACTCGTCCACCGCAACTGTCGAGGACTATGATCTTCCATTGACTCCTGACCAGTTCATCGAAGAAATCATCCCCATGTATCAACAAAAGTAAATCCTCTTTCCTCTTTATTTATGTAACACATAAATGCATACATGTTTGTTACTACTGTAGACTGAGTTTACTTGGCACACTCAAAATCATACTTCATCAAAGTTGCTGTATATTATGAGCCGTAGTTACAAAGTGCTGCTAGATGTCAGCATAGTGATAACTGTTGAGAATTTTGAATATATGATTTTCTCGTTTGTGCATATTGATGTGCATTTGTACTGTTGTACATGATGTTTCTAGTGTGCTAAGCTGTTAAGCCGTATACTCTTAGGTGGAAGCACGCGAAAGCTCTTCCTGGTGCTACCCGTCTAATCAAGCATCTCCATGACCATGGAGTACCTACTGCTCTTGCTTCGAACTCCTTGCGCGAATATATAAATGCAAAGATCTCTGTCCATCAAGGTATGTATTAGATAAAAGAAATCGTTAGACCTTCAGGATTCTTGTTGATGATGGCCAATACCATATCAGAGAAAAAATGTGACAAGAAATGAGAAGACATTTTGCTACTGCCTTTTGTCCTACTATTCTGTGTTATTTGTGTATTATGGTCTTTGAGGGTAGCTTACAAAGCTGATACTTTAGCTACATCCTGTCAAACCATTTGACAATGAGCTATTATTGATATACTTGGTAAATAACTTTTATGTTTCTTGTATAGAGCTTATACATGTTTCCTTTAGGCCAAACAAGGAAAAATAATTCACAATGTAAGATATTACAGTTACATGGACCTCGCTGTGCAGTCTGCACCAATGACATTATGTTCTAAACTACCTTTTGCCTGCCTTATTCTCAGGCACATTTCGTAAAGGACATGTGGGTTGACCTGTGATTTCTCATGTGTTGTGATTTATTTCGTCCTTTAAATAGGTTGGCAGGGATGGTTTTCAGTAATCCTTGGCAGCGACCAGGTTAAAGCGGGCAAGCCCTCTCCAGATTTGTAAGGCAGTAATTTCATAAAGCATTTCAGTTTCCTCTTAATAGATAGTAGTGAACTCACCAAATTGTTTACAGATTTGAAGAGGCAGCAAGACAGATGGATGTAGATGCAGCTAACTGCCTTGTGATCGAAGACTCGATGTAAGAACATTGAAAAACATGCATCTGTGAACTGAAATTTGTTTCATTCTTATGAATACTCCATAAATCTATAAACCATGCAGAGCATAGAAGTATGTGAAGTGTACATTGCCGATTATTTGTGAACTTAAGTTGTCTTTTGGTAGTTACTCATGCAGTCATGCAGCTAATGCTGCCAGCATCTCATTTTCCTTCCATTTTAGTTCATATTAGTCACAAGTATTTGTTTTCTATCAATGCATTTCAACAGGGTTGGCGTTAAAGCTGCCAATGCTGCCAGAATGGAGGTAGTCACTGTTCCACCCCATGGTGAAGCTGCTGGTTGTTCTGCGCTTGCAAAGACTGTGCTTCATTCACTTTTAGAGTTTCGACCCGAGCATTGGGGTCTTCCTCCTTTTGAAGATTGTACGTCTCTCTTCAGTCTTCATACTGTTTGCATTTATTTGTCCCTGTGCCGTCCCTGTCCAATACTTTGCTTGTCATTTGGTTGCAGGGGTAGATAATGCATTGCCAATTGAAGCAATTTATTTGAGTGGTCTGTATGATAACGGGTTTGTCAATGAAGACACAGGTTTGTGTTCTTTTTTTTCTTTTCTTTTTTCTTTTTTTCAGAAGGTTCATAAATTAGGTTCTGGGTCACTATGTGCCATTTGGTAGACAAAAAATGCTCCTACATATAGTTACCGTGACATCAACCCTTATTCTTCATAATTTATAGATTCATTTCACTTTTTCTTGGAACTTGGCTTTAACGCTTCTAATTAGAATGGGATGTTTATTCCTCAGTGTTAAGATTGACTAGGAATATTACTTGTTTGGTTGCATTGCGGTGTTGTGGTTAAAATTTGTGGAAGTTTGCATTCAATTTACTGAGCACGATAAACTGATCAGAGGACGGAAAATCTGCTCTGCCTGACCAAGTTTGGGGAGTTTTCTTTGGATGGGCTGTAGTGGATATGAAGAAGAGCTACAGGGTAGTGGTTGGCATTGGAATGGATCCAATTACCTGCTCTCCTAAGAAAAAGATTGTGAGTGATCAGCCTACGTTGTTAGTTGTTTAAACCATTCAATATTTTTGCAACCAGGTTTATTGAAACTAATTAACTAATCATTAGGCAATTCATAAAGTAATTAAAAAAGATTACTCAATTCTCATTGTGGCTCTTAGTTCCGTTTGATATGCTCCATCTTTGTCTGCTTAAAACTACTTGGTTCTTTGATGCAGCAAATACATCTAGCTAACGGAGGCAATTGCTGTATATCCAACAAGAAAGTGAAATTTCTGCTTGTTGGCTACATCCGTGGACTAGATAGCAAGGTAACAAGTAACAACGTAATTGTAAGGATAAATACTATTTGATTAGAAGACATTGCAGATGTTCTGGTCTTTAGAGATAGTTCCCCCAGTTTAGTTCAGTGAAACACATCCTGGCAGTTAAATCTTCTAAATTACCATCACTTTTCAAGAAACCTGTAAAGCTGTAATTTAAGCAATATTATGCATGTGTGCAGGAAGTTACATCTTTGGATGCAGAGTCACTTGAGGAATGTAAGTCCATAGCAAGTGCTGCACTGGATCTGCCAATATTCAGTCAGCATGCTTATGTTCCTCTGTACCCAGATACTTTTTCTGTCGAAGATATGGTTGCCACTGATGAGCTAGGACACTACTGATATGCAGACCTTTTCTTTTACTACAGTAACAGCAAAAAAAAAAAAGTAATGTACTCTATTACAGCTTCAATAATAAATATGCAGTGATTCATTTGTGGAAGTGAAATGTTTGCCTTCTTATTTCCAGACCAATATAGACATGCCCACTTTCAGCATCTAAATGTTACACAATTGAAAACATTTCTAGTCCATCTTCTGCAAAAGAAATCAACATTCGTCATAGTGTCTGTAAATCCCACCAGTTACCACAGTATATCAGTCCATATTAAATAGAACATAATATTTAGTCTAATTATACCTTTGGTATCCTGGGTTTAAATTCTTACTAGTCACAAAAGTTCTAATTCTTTCATTCATCTATAATTGGTTAGTTAACTTGAAAGAACTAGAGCAACCAATTTTCACTGATCCAGAAATGATGAGTTGTAGTACTTCGTATGTTTAGTTTTTAGATCAGCATAACATAACGAAAAATTGGTTTCCTCAGATATGCCAAAAGATTAATCTGGTCTATAAGACTATCAGCATGAGTAAAGGTAAAGCCAATAAACATCTCAAATGGTAGTAAACATCATTTTATTTAAGGTGGCTAGTAACTTGTCCTGACATGAAATTCTATTAGAAGACGTTGTGTCATATCAGAACATTTTTATGGCTCGCAAATTTTGCAGAGCAACTTTTGGGGCACGGAGATAACTTAAAAAGGCCATTGTTTCCTCTAATATAAACTGAGCGCTCTACCATTTCATTGTACACCTGCTCATTATTTCATCTATTTCATCAACCTATCCTAAAATGGAGTTCATCAACCACTGCAAATGTATCTATTTGGCCTTGATCATCATGTTGGGGGCCTGGTCTTCTGAAGCTACTTCCCGCAGTCTCCAAGATGTAATAATGTATGGCAGATACGAGCAATGGATGGCTCGTTATGAACGTGTATACAGTGACATTGACGAGAAGGAGAAGCGCTTCCAGATATTCAAGGAAAATGTTGCTTTTGTAGAATCTTCCAATGGCGAAGCAAACAAACCTTACAAATTAAGCGTCAATAGATTTGCAGACCTTACAAATGAAGAGTTCACAGCCTCAAGAAATCGGTTCAAGGGGCATGAGTGTTCCACAGAGACCACTTCTTACAAATATGAAAACGTTACTGTGCCAGCTACAATGGACTGGAGACAGAAAGGAGCTGTGACTCCCATCAAGGACCAAGGCCAATGTGGTATGCAATTAATCATCTAACTAACAATATTTTTCTAGATGAGGCTCTGCTTCCCCTTTTGGAGTTTGGATTGATTCTACTCTACATGCTAATAATTTTTTATCTGTTTTTACAGGATGCTGTTGGGCATTTTCAGCAGTAGCAGCCATGGAAGGAATCACTCAACTAACAACTGGTAAATTGATTTCTTTGTCCGAACAAGAGTTAGTTGACTGTGATGTCAATGGTGAAGACCAAGGGTGTGAGGGAGGCTTGATGGATGATGCATTTCAGTTCATCAATCAAAATCATGGACTTAGTACTGAGGCTAATTACCCCTATACTGGTGTTGATGGTACATGCAATGCGCAGAAGGAAGCAAGCCATGCAGCCTCAATCACTGGCCACGAAGATGTGCCTGCAAATAGTGAAAGTGCACTGCTTAAGGCTGTTGCCAATCAACCTATTTCTGTTGCCATTGATGCTAGTGGATCCGATTTCCAATTCTATTCAAGTGGTGTATTCACAGGAACCTGCGGAACAAGCCTAGACCATGGTGTAACTGCTGTTGGATATGGCGTCAGTGATGATGGGACTAAGTATTGGTTGGTAAAGAACTCATGGGGGGTAGAATGGGGTGAAGGAGGTTACATAAGAATGCAAAGAGATGTTGCTGCACAAGAAGGTCTCTGTGGCATTGCTATGGCAGCCTCTTACCCAACTGCCTAATACACCATGAAATGAAATCAATACCTACTATCCTTATGAACTTATGCTTGTAACATGTAAAGCTGCAATACCTGTATGAAAAACAGCAAGGTATATTAATACAAAAATGAAGAACCAGCATGCTAGTTGAATTATCGAGCTATTCTTTCTACAAAAGTACAAGTTATGTTCTTCTCTGATGAAAAAAAAAAATTGCATATCATTAAAAGAGACAATCACTATGTAAATTATACTGCAGTTTCTGTTATCATTAATTATTGAGCTAATGCTACTTCATACTGGAGCCCTATAATTTGAGTTTCTTTTATCAGTATATATCTTGTAACTGAACAAGACTGAATGCTTTTCTCTCTGCTTCACTTTCTGTCCCATTTGTCATTCCATTGCATTTCTTAATTGCATTGCCAAAATACAACTCTTATGTACTGAACCCTCGTCGTTGCATTGCAAGATTATCTCAACAATACAAATATTGTTGAGTTCAATAATAGGTTTATAGTTATACAGAGGTAGTTTTGAGACCTGTACAGTTTATAAGTCATTTTTTCCCTAAAATAATGCTGCTTAGATTGACATTCGTACTTCTTAGGTACAAAAATGAGAAGAGGAACCATCTGAATTGAAATTTTGTCGCAAGCACTGAAGTTAGAAACCAAAAAGAAATTAGAGTGCAATAGCCTCCAATGGCTTTCTACCTTTTAGATAATTTGGTTTGGGGGGAGATGGATAACTTAAATAGTCCATATCTGAATTCTAAGAGATTAATTAAGACTAGGGATTATGAGGAGAGTAGTGCCAAAAGAACACTGATTTGGCTGCATTAGCGTGATAATTTGGCTGCTGCATTTCCAAAAGGACTTGTTTCACCAGTCATAACAGGTTAACTAAATTCATGTCAAGTTCTTCTTGCATAAAACACATTGTGTATATAGGACCAGTAACAGCTCCTATGAATATGCATCTTACTTGTTATCTTAAAATAAAATGCTAACTGTATGGACCGTAAGAATCACTCCGAAAAGAAAAGGCCGTACTCAAAGAACTGTAATCGATAACTTACTGGGAATTTAGAAGGCATTTATTAACTAATACATACCAGAATAAAACAAGTTCTGCAGAATAGAATTGGGGACAATATCCTCCTTGCCCAAGAGATCCTTCGTGACACAGTGGAATGGGATTTCATTATTGATATCCTTAAGCCTTTAATATCCCCTCCACCTTGATTGGTTGGATCATGAGCTGCATCTCTTCCCCTAAATTTTCAGTGTGTGTTAATGGTGAGTTGGCATCTCTTCCCCTTGTCTCCCTACCTTTTTGTGATTGCTATGGAAGTCCTCTCTCTTTGTATCCAGAGAAGAATAAATTGCTCTCCTTGTTTCCGGTACCATTGGGGGTGTGATCAGTTAAATTTATCTCACTTATGCTTTGCTGATGACTTGCTCATGTTTTGTAACGGTGATGAAAAGTATTTTAATACAAAAATGATTTTAATAGAAAAATGAAGAACCTGAGCTAGTTATAAATAATCAATGTTCTTCTCTGAGGAAAAGAATAATCATTCCACAAAAACAGATACGATCGCTATGTAACTTAAATTGAGGATTCTGTTATATGTGATGAGGGAGCTAATGCTTCCTCATACCGGAGCCCTACAGTTTGAGTTTTTATTTTTATTTTTTCTGTAACAGACTACACCGAATGCTTTTCTCTCTGCTTCACTTTCTGTCCCAAACTCCCATTTGTCATTCCATCACATATTTTCTTTATTGCATGGCCAAAAGTGTACTGAGCCATAGTCTTTTCATATAGGATTATGTCAACAATACAAAGATTGATTGGATGAGTTCAATAATAGGTTAAACAGAGGTAGCAGTGCTTAGGCCTGCTGCTTCATAGTCATGAGACCTGTACTAATTAAGTCATTGTTTTTACCCCGAAATAATTGCTTCTTAGAATTGATAATTAAAGTTACAACAGTATGAAGAAGAACCATTGTAGAAATTCTATTGCAGGCACTGAACTGATTTGTGATTCCCTGATGTGAAATACCTTTCTAGCTCTTAGTTCTTTTGTTATGGGGGAGATAGATTGTTTAAGTAGTCGATATCTGAATTCTAAGACATAAATTGGTTGTGGTGACATACTGCCAAGACGAGGGGTTTTTCGGAGACTATTGCCACAAGCAGTGACTGAATCCATCAGCGCTGGAGGGTAATGGTTCTGTTGTATTTCCAAAGAGATTGTTTCAAGTACTGTGTGCTTCTGGAATTTGGCCTCATAAGAGAAGGCCAAGAGGTACAACAATACTAAAACGGCTGAAAGTCTGAAACTGAAACCTGTTATTAGTATACAATAATAACATAATGGAAATGTATTCATAATCAGTCCTAAATACAATTAACTCCTTCCATGTGGTAACTCATCAACAAGAGAGAAAGATAATGAGTCATTGATCAGGTCAAGTTCTTCATTCAACAAAAAAATATAGTGCATAACACAGCTCCTAAATATATGCATTATGGAACTGAAACAATCACTCCAACAAGAAACAGGCCTTACTTAAATAACTGTCATCAATAATTGTCTGGAAATTAATTTCCAAGACATTTAACACTTGGTAGTCCTCATAGATGAAAAAAAAAAAAGTAGATGCATCATCTTGCATGTGTGGTGCAGGCTGCCAAGTGACAAGAAAGAATGGCATAAGCAAGAATGACACATGCAGAGTTACTTATGCCTAACATATTTACAAAGATGGCTTTAGCTGTTCATAACAAGCTGGAACTTCCTTTTCCAAAATCTTCATCCTTTCAGCTGTTTACAAGATCAGTGTATCAAAATATGAAGAAGACAGGTTCATCAATCTCGCTTCTTATTCTTGTTCTCATATTTGCAATCGTCATGGCCGACGCTTGTGCTCCTTCACCCTCTTCTGCTCCTCCTCCGGAACCTCCTGCTTACATCGTTTACACTTAGAAGCCGGAAAATGAGGAGCCTAAGGCCTATCACATCCGAATCCTAACCGCGGTCCTTGGCAGGTCTGCTACAAATATCTCTCTCACTGCTGCTAAATCATTTTGTTGAAATTTTGATTTTGAAACATGCACACAGTGAGGAGGCTGCCGAGAAGGCTCTAGTTTACAGTTACAAGATTATCCCAGGATTCTCTGCTATGCTCACTCCAGAACAGGTCACCGAAATCCAGAGTACACCCTTCTTTCTCTTTGCCCGTTCATCTTCGTGATACTTTATCCCCTAATGCAGTTTAGATTCTGTTGAATTTGGGGTTGTGACCAAATGGTGATAGCATTATATGCAAATATAACGGATCGTGTTTCTTACTTGTCTTCTGTTGATTAATGGAGATTATTCATAATTCACAATAACAATACCTTGGCCTTTATTTCTACTGGCAGAACAACCTGGGGTTCTTCAGGTCCAACCAAACGGGACATACAAACTACTGGATTCAGGACCTCAGATGATTAATCTGAAGCTGCATTAGATGGAACTTTGCTCCATATGATATGATAATATTCTTACCATTAATGTAACCGAAGAACAATTGCAAGTTAATTTGCAAGCACCAATATATCCCTAAGCAGATCGATAACAAATGTTATAACTATAGCAGAGCCAAAACATTATGTTATGCGCGCATGTGTATAATCAGAATCAACTCTTTTACTCTTGGCATGCCTTGCTTCTGCCTTCTAGATAGGTTTGAGACCCTTTTTTTTGGTCTGAAAGGTTTTAGAGACCTAAATCACTTCAATGTTGCTCTTCTTGCTAAGCAATGCTCTTATTGGTTTAAAACCCAAATCTATATTGGTTTAAATCAATGTTATGAAATCTAAGATGTAAGGCCAACCACACCTATAATTATTCATACAGAAGTTAAAAACCCAAACCTATTTTTATCAATAATTATTTTATAACATCATTTAAGGGTTAATAGATGGACGTGTGGCAAGAAATAATGCTCATAGCCGCATAGATAAGAGTGAGACGCGCGGAGTTACTTAAGTCGGTAACGTATTCTAGTAGAAAAAGCGGGCATCTCTCTTTCCCACATCTTCGTCGCTAAGCTTTGTGCTTTGGCTGTTTATCCTTATAAGGAATGTTGAGGACGGCTTTACCAGTTTCGCTTCTCCTTCTCACATTCGCAATCGCCATGGCCGACTCTTCTGCTCCCCTCAATCCCGCCTCTTCTGCTTCGGAATCTGCCGTCCACATCGTATACACCGAGAAGCCGCAGCAGAATGAGGAGCCTGAGGCCTATCACATCCGAACCCTCGCCTCCGTCCTCGGCAGGTTCTGTTTTCTATTTGCTTCAACCCATTTGATTTTGTTTATGTGAGTTTGATTTTGATCTTGAAATATATACGCACACAGTGAGGAGGCTGCCAAGGACGCTCTGGTTTACAGTTACAAGACTGCTGCTAGTGGATTCTCTGCCAAGCTCACTCCTCAACAGGTCGCCGAAATCTCCAGTATGCCCTTCTCTCTCGTCGCCCCTTTATCTTTGTTTTTCTGATTCTGATTGTCGTGATTACTTTTTTTTCTTTTCTTTTTTCGTAATTTGGTGAGATGGGGCTGAGGTGAGTAGGGCTTAGAAGCAAAATCCATAGTATGATCGACAAGCCAGAGCATAATCACCAAAACAAAGCAGCTATGAACATAAAAGTTGATACAGTGTTAGTTAGATGAAGCATGTAATAGTTGGAAGATCCATTTAACCCCATAAGACCCAGATCAATGTAGTTCCCAGGAAAATCAATTAATTCAAAATCCACAGTGAGGTTTCTTGCTTACTCACATAAACAAACTACCAAATGTCATGAAATTCAACCAAATTCCACATAACCCATGTCCGGATCGCTTTTGCTGGCTAGAAATCAAAAGTGAGATGCAGCAAAAGCACTGAGAGAGGTTTACGAGAAGATGTTTCTGAGTGGAGGGAGAGGAACTGAGGAAGTATGGGAGAAGGAGGTGATGTTTCTGAGCGGAGAGAGGGAGAATGTATGAGAGGAAGAGGTGTTTTCTTGAGATGCCACAATGGAGTACTCTTGATAACATCAGCTAGGGAGGCTGGAAACCAAAAATGGTGCTACATGGTACCATTTATTTTTGTACGGACTGATTCCAATCACAGCCCAAACTCACTAATACCCCTAAGCTGACACAAGCCTGCTTAGTCCAGTCAAACAAACATGCACTCCATGTTTCTGTATGGTATTGGTATAGCTGAGAATGTTATTAAATAAGTCTCAAACCTGATCAGGAAGAACCGTCAAGTGATCGACTGCCAACACTTTTGACGATTCTTCTGGTTTTTCTAGCAGCTGTTATCTGTATAATTTCATTAACTTTGCTGATCCCTTACTCTGAGCACTATGGAGACACAAGGGTCATGATGATATTAATTGGGATTATATGTTGTTGCTTCCTTTAAACTTGATTTCTAGTTCAAAATGGCTCTAGCACGGCTTGTGTTTGCTTTGTTTTGGTTTGACTTTTGAACTCTGTACCAGACCTGTTTAATCAAGTATTGTATTAACTGTCAGCCATCCTCAGAATGCTTAGACTTGTTCCTATACCACACCACTGGTTCACTATCCTACTTCCGCTTTCAAACTATGTGCCTATGCAATTCATAAACGTCAATTGTGCCAAAAATATAAAAAGTTAGTAAATTAAACCTTAAATCATAGTTTTTATGCTTGTCCTTAATTGAGGAATGTCTGTACTTTTGTTTGCCCCTCAGTTTTGCAGTGGTTCATTCATAATCTTTGTGAAGGATAACTGCCTTCTTCTTCTTTTTCTTTTTTTCTTTTTTTCGAATAATGGATAACTGCCTTCTTAAATGACTATAACGTTTTAGCTTTCTTTCGTAAACAAACCTGGAGCAAGTACAGTTCCTTATGCTGCTGAGATGGCATCTAGAGTAGATGTGATGCCTATAGATTGATATTTATAATTACATCCACAACTGATATCCTAAATGTTTGAGATCCTCCAATTTAGGATAATTCAGTATTGCAACCCTTTCTTTTTTCTCTTGGGTCCGTGAAACAGCCCGCTACTCAGATATCTTGTTGAACCCACAAGATGATGCACACTCAGCTAGTGTTGCTGATATCTGCAAAGAACCTACAACAGTACATGCCATTTTCTAGAATTGCCTGTCCGACATGAGAAATACAGTAAGAAGATAATAACTTACTTGAGTGTTTGGATGAGTTTCCTCTTGGATGAAACTAGGTACTGGTGGAATAATGACTACTATGACATTTTGGGGAAAAACAGGTATTTAGCCTAGGGGTTTGTTGTTTGGGTACGAGGCTAGCACAATTATAAAACGCATAATTTGTTTCCTTTAATTTGCAAAGCAAGTTTAGATGTTCCCCTCTCCTCCCGGAGAAAATAAAATGAACTAAATATGTCTATGAAGGAGGTATGATTTAACATTCTATTTTGCCTATAATGCATGTCAGATTTTGTTTAGTTTTCTCACTGCAAAGAAAAACTGTGACTATCTTATGTAATGATGTGGATCGGATTTCATTGACTTCTGTTGATTTTTGATGATGATAATGGAAATAATAATGATCCTAATAATAATATTAGGATCCTAATAATGGAAATAATAATGATCCTAATAATAATATTAATTATAATAGTATTTTATCTTCTACTTGCAGAACAACCTGGGGTTCTACAGGTCGTACCAAGTAGGACACTCCAGCTGCATTCAGGACCTGGGATTGCAAAGCTGCATTAGATGAACTGAGCGCAATATCGTATGAAAGTGTCTTCCAAAATAGTATCTGGTTTATGTCTAATCAGAATTTGACTCATTTACTCTTGGCTTGCTTTGTTTTCAGCATTAATGTCCTAATTTAAAAGTGCCACCTCATGTAACGTTCCTATATGTTTAATAATATGCATGTTCTACTAGTTTCTTTGAATGTCTGGTTCCTATATGTGCAATAATATACAAGTTCAACTTTAGTTTTTGTGAAGGTCTGGTTCCTTCTTCCTCGTAAAATGATGCATCAGACTGTTTCCTCTTCCAACTTTAGATAAACAAAGCATGTCCTGGACTCCTCGCTTATGGTGTGGGGAGCAATGTAAGATTCAGTTACATTGGGGTGAGTTTGTTATGGCCGGTGAGAATAGAATTTCAAAGCAAGAATCAAGAAACGCTTGCCCAAAGTCACCACATACGTACCAATTAAATTTTCCAATGAGAAACGGAACCTGGAGATGCTGAAATCTAGCTCATACTTTATGGTACATTGTACCCCAACTGGAATATTCTTTCTTGGATTTCTCTCATCTGGGAAATGCGTCTCTGTTATCGAGGACTCTCCTTATGAACTCATGTGTCGGAATCGGCTCATCGGAGGAGATCTAGGAACTGCAGGTAACACATAGGTTAAGGCGAGAGAAAGAATTGAGAAAAATAGTGATTGGCTTCTACAAACCCACCAATTTTAGGGCCACTGTGGTTGATGGTGTACGGGGGCTATCAGGGACTCTGTAACCCTATGATGCATAGTGTAGGACATTCTGACACGCCGACATAGCACCGGACACGGCAAAATACGTGTCCGACACGGCAAAATACGTGTCCGACACGGCAAAATACGTGTCCGACACGGCACGTGACGTATCGGAAAATGTTAACTTTTCCGACACGTTGACCGACACGCCACATCATCTCCGACACGCCACATTGAAAAAAAAAAACTAAAAATAAAACCTAAATAAAGCTACTGTCCACTTTTGAAAACAAACTACTGCCCAATTTTGTCAGTAACCTACTGCAAATTTGATTTTCTTTAATGTTATGTTTTAAGTCAGAGGTCTACTACTTCTAATGTTGTTAATTATGCATTTATATCATTTGCATTTGACTCTCTAAAATGTTAATTTTTTATGGTTATACAATGAATGAATTTAGAATATTATTTTGGTAATATAATAAACTTATTTTATATTTTAGTATATATTTATTTATTAAAAATAATAAATATATAATTTTATTTACCGTGTCCAAACCGTATCGGATATCCAGTTTTTGAGTTTTCCCGTATCAGCGTGTCGCGCAGTGTACGTGTCCGTGTCTGTGCAACATAGCATGGTCCTCATTAAACTGAAATTGTGTGGTTGCCAAACACGTGTTTGGTCTTGTTATAAGACCTAGTCCAGTCCGCTCCCCACTAATCTGAGGTAATGTGTTGTTAGTGAAGTTATACTTTGATGGCTTGGTAATCCAAAATGATGTAGCTGCTGCAGGCTTTGTAATTAGAGATCCAGATTGCCCTCTTGTAGCTTCTACAAAAAACATTGGTAAGTCAAATTTTCTCCTAGCTGAAGTTGTTGCCTTACGAGTTGGTTTTCATGCAACATGTTTACCTAGTTTTACCAAGCTCAAAGTTGAAGGTGATTCAAAAATCATAGTGTTGTTGGTAGTAAGAAACTACCTTCTCTGCCCATAGACCAGTAAGGAAACTTGTAGACCGACATCCGAGTTACCTCGCCATACTGAAGGATCACCAATGCAACAAAGGGGATGTGCTCCTCCAAACTCCACAAGAAGGCACCATGAGAGTATAAATGTATAGTTAGTCCCATATCGGAAACATGTAAAAAGAGGAAACCTTCATTAGCTATAAAAGGAAGGCTTCCCATATGTAAAAAGGGGATCTCTCTCTCTCTCTCTCTCTCCCGGGAAATAGTAACCACTCCTTCCCGGAGGAGTCTTGTAACACCCAAGGCATTGAGGCCTCATGATAGTAAAATCTAAAGTGGACGTAGCCGTGCCCTCTGATGGCATGGTGAACCACTATAAATATTGTGTCTTTGTGTGTATGTTTATGTTCTACCGTTCTTCTACGTACCCTACGGCTTCTTGCAGAAACAATTGGCGCCGTCTGTGGGAACCATCACAAAAAGTCTTGTTGCTATACTATCGGGTTAATGTAGGGAGGTCAGCCTAAAGTAACTAGTATGCAGGCCAAAGTATCCAGTAGGCAGGCCCAAGCCTTAAGGTGGCAATGCATGACCCGCTCGGGTTCTCTTTACCACCGGGTCCTCACCAAAAGCCCGACTACAACGGCTCCAAGCAGCACTCGGAGATAATTAATCGGGATCCTAGAGAAATATTTCATGTGAGGGGTTCAGCCATGCATCATCGATGCCCCGTTAGAAAGAAAATAAAGAAATCTATTTCCAATATGGCCTTCAAATTCTCGCACCGCCCAGCATCATCGGTGTCTCAGTGTCCCGCTGCATCCTGTTTGTCTGATCTCACCAGTAGCTCCGCTCCGCAGGTATTCTGTCATCGGTAGCACCTTCATCATGATCATTCTCGGTGCAAACCGGCACCCTATCAACTGGGCAAATCCCCTAGAGAAGCTTCCGGGTGGGACCCAATTATCTCCCCCGGGTCTTGTTCATCAAATCACCAACCGAAAACAATTTGCCGGGCTCTGGCAGGCTTCAGCGGCCTACAGATCTTTGTATCTATTTGTTGAGTTTGGTATCCGGGAGCATCCTTCAGCTCGAAGGGCAGAGTGAATCATCAGAATCCGCTGGTTTCCGGAGGAAGGGTTATCAAGGTCTACTTGGTAACGTCATACATTGCGCGCGAAGCGAACCAGCTCTCCTGGTGATGCCACTCCGCGCGGAGCGAACTCAGCTCGCCTGATGATGCCACTCAGCGAGAAGCGAACTCAGCTCACCTGGTGACGTCATACATTGCACGCCAAGGGAACCAACTCACCTGGTGATGCCACTCTGCAAGAAGCGAACTCAGCTCGCCTGATGATGCCACTCTGCGAGAAGTGAACTCAGCTCGCTTGGTGACGTCATACATTGCGCGCGAAGCGAACCAGCTCTCCTGGTGATGCCACTCCGCGTGAAGCGAACTCAACTCATCTGATGATGCCACTCCGCGAGAAGCGAACTCAGCTCGCCTGGTAATGCCACGGGGGACGTGTAATCGATAATCGATAATCTTTCATGGATCGGTGAGACCAATCAGGATCATGACGCCGAAGTTCACTAGAGACCAATCTAGGGGAGTTCACTCTGTACACCTAGCACCTTACTCTGGCCACCCGTAAGGCGCCTTCAGATTGCTTCTGGATGACATCCTTATCTGTAATCCTACCGATGGCACCCACTTTGCTTACGGTGCCAGGGAGTCGATAATGCAGCTCTAAACGAAGTCATGCCCGAGAACTCGTATGAGGTAGAAGAAAAGGAAAAGATAGGCCCCCAGAGAGTTGCTATAGGCACCAAGAAGTTGATTTGTGCACCATGCCGTATAGCGCAAGCCACCGGGATCATCCGGACAAGCCTCCAACCTCCTACTCCCAAAGGACCAGGCCTTTATAGAACATGAAAGTTTCTCGTCTTGGTCAGCATGCCCGAAAGCTCTAATATCTTGTTGGTAGATATCACCCGGAGAACGTGTCTCCTTTCTTGAACGATCACCCCGGGAGCCAGTTGATCTTGTTAAACCAGTTGCCGGTTCCAGCTAGCTGGACAAGCATTGCCCAAGAAAGGATGTGGGGCGTCTTGCTTCTTCGCTTATCTTGGTCCGGAACCCGAAAACAACTCTCCGGTATAAAAATGAAATCCCACTATCGGGAGCATAATGATACATCTCTATCTGGAGGTCACGTCATCCTCCCGGCGGGCAACAACTGCCAGGAAGGAATCATTGGCTCCCAGTGGTTAGGGTCAGGATCAGTCCTATCGATGAGCAACAGGACAATCATCTACTCTCGAACGGTACGTATCTCGGCACCCCAACTACTGGCCAACTGCTATGGACACCCCATCTTACTGTCTAGAAGAAGTCCTTCCCGAAAGCAATTTGATCTCCCGGTGAAACTCGGTCTCATGTGTCTCAAATGTTCAAATAGCCTGTGATCAAAGCTTTATCTCCCTCCTACTGTTGGGTTCACTAGGCAGAAGGATATCTGAATTCCAGATCAACGGGACACCAGTATGTTTCTTATGCGGCATGAGAACCGATGCATGGACAACTCAATTTACCCACCGAGAATCTACTCTTTGCACCTATCGAGAAGCCTCACCTAATGTGGGAGAAGTTTCTCGAAGTATTAGCCACCCGATGGTAGCTTCCCTATGGGTGATCATCTCCGAGAGCCTCCATCAAGCACCCATGTCTTTTGGTATGGACATCCGTCTTCGTGCTCTGGCCACCCGGAGAACCTGGAATGAATGACACCGGGACTAAAAAACACCATAAGGACACCCGGAGCTATTTATCTGGAAAAAGTCAACAAAGCCTGTAGGCAGCCCTCGACCGTAATGGCAACAAGGATTCGTCGTCCGGGAATAGTATGGACATGAATCAACACCTCTTATGTGCACCCATTCGGCAGTTCTTTCCACAGATAAGTCCTTCATTTAATTGCCTTAAAGTACAAAGCATGCTTCACGTACAATTATATCATGGTACGGTTGGCTCACCATGCATTGTTGTAACTAAGTACGAATTATATAACATGCAGTCCATGATCACCGTCATCCATTCAAATTTATGAGGCAAATGTACATAGATACTCCTGCTTCCCGAACATTGAATAGGGAGTTCCAAGTCTTTATGATAGTTGTAAGTCCCGGATAGGTGTGGGAAAAGAGCAGGAAAATTGCAAGTCCCGGATAAGTGCCACCGGAAGGAAGCATGCAACAACTGCTTAGGAAAATCTCGATTCCCGGATAAGAACTAACGGGAGGAAGCATGCAACAACTGTTTCAAGAGATTCTTATACCCGATCAAGAACCAACGGGAAGCATACACGAACTAAAATGCATGAACATACCCCTAGAATGTATCACCGGAAAGCATGCACGAAACAACGAACGCCATGGAAACTGTAAGTCCCTTGTACAGCTCCTGGAGGGTGGGGGTTGGGCAGTTCATATCATTCCCTTCATACGGAGAATAGTGGTCTGATAACCCACTCGGGGATAATACCCCGCGCTCGAGCAGAAACACATGATATAAAAAGGTTCGCTACCTTCGTCCATTGAAAATAAGATCTGATAAAACACATCATGAGTCCAAACTTAGGGGGAAACCACTGGGTGGTCATAGAACGAAATTGTATGAGAAGGCAACACCTGAATAAACACCCAGATACAAGACTCACCTCGGGTGAGAGTCACCGAGATCATAACACCCAGGTACAAGATGTTTTGGCCACGATCCTCAGACATGGGGTTGAGAGGTACACTAACGTACCAAGAGAAACACATAGGGTGCGAGCGCGAAAGGAAACAACACGAGCCGCATCCCATTCAATTAGAATCATGCGGGGTACCATGCGGAATAATTGCTCCCATTTAGTCCCCCCTTTGGACTCTTCCTTGTGATTTCTTCATAGTTTCCTACGCGAAGTCATATACAACTCAAGGATAAGCCTCCTTAATTATGCATAATTCGCTATGTCACACTTTGTCATAATCCAACTCGCATGCAACTTATGTCACTATCTTGATATGTGCGAACCGCTCAGCACGCCTGGCAGTTTCACTCCATGTGCTCGAAGCGAACAGTTCAGCTAGCCCGATAGTGAGCGAACTCCTCAACCCACGGGTAATCATTGTGCGCGGAACGAGCTCCTCATCTCGCGTATAGTCAAGGTGCGGAAACGGGCTCCTCAACACTGCTCACCTGACTATCAGTCTGTGCCTAAACCGCACTCATCCGTTCGGACGAAGTCCATTAGTAGTTCCTCAGCCCGCGCGGCAGGCAGTAACTTTAGGCGGAGCCCGCACAATATTTCCTGCGTGGGGGGAGTCCTTGTTCCAGCGAGATCCTCATCTCGCGCGGTTGTCCCGTATGAGGAGCAACACCCTGAGCCGCGTAGTCAGTGCGCGGAATGGACAACACAACTTGCGGGAAGTCCTTGTTCGTAGCTGCTCCTTGGCCCGCGCTGCATTACCATTGGGCGGAGCAGGATCCACAGCTCGCGCGGTAGTCCTTCTTCACCCGAGCTACACAGCCTGCGCGATAGTAAGTGTGCGCGGAGCGAGATCCTCAGCTCGCCCTAGTATCATTCCTCCTGTGTGAAGCGCTCCCCTTGGCTTACACGCGAGATCCTCATCTCGCGCGGTAGCCCTTGTGCGAAGTGGACTCCTCTGCTTCGCGCGAGATCCTCATCTCGTGTGGTAGCCCTTGTGCGAAGTGGACTCCTCCGCTTCGCGCGAGATGAGGATCTCGCGCGGTAGCCCTTGTGCGAAGTGGACTACCACGCTTCACGCAAGATGGATCTCGCGCAGTAGTCTTTATCCGCGGAGCCAACACGCCCAGAAGTGTCAACCCTCTTGTGCCAAGCGGACTCTACAGCTCGCATGCGAGCTCCTCGCCCGGTCGAATCAGATTTGAGGCTGGGTTCCAGGAGGACCCAGCGGACTTCAAAAAAAGAATGACCTAAAATAAGCAAGACTCGTTCAACACACGTCCTGAGTACGAACTTGGGGGGGGACCGGGACCGGGTGCTCGTTTATAAATAACTGGTCTATGGACATTTTATATATTAAGTCCCCACTCAAGACATGTCTTGAACGGGAACTTGTTGTCGGTAGTAAGAAACTACCTTCTCCGCCCATAGACCAGTAAGGAAACTTGTAGACCGACATCCGGGCTATCTCGCCATACTAAAGGATCATCAATGCAGCAACGAGAATGTGCTCCTCCAAGCTCCACAAGAAGGCACCATGAGAGTATAAATGTATAGTTAGTCCCACATCGGAAACATGTAAAAAGAGGGAACCTTCCTTAGCTATAAAAGGAAGGCTTCCCATATTTAAAAGGGGGATCTCTCTCTCTTTCTCCCGGGAAATAGTAACCACTCCTTCCCGGAGGAGTCTTGTAACACCCAAGGCATTGAGGCCTCATGATAGTAGAATCTAAAGTGGACGTAGCCGTGCCCTCTCATGGCATGGTGAACCACTATAAATATTGTGTCTTTGTGTGTATGTTTATGTTCTACCGTGCTTCTACGTACCCTACGGGTTCTTGCAGAAACACCTACTTTTATCAACAACAAAGTTGGCACTCCATGGCATATTTTTACCGTCGTTCAAGACATCAAACTTCTTGTTGCCCATTTTCAAAGTGTGGAATTTCAACATATTTGGTGTGAGGCGAATTTTCTTGCATATTCACTTGCTAATTATGGTCATTCTACGAATGTTGGTGGGTGGGCTTAGAGCTGATATAATCAAAGTACAAAAATTTAACTCCTTATGAAATCAAATTCGTAGAAAATAGCTTGATCGTTTGAAAAATTATTCAAATATATCTTTGAACTGGTGACAATACGTAGTTTAACATCATGGCCTTTACTCGATAACTTAATATTTTGAAAATTTGCCAAAATAATACCCAAACATTTTCATTTTAAATTTCTGAACATGCATGGTTACTTTTTGTCTGTAGCTCCACTTTGATTTAGTAAAAAAAAATTGCCCACAACTCACAAATGGACAGTTAGTGAAAGTTAACAGTCTCATGATCAGCTGTTAATTTTTTTGATTCATTCGGATGAGCAAACGATTTCTGTTTATATTAATTTTTTTGCATAGGTGATTTACACTGGTTAATTCATCTGAACGGTTAAAATTATAATTTACATTAACAAATGTGTGCAAATAAGAGAGAATCCGGACGCACATGTACATATTACTCTGAACGTAGGTATCCTTTTCCTTAATCATTACATCTAATGTTATTTTTCACAACATAATTAAAACTCAATTTTGTCTGATGGAATTTTAGTGTGTTCTGACTAAATCAGTTTTCGGGTTTGACATAATTAAAACTTTTTTTTTCCTGATTAAATCAGTTTAACAGCTTTGAAATCTTTATGTTTTTTTCTTGATGATAGCTTTGATATTTCTAAAATGGACTAAGAGCCCAATACCATTTATTTTAGTGACATAAATTTCTTCTTGTAAGTGAGATGTCGTGAGTTTATTAGTTGATTTAGTTTTTTATTTGATTAAAATAAAAAAAAGGACTGAGAAACGAAAACAATAAAATAGGAATTGCGGGGGCGAAATGCAAATGGAAGAAAGTTGAAGTTGAAAACCATTACCTGATTTTCGGGTTTCTGCTTTTGTTCTCAGAGCTCTCTCTGAGTCCCTCGAGGAGAATAGAAGAGTCTTCTTCATGGCGAATAGCAATCCCCCTCGACGAATCATCAAGGTTTGTTCTCACTTCTAAACCCTCCGATCTCTCTATGCACTGTTTTACAGCAATCGTTACTCGTCTTTCTTCTTCTCCTTTTAATTCTGTGTTTATGTGACTCTTTCTTATTCAATAGGAGACGCAGAGGCTGCTCAGCGAACCAGGTATCCCTCTCTCTCTCTCACACTTAGTTTTTTATGCTCTAAATTTGTGGTTTAAATTAGGGCTTTAATCGGGTCAAGATAAGCCAAAAGTATTGTAATCAGTCACTGCGAATATTTAGATGGATAGGCAACTATGGATAGTCTTGGTTTTAAGCCTTTTGTGAGCGATTCGAGGTTGTTCTGCAGGGAAAGACATCAGTGAATCATTCTGGAGTCAATTTAAACAAGAAAATGGTGCTTTGATTAAGAAAACCTTCTAGACTGTCTGGAAAGTGATTTAATGATTATTTGCTCTGCATTCGTTATCAAAATCAGGAGAAATTGAGTCTATAAATTGCGGAAACATCCAAACCATGCATATTAAAGTGTTTATGGGGAATAGCAAACTTGCTGTGTGAATCACTGGGCATGCGTTGTAAATATTTGAGCTAAGTGAGGTGTTTTAGATGTGCACTTTGATTGTGAAGTTGGATGACTAGTGGTTGTCCGCTATCGAGAGCATGGCAGGACATTGCATTTTTATATAACAAAAAAAAAAGAATTTAAACTGAACTTGGGCCTAACATTGTGTACATTGTGCCGGCCTTATTATCAATACTGCATGATCAAGCTCTATTATAAGCTCTTGAGTTAGTATCATATCTTAATAAGTGATGGATATTGTCTATCAGGCCTTGTAATTTTGGGTTGTGATTCTTGGTACTGACAGTAGTTGTTGAAATTTCAATGTTGATCTGATGACTTTTCTTTTTACAGCTCCGGGAATTAGTGCTTCTCCTTCAGAAGAAAACATGCGCTATTTTAATGTAATGATTCTTGGTCCAGCTCAGTCCCCATATGAAGGTGATTAGCGACACACGCCACACATTGTTCCTCTAATCCATATTTTTGAAGGATTTTCCTTTACTCCTCACTTTGTACGTTGTATAAATATGCTATTAATAATAACTATAGGCATGATGATGTGAGGAAGAGAACTGTTCTCCTGTCTTGGTTCAAAATTGTTATACAGGTTATAGCTGTTAAGTGTAACTAACAACTATTTTATATATGGCCATTGGCTAAACTCTGTAGGGCTTATGTGTCCCTAATGCCGCTACTGTTTGTGGGATATCTTTTTATTTTTAATTTTTAAAAAGAATCTGTTTATCTCAAGTCAACTGTAAAATTGGAGGTTAAATTTAATAATTGCTTGGTGGGTAAAACATTTGTATACCTATTAGTGTATGATTCAAGTATAACTAAATAGTATGTAGATAGGAATGATTGAAGGTTGTTGGCTATTCAAAAAGTCATTTAAATAGAGACCTACCTGTCATTTTGCTATACCTTAAAAGCATTTGGTTCAAGCCACGTTTGCCTACCTCTTATCTTTATTTTCTTGGATGCTAAAGTTGTTTATTGATGTTCACATATATAAGTTTCCAGATCACATTTGGTTGTTGAATTCTACTCAGGTGGGGTTTTCAAGTTGGAGTTGTTTTTGCCTGAAGAATATCCAATGGCACCTCCCAAGGTAAATATGTATGACGTAAAGTAATGTCCTATGTTGACAATTATGGTATCTTATACTAGGGATTTTATCTGATTGACACCGTGAGTATTCACTTCCGTCATTTCGTAGGCTGTAGAGTTTTGCGACCACTGGACCTACTTTGTTGTCTGCAAGAATTATTATGCATGTGTATCTTTTCAGTTCTTAAGATGACTTTTCCTGGTGGATGTAGTAAAAATGTTAGTAATTGGATAATTAAGAATACAAAATTAGACTTGAGTATCCAGTTGAGTAGAATTGGTTCTAAGATATGTGAAGAATAGTCTGATAAGTTCTTTGAATTGGTTAGTCTCACTCTAATCATGTGATTGATCTTGAATACTCCGTAATTGCTGCAATTTATTATTTGAGACATTGAGTATGGAACTCATTACAAAAGTAATCCCATCCTTATTTTTTTACCTTTACCGTTCTGGTTCTGTGACTTGACTGGAACTGGTGTCACATATATGCTAGTCTTGAGGTTCTGATTGTTGTAATCTTCAGATTTGGTTGATTCCTTTGAGAAGAGTCCTTTCTAGGTGCTACCATGTCATCCCATTGTACCTATTGTAGTCTTTGCGCAATATCAAATGCTATTCTCTTCACTTATTTGTTTTTTCTCCTATTAACAGGTTCGCTTCCTGACCAAAATATATCATCCTAACATTGATAAGGCATGTTACTTTCTCCTTTAGTTCCTTTTTTGCTTTCCCTTGTTCAATAAATGTATTTCTCAGTGAGAAAGGTTTTCCTTGGCAGCTTGGGAGGATATGCCTTGATATTCTGAAAGACAAATGGAGCCCAGCCCTCCAAATCCGAACAGTATTGCTGAGGTGACATTTTTCCTTCTTAGAGTTCCTTAGATGTTCAAAAATAGTTTATCTTTATCTGAATAAGTAGAAGTTTGCTCACAATTTTTATATGCTAATCCCAACTCTCCTGAACTGGGATGTCAGACATTTCGTTGTGGTAGTTCAAAGTTAAGTTGTGTGCAATGCATAATAAATTGAAGTAGGTTATCATGTGTATTTTCAGGTTAGTATGTCATGATAGTATGTGACTAACACGATACATTATGTTTCACTTTCAGCATCCAAGCACTTCTGAGTGCTCCAAACCCTGATGACCCGCTTTCTGAGAACATTGCAAAGCACTGGAAGTCAAATGAAACTGAAGCTGTTGAGACAGGTAATTTCAATTATGCTACACTGCTGAGAGGTTTAAAATCTGATAGTAGCCATTTACATTCAAAAGTTCGATTGGTGAAAGTAGCAGATGCTTATTACGGATAATTAATTCTGGTACTTTACTAACTTTATTTATGATTTTCTACTGAATTCTGCAGCCAAGGAGTGGACCCGCTTATATGGAAGTGGTGAATAATAACCGCAACTTCACGGCGAAATTGCTCCGTCACGGCGGCGCAACACATGCTGCCACCTACCTAGACATGTAGAGGATGCTCCAAGCTTCAATTTGATACCCACCTTGCAACCTAAATTGGCCGGATGGCGGCAGACGGCTGCAAAGAAGTCCTGCGGAGGAGAGAGAGGCGCGGGGGAGAGAGAAGAGAGAGAGGGAGGTGACACTACGCCAATTTTGCAATCAGAGGACAGGGATCATCAGATGACAGAAGTCATTTTTACTATCGTCTGATGAATTTTTAAGACAGACATTTAAATATCTGTCGTCTAAATGTTACAACGCCCAGTCAGTTAAACTTAACGTGTTCATTAGACGACAATCATCTGTCGTCTTAAAAACAAGAGAATTTGACAAATAATTTGAACATTTTAAGATGACAAAAAACTGTCATATTTTGAGAATCATAAATGTGGTTAATGCCGTGCTTTCTTTTGGCGTAACAGTTTGGATTTTTTTTTTTACACTTAAAGCCTTTTCCCATCTCTCAACTTCCTCGAAACCTGGCCGCATTCATTCAATCCTCTCAAGTCTGAACTCTCTCAATAGAAAACACTCAAATTTATCCTCTCATCAGCTCCCCGCTTTCGATCTCAACTCCCCATGGGGCACTTTCGATCTGAAAGATGAATAGCCCACATTAAAACTGGTAAAATTATGTCTCTCTTCATCCCCATCCTCCATCTCCCTCAATCAAAGTAAAGCTACATATACCACATGCACAACAAAATTAGGGTTTGACAAAAGATGTACCTCGATCAGTGCGCACTTCTAGATTTAGGGCCCGATGTTATCTCTGTTGGTAAGCTCTTTGATTCACTGTAAACTGAGTTAGTGTTTGTTGGATTAGGTTTGGGGATCTAGGGTTCAAATATAGAATTTTCTTTGAAATTTGCTTTTGCTGGGTTGTGTTCATATTGGGGATGCAGGGTTTGTGTGGTGGGTTATGCCTGAAATGGGTTTTGGGTTTATTGGGTTATGTTCATATTGAAGTAGTAAAGAATATACAAGCAAAAGAAACATAAAGACCGGCCGGCATTGACACTTCTCTCAAATCCATTAAGAACACATTTTTCTTGCATATGCAATTATACATTAATATCTTAAACTGCATATACTAAGAATTGTCCTTATGGTTCCTAGGTAGGATCATTTATACGATTAAAAATCTGGATTTGGAACTTCGGATTACTACTAATGGTGCATGATCCTAATTAATATACATTCAACTGCATGAACTCCAAAGTGGTTCTACATCTAATTTTACAATTGCAAGCTAACATTAAAGCACAGTTTTTATAGGAAATTGTGTGGCATCCTCTTCTAGCTAGGGCTTAAATTTGCCCTATATTTTCGAGGATGTGCGTATCCTCCTCCTCCAGGTGCTAGATGGACGGCCGCTCACTGAGATTTCAGATTTTATGTAGTTCTCTTTTTACTCTTGCCATTTTGGCTGATATATATGTTTTTTTTCCCTTAATCAAATAAAGTAATAAACAACACTCAAATGCTACCGGTAGTCTTTTGTGAGTCAAATTCATATCATCTCCAACTTACGAATGGCACTAGACCAGCAGGTCAAATATAATAAAAATTAGTAAATAGGAAAAGCAAAACACTAAAATGTACTTCATTTAGTTTTTTTTTTATATTTAAACTTTCTATTCTTCATTCAGGGGGTACGCAGTTCCTCTAAAGCATTACACTGTTCATTTACCTACACACAGGCATTGTTTTAGTTTAATAGTTATAAGTTAAGTAGTTCGGTAAGAGGCTAGATTTTCATATTAATAGTGCCATAGAGACTTTTTCGTTTGTTTTCGATTGCTTAAAGTATAAGTACAAACTAATTACTACAACACAAAACATTTAGGAACACTCTTTCCCAGCTTAGAGACCTTTGCTTGCATCCCTACGTACGCTTTTCAAGGGCTACGAGTGGAAGAAGAAGAAGAAAAGCAAGAGCAGAGGCGCATGGCTGCATGGCTCGACTGCTTGCTTGCTTCTTTGAATGTAACATTTTCTTTGAATATATATTTTGATGCGCTCCATCTTGTAGATAGCTAGTGAGTATCTTTATATACGTGTCCATTCATATTGAGGACTGCAAAAGGTAGCTTCAGAACCAGAATATGAGCATCAAGGCCAGGCAGATACATCTGCACTGAACTTCATAGAGTTATATATCCACAAGGTAATTAAAAGTAAGTGCATATATAAATGAGGAATCCTATATCTATAGCTGTTTAAAACAGAACCTGTGAATAAATCCTAATTAGTTTCTATATGAAAGAGAAGAAAATTTCCCGATTTGGTACAAAATTTTGGACGGAAAGAAATAGGGCAAGTAGTAACACCCCAAATTAGGAAATTATCTGCCTGCATGCAAATTAGGAAACTATCTTCCTGCATTAACAATATTAGGAAAGTTTCCTAATTAATTAAGTATTCCTGCATGCAATTGTGACGTCGTTGACTTGTATGTATGTTTTTCCTATTTAATTGAGTATTTCTGTATTTGATTATTAACTAGTAGAGCTGATTTGTCTATTTTTATGTGATTTTGAAGTTAAAGTTAAATGTTATATCAAAGTTGCGTACATCGAGGTTTTAAAGTTTAAATGTGGGAAAATATTTAAATTACGTTTTGTTAAAGTAATTAATTTATTTTTGTCCACTCACTCTAACGTTTTTAAATTACTTTACCTTGGGCTTTTTGGTTTTAAATGCCCAGTTTACAGGCTAAGTTTATTTAAGGTCGAGCATACATGGAGTCGAGGCATAGTCAGAGGCTGCTTCCGCTTGTTATTTATTCAATGTTTTTCTTTTATTATATATATGCTCTGATGACCATTTAAGATTGTTAATAGTTGATTAAGGCTTGAAGTATTTTAGGAAATATGATGAACTTGGGGAGCAGAAAAGCTCTAGAAGTTGAGGATTTATGATTTATAATAGAAGTGTTTATCTTTAATTTTTTTTTTCAGGTAAAGGTTATCTATTTTCAAGGTAGATTATGTCACATTTTAGGTAAATTTTCCTTAGAGGTAGACCCCGCAAGATTTACTTCGAGTTTCAAGTGAAATTCAGGGTAAGTCCTGATACTAATGGATAGCCATATTTGATTGAACCTGTTAGACTCATCTATCTCAAGGATGGCTGGATTGATAAAGATCGATGTACTCATCACAGTGTTTATGATGGTGTTATCTAAAAAACAAAGGATTAATTACAAAAGACCCCCCGAACTATGGGGTCACTTTCATTTTGGTACCCAATTATTGAAATCTTACGTTTACATACCCGAAGTTCTCTCCGTTTAACAAGTTAGTACCTCCGTCAGTTACTCCGTCAATTTGGACCGTTTTCTGATGACGTGGCATGTCTGGGACCCACAGTTGTCAGTTTTTAATTATATTTTCTGGTGTTGCTCTATTTTTAATATTTTACTTATCTTTTTTCTCTTGGCTGACAGAGTTATATTGGCGCCAATTCTTTACGCATTCCCACCAATTCTTTACTTAATTATATTTTCTGGTGTTGCTCTATTTTTAATATTTTACTTATCTTTTTCCTCTTGGCTGACAGAGTTATATTGGCGCCAATTCTTTACGCATTCCCACCAATTCTTTACTTAATTATATTTTCTGGTGTTGCTCTATTTTTAATATTTTACTTATCTTTTTCCTCTTGGCTGACAGAGTTATATTGGCGCCAATTCTTTACGCATTCCCACCAATAGAGCAACACCAAAAAATATAATTAAGTAAAGAATTGGTGGGAATGCGTAAAGAATTGGCGCCAATATAACTCTGTCAGCCAAGAGCAAAAAGATAAGTAAAATATTAAAAATATAGCAACACCAAAAAATATAATTAAGTAAAGAATTGGTGGGAATGCGTAAAGAATTGGCGCCAATATAACTCTGTCAGCCAAGAGCAAAAAGATAAGTAAAATATTAAAAATAGAGCAACACCAGAAAATATAATTAAGTAAAGAATTGGCGGGAATGCGTAAAGAATTGGCGCCAATATAACTCTGTCAGCCAAGAGGAAAAAGATAAGTAAAATATTAAAAATAGAGCAACACCAGAAAATATAATTAAGTAAAGAATTGGCGGGAATGCGTAAAGAATTGGCGCCAATATAACTCTGTCAGCCAAGAGGAAAAAGATAAGTAAAATATTAAAAATAGAGCAACACCAGAAAATATAATTAAGTAAAGAATTGGCGGGAATGCGTAAAGAATTGGCGCCAATATAACTCTGTCAGCCAAGAGAAAAAAGATAAGTAAAATATTAAAAATAGAGCAACACCAGAAAATATAATTAAAAACTGACAACTGTGGGTCCCAGACATGCCACGTCAGCAGAAAACGGTCCAAATTGACGGAGTAACTGACGGAGGTACTAACTTGTTAAACGGAGAGAACTTCGGGTATATAAACGTAATATTTCAATAATTGGGTACCAAAATGAAAGTGACCCCATAGTTCGGGGGGTCTTTTGTAATTAATCCAAAAACAAATGAGACATACAAATCATCAAAAAGACATAAAAACACAATCACAGCACATCAGCTGGAAATAAATGTATCATACCATAAACCCTAACTTTTGTGCTTGTAAATACAATCACAACTGGAGTCGGTAAGGTACTGATTACCTCAACATCAAATTGTTCTACAAGGGATCCCCACAAAGTGACCTTCAAATCCTGTTTCTGTAAAAATAACATATTTATTATAAGTGAGAGTTGCTTTATATATGCTGATAAGATAGTTATGTGTTGAATGACATAATTTATGCACTTTAAGTTTTACATTGTTCGCTATAACATATTGTTATTCTTCAGCAGAACTTGTATCACAATGACAAAAACCATAGCAAGGTCATGAAATAAAAATAAGATACATGTGATATATTCTAGGACAGTTGTTGTTCTTTAGTTTAGGAATTAGTCATCCACTCATCCCTAACCCAAATACCTCTAAAGGCATCATAGCTTACCGAAGTTAACAAAACTGTATACCTTGTCTCATTTATGTAGGTTAATCGCTTCTGTAGACGCCTGTCATCGATTGTCGCATACTTAGATGGATACATCATGTTTAACGACCAATCAGATCTAAATGATCAGAAAAGGAAGGCAAAAAAGCTTAAGATAAGCTACACAAACTAATGACAAAATAAATCATTACACTTTTTGCACTCGTGATAATTCTGTAACAACAACTAAATCAATATTCAATAGCATAGCCAAAAAGCAAACAACAACAACAGATGAAATAATATGCATAAACTAATCTACACATATTATATGTAGCCAAATAGCAAGAAGATATATAGTAAATAACAAAGATAGTTTGTTTTAAAAAAATTGTCAGAATGAAGTCATTTTTTTCCATGGATAGGTAGAAACATGAATTAAAACTTTATCATATTATTCTTCCGCGAAGGAAGCTAATCAAATTCAACAAAGTCAAACCTACTCATAAATTATAGTAAATAACAAAGATTTATATTCAAGGGAGCTTTAAAATGATCTACATTTTAACATCTTATTCGTTCAGTTTTTAGGTTTATATGAGTAGATCATTTCTACAAATTTTCAGCTAAATTGATGTTTGTTAAGATAACAAACTAGATCAAATTAATGGACGAACCAAATCTGTCAAATATGAACCGTTCAAGTTCATAATTGATAAATATACATTTATGAATGCCTTAACAATTTTCAATATAGCTGAAAATTTGAAGAAATAATCTACTTATAAATACTTATAAACTAAACGGTCAAGATGTGGATATAAGATCAAAAGTTGGGATAAGCCGAAAATTCCTCAACAAATCCTCAATTTAAGGGTTCTCATTAGAAAAGCTTCATTATATTCAAATGGCAAAAAAATATATATACCTATAAATCTCTTCCCTGCCATCCAAATAGTTTCTCATATCAATCAGTTCATCAAACCACAAAACACAGTGTCTCCCCCTCTGCCATGAATTTAAATCCTATATTTCTGGATATATAAACTTGCTTTTATTAGGCATTCATGCACACGTACTAAACAACATTTTCAGTTTCCAAGGTCCTTTAACGAATTATGATTACTCTCCTGGAATACAAAAAAAGAAAAAATAGCAAACCTTTTGAACACACTAATTAGCAAGATCGAGGGAAAACAATGGAGAGAAAAAGAACTCATGATTGGCACCTAAAAACGAAATCCACGCAAAACATACATACATCTAATTTGATTTAACCAAAGAGACAACACACATGCAAGCCGAATCAGAAAAACAAACAGCCAATCTAACCAAAGTAACTGACATCCAAAGTACCTGATCGAGTGATTAGGATTAAGGCCCAATCAATGTGATCACTAATTCACTATCCAGGTAGAACCAACATTGAAAAACACAACAAAGATTATCAATCCAATCAAAGCACTGACATGAAAACAGAAAAAGGGGAAAAATAATCATTGACTCGTACCTTTGGAACACAGTGAAGCAACCCAAAATCGTTAGTCACACACAATGCCAACCACCAACACCGAAACACCGCGCGCCCATATGGAACTTAATAGATAACCTAAATGAGGAGAAGCAAGGAGAAGAGAAGAAGGGACTGACCGAGTGATCGCCGAGCAGAGATGAGATGGAGAGAGAGCAAGCAAAGCAAAATTGGAAAAGAAAACATTCATGTCTGCTAAGTAGGGTTTAATCTGTGGAGAGTACATGCAAATTTGCTAGGTGAAAGCAGAGCCTAACAATACGTTTATTGTCACGCCCCGAATTTTGGATAAATAAAAATTCTAAATTCAAGGCATGATAACTAAAAGAAAACAAACTTTACAACTCTTTAGTTTTACAACTTCTGAAAGAATAACTTGAACCAAATAAAACCTCCCTTAAACTCACTGCAAACTAGAAAGTAAACAAAAGAACTATGCCTATCTGCCGCAGCCTCAACTCTGCTAAACCTGACCTGCAAAAACAACCTCTACACCATGGAATGGTGCACCGGGTTGTAAACAACAAACCCGGTAAGCTTTAAAAGCTCGTATGAGTAAATCTCTAACAACATACTCAACCCAACAACACATAATGTAAACTCCAAGAGTTCATGCATTAAAAACAAAATCAGAAAAACACTTACAAACAAGAGAAAACGAAAGGAGAAATTAAGAAAAACACAACAATTCACAATCACTCAAAGTCATAAATGAAATCCTGCAGAAAGTATAGTTCAGGAATTCCATTAAAATCACACAATTAAAATTAAAGAATCTCCTGCGGACAAGCATAGTTCAGGAGATACTCAAAGCAAGGAATTTAAACAACATCACATAAGAATAGCACCCAAACATTTCTCTACTCTTACTTATGGGTTCGTCAACGCACAGTCATCCCCCATAAGTAACTAGACAAAACACGTACTCATGGGTTCGTCAACACATAGTCATCCCCCATGAAGTACCGACAGACTAGAGCTCTAAAACTGACCGTAACCAATCACCCGGCCAAGGCTTGGTTCCCGGTCCACCACGAAGGCTCCTATTCTAATACTCAAAACCACCACACAGGCACACAACCACAACTAATGCAAACATTCGTCACTAAGACAACAAATCCACAACGAATGCACTCACTCACCACTAAGGCACACAAATTCACAACTAATGCAACATTCACCACTAAGGCATACATTCCAATACTCTCCCAACATAACACTTATCAATTCACCAAATAATAATACAATTATAACCGTAACCTACCACCCGATTAAAGGCTAGGAACCCGGTTTGACTATTTAAACAACAATTCTACATCACGCTATCACATTATCATAACGTGTCTTCCACACATAATCACGTGGATATAATTATTTATACCAAGAATAATTCTACCAACTCTAATTATTACTCATGATCGGAAGTCCTTTTGAAAGATTATTTTATTAACAGAAAACTTGTTTTCACTTACCATGAGTCGTTGACGATCAAACTCATTTATATTTTAAAAACAAATCATTTTCTTTCAAGGACAACTTCACAATCAGCAATAATTATCATTATCACCAACAAAATCATCATCAAAATCATCATCATCAAGACCACCATCATATTCATCATCCTAATAATTATCATAATAATTATTATCAACATCAACAAAATCATCATCAAAATCATCATCATCTAATTACCATGATCATCATCTAATCATCATCATATAATTACCATAATCATCATTTAATCATCATCATATAATTACCATGATCATCATCTAATCATCATCATATACATTATCATCACCACATAATCATCAACATTTTCATCAACATTATCATCACTAAAATCATCAACATTATAATCATCATCATCATCATATAATCATCATAACCACCATAAATAAAAAGGTCACAAAGTGAACCTTGGTGAGATTTTACTCACCTCAGAAATCTCGTTGCGTCTTCAACAAAACACAAGAATCAATCACAATCTCACTTCACTAGTCACCTAAAATTACACAAATAATTAACCACTTCAATAAAAGAACAATCATCCTTAAACAAGTCTAAATCCAAGATTTGCCCAAAAAGGGGCAACCTTCCACCGAGACCTCCCAAGGTCATAGGAACCCTCAAACAACCTATTGAAAAAGGTTAACAAGATTTTCAAAGCTCGAACACCACGGTTTAACAACCTCTCACGATTCTCAACTTAGTCTTAAACCTAGGATGCAAAACTTGATCAAACATAACCTCATGACATGTCAATGTGCTCGTATCGACAAGCACAAGCTAACAGCTACTCCTAACCTCCCAACCCCTGCCAGACGCGCCGCCACTCGCCTCCACAGCCGGCGGCGAGTGGGCCCCACGCGCCTCCCCAAAACGTCCGAAATAGGGCAAACTCCCAACACAAAACTTGTAGAATACTACAAGGGAAACACTTTTCATACCTGAAGGTCCAACCAAAACGGCCGGGAAGTCGCCGGAAACTCGCCGGAAAGATTGGGATCCACCACCGCCACTCTCCGCCGTGAATCGAGCTTCAACACCACCTGGGATCGAACGAGGACGTCCAACACTTCCTATCTCGACCGGTTTCAGCCTTGTCGCCGCCGCCGGAGGTCTGAAACCCGACCGGGTCTCTAACCCGAGCTTCCGAGCTTCGGGTCACCGATTTGGGGTTGAAACGGCGCAAGTCACCACCACAGGGCAGCTCGGACGGAGGAGAGGAAGAGAACCCGACCGGTGCCGTCGTCTGGGTCGGCCGGAGTTGGCCGGAAAATCCGGGTCGGGTCAACCGGGTTCGGGTCGGGTCAGCTGGGAAACTCGGGCAGTGAAGGCGTCGCGAGAGAGAAGAAAAAAAAGAGAGAGTGGTGCGGAACAAAAACTGAGGGAACCCTATAACTTTTTTCATATTTATACTAAAAATTCTCGAAAACCACGAACTTCTACTGACCATAACTTTCGCATACGAAGTCCATTTTACAGGTGCCACATGCCTACGAACTCGTATCGTCGTGCTCTACAACTTTCGTGAAGAAAGTTTTCCGAGAAACCCAAAAGATTAAAAAGTCAACTCTTGACCCTTCAAAATAAAGCGTAAAACCCTTTCGGGTAAAAATACGCGTCCGAACACTTCCGCTCTTTCTTCGAACCTCCTAAACACACAAACTTCTAACTCAAAAACTCCCAAATAATATTAGAAACTAATATCAATTTTTCCGAGGTATTACATTTATATATAACAAACATTATGTGTCAAAACAAAACAGAGTAATCAATAGCTATTTTGCAATTAATGGTGAACCAGGGGCAACACCGTCATTTCCCAGAAGATATGAACAGTGTTAGTTGGATATTGCTATAGTATATCTTATGACTTGTATGCATTTTCACAGATATAAGGCCGACAGTAAGCATTATAATGTTTTCGTGTAACATAATAAGGAAAACTTGCATGTCTGATAGTTTATGTCACTACGTCCTCAATTATTATACACGAACACAAATGAAGAACTGTAAGCCCTCTTTTAGCGTTGTTTTTCTATTGGCATCAGAGGTCCAAGTGTCGGTAGTTTCAATTGTCACATCCCGGTTCTTAAGTCAATTTACAGTTATTTACTATTGGGTTACTTTGACATTTTACCGTTTTAAGTAACCGTTTACTATTTAAGACTCCAAAAGTTGACTTTTTCTTCCGTTTGGAATTCAGGAAAACTTCCTTCATGAAAGTCGTAGAGGATGTAAAACGGAGTTTGTGGACACGCGGCATGCTTAAATCGTAATTCGTATGAAGAAGTTATGGTCTAAAAACGGGAAGTTACTATCTCGGTAAATGATATATATATATATATATATAAAAGAGAAAGAGGGAGGTTCTAGAAGGGTCGGTTAAACCGACCTAGGCAACAGATTAAAAGGAAAAAAAAAAGGAAGGTTCGGGAAAGGGGGAGAAGAAAGAATTCAGACCCAGACGGGTCATTCTCGACCCGAATGGAGTGGACGGGTCAACCCGACTTTTCTTCGTTCTCCGGAGGTGGCACGGCGAAAGATTCTTGGCGGTGGCTTCCTCTCGTCCTTCCCGACCTCCCTGTGATTCCAGTTTGAAGAGTGGAGCTCTGGAGAAGAAGAATCGAAGAAGGAGAAGAGAGACTGGGTTGGCCGGCGAATCTTCGATTCCAGCAGCGGCGACGCCTCTCACTGGTATGGATAGCTTCATTTCGATCTCAGGAACCTTTCCATGTTCCTGGTTTTCGAAGAGAAGCTCGGAGGAGGGAGAATCGAAGAGAAGAAGTTTTAGGATTTTCCGGCGACGGTTTGATGCTTTCCGGCCACCGGCGAAGACAAGTGAGGTATGAAACTTGATCATCTCGTCGAGCTCTACCTTTTTATATAATTGGAATTGAGATTGGTTGAAGTTTGGAGGAAGTTGGGTTTTGGCAGAGGAGGACCGCCGTGAGTGCCGCTGTGCACGGCGGCGGCGGTGGTGATTTTGGGCTGCCTTAGTTCATTGGTTTTATGGAACAACTTTCTGAAATTAAATTGATGATTATGATGTTTTTGGAATTGGTCAATTTGTGGAGATGGCAGACATCGTTTACTGCAGTATTCTTGGTTATTTTGTGTTTGATTATATTCAGCAGTTATGAATCTGTGTGTATGATTATGACTGCTATATATGTTGGAGTTCCATGAATTTGAGAATTTGGAAACAGTGGGATTCCGGTAGTGAAGTGACTATTCACAGTGGTGACTATGGTGTTGTTATGTTTAATTTCAGCTGTTGTGAATTGAAGAATTAAGATCATTTGCAGGGTGTGTTGATCATAATAGACATGTTTTTTTTTGGAATTAGAATAGTTGGGTTGTGGAGGAAGTTTGAAGTTGTTGTACTGGATTCATTTATTTTATTCCTTGTTAATTTGGTTAAGTTGTTGGTCAACAAGAAGAAGATGGGGTAGTGATTATACTTAAATTTGGATTTAGTATAATGTTAGGAAAGTTGATGAGTGGTGGTTATGGGTGTCCATAGTAAAAAAATCAGAGATAGGTTAGTAATTGAAGTGTTGATATGAGCAAGCCTAAAGGTGAATTGGAATGTGACGATGAATTTTAATATGAGCGAGCATGGTATGTAATTAGGAAACTATTGGAGAAAGTGATAGGAAGTGTGAGATTGAGAATTTGGGTGTCCTTATCAATTGGAGGACTTACACCCATACAAATCCTAGATTCGATACAGTTGTTTTTGAAGGTGGAGAATTAGTATATAATGATGAACTACGAGTGGCTTGATCCCTTTAAAAAGGGTACGTAGGCAGCCCGATCAAGTTTTGGGTGCAGCCGCAAATTAACAAAATAAATTTAGGTTCCAAACACAGTAAAACTGCGTTGTTTTGTTTGAGAATGAGATCTTATCTCATTTTTCGATTTTAGGATTTTCTTTATGATTTCTGGATTTGAGGTATTATACTGAATTGCATATTATTTGGTTTTTGGAAAGATGATAATCATTGAAGTTATTTATTTCATTTAGCATTTTAACGTGTGGGACACGTCGTTGAATTTAATTAGTTTCTTTACTCTTTGAATTCTTTGAGTACGGTTGGGAATCGTACTTATGCTTTAATTATGAGTTTCGGGGAAACTCACATGGATTATGTTTCTTTATTTATGTCATACTTGTTGGATCGATATTATTCATGCTAGCATGTCGTTCCGCCTTTCGAGGCGATGTAACTCCCACGTTTTAAGTGGGGTTACTCAAGCCCTTTCCGCCTTCGGGTGATGTGATGTAGTCGACGACTACTCCTCTCTGTTATCATAACATGAAGGTGTAGGGAGTATGAGAGTATTATTGCCTGGGAGGCAACCGAGTCTGGGAGGTTCACTTGTATGGCTATAACTGTTTCTTATTTATCGTTGTTGATTTGACTAGCGGGGCTAGTCCCTTGTTTTGGTACCTTCTTCTATGAAGGCTATTATTTATCTTTGTCATTAATTTGACTAGCGGGGCTAGTCCGTTTTCTTGGGATTTTCTTTATGAAAGGTTTTTGTTAACATTTGCATGCAACGCATTTATGGCATATTGGAAAGTGGGAAAGTATTTACATTTTGGTTTCTTATCTTATGTTTATTTTCGTCCACTCGCTCTAACGTTTGTTTTTAAATTACTTTCCCCTGGGCCCTTTGGTTTTAAATGTCCAGATTGCAGGCTCAATCTAAGTGAGGTCGAGCGTACATGGAGTTGAGGCATAGTCAGAGGCTGCTTCCGCTTATTCTTTATTTATTGTTTTTCATTTACCTCTAGATATGCTCTGATAATCAGTTAGTGATTTAATGTTGGTTATCTTTTGGTTGTGGAATTAGTTTAAGTGAGAAATTGTTATATTGGGAGATGTGTTGAACTTGGAGAGCAGGAAGGCTTCGGGTGTTGAAGATGGATGTTTGGTTATAGAAGTGTTAAATTGGACTTTTCAGGTAAGGGTCGTCCATTTTTAAGGAAGGTTATGCTGAATTTTCGGTAAATTTTCTTTGAAGGTGGACCCCACATGAGTTACCTTGGGTTTCAGGGTGAAATTCGGGATGAGTCCTGTCAGTTGGTATCAGAGCATTAGGTTATCCGATTCCTATCACTACCTCATATATTTGGTGATACTTAGTGCCTATAGAGTGATGGTCCGACCGCGGCGGATCCATTAGCATTATATGCATAAGATGCTAGGTGTTTATTAAGTATGTGAGGTAGTTGTTCTTATCTTATTTATGGACAGTAGTGTGCCATAAATGCCTATATTTCCATGACTATGCCTCTGTATGCTGACCTCAAAGAGTATCTTGGTTATCTTCCGAGTAATGGGAAAGTAAGTGAATTGGGAGATTTTGAGTTCAGTTATGAGTTGGGGAAGTGACCTGGGTTTGCAGAGTTTTATTATTTATTTATTGAGTTGTTGACTTTTATTTAAATGGCGAGTTGAGCCTTTTTGCGGATATTAATAACAGAAAGGGGCATGCTTGTGAACGAAAGATTGAGAAATTTCTAGTCAAGGTTGGTGCGGAAATAAGAGATATCTTAAAGGTGTTAACGTGTAAGGGTTGCTTTGTTTTGAGATAAAATGTGGAAAGCTATTGCTTGAGCGAATAAATTGTGGAGATTAATGGATGTATTTTATAGGGCTGTTAAAGTTTGGTTTATGCATTGAAGAGTGATTTTTGAAATTGTTGTTGGTCGATTTATGTCTGGTATCTATAAATTTGGGATTTGCTTCCCTGTTTAGGTTGAGTGTTTTGGAAGAATTGTAAGTGCAAATGGCGTTGGTATATAGTGGTGCAGCAGAGGTGAGATGGTATAGTGGTCACTTTGATTTTTCAGTAACAAATGTTGAATTTATTTCGTTTTAAGCAATATATTTGTGGTCAAATGACTGAGCGTGGGGAATGAAGGGAAGAAGAGGAAAGTGCAACTTTTGTGTATAGGTGTCAGTTCTGTCAATAGGTAAAAAGAGTTATGGAACAATTCAGAATATGGAGACCAAAGTTGTATAAATTTATCGAAGAAGCGTAGATGGGTGTCCATATTTATTTTAAGCGATATTGTTTTGGGTTGATTGATATAAGATAGTCTTGGACAAAATAGTGTTTGAAAACGACTCATTTCAACTCTTAAGTCTTTTGGTTGTGGCAGGAGATTACTGACGAATCTTTATCGTCTAGAAGTAATCTCGATCTTTGATATCCTTAATCATTGGTGTAAGCAAGGTTGAAGATGTAAATTCGAAGTGTGGTTGGTTAGGAAATCGTGGTATTGAGTCGAGTGATTGTTAGGAGAAGAGTGTCAGGATAAATTTGAATTGGTAATGTGTATGATGATACACAAGGATAGTTTAAGCGGTGTAATTAGAGTTATTGATCTTGAAATAATTATTTTTTTCACTTTAGCTACTGTTGTTAGCTGATGTGGATAATTCCTAAGAGGATGAGTGAGGTGTTGATCTTAAGGTAGTATATCCCACGATTGTAGCTTCTGTTTGGAGTATTGAAGTTGTGAAATTGATAGGTCGAGACTATAAGTGGTTGTCGAAGTTTTATCGGATTCGAGCGATTCTATGCTTCCACTTAAGCTTTACGTAGAAGATAATGCGGTTGACGCGTAATCTTGGCATGGAGCATGCGGCCGTCAATTTTGCGTTGCTCGAGGAATAGCACATGAATCGAGAAGATTCGGGGTATCTCTCTTATGTGAAGAGTGTGACTTAATGTTAGATTGTCTTTTTAGACCCTAGATTCTTTGAGGTAATTACTGGAGCAGTGTGGCAATCGATGAGTATCGTCGATGTCTTGGGGTGTTCTAAGTAAATTTTCGACATGAGTTGAAGAGTCGGGCCTTGCGGGGTGCAGTTTGACTCATGATTGCTGATCGTCATATCTTATCGAGAAAGGTGTTACAGACTTTTGTACGCATTCGTAAAATTCGGCATTCTACGAAGAGTAATTATATCTTTGGCATCTAGTCGTTTTGGCGACCTGAGCGTAGGACTCTAGTTTTGGTGCTCTTAGCTTCCTTGGATGTTATGGACCTGCGTGATTAAGCTAGTCAGATCTAGCAGCCAAATAGAAGAAAGGAAATCACTTTGCATCATTTGGAGGCAGCAAGAGAGGACTATCTAGTGTTGAATGATAGACTGCCAACATCAGCTATGCTGACACTCAATTCGGTCAACTCAGAGTTTGTATTTTTATTTGTTAGTGTGGTTATCAGGTGAGTACTTAAAGTGATTTGACTTTATAGTTAATGCGGGAATTTCTGTGCTTTGGTAGCTATTAGTAGGTACGATTTATTAATGGGACTTCGACGTTTGTTATCGATAACGAGAAATTCTTGAGCAAAGTTCTACTCAGGAAATGCGAATAGGTGTTTGTGATCTTTGGAATCATTAACAATGCATAATTATGTGAGAGAAATATAGCCCAGCGATGATTTTTCTTAACATTATGCGTAATGGCGGGGCCGTTACTTGAAAATTCTTGTTCCTCGACTTGAGTTGATACTTAGTCGCTATTATGCATGATAAAACGCGAGAAGCAAGTCATCAAATAGTGAAATTCCAATTGTGATCCTTGGATTTTGTTGACTAGCGTGAAATTCACTGTTTCGATTATCTTCCGTTTGATCAACTGGTATTATAAGATCGCATTAGCGTAATTTGGCAATAAGGGAGATATTCGCCGATCAGCTTAACGATTGTGACCAATCATATAGGTGGTGAAAGTCAAATTTTGATGCAAACGATCGAGTTTTGTTTTGATTATTAGTTGGTAACGAAAGTAAGATAGTTTGATAAATTATGAAAGTTATTGACCATTTTGACTTGACGAAAGTCAACGTCATTCATGTGATTTGGGGTTGTGTGTCATAAGTAATTATAATCATGCAAGTCATTCATTCAGAGGAAGGTAAGTCGAGGAGCAATGTGTTATGTGAGTGGTGCCAAGTGGAATGTTGGTAGAGTATTTCAGTTGATCTTAAGTTTAAGATTTGTTAAAGCATATGCTCACGCCTCGGGTTTGGCAGATTAATTTTGACGTGTCTATATAATTGGAAAAAGATTTGATTAATTGTTTCCACAAATGAAAAGATATAATTTGTGATAGAAGAAAGTTTGAAGAGCATTGATGGGATGATTTAGCTTGGTGCTTATTAGAGTCTGAGGAGAAAGGCAGTAATCTCTACCCTCTTTTGCATGATTTGAAATTTCGAGGACGAAATTTTTATAAGGAGGGGAGAATTGTCACATCCCGGTTCTTAAGTCAATTTGCAGTTATTTACTATTGGGTTACTTTGACATTTTACCGTTTTAAGTAACCGTTTACTATTTAAGACTCCAAAAGTTGACTTTTTCTTCCTTTTGGAATTCGGGAAAACTTCCTTCATGAAAGTCGTAGAGGATGTAAAACGGAGTTTGTGGACACGCGGCATGCTTAAATCGGAATTCGTATGAAGAAGTTATGGTCTAAAAACGGGAAGTTACTATCTCGGTAAATGATATATATATATATATATATATATAAAAGAGAAAGAGGGAGGTTCTAGAAGGGTCGGTTAAACCGACCTAGGCAACAGATTAAAAGGAAAAAAAAAAGGAAGGTTCGGGAAACGGGGAGAAGAAAGAATTCAGACCCAGACGGGTCATTCTCGACCCGAATGGAGTGGACGGGTCAACCCGAATTTTTCTTCGTTCTCCGGAGGTGGCACGGCGAAAGATTCTTGGCGGTGGCTTCCTCTCGTCCTTCCCGACCTCCCTGTGATTCCAATTTGAAGAGTGGAGCTCTGGAGAAAAAGAATCGAAGAAGGAGAAGAGAGACTGGGTTGGCCGGCGAATCTTTGATTCTAGCAGCGGCGACGCCTCTCACTGGTATGGATAGCTTCATTTCGATCTCAGGAACCTTTCCATGTTCCTGGTTTTCGAAGAGAAGCTCGGAGGACGGAGAATCGAAGAGAAGAAGTTTTAGGATTTTCCGGCGACGGTTTGATGCTTTCCGGCCACCGGCGAAGACAAGTGAAGTATGAAACTTGATCATCTCGTCGAGCTCTACCTTTTTATATAATTGGAATTGAGATTGGTTGAAGTTTGGAGGAAGTTGGGTTTTGGCAGAGGAGGACCGCCGTGAGTGCCGTTGTGCACGGCGGCGGCGGTGGTGATTTTGGGCTGCCTTAGTTCATTGGTTTTATGGAACTACTTTCTGAAATTAAATTGATGATTATGATGTTTTTGGAATTGGTCAATTTGTGGAGATGGCAGACATCGTTTACTGCAGTATTCTTGGTTATTTTGTGTTTGATTATATTCAGCAGTTATGAATCTGTGTGTATGATTATGACTGCTATATATGTTGGAGTTCCATGAATTTGAGAATTTGGAAACAGTGGGATTCCGGTAGTGAAGTGACTATTCACAGTGGTGACTATGGTGTTGTTGTGTTTAATTTCAGCTGTTGTGAATTGAAGAATTAAGATCATTTGCAGGGTGTGTTGATCATAATAGACATGTTTTTTTTTGGAATTAGAATAGTTGGGTTGTGGAGGAAGTTTGAAGTTGCTGTACTGGATTCATTTATTTTCTTCATTGTTAATTTGGTTAAGTTGTTGGTCAACAAGAAGAAGATGTGATAGGACCCATCCCGAATTTCACCCTGAAACCCAAGGTAAATCCTGCGGGGTCCACCTTCAAGGAAAATTTACCGAAAATTCGGCATAACCTTCCTTGAAAATGGACAACCCTTACCTGAAAAATCCAACTTAACACTTCTATAACCAAACCAAACAGCCTCAACCCCTGGAGCCTTCCTGCTCTCCAAGATCAACACATCTCCCAATAACAATTACTCAACTCTAATAATCCCACAACCAAGATTAAGGACTATTAATAATTTGCTATTGGACATTCAGAGCATATCTAAAGTTGAACGAAAAACAACGAATAAAGAAATATGTGGAAGCAACCTTTGACTATGCCTCGACTCCATGTACGCTCGACCTCACCTAGACTGAGCCTGTAATCTGGGCATTTAAAACCAAAGGCCCAGGGGAAAGTAATTAAAAAAACGTTAGAGTGAGTGGATGAAAATAAACATAAGATAAGAAACCGAAATTTAAATACTTTCCCACTTCCCAATATGCCATAAATTCGTTGCATGCAATTGTTAACAAAAATCTTTCATAAAGAAAATCCCAAGAAGACGGACTAGCCCCGCTAGTCGAATTAATGACAAAGATAAATAATAACCTTCATAGAAGAATGTACCAAAACAAGGGACTAGCCCCGCTAGTCAAATCGATAACTCAAGTAAAATATCCTATATGGCCATATAAGTGAGTCTCCCAGACTCTATTGCCTCCCAGGCATAGTACTCCCATACTCCCTGTACCTTCACGTCGAGTTGACGGATAGGGTACAGGGTTTGCGTGATGTCGTCGACAACATCACATTACCCGAAGGCGGAAAAGGCTTGAGTAACCCCACTTAAAACGTGGAAGTTACATCGCCTCGAAAGGCGGAACGACATACTAGCATGAATAATATCGATCCAACAAGTATGGTATAAATAAAGAAACAATATCCATGTGAGTTTCCCCGAAACTCATAATTAAAGCATAAGTACGATTCCCAACCGTACTCAAAGAATTCAAAGATCAAAGAAAATAATTAAATTCAATGACGTGTCCCACACGTTAAAATGCTCAATGGAATAAATAACTCATCTCATTAACATATTTCAAAAATTAGACCATACTCAAATCTTTAAAGAAATCTCAAATCCAGGGATCAAAAGGATATCATAATTCAAATATCAAAACTTACCCAAGCTCAAATCCATAAGTTCATTATCAAAAACATAACCAATTGGTCAATTTCAAATAAATTCCATAACCAATTCAAAAGATGAAATCATAAATTAAGCTCAGAAAATATAATTGACAACTTATAACATCATGCATGCATATTCCTTTAAAAATAAAGTGTCCACTCACAGATTTAGGCCTAAGCCTGACGAATTCCGAATCACTACTCAAGCGAGGTTTCATTCGTATCCTGGCACAATAAATATGCTTAGGACCAAACTTAAATTCTGGAAAATTAAACATTTGAAAATAAACACTCAAATCTCTTCTGCTTAACCCACTACTCTAATTAGGGTTAAGCTCACCGGATTTTCACCAAACTTCTTCATAACCTTAATTCCTCAAAAACACTTTTCCCCAAATAAAAATTCAATGGCCGGATTATTAATTAATAATCCGTCAAAAATATTTAACTTCAACAATTCTTAAACTTATCCAAAACTCCTCCAAAAATTTTAAAACTTATTCCATTAAACTCCTCATCAAAATCTCTGCAAAAAATATTTTTCCGGCGGCTCCGCCTGCAGCCGTTTTCCGGCGACCTCCAATGCTTCTCAAATTTTGACAGAATAATCCTCTCATCAAACCCAACGACTTTCATAACTAACACTTAGTCCAATTCCGAGGCTAACTAGGGCAATCGACTAAACATCCATAAATCCCTAAAACTTTCAATTATACAAATCACCCTAACGAGATCGAATTAGACCGATTCCTTTGGAGGTATTACTCACCTTGATGAGGGCTACAAAATGAGCCAAGAATCACGGCCTATGGTGGCCGGAGGACGGAGCTCCGGCTGTTCCGGCGGCATTTCTCCTCTTCCGGCGGGTTGGAGGCTCGGGGGCTAGGCCGGGGAAGGAGAGGAGGAGATGTGGGTCCGAACTGGGGTGGAGAGGCGGCCGGTGGCTGGCCGGACAGCGGCAGCTGGCGGCTGGGGTTTTAACCGAGAGAGAGAGAGCTCGGGGAGCTCGGGGAAAGGAAGAAGAAAAAGAAAGAAAAGAAAGAGAAAGGATTTGGGCTGGGGCTGCTCCCCACCCGGTCCAATAATTATACCCAACAACAATACCCCACTTCAAAATTACCCATTTTTACTACCTCCAAACTTTACTAATAAATTCATAACTTTACCATGCTAACTCCGAATTTAACGCGTAGCATGTCTATGAACTCGTAATGATGTTCTCTACAACTTTCATGAAGAAAGTTTTCCCAAATTCCAAACGTAACAAAAAGTCAACTCTAGGGTCCTTAAGTGATAAACGGTTACTTAACACGGGAAGAATCCGAAGTAATACCAACGGTAATTAACCGTAAAATAACTTAAGAACCGGGATGTGTCAATTCTATCCTCCTTATAAAAATTTCGTCCTCGAAATTTCAAATTATGCAAAAGAGGGTAGAGATTACTGCCTTTCTCCTCAGACTCTAATAAGCACTAAGCTAAATCACCCCATCAATGCTCTTCAAACTTTCTTCTATCACAAATTATATCTTTTCACTTGTGGAAAAAATTAATCAAATTCTTTTCCAATTATATAGACACGTCAAAATTTATCTGCCAAACCCGAGGCGTGAGCATATGCTTTAACAAATCTTAAACTTAAGATCAACTGAAATACTCTGCCAACACTCCACATGGCACCACTCACATAATACACTTTTCCCTTGACTTAACTTCCACTAATTGAATAGCTTGCCCGATTATAATTACTTATGACACACAACCCCAAATCACATGGATGACTTTGACTTTCGTCAAGTCAAAATGGTCAATAAACTTTCTTAATTCACAATCCTTCTTACTTTTGTTACCAACTAATCAAGCCAAAATTCAATCGCTCGCATCAAATTTGAACCTTTCCCACCTATGTGGTTGGCCTCAAACGTTAAGCTGATCGGCGAATATCTCTTTTGTCGCCTGATTACGCTAATACGATCGATAATACCATACCCTTGTTCTGAATATCTCTTGAATCACAAATCGCATCCATACAACAATGACCTCCCAAGCCTTATACGGATCAGAAGTGGTCCCACCACAATCCGATCATGCATGGATACGCATTACCAGAAAATCATTTAACATGACCTATCACAATTACCAGTTATGCCAACATATTGACAAGTCTTGACTAAAAATATTTCCTGCGTCCTCTTTCTTTCCTTTAAGGCTATACCACCAGTCAATCATATGATTATTTATAACAATTCGCCCCGCGAATTAATCATTACTAACTAATAATAACCGATGAAATCACATTCCTCAATAAAAAATTCAACAGTCGCCACCAACGACGACTTACAAGCACATGAAAAATATCACTCTCAAAATCGATCATCATATCCGAATATGGCTTCTCCAAAAATGAGGAAAATACGATGACGTATGGCGATATCGTAGAAGTTACGAGTATCTCCTCGTACGAACCAAGTTCGTTCAAACTTACATGCAGACTAGGCTTTAGGTTACAGTATCTTTTCCACGAACAAGAGATAAGTTGCTCACTAATTATTGCAACAATTCATGTTGCTTTTACTGCAACGGGCGTCTGCAGTCATCACCTTCACCTTAATAATACCAGCTTATCGAACGGAGGAAAATCAAAATAGTGAGTCTCACGCGAGTCAATGAAATCCGAGGATCACCATTGGAAATTCACTATTTGATGACTTGCTTCTCACGCATTATCATGCATAATACCGACTACGTACCAACTCAAGTCGATGAACTAGGATTTTCAAACAACAGCCCCGCCATTACGCATCACGTTAAGAAAAATCATCATTGAGTTATATTTCTTCCGCATAATTATGCAATGCTAAACATACCAAAGATCACGAAAATCTACTCGCATTTCCTAAGTAGAACTTTGCTCAAGAATTTCTCGTTATCGATAACGAATGTCGAAGTCCCATTAAGAAATCGTACCAACTAATAGTTGCCAAAGCACGGAAATTTCCGCATCGACTATAAAGTCAAATCACCTTAATTATTCACCGAATAACCACACTAACAAACAAAATACCAACTCTGAGTTGACCGAATTGAGTGTCAGCATAGCTGATGTTGACAGTCTATCATTCAACACTAGATAATCCTCCCTTGTTGCCTCCATATGAAGCAAAGTGATTTCCTTTATTCTATTTGATTGCTAGATCTGACTAGCTTAATCACGCAGGTCCATAACGTCCAAGAAAGATGAGAGCACCAAAACTGGAGTCCTACGCTCAGGTCGCCAAAACAACTAGATGCCAAAGATAATTACTCTTCGTAGAATGATGAATTGTACGAATGCGTACAAAAGTCTATAACACCTTTCTCGATAAGATATGGTGATCAACAATCATGAGTCGAACTGCACCCTGCAAGGCCCGACTCTTCAACTCATGTAGAAAATTTACTTATCTCAAGAACAAGTCGATCTTAGAACACCCCAGGACATCGACGATACTCATCGATTGCCACACTGCTCCAGTAATTACCTCAAAGAATTTAGGGTCTAAAAAGACAATCTAACATCAAGTCACACTCTTTACATAAGAGAGATACCCCGAAACTCCTCGATTCATGTGCTACTTCTCGAGCAACGCAAAATTGACGGCCGCATGCTCCATCTCAAGATTGTGCGTCAACCACAATATCTTTTGCGTAACGCTCAAGTGGAAGCATAGAATTGCTCGAATCCGATAAAACTTCGGCAACCAAAAGCTACAATCGTGGGATATACTACCTTAAGATCAACATCTCACTCATCCTCTTAGTTATGAATCCGATAAAACTTCGGCAACCAAAAGTTATGAATCTGTGTGTATGATTATGACTGCTATATATGTTGGAGTTCCATGAATTTGAGAATTTGGAAACAGTGGGATTTCGGTAGTGAAGTGACTATTCACAGTGGTGACTATGGTGTTGTTGTGTTTAATTTCAGCTGTTGTGAATTGAAGAATTAAGATCATTTGCAGGGTGTGTTGATCATAATAGACATGTTTTTTTTTGGAATTAGAATAGTTGGGTTGTGGAGGAAGTTTGAAGTTGTTGTACTAGATTCATTTATTTTATTCCTTGTTAATTTGGTTAAGTTGTTGGTCAACAAGAAGAAGATGGGGTAGTGATTATACTTAAATTTGGATTTAGTATAATGTTAGGAAAGTTGATGAGTGGTGGTTATGGGTGTCCATAGTAAAAAAATCAGAGATAGGTTAGTAATTGAAGTGTTGATATGAGCAAGCCTAAAGGTGAATTGGAATGTGACGATGAATTTTAATATGAGCGAGCATGGTATGTAATTAGGAAACTATTGGAGAAAGTGAGAGGAAGTGTGGGATTGAGAATTTGGGTGTCCTTATCAATTTGAGGACTTACACCCATACAAATCCTAGATTCGATACAGTTGTTTTTGAAGGTGGAGAATTAGTATATAATGATGAACTACGAGTGGCTTGATCCCTTTAAAAAGGGTACGTAGGCAGCCCGATCAAGTTTTGGGTGCAGCCGCAAATTAACAAAATAAATTTAGGTTCCAAACGCAGTAAAACTGCGTTGTTGTTTTGTTTGAGAATGAGATCCTATCACATTTTTCGATTTTAGGATTTTCTTTATGATTTCTGGATTTGAGGTATTATACTGAATTGCATATTATTTGGTTTTTGGAAAGATGATAATCATTGAAGTTATTTATTTCATTGAGCATTTTAACGTGTGGGACACGTCGTTGAATTTAATTAGTTTCTTTACTCTTTGAATTCTTTGAGTACGGTTGGGAATCGTACTTATGCTTTAATTATGAGTTTCGGGGAAACTCACATGGATTATGTTTCTTTATTTATGCCATACTTGTTGGATCGATATTATTCATGCTAGCATGTCGTTCCGCCTTTCGAGGCGATGTAACTCCCACGTTTTAAGTGGGGTTACTCAAGCCCTTTCCGCCTTCGGGTGATGTGATGTAGTCGACGACATCACGCAAGCCCTACTCCTCTCTGTTATCATAACATGAAGGTGTAGGGAGTATGAGAGTATTATTGCCTGGGAGGCAACCGAGTCTGGGAGGCTCACTTGTATGGCTATAACTGTTTCTTATTTATCGTTGTTGATTTGACTAGCGGGGCTAGTCCCTTGTTTTAGTACCTTCTTCTATGAAGGCTATTATTTATCTTTGTCATTAATTTGACTAGCGGGGCTAGTCCGTTTTCTTGGGATTTTCTTTATGAAAGATTTTTGTTAACATTTGCATGTAACGCATTTATGGCATATTGGAAAGTGGGAAAGTATTTACATTTTGGTTTCTTATCTTATGTTTATTTTCGTCCACTCGCTCTAACGTTTGTTTTTAAATTACTTTCCCCTGGGCCCTTTGGTTTTAAATGTCCAGATTGCAGGCTCAATCTAAGTGAGATCGAGCGTACATGGAGTTGAGGCATAGTCAGAGGCTGCTTCCGCTTATTCTTTATTTATTGTTTTTCATTTACCTCTAGATATGCTCTGATAATCAGTTAGTGAATTAATGTTGGTTATCTTTTGGTTGTGGGATTAGTTTAAGTGAGAAATTGTTATATTGGGAGATGTGTTGAACTTGGGGAGCAGGAAGGCTCCAGGTGTTGAAGATGGATGTTTGGTTATAGAAGTGTTAAATTAGACTTTTCAGGTAAGGGTCGTCTATTTTTAAGGAAGGTTATGCCGAATTTTCGGTAAATTTTCCTTGAAGGTGGACCCCGCAGGAGTTACCTTGGGTTTCAGGGTGAAATTCGGGGTGGGTCCTGTCATCAATCTTATTTTTGTAGGCTGCTTGCAGTTGCCCTTGTGTTTCTCTTGCGCTTCTTTTTGTAGCGTCAATCTTCTTTCTATTGGCATTAGAGCTCCACGGAGCGTTTACCATTTTGTTGTTGTGATATAATTTTCACATCGGGAAAAATGAGACCTTGTCTGTGGGTTTATAAGGGTTTGGGCCACTCCACTCATTGCCAATTAGTTTTGGATATGAACCTCATACTATTTTATCATGGTATCAGAACGGGTTACCCACATCCACGTGTGAAGTCTGATGTGCTCGTATTTTCCTATATTTTTACGCCCTTTAATATTGATATTTGAGTTTAGTTCTCCTTATTTTTAGTCCATTTACTTAGTTTCGTGTGTTTGTAGGTTTGAAGAGCAAAGATGAGGAAAAGAAGCAAAAAGAGAGCAAAAATGATTGAAGATCGTTTGCAGTCCTGACAACTGAAGCAATCTTGACAAAACAGCCAACTTTGAGGATTTAACTGTACTGATCCAGGAAGAACCAGAGAGTGAACCTTATATGAACGAAAAGCCTTGGATGTGTAATTTCTACAGAATTTTACAGTTCATGATTTCGATATTCCTAGAGGGAGATATAGCCGTTTAAGTACAGGCTATTTGGTACGCGCGAATCTGCAACATGTTTGCAAGAGCTCGAGTTTTCAAGACCTGAATGACTTAGCAAAATTTAAAAAAAAAATTAATATAGCATTATGGGCCTCTTGAGAGTCCAACACATGTTTTCCTTGGACTTTTTGGGCTATGTCATTAAAGAGTTCCCAAAGCCTGAAGCAACAAGGAAAAAAGACATCATATAAGAGAAGGTTTATCAAGCACAAAAGGGGGATTGATCCATATCAGAATTTCATCCAAGAAGCTAATTTCATTCAAGAAGCTGTTGACATCCACTGTCTTCTACTTCCATCTCCATTCAATTAGTTTTTTTATGTTTTTAAGAACTCATAATATGTTTGCTTTGAACTTGAGTAGCTAAACACTTTCTCTAGGGCTAGGATGAAGCCCTAGCATGATTGTCTACATGTTTTGATACTTAATTTTCTTCTCAGATAAATTCTTAACCTCTACTTGATTTGTTGCTTGTGTTAAAGTTCTATTTACTCGCGACATTTAGGCTTTGCATCTAGCTATCAGAAGTTATTGAGGGGTAACTGCAATAAAATTCTGCTTAGCTTCTTGATATTAAGGATTGTGAATTATATTGTTGCCATAACTGGAATAGTTGTTTGCATGATTCTCTATTTTCTAAACATCATGAGTCCTATATGTTAAATTTATGCCGTAACTGGATAGACTGCACACTAAGATATACGATCTCTGCCATACCTGGAGAGCTTCATACTTTTGGGAAAACTAAGGTTTAAGTGTCGTACCTGGACTTAGATACGAGGGTTGTTGTTTCTACATGTCTCTCCCTGACACCACGAGCCGGAAAGGGTTGCGAGTTGGGATGATACTGCGGGTCGGGATGAGGTAGAATCCTTGGTTCTGCACCCGGTAACTACACAAGTAACAGGGCGTCAGGAAGTCGGGACTCGGGTGGCCCAGTCTTCGACTCTCCGATGCTTAAGTTAGCTTTAGGTTGCTACTTGCGGTGTACGGGAGTATGAGAAGAGAATTGTCTGTACCTTTTTGGGAGTTTGTGCCTGTTTTATAGGCCAATGCTAGGCACTGTGGCCTCAGTCTCTGATGTGGGACTATTTGTTAACCTTTGCAATGTCTCCCCTTTTGGGGGTGTTTTGCTGCAAGAGTGGGTTTGGCAAGCGGGTTGTTACCGACCCTTCACTCTTTGGATATCCGTGAAGGGCTCGCCAGAGCTATCTCGCCTGGAATGATCTTCGGTGATCGGGTAATTACGCCTTATTCTCGGCTTAGCCAAGTGTTTTGGCTATGTACTAACAAGTCCCCAAGTCCCCAGTCCGAGAGAGCTCATGGGTGGGGAGTTATTCTATAGATGTCGAGAATAGGTTTTACCCGGGTGCTGGAGGCATGGTGCCGAGTCCCCAAGTCCCCACGCGAGGGTCGCGAGGTAACGGGGGTTAAGTACCGAGTTAAGGTCGTGTCTACTTGTGAACAAACGGGTCGTGTTAGTGGCTTAAATAGTTCGCGCTATCGGCGTAACAATTCTCGTTAGCTGGCGAGATGAACCACGCTAATGGCGTGGCCTGCCGCTAGTGGGCGAGACAGTTCGCGCTAGCTGGCGAGATAAACCGCGCTAATGGCGTGGCGGGTCGCTAGTGGGTGAGACAGTTCGCGCTAGCTGGCGAGATGAACCGCGCTAATGGCGTGGCGGGCGGCTTGTGGGCGAGACAGTTCGCGCTATTGGGCGAGAAAGTTCGCGCTAGCTGGCGAGATGGACTGCGCTGATGGCGTTGCGGGCCGCTTGTGGGCGAAATAGTTCGCGCTAGTGGGCGAGACAGTTCGTGCTAGCTGGCGTGTGGCGGGCTGCTTGTGGGGAGACTGTTCGCGCTAGTGGGCGAGACTGTTCGCGCTTGCTGTCGAGATGACGTGGCCCGGTTTTTTTTTGGACAACCGAAGGTGACGTGGTTTTGCCCTAACCGTATAGATCGGTAGGGTCTGGTGGAATGTCTATATATAGGTCTTGGGAGAACTAGAGGGGGGAGTTCGTGTTTTCGAAACTGAAAATTGGGTGAGCCGTGATTTGCGGTATAGGGTTTCGGCGAATCTGCAAATTTCAGTCTGGGAAACGTCCAATTTCATCCTCGATCGAGTGGGTGCGAGTGCTCGGCTGTTTGCAACCAGCTTCACTGCCACTACAAGAATCCGCTGTTTCAAGGTATAAATTTGTCGGTTTGTTTGTTTTTTGGTTTTGTATGTGGTAACGTTTTGTTTTAGGTTATTTGGGGTGAGTGAGATTGTTCACATGTTTGTGATGTTGGTAGAAATTCTAGGGTAAGAGATTTGTTGTCGGGCTGGTTAGGGTTAAGGTAGCGGGGTATGATAGATCCGGTGTGGGTGTCCAACGAAGAGATTGTGGTGGTCTCTAGTTCGCTTGGTTCGGATTCGAACACTTTGCAACGGATGGAGAAGGGATTGGATAATCTTATGGCGGAAATTGCCCTTGACTTAGGGGAAGGCATTCCTGTAATGGATGCCGGGTCTCATGTGTCCTCGTCTAACCCTCTCTTGCAGGAGGTAGAGGAGTTTATCATGGCGAGATCTCGGGAGGAGGATGATTTGTTTTGGGAACCCCCTGGCGAGAGTATGACCTCGTCGGAGCTTGAAGCGCTTCGGCAGAATTGGAGTATACCGGATGAGGTGTTGTTGCGGCCGCTTGGTAGGGGGATGAAGTTTTGGAATCCCCCGGGTAACTTTACGTTGGTATACGAGTATCAACTGAGATGCGGGTTGATGTTCCTGCTACCCCCGTTTGTGCAATACACATTGGTGTGTCTGCATGTCGCCCCGGGGCAAGTTACCCCAATATGTTAAAGCAGATTTTGGGAATGGGCTTGTTGTTTCGCCTGCTGAAGCAGGAGTTCCCTAATTGCGAGGACTTTAACGCGTGCTGGCACATGGGGTGGTGCGCAAAGAAGGGCAGCATGGGCTGTGTGACGATGAAGTCACGGGGGAAGTTTAAGGTCTTGGTGGAGACACAAGTGTTTTCTTGTTGGGGGGCAATGACAAGAGTGGCACGGGCATCCTTTCCGGGTTCCTGGGAGTTTCCAGAAAATAGGTACTGTGTACTTGTGCCTTGTGTTTTTTTTTGGTTTTGTGTTGCCCTGTCGCTGCTGACAACTAGCTTTGTGCAGTGCCGCAAGAGTATTAGCTAACCGAGCTGATGGAGCACCGGATTCGCCGGGTGATATGGGAATTCAAATGTAGGAGCTCGTATCGGATATGTCGCCTTGGCATATACATCCATTTCGGCTATGCCCAGGTGACGGGTTTGTATTTTAGTGATTGCATTCTCTGTTTTAGGTTTGCGAATCGCTTCCTGACTACAATCTGTTTTTTGCAGTGACAATGCCACGCGACGTTGGTTCGCGGAAGAATGGAGGTCTGTACGACAAGGTGTCGGACGAGGACGTGCTGGATGGGCTGCTGGCCGATGCTGACCATGCCAAGCAGTATGATATTGACCTGGAGACGGGGGAGGGTAAGGAAGTGGAGTTGGGCGACTATGATGATTTTTTAAGGTTGAACTTGGCGGATGAGGACTACGCCTACGTGCCTCCGTTGGTGGCGGAAGTGATGGGTTTGGACGTCCAGGAAGTGGAGTTGGAAGAGGCGCAGACAGAGGGTGATCGCGAGGGTGAACACGATCAGGCGCAGGGGGAGGAACCTGTCTTGGAGGAGGTTCCAGATCTTGGTGAAGAGATTGGCGCGGCATGGACTCGAAAGAGGAAGGAGAGGGCTGAGCCGGCTCGCGAGGGTCAGTCTAAGAGGTCACGGATGGACAATCGGTCCAGGGGATCTGAAAGCTTAGCTGAGATTTCCAAAGCTTTGGAAGGGACTGGGGAAGCGCAGCCGTACTTAGCTCAGATGACATACGACATGCGTCACCGCTACCGGGATATGCATGTGTTGGAGGAGGTGGATCCGCCAGCTGGCATGGCTCTCGCCAAGGAGAAATTGACTCGGGTAAGTGTCTGTACGCTTTTGTGTTCCACTGTTTTGAGCTTGGGGTTTATGTGTTGTTGTGTAACTGCAGGCGACGTTGTTGATGTATGCCGCGAGCGAGCGGGCGGCTTCCCACTGGCAAGGAGATGCTGAGGCGAAGTGTCAGCAATTAAGGGAGACAAAAGAATGTAATCGTGGCCTTACCGAGCAGCTAGCGCAGGCGGAGCAGAATATTGTTGTCTTCTAGGCCCGGGAGGTCGCTGCGGATAGAGGTGGGCCATAAGGAGGAAGGATGAGCAAGTGGAGGCTGGGGAAGTGGCGGTTGCCAAGGTAGCATCTTTGGAAGCTGAGGTGGCAAAGCTGACGCAGTCACTTGCGGAGCTGGAGGTGTCCTGGAAGGCGAAGTGTGGGCGGGCTGCCGGGGTAGGGGAGAGGTTGTTCCGGGAGGGCGAGGTGTACAAGTAGCAGCTAAAGGGTGCCTATAACAAAGGGCAAGATGATCTGAGCCGAATTGGCTGCCAGGCGGGCTGGATTAATGAGTTGGCTATGCGCAAGTGGTACGCAGAGAAGAATGCTTCAAAGGTGGCATGGGAAAAAATGACATCTGAATAGAGGAAACAAGCTGAGCAATTGCGGTCTTTGGCGAAGCAGCATGAGGCGTGGCGTGCAACGGTTGTTGGGCAGATGGGGACTTCAGTTGTGGGTGACCCAGGACCTCTTGCAACTGCGGCTGCGTCATCTGTGAGAGCCACCGGCCCCAAGGGGTACATACCTACCCAAGTAGTGGTGTCTCAGGTGGCTTCTTCTGTCGTCCCGTCCCGTGCTCCTCGGGCTCCAGGGGATCTGGCACGTGCGGGCCTTGAAGCTCAGAAGTCTCCAGTAAAGGGGCAACCTGGCCCTGAGGGAGTACCTGGCAGTTCGATTGTGCGCCCTACCGCAGCTGTGAGGCTTTCATTCTTGTTCCGGGACCAGTCGAAGCATTCGTTTGGTCAGAGGGCTGCGGTGAACGTTTGCCAGGTCCGTGGTCATAGTGGCGGGTCGAAGAGCGGGGGGGGGGGGGGGAGGGTCTCAACAAATCTGGTGACTCATCCGCTGGGGGAAAATGAGTTGTACTTAGGTATTTTGATAGTTGTAGGGCTTTTTTTTTGTTGGGAACAATGTAAGTGGCGTGGTTAGCTATTTTGATTGGTTTATACTAATTTGCTTGGGAGTCCAAGTTGATGTTTTGACATTATGTGTAGCCTTTGTGTGTTTGTCTTGCTGTTTTGATTAATTTTGTATGGTTAGTGGCCCCGCGTTACAGGGATGAAGTGTAGCATGTTGGAATGACAAAGTACTTCATTGCATTTAGATTTAGCCGCTAGCAGGCAAGGTGTACATTGTTGGAGCCGCTACTGGGCTAAAGTACATAAACAATGAAGTAACGGCTACGATGCCAATGTTAAAATTGGTTAACTAGGGTAGAGATAGAGGTGGCGAGCATTCCAGGGGTGGGGTAGCACGCGACCATCACAATCTCGGAGATAGAATGTGGCAGGCCCAGAAGCGTTAACTATCTCGAGTGGGCCCTCCCACTTTGCCTTGAGGCTAGTAGGGTGGGGGATGACCTCTTTCATGACCCAATCACTTACCTTCAGGGGGCGGGGGACAACTTTTTTGTTGTAGTATCTGGCTATTTTCTGTTTGTTATTGATGGTCCTGAGGTATGCATTGTCCCGGCGCTCCTCTAGGAGGTCCATGTTAAGTCGTAACCCTGTTGCATTTATCTCGGGGTCATAGGCTGTGACACGTTCACTCGGGACCTCTATTTCCACCGGTACCACTGTTTCGGTGCCGTAAGACAAGAGGTATGGAGACTCCCCTGTGGCCATTGTGGGGGTGGTGCGGAGTGTCCAGAGAACGTCTGGAAACTTTGCTGCCCACAATCCCTTGGCCTCTTCCAGACATTTCTTCAGGTTTTGCTTGATGAGCTTGTTTACAGCTTCTACCTGGCCATTGGTCTAGGGATGTGCTGGGGAGGCATAAAAGATTGTTGTACCCTGATCGGACAAGAATCCCCAGAATGTCTCATTATCAAACTGGGTTCTGTTGTCGGAAACGATGGCCTAGGGTACTCCAAAGCGACAGTACAAATTTCGCCAAATGAAGTTGATTACTTTTTCAGTGGTGATTGTGGCGAGGGGCTCTGCCTTGATCCATTTTGTGTTGTAATCCATAATGACAATGGCATACTTGAACTGTCTCGGGGCTGTGGGGAGCTGTCCTACGAAATCAAGTCCCCACTGGCTGAAAGGGACGGGCGAGATGATGACAGAGAGGGGCACTGGGGGGTGATGTGCAAAATCTGCAAATTTATGGCATTGAAGGCATGTATGCACGACCGCTCTGGCATCACGTTCTAGGGTTGGCCAATAATACCCCGCGCGAAGCGTTTTGAACATGAGGTTTCGGGCCCCAGTATGGCTCCCACAAATGCCGCTGTGGAGCGATTTCAACACTTTGTGCCCCTCTGCCGTGGGTAGGCATCACAGTAGGGGATATGACTGGCCCCGACGATATAGCTTTCCACTTCTGAGCAAGTAAAGGGAGGCTTTGCGGCGTAGCCGCTGTGCTTCATGCTTGTCCCGGGGCAGGGTTCCATCAGAAAGGAAAGTTACGAATGGGTCCATCCATAAGGGCTGTTCCATGGGCTCAAGGGCAAAAATTTCTGAATAGGCTCTTGAGATGCTAGGCTTGTCCAATGTTTCGATGTGCACATCAGGTGGCGTGGACTCAGGAGGAGCCGTGGCGAGTCTCGCAAGGGCGTCAGCCTTGGAATTTTTTGCTCGCGGGATTGGGGTGAGTTTGTATGAGCTGAAGTGTTGCAGAAGAGCACCCGCGAGACTTTTATAGGATCCCAAGTTGTGCTGGTTGGCCTTGAAGTCGCCTACCACCTGACTGACTACGAGCTGAGAATCACTGAAGATGTGAAGGTGTCGGGCTCCGAGCTCTCGACAAAGTTGAATGCCTGCGATAAGGGCTTCCTATTCAGCGATGTTGTTGGAGGCTTTGAATTCAAACCGGAGGGCATACTCATACTAGTGACCCTCTGGGTCCGTGATTATGATTCCTGCTCCGCTGAGTCTGTTGTTAGAGAATCCATCAACCTGGAGTTCCCAGATGGCGTCCCCAGTGGGGGCGTCTGGGTGGGGACTGCTGTCGGCCAAGGGGATAAATTCAGCAATAAAGTCTGTAGCTGCCTGCTCTTTGATGGCCACTCGCGGCTTGTAGTGCAAGTCAAATTCTCCCAGCTCAACCGCCTATTTTACCATGCGGCATGAGGTTTCAGGTTTCTGCAATATTTACCATAAAGGTTGGTTGGTGAGTACATGGATTGTGTGGGCTTGGAAATATGGCCTGAGTTTCCTGGCGGTAGTGATGAGGGCGAGAGCAAGTTTCTCTATGCCTGGATAGCGAGTCTCTAGATCCACAAGTCCTTTGCCACAATAGTAAACTGGGAGCTCGGTATCATGAGCATGGCGTGTGAGCGACGCACTGACGGCAGTGACGGAAACAGCCAAATACAGGTAAAGCACTTCGCCAGGGATTAGCTTGGATAGGAGAGGGACAGTGGCATGGTACGCCCTTATGTTGTTGAAGGCGTCGTCATGCTCTGGGCCCCAAGTGATATCTTTTTTATGCTGTGCCTTGAGCAATTGGAAGAAGGGATTGCACCTGTCTGTGAGGCGGGAAATAAAACGTGCCAGGGCTACCAAGTGTCCTGTAAGGCACTGGACCTCGCTCCGGGAGGTCGGGGTAGTCATGTCCAGTATGGCTTGGACTTTTTCTGGGTTGGCCTCAATGCCTCTTTCACTGACCATGAAGCCAAGGAATTTGCCGCCTCCCACAGCAAGGATGCACTTCTGAGGGTTGAGGCGCATCCCGTGTTCTAGGAGCTTAGTGAATACTCTGTTGAGGTTGGCAATGTGGTCGTCCTCTGTTTTTCTCTTGACCAAAATGTCGTCGACATATACTTCCATGGCCTCTCCAATTTCATCCTCGAATAGGGCGTTGACCAGTCGTTGATAAGTCGCCCCCGCGTTCTTGAGGCCAAAGGGCATGACCTCGTAACAATACAGTCTCTTGTCGGTGACAAAGGTTGTGTGAGCCTGGTCGGCAGGGTGCATTTTGATCTGGTTGTAGCCCGAGTAGGCATCGAGGAAGCTGAGCATCTTGAAGCTAGCTGTGGAATCAACCAATTGGTCGATTCGTGGCAGAGGGAAGCTGTCCATGGGGCATGCCTTGTTAAGGTTCGTGTAGTCAACACACATGCGCCACTTGCCGTTAGGCTTGGGGACCATGACGACATTGGAGACCCATGTCGGGTAAGAAACCTCACGGATGAACTTGATTTCCTTGAGCCGTTGGACCTCGGTTTGGATAGCTCGAAACTTGTCTGGGTGAAAGGCATGTCTCTTTTGCCTGACAGGGGTGGTCTTGGAGGATGTTGAGTTTGTGGGTGATGACATCAGGGGAGATTCCTGGCATGTCGGCATAGGACCAAGCGAAGACTGCTTGTTTTTCTTGAAGGAAGGCAATGAGTTTGTGGCGGAGTTCTGGGCCGAGACTTGAGCCAATGCGGACTTTCCTTTCCGGGGTGGTGGGTGACAGGGACACCTATTCCTTGTCTTCCATTGGATTAGGTCGCGGGGCTCTCTTTTTTCTGCTCCCCTCCGGGTCGTCTCGCGGGTCATCGATGGACTCCGAGGGGCTGAGAGGAAACATCTCATAGGCTCTGCACCCCTGCTGGATGGCGTTAAGGTAGCAATGCTCAATGGCTGCTCGATCCCCTTGAATTGTCAGGATGTCACATGGGGTAGGAACTTTCATGAGAAGCATGTGACCGGCGATGAAGCACTGTAGCCCCCAAAGGATGTCCCGGCCTAATATGAGGTTATAGGACGAGGGACAATCGACTATGAGGAAGCGAGCTGTAATGGAAGAGCGGTAAGGAGCAGTTCCCACCGACACTGTTAGGCGGTCCGAGCCTAACGGTTGTACTATCTCGCCAGAGAAGCTGACAAAGGGGTCGTGGTTATTGTACAGTTTAGTTCTGTCGCGCCGGAGTCCTTTGTAACAATTGGAAAACATGACACTTACGGCGGCCCCTGTGTCCACTAAGGCTTTGTGGCACCTGTAATGATCCACCTGCACATTGATTATGAATGGCTCACAGTGGTGGCAATTCACGGTATCCTCCCCTCTGCGAAATGTCACTTGATCCCATGCTGATGGGGTGATCGTGACACCGCGTTGGATGTCTAGGATTTCTGAGGGTGTCGTGCATTGCCGTTTTACAGAAGGCTAGCATGGGGGGAACCGTGGGGCTCCACCATGCAAGGTTAGAATCTGGCCATGTACTTCAATGGCGTTAGCGCCTGTGGCGGGAGCACAATATTGGTGGAGTTGCCCATTCTGGACCAGATGTTCGATTGCGTTGCGGAGGCCATGACATTGTTCTGTTGTGTGGCCATTATCATCATGATAAGCACAGTACTTGTTGCCGGTGGCTCGCCGGGACTTTTTAGGATACCTACTCTTAGGAGGTGGGGGAATGAGATCTTTGTGTCTGGCCCATATGTCCTCATATGTGGTGGTTAGATTAGTGTGGACCTCATAATGAGGCGGCAGGGGGGGAACGGCGCTGTTGCTGCGGAGGGCTCTGGTCCCTCGACTTATAAGGGTGGTCGCGGTTTCTCTGCCCCCCATGGCGACGGTTGGAGCCGCGCCCCTGGTCTCGGAAGGGGCCACGTGGCTTCCCTTTATCTTGCCCGCGGTCAAAGTGTTCATACTTCAGCGGAGATTGTTGTTTTGGTGGCGGAGCGGGAAGTGCTAACGTGGCAGGGGCGGAACGTCCGAAAGTGGCAAATTCAGCGCGGGCCCATTGTACAGCCAGGTCCATCAAGGCATCATAGGATCCTGGGGGTTCCTATTGATCTCCATTAGAAAACTACCGGGGAGCAGGACCTGACGGAAAGCCTGCTCCGCCACGCGAGGTTCCAAGTTGTGGCATCTCGCGGTGGCAGATTACCATCGGGACATCAATTCATGGAGGCCTTCGCCGTCCTTCTGCTTGATGTGGAACAAGGCATCTATACTGCGATAAATGCTGGCGTGTAGTATAAAACGGCTGAGGAAGCATTCCGATAGTTGGTCAAAGTTGTCAATGGAGTTGGGCGGCAGATTGAGGAACCAACTGAGGGCCTCGTCAGAGAGGGTCTCTTGGAAGGCGTGGCAGGCCATGGCGTTGCTGTAGCCAGTGGAGCTACATAGTGAGAAGAATGTCTCGAGGTGGAGATGGGGGTCCCCCGTGCCTTTATACTTGTCCACCTTAAGTGGTTTGGTTCTCGTAGGCCGCTTGTCCGTCTGCACTTGAGGCGTGAAGGGGCTTGGGCGATGTCCATAGCCAAAGAACAAGGGTCGCTGGGCCCCGTGACTTTCGACGCCATCAATCCGTGAAGCCAACTGTGTGACAGTCTGGCTGAGTTGGAGCAGTAGGCGGGTTGGCATGTCAAGAGGTGGGTTAGGGGGTTGGCAGTGGTAGAAGTGGAGATAGGTTGGGCAGATGGATTAGGCTGATGTGCCAGAGGGGGGTCATTGGGGATTGTAGATGGTTGGGGGGCTGGGAGTGGAAATGAGGGGTGGGTAAGGGGATGTGACACGTATATGATCTGGTTAGGGCCTCTCGGGAACCTGGAACTAGCCTGGCCTTGATTAGGAAGAGAAGAGGTGGAGTCCGGGGTTTCGGCAACTCACGCCATGCGGTCCAAGCTGTCGTTGTACACGTTACGATGTTCTAACGTGGCGCGGAGCAAGAATTTTTCTTTTTCCAACTCGGTGATGCGTACCCGGTACGCTTCCACTTCTGTCCTCTCTTTCGCCGCTTGCTCGCAGAACGAATGGAAATCTCGCTTTAGAATTTCAAGGGATGTGGCGGGGTCCAGATGGCTAATGGGGGCTGTATTGCCGGTTTGGGGAAGGGATGTGTCGCTGGATTGGAAAAGTTCTTTCTCTACCTGAGTGCCAGGGTCCGCAGGGTCATCAATGATTTCCACCATTGTGTCGAGGTTAATGGGAGTTCCACAAGAGGGGCCCTCCTTCTAGCACCAATTGTTTCTACCTGTCTCTCCTCGACACCACGAGCCGGGAAAGGGTTGCGAGTCGGGATGATACTACGGGTCGGGATGAGGTAGAATTCTTGGTTCTGCACTCGGTACCTATACAAGTAACATGGCGTCAATAAGTCGGGACTGGGGTGGCCCAGTCTTCAACTCTCTGATGCTTAAGTTAGCAATAGGTTGCTACTTGCGGTGTACGGGAGTATGAGAAGAGAATTGTCTGTACCTTTTTGGGAGCTCGTGCCTGTTTTATAGGCCAATGTTAGGCACTGTGGCCTCAGTCTCTGATGTGAGACTATTTGTTAACCTTTGCAGTGTCTCCCCTTTTGGGGGTGTTTTGCTGCTAGAGTGGGTTTGGCAAGCGGGTTGTTACCGGCCCTTCACTCTTTGGATATCCGTGAAGGGCTCGCCAGAGCTATCTCGACTGGAATGATCTTCGGTGACAGTGTAATTGCGCCTTATTCTCGGCTTAGCCAAGTGTTTTGGCTATGTACTAACAGTTGTTATCTAGAGAAACAAAAGAATCCATTAGTCGTGTCAAACCGTAAATAAGATTGCTTGTGGTTGATTCTGACACCCTAGACTCATCATCATCGTATTCTTACTCTTTTCAATTTCAATTACTTTCTTTTAGTTTCTTTTTACAAGTTATTTTTCATTAGCATAAAACCCTTTTCAAAAACCCCAAAAATCATAAATACAATTTAGTTCGAGTCATTGTGTTCGTCTTTGTCAATTTGTGTATTTTGTTTTGTATTTTTTAGTATAGTTAGTTTAGATATTTCATAATTTAAGTTGAACTAATATCCTCATGGGAACGACAACTCTTTTTTCTTCCATTCACTATACTACATCTACCTTGTATACTTGCAAGACTTCCATCAAAGCCTAATGGCCACACGAACTCCACGACAACCTCAAATGTTGTCCATGTGTTAGGCTTGAAAATTCACCACACGTGCGGGAGCATGTTGAGATATAAATCTCACATCAGGAAAATGAGTTTATCATGTGTTAATGTTGTTGGTTCTTATGAGATTACAAAAAATGGAACCAAGTATTGGTTGATGAAGATCTTGTGTGGGAAACAATGGGGTGAAGGAGGCTACATAAGAGAAGTAGGCGCTAAGGAAGGTCTTTATGGCCTGGCTACGGAATCCACTTATACCATTCCATATCCTGAATTTGTAGGTGTAGCATGTCACATCTCGACTCTTTAATTTTTACCTTATTTACTAGTTTGGTTAATAAGAGTTTCACCGTCTTTGTAAATGAGTTTATAGTTTCAAAGGTCCCTAGAGGGATTTTGAGAGATGATTACTTCGGAGGAATGATTCGTAGGAGAAATATTTGACTACTGTAAAAAATGGAAAAAAAATTTAGCTAGTAAAAACGTAAATTTTATTAAGTATAATTTTTGGGTTGTTGTTGGAGTGTGTTATTTTTTGAGAGTGGGTATTAAGGTGTTGGACCGGTTTGGGAATAGAGGCCAAAACCATTTCTCTTCTCTCTTCCCTCCTGACGCTCTCTCTCACTCTCGCTACCGGAAGTTTTGCACGCCCGTCGGCCACAGTCCGGCCAGCTCCGACCGCCACACCAGTCTCAAACGATCGGCTCTCGACCCAGCTTCCTTCCTGGACCGGTGGAAACCTCCCTAACATCGCTGTGAGAGAGAAAACTCATCTGAAAACCTGACTGTTCATGGTTTTCCATCGCCGGAACTCCCTCCTCCAACAGCAATTCCCCAAGAGGTTTCGCTCCCTCTTGAGCTAAGTAAGGAGAATCGTTGAGTTAAATTTCTAGGGTTTCTTGAATGTTTTTGTTCGATTGACCTAGTTAAGCTCAAAATTGGGTTTTGTGCTAGTTAGGAAAGTTGTAGAGGGGGTTGAGAGGAAGATGCTGTTAAAATTTGGTAGGTATTGGAGGTCACCGGAGTTAGCAGCTGGCTGCTGCTGCCCACGGAGCAGATGGCGGCGGCGTCGCTGTTAGGGGGATTTTCATGGTTTTAAATGTGTTATATTAAGGGGAGTCTATTGATGTGAAGTTTGAAATTTTTGGAGGAGTTTTTGATAAGTTTGGAATTTTTCAAAAATTGGTGAAATTTGGCGGTTAATGGGGTAGAATACGGCAGTTGGATTAATATTGTTAGGACTGTAGAAAATGTTAATAAGGCGGCCGGTAATTGTGATGAAGTATGGATCAAAGCGAATTAAGAATAACGAAGTTAGGCAAGGATGAGCGTGTAAAGTTCACATTTAATTTTGTCTATTTTTGTAAAAGTGATGATTTATAGTTGGCATGGGGATTTAATTATGTTTTTAGAACATGACGTGAGGAGGCTCGAGTAGAAGAAACCTCAGACCGACATCAGACTTAGGCCTAATTAGAGAGTGGACTTTTATTTTAAATAATATGCATGCAATGTTTTATTGTTCAACAATTTCTTTTGTTGGAGCATTTGACGTCATTTTATTTTGACGGTTTTATTTCTTTTGGAGAGCCACTGAAAATGAGATTTTTCGGAGAATATAAATATATATTTATAAGAAGAGTATGTATATAAATGCTAGCTAGCCATATGTGTATGTCCACCTTAATGACATAGTATATAATTGCATTATGGTGTGACGTGAGCGTCAGACGCAAGCGTAGTAGTCATATATGAGTGTTTAAATTTATATAGGGGGCGGTATGGACACATATTTATACACATGTCTGTTCACCTTAATGGCGTAGTGTATCACCGCATTAAGGCGTGACGTGAGCGTTAGACGCGAGCGTAGTAGCCCTATATAAATTATTTTAAATCTATAAAATTTATATAGGGAGTATGGACGTGTGTAAATACATATATATATTGATGTATATTTTTGAGCTTGAGAGGCTCGATATTTATGAGATAAAAGTTTTATCGTTCGAAGCATGCATTCGATTTCTTTAGAAATTAAATTGGAAAAACATAAATATTTTCAATTATCAGTTCTTTTTTTTTTTAAGTTATTTTTGTACATTCACTCTAACATTTTCAAATGTTTTTTCCCTGGGCCATTTGTTTTAAAAATGTCCAGTCTGCAGAGTTCGGGTTGACACTAGTAGGAGACGAGGCATAGTTACCCATTTCTTCACCACTTTTCACCAGTAGGTTACCTATTTAACCTACCAATGTATTTTCTTGTTTCCTCTAATTTTTAGTATCTCTGATTACCTTTGGGGTTATTGTATAATATTTCGGTGGTGTGCTAAGACTTATGAGATATTTTTGAATATTTGAAGGATGAAGTTTATTACATTAGTCAAATATTTATGTGATGAATTCGAGGATGATTGTTTCTTTATAGGAGTGTATTCTGATTTTTTTTTTCAGGTTAATGTTGTCTATTTCTAAGAAAATTTATGTCAAATTTATCAGTAAATTTTTCTTAAAGATGGACCCTGTAAGATTTACTTCATATTTTAAGATGAAATTCGAGATAGATCCTGACATAACACACAAGAAGAGAACCTCTAATTTCTTGTTCTTGCCTTTTGTCTCATATTTTAGTTAGATTTACATATTGGACTTGAGATGCCGAGAGAGGTATATCTTACACATTATGCTACATTGCAAGAACATGTGAAGTTTACTGGTTCTGATTCCAGGAACATCATAAAAAAGGCTAACTTTATTTAAGTAACTTGCTACAGAAATTCTTAATACAACATTCAACTCCATACCTCATTTGTTCATAAGAAACATAACATGCAATGCAATAAAAATACATAGGATAGAAAAGTTAACACGGACAAACTAGGTAAAGCTACAGCACTCAAACGTTACTTCTCAAAAAAGGATTTGTGTACGCCAGGTAAGGTACTAGGTTCTTCAAGCTCTAATTGCTAGAGCGCAACTCTGGTCGCACAAAGTCTGCATCAGCAGGCACTGAAATATCAACTGTGGGTCTAAGTTGAGCGCATACTTCAATGGCTCCATGCACTGGATCTGACAGGAAATTGCTAATGAGGTCCTGGTTGATGGGTGTACCGTTGTCCACGGCAACCAACGCTTGCTGAGTTAGAATATAATCAAATCTTGGAGCCCATTTCCTTGATCCCAACCGGGCTGTTGTTGAGCAATTATCTACCATGAAAGATACTCCCCTGGCATGCATAAAAGGATTCAAGGAATCCACTGACTCAATGACACTTTCATTGATTATCTCTGAGTAGGAGTGTCCCTTCTTCCTCAACACTTCAATCTGGAAATTATAAAGCCAAACGTAAAAATAATTTAGCATATTTACTGAGAAACTATTAAATACCCGAAATGAACATATTGATACCAACCAACAATATCAGAGGTTTATACAAACCACCAATTCTAAGGAAATACAATTTGGCTCATACCTGTGCCATCATCAAGGCCACAAAAACACCAGCTGTAAACGGGTGTAGTGGGCCTAGATCACCAGCAGGGCGTGTCGCGCGGACACGCTCACCAACTTTCCACATGCGCGTCTGATCAATCTTCCCCATAGGGAAGGCAGGAAGACCATCCTTCTCCTGAAAAAAAAATTAGTATCACAATTAATAGGATATTAAATTGTTACCACTACAATCAAGTATTGAATAAGCTATTAGGATCATTGACCTGTGAATAAAGATTACCAACTTTAACTAGAATAAAGGGTTAAACTAAAATAAAAACTAGTGATGACAGCTAGGATAACTTACATAAAATCAGCGCCCAGCCAACACTACACTGCGGATTTCACTGCCGCTTGCCACATCCTCATAGCATTCATAGAGGATGTCCATGCACGGATAATACGAGGCACTGTATGCAGCCTCGAATTCCTTCTTGTCTGCTTCAGATAAAGAATTGTATATTTCTAACATGCCCTGTAGAAGAGGACAGTGTAAACAATGACTTGTTTATTCATATAAAAACACATAAAGAGAAGACTAATAAATGGCAATCTGAACAGAACCTTGGTTGAAATGGTCCTTGACACGATTCCAGTTACACATTCAACAGTGTTTTTATAAGCAGAATCTTCACTCATTCCACTGTCGGTGTATCTTCTGAAAAGGGATTCCACAATTCCATGAACAGCACCAAGTAATATGCCTATAAACCAAAGAATCAGGGATCAGGACTCATGTACTGGGCTATACAAAATAAAGTACAAAGAAAAAGATAGAGAGATGTAAACCCAATTTACCTCTCTCGCCAAAGATGTCACTTTTGTATTCCTGCTCTAGTGTAGTGACAAACGAGAAAGGAGAACCAAGGGCAACGGACCAGCCCAGGGCCACATCTGTGGCTCTCCCATCAACATCCTGTACAAACAGAAGAAGTTAAGTATCATGAGAATCAAGATATTTGAAGCCTGGAAAGAGAGAAAGAGGGGAAACTAACCTGGTGGACTGCAAAACTTGAATTAATTCCAGCACCATTTATTTCTTTGCCTTGGACATAAAGTCTCCTTACTGATGGACCCATTCCCTTTGGGCATACAGCAATTACACTGATGTTCTTGGGAAAGTCAAGTCCCACTGACTGCAAATGCCCCAGAAGGAAACCATGGGAAAGACCAAGTATGCTATTTGGTTTCATGTGCGAAAATATTTTCTCATAATTATCTGCCTGCAACATGAGACAAAAGGTTTATCATTTCACAAACTTTCAAGATACACATGTAGAAATCAATAAGACTCCAACACACTCAGAATCTCATTTACAAATATATATTACTTTCTTAATCTGGCCTGCTTCTCAAAAACTAAACAGCACACATGACATCTTCGTTACATTGCATAAAGTAGTCTGATCACGAAAACAACATTATGCACAAATATGCAGAGATTCATGAAATAACCACTACATACAAATGCCACTTTGTTTCAACAACATAACTGAATTACTAAAATTAACTATTAAAAAATCCCTCCAAACTTCAGAGCAGAAAGTGTGTAGTGTCTCATCATACAAGACCAACAAAATAAAAGATATAATCCTTTCTTTTTCCCAAGTGACTTGATAATAAAACTGGACAGGGGTCAGAGATGGGGAGGTAGAGTTGGAATCATAGAAAGTGGTAAATTGACTAGCAGTATTGTTAAAGCATGATAGAACCATAGAACTGAACTGCTACAAGATAAAGCCTATTAGATGTACAATTTTCCAATACCTGTGCAGAATCAGAAATTAGCAGCAACACAAGATCACTGCTTGAGACTGTTTCCCATATATCACCCAAAGTCCCACTTTCCTCAGTGAAACCAACTGCCCGAGCTTCATTAAATGAACGGGATCCCTTCCTAAGCCCAATCTGTAAAAAGCATGCCATAGAATATAATAAGTGTCGTGATTTAGTAGACCATACAAGTCTTTAAAAGTAAACCTATAAGACCAGAAGAAAATAGGATTGAATCTTTCTACAGATTCTAAATCATCTAATAACCGAAAGGAATGTATTACCTTGACAACAATATCAGACTTTGCTTCAGCAAGAGAATCTCTTAAGTTCTGAGCTTGAGCAGGTCCCTGTATACAAAAGAGTTATTAAGATCAATATTACATATGTTTACAAAGAAAAGATGTGGAAAATTTACAATCCAATTACAGCAAATATAACACTTGCATCTTCCTTCCTAAAGATAGATATTGAGAAGAGGCAACATTAAGCTCATATACCATACAAAAAGTGCATTGTAGTATAAATAAAGGATAAGAAAAAATCATGTGGTACAAGACAATACAGAACCAGCGAAAAATATACATTCAAAAGCCACCATGTTTTTTGTTTGATGTCAATTAACAAAAGTGTTGATGTTGTTTTAACTATCAAAACTTCAATAATCAGTACAGCAATCCACAGATAGTCTAATGAGCAGCGCAGACATCGAAGTAACACACAAGATATACTACCTGAACAAATAAATAACACCACTCAACAATTATATAAAAAGAATCGAGAGAGTGGTTTACCTGAGAACCCCAACCGATAACACCGATCTGCTTGATACCCTTAAAGGCATCAGGCAGAAGATGGAATAAGTCCCTTCCTCCTCTCACGATATACTGCAAATCAACATAAATACCAAACAGCATATCGCAGTCACTACGAGTATTCTCCAAATAACATAATCACAACAACAATAAGTACACTGCTTTGTTTAGCTTTCGAAACCAAATGCTCCGAAACACTAGAACGATGCATTTCAATACTCAAGTTCCTTAAGATAAACTGGAATCAGGCAACCAAATCATAAGAACAACAATCAGAACAGTGAGATAGAGAGAGACCTCATCGTGACCAGCGAGGTTGATCTTCTCCTTGTTGAAAACAGAGGTCTCGAAATCAAGCGAAAGAGGAGTGTTAATGGCCGGCACAGAGACCATACGAGCTCCGAGAGCGGAGCCATTAGTAGCAGCGCGAGTGGCTCTGGCCCTGAGAAGGTGGAGAGACTTGGAGACGGCGGAGGAGAAGCCGAGAGAGGAGGGAGCCGCGTAGGTTTTGGAGACGGCGGCAGAGGAAGAGGAAGGTGGAGCGATGAGGGCTGGAGAGAAAGAGGAAGTAGCAGCCGCCATTATGTTTTTGACCTGGAAGAAGAGAGAGTGAGGGCAAAGTGAGCGACAGAGTTTAAGCATGTATTTTATAGTGTGGTTTTTGTGGCTAACGTGTCTTTACTGCTTGGAAAGGCAAAGATCATTCAGGATCAGGATTCCGTCATTCGATACTCTCTCATGCCTCACTTCTAGTCTCATTCGTTCATTTATAATCAGACGGCTACAAAATATGAGCAAAGATAATTACACCCCTTCGCATCAAAGATCAAGGGCGCATACACAATTCGGGAAGCAAGCAAACTCTGCCCCTAGGGCTTCCTGAGATTGTGTATGTCCGGTTTGACGGCATGTCCTTACACAACTTTACGACGGCGGCGTTGAACAAGTTAAATGGGACCTAGCGTCTAGCGGTTGATTCTGGTTCGAGCCCCTTCGTGGTGCTGGTGGTGGGATCATGAGTTCACAATTCACCTTGTGTGGAGGCCGTGTTGGGAGTCAATGACGGTGGTTGGGTGGAAAACATCTAAATATATCATATTAGTTTGACATAACACAATAGGTAGTGTTTAATGAAATATGATTTATTGTGTGTCCTTTAGTCAAAGTAGAATCATAATACGAGTATTGTAAGAGCACCTTCAACGGCTCTCCTCAAAATTTCTCTAAAATAACATAAGGAATATTTAGAATATTACATAATATCTTAGAACACTTTTTCTTGTGCCGCGCGCTGATATGCCGATGGTGTTGACATGTTGCCTCGTCAAAAACCTCGTCAAGTCACAAAAACTCTGTAGGAGAAAAACTGAACCTTGATCGTAGGAGAAAAAGAGTACAACGCACCAGCCTACTTCATTGAGATGATACTTCCCCTAATGTGAACATTATTCAGAGAGATTTGATAGCCGACGCATGTCTATACTTTTCACATGTTTCTCAAAAGTAGACTTAGGTAAGGACTTAGTAAATAAGTCTACTGCGTTTCTTTCAGAACTAACTTGGTTCACTTGAATGTTGAGAAACGCATGTTGATGTTGGTTATAGAAGAACTTAGGCGAAATGTGTTTTATATTATCACCCTTGATGTAACCTAACTTCATTTGCTCAATACAAGCTGTATTGTCCTCATAAATGCATGTAGGTCTATATGAGAATCAGATAAATATATGACATCGGTGAAACCCACCAACGTATTGTTAGGTGTCTCAGCATAAGACAAGGCGGCGATGGCGTGCACGGCATTGGACCCGTGTCCAACAGCCGTACTAGTGGCGTCCATGGCGACGGTCTGGTCCATTGGTGGATCGGTGTCGTGCCTTCCATGAGTCATAGGACCATCTTTTGTCCTTCCTGAATCAGGAACAGTCTCAAGTCAATGGTACCCTCAAGATATCGAAAGATGTTCTTGACTCCGATCCAATGACATTGGGTTGGCGCTGAGCTAAATCTAGCTAACAAGTTGACTGAGAATGCAATGTTTAGTCGAATGCATTGAGCCAAGAACAATAATGCGCCTATTGCACTAAGGTATGGAATCTCTGCGCCCAAGACCTCTTCATCGTCCCCTTTCGGACGGAATGGATCTTTAGTTATATCCAGACTTCGACCAATCATGGGAGTGCTAACATGGTGCATCTTGTCCATATTAAATCGTCTAAGCATCTTTTGGACATATGCAGACTGATGGATAAGAATTCCACAAGCTCGATGCTCTAGTTCAAGACATAGGCAAAATAGAGTCTTCTCAAGATCTTTCATCTCCAACTTGGATTTTAGATAAGCCGCGGTCTCTTTGATTTCATCAAGAGTACCGATAATGTTCATGTCATCGACATAGACAACCACTATTGCAAATCCAGAACTTGTCTTCTTTATGAACACGCACGGGCATAGTTCATCATTCTTATATCTCTCCCTAATCAAGTAGTCACTTAGACGAGTATACCACATTCGTCTGGATTGCTTTAATCCTTAAAGTGAGCGTTGCAACCTTATAGTATACGCACTCTGTGGTTTAGAGTCACTTGATTTAGGTAATGTAATGTCATCGGGCACTTTCATATATATATATATATATATATGAATCTAGATCCCTATAGAGATATGTTGTAACTACATCCATGAGCTGCATGTCAAGTTTTTTGGACATACCAAACTGACTAAGTAGCGGAAAGTTATCACGTCCATGACCGGAGAGTAAGTCTCCTCAAAATCAATCCCACGGCGTTGTGAGAAACCTTGTGCCACAAGGCGGGCCTTATACCGAAGTACCTCATTCTTCTCATTACGCTTTCTAACAAAGACTCATTTATGTTCAACAGGCTTTACACTCGGCGAAGTTAGCACTACTGAGCCGAAGACCTGTCTCTTTGTTAGAGAGTCTAATTATGCTTGGATTGCATCTTTCCATTTAGACCAATCCGCTCTGTTTTGGCATTCTGCAACAGAGCGTGGTTCGATGTCATCATGCTCAATGATTTCATGAGCCACAGAATAAACAAATATATCATCGACATGGGTTGATGACCGGTTCATCAATTCATAAGTGTTATCATAACACATGGAGATCTTTATGTTCTCTGATGTTGACATTGACCCTGAGGCGTCCCCCATGGATTCTAACATCAATTCATGGACATAACTATAATAAGAGATGATCTCGTGAGAAGGATTCTCAACATCGATGATCAAAGGATTGACTTGTGCCTTGTCGGTCGGTTTCTTTCTCAGACGTGTGTCAACAGAACCAAATGGCCTCCCCCTTTTCCTTTGGGGAGCCACGGCCTCCATCCCCCCACCTTGGCGGCAACGCCGGCGGCGGTAGTCCAGTGCCCGGGGATGGACATGCCCTTTTTAGGGACTTCGAGCCTAGCAGGAACATTTGCAGCTGGTATATCTGATCTTGTCACTTTCGCAATCTCGGAGAAAGAGTCAAGCATCGTATCTACTACTTTCTGAAGTTCGAGAATATGTTTCACTTTACTTTCAGTCTGTGAGGTGCAGGGATCATAATGAGACAGAGTGAGGACAAACCACAACAATTCCTGTCGTTCCACATGAACACATTTGTTTGTATCTCCCCCTAACGACGGGAAGAATGTCTTATCAAAGTGACGATTCGCAAACCTTGCGGTAAAGAGATCACCTGTTAATGGATCGAGGTATCTGATAATCGTTAAAGATTCATAACCAACATATATACCTAATCGTCTCTGAGGACCCATCTTAGAACGCAGTGAAGGCGTAATTGACACATAAACCGAACAATCGAAAATGCGTAGATGTGAAATGTTAGGCTCATATTGAGTAACCAACTGGTACACACTAAATGATTGTTTATCAGTGGGTCTAAAATGAATAGATAAGGCTGCATGCAATATTGCATAGCCCTATGACGCAATTGGGAGGTTGGTGTGCATTACCAATGCTCGAGCAATAAGCTAAAGTCGCTTAATCGTAACTTCGGCAAGACCGTTTTACGTGTGAACATGGGGTACGGGATGCTCAACTTCAATCCCGATAGACATGCAATAGTCATCAAAAGTCTTTAATGTAAATTCTCCAGCGTTATCCAATCGAATTAAATTAATTGGATAATCTAGGTGGTGAGCCCAAAGTTTAATAATTTGTATTAGGAGTTTTGGAAATGCAACATTACGTGTGGACAAGAGCGCGACATGAGTCCAACGTGTTGAAGCATCCACCAGGACCATAAAATATCGAAATGGTCCACATTCAGGATGGATGGGTCCACAAATATCACCTTGGATACGATGTAGAAATGGAATGTTCTCGGTGTTATCTTTAGCGTAAGACAGTCTCGATACTACTTTTGCTAAAAAGCAAACTTTGCAAAATGAACGATGAGCGTTTGAAAGAGTTAACGACACATCAAGGGAAGAACGGCGTGCCTCAATTGCTTGAGGGATTTGCCGAGCGGCAGCTAGGAAGTTGGTGCCGGGCCTGGGAGACGTCAAAGTCCCCTTTTGGCCGTGATGACTAGTTGTTGCGTCATCACTATGATGTAAAGTGACATCATTTCCTAAATATTTTTGTTTTGATCTGAAGAAGGGATGTCCATGAGAATTACGCAGAATTCGGATCATCATGTCCCTTCCGAGATGACCAAGTCAAACATGTCAAAGCTTATATGAGTCAAAGTCCCAAAGATCTTGTTTGGTGACTACATAATATTCAATAATCTGAATCGTAGTAAGGTAAAGACCACTAGATTGATTCATGAGTTTCTCCAATATACGTTTACGTCCGTATTCATGAGAAGTGCTACACAAGAACTCAGTTCCATCTTCACAATGAGTTTCCAAGTGAAAGTCATTAGCGCGAATGTCCTTAAAGCTCAACAGGGTACGGTGCTCTTTCGGGGCATCCTCAAAAGAAAATGAAAAGGCCAAAAGCTCCACCAAATAACATGCGTTGACCCCATCTAGACTGTCCACCAGAAGGACCTTCCTCCTTATCACAACCGTCTGTAAATACCCATTTCATGATTAAATACCACCAAATAAATGAATAAATCACAGACGTCTCTGATTATAAAAGTCATCTGATCTCCCGGCCCTGATGGCTATTTGCCACTTGAGAAAGAGCTCCGTGTCTCTTTTACAGAGAAACGCAGAGAGAGAGACTAGATGCCTCGTCAGGGCTATCAATCATCTAAAAATAAACCCTAATTGATCTTCACCAAATCCCCCTCAAAAATCCAGTTTCGGATTCACATTTAGGCTTAGTGGGTCGATACTGATCCACAATCATGGAGCAGGAGCAGAGGACATTGAATGATCAAGACGACGCCGAAGTTGAGGCACTGGAGCTCGTGCTTTTTCAAGTCCCTGAATGCTACGTCTACTTGGTATATATACCTCAATTCTCGAATGTACACTGTTCGATTCCGTTTCGGTTTGTGATTTTGATAATGTATAATTCAGTTAAATTGGTGGAGTGTATTGGCATTTTTTATTTTCTTGTTGATTTGAGGAGTGGTATGATAGATGAGTGAATATTGGTAGCTTAAGAAGTTTAGGGTAATAGTGGAATGGATTAGTAGGAGTATTTGTAGTAAAAACCTTCTTGGCTAAAGTAGGTGGGTGTTGTGGATCTGCATATCAATGTACACAAATCAGGAATGGTTTGCGTGACATAAGGATTTGGAAATTTAGAGTAGTTCATACCAAATTAATTTTTGGGAAATTGTTTTTGATGTCAAGCTAAGGTCGTGTTTTTGTTTATGCAGATACCGCCGAGAAAAAGTGCAGCTTCATACAGGTTTTGCTCAACTCATCAAAATGGAAAATTTCATATGCATCAGACATTTAAAAGAAATATTTAATTCGAATGATGAGATGTCGTTTATTATCGTCAGTTAAATTAGTTTATTTGTAAGGTTGAATGGTTCCGCTCCAGATATTGCTCACCTCAAACTGAAGTATTAGGCTTTATATTGTGTGAGTTCTTGAAAATTGATTTGGAAATAAGTTTCCTGAGGTTGAGTTGGAGTAATAGAATGTACAAGCAGAACATATAGTTCCATTGGCAGTTTCTGTGACTACTTTTGCATCTCTATGGAAACAAAACATATAGTTCCATTGGCATTTTCTGTGACTACTTTTGCATCTCTATGGTGGATGTTTTAGAGGCAAATTTTAAGTCTATTAAGGTTATTACAGGGCTGATGAATGGGATGTAAACAAATGGGTCTGGGAAGGAATACTGAAAGTCATTAGCAAAGGAGAAGATTGCATTATCAGGCTTGAAGAGAAGAACACTGGTGAGAATACTTATTATTTAATATAAAATGGAACTGTGTTACATGTTTTTCATTCATTTTTTGACCATAACCTGATATATCCTTAATAGGTGAACTGTATGCTCGGGCATTTTTAAGAAAAGGAGAGCCTCATCCAGTGGAACCCGTAATTGATAGCAGTAGGTCTGTCCTATTTCTCCGTAAAACTCAATCTATTTGTGTCATGTAGATTGAATTTATTGAGCCCTGGAACTTATGTGAATTTTATTTATCATTCTGAAGGTGTTTGACAAGTTGACATATGTTTTGATTTGCAGATACTTTGTTCTTCGTGTAGAGGAGAACATTGGTGAGCTGTTGGCCTCTTCTTTTAAAATCTCTGTTATTACAAATTCTATTAGCCACCTTATATAAATATACTTTTGATTCTATCTCCTATCCATTTATCAATTGCCATGTAGATCATTCCCCTTAGTCCATCTTACCATTGATTTATAACATATATAGAAGAGAGGACAAGAAATGCCATGATACATGAGAAACCAGCCAGCTGTCGTTAAAAACTTTAAACAGTATAGAAAAACTTGTGTGAAATAATGCGTTCATCCCTTCTAGACATGGAAACCCATGGGTACAAGGCTTTGAAGTTTTCTTAGATGCCTGTAAATGAGACCGGGGCTTAAATTTTGAAGCCTTTAATCTGTGCATGTTGGTTTAATATCATAGATGTGACTGTCTACCTCTTTAAATTGTTGGATTTGTTACTGTGAATTCATAGATTTGGCTACTATAACATTGTCATCTTATCAACAAAAGAAAAAAGAAAAAAAAGGAGGATAGGAAAATTAGGATGTCTGCAGGAAAATGAAAGATAACTGTTGTATTTCCATTTTTCTACTGATGGTTTATGATGGATAGAAATTAGGATGTCCATACTAGACCAGCTACACTGATAAGGTGTAGATGCATATATGATGAACATTAGAGAATATATTTCAATTAGTTGACTTGTATTGTAACATATTTTTAGCTTGTGCTTATCAGTGCTTATCAGTATACGCCTGACATATTCTGCAGAGTGATGTCACAATATATATATTTTTTTACTTGCATTATTTTACCCCTTATAGAGTGTTTAGTTTACCGTTTAGAAAATAGAACTTGTGCCAGACTTGTGTAGCAAGTAAAAGCTTCCTAGACTGTTTTTTTCACTATTTGTTCCTGTTGAGTGCTCATATCTGGTCATCCTTACTCTCAAATTTATGCAGATGGTCGACTTCGGCATGCGTTCATTGGCATAGGGTTTCGAGAAAGAACAGAAGCTTATGATTTCCAAGCAGCCCTTCATGATCACATGAAGTATGTCCTACACTGACAATTCGTACAATTTTTTACTGGTCATCTTTCTTTCTACATGTTGTGGTAGAATAAAGAATGTTATATCAGACAAAAATAGGGAAGTACAAAAAAACACACCTGTAGTCCACTCATGGTACACACTAAATACAGGAACCAGAAAATTGAAGAACATGTCATTTTTAGATCCCGAAGAATAGTTGGAAGATATTACAGAATGTAGATGACAGTAAACTGAAAATTCTTGAAGCTCTATGTAATTCAAGTTTCTTCTGAAAACCAGGTCCCAAAAGAAAAATGGAAATCACTCCCAGTATAAGAATATGAGCAGTTTGAAAATATGACAGAAATTTGGTCCTAGGATAAGATAAAAAACCGGGAGATTGTGTTTGAAAAGACGGCTCACTAAACCAGTACATCGTCCTGTAATCTGAGTATCTGACTCTATTCACAATCCCATCATCCAATCTCGCCAAGTCGGCAAAAATAACTGAAATAGATATTTCCAAGGGCTTTAGAAAGAACCTCTCTCAACTGTTATATTATTCTGCAACGTTTTAGAGGTTTTGTTATTTGATTTGTAATGCTTGATACTGTATGCGTTGAAGTAACTCGAGCTTATGTTATTTTTACATTTACTTTGAAGATATCTAAACAAGAAGAAAACAGCAGAAGAGATGGAACAGAAATTTCAGCAAACTTCATCAGTTGATTACAGCTTAAAAGAGGGGGAGACTCTTGTACTGCAATTAAAAAGTGTCGGTGCATCTGCATTTTCTTGTCAACTCTCTTTCTCATTCATGTTACTTACTGGAGGGAGTGCTTTGATTGACTTTTGTCTCTTTGTTCAACAGAAAAGTTCGGAAGGTGTGAAGTCCAGGCTCTCAGAGCAAGGAGTAAGCAATTCGCCAACCAGGGAAAGTAACCAAAAAGAGTCCTTAATCTGTATCAAACCTCCACCACCTCCTCCAGGACCTCTCTCACCTACTACGAATGTCCTGCAGTCTTCCTCAAGCCCACCAAATCTGACTCTCGATGGAGCTCCTAAACTTCCAGAATCAAGGGCAGATAATTCAAAAGAAACAAATGCTACTGCAAATCAAAGCACACAAGATATACCAGATGACGACTTCGGGGATTTTCAGGCAGCCGTTTAATATAAAACTATAAATGCTGAGATGAATATGCTTATATTCAAGTGTCCTGAATGTATATTCCCTAGATGGAATGGAGTTTCAAGTTTTAATGGATCTGGTGTATATCTTGTTACATACCAACTTTTGCGTATACCTTGAGAACATTCTGCCAATCATGATGATCTATGCTTGAGATGTGTTATAATTCATGTAACTATGTAGACGCAGAAGATAAAAGAAAAGGCTTGGTCGTGCAAATTCCAATGGAGGTTTCACAGTTGCTCCCCATTCGATGATTGGAATGCTCCTTTCTCAGAATACTGATTCTGCAACAAGTTTTTGGATTTCAAATGAACGTATTCACCTAGAACAAAAAGAAGATTTGTGGATTCCAGATGATCGCCGTACGTTTTGCAGGATTAAGCAAGGCAATAATTAATTAAGAAAGTTCTCGGATTTTAAAAGAGTGAAAAAACACGTGGCAAAATAGCAAGCAAAGGAAGAAGGCTGAAAGGAGTCTCTACGTTTCTTGTGCCTCCATCTCTCTTTATTTCATGTTTCTCTTGTGTTCCGTCTCTTTTGCTAGTCCTATATTGTTTCCAAACCAGTAGGACCTTTACAAGCAAACCAAAACCAAAACTGGAATTGGGTTTCCTTCGAACCTTTTGGCTTCTGGGTACCAACCATCTTTCCCCTCCAAGTAAGTTCTCAAGCTTCAATTTCCATATATATGATCAAAGCTTCAAAGTTATCATCCTCTCAAATTGTCAGTAGGGTTTTTTGTTCCCTGAACATGCATGCGTTTTCCCCATTTAATATTTGGGTGAAATTTCATCAGACATATATAATCAGCTTGTTGCAAACTTATGGTTTCGTATGATGTTTTTGGTCTCACTGTGTGGTACTGGGTTTGATATTGATATTGGTTTCTTTTAGGTGAAACAGCTGTATAGTTCTCACATATGAATATAGCTGAAAATAATCATATAAATCAGGCATGTTTGAATTTCGGTAATATACTGGTTATTAATTTTTGTGTGAATTTCTGCATTATGAGAGGGAAATGGTGATCAGTTGAGGTATTTATTGTTTCTTCTATGGGTTCTTTTGGTTTTTTGGATTGGAGTTTTTGGAAAAAACTGACTATATTCAGCTGTTAATGGATACTAAAAGTAACTCGATAAGTTGAAGGAAATGTATATCCTATTGCCTCCTACACAGGCTTCAATCATTTCATGTAATTGGTTTTTTCAATAGTATGGTCTCTTCTTGTGTTTGACAAGTAATTATTCGATGCTGAGACTTCTAGTCATGTTAAGAACTTAAGATCAGACTTGTCCACTGTTATATTGATGTCTTGCTAGTCTTCCATGTGGAATTAAAATGGTAACACAAATTTAGTTATAATTCTCGTAGATAAAAAACTTAATCTAATCACTGAGACAACCATCTTGAATACCCATCAGACCACTAGAGATAATGTCCGACTATAGTCCTTGTTTGATATAGTGCCTTTTAATTAGAATTGAAAATTAAGCACGTCGAATGGCTAGTCGCCTAGTCCTGAAGTTTTAAGCGTGAAAACTGATAATTGATTATGGATTAAGAAGGTGTATATGGGATATGAATGGTTGTGAGGATGTTGGTTGTGGAAGTCTCAGTTTGTGTATTACTTTGTTGAATGGGAGGTGGACATGATGTTGGTGATGTTGATTTTACTGCTGCACAATGGATGTAATGAGGGCTTAGGTGATGAGGGGTACTAGCATCTGTGCTATCCATGGTGATAGTCATGCAGATGTTGAAATCAAAATGATAAAACTTATTTTGATTATTTGCGTTCAGCAAGGTAGAGACTTGATATTTTCCAGGTTCAATAATAACTATCTTAGTAAACTGGAAGATATAAAACAAACTTTACTTCTTATCTAATATGTGAAACCCAAAATTAAGTGTTTCATTATTCTCTTGGAATTGGCTTATAAAACATTACAGTTGGATGGAATTTGCAAATTAGTTTTAGAAGCTAAGATGTGGTACCATTAAAGGATATAACAGTAAGTGTCAAAAGAAACGTGGAATCTCTGCAGAAACTAGGTACTGCTTTTACATGTCAGAAGAAACAGAACTGAAGTTTACAACAAAGAGATATTGATGAGACTGTGAGGGGGAAGGTGAAGGCGTGACGTGATTTTCTTTGTAGTTTGTTTTAGTTGTTTCGCTTTCCTATAAAAAAGAAAACTTCATCTTATATATATGGCTTACACATATGACAAATCAAATAATTACACCTATTACAAGTTTACAATCACCATCTTAATGGAGTGGTACAAAACTCCATTTACTTTTGAAGGTAGGATATATTTGGTGCTTGAATTACTGTGCTGTATGAAATCAGACTGCTTTTTGAAGTGGAATCTGTCAGTAATACAAGCCTTGCCTGATATTTCTCTTGAAACCATTTATTAAACCTGTTTCTCTTTCATCCCAACACAGCAGAGGTCACAGAGTTCTATGACAGAAGCATCACTGCCAGTAGGAACTCTTACAAACCAAACACACCTATAGGAAAAAAAAACTTCAAAACAAAAGATCTGAAACACAGCATCACTTTGGAAGGATAGTTGTAAAAGAAGTATTTTAGAATTTTGAAAACTGACCTTTCTCAAAGATGATCCAGCTCTTCTGAGTCTTCTCGCTTCATACAATCAAAATCCTCCTATTTTTCAACAGTCAAACCACCCAACGTCTCTTTATCGTAGCACATCTCCCTGAAATTACTTCATCTCCTTCTCCCCAAAACTATTAAACCTCACATAGCAATGTATTCTGTTAAGTTTACCTAGGTCAGCTCAAATCTTCTTGGAAAGTTTTAACCGAATAGATGTAGCCCTGAGCAGTGGAGCGTCAGGATCGGATTGATCTAGAGGAGTTTTTCCTGGACCCTATAATAGTGATGTAAGTTCTCAAACCTATCGTGTAGATTTTTTTTCGGAACCCAAAATCTATACTGAAGGATATGAAGAAGTTACCCACAATGTAGCAGTGGAATAGTTATTGTTGTATCTTTAATGGTCCTAGGCTAAAGAGTGTATAAGACTGTAGCCCGCATCCAACGGTGTTCCCAATATATCACCCTTTCCACATTCAACTCCTCAAAAATGGCAAAGAGAAAATGAAGAAACAACTCTGAGGAATGTCTTACCAATAGCAACAACCCAAGCCTTTTCGCATATTATTGGAGCGGCACCTGTTCTCTTGTCTAAAGTTGTTGCTAATATCAACAAACCATAGAGTGCCAAACTATCTGAGATCTAAATAGCCACTCTCCATTCAAAGCTCCAGGACCATACATCTGTATTGACCAATATTTGAATTATAACTTTCTTTCACTTGGTAATTTGTCTTTTTTTTTTTTTTTCAAAACACATCCCCCAAACCTGTTCCGTGGTCCCAGGGTCGAAACTGGGGCCTCGTGCCCAGCCCTACAACCTCTATGAGACAGGAAGCTCTAGTAAATGGCTAGGTATGTACTGTGAATGATGCCGGGAGAAGCAAGAAATGGTGAGAGACTGAGAGAGTGAATAGGGTGGGCTGGAGAGTCTTGAGAGATTAAGGAAACAGAATAGATTGTAAAGAAAGAGAGGGTTTAGAAGGGTAACAAAATAAGGGAGGTTAGGGAAGAGGATACAAGGCCAAGCCTTAACAAGACAAAATCTTAATTCATTCCAATCTGCCTCCAGATTACATTAGAAAGCCATATTTATAGGCTTCAAATAAAACCCTTAGACTCCTAGAATACCATAAGAATAATATAACTGATTAATAATAAGACTCTTAAATACATACACTTAAATAGACATAAACACAATCAAGACTCTTTAAAACACTAGACTCATAATTGTTCTTTTCATAACTGAAAATAAACCTGGCAAGACCCTTGAACTACCAAGTAGACTTTCCTTTGGACCAAAAAGGGTTGGGCTTAGTTTTGGCTTCCAAAGAGGGTATTTATTTTCCAGCCAACTTATGGCTGCTCCATCAGTGAATGGACTACGTATGCACTGTGAAGGAATTCAAACCATAGATCACATGGCCTGACCGTTCCTACTATCCACCATCGATCACTTGATGGTTAAATATGTATTGGTGTCGACCATGTTTTCGCTTGGCCTCCTCCAAACCTGTTTCATGGATCCAGGCTTGAAACTGCGGTCTCCTGCCCAACCCTACAATCTGTATAAGACAGGAAGCTCTAGCAAATAACTAGATAGATACTGTGACGGGATTCGGACAAGTAGACCACATGAGCTTAACCGTTCCTATGATCCTCCATCGATCAGACGATTGCCTGATTGTTAAATATGTATTGTTGTCAGATGATGTTTTCACTTTTTCTCTTCTAGCTTACTTTGGCAGTGGAGATGATAGCACTATACCCCTTGAATAATGGATTTAACAACTTTTTGTTAAAGACATAGCAAAAGATATTTTATCCTTTCTAATAATTGTAGTTAAACTTAAGAAAAAAATGGCACAATATATGTAGCTAAACTTCTTTGCAAAATGTGTATATAAAAGCTGAAAATCTCACACCATTTGATTTGATATTTGTTTTTGAATACTAATCACATTTTACCGAAAGCTAGAAACCTTATAAACCATTGAACAGTCATGTTATGGATTTCCTTTTTTTTTTTTTCCCTCTGCATTAGAAAGACTTTTATGTGTTGTTAAGAGCTTCTTCTGAATTTTATATAATCTCTTGCAGATGCGTACCAATTGATGCAAAGCTGATTATTGAAACTACAAAGTAGACGACGCACACCTTTTCTGTCAAGTTAATATATGATCAGTATGGATGTCAAAGGTATAACCTGGGTTGGGTGTGTGTACGAGAAATTTGAATCTATGTGCTTGGAGGTAGAAGAAAATATGTATGAGGTAAGGCCTTTGTGGTTTTATTAATCTTCACAATGAAATGCCTTTGTGGATTATTAATGTTCACAGTGAAATGGTTGCCATAGACTTCTGGATTATTGAATTTCTGCAATATTTAGTTTTTTTGCTTTATTCTTATCTTAGTGCTTGATGGCATGTTCTTTTTCTTGCCGGAGTTGTTCTTTGTGCTTGTCATAGTGTACCTGACATGCCCTCTGTCTGATTTGGACAAGGTTTATGTGATAATTTAGGGACCCTGGAGACAGTGCCCTTGTCATTTCATTCCTAAGTTCATCTAGTATTTTTGTTCTTTACTTTATGTCTTGCTCTTTTACTTTTGGACAGGACACAGTTAAATTTGTTGAAGATCAGGTACAGACTGTTGGGGAGAGTGTTAAAAAGTTTTATGCAGATGTAATGCAAGATTTGCTCTGTGACTCTTCATCGGATCGAGATGATGTATCAGCCTGTGGTTTTCCTGTTGAACATTATTCAGATGTTGATAATTCTAAATCAAAGAAAGAACATGTAAAGGTTGGTGTTGAAGAAGTTAAAGGGGATTTAGAGGTGATTTCTGCCGTGTTGAAGGATGTGAACCATACAGGATTGTTCCATAGACAGCGTGTGTATGAGCCTTGCCCGAAATCCTCAGGCAATTATGCCAAATTAGCGTGCTCCAGACAAGACCATGGTGTGAGAAGTTATAATAAGAAAATTGTTGTTAGAGAAACTCCAATCAAGGACAGACTGCCAGGGGCAAATACTGCTGTTGGAAAAGATTTCAGCAGAGTATCACTATCATGCAGTGAATTTTCAAATGAAGATCGTGACACTTCATGTGACAAACCAGATGAAGCTATAACTCCGTCTAAACCACCTGAAGGTATGAGATGTGATTCCATGAGTGAAAGTTGTGTTGTCGCAAATGGTAGCCAATGCACAGATGATGATGTCTCAGTTAACTGCCAGTCATCTGATATGATCGTTTTGGATAAATCTGATGGAAAAAGATGGAATGAGCTATTAGATTCATCAATTGGTGGGTTATCAGCAGAATTAAATGGTGATTTCTTTGATACTATTAAACTGCATTCTTTTACTGCACTCTTTTGTTTGTTCTCTATTTGTTTCTGGTTTGCTTCCTGCATACAGTTTTTTGGGGATTTTTGTGGGCATGATTATTTGCATGTTAGTGTATGCATAGTTACTAATTGACCATTTGCAGGTGGATCTATTAATCCCAGTGTGGATGCAATTGAGAGTAATATTGGTACACATGGTACGGAAATCATTCAACAATCTGACAAGCCAAAGCTCGAGGAAACTTGTGTGATGGTGAGTGGTGAAGAACTTCATTTTGTTCATCACACGGTAGCTAACTATAAGCCTTACAAGGTAGTCTCTGTATCTTTTCTTTTCCTTTTTTTTTTTCCCCTGTTTTGCCAGTGGCTTTAATTGAGAAACTTTTTTCAGAAAAAAATTCCGAAAGCCTTCACTTCGAGAACGAGTTCAGCAAGGAAGCAAGAATACGAGCAGCTTGCTTTATGGCATGGACATCATACAAAGTCAATTTTGGAAGGTGGAGAAGAGTCTAAGAAATCCCCAACTCATGATTTTTGCGAATCTGAATGGGAAATTCTCTAGGCGCCCTTGTAAATTGTAAATAAGCGTCCAACTTACTGCAGCATCCCATAGCTGATGATGGTGATGTCTAAGTTATCCAGCTTCTGAAAAATTTGAGAAAAAGTGGGCAATAGTTATGTAATCTCTTGGTGCTACTGTGCTCATTTGTGGAGTACTAAAAATCATGTCTCTGTGTACAAGATAAAGTACTTGAAAATGTTATTTATGGTACAACTCTTGGCCAACCCAAATGAGACCTACATTGTACCCAGCATGAAAAATAAATTGGCTTGTATCCATGAGCGGATAAACTATTGTTTTTCTCCTATTGGTACTGTTTTCTCCTGATATTTGTTGTAGATGTTAAAGTTTCTGAAATGGAGATCTGGAGCCTTCCGAACTGGTTGAACTAATGCTCAATGCTGCAGGTGGTGAGAATGACCCTCTTCTTGTGTTTTCTACTGATGTCTGGCATTTTCAGGTTAGATTTACAGGGGTGCATGCACGCATAATGTTCTTGCTTTTGTATGCGCGCACCTATTGCTTTTTTTGTTCTACTTCCCTTCAGTACAAGACTACAAGTAGAGTTGAACCTCAGTTGGAGATCTGAGAAAGTCATGATCAGACGACATGTTTCTTCATCTCTGCAATAAAAGATGAAACTTTTTTTTTTTGTTGAGATTCCAAAAGTGAGAGTAAGATGAAAAATTAACCTCTCTACTAGTACAAGATGGTTGATCAAATTAACCACCGAATGTTGTAATCTTTGGTTCTCCGAATGCAATTAGTTTAAGACTTATTTGTGGCATATCTACCTATTGCTTCCCTATTGGCCAATTATCGTATAATCCCTGGATCCATGATTTTTCTTTTCTGATACCGAAAAAATCTCGACTTATCCACATATCGATTCGATCTTCTGCAAATTTGAGTTTGCCTATTGGCAAGCTAAGGGTTTAAACCCTAAGCTAAGCTCGCTCACAGATTCTGGTTGATCTGCTTCATTACAATGTTGAAACTTCCTGAAATATGATTGCAGTCAACATTACATAAACTTCATGTGTTAAATATATGAATAAATATAATATTATTAATATTCTCTTTTACTTTAGATTTTTGTATGATCGATTGGAAACTAAAGGAGAAACTGACCCTTAAGCATAAGATGGTTTAGGGTATAGAAAGTTCACATAAACTACTAACATGGGGAGGAATATTTTCTGAGTGCCAAATTAAAAGAAGAGGACAGTGACTCGGAGACATTAAGCAATAAAATTTACCTCCAGGTAAACCTCACTAATCTTCTTGCGCTTCTTTCGATACATACTCGGCATGTCTAAGAATGACTTGTATACTTGCTCATCATCTTGTGAACGATTCTGCAAAACAGACATGCCCGTATTAAAAGGTCACCTTGATCTTCATTACGGTTCAGGTTGCTTCTCTATTTCATGTTCTTAGGGTTTAGCACAATAATTGATCAAGTAATCCACAATCAATATTGTCTGCTCAATATTTTGCACACCGGCCATACACACATGCAGCTTCCGAAAAGCACAATTAAGTTAGGTAAGTGCAGCCAGTTCAAATGACTAATCAATGACAAGAGGGTATGTGCCATAATTGAATCTTTGGACATTAGTCTAATTACGTAATTTTGAATCATAGTTATAGAAACAGCCCCAGTGATGCATCAACTTGTGCGAATCAAATCCATTTGGTTCTTTTAAAGTTAGGTCAATTACAACAATTTGGCTTGTGAAGTACTTAAAGTGGCTATAACGACTTTTGTCGTAAAGAGGATGGTGACCTATAAATATTAGTATATGATCGACGTCCTTGATTATATCGGCGGTTTTAAAATGACAACATTTGTTATCGAGAACGATCGACCGGAAGATGCTGCAACCTAAATGCCATTTCCCTCAGCTCAATTTGTGTGTCTGAATAACGTACAATTCAGTAAAGTATTAGACGAGATTAGCTACTCGCCGCCGTCATTGGCGGAAGAAATCGCTAAAAGAGACTTGTACGTATCCGCAGCGTGCATCTCCGGTTGTTTTTAGCTAGCTAGCTACCTGACATTAGGGCATAGAGAATTCATACTTGAATTGTCTCATGAGACACAAATCGTAACGATGACATCGTTTTATGAAGTTAACATGAATCATCATGTTACATGATAGTTGTTGTTTATCACTTGATTGAACCCAAAAGAGACGCATCACAGTCATCACTGCACAATTAAGTAGATCGATAAGAGTACGTGGAGACTAAAATTAGAACCCTTCCACTTAATGAACTTATTCACTGTCGAGCTTTAACATGCAATTAACCTGTCTAATTAAACTGTTGTTTCATAAATCCAGACATAGAAATACTTGTGTTACCGTAGAAAATGGGCGGCTAATGTCTCTAATGTTAAACCCAATAATGCATGCTTTGATGTCATAGTATGATTTTGTAAAAGATAAGATCGATCTCCTAGCTCCAAATCTCCAATCAAATCATTAATTCTTCGATGAATACATAGCTAGCTAACGCAGAGACTACTACGACGTACGTCCCCAGAAATAGTTACCCTCAGAAAAGACAACATATATATTCCGCATCATCGATCGATCTGCACATGTTTCACAATCAAATAACAGCTATTTTAATTTCACTGCCGGCCTATATATTAAAAACTAATTCTGGATTAATTAACAAAGCCTTTCATAGGACTACTGACAATAGATTATTAAAAACGTAAAACCAAATCTGGAGTCGGCCAATAATTTGTGTTAATCCCCCAATTATATTTATTTGTTTGTTTGTTTGTTTAACCTGACGCAGAGGCAGAACAGAAGGGCAAGTTGATGATGAAGTATCAATCAATCATATACAAGTTCATGTGCAACAGCAGAAGAAGGGGAGCCCCCCACAAAGAAAAGAAAGACGACGACGACCTGCGAACTGCTCCTGCTTCTTCTTCTGCTTCTGCTTCTGCTCCTTTTTCTTCTTCTTATTCTGCAGCACTACTTTGCTGGTGGAGGTCCTTCTAGGACGGTACTCACAGTAGTCATCCAAGAACATGGAGACAAATCTGTAGCAAAGTCAATTAAGTTCTTATGGCATTTTCTATTAGGGCAGGCCCTCCAGTTTATTAACCCTAGCTGTACGCAATATGAAACAAGAGACCAGAAACAATATGACAAATTAACTCTGAAGTACACCACTACTTTTGCCATGCATGCGTTGCTGATATTATCCTCATATTTCGGAGTGATATATATATATATATATATATATATATATATATATAATTGCAAGTATTCGATGTAGATATCAAGGACTACTTCATATATAGATCATCAATGGCACAGACGACGTACGTCATACTTCTGTTCATGACTCTAGCTAGCTGGGGGTTCTTTTACAACTCGATCTGGTGTGGACAAAATATGAAGAAAAATAACTAAGAACGTACACTCCTGTTTTCTCGATCGGGTTTTGTTTGTGCATGTATACAAGACTTGAACTCAACCGACACTCATGAGTCGTCCAAGTTACCTGCAGGCATTTGGGATGAGAATCTGACAAAATGGATCAGATTTCTAACTTGAATGAACCTAACATTAATGAAACGAATTCAATGGTACAGTTTTCTAACTTGTTAAAGTTGTATCAGTGTACATATACTGCTAGGATGATCGGGTAATTAGTTCATATTCAGATTTCCTATATTACTAGATCATTAATTTAATTTGTATGAACATAATAGTATATGCGTTCCACAACTAAACGAGCTAGGGGACGAGGTTTCGAAATGACCATTTTAATTAAAGGACTGTGATCGATCGAGCTAGGTTGGGAATTGACACTTGAAGCAGATGGATGATGCACATGTATGTATGCGATACGCTAACATCATCCCTACTACACATGTTGTCTATATATAGGCCAAAATGAAAAGAGAACGATAAATAAAAGGTAAGCAATATATATTGTCTGCCACTTCTTCTCGATCAATACAAATCCATATTCGTCCCAGTCTTAATCTCATCCAGATCGATCTAGCTAGCTACTACTTCCATCGTCTTCTTTAATGTCCCAATGTCTAATCGATCACAATGCTAATCACTCGAACTCACTAAACATATGCATGCCAACAAAGCGGCAGACAATTACAACGAATTAACAATATCTGTGGTACTTACGTAGTTCAGTCTCTAACTCTAATAGATACTTCTTGGTCACTTATTTACTAATAAAGTCAAAATCGATAAATAATGACGATTAAATAGGTGATAGTACGTGTTTTAGTCTCGAACCTTGACATTAGATTACAAGAAAATGAACTTCTTGATGACCAGCATGTTACAATAAGATGATGAGCATCAGGTGAGATCAATTTAATTAGGATAGTTTTTATTTTAAGAGCGCAACATTTTTTTATTATACAAACAACTGAATTGATACAACGAGTCTATCGTGAGTCGAACTTACAACCTTCCACTTACAGAAGAAGGACTAATGCTACTAGACCAAATGATACTCGGTTTAAAAGATTTTTTTATTTTTTTATTTTAGTACGGATGCAACTTGGAATTGTGAGACTTTCTCTTGTGGTTTGGCAGCCCTACTTCGAGATTCATCTGGCTCTTTAAAGAATGGTTTGGTTAGTGTTGGACAGGCTTTGCCTGCGGAATCTGCTGAAGCTCAGGCAGTTCTTCTGGGCTTAAAACTTGCCAAATCTCATTCTTTGCTTACTTTTTCTTTTGAAGCTGATTGCCTTCCTCTCTTATAAGCTTTGAAATCCCCAAAGGGATTAGTCTCTTGGTCTGTGTTTTCGTGGCTTCAAAAGATCAAGACTTTGGTTGATTCCTTTTCTTTGGTTAACTGGTCTTGGATCAGTAGGGAAGCAAATACTGCAGCGGATTGTGCAGCTCATCTTGCTTCAAGGCTGGAGTGTTCTATGAATTGGATTCATAATCCTCCTACCACTTTACTTCATGTTCTACAGTCGATCAGATGCAGTTGCGGCTCCTCCTTAGTTTTTTATAGTTTGGTTTCTGTTTTTTGTTTCTAAGCCTATGTGCTTTTGTTTCTTTCTTTGTTTGTAATGGTTTGGTTGTCAAAAAAAAAAAATGAGACTCTATCTAAATTTCTACGAAGTCCTTGTCAAACAATTATGATGGAGCATTTATGCATCACAATCTTAGACTCTGGATTTCAACACATCAAAAGAAAATGCCAAATAATTGACCTATAAACTTTATTAAATGAATGCCTATCACCTATGCATGGACACTGGCGGAACTATATTGAGACCAAGGGGTGCCATGACACCCCCTTAATTTTTTTGAACTTGTGTATTAGGCTTTACTAATCAAGGAATTTGACATAATTAGATGTAAAAACTTTCTAATTTAGAGGTTTGGCCCCCATTCCTTTCCTATTAAACTATAAACACCATTTTTTGTTACTAAGTTTAATTTATCCAATTTATTTCTCTTACCTTAATCAACTCTTGCCACATATCATATTTAATCAACTCACCATAATGAATAATTTCTTTTTTATCATTCTATTATGTACAAATACTTTATAATTGATTAACTTATTTCAGTTATTTCTCTATGTATTTAATGAATTCTAAATTTCATATTTTGTTTTCAGTTTAGTAACTTTTTTTTTGAACTGTCCAATACACAAAAGTTAATTACCTTTTGATATTGTATATATTCATATACAGTTATTTAATTTTTGAATACTATATATTTTCACTTTATAACTCGGCCCCTCTTAATATATAATCCTGGCTCCGCCCCTGTGCATGGACGCTAAACCATTTATTCTAAAGTTTGTTAATATTTGTCCATCTGGTGCTTCATTCATTACATGAAAACACATAAGGCACCTCCCCCCAATCAATCGTTTTATAATTAACCCCGCCATAGAATTGGCCGGAAAAAATCAATACTCTAAAACCTCTATGTGTATATAAAGTCGATGTATTATTTAGACCAGAATGGTCAATTCCGAAGACTAACACTCATAGATATATGCCTGCAACTTACATATCACTATGATAATTGAGGAGAAATTAAGAAAGTGATAAGTCTCTCTTTTTGTAAGGTCCATAGGGAACTTGGTGATCAAATTAGTTAGTAGCCTAGTGTGTGACAACTCACACATTGGCTGATTGGCTTATGTTAATGAAGTAGAACACCTATTCAAAATTGGTGGCCATAGTTAAGGATTAGTTTTTCTTTTCTTGAAGCAGAAAAGAAAGGATTGCTTTTGGTTTATTCAACAATCGGTGGTTCGATATGAGTACTCTGGTCCCTCACCTCAGTTTTTTCATAAGATGTTCTCACCTACTTGGTCTAACGTAATTCAATTTTACTTCAGAGGTAGTGATTGTAGTTCAATTGAGCTTAATTATGAGCATAAGTGAAGATGAGGTTTAACTTCTCCTTTTTTTGTACATTCACAAAACAATACAGTAGCTGCTTAAAGACTACAATGTTTATTTTGTACGCCATGTATAGTTTGGTTAGATTGTGACATTCTAAGTTTTGAAACAAGCACTGCCCATGTTATTAATTGGATGCATGATTGGCGAATGCAGTACTATGTCTTAAACGAGAGAGAGAAAAAGAAAAACTGAATACTAGTTTGACATTCCTTCTAAACCAAGCCATTATTCTTGACTTTAGATTGAGGAACACCATTTATATATCGACCCTTAGAAAGAAAATTTCAGAAATTAATGAAGATGCAATGTCAAGATTGCAAATGATTTTTTATTTTTTTTGTTGAATATAAGGGCTAGAAGGCAGTCCTCACACCGTTACCATTAATGAAACCGCACAATAGAAAGGGGGACATAAAACCTAAACCCCAAAACATAAGAACACCTAAAAACAATATTAGGAGACTTTACACAACCTATGCATTTAAGCAAGAACCGTTGAAGGCATTTACATTTTTATTCTTAATGATGTGTCTTGACCGAATTTTCTTCTTATTAGACTAAAATATCTCTTAGATATCTGCCCCTGATTAACATGGATTCTTTATGCAATGTCTATATAAAGGCCAATCTATCAATGAATGAGTAGATTTTTTTTCTCTCGTATTCTCATACTCTACAACATGTTATCAGACTTTGTGCCCTAACTAAAAGATAATAGGCCAACCATCCCGAAAAAACCCTAAAACCTTCGAAAACCCAAACTTTTTCCCAAAACCCTAATCTGCCCGTTTGGTTTTTCCCAATTTCCGGCCGGATTTTCTTCTCTCCATGGCCGGAATTACATATCCACAAAAAACCTTGACGTCCAGGTTCTAACCGCACCGGTCTCACCCCGAGAACCGACCGGAAAGAACCTGAACCGGTCGTCAGAATTTTCCAGACCGCCACCGTCATCGACCACCGATTCACCGCCTTTCCGTGCTCCGATAGACCTGATTTTTGGACAATAGCTTCCTCTTCCAGTGGTACTCCATTTGTCAAAATTTCAGCTCCAAAATCGAAACAGAAGTAGGTGAAAAGTTATTTTCTCCTCTCCACAGCCTCTATAAACCAAATATATCAAGATTGCTCGTCTTTCAAGGAAAGCTAGAAAGGTTCCAAACCCTCGGTCAAAGCCTGTCATCGACTCAAACTTATCAGAGGTAAATTTTTAATTAAGGTTACTGCTTATTTCAATTCATAGTTCGGGCTTAGTAGTCTTTCCATTTATCCCTTCTCTATGACGAGATTGGGTTTTAGGGGGGAATAGGTTTTGGGAGTTTTATTGGGGCTCCCATTCTCTATTAAACTTTGTGACTGCGACATACACGTCACTATATATTTGCGACTGCGATTACGCGTCGCTGTGACAGCTGTGAGCGTCGCCTACAAGGGAAGAATCGATTGTGACTGCGCTAACGCATCACCTACTTTTATTTGCATCGATTTTATGACCACATCCTTGGTTTATTGACTAGTTCCAATCCCCTTGTCTTTTGTAGATGACTGAGTCATCCAGGCCCGAGTTCGAAATCCTCGATAACCGAGGTAAGGAATATGACCGATGGGTGTTCGATGTGACGAATACGTTCATCGGTAAGCAGTTGACAACCACCATTTTTCCGCCGTCGAATGGCCCTCTAGCAAGTGACGAGGCCAAGACACAAACCCTCATGTTTCTGAGGTGCCAAATTCATCCAATTCTGAAGAAACAATACCTGAAAAAGGGAAGACTCCAAAGATCTATGGGATGTCTTGAAGCAACGCTTCAACAACGTACATGATGTACTCATTCCAAAGTTAACTACTCATTGGGAATCCATTAGACTAATGGACTTTGCTAAAGTTGAGGATTACAACCAAGCTATGTTGGACCTCCAAGCAGAACTAAGCTTTTGTGGTGTCGACAAGACTGACAAAGATATGATTGAGAAGACTTTGTACACTTTTCTGCTATCAATATCGCCTTGAGTATGAGCAGAACCGCGTTACGTCGTTCAATGACCTCATATGCATGCTAGTAAAGAAAGAGCGGCAACAAGAGATTATCCTCAATAACAATGCAAGGCCGGTTGGGACTAAGAAGATTCCTGAGTCCAACCAAACTAGTGGAGGTAAAGCTCCAAGGAAAAGGGGAAACAAAAAACCTGCACCATATGAACGTGAGCAGAATCAGCCACGTGGTCGCGGTAATGGCAATAATAGACATGGAAACAACCACAACAACACTTGGAGGCGTGATGACAGAAATTTTGCCCCTCCTAGGAACAATAACCGCGGCTGTGGCCGCTAAGGTGAGAAATCAGGCCAAGGCCGAAATGTTCCCTCTAACTTGAACCAGAAGAGGCGATCTCCATGCTATATTTGCGAATCTACCACTCACTTGCATCATGATTGCCATGCTAGCAAAAAAGCTATTGATACCTACAGAAGACACAAGTAGTACTTGGCTTAATAAGCTAACTTTACTAGGGGAGATGACATTGGTGCTGAGGCTTCCACCAATTTCACCATAGCAAATTTCGAAGCTAAGAAGCAAGCTGGTCATGCGCACATGGATGCTGCAGATTTTGATTAAACTCTTTTGATTAGATGTTTTTTTCTTTGTTATTTTCTGTTTGGCACTTGTTTAGCCACAATTATTTTCAACTTTTCAGTCAGTTTTTATGGAATTAGACATCCTTTGATGTACTTTTGAGTTAGTATTAATAAAATATCTCCTTTACGTTTCACAATGTTCAGTTGATTAAGAATTTATTCTCTTATGAATGGTTTAAATTGCATAAATCTATAAGCTTCATTACATGGCAAATATACTAAATCCACATGTTTTTGAGGTCTTACAATTGGTTATGGCATAAAGAATGACAAAACATATGCAAAAATTATGAAAAAGGGCGAAAAAACACTAAGGCATCAAACTGTCGTGTTTTGGCATTGTCATAGCACCCCTAAGCGTCTCTGCCGCGTGCTAGGCAACTGCCTGCGCCCCTAGAGGGCCCCTTCCACAGCCTTCAGAGCCTATGCCGGCGGCAGGCCCTTGCTGCTCCCTGACTGCGCTACTGGGTACTGTTACGCGTCGTTGAGCCCCTGCCCGCCGTCTTGCACTCCCGCGCCCCTGTGCATCTCTACGCACGGATAGGCCCTCGGCCGCCCTGCTGTGCGTGTCCCGCGTATTGCCGTGCCCCTGTGAGCTCCTAACGGGCTTATGCTTTCTGCTAGCGCTGTAAGCGCACTTCTAGCGCCTTTTTTTTAATGCAACTACCGAGCCTCTTGGCTGGCCAAATTGCTGTAACTTCATGAAATTAATTTTCATACCGTGTAATTGCACTAAATCAGGATTCCAACTTGGTTCAATTTCCGATTAACCCCTCTATGTTTCATTAAAGTGTTCTCCTTGTCTTGATCTAAGACTAATTATTTTCACACCTTTATGTTGATGTCTCGTGGCGAAATTGAGTATTTAGCAGAGTGCTAACAGTGGGACTACCCACACTATTCTACAGAATAGACTATTATTTACAGACTTTGTGCCTTACAAATCCTCAGTAACAACCATGATTGGTTCCTCTCCTGTAATTCAACGCATAGACAATGCGCGGTTCTTATTGCCAAATGACACAATGATACAAGTCATTGACGCGCTTTACGCGCCTAAGGCTAATTGAACCTTACTATCATTTAGGGACATTCGTGCCAACGGATTTCACCTGGAAACGTTCAATAAGAATGGACAAGAGTTTTTGTTTATCAACTCTGTTTTGGCCACGATCCTCAGCGAGGGGTCTAGAGGTAACTAGTGAGCAAAGAAATAAGGAGAGATTGCGGGCGTGCCACCTCGCGAACTAGAAAAAGGTGTTGTGCGAGATCTTGACTTCTTGATCAGGCGGGGGGGGGGGGGGGGGGTTCTAGGTGCCACCTCGCTGACGAGGAATTTACGAGCACAAGGGAAATCGATACTCACGGTATGTTGCGAGTAGAGCAACAAATAAGGAATCAGGGTGATCGGGGGCAAGTCCAAGAGGGCTCAGAAACTAAGGCGCGGACGCACTTAGGGTTAGGGTTTCTAGTAGCACGAAGGAGATTAACTGAGTTACAGCCTGTTTGTATTGTTTGTAAAGTTTGTGTATGTGTAAGGGAGATTGTGTGTAAACCCTAGAGCCCCTTATATAATAGCTTGCCTTGTGGCAGAAGAAAGATAATCAGAATCCAAGTCGGACTCTGAAACCCTAATACCACAAGAATACTGTTTCACCCACGCAGACCAACCATCTTGTGGGCCTTTAAAGGGCTTTTTATTAAAAGGGCCACATGGATTGGCCCAAAGCATATCAAATACTTGTAAGAGTCTTTAACAACAAATATGATGCACGCGGACTCCGCACGTTGCTTATTTGTTAAGTATCTTATGCGAGCCAGTACACCTACATGTACTCCGCCTTGCCTAACCTACGCGAAGTGTGACCTTGCCTCGCCTACACAGAGTCATCTTGCAAATCCGCGCGAAGTCCTTTGTGCGCGAGCTCTGTAATTCGCGTGAAGTCATTTCGCACACGAACTCTGTAATTCAGCTCTCGTGGTCTCACTGGCGGGCCATTACTTGTAAACCTAAAGAACTTGGGCTCGCCGGTGCGACGCGGACCCAGAGTGTAATTAATATTCACTTGTACATTTTACAGTCCAGTAAAGTATTATTACTTGGATAAAAATGTCCTTTGTCTCAAATATTGCCCCTAGGCCTTGAGCTTTGGATTGTCTAAGCAAAGAGGCCTTATTGAACAATGTCATGACAATTCAAAATTTGGAATATGCTGACGTTTTGGCGCCATTGCGACCTTCATCTCGCTGATGATGGGGGCCAAAGTTTTGAGGTGCGAACTCCCAACCAACTCGCGAGACAACTTGGTTCTGTCCAAGGGGTTTCCTACTCACTGCGTAGCGAGCAGGTATGTATCCTGACAAAAATACTGGCGAAGCGAACTGAGTCATCTCGTAGCCTTGAACATAAGATTGGCGAGACGAACCATTGAGAGAAACGAACCTCGCCAGCCTTGACTCTCCGCGTGTACAGGCTATAAAGGAAACTTAAGAGATCCAGCTTCATTTCACCTGTCATGTTGCCCCCCGTGTATGAACTTTTTCTACTAGGCAACAAGCCTTCCATTGAGATTAGGTAAAGGTCTCTACGCGACTGTTTGCTTGGGAAGCAGGAAGTCACTATAGAATCATTCATTCACCTTATCTCTAAGGCCCGAATCTCGGAGCAAAATCTATATGCAGGACACATGTCAAAGGGAGTTAGTCTCTTCTTTCTATAAGAGAATCTGCTGGCCGGGGTTCAACATCAACCAAGTCTTTCTGCCCCCTCGCCATGGATCCCAAAGCAGCTTATGGAACCTATATGAGAATATAAGAAGGGAAAAAGATGTAATGTCATTATTTAGGACCTTTGGAATATGCCGAAATCTTGTATTTATCTGTTGTTTAGACTTTACACGTTCATAATGAAATGAAGAGAGAAATGAAGAGATTAGCGTAACTAATCTGCATGTAAACTTTATTTAGGGCCTTTGAAATAGGCCCTAATCATGTATTGGTTTGTTGGTTAGACTTTGCACGTTTACAAATAAATGAACTAATTACATGTTTCTCTCTCGGGTTGCCCAGTTGTGGGAGGCGGCAGAGTGCTAGCGCGATGGCACAGAGCACTATGAACAGTGGTCGCGGGGTCAGGAGGAGGTGGAGGATCCTCGCGTTCCCAAACGCTAACTATATGACGCTTTAAAAAACGACCATTGATAGGATTGTGATGGAGGGTGCCGTCAAGGTCGCGCAAGTGGTATGCCCCCTTGGGCAATATGCGATGAATAATAAAGGGTCCTTCCCACTGCGCGGACCACTTCCTACGGCCCTCAGTTTTCTCACCCAATGGTTACACGGTTTGCCACACTACTTGGCTCTCGGCAAAGCTCCGTCCGTGGGTAACTTTATCATAGGACCGCGCAACGCGCTGCTTCTTGAGGATGAGATTGTTGAAAACAGTGATTTTGTGTTCGTCGAGGTCTTCAAGTTGCCTGGACGTAGTCGTCACCAAGCAATTGGTGCTGTTCCTGGATGTGAAGCGATGCGACATGAACCTCAAGAGCAAGGACGACATCATGGCCAAACATGAGAGCATAGGGCGTGATATCTGTCGGACTACGCTTGGAGGTGCGGTAGGCCCACAAAGTTTGGTAAAGCTCTAGATGCCAGACGCGGGGGTTCAATTCTAGTATCTTGCGCAAGATACTAAGGATAACCTTATTGCATGCCTCCGCCTGACCATTGGACTGTGCATAATAGGGGGTCGAATGCAGGAGCTTGATACCATAGCAGGTGAGGAACGTGACTACGGAATCAGCCATAAAAGCTGCCCCCGGGTCCATCACGATGCACTCCGAAATACCGAAATGGGAGATAATGTTGCAGAAGATAAAATTTCGGACCTTGAAAGGATCGACTTCAACCCACTTGGTAAAAAAATCAGTGGCCACAATAATGAACTTATGCTGCTTTGAGGAATGGGGGTGAATGATGCCGACTAAGTCTATCGCCCATCCTCGACTTGGCCATGGTTTAATAATCGGCTGTAACAGAATGTTGGGGATGTGTTGCACTGGTCCGTGAGCCTGGAAATCTTGACAACCTTTGGCGAAAGCAATACAGTCCTTGAAAATGGTAGGCTAGTAATAGCTGTGGCGACGGATTAACCATCGCATTTTGGGCCCTGCCTGGTGTGAACCACAAACCCCACAATAAACCTCACGCATGAGCTGTTTAGCTTCATTGTCATACACACAACGGAAATCATTACCGTCTTCCCCATGCCGGCGAAGCACGAAGTTGAGGGCGAGAAACCTCATTTGTCGGGAATGAGTGGCATCATGAGGGTTCATGAGATAGGCGATAAATGGTAGCCGCCAATCCTCATCAATAGGGTCTAAGGCAGCGACGTCAGGAGAGTCTGCCTGATATTTCCCCTAGTAATAAAAGAAGGAAGAATGCGTCGTTCAACCTTGAGTAGTCGTTCGCGCACTCTGTCTCGCAAACTAAGGCCGGAGGCAATTTGTGCGAGCTCATTTGCCACGAAGTTGAATTCGCACGGTATGTGCTCAATGTGGACGTCATCAAGACGGTCCAATAAGTCAAATGTTTTCCGCAAGTATGGCTCAATGGATGAACTCATGCACTTGAACTTCTCCACCAAGTGGTTGACGACCAATAAGGAGTCGCCAAAGACTTGAACCTCGTGGACTCCTAAGTCAAGCAAAATTTCCAGTTTGATGATGAGCACCTCGTATTCCGCCTGATTATTTGTATATTTGAAATCCAGCTGGAAGGAGTTAGAAAAACGATCACCTGCAGGGTTCTCAATGGCGATTCCGGCACCTACAACGAGTTCAGTACATGATCCATCAAAGTAAAGAGGCCATGGGCTGAGGGAAACAACGACGAACTCTAACTCGCAGAACGCAGTTAGCTCGGTTGGTGGGTGATGAGCGAGGAAGTCCACTATGGCCTGTCCTTTTATTGCTTTTTGCGGAACATATCGCAAGGAGAACTTAGACAAAGCCAATATCCATTTACCTATACGTCCTCGTAGTATAGGGCGGGAAATCATGTATTTGATGAGATCGGACTGAGTGATCACCACCGTGGTAAAAGCTAACACATAGTGGCGGAGCTTGCAACCTGCAAAGAATAGGGCGAGACACAACTTTTCCATTGGATAGTAGCGCGTCTCGCAATCGGTTAACACCCTGCTAAGGTAATAAATGACGTATTCCACCACGTTCTCATAGTCTTGTGCCAAGAGTCCGCCAATGGACAAGTCGGCAGTGGTGATGTAGAGTTTAAACGGAACGCCAGGGCGAGGTGGAACCAAAACAGGTGGGTTCGTAAGGTAGTCCTTGATACGATCAAAGGCCTCTTGGTGTTGTGGCTCTCATACGAACTCGGTTACCCCCTGGAGTTTTAGGAGAGGTGAAAAGGGTTGAACCTTCCCTGCTACGTTTGAAATGAAATGACAGAAGAAGTTGATTCGCCCGATCAGTTTTTGGAGCTCCTTCTTGGTTGTAGGAGGTGAGGCGCTTATTACCGCTTGTGCCTTGTCTTTGGGGATCTCGATACCCCTTTGATGGACCAGAAATCCTAGAAAGTTGTTTGCCTCCACGACGAACACACATTTGGCGGGGTTCATCTTCAGGTTATGTCATCGCATCCATGTGAAAACCTATCGGAGGTCCTCAACGTGTGTCGCCCACATTTTGGTTTTAACCATCACATCATCTATGTAGACTTCAATTAATTTGCCCATGATATCATGAAAGATGAGGTTCATGGCGCGCTGATATGTTGCCCCCGCATTCTTGAGCCCGAAAGGCATGACAACATATTCAAACGCACCTGCAAACCCGGGACAACAGAAAGCGGTCTTGTGGCGATCTTCTTCAGCGACAGGAATCTGATGGTATCCAGCGGTTCCGTCCATAAAGGATAGCACTTCATGCCCCGCAGCTGCATTAATGAGGAGGTCGGCGACAGGCATGGGGTATATATCTTTAGACGTTGCATTGTTAAGGTCCCGGTAGTCAACACTGACCCGCATTTTGCCGTTCTTCTTGCGGAGGAGAACTATATTGGATAGCCATTCGTTGTACTTAGCCACGCGAATGATACATGATCGGTGCATGTTCTCAATTTCTTCCTTGACTACTATTTGGGTCTCATTTCGCGCGTCGGTCAGGGTAAGTTGGCAGCCGGTGACAAACCAAGTCTGGGGACAGGCCGGGCATGTCTTCGAACTTTTCGGTGAAGAAATCCCTATACTCGCGTAGTAGGGCAAGCAATTCTTTTCGCTCTTCCTCTGCCAACTTAGCACTAATGGAAATGAGCAGGGGCTTTTCTACAGTCCCCACGTCAACTTGTGAAATGGGGTCGCGGACCTGAGGTGGTGTGTCGTCCAAGGCAGCGGGAGCTAACTGAATAACTTCCTCCTTGGTATCGGTATAATCCATTATTTCATCTACGTATTCCATGGTTGCAACCTTGTCGTAGGCTTCACGTTCTGCCCAGTATGTCAAGACACACCCCGAATTTCACCCTGAAACCCGAAGTAAGTTTTGCGGGGACCACCTTCAAGGAAAATTTACCAAAGAACTCGGCAAACCTCCCTTGAAAATGGACAACCCTAACCCGAAAAATTACAGAACTACCATCTTAACAATTATAAATCATCCTCCAATTCAACCATAAATAACCGGATAAAATTATACAAATAATCCCAAGAGTATTCAGAGATACTAAACCAACAAAAGTAAAAAAAATACCCTAGTAGGTTAAGCAGTTAACCTACTGGTGAAAAGTAGCTGAGAGATGGGTGACTATGCCGTGTCGCCTCCTACTAGACCCAACCAAAACTCTGCAGACTGGGTATTTTTAAAATGTTAGAGTAAGTGGACGAAAATAATTCTAATAAAATATTTATGCTTCCCCAAAATTTATTTCCATAGAAAACACGATGGATGTGACAGCACAAAACCTTTAACTCGAAATTTCTTAACACATACCTAACCTTGCTGGACTCCCAAACTTTATAAAATGACATCTCAGGTTAAAATATATATATATATATATATATATCAGTATGTATTTACATTCGTCATATTCCTTGTACGAATTCTATGAATAAATACGAAAACTAGAAATTCATACAAGGCTACGACGCTGGCGTCTAATGCTCACGTCACACCATAATAAAATTTTACATCATTATGGCGGAAAAGCACGAGTGAACATATATATACGCGCATATTCCCTATATAAATTATTATATTTATATAGGGTTACGACGATTGCGTCTAACGCTTCCGTCACACCATAATGAAATTTTACCTCATTATGGCGGAAAATCACATATAGCTAGCTAGCATTTATTTATATACATACTATTCTCATAAACATTCATATATGAATATAATCACCGAAATTCTCAATTTCAGTTATTTTCCAACAAAAGAAAATATTCATCTATAAATCATTGCATGCACATTATTTAAAAACAAAGGTTCACTCATAAATTATGCCTAAGCCTGATGTCAGTCGGATGTCTCTTCAGCTCGGGCCTTCTCTCGTCCTGTTCCAAAAACATATTTAAACCTTCAACCAAATAACGACGCTTATAAATAATAGGCAAAATAAAATGTGAGCTTCGCGTGCTCAATCATGCCTAACGCCCTTAATCTTAAATTCGCGACAAACTAAATTTCACCGCAATATCTCGACATCCTTAAAATCACCTTCCACCGTCTTAACCATAATTAATCCAATAGCCGTATTCTACCTTATTAATCAGCCAAAATTACCAAACTTTAAAAATTCCCAAACCTATCCAAAACTCCTCCAAAAATTCCAAAGTTCACACCATTAAACTCCCCTTAAAATTCCACATTAAAAACCCTTTTACAGCGGCGGCCGGCAGCCAGCTCCGGCGACCTCCAATGCCTATCAAATTTTGATAGTACATTCCTCTCAACCTGCTCTACAACTTTCCTAACTAGCTCAAACACCAAAATCAAGCCTAACTATGCCAATTGAACAAAAACATAATTAAAGCCCTAGAATTTCAAACACCGATTTCTTCTTACCAAGGCCGAATCGGGACGAAACCTTCTGAGGGATTGAAGTACGGGAGGAGATCTTTCTAACAAGCCAAGGATCGCTAGCTTTGGAGGCCGAAGGAGGGAGTTCTGGCGACGGGAAGTTTTGGGCAGTCGGGCCTTCCGGGCTCGGCTGCTCCTTCATGGCGGTGCTAGACGCTCGGACACCAGCCCAAGAAGGGAGAGGAAGAGATGGTGGTTCGATCGGGACCGGTGTGGGGGCCCAGGTCGGCTGGACGACGTCAGCCGAATGCGGAGAAATCCGGTAGGGAGAGAGAAAGGCTCGGGGAAGAAGAGAGAGAAAAGAGAATGGGTTTGGGCTTTTTTCCAAATCGGTTTCTCCCGATCCACAACTTAATACCTAACTCCAAAACACCCTAAAAATAAAACCCCAATAAATATTACCTTTAATTAGCTAAAATTTACCATTTTTACAGTCGTCACATTTTTCTCCTACGAATAATTCCTTCGAAAATAGTCGTCCTCCACAACCTCTCTGAGGACCAATTAAACTATAAACTTAATGACGAAGAGGGTTAAACTCTTATTAACATCATACTAGTAAATAAAGTAAAATTTAAGAGTCGGGGTGTGACATAGTATGAAAGGAGTCTTTCATACAGGGAGTCGCCAACCTCGCGTGCCTCGTCTGAGGAGGCATTATCCATCGGAAGGTTGTAGGGGATCCGCGATGGTGTGAGGACGTTGTAAGTCGTCTTTCGCCTGGGTGAGTCCCCATCTCGTTAAGTTAGAGGCCGTGACCCCATAAGGGCGGCCTTTAGAATCGACGCCTTGAACATCTAATGGGCCCAAGTCAGTATGGTAATATCAGGCATCATTGAAGTTCGCGGAAATGGAGAAAGGACGCGGATCAGCTTTATTGATGACCGCTTCACGTTTCTCAGTATCTCAGATCATGAGTTCTTGGTGCATAGAGGAAGACACGCAAAAACTTATATGGATCCAGTCGCAGCCTAGGATCATGTTGTAGGAGGAAGAGCATTCGGCCACTAAAAAGGTATAGACCCTTGATGCCGGTCCCACTTTGACTCGTAAAAATAACAAGCCTAGAGTTCTGGAGACTTGTCCGGTGAAGTTCTTGACTGTCAAGAACTTGGTTTGGATCATTGAGCGCAGGATACCAAAGAGTCTCATGGTGCGGGTGGTAACGACATTCATCGCAGCTCCGGTATCGACCATGATCTTGTTGACCATGATCCCTTCAACTTCAGCCGTAATGTACAATGGCCTCATGTAAGTGGCCATGTCTAGGGTTGGTGTGGAGAAGGTCAGAGTCGGCATGCGTGTGACCCTGCTTGTAGCTTCCATTTGTTGAGCGTCTGCGGGTTCCGCCAGGACTAGACCCATCTCGCTACTATAAGGCGGGGACATGTCGCAGACATTTTCACATTGTGTTTAGGACCCATCAGGTCTGGGATATTCGTCGCGTTGCACATTGTATTTGGCGGGAGAGCATATCTTTCGAATATGAAAAACATCATTCCGACCTGAAAAGAGAATTGCTCGCGGACTGGGATCAGCGGAACCTCAATTATCCCATGTTCACCTTCGAGAACTGCAAATGCGCTCTCCGTAGGGTTGACCTCTTCGTCCTCAGGCCATGCAGAGACTTCAACCATATTGCAGGTGAATGATTCCTCCTGCTCTTCTTCTTGGTCTTCATCTAAGTGAAGGCTTGGCTCGGAGTGGACCTCGTTGTCATATGAGTATCCATTGAGAAGCTAGGCCATCTTCTGGGTGAAGTTAGGGCTAGCAGGAACATTGTCGGCGACTGGTGGTGCGTTAGTCTCCGTCTGCTGTGGCCACCACACGAGTTTGGTTGAGGACTGTTTGTCCTCGGCTGTCTGCTTATTTGCAGCTAGAGGAACCTTGGCTTTATCATTTTCCCTCGACCTAGGAGGGGCTGGGACTCGTGGTTCCCTCTTTGCCTCGGGTTCCCGGTGAAGAGGCTCCTGGGGCCGTGATGACCGAGGTGACTAGCGCCTTGGCTCAGGCTCTGAGGTAGCGAACAATCTTTCCTTTACTGGAAGAGGTGGTTCCATTCTTCATTCAGCCTTCGGCGATTGCCTGCGCCTCAATGGTGGAAGCGAGTCCATTCGTTGTTCAGCTTCGGGCGATTACCTGCGCCTTGGTGGAGGAAGCAGTTCCCTTCTTCGGTCAGGCTCCAATGATGGTTTGTTCCTGGTAGGGCGCGGATCCTGGCTTGGTGGTACGGTGAGGCGACAGAAGACATTTGCCTTTAGAGCAGGATCATCTGCTACATATACACACACCCGTGGAGGCGTTACAGGTGGCCTTTGGAGTATAGCATGTAGGCCTTCGGCTTTTCTCCACATCCTTGTAGGTGTCTATGCGAGCTGCGAGGGTCAAATGAAGCCATCATCGACAGCTAACAAGGCACGCAAGATGCTGCCATACTTCTTCTCTAGCTTCCGCTTCCTGGCCTTGGTGATAGTAACTAGCATGCCCCCTTGCTGTGTGTACCATATCCCCTCCTTGATTGCGGATATGGATGTCGGGGGAATGTAGGGGTCAGTTAAGATACCTTGCCAAGGACTTGAAGCCTCGTTCTCCTGGTGCTTGCTGCCAGAGTCTGATATATCCATCTCGCTTGAAGCTGGAGACGAAGGTACTTCTTTTTTCCAATGTCATTGGACGAACGTCTCGAGGCATTTGATCCTCTGTTCCAGCTCTTCGCCAGTCCTGGGACTCACGGGTTGGTAATTCTTAGCGGGGGACGGTTCATTGTCTCGCATGATAGCTTTGCCCTTATCTTTTCTTGAAGGGCGATCTGGCCGCAGTTTGGCGACTAACTGCCCTGTTGGGTCATGGTTTCCACTTTGGTTTGCCAGCACGGTATAATCATTCACGTGGGCCCGCATTTGGGGATATGTCCAATGTGATTGCGCGCTGGCCGATGCGAGGCCAGCGATGTCAGTAGTTGTGATCATGAAACCGCCTTTATCCTCAAAGTGAATGTACTTGAGGTTGAGCCAGTCTTGGACTTGCTCGCGGAGCTGATAGCAATCGCAAGTTTTGTGTCCCCAGCTATTATGGAACTTGCAGTGTATGCGGCCTTCCTTGTATTCTATGTAGGGTAAGGCTCCCGACACTATGACAAGTCTGTCATCAATGAGATCGTCTAAAATCTCATGTGCGAGATTGACGTTATAGGTATACTGGCGAGATGGCAGAACTGCGTCGTCATTGCCCTCCTCGCGGCCTCTCTTAGGTGCCCGACGCGGGTTGTCATCCTCTAGGTGTTCAGACAAGTCCAGTGTGACTCTCCGTTGGCCTGACTTTGGCACCTGGCGAAGGCTGTTCTCCTCCGGCTGGTCGTTCCAATTCACTTCGACCATGCCGACCACAGGCGGAAAAAGATCCATATCCATAAACAAGGCTGTGCTCCCCGGCGTCTTTAGTTTCAGGGCACCAGAGTTAAACCAAGTCTGCAGTTGGTCGCGGAGCTTGACACAATCTTTGGTGTCGTGATTATGGATCTTGTGGAATGCACAATACTTTTTGTCCTTCAGCTCCTCCTTGGATGAGATCTTGTGATCCAAGCGCACGTACTTCGCCTCTATCAAGTCATTAAAGACAAGATGAGCGTTTTTCACGTCATACGTGTATGACTTGTATTTGGGCTTGGTCCATGCAAAAGACTGAATGGTGATTGGCTCGCAAGTCATTTTGAGATTCTTCAGTTTGTGAGCCAATTGTTTCCCAGTCAGTTCGACTGCTCCGAAATCATATTCCGGTGCAGCCTCAATTTCCTCCTGCCTTTGATATTAAGGATTAAACGTGGGGGATTAGAGGCTGAGTGTCCCCACCGTTTTGTTTCTCCCTGGCATGTACGTCCCCTTCGAGGCATTCACTTTCTCATCCACTTCATTGAGGATCAGTTCGTAGCTTCCGACCTTGTTAATTAGGTTGCCCATGAATGTGAAGCGCTCCCCATGGTGATTCAGCTGCTGGCAATGCTCGAGGCCACATATAGCCAACTTAATAGCTTCCTGCTCAAGTAGTAGGTAATCACACTTGGCCTGTTGGATCTTGAAATGTTGGAGGATGGAGATTCCCGACTCCATGCTCTGCTAGCTCATTTGGGTGAGAGAATCAAGGCCGACCTCTAGCTCAATGGTGTCGTAGGTCTGCCGAAGCAGTCTCTCCATGGTAGGCCAGTCCACAATGGATCCTGGCTTCAATCTGGAGTACCAGCTGAAAGCAGCTCCAGACAGAGAAGTCCCGAAGAGCTTGAGCTTGAGAATGTCATTATTTCCATATTGGCCGTACTAGACTTTGAAGCGAACCATATGAGTTGCTGCATCTTCCCTTGTCTCCCCGGAGAAAGTTGTGAAGACGATATTCTTAAACTCATGGGGGAAAGAGTACTGCGCCACACTATTAGGGTAGGGGTCGCGATACTGCAAGTTAGCATCACCTTTTCCGGTTTGCTCCTTGACTATGGTGGCGATAAGCTGGAGTCAGTCGGCGGCCGTCACAGGTGCGGACTCTGCTCCCTCCTCATAGTTCGACCATGCAGAGAAACTGGCGGCCCGTCCAACATTCTTGGGAGCTGGGCTGGAATGGGCTATAACCGGATCATCTAGTGTCCCGGCTCCTTGGAGTGGCGAACTGTTAAACCCCTTAAAGGTAGCAGCAGAGTTATGCCCAGCCCCTACCCTGAACTATGAGGTCTTTTGAACCCCGACCTTCGAATTTCCCCTGGGGCGTTCATTGGGCGGGATGTACTTGGATGATCCCTCGTTCGCGCTTGCGCCATTTAGATTGAGAGCACGATTCTATGGTGCTTGAGCCCTCATCCAGTCCTCCACTTCAAGAACCTGTAAGCTCAACCTGTCGTGTTTTTCTTTAAACTCGTCGAGCTTTTCCAAGCTATTCTTGCTGCCAAAGAACGATGCGTTCTGCTGGTCATGCAACTTGGTATCGTGGTCGACCAAGTGGCGAGTTTGCTCATTCACTGTTGCGCGAGTGAGCGTCAGGATCTCTACATGTTATTTCACAGTCTCCGCGTTCTGCTTCACGGTCTCCGTGTTCTGGTCCAAATCCGTTTGGATTCGTTGAAGGGTACCTTCGACGAGGGCCTTAGTCTATGTGAACTTGCCCTTTAGATGGCTATAGTCCTCACTGAGTCTGGTAAGTTTGTCATGGGTGGCCTGCATAAGGGGCCTATCCTGTTTGGCTTGTTCGGCGAGGTCTAAGAGCTTTGTTGAGTGGTGGAGGCCTATGTTGTCAAACCCTGGATCCGACCTTTGAGCTCCGCGAACTTCTGGAAGATTTGCTCCATAGACGGAGTAGAACCTGTGTCTTAGGTTGGCTGTGTGCCTACCATGGCGATTTCGCTGAAGTCTGGGTTACAAAACTGAGCAAAAACCTGTTCTTGGGTGAGAGAACGACAAGCCGCACTGTTATGGGGCTTGTATCGTAGTGATCTGTGCTTAAGATAGGAAAGCTGAGGCTTCCGATATTGCGATTCCCCTAGTTTCCCTATGTTTAATTGCTTGTACTCCCTGTCCCACTGGGCGTGCCAATGTTTTGATCACAATCCTTAGCGAGTGGTCGAGAGGTAACTAGTGAGCAAAGGAAAAAGGAGAGATTACGGGCGTGCTACCTCGCGGACGAGGAAAAGGTTGTGTGCGAGATCTTGACTTTTTGTTCAGGCGGGGGGGGGGGGGGGGGGTTCCAGGTGCCACCTCACAGATGAGGAATTTACGAGTACAAGGGCAATCGATATTCATGGTATGTCGTGAGTAGAGCAACAAATAGGGAATCAGGGTGATCGGGGGCGAGTCCAAGAGGGCTATGAAACTAAGGCGCGAACACACTTAGGGTTAGGGTTTCGAGTAGCATGAAGGAGATCAACTGGGTTACAGTCTGTTTGTATTGTTTGTAAAGTATGTGTGTGTGTGTGTGTGTGTATAAGAGAGATTGTGTGTAAACCCTAGAGCCCCTTATATAGTAGATTGCCTTGCGGCAGAAGAAAAATAATCATAATCCAAGTCGGACTCTGAAATCCTAATACCACAAGGACATTATTTCACCCGCGTGGACCAATCATCTTGTGAGCCTTTAAAGGGCTTTTTATTAACAGGGTCACAAAGATTGGCCCAAAGCATGTCAAAGACTTGTAAGAGTCTTCAACGACAAATATGATGCACGCGGACTCCGCCTGTTGCTTCTTCGTGAAGTATCTTATGTGAGCCAGTACGCCTACATGTACTCCGCCTCGTCTAGCCTACGTGAAGTGTCACCTCGCCTCGCCTACGCGGAGTCATTTCATAATTCCGCGCGAAGTCCATTCCGCGCGCGAGCTCTGTAATTCGCGTGAAGTTATTTCGCACACGAACTCTATAATGCAGCTGACGTGGTCTCACTGGCGGGTTATTACTTGTAAACCTAAAGAATTTGGGCTCGCCGGTGCAACGCGGACCATGAGTGTAATTAATAGTCACTTGGACATTTTACAATCCAGTAAAGTATTATTACTTGGACAAAAATGTCATTTGGCTTAAACAACCTCTAATGATTGCGGCTGTAAACGCATCTTAAAAAAGCTCATAAGTCAAACTAGCGGTTTGTATCTTACAACCATCAAGATCATCGAATCATATTCAGTTTCTCGTAACTTCTGTGACTCTGACTCATATAAGCTTTGGCATGATCGTTTGGGACATCCTGGACGTGACATGATGATCTGAACTCTCAAGATCTCACATAGACATCTATTTTTTCGAGCACTGAAGCGTGTTAGAGCTCCTCCTTCCACCAAAATAGGTAATTCGGTTGTGCATGATACACCTGCCATAGGCTTGGCCTCCAAGGCCATTGCCGAGACTCCAAATGTCTCTATGGCTATCTCTAATGCTCACCGCTCATTTTACAAAGCTTGTTCACTAGCCAAATTGAATGCAAGACCATCTTTTGCTAGTGATTCTAAACAAAACATTCAATTCCTACAAAGAATCAAAGGTGATATTTGTGGACGTATCAAACCAGAGTGCAGAAAACTTTGATATTTTATGGTTCTAGTTGATGCATCAACACGTTGGTCACACGTTGCTTTGTTATCCACAAAAAATGCTGCATTTGCTAAACTCCTAGCTCAAATTATTAAGCTTCGGGCTCACCACCCTGATCATCCAATCAAGTCTATTCGATTGGACAATGCTGAAGACTTTACGTTTAAGTCTTTTGACGACTATTACATGTCTATCGGGATTGAAGTAGAACATCTCGTACCCCATATGCATTCACAAAACAGTCTTGCAGAAGCTACAATGAAACGCTTACAATTGATTGCACGGGCCTTGGTGATGTGCACCAACTTGCCTGTTTCTATCTGAGGTTATGCAATTTTGCATGCAGCTGCACTTATTCATTTTAGAGCCACTGCAACTCAACCATTTAGTGCGTACCAGTTAGTAACTGGATATGAGCCTAATATTTCACACTTACGCATATTTGGTTGCGCGGTTTATGTGCCTATTACTCCTCCACTGCGTACTAAGATGGGTCATCAAAGACGATTAGGTATTTATGTTGGCTATCAACATCCTACGATTGTCTGTTATTTAGAATCTTTAACAGAAGATCTCTTTACTGCGAGATTCGCAGATTGTCATTTTGATGAGACATTCACCCGCCGTTAGGGGGAGACATGACCGTTTCCGTTCCAATTGAACGTCGAGAATTAACGTGGTCTGACCCCACTATGTCTCATTATGATCCCCGAACTTCTGACAGTGATTTAGAAGTTCAATGTATTCTCGATCTTGGAAGAGTTGCAGATTCGATGCCTGACTCTTTTACCAATATCGCGAAAGTGATGAGATCAATTATACATGCTGCAAATGTTCCTACAAGGTTAGAAGTCCCAAGTAAAGGGACATTTCAGGTCGCACCTGGGCTCGGCAATGCCGTCATTGACGCGCCAGATGCCCATGGTAGATGTGTGGCCGCGGCCTCTGCTCCCACCAGGAAGAGGGGGAGACCTGTTGGTTCAACAAATACTGTGCCTAGAAAAAGGCGTGACAATAAGGCACTAAATGATCCACTCATCATCAACACTGTGAATCCTTCACATGAGATTGTCTCCTACTATAGTTATGTCTAAGAATCAATGTTAGCGTATCTGGGGAACGTCTCGGATCCAATGTTGATGTTGGAGAACAAAGAAATCTCACTAAAGTATACCGATGCGCACAGTATGATGGAAAGAACTTCCACGACTATTGATGATGTTTTTGCTTATTCCGTCGCTCAAGATATTATTGACGACGATGAGATTGAACCACGCTCCGTTGCAGAATGCCAACGTCGAGTAGATTGGCCGAAATGGAAGGATGCAATCCAGGCTGAACTAGACTCTCTAGCAAAAAGGCAAGTTTTCAGTCCGGTAGTGTCATGCCCACCGAATGTTAAGCATGTTGGACTTAAATGGGTCTTTGTTCGAAAGCGAAACGAGAAACATGAAGTCATGCCTTATAAAGCGCGACTCGTGGCGCAAGGATTTTCTCAATGCCCTGGAATTGACTACGAGGAGACATATTCTCCCGTTATGGACGTCAAGACCTTTCTCTACTTAGTCAGTTTAGTAGTGTCCGAAAAATTGAGCATGCAGCTTATGGATGTGGTTACTACATATCTCTATGGGGATCTTGATTCAGAGATATATATGAAAGTGCCTAATCGACTTTCACTACCCAAGTTAAGTGACTCTAAGCCACGGAGTGCCTTTGCAATTAAATTGCAGCGTTCACTATATGGATCGAAACAATCTGGACGAATCTGGTATAATCGTCTAAGTGACTACTTGATTGGGCAGGGACATAAGAATGACTGTGTGTTCATTAAAACAACAAGTACTGGATTTGCTATATAAGCCATGTATGTTGATAACATGAACATTATCGGTAATCTCAAAGAAATTGATGAGGTCGTGACTTACTTGAAATCCGAGTTTGAGATGAAAGATCTTGGGAAAACTCGATTTTGCCTAGGCCTAGAGTTAGAGCATCGAGAGACTAGAATATTAATTCATCAGTCAGCTTATGTCCATAAGATGCTAAGGCGATTTAATATGGACAAAGCTCACCCTCTTGATACTCTCATGGTCACGCGAAGTCTGTATATCAAAAAGGACCCATTCCATCCTAAAGAGGACGTGAGGAAGTTCTTGGAGCAGAAATTTCATACCTAAGCGCTATCGGAGCTCTATTATACTTAGCTCAATGCACAAGACTAGACATTGCATTCTCAGTAAACTTGTTAGCTAGGTTTAGCTCTGCGCCTACGCAACGTCATTAGACCGGTGTTAAACACATCTTCATGTACTTGAAGGGTTCAACTGATTTGGGCTTGTTTTTCCCTTATAAAACTGAAGTGCAAGACATGAATGTCAATGTCCCTGTTGATGGCAACATTGCCAACACATTGGCTAAGCCCTTAAGGGCCCCTACCGTTCCCAGCAGTGCCTCGGTGGCACTAGGAAACGCACAGCGTGCCCCTGCCGCAATCTGCCTCGGTCGGTAGCATGCAGCACGCCCCTAGCGCGCCTGTCGTGCTTCAACGCACCCTGAGCACTCCTGTCGATGCTGCAACGCAGCAGCCGAGCCCCTGCAGCACATGGCTGCTTCCTCGAGAGCTTCCAATGCCGTAAACGAGTAGATTTTGTTGCCCAACCAAAATCAAGCTTCTGAAGCTCCTTCTAGCTCAAAATTGACGCAATACGGTATTGTCTCCTATTCCGAAACACCGAATAATGTGTTAGTCAGATTTGCTGATGCTAGGTATCTTTCTAATCCACATAAAAGACGTTTCCAAACTGGTTATCTATTCACTATTGGGAGTATGACAATTTCTTGGAGATCTACCAAGCAAACCCTTGTTGCTACTTTCTCGAATCATTCAGAGATTATTGCACTACATGAAGCAGTCAAATAAAGTGTTTGGCTTCGCTCTGTGGTAGCTCATATTTGAGAGTCAAGTGGGTTGACATGTACCACTGATGCACCAACTTGTATCTATAAAGACAATGTGGCATGCATTGAACAAACGAAGTTGAGATTCATCAAGGGTGATAATACTAAACATATCTCTCATAAGTTCTTCTACAATCAACAACAGCAATAGCTTTTGAATATCCAAGTGAACCAAGTGAGTTCCTAGGATAATGTAGCAGACTTATTCACCAAGTCTCTACCCAAACCTACTCTTGAGAAGCATGTGTGAAGTATTAGTATGCGTCGCTTATCTGAACTCCATAATTGATTTAATTATCAAGGGGAGTTGATTGTGTAGACATCAGGGGGAGTCTATGTCACATGTTTTATATTCAAGTTGTAGTTGGCCCGTTGTGCTCTTTTTCCCTTCGACCAAGTCTTTTGTTTTTACCCAAGAGGTTTTTCTTTTACTTGGTAATTTTTTTACCGAGGCAACATTCATGCGCCATGTGATTCTGGTACGCGACACAAAAGGGAGTGTTGAAGGAATTTACCGAATCCTTGATGATGTGTCTTGACCGAATCTTCTCCTTATTAGACTAGAATATCTCTTAGATATCGATCCCTGATTTATAAGGATTCTCTATGTAATGTCTACATAAAGGTTAATCTATCGATAAATAAGTAGACTTTTTTCTGTCGTATTACCATACTCTACAACAACAACCATTTATTTAGCAAAGAGTGCATCATTGACGACTCTATTTGCTTTGCATATGGCGACATAACTAAAAGCTAAAGCTCATATGAAGCCATAAAAGACTTTGTATATGTTACGCCCCGACCCTTAATTTTTACCTTAATTACTAGCACGATGGTAATAAGAATTTTACCGTCTTCGTCAGTAAGTATTTAATTTAATTGGTCCCCAGAGCGGTGTTAGGGGACGATTATTTGGAAGGATATATTCGAAAGAAGAAAAAGTGAAGACGGTAAAAATGGTAAATTTTGCCAGTAAAATGTAATTTTTATTGGGGTATTATTTTCGGGGTGTTGAATTTTGGATTTGGGTATATTTAGTGGTGTTGGTCCAGGTTGGGCCGAGCCCATTTTCTTCTCCTCTCTCCTTTCTCTCTCCTCCCTCCCGATTCCTTCCCCCGAGCTCCCCGCTGCCGAATCTTTCCGGCCGCCTTCCGGCCATCGTTCGCTGCCACACCGGACCCAAACAGTTGGCCTCTGTTCCAGCTTTCATTCTAGACCGATGGCAGCCTCCCTAGCGCTGCCGTGAAGGAGGAATCAACCCCGAAAGGTCCGACTGCCGTGGTGGTTTTCTCACCGGAACTTCCTCCTCCGGCTGCCATAGCCGGCGAGCCTTGGATCAAAAGAAAGCCCTCCTCCCGTGCAGCAACCCCTCCAAAGGGCTCCCTCCATCTCGAGCTAGGTAAGGAGAAATCGGTGAGGGAAATTTCTAGGGCTTTTTGTGTGTTTTCGTTCGATTGGCCTAGTTAGGATTGGAATTGTGATTTGTGGTAGTTAGGAAAGTTGTAGAGGAGGTTGAGAAGAAGGTGCTGTTACATTTTGGTAGGCATTGGAGGTCGCCGGAGCTGGCCGCCGGGAAAAATGTTTTTTTTTTGTAGGGAATTTTATGAGGAGTGTATTGGAATGAGTTTTATAATTTTTGGGGGAATTTTGGATAGGTTTGAGAATTTTTGAAGTTTGGTATTTTTGGTGGATTATTAAGTTAAAATCCGGCCACGTGATTATTTAAGGTTAGAAAGGTGGAAGGTGTGTAGAGGATGTAGGTTTAAAGTTTGTGGAGGTTTTTGGTTGGTAGTGAAATAAAGATTTTGGGCAATAGGCTTGGTTGAGCGCGCAGAGCTCCTTTTTAATTTCGCCTATTTTTCCTTAAGTGTCGGTGTGCTAATTAAGGATTTATTTATGTTTTTGGAACAGGGCGCGAGGAGGCTCGAGCTGACGAGGCCTCCGACCGACATCAGGCTTCGGCCTATTTTGTGATTGGACCTTTGTTTTAAATAATATGCTTTAAATGCTTTTTGTTGAATAATTTTGCTGTTGTTGGAAATTTCCCGAAATTGAGAATTTCGGTGATTATACTCATATATAGCAGATTATGAAAATAGTATGTATATGATTAAATGTTAGCTAGCTATACGTAATCTTCCCTCATGCTGAGGTACAATTTCAGTATGGGGCGACGTGAGCATTAATAGAAGCCAGCGTCGTAGCCTTGTACGACTTTCTATTCTTTGAATTCATTCAAAGAATTCGTACGAGGAATTAGTACGTATATATACCACTCGGACGATTCCCCCATACTGAGGCACAATTCCTGTATGGGGTGACGTGAGCATTAGACGCCAGTGTCGTAGTCTTGTACGCTTATCTATTTTTTGAGTTTATTCATAGATATCGTACAAGAGATAGTCGAGTGTGAATACATACTGATATATATGATATTATAGCCTGAGATGCATTCTTTCTTAAAGTTTGGGAGTCTAGCGAAGGTAGACACCAGTTCAGAATTTATGAGTAAAACATTTTCTTGAAAGTATTTTTAGGGAAATATTTATTTGTTGTCAGAGTTGCTTTTGTCCACTCACTCTGACGTTTTTGAATATTTTTCCCTGGGCTCTTCGTTTTTAAATTGCCCAGTCTGCAGAGTTCGCGTGAGGTCTGGAAGGCAACGTCGAGGCATAATGACCCATTTATCCACTACATTTTGCTAGTAGGTTACCTGTTTAATCTACTAGGAGATTGTTAGCTTCAGCTATATTTTTTTAAATTTTAGTAGCTCTGAATACTGTTGGGATTTCTGTTTAATTTATTCTAGCTACTTTTGGGTTGTAGCGAAGTTTATTAATTTATTTTGGTTAATTAAGTGTTCGATTCTATTCTTCTAAGTTAGGGTTGTCCATTTTCAAAGGAGGTTTGCTGAGTTTTTCGGTAAATTTTCCTTGGAGGTGGCCCCCGCATGACTCACCTCGGGTTTTAGGGTGAAATTCAGGACGGGTCCTGACAGCATATCCTTTTCAAAAAAACAAAAAACAAAAAAACTGTATATTTCTTTTCCTATTATGCTAAAATTTCACTATGTCGTAAGGAGGCTGCCACCATTTGACTAAGCAACGAACTCGCTGCCTCTGTAAAGCAGCCATGACACGTTACATGCGCTTATCAGGACATAGACCACGTCGCCCTGTCGAAAAAGAGCTTATTAATAGCATAGAGCTACATAAAACTAGACAATAATAGTAAAACAAATAAAATACACAAACTAAAAAAACAGCCCAGGGAAAACCCCAAACCCATACTCCACCTGGCCCAAAACAGGGCCACACTAGAGTTAGGGCAAGAGAGGTCCACACCTTGGACCAGGTCCAACACAGCTGTTGCACCAGTAGCCACACTGTCGTTGTATCAACCCCCACACTGTTGCATTGCAGCCGTCGTCGGACCTCCCATATCATCGAGAGTGTGTCTTTGGCCAAGCCATAACAATTCACGTTCCTCACATTTGGGAGGTAGACCTTATCACTGAAATCCTCCCCTCCGGTACGATATGTGGATAAGCACCACCCAATCTTAACCGGATAGCGAAGAGATCTGAGTCGATCCAGCCGACATGTAGCAATCTAGAATAGATGTGCACCATCACTTATCCACCAATCGCCACCATATGTCTCGATGCCGTTCTTTTTGCAGTCACCATCGTCATCCGGGAACAAAGCAAAATAGACCTTCCCTAATCTCAACGTCGAGCACCTATTCCGACAACTCTTCCGGCTGCAATCTAGGCCAACATAAGAAGGAAGAGACAAATCCTCAACCTATCTTATTAACCACTCTACACAAATGGGGCAATCCTAGACAAAAAAAAAAAAAAAAAAAAAAAAAAAAAAAAAAAAAACCCTAATTAAGGTCAGAGCCAATAACTAAGAAAATGCTTTAGACCTACAAACAGTCATAGCGTAAAATAATTAAAAAAAACAATAAATAAATAAGCCCCAACCGAATAAACTGCCCGAGTCCAAGCCTAGAGTATGGGCTCATTCCTCTCCCTCCGACCAAAATTAGGTCTGCCATGCCGCGCCGGCGCTCCTGCCCCTCAGACCACTACGCACCAGTAGTCTTCATCTCCAGATCCGAAACCGAACTCGGGTCGTCGCTGTCCGCCAACCAATCCGCACTCGATTGAAGCAATCAAACCAGGCTCGCCAACCGCCGAAAACTATATCAAGCCTTGCTCCATCTTGACAAAGACCAAGCCGACCACAATGATCGTCTTAAGCAGCCATTCCTCCAGCCAAAAGAGAGAAGAAAAGCCCGTCCCAATCTTCACACCCGGGTCAAGGACTCGCCCTAGCAAAAAACCTTACATGTCTGTCTGAACCCGTTGTGCGCTGACTAGGCCATCGACCATTGTCGTTACCGCTCTCGCTAGGGTTAAAGAACGTTAATAAGTTAGTTTTGAATTTTCTTCCAAAAAAAAAAAATGAAGAATTCTTATGTGTAATTTGCTTGATTATGAATAAATGTGACATCATTCACACCAAAAATTTAAATTTACATTACCATAACCAATAAATAAAAAACAAATCTTTCAAAAAAATATAAATAAAAAAATAAAAAACGCATTTGCTCATATTTGATTCCACGGTTTCCACCCTGCAGGCAAACAAATTAACATGCATCCAACAACATTACATCCAGGTTTGATTAGTTTGATGTTATATTAACCAAAAAACATTAATACTGTAATTGTGTTTCCAAATGCTTGGCTTGGAGTTCAAGTTGTCTCTAAATAATCAGGTGCCCATCATTGGAACATATACAAGATGAGCAAGCTTATATTAAATTGTTCACACCATATTGCTTCAATATAATTACACTAATCATTTTCAAAACATAAGCCCATAATTGCACGACCAAAAACATAAAACTTCCTGAGGAAAACTTGATCGAAGTAACCCCAAAATTTTGGATCCCAATCATGTGATATGTATAGCATCGATCACTCGTATGCTTTATATAATATCAAGTAAAGATTGACAGGTCGAGAGTTCAATATGTACACCTATCTGCATAAATTCTTCAAGATTTAAAGCTTATTCACACCAAAAGTACTTGTTTAATAAATTCCAGTCTGCCATGAAACCCAAAAAAGAAAAAGAAAAAGAAAAAAGAAAACCAAAGAAGAAGAAGAAGCAGATTATTTGTGGGGTAAGAAAAAATGATAGGGTTGATACTTGATAGAGTGAGATCATCAAATATCTTACAGGTTGAAGGAGGAGAACTTGATGAGGCAGTTAAGATCTTATAGTGTCAGTAACTGATCCAGGATAGAGAGATTCTGCAAATTCAACTCCAAAGGACAAATGAAGGCAGAACCGGAAGGACAGAAATGAAATTTTACAAAGCCCTGGCAAAACACCAATCAGCTTTAGAAAGCAAGTAATTCCCAGTCTCTCTTTCTTTCTTTCTTTTTCTTGGTAGGGAAACTGTTCCCCATTATTTCAGAAATCTAAATCATCATGATTCCCAAAGTTTTTCAATGGCCAGAGGATTGGATTCAACCCCACATGCTGCCGCAGTTAAAATTAAAACAACCCACCAAACATTTAGCTCCAAAATTAAACTAAGAAATAGAAAAGAGTAAAATTGCAGGCTGTAGGTAGGCTGCTCTGTCTCACATTCCATGTGAAATCCCCAAGCTCCCTCTCTCTCTTTCCTCTATCTGATGCATTATATAAGCAGCTACTGTGACACACTTTTTCTTCACACTCCTGGTCCTTTTTATTTCTTTTGAAAAACCCAACAAATTGGAATTGAAAATATTGTGGGATCGAAAACCAAGAAACAGGAATAATGGGTTACCTATCCAAAGCTGCAGCTGCTTCTCTGTTTTTAACTCTGTTTCTGGTTTCCCACCAAATAAAAGCACATGATTTCAATTCCTTGTTGCCCAATAACAATGCTACAAACGCAGACGAAGTAGTAGTAGCTAGAAAACTTGCAGGAGGTAAGTGCAACTGGTTCAGAGGTTCATGGGTTTACGACGCTTCGTATAATCCTCCCTACGATTCCAACTGCCCCTTCATAGATCCAGAGTTCAACTGCCAGAAGTATGGCCGCCCTGATAAATCTTATCTCAAATATCGATGGCAGCCCTCTTCTTGTTCACTCCCCAGGTATCATTTTCATATTTCTGAATCACTATATACATGTGTTGAAGCAGAGTAGTACTTGGAGTTGGGGATTGAGCTGATTCCTGAATTGGGTTCATGGTTTTGCAGGTTTAATGGGTTGAATCTGTTGCAGCAATGGAGAGGGAAGAAGATTATGTTTGTGGGTGATTCACTGAGTTTGAACCAGTGGCAATCCCTATCATGTATGATTCATTCTTGGGTACCAAACTCCAAGTACATTTTCAGCCCTTTCAGAAATGGCATAGCTTCAGTCACATTCCAGGTCAGTTCTTCATTTTCCCTGTTCGTCCTGTTCTTTTACAAATTTAGTTTAGGCAGGAAAATACAATTCCTCCTCTTTCTCTTTTTCTTTGAGTCGCCTTTTTGGTGTGTGCTATTACTATAACCATTGGATGAAACAGTGCATGCATGTAGTGTCCCTTTTCCCACTCTGGCTTTTCACATAAAAGGAAAGGTGAATCCTTTTCGTTTTAAAATCTCATTGTGCAAATCTAGCTCCAAATTTGAACCGTCGGGTGAGGTTGAGTTCCTCCGAGTCAGGCTATCGGACTACTAGATTATTCCGACGGTCCAATAAAACAGAACGACATAGGTGAACTCAAGATATTTTAAATTTTTGGGTTCTTCAGTTAATTAATTAACTACGTGTCGGTTTCTTATTAGCCGGGTTGATCTGTCGGTGAATACCGAATAGATGAGAGCAAGAGCGTGTGAGTTTGTGAGGGAATTAAAAGAAAAGCGTGATTGGTGGTCAGGCTTTTTTACTAGGGGAACAACGCCAGTGAGGCCGTCATTTCTTTTTTGTTTCCGCAATTATTTCTTTGCTTTCAAATTTGCCAGAAATTTCCTTAATGAAAACTTGAAACTCGAAATGTCTCTATGTGGAAATATAAAACGTTTCGAAAGTGAGAGTAAGGACAATATCCACTTTTATGGTTTTGGTTTTGTTTTTACTTTGCTGGGGAAAATTTGAATAAAACAAGTCCGTTTGGTTAAATCTGTTAGCTAGAGGCCCAGAAACATTAGATATCTTAAATGAGCCCTGCTCTCTTCTTGTTTTTTTCAATCTCTGTTTGGAAAGTTTGGTATAAGTTTTACACTTGAAACGGTCTTTACATACCTCTCACAAAAATTCATACTATTTTTTTTACCATTATATAAATGTAATAAAATGCAAACATCTAAAATTGAACCAAAAAGTTATTGTCATTTGTCAAACGGAACATCATTTTCTTTTAGGATATTGATCTGAAAGTTTCAAGTTGTAATTCGTTTTGATATGAGATATGAGTAATTTACCCTTACTTTAATGTACCAGTTTTTTTTTTTTGAACCAAAATAATTTCAAACCATTTTCTCTTCTTCTAAAAAAAATTTAAAAAAAATATTACTGATCAAGGATATTTGAAAAAAAAATTAGCTCATATACCCTTTGATGTGCTATTTATGACAAAAAAACTAAAGTGACCTTAAAGGGAATAAAGAGCCACACTTGTAAGTTGGTAAACTCATAAAAATTGAGTACACTGAATCCACTTTGTACTGGACCACTTTCCCATTTCATCAAAAATCCTTTTCTGCATATAGTTCACCAAGGGGGTAATTCAAGTTTTGATTTGTATTTGCATTATGTGGCAGGACTATGGTGTTCGGATACTACTATGTCACACAACCTACTTGGTCGATCTCGATAGCGAGAAGGTTGGAAGAGTCTTGAAGCTCGACTCCATCAGGGGCGGTAACGCCTGGAGAGGCATGGACGTCCTGATCTTTGACACATGGCATTGGTGGACTCACACCGGAAGAACTCAACCGTATGTGTGTTTCACTTGCACTTTTGCCCCCCATTAGTAATTTTATTTGTTTATTAAACTGTATTTTTACTTTTTACCAGATTTGACTATATACAAGATGGGGGTAAATTGTACAAAGATATGAATCGTCTGGTGGCATTTTACAAAGGACTGACCACTTGGGCTAGATGGGTCGACCGGAATGTTGATCCTTCCAAGACCAAGGTCTTCTTCCAAGGCATCTCTCCCATTCATTACGAGTGAGTAGCTCTATCTTTCAAAGTCTTCTTATATATCCATGTTTAAACTTAGAATGATCTTCATCGATCATATGTTTAATATACAATCCTATGTTGTTAGATGGTAGATGAAAGATTCTGTTCGAAATGAGTTCTTTATATTGTGATTTGTTTGAGTAAATTATAAGCAAGAGATCGATAGGGTCGGTCAGGTAGCTAGGAAGCAACGCAATGACTGTTACTGCTATGATAAGCAAGTTACTAATGATAATATGTTTATGAAAATGATTAGGGGCAAGGACTGGAATCAACCATCAAGGTCATGCAAAGGTGAAACAACACCATACTCAGGGACAAGCTACCCAGCAGGGATACCCCAGTCTTGGGTAGTTGTTAACAAAGTTTTAAGTAGGATTAAGAAACCAGTTTATCTTCTTGACATTACATACCTCTCACAACTGCGTAAAGAAGCGCACCCTTCTGTTTATAGTGGCCAACATTCCGGCACAGACTGCAGCCATTGGTGTCTTCCGGGACTTCCAGATACTTGGAATGACTTGTTTTATGGGGCTCTGTTTGGTTAAGACTAAACCTGCAGAGCTGAGCAATGTTGTATTTATTTAAGTCGTATTCTTGAAACAAAAGAATACTCATTGTTTATCAGATAGTTAGAAATTAGGCATTGTTTAAGGTTTTTTGCATTTCTTGTGCATTTGATAGGAATAAAGGAGTTGGTGATGCAATCGTATATTTTCATTCTTATATATTGGCAGAGCATTTGAATTGTGGAAGTGGAAAGCAGCCTTCAGTGTAATTAGGAAAACGCTTGTAGCCAATTGTTTGTTTGGAGATGAGCTCATTTCAGATGTAACCATGTAATGATTAAATTGAATGTATGATGTGCTTCTAAGAAATCAGGAGAACTTGGGTGGATGAGTGTGTATATACGCGAAATCAGAAGTTATACATACATGGAAATGCGGTAGGTTTTAGCATTTAGGTGTAAACAAAAGATTAATTCTTCATGGTACAAACATCGATCATATTGATACGGCTAAAATAGCCTCACAATTTAACCCTGTAAAAGATTGTCAATTGAAGTATAAAGAAGCAAGGATCGTTCATTGCCAGAGATTAAGGGTATTTAATTTCACACACAAAAACAATGTCACAAAAGTGTCTATTGTTCCTAACTAATAGCAGACGAAAATATACTTAACTACCTAACCTACACTACTCAGAAGAAGATGAAAATTTAAAGACCTCAACTAGACAGAGAGAAGAACATGCACACAAAATTTCACGGGATTTGAAGTTTGTTTACTATATTAAATAAATCACAAAAAACAGAAGACAAAAGAATAAGAAAACTAGATTGATTTTTGTAGTTTAAGAAATAAGGCAGAGAAGACTGTTAAGAATATTATGTATTTAATATAATACTTCTTGTATATTTCTTGTACATTTAGGAGATTGCCTAGTATCCCTAGTTTGTAGGGATTTGATTGTTGTGAACTAGGTTTGCTTGCCTGTATATAAACTCTATGTATCAATGAAAATATTATTCAGTCTCAAATACCTTTTCTATATGGTACCAGAATTATCAAACTTTCTCAACTAGCGTTGGTATTACTTTGAGAAGTTTTTACCTTCTCCTTTGTTTATTATGGCTCCAATTCATTCTACCATTCACAAACTTCAAACAATCGCTCCTCATCTTACCGTTGAACAATGCCTACATGGCACTAGTCAAAAGTAAGCGTGGTTTTTCGTCTCAAACAAGTGGTGCACATTTACCACATTCTTCGTCAAGTTTGTTATCGATTACTCCTAATCGTTGGATTATTGACAGCGGAGCAACCCATCACATCACTTCTTCTCCTAATTTGTTGATGAATGTTGCAAAGAATTCTTCTTTGGCACCTGTTTCTTTACCTAGTGGAGATAAAGCCAGAATTACTATGACTTGTTCAATTCGGTTTAATGATTTATTCTAATTGAACAATATTCTTTGTGTGCCAAGCTTTAGAGTTGATCTTATGTTTGTTGCCAAGACAATTGATGACTTACATTGTTCAGTGACTTTTTTTCCTTCTTGGTGTATTTTGTAGGACTTGGCTACAAGGACGATGATTGGTGTGGGTAAGCGACGTGGCAATCTATATTACCTTGTGGCATTAGCTTCAACTTCTCATTCTTCCAAATTCGCTTGCAATCTTATTATTTCTTCTTATCTTTGGCACCATCGATTGGGACACCCATCTTCTTCTCGTCTACAGTATCTAGCCAATAGTAAGCTAAATTTTTCTTTTGATTCTAGTCATAAATGTGACATTTGTGAATTGGCGAAACAAACTAGTCAACCTTTTTTCCCTAGTTCGATTTCAAACTCCAAGTGTTTTTCACTTATTCATTGTGATATTTGGGGTCGTTATAAAACTCCCTCTCATCCTGGTGCTCATTATTTTTTAACCATCGTTGATGATTTTTCCCGTTTTACGTGGGTGTTCTTGATGCGTCAAAAAAGTGAGACAAACAATACTTCGTCAATTTTTTAACTATGTCGCTACTCATTTTAACACCAAAATCCAACAATTTCGTTCTAGCAATGGTGCCGAGTTCCTTTCTTTACAAATTTTTTTCCTTGAACAAGGAGTGATTTTCCAACATTCTTGTGTCTATACACCCAAAAAAAAATGATGTTGTTGAGCGAAAACACAGACATATTCTTGAAACAGCTTGTGCTCTCCTTTTTCAATCTTATCTACCTATTTCTTTTTTAGGGTGAATGTGTTCTCACTGCTAAAATGATAATTGTCTGTTGTCTTCTTGTTGTTGCTGCAAGTCAAAATTGGTCTTTACATCAATTAGATGTTAATAATGATTTCCTGCATGGTGATTTGTTGGAAGAAATTTATATGTCTCCTCCTCCTGGTCTTCAGCGACAGGGGGAGAATCTTGTATGTCGCTTCCACAAGTCATTATATGGATTGAAGCAAGCCTCTCGTCAATGGTTTTCTAAGTTCACAGAAGTCATTCTTGCTGCTGGTTTTTCTCAGTCCAAAGCAGATTACTCTCTATTTGTCCGTAAAAATGATACATCTCTGATTGTCTTGTTAATTTATGTGGACGATATTCTGATCACAAGAAATAATGTAGAGTCTATTAATGCCTTGAAGAAGTTCCTTCAAACTCGATTCTGTATCAAGGACCTTGGTGATTTGAAATTTTTCCTAGGCATTGAAGTAGCTTGTTCCAAGAAAGGGATTTATTTATCTCAGCGTAAGTATGCGTTGGAGATATTAAAGACACTGGTTTCTTAGGTGTCAAACATGTTGATTTTCCCATGGAAGAATCCAAGTTGTCAAATAAAGGGGAGGCACTCAAGGATCCTGCTATATATCGGCGTTTAGTTAGAAGACTTATATATCTCACAATCACCAGACCTGACATTACTTATTTTGTTCATATCCTTAGCAGATTTATGCACGACCCTCGTCAGCCCCATATGGCAGCTACGCTTCAAGTTGTCAAATATTTAAAATCATCTCTTGGTCAAGGTTTGTTTTTGAGTTCCAACGATGATTTAAGTTTGAAGGCTTTTTGTGATTCTGATTGGGCAGAATGCCCTATTACTCGTCGGTCTACGACTGGATATTGTGTTTTCTTAGGAAATTCCTTGATCTCATGGCTCACCAAGAGACAAAGGACGGTATCTCTATCAAGCGCCGAAGCAGAGTATAGAGCCATGACTGGTACATGTTGTGAACTTACTTAGTTGTAGTATTTATTTGTTGATTTGCATATTCCTATTTCTAGACTAGCCATCTTGCATTGTGATAATCAGGCAACTCTTCACATAGCTGTGAATCCAGTTTTTCATGAGAAAACACATCATATTGAGATGGATTGTCATTTCATTTGAGATAAAATATTAGATGGTTCAGTTAGAATTCGATTTATCGGTACTTTGCAACAATTAACAGATGTGTTTACAAAGGCTTTAGGAAAAGACAAGTTCAAATTCTTGTTGTGCAAGTTGGGAGTTCTTGACATTCACTCTCTAATGTGAGGCGGAGTGTTAAGAATATTATATATTTAATATACTAGATTTCTTGTATATTTCCTGTACATTTAGGAGATTGCATAGTATCCTTAGTTTGTAGGGATTTGATTGTTGTACGCTAGGTTTGCGTGCCTGTATATAAACTTATGTATCAATGAAAATATTATTCAGTCTCAAATACCTTTTCTATAAAGAGGTTAGGGATTTAGGAAATTCACCATCGAATATGCTACAAAACAAAGTCCACACAACTAAAATTTTAAGTGCCAAGTCAAGAAAATGTTCAATCAAGAATAACTTGTGAACGCACTGTGTAAATTCTTACTACTTCCCTTAAATACTTAAGCAAGATGAACGCACTGTTACTAAGCCTTTAGAATAACCAATCAAGGTATAGACGTTATCCTATCAACAAAATTATTAAGATCAATAGAAATGATTGAACAAGTATGTAAAACTAGTGTGGAACGTCTACCTAGCATGCAAGTCTCTCTATTTGGTTTTACCTATTGTCCTATAGGTTTTACTACCTTGAATTAAGCTGTATTAACCGTTTAGGAGATTAAACAACCTAATTCTAGCCCCACTTACAAGTTCATAATGTTCGATGTATGCATCCATGAACATAAACAAGCAAGAGTTCTCTATAAACCAAAATCAAACAGATAATCCATAACTAAGCAATTACGAAATCAAGGTTGTAAAACAAAGTTTATTGCATAATTCGGGGATTCAAACCTTCACCCCTAACTAAGATAAACTAGCCACACATCGTTGTAGAAATCACACAGAGAAAATAAATTCGAAAGTTCAAGATTACAAAAGAAAGAGGAAAATTGTGAATGGAAGGAATGACGATGATCTTGGCGACTTCCCCTTGATGGAATCTTACGTGATGCAGCAACGTGAAGGCTCTCTTGCAGTATGAAGGCTTGTAGTATGACGGCTTCCAGTCGTTCTGGTATTAGGGTTTTGCCTTAAGTAGTCTCCAAGTCTTCAAAACTTCTTTTTTCAGACTATGTTTCCTTCTTTGACTATGATCAATGTTTGGGATATCTTTTAAATGTTTTCCACATATAATTTGGGATTGGCTTTTGGGCAAATTATATTAATGATGTCACTCTTCAAAATCGTGCAAAAACCCCCCAAGAAAGCTTCTCAGAATCCAGCCTAAACGTTGTCTCGAACTTGACTGCTGCACAGCTTTCCAGGAACTGTTGATTTTTTATTCAACTTTGACGCTTCATAAATCCAAGATGCCATCACCGATTTGGATGATTCTTGAGTCCAAATTGATATACAAATGCTCCTCTACAAATCTGGGCAGTTATCTTGGTGAAACCATTCTCGGAACAGCATGGAAATAAGCCTTGAAAACCGGAGAAAATAAGAAGAAACCAGTTTTCAACTTTTTGTGTTTGCAGCTTCTGTTTTGCTGAAGTGGTTTCATCGCCTTTTCTTGATATTTTTGACCATGTGAGTGATCAAACTCCATCCTTGACATCTCTACTTCATATTGGAAGTCTTTCTTGCATCAGTTGAGCACATATTTGCATTATCTTGCTCCATGAAGTACCTAAGAAAACAACAAAGTTAAAACGTTCTTTTTAAAGGAAAATAACTAAGTTAAATGCAAAGGTTAAACTATAAAATTGTCCCATTTTATGCTCCTATCACATACTATATTATATAGTGAATGGAGCTGGGCTAGTGGTATCAGTCTCCCCTCTGTAAGTGGGAGGTCGTAAGTTCAACTCAGAATAGACTCGTTGTAGCATTTCAGTTTGTTTGTTTGTTTGATAAATATATATATATATATATATATATATATATAGTGAATGGAGCAACTCCATTGAGGGTTTAGGTCTCTAGTTTTATGTGGATGACATTTTACTATAAGATTGAAGACTGAGCAAAATCATTGTTGGTTGTTAAGGACAAAAACTGGGGTGAAGTATCATACATAGAAAAGGTTAAATTGCACGAGGAGGTCTGTGCGAGATGAGATTATCCGGGACGGATCGAACAGAGGCACTGTGTCACAGGATGTGATATCGCCTGTTGTTATTACTCCTTTCGACGAGTGGCCTCTTGTATCTCCTGTGCCTGAGGGAATCTCAAGTTTGTTAGAAGAGGTCAGATTCCTGTAGCTATGCCTTTGCAAAAGGAAGTTCTACCAGTTGGCGAATCGAACGGAATAAGGCAGGTTAAGAAGCGCTTGAAGAACCCCTTAGTGGTGTTGTTACCCGATTTGTGGTTTTTTATAGACTTATGTTCAACCATAGATGACCTTGTTCCTCTTTTTTCTGCCGATCCTCCAACAACCCCTTCAAATTCATAAACTTCCATCATTCCCCTCACCCACAACCTCACATGAGCTCCCCTCCATTTACCAAAGAAAACCACATCTCAAAAGTGAGATTGATCACTTACCAAAAGGTTTATGGGTACTTTATAAGCATGGGTGTTTCACCCCCCCTTTCACCATCGGTATTGCTCTTCGGATACGGTTTCTTTGTATGCTATCCCAATTCAGTGGCCTCGATTCCCTCTCGGATCGAGTTTCTTTGGTGGATTTGGGAAAGCTAATGCATGGTGTGGATTCCTCTCTTCCATCCCCATTTTCTTGGTTTTGAATGGTGTTGTTGGATTTTATTGGCAGCGGATTATCGGTCATCATCCCTTCATTTCGGCACATATCGCCTCCACTTGGTCCCTGGCGGCGGCGACGACAGCAGCAGTGGCAAGGGTTTGCTTGGGCGGCAGCGGCGGCTGTGCTAGACAATTAGGGTTGATGTAACTTTTGATTTTTAAGGTTACCCTCTTTTACCCTTTTCATGTGAATTAGGCTGAGTGGTAATTTTCCTATAGTTAATTTGTAATTGGGCTTGCTTTGGGCTCTTTTAATGGGTTTACCCATTCATTAATGAAATCTTTCATTAATCCAAAAAAAAAAAAGAAGCGCTTGAAGAAAAGAAAACGGATTGATAACCGTCCTTTGAAGGTACAATTGCTAGAAGCATTGAATTGTCCGATTCCAGAGGAATGCTGCCAGGCTTCTGTTCCGAGGGATGGGTGTCAGGTTTCTAATCGGGAAGATGGTTACGAAGTTCTGAGTCCTCAAAAGGGGAAATACCAAGTTCCATCTTTTGAATGTCTTGCTCCGGTCAATGTTTCTTCCTTGTCTGCTGTCCAAGGGAGCTCTTCCTAGCTTGCTCAAGAGCTATCAAAGAATGCTGATTTGCTTGTTCGTAAGCTTACGGCTTCTCTGAGTGGATACACATTGTCGGTGATAGATAGCATTTCTGACACTGATGTTGATTTGCAGAGGAAGTGTAATATTGTCATTGTTGAAGTTGTGCAACTTCTAAAGAGCTTGTATGATTACGAGGCTTTTCAAGGTCCTCCTGTATTCGCCCAGCCTCGTGAAACCGAGGGTGAACTGGCTCGTGTAAAGAAGATTGTAAAAGTTGTGGAACATGAGAAGGAAAATGTGGAAGGGTTTATCAAATCCGCGTCTCGCGGTGAGGTGATGCTGGAGTAAAAGTGTAATGATCAGCAAGGGCTAATTCAAGTTGCATGCATGTGCGGACTTGAGGGAGTCAGAGAGAAAAGTTGAAAGTTTTCGTGCTGCAAATCTGCGTCTGGCGAATTAGTTAGAGGAAGCCAAGTTTGAATCGTCCATTGTGCAAGGCAGAGTGTCTGCTTTGTCGCATTATGTGCTTTCTTTGAAGCATGGGGACAATCTGGAGTCTATGATGCAAGCGGCAATTGACTTGTACCCCGAGAATGCCAAGTGTCGTGAGCAGAAAGGACCAATAATGAACATCTTGCGTAAGTTTAAACAGGAAGCCCAGCAAAATCAATTTCGCTTGTTTCTTCTACAAGACTTGTTAAAAATTGATGATCCGGAGATGAAACGAGCATTGGATTGCTATTATGAGGAGTCAAGTACTGAGGAGTGGGAGGTTGCATCCATATCAAGCGATGAGAGTTATGAGGTAGTGAGTGTTGAGTGATTTAGTCCTTAATGTCGTATAGATATACTTAGGAAATATTTGTAACTTACATGTTTTATGAGGTATGCAAACCTTATTGTCAACCGAAATGTTGTGGACTTATTTGGAATGTCGTTCCCGCATGGGTTTTTGATCAATGAATGAAATATGAAAGGAATTAAAACTGTCGCTATCTTTCTCGAACAATGGTATGAATAATTCCCTCTTTCATTGCATTGATTAAATAATGTTCACATTACAATGTCAAAGGAAAATATTCGTTTTTTTTTTTTTGCCTATGTTTGGTAGGGCTTATGGAGACAAATTGTCTTTTATTGGTGGATATCTCATTGTGCTGGTGGAATAGAGGGAGTGCGTTGTGCTTATCTGATATGACCTCGCACATGTGGAGTAGCATCTGGAGCGGTTGGCAGGCAGTCTTGCAGTTTTCCCTCCTGGATCAGTTGTTTGCATGCGTTCTGGAGCGCACAGCAGTCATTGGTTAGATGTCCCATCTTCTTTGTGCTATTTACACCACTTGCCTGTTTTCTTTCCATTGCGTGGTTTGGGGAATCAGATTGGTGGGCCGGTGGGATGATGTCCTTGTGTCGTTTCAAGATGTATGCATAAGTCGTGTTGATCACGGAGAAGACTTCGAAGAGTGGTGTTATGTTCTTGGTGTTTGATCGATTGTACTGGTCGTCTCAATTGGGGCGGTACTGCTCGTTACGATCGTACCCCTTGTGTCGCTTGTTGCTCTGGTAGCGTGAGGGGCGATTGGGCGATCTTGAGCTGGATATGGAGTGATCACGTTTCCTAGTTTTAGGGTTGTCTTTTGGAGTAATGGGAGGGGTTGCCACATGTGTTGGAGGATTGTTCCATATGTCTTATATTTGATTTTCGCATGGATAATGGCAGGGTCCATAACTTAATTGTAATCGGGTGGGGGAATGAGATAGTACTTGAAGTAGCATGGGCGCAGGGCCAGTTGGAAGACATGATTTCATTCCCTTCTCAAGTACGCGACACTTTGAGGTAGCCAAACGCCAACGGTTGATGAATTTGTGCAGGCTCTCATATGGGTGCTAGGTGATGCTTAAAAGATCGCTTGATCCTTCGAATGAATCCCAGTTGGAAGCGTTTGAGGAAAGCATCTTGCAATTCCTAAAAAGAATTGATTGAATTGGGTGGGGATTCATAGAACCACGACATAGCATCACCTGACAGAGTTTCCTAGAATAGATGACATAAAATGACATCGTCATGATAGTTTTCTCGCACACACTAAGCCATTTCATGCATCAGGCTACACATATCAGGCGACACTTACGAAATTAAGTGTGGTTCGGGAGGTTGGGGCGACACAATTTTTTTATGTGTCGCTGGAAGTTAACTTACACAATACCAATTTTCTTTGAAAAAAATGTCTATTTTCGGGGCGACACATATATGTCGGTGAAAAAAGTGGTCAACTTTAGCTCAATTGTCTAAATTTTACACATGTTAATCCGACGACATTTATGTGTCGGCCGATATTGAATTTTGTTGAATTGACAACTTGTGTGAAAATTTTACTTCATTTTGTAGATAAGACGACCTTTATGTGTCGCATGATATTGAAATTTGTTGAATTTACAACTTGTATGAAAATTTTACTCCATTTTGTTGATAAGACGACATTTATGTGTCGCCGGATATTGTATTTTGTTGAATTAACAAATTGTGAGAAAATTTTACTCAATTATGTACATACGACGACATTTATGTGTTGCTTGATATTGAATTTTATTGAATTGACAACTTGTGTGAAATTTTACTTCATTTTGTTGATAAGACGACATTTATGTGTCGCCGGATATTGTATTTTGTTGAATTGACAAATTTTGAGAAAACTTTACTCAATTATGTACATACGACGACATTTATGTGTAGCCTGATATTGAATTTTATTGAATTGACAACTTGTGTGAAAAATTACTTCATTTTGTTCATAAGACGACATTTATGTGTCGCCGGATATTGAATTATGTTGAATTGACAAATTGTGAGAAAACTTTACTCAATTATGCACATACGACGATATTTATGTGTCGCCTGATATTGAATTTTGTCGAATTGACAAATTGTGTGAAGATTTTACTCAATTATGTAGATACGGCGACATTTATGTCTCGCCTGACATTGAATTTTGTTGAATTTATAACTTGTGTGAAAATTTACTTCATTTTATTAATAAGACGACATTTATATGTCGCCGGATATTGAATTTTGTTGAATTGACAAATTGTGGCATGGGAAAACTTTACTCAATTATGAATTATCTACATACGACGATATTTATGTGTCGCCTGATATTGAATTTTGTTGAATTGACAAATTGTATGAAGATTTTACTCAATTATGTAGATATGACGACATTTATGTGTCGCCTGACATTGAATTTTGTTGAATTTATAACTTGTGTGAAAATTTTACTTCATTTCGTTAATAAGACGACATTTATGTGTCACCTGATATTGAATTTTGTTGAATTGACAAATTGTGTGAAGATTTTACTCAATTATGTATATAAGACGACATTTATGTGTCGCATAATATTGAATTTTGTTGAATTTATAACTTGTGTGAAAATTTTACTTAATTTTGTTAATAAGACGACATTTATGTGTCGCCGGATATTGAATTTTGTTGAAATGACAACTTGTGAGAAAACTTTACTCAATTATGTACATACGGCGACATTTATGTGTCGTCTGATATTGAATTTTGTTGAATTCACAACTTTTGTGAAATTTTACACCATTTTATTGATAAGATGACATTTATGTGTCGTCGGATATTAAATTTTGTTGAATTGACAAATTGTGTGAAGATTTTACTTCATTTTGTTGATAAGACGACATTAATGTGTCGCCGAATATTGAAATTTGTTGAATTGACAACTTGTGTGAAAGATTTTACTCAATTACGTAAATACGACGACATTTATGTGTCGCCTGACATTGAATTTTGTTGAATTTACAACTTGTGTGAAAATTTTACTCCATTTTGTTGATAAGACAACATTTATGTGTCGCCGAATATTAAATTTTGTTGAATTGACAAATTGTAAGAAAACTTTACTCAATTATGTACATACGACGACATTTATATATCGTCTGATATTGAATTTTGTTGAATTAACAAATTTTGTGAAGATTTTCTTCATTTTGTTGATAAGTCAACATTTATGTGTCGCCGGATATTGAAATTTTTTGAATTGACAACTTGTGTGAAAGATTTTACTCAATTATGTACATACGACGACATTTATGTGTCGCCTGACATTGAATTTTGTTGAATTTACAACATGTGTGAAAATTTTACTCTATTTTGTTGATAAGACGACATTTATGTGTCACCGGATATTAAATTTTGTTGAATTGACAAATTATGAGAAAACTTTACTCAATTATGTACATACGACGACATTTATGTGTCGTCTGATATTGAATTTTGTTGAATTAACAAATTGTGTGAAGATTTTCTTCATTTTGTTGATAAGACGACATTTATGTGTCGCCGGATATTGAAATTTGCTGAATTGACAACTTGTGTGAAAGATTTTACTCAATTATGTACATACGACGACATTTATGTGTCGCCTGATATTGAATTTTGTTGAATTGACAATTGTGTGAAAGATTTTACTCAATTATGTACATACGACGATATTTATGTGTCGTCTGACATTGAATTTTGTTTAATTTACAACTTGTGTGAAAATTTTACTCTATTTTGTTGATAAGACGACATTTATGTGTCGCCGAATATTAAATTTTGTTGAATTGACAAATTGTGAGAAAACTTTACTCAATTATGTACATACGACGACATTTATGTGTCGTTTGATATTGAATTTTGTTGAATTAACAAATTGTGTGAAGATTTTTTTTTTTTTTTGATAAGACGACATCTATGTGTCGCCTGACATTGAATTTTGTTGAATTTACAACTTGTGTGAATATTTCACTTCATTTTATTGATAAGACGACATTTATGTGTCGCCTAATATTAAAGTTTATTGAATTGACAAATTGTGAGAAAATGTTACTCAATTATGTAGAAACGACGACATTTATGCGTCGTCTGATATTGAATTTTGTTGATTTGACAATTTATGTGATTCCTCAATTTTGTTGATAAGACGACATTTATGTGTCGCCTGACATTGAATTTTGTTGAATGTCAAAGTTCTGTGAATTTTACTTTATTTTGTTGATAAGACGACATTTATGTGTCGCCTGATATTGAATTTTGTTGAACTGACAACTTGTGTGATGATTTTACTCAATTATGTAGATGCGACGACATTTATGTGTCGCCAGATATTGAATTTTGTTGAGTTAACAACGTGTGTGAAAAATTTACCCAATTATATTAATAGATGACATTTATGTGTCGCCTGATTTTTGTTGTTTTTTAAGTGTAAGCATTTGTGAAGCAACTATATGTTGTAAATAGAATTTTGCAAATCTATCCGTAGGATATGTTACGTATAGTGAAATATGGTTACCATAAGAAAATCATATATTTTCGATATTGTTTGGATCTCGATCGAGACGGTCAACCCTTTTCACGCTTATTATCCCCTATGGGTAACTCTATCCCCGAAATGTAAAATTTCTCAAAATTTTACAGAAGCTGCTACATCATATATATGTGAGAGTGTGTGCATGAAAGAATCCACCAAAACTAGTCAAGAAGGAGGAGGTAAGAGCGAATTGGCTTAATTAAATGATGTTGAGCTAATGTTGACCACGTCGATCGAGACCCAAACTTCATCAAAATTAGGTGAATTTTTTACCATATCCATATTTAAATATGCTGATCACATCTGACGGTCAAAATTTAATGTTATGAATTTTAGACGTTGGAACCACAACATGCCTACTAATGTGATATAACTTGTTTAATGGGATTTTTCTAAGTGTATGCATTTGTGAAGCAACTATATGTTGTAAATAGAATTTTGCAAATCTATCCGTAAGATGTGTTACATATAGTGAAATATGGTTACCATAAAAAAATCACATATTTTCGATAATGTTTGGTTCTCGATCGAGACGGTCAACCCTTTTTACGCTTATTATCCCCTATGGGTAACTCTATCCCCGAAAGGTAAAATTTCTAAAATTTTTACAGAAGCTGCTACATCACATATATGTGAGAGTGTGTGCATGAAAGAATCCACCAAAACTAGTCAAGAAGGAGGAGGTAAGAGCGTATTCGCTTAATTAAATATTGTTAAGTTAATGTTGACCGCATCGATCGAGACCCAAAAATTATCAAAATTGGGTGAATTTTTTACCATATCCATATTTAAATATGTTGATCACATCTGACGGTCGAAATTTACAAATTTTATTTTGTACATATAGCTCACCATTGGGAAGCTTATAGAAATTTAATCGTAAATAAAGTTGACCCATGTGATCGAGGTCCAAACCTTAACAAAAATGAGCAATTTTCGGACCATGTCCCTATTTAACTACGAAGATCACATTCAACGGTCAAATTTTACAAATCGTATTTCATACATATAGCTCACAATTGGGAAGCTCATAGAAATCTAATCGTAAATAAAGTTGACCTATGTGATCGAGGTCCAAACATTAACAAAAATGAGCAAATTTTGGACCATGTCCATATTTAAGTACGACGATCACATCCAACGGTCAAATTTTACAAATTGTATTTCGTACATATAGTTAGTTTATAAAGATGTACATCTAGTTATAATATGTTAGTGTGTTGCTAGGCAAATATGTTAGTGTACCTCATGATCATAGATATAAACCCTAAATGTGTTACAATGCAGCTCTCATAACATTATTCATACCACGCTTGACTTTCGGCCATATAACAGAAGTTGTCGATAATAGGGTTTAGGGTTTAGGGTTTAGGGTTTAGAGTTTAGGGTTTAGGGTTTAGGGTTAATATGTGTATAGGAAAAGGCTTGGAAAAATTAGGGCGCAATTTTTCAAAAAAAAGGCGCACAGGAAAATTAAATTGGCGCCAGATCGAAAAAGAAGGCGTACATAATATTGACCTAAACTAAATGTCAATTTGTCTATCTTTTCCTCACTCTACTCTCTCGACAAACCCAACAAACCCTTTCTCTCTTCAGACAAACCCAACAAACCTAACGCCCAATCTCTCCGACCCCCAAACCCGCTGCCTCGCAATCCCTCCTCCTCACCGTCTACCGCGTCACCTCCTCCGATTCCAAACCTCCTCTCCTCCGACCTCCGCTTCATCCTCAACTCCTTCCAAGCCCGACCCGACCTGAACTCTGTCCGATTTGAACAAGGCAAGTGTGGATCTGTATTTGGTTCCAGATAATATCGTTTTGATGATGTATTCTGCTATTGGGTTGTTCGGTTTGATGTAATTTTGTTGCTTTTATTGAATGTCAGGGAGGAGTTAGTGAAGGAACTGAGTTAGTTCAATTTTCCTTCGACTGAAGACATTGAGGGTACCATTGTGAAGTTACTGCGCAGACAGAAGCATGTAAGTGATCGATCCCTTTCAGTAGTTCATTCATAGCTTGTTTTGATTAGTTGCTATTTGGAATCATGTTGATTATAGTTTTATGATTAGTCCTTACTAGTAGAAGATCAATATGCAGCTGTTGTTATTACATGCCTTGAGTTTGTAAATGTTTCGTTGGAACTTGAAAAAAAAGGCACTTATCAGCAAATTTTCGAAGAAAAACCTGAAACTGTAACTGAACTTATCAATATGCAGCTGTTGCATTCATGCCTTGGTTGTGTTTTATCTTTGCTGTGATAGATTATTATGTTGGTGTAATATATTGTTGGAGCTTGGATTGATGTATTGCTTGCACCTACATGTGAAACTATGAATGAACTATATATATATATATATTATATATATGTATGTATGTATTGCATGTGCACTAATAATGCATTTTTTGTCTAAGATGGATAAGTCATGGATGCATGCTGATAGGAGATCAAAAGAGTTTGAGTTAGGATTTGAAGAGTTTCTAAAGTTTGCCGAGTCTAATGCTGTTAACATAGACAAGATTTCATGTCCTTGCAAGAAATGTTGCAATGTCGATGGATTTTCTGTGGAAGTTGTGAGGGATCATGTATTCTATTATGGTATTTTAGAGAGTTATAAGGTGTGGAGGTGGCATGGGGAATCTATGTATGATAATGGGGTTGAATCTGAATCTGAATCTGAATCTGAATCAGTTAATGGGGATCCTGGGATGGGGGAGAACGATGTAGAAGTAGGAGAAAGTGAGGATGAGGAGATGTCCGAAGACTCTAATGAGTTTTTAAAGTTCGTAGAGGATGGAGATCAACCTTTGTACAATGGTTGTGACCATACAACCAAGATGAATTTTCTGGTTGAGAGTTTTAGTTGGAAAGCAAAGCATGTAGTGACTGATTCTTGCTTTGGAGACTTTCTGGAACTCGTTAAGGGTCTGCTTCCTGCAGAAAATCTTGTTCCTTTGACTACAAATGATGCTAAAAAGACACTTAGTGTTTTAGGGATGGACTATGAAAAAATTCATGCATGTCCTAATGACTGCATCTTGTATAGAGGAGATGCAGTCCTTGTTGATGCTGAGGAATGCCCAAGCTGTGGTGTTTCAAGGTGGAAATTGGGTAGGGATAATATACCAAAAAAAAATGTACCTGCGAAGGTTTTATGGTACTTTCCACCTATCCCCAGGTTCAAAAGGTTTTACCAGTCACCCAAAACTGCTAAGAATCTTACTTGGCATGACTGGGGTAGAAAGAAAGATAAGATGATGCGACACCCAGCTGATTCTCCTACTTGGAAATTACTAGACAGTAAATATCCTGAATTGGGTAACGACCATAGAAACCTCAGATTAGCTCTATCTTCAGATGGATTTAACCCGCATAGTATGCAAAACAGCCTGTATTCATGTTGGCCGGTTATACTAGTCACATATAACCTGCCTCCATGGCTTTGTATGAAAAGGAAGTTCATGATGTTGACCTTGTTAATATCGGGACCGAAGCAGCCGGGTAATGATATCGATGTCTACTTGCAACCACTAATAGATGATTTGAAACTGTTGTGGAATGGGGTTGAGGAAGTGTACGATGCATTTAGAGGGGAGTACTTCAAACTAAAAGCAGTGCTTTTCTGGACTATTAATGACTTTCCCGCATACGGGAACTTGTCTGGAAGCGTTGTAAGAGGATACCATGGTTGTCCAATATGTGTTGACCAGACTCGACCTCGGAGGTTAAAGAAAGGTAATAAACTTGTTTTCATGAGGCATCGCCGTGGACTACCCAGACATCATCCATATAGGAGACAAGCTGCTGCTTTTGACAACACCATAGAGGAGGACCTAGCTCCGGTACCATTGACTGGAGAGGAGGTGCTGGCTAGAGTAGAGGGTCTGAATTGTGAGTTTGGGAAAAGGGAAGAATCTACTCCTCGTGTGAGGATTGTTGATGACCAAGACAGACCTTGCTGGAAAAAAAAGTCTGTATTCTTTCAACTAGAGTACTGGAAAGATATTCCGGTACGACATAATCTCGATGTCATGCACATTGAAAAGAACTGTTGCGACTCACTCATTGGTACACTGCTGAACATTCCGGGAAAGACAAAGGATGGGGTTGCAGCGCGTTTAGACATGGTGGCTATGGGAATCAGGACTGAGTTAAAGCCAGATGTCAGTGGCAAGCGAACTAAATTGCCTTTGGCTTCTTGGAATTGTAAGCTTGATGAAAAAAAAATAGTGTGCGGGTCTTTTTTTGGGATGAAGGTTCCTACTGGATTTTCGTCAAACATAAGGAATCTTGTCTCTATGGAGGATTTGAAACTGTCTAAACTAAAATCGCATGATTGCCATGTTGTGATGCAAGTTCTTCTACCTGTTGCATTACGTTCTGTTCTTGAGAAGCCTGTAAGATATGCGATCATCAGGTTCTGCCTTTTCTTCAAGGCAATATGTGCTAAAGAGATTGATGTTTCGAAGCTAGAACAGATGCAAGCAGATTTGGTGGTTACTGTTTGCCAATTGGAGAAGTACTTCCCCCCTTCATTTTTTGACGTTATGATCCATCTAACAGTGCATCTAGTGAGGGAAGTTACGCTTTGCGGTCCAGTATTTTTCCGGTGGATGTACCCCTTTGAGAGGTACATGAAAGTCTTCAAAGGGTGGGTCAGAAGTCGAAGGCATCCTGAGGGATGCATAGCAGAGTCTTACGTTGTTGAAGAGGCGGTAGAGTTTTGTGCTGAGGGATTGCTAAATGATGATGCTTCCACTGCTGGAATGCCAGAAAATTCAAAACCAGAAGTCTTTCATGCGTCCAACCCGTTATCAGCTCCTACTATGATTTCAGTCTATGGCAAAGAGATGGAACAAGCACATCTGTGTATATTGCAGAATACAGAGGATGCAAAAAATTATTTCAGGTAAGTTTTCGTATTTAATTATTTTCAGTTTTCCTTCATTCAATTAATTTATAATTCTTTTATTTAAATTGTTGTTGTTGTTGTGTAGTGAACACATGGAATTGCTGAAGCTTCTTCATCCAAGGTTTGCCAAAGATGAAAAGTGGCTGAAGGATAAACAAAACCAGACCTTTTCAGCCTGGTTGAAGGAGAGGGTATGCAATTTCCTACTAGACATTTTTGTTATGACTTAAACGTGGCAGATTTCAACGTTGTGCTAATGTAATATATTGATTTGCAGGTCTCAAATGAACTGCAAAATTCTGGAAATACTGTTTCAGAAACAATAAGGTGGATGGCAGCTGGACCAAATAATGTAGTAGCAACATTTAGTGGATACAAGGTTAATGGTGTTGAGTTCTACACTAAGCAGCGGGACGATATGAGAACAGTGCAAAACAGTGGTGTTTCTTTGGTTGCTGATGTAATGCTGGTTTCAAGTGCGAAGGATAAAAATCCCAGACATGATGATATGGACTTCTATGGTGTCATACAACACATATGGGAGGTGGACTACTACAAGTTTAGGGTGCCGTTGTTTAAATGTGATTGGGTTGAGAATGTTAGGGGCATCAAGGTAGATGAACTAGGGTTCACGTTGGTAAATTTGAATAGGAAAGGGCATCTTAATGATCCTTTTGTCTTGGCTAGTCATGTTAAGCAAATATTTTACATTGAGGATCCCCTTGATCCTCAATGGTCAGTGGTAGTAAGGCTTCCAGATAGAGACTACAAAGGGTTTGATTCGGATGAGGAAGAAGGCGTCCACATTGAAGAACAAGCATTTGATTTATCATTCGTTGAGACTTATGATGATATAGAGGGTGATCAGGATAGTAATTATATGCGTCCTGGGGATGAGAAAATATATGTTGAAAGTTAAGTTAGTGGTATGAGGGGAGTAGTATTGATGTGGTAGCTTGAGTCCCTCGTATTGTTTTTGTTTTGTTTGTGTTTTGAAGAGTGCCTCATATGTACTGAAGTTTGAATTATGTTTGAATGTTCATCGTATTATTTTAATTTTCAGTAAAGTTATTTTATTCAGTGGTACTGAAGTTTGAATTATGTTTGAATGTTCATCGTATTATTTTAATTTTCAGTAAAGTTATTTTATTCAGTGGTGTATCTGTGTAATGGCTATGTTTCTGTTAATAAATATTTTACTTTGCTAACCGCGTTTGCTGGTTATTTCAGGTGATGGCTGGATCTAGCACGTCATCCCTCAATGCTAGAGCTTTAGCTTTGAGGACGAAGACGAAGGAATTTTTAAGGAAACGTGGTAGAAGTGAGGTCGCAAACGAGGAAGCATCTGTTGGTAAAGCTGCCACACCTAGAAGAAGTCCACGTTCAACCAAAGTTGTTGTTGTTGACCAGACCAGCAAGGATGCGCCCACTAAAGCTGATGTGGTACTACCTAGAAGAAGTCCGCGTTCAACTGCTCGGACCAGCAAGGATGCGCTCAATAATGCAAGAGTGGGACCAGCTAAAGCAACACAGTCCAAGAAATCTGTGGCATCAAAGAAGTTGTCGTTTGGTAGCATGTCCAATTCTGGATCCGGAAAGCGCAAGGCTGGAAAGAGCAAAGCCGGAAAGAGCAAAGCTGGAACGATGGAGGTGGTTGAGTCTGATGATGAAGATGAAGAATTTGAAGCTGATGAGGATGAGGAAGAAAGCAATGAGAACGTCACTGGTGGAATGCGGTTGCTTAGACGAGGGATGGTGACGATGAGTCGGGTTAATAGGCGACTCGTTCGGGGAAGGAAGTTGAAGGTTAAATATAATGATGATGGGGAACCTGTTGGGAGGGCAGCCAAGGAGATGCAGTCCTACATTGGGGTGTTTGCACGCACCAAGGTCCCAATTAATGTTAAAGATTGGAGACTTGTGCCGCTAAGTGTGAAGGACAATATTTGGGGTTCTATTGAGGTAAATGAAAATATTATAATTAGTTAACATGTCCTTCGTTGTAGCTTTCACAGAAAATATCTAAAGCAGTCATCTTTTGTACTTGTTAATGTTTAGGAAGCTTATGTGGTGCCAAAGCAATGGAAGAAAATGGTTTTTGCATCTGCAGGCCAAAAATGGAGGGATTTCAAGAGCAAGCTAACCACTTGGTACATTATTCCGTTTATGGATTCCCCTGAACTCTTTGAGTTCCCTCCTGATGATTACCGAAGCATTCACGCAGATCAATGGCAAGAGTTCGTGAAAGATAGGATATCACCTCAGTTTCAGGTTTGTAAAATACAAAGTGTTGTAATTTTATTACATTTTTCAGCAATATTGGCATTGTTTCAATTGCTAAAATATAATGGAAACTTTGGCTATCGTCTTGTAGGAATTCCGGCAAAAACAAATGGCAAGGAGGAAAGAGAATAAGTACCCTCATCGACTTGGACGGAAGCCATATGCTCAGTTGCAAGAGGAACTGGTACATTACTCTTCTTAGTAATATATTACCCTATGTCACCACAAGCGTATTAACCCAAATATATATTTATAGGCTGCCACAGTGCCTGCTGGGAGGAAATTAGTTCGAACTACAATGTGGAAAGCAGCTAGACAAGACAAGGATGGCAACTACTTGGCGCCACAAGTGCAGGAAAAGGTCGATGAAATTGTATGTCAAGTCCTTGAAATTAGCTTATTATTAATTTCAGTATTTGAAATTGTTCATGCTTTTATGCAAATTGATTTACGTCTATTTCAGGACAAATTGGAGAAGGAAGAGCAAGAGGGAAAAAGAAAGTTTGAAGGACCTGTTGATGTTTTGACTACGGCGTTGGGAACACCTGAATATTCTGGTAGGGTGCGAGGTGTTGGTGGCTTCGTCAAACCTGAAGCATATTTCCATCTTCCTAAACGTGCTAGGCTGAACTTAGATGCGAGACAACGTATTAAGAACGGGGAAGAGGATAGCAGTAGTGTGCTTGCTGCGGAGAGAGCCCAATGGAAAGAAGAAAAAGCTGAACTGGTGGGAAGGCTGGTGAGGTTAGAATCATTGCTTATGGGGAAAGATAAGCAAATTGTTGAGTCACCAAAGTCTGCGACCCTGATAAATGATCTAGGGTCTGGCCAGGGCAGTTGTTCCCGTCTTGACAAGGCTGGTGTTGGAGGTAATGAAGTGGAGGGTGTGAAAGCCATCAAGAAGAAGTTAGATTTAGAGGAGGGCAAGCTGAAGACACAAGTTGAAGCGGATGAAGTTACAAAAGAGCAGGCGCCTGAAAAACCCTTGACTGTTGAGGAGGAAGCGCATGTGATGGAGATGGCTCAGGTAAATTATCGCCACCTTGTATTTATATACTTACCGAAGTACCCTTATAGGCACATTTGGTGTTGATTCTGCCTCACTTGACTGATGTTGAGATTTTTGTTTATTTATTTAATATTTTTTTCTGTTTTGAATTAGGTTCAGTCTAGCCCCACTGTCCAGAGGCATCATCTTGTAATAGATTCATTGGACAACATTGTGGCTGAGGGAACCATTGTTGAAGTGGGTGTCGATTCCAGCTCACAAACTGTTCATGGTGTTCCATTAGCTGCGGAAAATATCCGAGTGTCTGTGAGCAAATGTCTTGTGGAGAATGCCTTGCTACCAGTCCCTATTAGGGATGAGATTGTATTTGTGAGCGATGCAATTGGGACTTGCGTTGCTTGGCCTAAAGACTGGGTTATACCAGCCACTGCAGTTGGTAATGCAAAGGTAATGTAGTTGTTCATGCATATATATATCGATCAGCGGCTACTTGAAATTGAAATACTAAACATGTAGTAATTGCTTTCTTGTTTTCTAATCTGAAATGCAGCAAGCACCCCGTAAGTACGGGAGGAAGAAAACAAAGCAGTGGGTTGATACGGATAAGGATGATGATGATTTGGAGCACCTACCAGCTGATTTGCCTCCAGCGCTTCTGTCCTTGAGCAAATGGGGCAATGAGTTCTTGAAGGATAGGGCCACTATCCACACAAAGCTTAGCAAGGACTTATTCGGCACCGAAAGGAAAATTGCCCTCTTCAGAAGTGATCTTTTTGCTTTCACAAATGTGCAAGAGGTTGCTGGCGATACAATCGTTATGTATATGAGGTATATATAATTTTGAATATCCTTGCTAGTTAGTTTAATTTTGTTGCGCAATACATGTTCAGTAGCATTAAGTGATATGCTCTTTTGATTTGCAGCTTCCTACGTGAAAAGTTGAAGGAATCAAATATGCTTAACATGATTGGTTTTGTTGACCCTTCTTCCCTTGGCGTTAGAAATTCAACTGACCGGTCTCGGTCTTTATTCATGCATTTTAAAAGAGGGAAGCCTGGCCAGTTTTTTCTGGTTCCCTATAACACAGGGTACGACAGCTTTATTCATGCATTTTTGTATATATTTTAAATTCTCAATTTATGTGTCATTAGATGAAATGTATTGATTTTTTTGATTCTATTATGTGTGTTAGAAAACATTGGATTTTATCGGTGGTGAGTCCCAGTGAAGAACTTGTATATTTCATGGATCCTATGAAGAGGAGAATGGATGTTACCACTGATGAGTGGAGAACAATAGTGAACCAGTATGTCAGCCAACTTGCATCTTTATCATTGATGTATACTATATACAAAATGCATTGTCTAACTATTTAGTTCATTCTGTTTATAATTTTGGGTATTTTGTTCCTTTTGAAGCGCCATAAAAATTACGAATGCAAACATTCCTGCTAAGAAACCACGAAAGGTTCAGTGGAGAAACTGTTCAGTAGGTTCCCTACCTTAGCTAACTGTTTATATTTACACTTGACCATTTCAGTTCATGTTTATTAGGTTTATTAAGCAAAATTTAATGTTATTTGATTCAGGGAATTCCAGAGCAGATTGGGGATAAGAGCTGCGGCTATTTCATCATGCTGTACATGAGAGAAATAGTGCAGGACAAAGAACAGAACTGGACTAAAAAGGTAACGGCTTGCATTCATCAGTTTGTGAGTTAAAAAACTCAATCAGTTGGTTAAATCTATTATGTTCTTTGTCCTCCTTGCAGTGGTTGACTAGGGGTGATGAAAAATACACCATGCAGGACGTTGATGTTGTCCGACAGGAGTGGGCAGAGTATGTGCTTAAATTTACAAGTAACTAGCAAAGCTGCTGTATGGTTCTATTAGTTCTGTTTTCAGAAAGGATTGTGTGTTTGCCCAGATTGTGTACTTTTGCTGTGTTACCATAGGCTGCTGGCTATATGTATATATGTGGTAGTTTGCTGTGCTATTATAGGGTAGGTGCTGGCTGCATATATATGAGACAGTTTGCTTTGCTATTATAGGGTACTGCTAGCTGCATGTATATGAGGCAGTTGAACAAAATGATGGTGCTTTTTGTTAACCTCTTATGGCCTAGCTACTTTTGTACATAATGATGGTGCTTTTTGTTAACCTCTTATGGCCTAGCTACTTTTGTGTACAGTGGATAATGTTATCATTTTGGATGTTGAATTAATGCGTATTTTAGTTATAGATGTCGTTTTTAAATCTAAATTATCAGGATGTTTCAATATAGCAATTGTGTAGTTTTAAACAAGCCATGACTACGATTATGTGTGGCCATAAGTAACAATTGGCAACACATATCTATTGTCTTTACAAAGCTTAGATACTAGAAATGTGTTGCCATAAGAAACAACCGGCAACGTAAATGCAAAGTTTAAATAAAAAGAAGGCATCACTTATGTGTAGCTTAAACTCATTCATACGATAGACATGTGAGGCCATAAAGAACAACGGGCGACGTAAATGTAGAGTTTAAATCAAAAGAAGGCATCACTTATGTGTAGCTCAAACTCATTCATGCGATAGACATGTGAGGCCATTAAGAACAACCAACAACGTAAATGCACAGTTTAAATCAAAAGAAGACATCACTTATGTGTAGCTTAAGCTCATTCATACGATGGACATGTGAGGCCATAAAGAACAACCGGCAACGTAAATGCACAGTTTAAATGAAAACAAGGCATCACTTATGTGTAGCTCAAGCTCATTCATACAATAGACATGTGACGCCACAAAGAACAACCGGCAACGTATATGCAGAGTTTAAATCAAAACAAGGCATCACTTATGTGTAGCTCGAACTCATTCATACGGTAGACAAATGTCGCCTGTATCATATGTGTCGCTGTACAAGGTCTAGACCACAAAGAAAAATTACACGTCGCCTCTAAAGTTTTCACACGATGTTTATATGTCGTCTTTATCTCAATTACCCTACGCATATATGTCGTTGTAAGACATTTTTTCTCCCACTCGCAGTTATCAGGCGACACAAGAGATGTGTCGCCTCACGGCAAAAAAAAGATGTGTCGCCTTCTAGCATGTCGACATTTATGCTATCAGGCGACACGTATAGCATGTCGCCTTATCTTTTATCAAGCGACAAATATATGTCGCCTCTAATATTTTCAGACGATGTTTATATGTCGTCTTTATTTCAATTGGCTACGCATATATGTCGCCGTAAGTCATTTTTTTCTCCCACTCCCAGTTATCAGGCGACACAAGAGATGTGTCGCCTCACGACAAAAAAAAGATGTGTCGCCTTCTAGCATGTCGACATTTATGCTATCAGGCGACACATATAACATGTCGCCTTATCTTTCGTCAGGTGACACATAATGAAAAATGACTTATGTCGCCTGTTGTTCTTCTAGGCGACACGTATAGCATGTCACCTTATCTTTTATCAGGCGACACATAATGAAAAATGTCTTATGTCGCCTAATTTTCTTCTAGGCGACACATATTATATGTCGCCTTATATTTTATCAGGCGACACATAGTGAAAAATGTCATATGTCGCCTGTTCTTCTAGGCGACACATATGATATGTCGCCTGATCTTTTATCAGGCGACACATAGTAAAAAAAGTCTTCTGTCGCCTGATGTTCTTAAAGGCGACACAACATTTGTGTCGCCTGATGGTTTAAGTGTCGACACGCTACTAGGCGACACATAAAAAATGCATCAGGCGACACAACTGTAGTGTCGCCTGATGCCGAAAATGGCATAGTGACAACCGACTCAAAGTATTCCAAGTTTGTATAAGGGTCTGTGTGGCAGCCATATTGATGTATCTTTTTAAAGGCTGTCAGGGTGGATTGCCAATCGAACGTTGGATTCACATAGTGAATGGACCTGGGCGGGTTACAAAATGCAAGGGAGTGTGTGCTCCTCTTGGTCATGCCTCTTGCTTACTTATGCGCCGATCCAATTCTTCGAATTTGTGAAGAAGTAGGGTAATTGGGTCTTTGGCCTTTGTACTTATTTTTGTAAATTTTGGCATGGGAGGGTCGTCATTATTTGTTTTTGCCATTTTTTCGTGTTGGAAGAACTGCTATTGCACTTTTTCATTATGCTCATTAAGGTTTATGCGTCGCATGGAGGGAGATGGGATATGTGACTAAGCGCTATTAGCAGACTCCAAAGATGGTCTTCTCGTCTCCTTCTGTTTTATTGTGGCCAGTGCTTTCTCATAATCGATTTTGACGTTATTGTAGCATTCTTCTGTGCGTTAATGCCTGATTCAATTATGAATTTGGGTCAAGTTGTCCTTTTTCGCTCGGATTTACTATTAGTGAGTTAGTATATGTGTGTACTGATCCTTCCCGTTGCTCTGGTCCTGACCAGGTTTGTTGTGAACTTGGTTGTCCGAGGACGGCTGTAGTCATCTGTGCGACATTCCGCTTAGCAATTGTGCAAATAGGAAAAGCTTTCAATGGGGCTGAGGCGTGTGGGGATGTGTTGGGTGCTCCTGAACTTGTCGCGTTCGTCATTGAGGAATATTGTTTGGTTTTGTGCAGATGTAGAATTTGGGAGAAAAGGCTGGGGAAAACGTGGCTTTTATGGTGTGGGATTGATGTGATCGAACATGGTCTTACTTTCGAGACCCGCAAACGGCTGCCAACTGTTACGGATAAAAATGGGGTGAGAGATTATACAGAGAAAAGATTAAATTGCACGAGGAGGTCTGTGCGAGAAGAGATTATCTAGGAAAGCGATTATTCGGGTTTCACCTGCAAAATGAACAAATGGTTAGGGGAATGTCCAAACGAATCCGGACAATCGCCCTCGGACGCTCAAGTTAGTCATTTTGCGGATAATTTAGAATTGAGGAGTAGGGAATGAGTTAAGTTACTTAGAGAGTGAGGCTAAGCGTCTATTTATAGAGGCATAACGAGGGCGATTGTCTTTGTGGCTGGTGACAGCTTGGCACGGAAGGAAGCTTCTAGAGGCATGCACTAAATCGAACCGCACACACGCATCCCGGTTGTAAAGTGCTCAGAGTGTGAGTTGATTGCTGAGACTGCATGTGCGAGGCTTAAGTAGAGCGCTTGACATAAGTTCCCACAATATTGGTCAAACTCATAATCTATTAGAATTTGAAATTCATGTTTAATAAATTATGTCGCCTGTTGTTCTTCTAGGCGACACGTATAGCATGTCACCTTATCTTTTATCAGGCGACACATAATGAAAAATGTCTTATGTCGCCTAATTTTCTTCTAGGCGACACATATTATATGTCGCCTTATATTTTATCAGGCGACACATAGTGAAAAATGTCATATGTCGCCTGTTCTTCTAGGCGACACATATGATATGTCGCCTGATCTTTTATCAGGCGACACATAGTAAAAAAAGTCTTCTGTCGCCTGATGTTCTTAAAGGCGACACAACATTTGTGTCGCCTGATGGTTTAAGTGTCGACACGCTACTAGGCGACACATAAAAAATGCATCAGGCGACACAACTGTAGTGTCGCCTGATGCCGAAAATGGCATAGTGACAACCGACTCAAAGTATTCCAAGTTTGTATAAGGGTCTGTGTGGCAGCCATATTGATGTATCTTTTTAAAGGCTGTCAGGGTGGATTGCCAATCGAACGTTGGATTCACATAGTGAATGGACCTGGGCGGGTTACAAAATGCAAGGGAGTGTGTGCTCCTCTTGGTCATGCCTCTTGCTTACTTATGCGCCGATCCAATTCTTCGAATTTGTGAAGAAGTAGGGTAATTGGGTCTTTGGCCTTTGTACTTATTTTTGTAAATTTTGGCATGGGAGGGTCGTCATTATTTGTTTTTGCCATTTTTTCGTGTTGGAAGAACTGCTATTGCACTTTTTCATTATGCTCATTAAGGTTTATGCGTCGCATGGAGGGAGATGGGATATGTGACTAAGCGCTATTAGCAGACTCCAAAGATGGTCTTCTCGTCTCCTTCTGTTTTATTGTGGCCAGTGCTTTCTCATAATCGATTTTGACGTTATTGTAGCATTCTTCTGTGCGTTAATGCCTGATTCAATTATGAATTTGGGTCAAGTTGTCCTTTTTCGCTCGGATTTACTATTAGTGAGTTAGTATATGTGTGTACTGATCCTTCCCGTTGCTCTGGTCCTGACCAGGTTTGTTGTGAACTTGGTTGTCCGAGGACGGCTGTAGTCATCTGTGCGACATTCCGCTTAGCAATTGTGCAAATAGGAAAAGCTTTCAATGGGGCTGAGGCGTGTGGGGATGTGTTGGGTGCTCCTGAACTTGTCGCGTTCGTCATTGAGGAATATTGTTTGGTTTTGTGCAGATGTAGAATTTGGGAGAAAAGGCTGGGGAAAACGTGGCTTTTATGGTGTGGGATTGATGTGATCGAACATGGTCTTACTTTCGAGACCCGCAAACGGCTGCCAACTGTTACGGATAAAAATGGGGTGAGAGATTATACAGAGAAAAGATTAAATTGCACGAGGAGGTCTGTGCGAGAAGAGATTATCTAGGAAAGCGATTATTCGGGTTTCACCTGCAAAATGAACAAATGGTTAGGGGAATGTCCAAACGAATCCGGACAATCGCCCTCGGACGCTCAAGTTAGTCATTTTGCGGATAATTTAGAATTGAGGAGTAGGGAATGAGTTAAGTTACTTAGAGAGTGAGGCTAAGCGTCTATTTATAGAGGCATAACGAGGGCGATTGTCTTTGTGGCTGGTGACAGCTTGGCACGGAAGGAAGCTTCTAGAGGCATGCACTAAATCGAACCGCACACACGCATCCCGGTTGTAAAGTGCTCAGAGTGTGAGTTGATTGCTGAGAATGCATGTGCGAGGCTTAAGTAGAGCGCTTGACATAAGTTCCCACAATATTGGTCAAACTCATAATCTATTAGAATTTGAAATTCATGTTTAATAAATTATAAGGATTCTTATTTGAGTTTTTGAATTACAGAGCAGTTAGAAGGACATGACAGTTTCTTGATGGAAGAAATTGCCATGTACAAGTGAACTATATGAATGTCAGATTTAGTCCCTACTGATACACAAAAGTTTTCTCATAATGGTGGAATCAGGAGAAGATCATATTGACAACTTAAGTTCTTGTAGTGAGATCTCAAGAGTGAAGTACATCAACAAAAGGTCATACGATAATCCAAGACATAAGAAGATCACAACGGATTGAAGTTATTTGGGTAAGTTTTACGTTGTTTTAGTTTATGTAAATTCCAATAAGGATAGATACTGTTGTTGCAATCTCGAGAACACACAGTTCATGTATTCATTAGGAGATAGATTTTCTTAAGTATTGAATTCAGTTCTAACACTTTGTTGGATTGAGGTTTTTGGGCTTTAGTTTTTCTGTACTCAGTTACACGATTTACTTTTAGCAAAACCTGGGAAGAGAGTTTCAGGATATAAGAATACGTTTAAGAAATGATAGTGTTAGTTTTGCTCAAATGCTAAAATGAGCCTATAGTTACAAAATGGTCTTATGGCATCTACTTAGTTGCTGATTCGTAGTATTGTTTACCACTCTTATAGATTGGTAGACATGTAACCAAAATGATTTTTTTCGACTAACATGTAACCACTACCAGAAAATGAGTCTTGGGCGACGAAACAAAAAAAACCGGGCGACGATTTTTTTTTTCGTCGCCTAAGAGAAAACTTAGGCGACGAAAAAAAAAATCGTCGCCCAAGGAAAAAAAATCGTCGCCTAAAGTTCAACTTTAGGCGACGAAAAAAAAATCGTCGCCTAAGGCTAAATTTCGTCGCCTAATATAGAAACTAGGGCGACGAAACAATATTTCGTCGCCTAAGATATTTATATCGTCGCCTAAGTTTTTTTAATCCTTAGGTGACGAAACTCAAATATATCGTCGCCTAAATATTTTATTTTTTTATTTTTACTTGGCCGACGAAATAAAAGAATTTCGTCGACCAAGATTAATCCGAATAATTAAAATAAAATAAAACACATTTAAATTTCATTGTACAGGATTTTTTATTTTTACTCTTGGGCGACGAATTTAACAAATATCGTCGCCCAAGTATTATCTTGGCCGACGAATTACCCTACTTTCATCGGCCAAGAGTAATCCGAATAATTAAAATAAAATAAAACACATTTAAATTTCATTGTACAGGATTTTTTATTTTTACTCTTGGGCGACGAATTTAACAAATATCGTCGCCCAAGTATTATCTTGGCCGACGAATTACCCTAATTTCGTCGGCCAAGATAATCCGAATAATTAAAATAAATAAAGCACATTTAAATTGTAAGGTAATGTTTCAAATTTTTATAGCCCCGTCAGCGTCTCGTCGATGGGAAACTATTCTCAGTTGAAGGTCCGGCCAGATTACGTGATTTGGAGGGTCGAATAGCCGTTTCCGTCCGTTTAGGGGTTTGACCGCGCCGATTGACCGGACGGATTGAGCCCTTGTCGTTGTCCGATGGAGCTGAATTTTTTCCCACCCACGTATTTCGGTTTTTAGTTCCTCTTCTCCGATCACCAAACTCATGTTATATGTACTAATGTTGTATAACTTTTTTATACAAGTGTTGAGTTTAAGTTTCGTTTTGAAGAGAACGTATACGTAGAGGCCTCAAACGCAAAAAAGTCATGAAATAAGATATGACCGGAACAGTGAAATACGTCAACCCGTGAAAAATGAAGATATTCCGGTAAAATTTCGGTGCCGGTTGTTCCGGTCAACGAATTTCTCTTATTTCTACCTACTGGTAGCCCTATCCCGGGTTTTATTTTTTACCAAATTTTTATAGCCCCGTAAGCGTCTCGTCGATTGGAAACTATTCTCAGTTGAAGGTCCGGCCAGATTACGTGATTTGGAGGGTCGAATAGCCGTTTCCGTCCGTTTAGGGGTTTGACCGCGCCGATTGACCGGACGGATCGAGCCCTTGTCGTTGTCCGATGGAGCTGAATTTTTTCCCACCCACGTAATTTGTTATGCTGGTCATATCTGACGGTCGGTTTTCAGTTCCTCTTCTCCGATCACCAAAATCACGATATTCTGAATTTTATGATAGAACTCTTGCCCGACGATTTTCTTTATCTTGGGCGACGAAATTTATAGTGAAGAACATCATCGCCCAAGTATAGTATCTTAGGCGACGACGTCAAAAATTGTCGGCCAAGATAACTCTTGGCCGACGATTTTCTTTATCTTGGGCGACGAGATTTATAGTAAAGAAAATCGTCGCCCAAGTATAGTATCTTGGGCGACGATTTTCGAAGTTCGTCGCCCAAGATTATCTTGGCCGACGATTTTGAAAAAACAGGGCGACGATTTTTGTAAAATCGTCGCCCAAGAACGCGATTATAAAATGCAGAGATTCGGAACCCTAACCATTCTCTCTCTCTCTCTCTGCTTTTCTGTTTCTGAAGGGGTTTCGCTCTCAATCGATCGATTCCGCTTCCGCTTCCCAGATCCGACGTCCATCTGCAAGTCTGCAACCCAATCCATTTCCCAGATCCATTCCGCTTTCTGAAATTCTTGTACTAGAGTTTGTTTCTATTTTATGTAATGTGTTTATGTAATGATTCAAGATTGTATAACGCAAAGGATATGGTACTTGTAAATAGGATGTGTTGTGGTTTGAAATGTATGATTCAATTCAAAATGATCTGTGTTCATCAATGAAAAATATTATTTGATTTGTTTGTTTCTTCTGCTCTTTACAACCTACGTAATTTCAATATCAAAAAAAAGAAAAAAAATAAAGGAAAAATATCATCTAAGCCTAAGTGTAAAAAAATTTAAATATATCTTAGGCGACGAAATTGCTAAATCGTCGGGCAAGGACTTACCGTATAAGACGACGAAAAAAAAATATCGTCGCCCAAGTTCTTGGCCGACGCACTTCTGGCGACGATGTCTTGGCCGACGAAAAAAATTTCGTCGCCCCAGGTTATAACATCTTAAGCGACGAAACAATTTTTCGTCGGCCAAGGTGTTAAATCTTGGGCGACGAATATTTTTGGGCGACGAGAAATATATTTTAGGCGACGAAATTAGTATCGTCGCCTAAGAATTACTCTTAGGCGACGACGGTATGAACTGTCGTCGCCCAAGTTCTTGGCCGACGCACTTCTGGCGACGACGTTTTGGCCGACGACCTGTCGTCGCCCAAGTTCTTGGCCGACGAAATTTGTTAACAGGGCGACGATTTTTTTTCGTCGCCCAAAATGAAATTTCTGGTAGTGAACTAAATGATGGGTTTCTGAAGTCTTAGAAAAAAAATAAAAAATAAAAATAAAAATCTCCTGATATGGTTTGGATATGTGAGAGAACCAGTGGATACCGTCATTCTAAAAAGAGGCAGTGGATACCGTGAAGATATACGAGAAAACTGCTGCTATGGAAATGAAAGAAAATAACAAATGCTGCCTTAGCTAGTTGGATCATGGAGTCAAACCAATCCAATTGTATGATCATGGAGTCAGACCTTCAATTGATGCCTTAGCTAATTATGTATTTCAAAGTTTTAAACAGCAACTGTATATATCAAACTTCTTGTGCATAGACGCAACTGGCAACCACATGATGGTATGAGTTGTTTTAGAACACAAGTCATATATATGAAGTTACATCCCAAACAAATTCTATTACCTGCAGTAATATTCACTTAAAACTCAAAGCCACAGCAACAGCTACAGTAAGTTTTTGTTAAAGAAAAACCACTTAGCTAGTTATAATGATGATGAAACTTAATATTCGTTAGAATTAGTTTGTACAATCCATTTATGCATTGACGAAGTAAATAAACATGGCTTTTAAAATTCAAAATGCCTCACCAATAGTAGAAGAATCACTCTAGAGTCGTTACAAGCAAGTTAGATGATCTTGTTTCGTTTAATTAACTTTCTCAGCAAAGCAAGATTTCAGATTTGGTTGGAAAGACAAACCAAATTACTACTCGGTACAATTCAGATTTATGAAAGGCATTGCAGATTGGTCATATCCCCAACCCCAGTGATTTGCATTATCCAGTAACATGAAGAAGTGTGCCTCCAAACGAAGAACACCACCTCACAGTCGTGGCAGTCAAGTACCTTCCCACGTGTCAGCTAAGAAGCAGAAGGTTTTGCCATGCTAATCTACAGTGCAAGACGTGTAAGCTCCTGGGTAACATTTTATCCAACTCAAGCTCAAAGCTTTTGTAGAAACTCACCACGTCGCAACCTGCATGGATCCACCCAACAGATGTCGTCCCCCATGCAAAGACGGTCACACCCATCTTCTCTTCACCGCCATGACTTCTTTATTTCTAACACCAGACTCCGATCGAATCAGAACACGAAAACTTGATACCACAAGAAGCAACAGAAACTAAAACCTTCACCATTGTTATTTCCAGTCAGTTTTTACTTTAGAGAGAAAGGTTGTTTAGAAATGTCTTCTGAGCAACTTAGGAGGCAGAATGTGACGCCCGAGAGAGAAGTTCACATTGAGAAAGACAGGGTGCCCAAGTTCACCAGCCACTTCGAGTCACTCACCGTGCATGTGCAAGAAGCCGGCGACAAAGAGACTCCAACGGACAGCACCAAAGACTCGCATGATGATAAACAGAGGAAGGGAAACACCGTTGGCGACGTGGGAAAGGGAAAGTCCAGAGAGACTCACGAGCTGGAGTCTCAGTCGAGACAGATGGAGGAGAATGCTGAGAAGCAGAGAGAGAGGATGAGGAAGTGCCATGCGGATAGGGCTAGGACGGCGAATATAGTGGCAGATAAAGAAGCTGAGGAGAAAAGAGGGAGGGAGAGCGGTGCTCGTGGAGTAGGGAAGTTTGAGATTCAAGAAAGTGATGAAGGTCAGAGGAAGGGAGGTAGAGGAGAAAGTAGAGAAGAAATGATTGTTGTGAGTCAAGGGAAGGAGGATTCGAGGGTAAGACAAGAGAGAAGTGAAATGGAAGGCAGAAACATGGACATGATGGGTGGAGAGAGTAAGAGTGGAGCTCAAGGTGCCGGAAAAGTCGAAGTGATGAGGGTTGAGGAAGAGAAGGGCAGAGAGGGTGAAGGCAGACAGCAAATGAGTTCTAAAGGAAGGCAGGGCGAGGGTAGACAAAATGAAGGTGGGAGCACACAGATGATGGGCAAAGGACAGGGTATGAAACAAGAGAGAGCAACGGACACGGAGATGATGAGAAGCAAAGTGGAGGGTCGAGTAGGCGGCTCAGAGACTAGGAGCAGATCAGAAGAGGGTTGGGGCCGCGAGCAGAGACAAGGCACAGAAATGGAGAGCAGTGAGAACGAGCAGCAGCAACAGCAACAGCAACAACAACGATCTCTAGAACAAGTTTCGGCATTTAGACAAACAGCACAGCAGAATTCCATGGAGGCAATAAGGGCTGCCGAAGAGCGATATCAGAAAGCCAAAGAAAGTGCGAGCCAGACACTCGGTACTGCAGCCCAGAAGGCTAAAGAAGCATCTGAGAGAACTACAGAAACTGCAAGCCAGACACTTGGTACTGCAGCCCAGAAAGCTAAAGATACTGCCAGTACCGCTACCCAAAAGGCTAAAGAAATTTCAAGCCAGACACTTGACACTGCAACTGAGAAAGGAGCACAAGTGAAAGACATTGCATTGGAGAAAGGCCAGCAAGGACTATATGCAGCAAAAGACACTCTATCAAATGCAGGGGCGAAAACAGCGGAGTATACGGTGCCACTAGCAGAGAAAGCTAAAGACATGGCTGTGTCTGCAGGTAAGACCACTCTGCATTATGCTGGTGATGTTGCGGTGGATTTGAAGGACAAGGCGACTGTGGCAGGTTGGACTGCGGCACATTACACAACTGAGGCAGCAGTGGAAGGAACCAAAACAGCTGCAAGAGTACTTGCTGGAGCGGCGGAGTATGCTGGTCATAAGGCTGTAGATATTGTGTCCAAGCCATTGAGTGTTGCCAAATATGCAGCTGCGGTGACTGGTGAGAGATCTGAGGAGTTCACTGCTCGGAAGAAGGAAGAGGCACAGCGAGAATATGAAGCCAAGAAAGAAGCCGAAGCAAATAGGCCCAAGGTAGATACATCATGTCGCCTATAATATGCTTCCTATTATATATCGTTGGGATTATGCAGTTTGATTTCCAAAAGAGACGAGTAGATTTGTTTGAGAATATACAAGTAAAAGTCTATGTATTTAATAAAATTGGTTGTTATCACAGGCCTCCTGTTACATATATGCTGATTATTAATATTAGTAAAACAAACTAAATTGTTTATTTGTTAATGTAAACAAGGGTTCCCAGACTACTTATCAAGTGGGAGAATCCAAGCAAGAGGAGACATGGACGAAACAAGTTGGGAGGGAATCTCAGCATATGCAGAGGGAATGTGGGCAAGTAACTGAAAAAACCAGCCAAGAAACTGCTCAATCACAGAGCGAGGGAGTGCAAGAGGGTGGTTCTGCTGGGGTGCTGGGAACAATTGGCGGGACTTTGGGTGTGATACCAGGAGCTGTTGGTGAGACCTTGGCTGAGATAGCTGAGAATACAAAAAACTTAGTTGTTGGGCAGGGTGGTAGTGGAATGGGTGAGGAGGGCCAGGAGGTGTGGAGCACAAATGCACGGCAAGGAGGGCAGCAGTGGAGCTCAAATGCTCAGGAAGGCAGGCAGGAAGGGAGGTCATCTGAGCAACAAGGCAAGCAGGGTGAGACCTTGAGTGCAATTCCGGTAGCTGTTGGAGAGACTTTGGTAGAGATAACTCAGACTACAAGAGACAATGTCACTGGGCAGGGCCAAAGTGCAGAAGAAAGTGCTGAGATGGATTGGAGGTCATCTGATCAGCAGCAAGGCTTGGGTGCAATACCGCCTGCTGTTGGGGAGACACTGGTTGGAATAGCTCAGACAACAAAAGACAATGTTGACAAACTTACTGGGCTTAGGCAGAGACAGGGACAGGGACACATGAGATCTGATCATTAGCAAGGATGGAAGCTAGGAAGATGAAAGTAGATGTGAAATAAGTTAAAAGGACGCTCAGCTTTATGTTTTGGATGTGCGATGTTTGTTAAATTGGCTGATGGCAGCGTGTAGTCTGATATGTAATTTAAGTTTAATTTTAGTTTATCGTTTTGGATGTTGCTGAGTTCATTGTATAACAAAACTGGATATTTTGTTTATACATCTACCAGTTCATGTACATACGTTGTGAAGTCAATTGAAGTATTTTGTTATCATTTCTGTAGTGGGGAAGTTAGAGCACATACTTGCATTTTAGCAAATATGGAACTGTTCAAAAGGCACAATGTGGTTGGTCTCCAAAGCAAATCATGTAAGTAGGATCTGAAAGAAACCGAAGTTTCTCTTGTCAATGTAGAGAGTAAATCATAACGGTTTAGGACCCAAATATGTACTCATCAGGGATCATCAGGTACATTGTGGAAGGTTGAAACCCCAAGTACATTTCCATCTACAAACACTCGTCTAACGCTTCTTCACCAAATACACTGCTCAAGGGTAAATAGTAAAATCTGAAGGATTAAAACAGGGTTAAGACATTGTATAGGGAGATGACTTTTGGAGTGGGGGACTTCAGCTGTGAGCTTCTCTAATACTAAGGCTAATTCACTCAAGTGACTCCAACTGTCATTTCTCCAGAAGCAAGAGAAATGGTCCGTTTGTTGCTATACTAGAAACATCACCCACCTAAAAAGATGAATATAACAAAATAGAATAGTTCCGAACCTGGTGTCATTTGACATTCAAATACTTAAAGAGGGAGGTAAAAATATTTTGTTCTCTATGTTAGTTCGACACGCACAAACCATTCTCACTCAAGCAGTGCAAAAACATCAGACCCAAAAAAGCAGTGCAAAAACAAACACTTTGTCCTGCCTCAAAAATAACATGGAGAATTAGACACTGTAATAAGATACCATCTCTTTGTCCGTTCTTATTCTAGTCTCATAGAAAGTTCAAAGAACTTTCTGGGACAGTGATTAACCTTCTCTGAGATTAATCCCAATTCTCCAATGTAACGTTTTAGTTCTTTTTCTATAGTATAAACATGCTAAGTTACGTTCCAAAATATAACATCTCAACAGAGTACTAGTATTGCATGAACTAGTTTCAAAAGCTTTACCATTGGGGGGTGGGGGCAAACTAGCAAGTGCAAAGCCTCGTAGTAACAATAGTTGAGAACTTAGAACTTAGCACTCAAATGAGAATTTGCAATCGGCAAACCTATCATATCAGCATCTCCTAAACATTATATAGAGAGACAAGCCAAGCTAATGAACATGGAAACCCCATAAGGCTATAAAATTTGGAAAAGAAAATAGAGCCAAGGTAATTGCATAACCATGAGGATGAGATTAACAGGGGATTTGAGAGGTGAACCACTCCATGACATGAATTGGGGCCTTGACCAACTCCAGAGCCAGCTCCACTATCACCGTCACGCACAAGCAGCAGGGGCAGATGCATGTCAGCAACAATCTACACCACATTCCCCATTCAGAAAACTAATAGATCATCATAATCAACGACTTGCTATACCAATCAAGAAAATAATTCATACCCATAAAAGATAGCAAGAAATTGTTGGTACCCAAATAAGCAAAATGCTAAGAATCAAGAAAGAAAGAGATACCCAGATGATGAAATTAGTAATCAAGAAAACTAAAGGCACCCAGAAAAAGAAACCAAGATGACACATGGGAATCACTGAATTTAGAGATGGACATGAAATGAAGTTGCTTGAAATTGAAGAAGAAGAAGAGAGTGATGGTTAAATTACCCGACGATCCAGATGACGATGCCGACGACGGAGAGGAGGAGGGAGAGAAAAGCAAAGGGAAGGCCGAGTAAGAAACCCAAAGGCCTGCAATCTCCTTCAGAAGAACACATTCTGTTCGTCTCACGTTGTTTCTGGGGAGAGCGAAAGATTCAGAGAGAAGTTGCAAATTGACTGAAGGTGATGATGGTCGTCTCTGCTGTGTTTCGTTGCAAATTGACTTGCCCTTTATTTCAGTAATTGCTTAAATACTGTAGTGGAGAGCGAGCCAGAGAAGTACACGTTTTCTAGCTTTTGCAGAACGCGATATTATTCCAAGCGAAGAAAGGGAAGTCCATTTTCTAGGAAACTTGAAAGTTGAAACAAATGGAAAGTAAAAGATATCAGTTTTTCACTTCTATGTTCAAGAATCTGTTTTACCTGACCCAATGTTTTTGGCCGTAAAAACAATTAGACAAGTCTCACGGTTTTCTATTTGAATTTTTTGCTAGAAGCAAGTTCTTCAATGTACATTTACTAGACTTGAAAGAATGAGATTGAGAAGGAATGTGAATCACTACCATATCCCTCTCTTGAAATTTAAATAGAGGCAGAGCCGCTTCCATAAAAATTTGATTATTCTTTATTGTTAGTAAACGTAAGATTAGAGGAGAATGATATATAATAACTCTTCTTAGTTTCATTCTCATTACTTCTTAGTATACGACTATACGTCACCTTAACATTTAACAACAATGAGATGATCCCAATGTATTCTAATATGGTGTTCTAAGTTACTGTCCCTAGTTACTCATTGTATACCCTCTTCACTAACATCTCTAACATGATCAATACTGACCAACCCATATGATGGGACTTTAGGTACTTTGACATCCCAAATGGATAGATAGGGACGCAAAGTAGTAGGCGAGACATTTCTTGTTCAGGAAATAAAAAGACTAGTGAAATTTGTGGAAATTTGATGAGAATGTGGACTTATGAAGCACGTAATAATCATATATGTTGTCTCTTATCTTAGTTGACATGAAATCTCTCGGACATAATTTAACATAAAGTTAAAACATCATCGAACCTCTCATGAAGTGGCTGTCACACTCACACTATCTAAATAATCATTGGAAAATATAAATGATGAAATGCAACGCAAAGTGAACAAGGAATCTCGAAAATAGCATATGATATGCTCTGTCAACCATGTGCTACTTCAACTGCATAAGCCAAAATCCAACTCTCATAATCTCATTCATGAGCTCAATCATTTTAGTCAACTGACAGCTGATACACCAAATTTTACAGCTGGAAATCTCCAAAGGAAAAGAGAGAACTTCAAGATTCGTTCACATACACAATTTATATCAATCACCGTTACGGCGTTAACCGGAAAAAAAAAAATAAAGGAAAGAAACTGAAGAAGATGGCAGAGATAATTACTGAAAGTTTGAGCACGAGTCTAGTTCTGGTATGCTGATGCCTTCATGAAGGAGTGAACAGACCATGGATAACTCCAAGCAAATTTTTAAACCCAAGCAACCTTGTAGTAGGCGTTTGCCCCTGAATCCATTCGGGGGTCAGACTGATTATAGAGCTGCCGGTGCACATATAATGAATAATAGAGATTGCATATCCTTCATGAATTCTGTTTCAGTGTGCAACCACCCGGAAGGATAAGCTTCATGTTTACGTCTAAATTAATATTTTACTAGACAGTAAATGTTTATGTGAATATTAATTAATTTTTTGTCCATTTTACATCCGCGAGCCCAAATTCTTTGGGTTTACAAGTGATGGCCCGTCAGTGAGACCACGCGAGCTGAATTACAAAGTTCGTGTGCAAAATGACTTCGCACGAATAACAAAACTCGCGCACAAAGTCCGGAATTTCTTTCGGATGCACCTAAAGTGAACAAGCACACAACTAAACTACAGTAAAACACTGCACTAGTTAGGAACAAGACAATTTCTATCAAAACAAATACCCAATTCAAACATTAAAAACAAAACAAGAATAAGTGTGTTCCTCAGACAAACCAGTTGGGGTTTAAGAGGGCGGGCAGGACGAGGAGGAGGTGGGCATGAGCCAAGTGGGAGGTTGCGTTGGCGCCACGTGGAGAAAGCGAGGTGGGAGAGGTGGGACTTGGCGAGGGGGTCAGGGGTGGAGAGAACGAGAGCACCAAGCTCGGCGAGAGAGGAAGCGGATGACGGCAGCATTGGAGCGTCAGGGTTGTGAAGGGAAGAGGGGTGAGTTTGGGGGCCCTTGGGTCCCCAGCAACGGTTCTCATTGAGGGGGCTATTCCTCCAGGTTTCGAGACCAGACCATAGCGAGTGATGTTGCGAAGAAGAAAAGGACTTGATTGTGAGGCAGTGCGGTGCTGGAGAGAGCATGTGGTGGAGTCGCATACGCTGCATTTCTTGTGTTGTTACATATGAGTGACCACTGGTTCGTTTTAAAAACTAAAATTCTGAAATTTCTAGAAAATATATATAGATTGAATTTTAGACCATTATTTCTACATCATCTGGTCTAATGACGATTCGACTCATTGAGACGTATGTAAGCCAATTATGCTTGTATATTTTCCTATGCTCGCTCAACAGTTCCGACTTTATTTAAGGGCAGGATGTGTGCAAAATTGTTTGGATGGCTACAATCGAAACGTGCCAGGACTGGCTTTCAATAAGGCGCAAGCCCTACCCTTCTATACAGACGATTCGTTGAAGCTTCAGAAAGATAAAACTTGATCGAACCATTATCATTTGGTGGCCATATACGTCTTCCTTTTCATAGATGAGATGATACATCTAAAAAAGGTTCGGAAATATGTAAATGTTGGTCTAAATGAAACAGTTTCCTCAACCACACATGTATGGGATTGTATCCTCAAGTTTGTAAAGGGCTAGGATAAACACAAAAAGCAGACCTCGAAAGAAAATTTCTAATCTAAGTACTCAACCTGCCACAAGGTAACATTAAATATTTACAATAAAACAAAGCAACATTTTAAGATAAAACTCAAGTCATCCGAGGAAGAAACATTACATCTAACTATCAAAGTATAGAGCAGACTTCTAGCTACTACTTGTAAACCTTACAATATTGTGATGCCAAGTACAAGAAAAAGTTTCCTCGGACCTAAAACTTAAGAGCTTGAGATCAGGCAATTGCATATTAGGTTAGTACTAGTGGAAGTCAAACTAAGATAATACTGTACTCAGAGACCAGTACAAACAAATCTACAAATCTTTGCCATGCAAGCATATAAAATTCATACGAATCAACTTAGACTCAATGAACTTTGATTACAGACTAACCCTTGTGTAGCACTAAGTATCCTGAATCTGCCAGCACAAAACTAAAAATAAGTCATTGAAACCTAGATGAGTAGCAGCTAGCAATGTACACGGCTATCAAAAGAGACCAACTGCATCTAATCATCACCAAGTCTGCCAATATTATACAAATTCCGACAAGATTAATGAGGTCATCTAGACACTCGGCAACTAACTACCGTAACACTGCAGACCCGCTATATTAGCAGGATGGTTGAAGGCCTTGAGAAATTCCACTATACAACCAAAGTAGATTCAAATCCAAGTTTGAAAGCTTCCGATGACCATGAAGAAAATCACCATCTACTCTAATTTTCAGAGATCTGCAAGTTTAGAAAATCATGATTAGTAATTGTTATTGCTTTCTGGTAAAAACTACTCAATTAATACATGTATATAGGGTGTAAAAGTTTTATGTGAAAGACGAAGGTAGGCAGACATGGATTCCAACGTATATTTATATAAAAGGTTCAACAGTGGTGATAATAAAACTGATAAAAGGTCCGGGGTGAAAAATTAAATAAAAAGCAGACAATACAGATGGAAATAGCTTGCACGTAAAAGGGAACTAACTTACTAGCATTAAAAAAAATAACGGCTAATATTTGTAAATTACCAAAAACGACTGAAATATACAGTGATTTGTCCCAAATTGATCTAGACGCTTCAGATGAAATTTTTCATATTTCGTATATCTGACAATAATTTTAACATGCTTTATACTTAAAACTATCCCCAAGTAAGATATAGAAATAGAATCACTTAAGCGCACTTGGTCAGAATAATAAACAACTCCATACTCATAAATAACTACAACCGCCGTTCAACAAAACTACAATCACATGTTGACGATGAAATCTCTGACGCTCCAAGCTACATCAGCTATTTTTGTATATACCCTAAAATCTTTCAGGAAACTTTGTAAAAGGCATTATTTTTAATGACACCACAGCACACACAAAAAACACTAGGCCATATAAGCTAATTTATGTTCACAAAAGAGACGTGGAACTAGATGAGAAGAGAATCATCATATCTTAGGGACCAACATTACATAGACACAAGCAGAAGAATAGATACAACCAGGACTTAATATTAATCTCAAAATAGAACTTTTCCCCAGCCATCTCTCAACTCTGAATTAAAAGCAGCAGAATATTCCAATATGTTATATTGCTTTCTATTAGTGATCTTAAACCTAGATTGTATGAGCCCACAATGCCAATAGAGATAGTTAGAAGTCAGATTCTGACATACAAATACAGAGAGATTACATGTGAAACAATCATCTACAGCCAACACTATCAAGGGTCCACCATTTTATAATCAACTAATTTAAAATGACCATCGACTGGTAGACCAAGGAAAACAGTAGGAACAATCAAACGAACATGATTTAGTGGCATATTGTGCATGCCAGGCCACAATCATTATCTTCTACCCTTAAAACTGGAACGGGACAATAACGACCAAGCATGTTTTATAAAGCAAGACAACCTTACAGAAAAACTTTAGTTGACGCTGAGATTACACCTAGTTAAAATAGACACATTTTCAAAGGCCAAAATAAATTTAAAAATTAAAATTAAAAAAAATCAACTGACTGACAGATGTTATAATTCCCTTAAAAAACACCAAGTAATGAGCGCATAATATCAAGATCTTTCTAAGGACAATGACCATAAATCACTTCAGATTGGTCAGAGAAAGAGAGGAGAAAGAAAAGAGGAACAAAGGGTTGAAAATTTTGTTCAACAGAATGATATCACTGATACCGGCTTTGGTAGTTCCTACATTATTCGGTGGTAAAACCAAAATCCAAACATCCATCTTCTTAAGATGCAACTATTTTGAGACATCAGCTTACACAAAAGTGGAAAGAATGGCAACATTAAAATTGGGTTGGTTATCAGACACAGTTTCCCTATAAATATTGTCATGTCAACATTCACACTGATATGACTAGTCCATGTAGAACATCACGTAACCTAAACCTCTGTATATTTCATCAATTAGGATATCATAAGAATGGCCACAAGCAACTACTTCCTGTTAAGAGTTCCTGAGCTATCCACACTACAACTCTGCTATCACCTACAGATCTATTGCAACAAATTTCACCATTGCAAAGCCCTAATATGACGAGAACTACCAACATCTATACCAGCAGAGCATCCCCTAATACACATAACCCTCAAATCCAATCCTGGTCATCTTTAAACTTAGAAAAAAAAAGAAACAGAATAAGGAAAACAAAAGCTGGTCATTCTATGACCAAGTACAGGAAAGGTCAAATAACTCGGCTTCTCAAGGCCTCACATCACCTCAATGTGAAAAGCGACAATTTTTCATCTAATTCCTCCCCCCACGTCTGATTCATAAAATGTTTCAATATTAACCTATACCGTTTCATGCATAACATGACAAGTGGAGAAGATTATGTCCGTTCAAGTCTTTCATAATCCCAGCAGAAACAATATACAAGCACTGAATAACTAACTTCTTATGGACAAAAGCTACATTATACTTGAAACACAGGTCACAATGGCAGGAGCGCAGGACCTTACCTTAAAAAGAAAAAGAAAAAAGTAGTCAAGTCCTTGGAGATCCGGCATCAGATCCAGAGTCTGATGAACTATCACTATCAGAGTCTGCAATATAAATAAGATAGAAGATTCACATCAACTAAATATCAAAATATTGCAACATTCTATGCCCAATAATGTATAGGAAACTTTATATTTGTAAACAGAGATGTCTCATAGTACCACTCGAAGAAGATCCAGAATCACTGCTAGAGCTGCTTGAACTACTTGACCTACTCCTATTATCCCCCTGGTTATCCCTATGAATTGGTGTTGAAGACGAAACAATCTTTGGATCTGCTTAAGAGAAGCAAGAGTTTCAGTTATAAACTTTAGGTACCACTGCTTTAAATGCCAGCAAATCCAGTCTAAAAAACTACCTGTTGTGGTTTCGTTGGGAACCTTGTCTACATTGGGGGCCTGGGCCTGGGCCTGTTTAGAAAAAAAAAATAATGGTTTACAAACCACTGCCACCACACACACACACACACACACACACACATATAGTAAGAGCTAAGAAGGCATGAGATAAGGCAACACCTGCGGAAGGACATTCTGCTCAGTCACTAGTTTGGCTTGCATAGCAAGTTCAGCTTTCCGCTTGTGCTTGCTCAAACTCTTCTTGTAATTGGTAACATACCTATCAAGCTCCCAGAGGGTCTCAGCATCCACGCTATCAATGTCCACTTCAATTTCATCATCATGCTGGAAGACAGCTGAATTCCTTTTCCTAATAATCTGTACAATGGTATCTAGCTTCTCTGAAGGTAGACCCTGGAGGCTTGTGCTAAGCTTTTGTTTCTCATCATAAGTCATGTCCCTTTTATGAGGATCCTTTGCCTTGGGCTTCTTTGGAGCAGGGGTCCTAGGAGTGGTAGTCATGGATCTTGGCCTGGGATCACTATGATGTGTTATGGACTCAGACCTGTCCAAGATCCTTCGCATATCAAGAGGAGGTGGTGGTGGAGGAGCCTTTCTTGGTATTGGTTGTGTTGGAAGACCAGTCCCATAATCATAACTGAACCTTGTCTCACGATTATAATCTGACTCAATTATAGCCCATCTTTCCTCGAAAATCTTGACTAGCTGTTCTGCCATGACATGAACATCCTGCCCGGGCGGATTATAGGTCATGGCATTGTCAAAAGTAAGTCTCACATCTTCTGCAAATTCTTTGGGGGACTTGTACCAATTCTTGATCAGCCTGGATTTGATTGTACCCAAGTCCATTGGACTCTTGATAATAATGTGATAATCGTGCAAACCAAGCTTTTCAGCATCCACAGGTTCATTAAACACCCAACCATGCTTGTGTTTCATCAATTTCTCAAGCAAAGAACTACAACTCTTGAAAAACTTGTTGCCCATCGTATACCTGTGCACAACCTCTCCTCCACTATGCTGCTTCTTCAGATTCAATTTTGTCTTCTTGTTACTTTCAGCAGGTGGAAACTTATCCTTGGCCAGCAAAAACTCAGAACTTTGGTAGAACTGGTTTGCCTTGGGGGTCCTCTTCTCTTTCTCCACATTATCAATCCCTCCCTGACTATTCTCCAATACCGATACACTCAGCTGATGCAAAGGCCTAGTAACCTCACGAGGAACACCACCTGAAGCAACCTCCGAGTGAACCCGCCTCAGCCCTCCAATGACATTACTATTAACCCTATCATTCGCAGAAACATTCGAGTAACTTAACCCACCAATCTGCCCCTGCTTGGCCTCAATCTTCTTCACCAAACCCCGAACCATAACCAGTTCACTCTCAAGCTTCCTTCTAAGCTCACGCAGTTCTTGCTTCGACCTCAAAGTCAAATTGATCTTAACTCGGCTGTTATCCGACTCCGGCTTTGAAACCCCATTCTCTGCAGGTGTAACCTGAGCAGCCGCAGCCGCCACTGCCACTATAGGTTCTTGCTGGTTTAGGCTCGACGAATCACCAGATGCAGCTTCAACCCGCGAAACCGACTGTGGCTGTTGCGGCTGGGCAGAATTCCCATCCTGAGACCCCTGAGCTGGTGGCTGAGCTGAATTCCCGTCCTCGGAAACCGGAGCTGGAGGCTGAGCTGAGTTCCCAACCTCCAAACCAATCACCTCCGCCGGAGCTTGAGTAGAATTGACATTATTATCATTCCTGTTCTTCCCGTCCTTCTTCTCGCCGTTACTCTTCTCGTCTCTGGCAGCGGCGGCTAAGGCGGTGGCGGTAGAGATTGTTTTGGCGTTGTTGTTGTTGAGAAGATTCTTTCTGGAGTTTCTAAAAGCTTTTCGAGTGTAGACCTTGGTTTCCGAGCACCGCTGCTTCTCTGTGGCTCCATCACCTTCTCCAACTATAGGCCCCGAAGCCATACATGTACCTCTCAACTAAACCCTAACTCCCGCAAAAACCCTCTCACAAAGATCCAAAATCCCCTAGGGTTTTTTTTTCCCAAATAAAACCCTAATTTTCCCCCCAAATCTCACAAAATTTGCAGATTCAAGAAAAATCAAAATTAGGGTTTCAGTGTTCCCTACGAAAAACGACTAATCGTAGGGCTCTAAACTAAGACCAACATACAAAGAAGAAGAAGAAGAGAGAGAGTTCAAGGCTTACGACAACAGCATCAGCAGCACGAACAGGGCTTCGGGAAAAAGCGTTTTCGCTTCTTCTTCTTCTCTCTTCGATCAGATCTCGTTTTCTCTCTCTCTCTCTCTCACTTTCTCTCTCTAGTTTTTCTCTCTCTAAAACGCTTCCAGTGTCTCGCAGTTTCTCTCTCTTCGCAGTTCTGTTTCCTTATCTTACAGGTGTACGGCGATAAAGGGTCCGTGAGGACGACGAAGCGTGTAGGTGCACTAATAAAAAGTCGTGCCCCGGAAGTACCATGCCATGGGTGGGGGAAGATTGACTCACGCGCGATTGAGAGAGTGGGAGCACATACCATTGGGAGAGCGTGCGTGAGGTTCACGTGGGTGAGGAGTTGGTGGGTAATTGTTTGAGGTGGGGTATATTCGCAACAGTTTGGAGAGGTTCCGCACGACCAGAAAGGGCGCGTGCGGTCCAGTGGACGTCGTGGGATGTTCCTGTAACACTCGGCCTCCGGCGAAGCAATATTTGTCCAACTTCATGTCCGCCACTTTATTTCATGTGTCAATTTTGTTAATTTTACCAAATTATGGTTAACAATATAAAACAATAATAAATATATTTATTTTCTTTTCATTTTAAAGATAAAATTAAGTTAAAAAAATAATGAAACATCAATCATTCACCTTTGAAAATCACTTGATTTGGAGATTTTCATTTTTTTTACTAAATTTTATCTATAAAATGAAAAGTAACTTCTCTTTTTTTCTCAATTCAATTACAGGTACACCATTAGGTCTTAGACCTTATTCAATTGGAAGTTGAGTTGTTATTAGGGATTCAGGAGGTCATTTTGTTTTCTAGTTTTTATATCCACCTTTTTGGATATAACTTTGTGGTTGTTATTTCTTTTCATAAATGTAGCTTTACTTTTCATTGTTATTTGCATGTATGGTCTTCAAACTATCATTATTTGACCTTTTAGTCGTTTTTTTTATTGTTGATCAATGAAATTTTCCTACCTAAAAAAAATGAAAAGAAAACAATATTTATTTGTTGTTGTTTTATATTGTTAACCATGATTTAATATAGTTAACAAAAAGGACACATGTCATGAAATGAGGTGAGTGGGTATTGCTTCCCCGGCAAAGTACTATGTCCATGTTTATACTAATGTTGGGTTCAGTTCCTATATTAATATTGATTAATGAAATAGATGGATCGACAAAAAAAAATATTTTACTACTTTTATATTTTGATTTAATGTTACCTCCTTTATTTATTAAAAATATAAAACACGATTAAAAATATAGAGTCAGGTCAGACGCTAACGAGTTGTCACACTTTGAAGGATTGCGAGTTCTCATCTATTTTTGACAGTTCAAACCTCAGAGTATGATGACTTTTTCATCCATAGTTATTAAATCTGTGGACTGTTTTGGTCACAAAGTTTGTAAGTGATGTAACTGTCTTTGTCAAATCTTTAACCCAATCAAGCAACTGAATTTTCAAGTTGTTCCATTTTATACAACAAAAGAAAGAAAAAATGTTAAAGGAGTGTCTATGGGATAGGTAAAACGACTAAGTCTTAGTACCAAATAGGAACTATGCTGTAATACCCCAGATTTTCATATTAATTTCTCTTGTATTATTTCTGAATTTAATGAAAGATTATTTATGAAAAATTTTATTGGTTTATGCGAAGTTGAAGTTCAGCAGTTTAATTTAAGGCACTTGTTTTAAGTGGCCAAAAGTTAACTTTATTTTCCGTAAGTTATCTGTAAAAACTTCCTTCATGAAAGTTGTAGAGCTCATCAATACGAGTTCGTATACATATGGCACGCATGAAACAGATGCCGTATGAGAAAGTTATGGTCAGAGGAAGTTAGTTTCCGGGTTTGGAAAGTGTATAAGTTGAAAAATGTGTGAGTTATTTTTGGAAACCTAGTAGCCTCACTCTTTCTCTCCTCTCCCCCGACCTCATTCCGCCCTCTCTCTTCTCCGGTTCGGTTCTCCTCCGTCCGGCCACCATTCGAAGCGCCACCAGTCTCATTCGACTCCCACTGATGTCCTCTCCATTTTTGGAGCAATCCCGCTCACCATCTCGCCGCCTGGAAGTCGTCACGGAGTGGCAGAGCTGCAGCTGTCTCATAGGAAAACCGGCGATTTCGACAGCGATTTCGGTGAGAGTTAGGTGAGTCTTGCTCCTCTCCTCCCTCTAAAGATGGGTATACCCCTTTGGTGACCTAGAAATCAAGTTTTATGGCCGGTTTTGCAGGTTTAGAATTTGATTCCGGGTTGGTATTGTGGGGTGTTTTCTGGCCGATCCCAGCCGAATCGATTAAAAACCTCAAGTATTAAATTTGCTCTCCATACTCCAATCTACAAGTTTCATGTTATGAGTTTGTCCAAATTCGGAAGTTTTTGGATGGTGCGTGGGGCTCACTCGCCGCCGCCTGTGGCTGCGCATGGGGCGCGTCCGGGTAGTATGAGAGCTTGGGCCGCCATGTTAACTGGTCTTTGTAGTTGCTAGTGTGTTTGTGGTGTGTGAAGGCTAAGTGTTTGATTAGATTTTTGCATCTTAGATGCTAAGTTGCTCTCGGTGTTTATTAGGTCGGAAACTTTATAAGTTTGATCTTGGAGGAAATTTGGGTTGTTATTGAGTGTCTAATGACCTTGGGAGGTCTTGGAGGAAGGATTACCCTTCTTTGGGCAACCTTTAGGTTAAGGATGCTTTGATCCTTTTTGAGATTTTATTAAGGTTATTAATTGTGTGATTTTAGGTGATTTGTGAAGATATGTTGTGAAAATTGCAGCGGGATTTCTAGGTGAGTAAATCTCACCAAGGTTCACTGTTGGACCAAATTTTTATGGTCATTTGATATTGATATTTAATTTAATAATATGTTATTATTTGTTTTTAAAATACATAAGTTTGATCGTCAACGGCTCATAGGTAAGATAAAACAAATTTTCCTTATATGCTTATTTTTAAGGTTCAAGTGATCATAATTTTATTGATTATAAATAGATTATTTTTGTGGAATATCTATATTGTTCATATATATATATATATATATATATATATATATATATCTATGCAAATGATATAATTTTATAATGAGATTTGGTGTTGTTAATGATGATGAAGTTATATTGTGAATTGTTGTTTAAATAGTCAAACCGGGTTCCAAGCCTTTAATCGGGTGATTAGGTACGGTTATGACAAAATGATTATTTTTGTGATTGTTATTGGATAGTCAAACCAGGTTTCAAGCCTTTAATCAGGTGATTGGTTACGGTTATAACCCAATTATCATTTTGTGATTTTTATTGGACAGTCAAACCGGGTTCCATGCCTTTGGCCGGGTGATTGGTTGCGGTTAGGAATAGAGCTATAATCTGTCTGTCAGTGTATGTTATGGGAGATACCTTATGGTATATGGAACGCATGGGTACATTATTTGTTGTTGTAGGTCATGAGGGATATTTATTAATATCTGAGACTCATAAGTATATGTTATTTGAAAATGTGTTCGATTTGTGGCTTTAATTATTGACTTAATTGCTCTTATGAGATAAATGAATGTGAGAAGTGTTGTGTTATTTTTGATATTACTCATACAGACTTTATAGCTTACCGAGTTTATTATTTTATAATCCGATGCACCATTTCTTGGTGTAGGGGTTAGACCTGCAGGTGAGGATCAGCAGGGTTGAGGCAGAGGTTTAGTGGCAGGGTTTTTTGTTGGGTTTACCGTACTCTGTATATATTTATATTTGGAGTAGACTGTATTAAACTCATGTGAGAGTTTCCATTTTCTTGATTTTCAAGTTTATGTAAAAAAAGGAATGTAATATTTAACTCAGTGTTGAGTTTTATGATATTTACATTTCCGCATTGAGTTTAATTCTTCATAAGTTTGTTGAAACAAGATTGGTATTTAATATTTTTATGAGATATCATGCCAAAATTTTTGAAATTTATTCTTCGAAAATTGGGGTGTGTCATATGCGCTCTAAAATTGTCCGCTCTCAACTATCAACACTGAACTTGCAATGCGAATGAACAAGGTTAGAGATGAGACCTGACGAATTCGATCGTTCCCCTTCTAACACTCAAGTTAGACTTCATAACGGATAGTTTGAGAAGTGAAGAAGAGGGAACGAGTTTGTTACCTGAAAAGGTGACGCAAAGTTCTATTTATAGGCGCGCATCAAGGGTGTGGCTCGGTGACAACTGGATCATACTCTCTTGGAGTCGCATATGTGCGCCCACGTGTACAGCCTAAGGGTGCATGCGCTCATTAGAAGTAGCAAAACGCACACGCACAAGGCTTAGCTAGACCGCTTGGCATGAGTTCCACCAACAAGTCCCCCAAGTAATTCAATGCAAGTGAGATCTAGTCGGTGAAGTTTGATAGGTACTTAAGGGGTCTTTGTACCCTCAATTGGATCATAATAAGCTATCAAAATTAGATAAACCAACTTTTGACAATTATGGGTATTGTAAGTCTCACCCCATTGAAATATTACAAAAGTGGGTCAATGATGGGACTCATGTGGTATAACTTAAAAACACACAAATAAACAATAAAAATGTCATTAGATGAACATGAGCTGAGAATCGAGGAAATATTCTTTGCAAGCACAAAAGAAGATTCAACCAAAGAAAAACGATATACACGAGACCGGATATTAAAGCGTATAGGAAAAACCGAAAAACAACAATTTCAAATGTTTATGGAGCTGAAGAAATAATTGGATTACGAACAAGAAACAAGAACACAATTTAATTGATTTTTCCCAAAATAGTATGTATTAAAACTTGAAATTCTAGATTCCGGTAGAAAAGCTTCCGTAGTTGGAGAGCAATATTTACAGAAATGGGTACTCAGTGGTACTGGCACATGAAGATAACCACAAGCCAAGGCGGACAGCCGCAAACCTTTGAGTTTTCCAAAGGAAGAAGATGAAAGCGGGTACAAAGGCATTGACTTTGACTTAATCTCAGCACTCCAACTTCATTAAAACAAATAAATCTAACGGGTGTTGGCTATACCTTAAAGTGACTACAAAAATAGATCCCCCAGCGGAAGTGCTCATTATGTGTGTGTGTGTATACACATATATCTAAATACAAAAACCTAAGGTTTGTCATAAGGCGGCAGCTATCCTTCGATTGTTGTATGTTCCAGCGCCAACATTGCTTCTCATCATTGTCGAGGCACAATAGAGTGTATGAGAGACTTGGCATCGGGTTTTCGATTAAAGGTGGAAATGGACTGGGGTCATTTTGATTTCAGTTGCGTGACGATGTCGGTGATGCTGCAACGGTGTTGGGAGGTGGTGTTTGCAAGTGAGTGCTCATAAGCATGGTTGAACGACTTTTAGTTATGAGGGTGTGGCTAATCGGAGCCAAAGAGAGGTAGATAGAGATCGAGTTTTGAACCTAAAAGTTGTGGCCTCTGGTGAACCAATTTAGAGTTCTCCCATACATCAATTTTGGAAAAGACATAGAAGAAAGCACCTGAATACAAGCTTGCCTGCATCAATCTGTGAACCCCATCAATGTGTGATTTGTTCATGTGAACGCCATCAATGTCCTCGGCTCGCCATCGACATCAGCCATTCAGCCTTACCTGCATCGATCTCATCGATCTCGACCAACTACTCTATCTTTGTCGTCGCCATCAGCCTTGCCTGCATCGATCTCATCGATCTTGACCGAATAATTTGATCTCATCGATGGAGACCCTCGGAGTTGGGTTCATCCCGAGTCGACTAGCCATGGGTGACCCGACCTTCTATCTCAGTTGAGTGATTAGCGATCTACTCCACTGAGACTTAGAGAATGAGAGACGGAGAGGGAGGGATGAGTGACCTCAATGGATTTAGATTTGAGAGAGAGAGAGAGACGGTGAGTTGGTGACGTAAACCTTTAATCCTTTTCCTCTTTTCTGATTGTAATATCGTCTTTTGTGATTGTAATATAATGGAGTAATGGATCATTGTGATAGGCTTGAGATGAGAGGCTGTGGGCTTCATTAAATACAAAACAGACTACTGGTTACTATTTTCTAGCTTTCGGGCCACAATTTTTTTTTAATATTAGGGACTAGGCCAGGCCCGGCTGTTACTAGGTCCGGACCGGATCAGTAATAAACAGACGTGAGACTGGGAAAATGCTCGGTCGGGCCTACCGGTCCGGTTCGGACTTTTTTGCTTGATCAGGTTTTTTACCCACCTTTAGAAATAAGGATGCCAAGGTCTTTTGTAATAGAGAAATTTTATCCACACACACATTAAAGTATCGAATACTCATCGCATTTGCTCTCAAAAAAAATAAAAAGAATACTCATCGCATACTTTATAAGCCATCTATTCACTTTATTTTTCTAACATTTTAAACATAACCCTAAATTTCCTAAACTGTCCTGATTTACAATACACAACTTATTTACTAGATATATTGAATATCACACTTTTGTTTTAAAAATTCTGTTTTTTTACTACACTTTAATTGACTCAAGTCGCTTAATTGTGTTTTTCCTCGCACTTCTATGATCACATACATATGTTCCTCTTTTTCTACATGTACATATGGAAGGATGCAATTGAATATTCTCAACACTTGAGACAATTACTAGATACAAATCTCCATGAACAAGTTGACATTATTATGTACAATGACAGTTACTAGTTGTAGCAAATGATCATCTTGGTCTAGAATTTCTAGAGCCTCTTAAAATGGTGTTGTCTTACATAAAATAGTATTATTATGGAGATCATCTTCTAAAGATTTCACATTTCTACGTAGTTCTTTACCATATTGAGATCCTTCTTGAAGTGTTTCACCTTATGAAGTTTCCTCGAAGAGTTTTACATTTCATCGAAGGCGTCTTCTCATTGACAACTTCTTCAAAGGCTTTTACTTTTTCTTAAAGGATTTACCTCATTGAGATTTTTCTCGAAGGGTTTCACCTTGTTGATATCTTTCTTGACTATATCTCTCCTCCCCTTGGTGGTCTTCCATGAGAAAATATTTTCTCAAGGAGACAACACACATAATTTAAGTCCTTGAGAAACTTCCAATATAAGAGTAAGTTTTTTTTTATTGAGAAAAGACTAAATTACAAAGAAAATTAGCATGCTGCACCTGAGGGGAAGCTGATACAACCAAGTTGAACAATGAGGAACATAATGGCCTAAGGCTGTCAAAGCATCTGCAAGGAAATTGGCCTTTCTCATATGTGCTTGCAAGAAACAACTTGAAAATGGGCAGCTAAGATGTGGATATCTTGAACCAGACTTCTAATACACGAAGGGCACTCTGTTTTGCCTTGAAATACATCTAATATAAGAGTAAGTTTGTTCATATCATTTGAGCATTTTCTAACTGGATTGCTAACTATGCTTAATCACATATAATACGAAAGTTGAAAATCATTACATGATCTTTATATGTGGTGGGAAAGTATTGATTCTTGGCATAACATCATTAAATCGAGTAGTTTTATCAGTATTAACTACCATAATTTTGGAAGATAAATTGGCTACCTTAATAACATACCTCTCTCCCAAACCATGGCAAAGCATCTTTCCGATTTTCTACTCGTTGCCCCCCTCTTCACCACGGCCACCCACTCGGCCTCCACCACCTCCCACCTTGTTAGCACCTGCTTCACTACAAATCCCGCCATCTTGCTCTTCACTATTGTCATCACCCCCAAATTCATCATCTGCACTGTTACATCAACGGTCACCTTTGATGTTCAGTAGGGCGCGCGGGTCACTACTTCTATAAAGGTGAGGTGTGTTACATTTCCGAGTTTTGTGGTGTTGAGGGCCTTGTATGACTCGGAGGACGTCTGGAAGACCAACTGGGGATGGTGGGATGAGGATAAGCTTGAAGACACCTTAGGAAGGTATTATGAGTTGAAGATATGGCTGGATATTTTGGACACAACCACACATCCTAGAGATGCTACCTTTTTCGTTCCTCAAGGCGTACTTGTGTCGCGCGAACACACTCTGATAGAGAAACTCGCATTGGAAGAATGTCTCCTGGATAGTAACTTTGCTCCCTGGAATTCGCATTGTTGTGACCAACAATTCGTATTGTCGTCGCCGTTTGGAATTTGAAAGCCGTAGACCTCGTGCTCATGTTAATCCTTCATGGATGTGGGAGTGTGGATATGGATATATGTAACTGATTTGAGATATGGGTTGTTAGTTGTGATATCATAAATACTAAAATCTAAAATGGATTATAAAAACAAATTAATCAAACACAATGGAATTCAAAAGCTCAGTGAAAAAACCTCTTTGAGAAGAAATACATTGAGCAAGATTATCAATATAATCTGATGTATGAGTTTACAATCAAGATAGTCTAAGCACAACTACCTCATTCTCATATTCTCAACTGTTTACAACTTTCAATATCTACACAAGTGACGGTTTCAAACACTTCATACACAAGGAAATCTAAAACTTATTAACTGGAAACTCAACACGTCTAGACAGTTTGGTTCTCTCACCTCAACCAATAGTCGTACTCCTCTTATATCTCTCTTGGTCACTAGTGTCAGGACCCGTCCCGAATTTCATCCTGAAACCAGAATTGAGTCATGCGGGGACCACCTCCAAGGAAAATTTACCGAATGACTCGGCAAACCTCCCTTGAAAATGGACAACTCTAACTCAGAAGAACAGAATCGAACCACTTAATTAACCAAAATAAATTAATAATTTTCGCTACAACCCAAAAGTAGCTAGAATACATTAAACAGAAATCCCAACAGTATTCAGAGCTACTAAAATTTAAAAATACAGCGGAAGCTAACAATCTCCTAGTAGATTAAACATGTAACCTACTGGCGAAATGTAGCGGATAGATAGGTCACTATGCCTCGACGTCGCCTTCTAGACCTTACGCGAACGATGCATACTGGGCATTTTAAAAACGAAGAGCCCAGGGGAAAATATTCAAAAACGTCAAAGTGAGTGGACAAAAGAAAGTCTGACAACAAATAAATATTTCCCCAAAAATACTTTCAAGGAAATGCTTTACTCAGAAATTCTGAACTTGTGTCTAGCCTCGCTAGACTCCCAAACTTTAAGAAAGAATGTCTTTCAGGCTATAATATCATATATATCAGTATGTATTCACACTCGACTATCTCTTGTACTATATCTATGAATAAGCTCGAAAAATAGATAAACGTACAAGACTACGACGCTGGCGTCTAACGCTCACGTCACCCCATACTAGAATTGTGCCTCAGTATGGGGGAATCGTCTGAGTGGTATATATACGTGCTAATTCCTTGTACGAATTCTATGAATGAATTTAAAGAATAGAAAGTCGTACAAGGCTAAGACGCTGGTGTCTAACGCTCACGTCGCCCCATACTGGAATTGTACCTCAGTATGAGGGAGGAGCACGTATAGCTAACTAGCATTTAATCATATACATACTATTCTCATAATCCTCTATATATGAGTATAATCACCGAAATTCTCAATTTCGGGAAATTTCCAACAACAGGAAAATTATTCAACGAAAAGCATTTTAAACACATTATTTAAAACAAAGGTCCACTCACAAAATAGGCCTAAGCCTGATGTCGGTCGGAGGTCTCGTCAGCTCGAGCCTCCTCGTGTCATGTTCCAAAAACATAATTAAATCTTTAATTAATACATCGACGCTTAAAGAAAACAGGCGAAATCAAAAAGGAGCTCCACGCGCTCAACTAAGCCTATCGCCCAAACAAACCTCCACAAAAATCTTAACCAACATCCTTTAACACCTTTCACCTTTCTAACCTTAAATAATCACGTGACCGGATTTTAATTTAATAATCCGCAAAAAATACCAAACTTCAAAAATTCTCAAACTTATCCAAAACTCCTCCAAAAATTATAAAACTCATTCCATTAAACTCCTCAACAAAATCCCTACAAAAAACATTTTTCCCGGCGGCGGCCAGCTCCGGCGACCTCCATTGCTCACCAAAATTTGAAAACATCTTCCCCTCAACCTCCTCTACAACTTTCCTAACTAGCACAAAACACAATTTCAATCCTAACTAGGCCAATCGAATGGAAATACACAAAAAACCCTAGAAATTTCCCTCACCGATTTCTCCTTACCTAGCTTGAGATGGAGGGAGCCATTTGGAGAGATTGTTGCACGGGAGGAGAGCTTTCTTTTGAGCCTAGATTCGCGGGCTATGGCGGCCGGAGTAGGGAGTTTCGGTGAGAAAACCCCCACGGTAGTCAGAACTTTCGGGGTTGATTCCTCCTTCAGGGCAGCGCTAGGGAGGCTGCAACAGGTCTAGAATATATGGAAGCTGGGAAGGAGGCCAATCGATTGGGACCGACGTGGCTGTCTGGGGCGGCCGGACGGCGGCGAACGGAAGCAGGAAAGTTTCGGCAGAAAAACGGGTCGGGGAGAGGGAATCGGGACCGGGGCGAAGCGCGGAAGAGAGAGAAGAAAAAAAAAGTGGACTGGGCTTGGCCCAAAACCGGGTCAACCCAAAAACTAAATACCCACTCCAAAATTCAACACCTCGAAAATAATACCCCAATAAAAATTACCTTTTACTAGCAAAAATTACTATTTTTACCGTCGTCACATTTTCTTCTTCCGAATAAATCCTTCCAAATAATCGTCCCCTAACACCACTCTGGAGACCAATTAAATTAAACACTTACTGACAAAAACGGTAAAATTCTTATTACCACCGTGCTAGTAAATAAGGTAAAAATTAAGGATTGGGGTGTGACAACTAGTGCACAACAAATCTCAAATGCAACCTGTTTATGCAAGTAAGAATAGCAACATTCAGTTTGATCACAGACTTGAGACAACATGCAATTAGAGCATGAGCATGAACAAATGTCAACTCATAGACAATGCTATCAAAATCTTTTCTCAATGTTCAAAACGCTCAATCCCAATCAATAGAAACACAGGCTATTTATAGAGATCATGGATCTCCCCCCACATGAATGCTCTTACTGATAAATGATTTGTGTTTGAAAGTGAGCAATCAGTTCACCATATCATTTTGCTTTTTTCCAAAATACTACATTGATTTCTTTAGACTTGCCATTAGAAAATTTGACAATCACACATTCATTTGTATCATATCATGTATTTGTGATTTAGCACCAAATATGATCAATACATAAAAGCCTCTGATTTAGAAATCAAATAATGAAAACAATTACTTATTTTCCAGAGATGAGAATCAGGAATGTCAACTTACCATAACAAAAAATGGATTAGTTTGTTACCTTATTTAATCTATTGAAGACGATGTTTTACCTCTGATCAAGCTTTGACCTGTTTCTGATCTTGTGTTGAAGTTCCTTGATCTTTTCCATGTGTCCTAGAGCAAACAGGAATTTCTGTGTTGAATAGGAGTTGTCAATATACTTATAGAGATAGTTACAGAGAACTTGGGGTTGGGGCTTGCTTTGTCTAATTTAAAATTTGACTAAATTTTCACCTGCTGCTCTTTGGATTTCATAAAGATGAAAATTATTGTTACAACTTGATTGATTTGTTACCTTCATTCTTTGTTTTCATACCCTTTTTCAAGTTTTGCAATCCTAGTTCCAGTCCTAATGGCGGCAAGTGGATTCCTATTAGTGGCTCCGACATCATTGGCTCCTGCAGTAATGGCTTCAACATTGGTGGCTCCGACAGCAATGGCTCCTCATACTCCCTCAGTCTGAGCGATTACATCCCCATTCGAACGCACCTTTATTAACGACTTGTAATTCTTCCAAAATTTTCCACAAAATCTCATCAACCAAGTAATCCAACCACCTTCGACCAAAAAAAAAGAAGCAATCCAACCACCAAATCCACATACTTCAGGAACAGTTTCCAGCCATGGTGGTTATCGTGCTGTCTCTATGTGGACCAGTTCACGGGCTTTCAACATGAAAACGACGACCCTAAGTCCTGCGCCGACAACGACTACTAGAAAATCCAGTAAAAAAAAGTAGGAGCATTTTGACATCTTGGAAAGAGATTATAGGAGCTTTTAGCTTCAAATTAAAATTTGGGCCCAATTTGGGATGTGGGCCACCAGAAAAAAAATGTAAATATCGGAAATTTTGTGAGAATATCATGAAAATCCTGATATTTTAAAAATCTTGAACGAGAGAATATTGTAAAAATTCTGAATTTGAATCTGACTGTTTAAAACTAGTGAACGCCTCTAAGGAGGCCGAGGTAGAAGATTATTACTTTGGTCAGGTAGTTGAAGATATAAAAACTTGTTTAACTATGTTGCTTTCTTCTCATTTTGTTTTGAAAATCTCGAACGAGAATCTCATAATATGTCCTGATAATATCGAGAGGCTGAAATGAAAATTTCACCGATATTTCGGCGAAATTATCTATATTAAATATCTTTGTTTCGTCCTTTTGGTTGGTTAATTTCTCGTATCTGGTGTGTTGGGATTGAAATTGGCATCGGAATCTCATGACATAATTTCTAAGTGTTTTTGCTTCCGGTGGCTACAGCTGCTTGCAGTGCGATTTGGATAGCAATACTAGGGTTTATGAAGTGGGTCGGGTCATCTACTGACCTTGTGTTTTAGTTTATTTTGTAATAGAGATAGCAGTCTGTTATTGTTAGGCTCAATTCTTGAGCTCATGTTTGGGTTTATCCCTTAATGAATTTATTTCATTACAAAACAAAAAGAAAAAAAAACCTTGTGGTTGTCATTTTCAACCTCATTTCATATGGGCTTATCAAACAACAAGCCCTAATATATGAATTTTGTAGTAAACCAAATTCAGTCAAAGTAGACAAGTCATGCCTCATTTGTTGAGAAACACTAATGGAAATTAGGATTTTTTTATATTCAGATTTACTTGAGTCAGTTAACAAATGTGCTGACTTGGCGTCAAAGTTTTTTTTTGTAGGTACCCCACATTTCTCCCACGACAGTCTTGCTTCGAGTCAACGGTTGAATGAACCTTCTTGAATATTTCAAGTCATCTTTCACTTCAATCAGAGTTTTATTGGTGGGCCAATCTCAACAAAATTTTCCCTCACTAACAATCACGTAACATAACCACCGGGGAAACGGTGGGGTGGAAAGCACTGACTTCTCTAACCAAGAGGTCTGGTGTTCGAATCCCCATTAAGGCCTTGGTGGCCAGCCGGCGGTGGCCCGTGCTAGGCAAGTGTGCCTGGTGTGTGGTGTTCGCTTTCATGCCCCGTGGCGATGCAGGGATTAGTCCGGCTGTGCTGGGATACCCTGCATGGGTGTGTGTGTTACCTAATCTAACAAAGGCTAACCCCCCAATCAAAAAAAAAAACAATCACATAACATAATTTCTGATATTATGTTTTTTTTTATCGATAAAATAATTTTCATAATGCATGAATATGAAAATTCTGTCTTCCACCAAATCAAGGGTTCAAAGGCCCGATATGAACTAATCAAGGGGTGCAAGCCCAATATGAAAATTCTCAGTCTTCCACAAAATTAAGGGTTCAAAAGTCCAATATGAAAATTAAAGGCATAATATGAACTGTGCATGGCCCAAATTTAGATCTGAAAAGGCACAAGGGCCAAATTTTTGTTCCAACTCTTGACCGTCCCCATAGTCGGCTCCAATTGACTGTTGAGGTCTATTGCGGTCTCGGCCTCTAAAAGGGCCCACATCTTGGCAGTGCTCTAAAGTGCATTGTCGAATGTGATTACATAGGCAACAATACATCATTCCATGTGGTTGCACTGCGCCAGATAATGCATCATACGACAGCGAAACCGCGTCGTCTAATAAAGAGCAAAATCGATGTTAATCTGATCGATGTGTGATCAACATGTCACATAATGACGAAACAGAGCTTGTCTGATCAACTTACACACAACGATACAATACAAATGATTGTGTGACTCTCGATAGATATCACAACGAATGCCAATACATGTCGAGCTGCTTCTAAACAGATGTCGACATATGTCGATCAAATGCCAAGAGTCACACAATAGTTTTCTGTAGAATGTTGTTGTGTGATTGTCGACAGATATCGTCAACATCAACGGAGAATGACCTCGACATATGTCGATGATATCTGCCGTGTATCTCACAACAACTTTTTAGTGAAAACCTTTGTGTGATTGTCAACTCACACGACTGTTTCATTTCAAGAGTTGTTGTGTTAATATTGATAGATATCATCGACATATGTTGAGATCATTTTGCGCTCTGTTGATGGTATATGTTGACATTCACACAATAGCTTTCTTTTAAAAAAAAAATTAAAAAAATGGTTGTGTGAGATGATGTTCACCAACAACTTATTTCTTTTTCCTTATTGTATGAATGTTATGGAGATGCCATGTTTTCTCTTTATTAGCATTATGTGAATCAATACTCACACAATGTTGGATTATCATTAATCTGTTGTATGATTTGTTCTACCAATTCAACAAATAAAAATAGCTATTGCATACACACCAAAATCTTAGACTTTTGTCTTTATTGAAAAGTGTTGTACCGGTTTAAAGAAAAGAAATCTGGAATGATCTCAGACTATTTACACAATACCTGACAATTTCTAAATGTTTTATGAAGCATTTTTAAAATTTGTACAACCCTGCTATTACGCACCGTTGTTTGAAAAATGTCGTTTGTTGCACTTATTGGCGTAGTGTTAAAATGGATACACTTGCGGGCAACAATCAACTCTTCTCCTGGGATAGTCCTGTGGCAACCTGGAATTTTATTATGTATATACCTATTTTACAAATTTGTTTATATATATATATATATTACATATATCTATATGTAGTAGTATTATTCTGAAATTCTTGTTATTTAGTTTGTCCTTTCTTCTTGTAATGTTTTAGTTTAATTGGTTTGGAAGAGTTTTAAGCCTATATTCAAACTTTTGATCTAATACCTGTTAACCCAAACCCAAGCCGAAACTTGATATAGCTAGGAAAAAAAAACTGTTGTCGTGAGATAGCAGAACGACGTCGTCCTCTTCTTCTTCTTCTCCTCCTCTTTGATCGACTTCTTCTTCTTTCCCTATTCTCCATGTTAGGACATACCCCGGATTTCCTCCTTAAAATCCGGAATAAACCATGCGGGACCCACCTTAAGGAAAATTCTACCAAAAATATTGGCGAAACCTTCCTTGATAATGGGTAACCCTAACTGAGAGAAAAATCACCAAACCCAACTCTTCTAAAACACTTAAAAATTCACGACTCCTAGAGCCACCCGCTCCCTCTAATAAACAACCACCACCCCCAAACTCAAAATAATTCCCAACAATAACCATAAATTTAATCTCTCAAATAAACATAATCAAATAAATCTTTTTCATCAGCTCTTAACACATTTTATATAACTTCACTTAAAATATCTCATAGTTATCAGAGCATCTACTAGGAAAATGAGAAAAATACACAATAGGTTAAACTAGTAACCTATATGGAAAAACTAGATGATGTGGAGATTTATGATACGCCTCATATCCTCGCCGAACCAAACTATGCAGACTGGACATTTAAAAACGAAAAGCCTAGGGGAGAAGCATTTAAAACGTTAAAGTGAGTGGACAAAAATAAATAACAAAAAATATGGAGCGAAAAAATAAATTCTATGCTCTCCCATAATTTTCATTTAGAAAATATTTTACATGTCATTCATGGAAATTCTCCATGAATATTTACAAATAAAAATGATATACCAATCCCATTGGTTCTCATTTATTAATAAAAATGGGAAAGAGGTTTCACCATAACGATGAGCCTCCCAGACTATAATAGCGTCTCACGCTAAGCGTCATACTCACTTATAGTGAGTAACCGCTAATAATGGCTAGCTAACATATATATATATATATATATATATAAATATTGATCGGTTGCCTCCCAAGCTATAATAGCGTCCCACGCTAAGCGCACTACTCACTTATGGTGAATAACGCTTAATAATGAATATATATCAATCATTTATGGTGAAATAAAAATAACAAATATCCAGAATGTCACTTCCCCAAAAATTAATATAAAAATCGCTTAACATGTCTCACATGTCAAATAAAATGTTCAAGATAGTTCCTAAAAACATAAATGGAACTCATTACTCTAAGAAAGTAATAAATCTCCAATATGCCTTTGAAAATTAAACAAACTTTATTGCATGCATGACATTCAAATCAAAGATCCACTCACAGTGCTCGGCTATGTCTGCCGACGACCCGAGACTTCCTCCAAATGATCCTCCTCTCGACCTGAACAATAAATAATATTAATTCTCTTACGAAATTAAAACTTCAATAAATAACCTAAAAATTAAGGGCTTAAAATTAATCTTCTTCCTTGCCCAATTCCTCCATCTTTAACCCATTAAGACTCAAAATTCTCCACCATCACCAATAGCCAAATATTAATATTCTAAAAATTTAAAACCGGCTAACCCAACTATCGATATTCTAATCTAAACATGCCAAATTCCTTAACCATAGAAAATCTCAAACCTTATCAAAACTCCTCCAAAAATTTCAAACTATATTTCATTAAACCTCTCTCATTAATACTATCTAAACACATGAAAAACAACCCCTAAGGGGCGGCGGCTGGCAGCCATTCTCCGGCGACCTCCAATGATTCTCAAATTTTAGCACAACACTTATCTCAACCCGCATAACAACTTTCTTAACTAGCACAAAATCTAATTTTAAGCCTAACTAGGCTAATCGGACCAAAACCTCAAATTAAGCCCTAGAACTTCAATTATATATTCCTCAACAACAATATCGAATTAAGCATATTCCTTTGGAGTGATTACTCATCTAGATGAGGGCTACAAGATAAGCTAAAAATTTCGACCTATGGTGGCCAGAGGAGGGAAATCCGGCGAAGGGATGTCCGGCATTTCCGACAGGTTTTCTCCTCTCCAGCGGCGTTACCGACTCGGACACTAGGCCAATAAGAGAGAGGAGGTGGCGAGGGTCCAAACTGGGCCAGAGAAAGGATTGGGCTGGTGGCAAGAAGTTTCCGGAGAGAGAAGGCTCGGGGAGAGCTCGAGAGAAGGGGAGAAGAGAAAGAAAAATAAGAGAAATGATTGGGCTGGGGCTGCTCCACACCCGGTCCATCACTTAAACCCAAAAAAATATACCCACTAAATTTTTATCCCCTTTTACCAACACAAAAATTTCCCTTTTAGTGAATAACTTTTCCATGCTAACTCCGATTTAAACGCGTAGCATGTCTACGAACTCGTAATAATGTCCTCTACAACTTTCATGAAGAAATTTTTCCCAAATTCCAAACAGAAGAAAAAGTCAACTTTAAGGTCCTTAACAGTAAACAGTTACTTATTACGGTAAAAGACCAAAATAATACCAAAGTAAATAACCGTAAAATAACTTAAGGACTGGGGTGTGACACTCCAAGTCTAAAACCTTGCTCAACCATCTTAGAAAACCTAAAACCTTCTTAAGAAGAGCTTAAACAATAAAAACCGCCATGGAGAAGCATGAGATGTCAAAACCTTGGAGATCAGTTGCTAACTCTTTGAAGCTATACAGTAGAAGCTAGAACTCTAGGGGTCTAGTTTAGCACCTAAATGGGTAAGATTTCAGTTGCATAATTCAATTTTGCTTCTTATGATCTTGTCTTGCACGCCAAGTTCTACCCCTTTTCTAGACATTATAAATCTTTCCTACTGAGATAGATAGAGAGAGAGAGAGAGAGAGAAAGATAGAGAGAGAGAGAGAGAGAGAGAGAAAGAAGAGAAATTGGTGTTGTAGGGAATTGGTAGAAAAACTCAGGCTAGATTCTTTTTACATTCTGACCAATTGGTTGTGTTTGTATGCTCTTAGTTTGTGAATTTAGAATTTGACATCACTTTGGAACTTTGTACGATTGTTTATTTGATTGGAATAGTTGCTATTAAGAATTGGTTCATTAAGAATTGGTTCTATTGTTGTTAAGTTATGTGGCAAGTAGGATTACTAATCTTTAATTTGGTTTTGGTTATCTTTGATTTGATTTCTTTGTTAGCCAAATTAGTTCTTTTACGTTATTAGCAGGTATAGAATCAAGTTTATGATGTTGTTGTTGTTGTTAAAATCTCAGTCTTAAACATTTTACTTAGAACTTGAGACATAGACTTACATCAACAGTTTTCTCTACTGTATCTGAACTTTGGAAAATCATAAGTATTTGTAGAAAAATCATTTTTGTGCGATTTCAGTTCCAGATTAATCTTTAGATTGTGTATTACAATTGTTATGAAGACACATGGCTTTAACTCCCAGTTTAACCATATATTTTTTAGCCAAAGATTTCTCTGGTCTTCTCAGTAAGTCATTTTTCTGATTTCAGTCTTTTGTATTTAGTCTTTGTATTTGCCATTAATTCTTACTCTATTTGGTATGATATTTTATAGATATTGAGATTGAAGTATAAGGTTCTTATACGTGTGATTTGTTTCTCAAATTGAAGTTAGAGATTAAGAATTTGTGTTGCTTAAAGTTAGCTGAAATATTAGAACATTAGAATTCCTTTACTTGTTACTTTCTATCAGTTGTCTTTGTGGTAATCTTAATTATTACTTTAAAGTACAATATTTGTGTGTTTTCTTTATTCTGAACATTGAAGTGTTACTATTCAGTAATCAGAAGTTTTAGTTACATTAGTGTTTGATTTGCTTTCAAATACAAAGTATATGATACATCAACAGATTTTCAGAACTAAACCTGAAACTGAAGCTGAATTTTGAAAATTCATAACTTTTTCAAGAAAAATCATTTTAAGGTGATTCTAACTCTCAAAGCTTCTAAGTCTTTAGAAGAAATCAAAGTCAAATTCCAAATGGTTTTGTACAGTTTTTAGTGTTAAGGTGACTGGTTCAGAAAGTTAGATTGTGTTGTTGTGTAATTGTGTGAAACTGTTGTGGTTTGCTATAGTATCTTCTGTTTAGTGTCATTGCTGAGTCTTAATATGAGTTCTAAATGAAATAGAGTTGGTATATGATTGTTTAACTAATGTTTGTATCTTTTATTAGGAGCTTGCTTCAAGTGATTAGCAAAGGTGGGGGGAAAATTGGGAAGCCTCTATGCTTGCTTATATGTTGTTTCTTTGGGATTATTTGCTTGTGTGAAATGCTTGTTGCTTTGTTGTCAGTCCTTTATATGTTTGTTTTGATTTATAAATGTGATGTTATCATCTAAAGTATATGGGGGAATGGTAGTGCTATGCATAAAACACTTTGGGTAAAAAAGTTAGGATTAAAACTTTTGTGTAGTTGAGTCTTTGTCCTCTGAGGTACCATATCCCATAATGCCTGTGTGAATGCGTAAAAATTGCGCAATTAGTATAAGTGAAAGGTAGAGATTGGCAAAAGAGGAATGAACAAGATGACTAGCAAAAGAAGAATATGAGATTAAGTGAAAGGTAGTTTATATAAATGAATAGCCTAAGTCACCCTTGTGGTAAAATACATGGTATGAGACATGTAGACTTAGTCTATTCAGTTATATGAACTACATGGAGTATACAGTAGATGCATTCATCCATTTTACTAAAGTTGTTTAAATTCTATCTTGTTTGAAGATGTTTTTGCCTCTTACCGAGCTGTTTGTGCTCACCCCTTAAAACTATTGTGCAAGCTAGAATAAATGGTTGCTTAAAGGATGTTATCTTATTGTAATATATATGTGTGATGCATGCTTTCGTAGAATAAGATTTAGACTCTAGTTAGTCTACTCTTGTAACTTTTGGTTTGAGAACGTATTGTAATAAAGAATAAATTTCAGTTTAGTGTTCAGTTTGTTCTATTCCAATTTCTTTCATATTCTAATTGTGAAAAATCTATTTCATAATTGGAATATGAGTTACATTTCCAAAAAAAAAAAATTAGGGTGTGACAAGACCATTGTCTTTGTCAGGGCACCGGCTATACGAGAAATTTTATTCCTCGGAAGCTTCTTCCTTGGGTCATGTGCCTCCTCACACTTTATGCAGTCATTATAGTATAATATCAACTTCTTCAAGTCGTCAAGGTTCAAATAAGACAACCTGTCATATGAGGTCTTTATCCACTGCGAGATTTTTTTACCCCGCGCCAACATATGTTGTCGAGCATCAGCCACCTGAGGCTCTGGAGAAGAAGCCACCAGATGCCCGAGAGAAGCAGCCAAGTGAGGCCCTGGAAAAGCAGCCACCTGAGTAAGGTTGGCATTAAAACCCACGAGTATGGGTACCCATGGGTAAATATTCCTTTGGGTATTATATTCTAGGTATGGGTATTGTGTATGAGTATTTTTTTTGGGTATGGATCATACTCATGGGTACCCATAATTTACCTAATTCCAAGGTCAACCAAAAACGCAGAACAATTTTTGACCAAAAAAAAAACGCATAACCATTTTTGACCAAAAAATAACGCAGAACCACGCCGCCCTCCGCTTCTCCTAGGGTTGACGCCGACCTTGTCTTCCACGTCATCGCCGCCTTCCAAATAAACCCCGTCGCTGACTGGAACGTCGCCATCCCCCTCCTCTCTCCACTCGTCTTCCCCGATAGCCCCGCCGACGCCAAATCCTTGGAAGACTCTCGCCTCCACCACCAGAAGCTCCAGAAACCTAATCTTCCACGTCATCATGCTGCTGAGGCCGAGAAATCATCTTTGTCAGCTTCAGCGGTACCTTTGTACTACGAGCCTGCTCCATCGTTGCGTCCTTTTGTTCTCGTCCTTTTATTATGCCTTGAAATCTGACCCGAACCCAGATGAAGATTTGGGAAATTCGATTTGTTTTTTTGATAATAAAATACAGAATGGGTAATGAGTGGGTAAGAGTTTTACCTATTTAGAAATAAGTGAGTAATTACTCAAACTCACACATAATATAACGGGTATTACCCACTAAGTATTTACCCATAAATCAATTTGGGTGAGTATAAACCCACGAGTTTTACCTATTGGGTAGGAATGCCAACCTTACACAAGAGGCCCTGGCAAACCATTACTAACACACATCATGTAATTGTTCTAGCAGATATGTGTCTTCTATTTTATATCATATAAAAATAACTACAATAAGTTATCTAACACTAAGACCCAACAATCGAATTTCTAAAACTAATGTGTGAGAAATCAGACAACATAGAAACAATAAAGATGTTGCTGACTAGACATTTCATATAATGAGTGAGAAATAACCTCTGTTGTGTGATTGATGATTTGAAGCCAATGCCATGTGCGGCATTGTTGTGCGTTGAGTGTGTGTCGCTCACAAAATGGTGGGAAGCCGTTGCGCAAAATTTAATCACACAACAATCACATGCACAACAGACCACCTCAATATCAGACAACAGACCACATGTAAAATTCAAGCCGTTGTCTGTTAACTTTTTTAGCCTCGTGAGTGATTTAGCCAGAAAAAGAACACATAGCATTGGTGTGAAATATCTATTTCCTTGATGCATGCTGGAGTTCAGAATTAAAAGTTCAAATGCTTTTAATTTTTTCTTTTGATAACTAATAGGTCTGTTAGGCCGCTCAATCGCATTTGAGTTAAATTTTGGCCCTCACAAAGATGTGGATCGATTAATACGTACATATTTATATGTGCACTTATTACACATTTGCGTGATATGCATGCAGTTAGTAAAATCTCATTTATTCGGTTGTGAACTTGTGATAAACTCCAAAGTAATACATTCTAGACCAAAAGAAAAGAAAATTAAAGAGATCTACCGTACATATATGAAGCATGGAAATTTTTATATTTAAATCCATTTAAATTATAAACTTGAAATTAAACATGCATTGTGATTATTTACTTTAAGAGCATCTCTCACCGTAAGCTAAATTTGGCTTCAAATTTAACTTAGAAAACAAAAATATTCTTTTAGAATCCTTTTTAAGCTTACCAAACTATCCCACCATAAGCTAAATTCTTAGCTAAATTAATAGCATTTTGGCTTTAGAAAGACTCTCACCGTAATCTAAAATCTAAGGTAAAACTATTTATTTTTCTTTTCTCATATATTTGTTTAAATCAATAATTAATCATAAAAAAATTATATAAATATATTCGATATGGAGCCTATATGAAAGATCTCGTCGAAATCTTCACGATGGTTGTTAGTAACAAATTTTTAATTTTGATGATAGTGTAAATTAAAAGAAGAAATGTAAAGTTAAATAAAATAACATTTAATTTTAACTTACAAACTTCATAAGTTAAATTTGGCTTACTAAATAGCTCAAGCCAAATTTTTTATCTTGAAAAATGTAATTTGCCTTAATGGGAGTAAATATAAACTAAATTTGATTTTTTAGCCTTTTGTGGAAGATGGTCTAAGGAACATCATCAACCATCCTTGGTCAGCAGCTTGGAAAGACTGGGCTGCTCGTTCGATCAGTTATAGTTGGTGGCTAAGGATTATTTGTGATGCTGAGAATCTGGTCCTCCCGGTACTCTATGAGTGACATTCTTCTTGAATGCTCTAGTAATTTGGACACATGAATACCTAGGTATTCTTCAACAAGTCGTTTGTTGTTGCCTTTGCTTTTCTTTAGGATGACAATTAAGGTGGATCGGAATGATACGTGCATTTGAAGACATAAGCTTCGAGATGCTGATTAGTAAGATCACTAACACCTTTGCACTTATATTTGTAGAGTCCAAAAGAAGGTGATTGAGCTACGTTTTTTTGGTTGAGAATGTGTGTAGGTTCAACACCCTCCGAGCTATCTTATATACGGTGTAGATAGGACCATATAAATAATTTGCCTAACAATACTAGTGTAGCTAGCTCCTTACATACTAGTTTATTTAGAGCTACACATACAGCTGTAAACTGTAGTTCTTCTAGTGGAAAGAACATGTAGACTGACAATGTCCTCAGTGCTGATTTGGGTTTCTACATGGTTGTTTTCTAACTTATATGTCGTCTTCACTATAGAAAATATGCCCTCTCAAGAATCGTAGGGTTCAGTGGCGGATCTAGGGTTTAAAAGTTAGGTGAGCGGAAAAAAAAATCATCAACAATGTAAAATTCTTGATAAACCTAGCTTAACCCCTTATCCCTATTCCCTAGTTAGACCAAATTGAGAAATCCCCAATTCCCAAATCATAACCCTAAATGCCCAAATCTGATTTTCAAAATGCAATTTATGTTGGGAATAAAATAGAGGATTAAGAGATTAAGAAAAATACATTTGTATCTGAGATGAAAAGGATTGAGAGTGGATGTAGCTTAGATGAAGAGATTGAGAGAGTGAGAGATGAAGAAAAAACAGACCAAGAGAATAGAGATGATGTGATGAAATAAAACGAAGAGATTGAGACTTGAGAAAATTGAGAGATTGAGATAGAGATTGAAAGATGATCACTATTGATCATATGAAGAAAGAAGAACAGAAAAAGAAGACTGAAGAGGGAAGAGCAGAAATACGTAGAGAGAGAATGGAGAGAAGAAGAGTGCACGAGAGATACGTACTGCTAGATAGCAGTTTTTTTTTTTGGGTAAGTTGGGCTTTGCGTTTTCACCATATTTACCCAAGCGGTAATTTTTTTTTTCATGTGGGCTTTGAAAAGTTACCCAGCGGGAGCTGGGTGCGCTCCTTACTAGGTCCGCCTCTGGTAGGGTTGCTTGTATAGTTTGGTGTGTAATGTTTATTTGAATAGGGTTGGCAGATTAATTAAACAATTGCATGAGGAAGAACTAATGTCCCTTACCAACTCCTGAATTAGAGGAGAATCGATTCAGAAACAAAACCCACGCATAAAACTTTAGCACTACCTTGAAAGCTTAATAATCTTTCAAACCCATGGTTGATGGTGGTTGCATTGGAAAAGGATATACTAACAAAATTTGTTTTCTCTTTTGGATCCAAGATATTGATATTTTTCATAGTAGTAGAGAATCTAGGTTGAGTTGGAGATCCAATCTAACAAAGCTTTATACGAATGTGTACCTTATCCTCCTCAAAAGATCAATATATATATATATATATATATATATATATGCTGAACTTTATATATTTTCATCTAAATCGATTCGGTTCTTTGTCATCATCCTTTGGTAATCACAATAGTTGTTGATTTCATAAAATATAGATTATTAGTGCAAGGGAATGTGATTGTTTTCTTATGAAAGTGAAAGTTAGTAATAATATTGTATACGTTCATAAAAAGAGCTACTAACATAGCAACTACTCAGGCTCATTCTAGTTGTAGTATGTCTGTATTTCTGTATAAACTGGGAAGGCCATGCGAAATCATGGTGAGGTATGAACAGTGACAACACAAGGACATATAGTGGTTCACCATGTCTCGGGGAAAATGGCTACGTCCACTTAGAATCAATCATCATGGTGTTACAAGTACATCAATCCCGCGGGGGTATAAGAGCACCCATCCCGCGCGGGGTACAAGAGCACCCATCCCGCGCGGGGTGGAATGAAGGAATGATGGTGGAGCCTATAAAAAGCCAATAGAGTCCTGCAATCCTATATTATCCCACACATCTAGCCTTTAGTAACGTCACGACTAAAGACAAACATAATGGCTACCAAGGAAATCCAGCTAGAGAACCATATATGCTCCATAAGACATCACACCGAAATTGGGTAAACTAATCCAACAATAGAAATAGACGATCCTCGCTATGCAACCTCATCCGTATAGGCAAACTAACCGTTGTCGATGTTGAAATTAATCCTATGATCTCATGACCAACTAGAAGTGAAACGAAGAAACAACGTACAAAGATCGACGCAAAAGAATCTGCAACACCTACATCTAAAATCACAAATCATACATGTCATTTGAAATGACATAAACCAACTCAAACTGGTCCACCAACATCAACCCTTGTATATAACAAGATGAAGGCGATATTGCAAATCCACAATGTGTTTAAACATATATCCTAAGTACATACAACAAAATCACTAACATGATGAAAATAAAACTTTAGACTCACAAAGAAATAATCTACGATGAATAAGATCCATGAAAATATTGGATAAAATCTTACAAGCGACTGAGGAAAGCATGATACCTAACACGAGATTGACTATTAAAGAACTAAGAAAGTGTTCTAAATTAAATTTTGTATATGACCGGAATAATTACACTTTTTTTTTTGTTTTGCGTCAATTACTAAGTGATGGTAGAGCGGCAAAGTTGTTCTTCTCCACATGGGGAGCCTATTTTCTAGTTTACTTTTGGTTTTGATTCTGCATCCTCCATTTCGATATTTGGCACTTGGATGGTTTTAGACTCGTTTTATTAGATTGGTAGTTTTGTTGATCTCCGATTTTGTGTGATTGTGTGAATTTATAATGTGTTTTTTTTTTTACTAATATAATTTCAGTTTGCTTGTCTTAAGTTTAAGAAATATTTTTTTTGTTTGCATCAGGTATCAACAAACCTAGAATGCAACAATTTGATGACATTAATGTCATTATACCCAACAACAGTCGACGTAGAATTAAGGAAGAAAGTAAGAAAAGAACTAGACATGCATCATGGAGAACTAGTTTTTTGAACAACGTAATTAACCAATTAGGAACCGTTGACTACATACATAAACTAAATACGGTAAGGGAGTGCGATTTGACCCCTCAAAGTTATAGGACACCATATTAGTAATTAAGTATGTTTAGTGGATGTCAATTTGAAGCCACAAGGTTGTGACACATACATCGGACCCTACTAACATTTTATATAAACTTTCTTGATCGAAAAATATATAAAGAAAACAAAAAAAAAACAAGTATAATTACAGCGTACAATTAAATGCCCACAATTTCATATTTCAGGAACTGCATGCTTCCATGGTATACGGTCAGAGGATTAATGGGGCACCTGGTTTGAGTCCAAAAAATATGTTGAAACTTTAGGTCATGCTATGGCGGTTTCTTATATTAATCGAGGACACAATATCTTATATCCCATGAAACTACACAAACTAGGTGCCTCCATGTTATTGATGACTATACTTGTGTCTTTACTTTCATGTGTCGACTGATCAAGATCATGTGTGTACGTGATTATATTTTAGTTCATAACATTTCACATGATTTTTTTGTTGTGTTTTTATAACAAAATTTGAGTTATTGAGCTCAATACCATTTGGCTTATCTAGTGACATCGGTCATCCATTTATAAATTAGAGATCATGAGATAAGTTCGACTCACAATAGATTGATAGAAAATTTGTTGTATTTAAGTTGTTTAATTGATCAAAAAGAGAAACTGCATTTATATATTGGAAAATACTACATCAAAGACAAGCATAAGAAAGAGTACCATGCATACTCCATTACAAAAATCTAACAGATTGAGATAATTTGGTTATTACAATTAACATACTGACAAAGTTAATAATTGACATACATTTAACACTGTTTATAACATCGTAATCTCCTTATTTTTGTCAACCGTATGTATCATCTTCTCTCTCAAGAAGGTGATGGGTTTTGTGGCAAAGAACTTGATGGTGTTGTTTTAAATAAAAGTTAATTGTTTATTCATATAATTAGCAGATTAAAAACCAATACCTTAAAAAATAAATGAACATAAGAATAACGACAAGGGAATCCGATCAACCTGTCCCAATACAATCTTATTCGCATACAAGGCTATTGGGCGATTAAAGGTCGAGGAGTTTGATCTAACTAATACAAATGGCTTGGTGAGCTTGTTTCAGGACTCGTTCATAATATTGTTAGACGAAACTAGTTAATAATTTTTTTTTAAAAGTTAATTGAAAATAGAAATTCTCACAAAAAATAGTCACTCTGACAACATTGTTGGTCGAAAATTAATTAGTCACGAAAAAGTTTTTCGACAAAGAAATTAGTCGAAACTAAGTCGTTATAATTATAAATTCCGAAAAAAGTCTGGTAGAAACAAACTCGTTGAAACTAAAATTATTCCCGATGAGTTACTTTTGGAAGAAACAAAAAATTAATTTCGACCAATATTCGACGAGTACTTTCGTCATAAATGAGGGGAAGAATTTCCGACAGTCAGTCGAAAATATTATTTCCCACGAGAGTATTACTGACGACTTTCGACGAAGAATATATTGTCGGAAACTGTATTTTCAACGAGAATATAGTAATTACCAACAATTTTCAATGTCGGAAATCACAATGTGTGTTGTAGTGCAACATGACAACGGTACATATCATAGGGCTTTAGAGCCCTAATACGTATATAAGATAAAGGGGTTAAATGTACAAATTTAAAAGAAAACAAAAAAAATAACAAGAAGAAGAAGAAGGAACTAGACTAAAGTAATTTAATCAATACAGTTTGTGTTATATGATGTTTTCCGTCACTATGGGAGAGCATCCAAATATCCAAATGATCGATCCAACAATGACGAGGTCCTTTGTGTTTGAACAGTCTAGTCATGCCCTTTGTCTTAATGTGCAAATTAGGACGGTGGTGGTCGATATTAAACTAAATATCTGTTTGTCTCTCCACAAAATCCCTTCTAGCAAATGGTACAAATTCTTATTCAGATCAAATTAAATTATTAATCAGTATCCCATTTTCTTATTAATTTTTTTCATCTAATTAAACTAAATTCCACCCAAACGAGTCGCCGCGCACAACATTGACCTCTTGATAGATGACTTACTCAATGAGTCACTTTGCACACAATTGGTTTTTGGATTTGGAGGGATATTTGATTAGGATTAAATTAGTTTATATCGAAAGACGATCCACTTTTGTTTAACTGTTGCTTTGGTTAAATTTATTCCTAACTATTTGTCTCTGCCTTTCACATTGGTGGTGGAGAATCTCCTCCATGAAATTTCTTTTCATAGACTCAACAAAAGATCAACAACGAAACATGTAATCAAAAGTTTAGATGAACAAAGCCACTACACTCATGATACATATATTATATTTTTGGCAAGGGAGAGCACTAATGGTCCGGAAGAAAGATAAACGATAGCAAACAAATAAGTAAAGATTATTGATAAATATATATGTTACTACTTAAAAAAAAAGAAAAAGAAAGAAAGATAAATATGTTACCATGCATTGCATCTTTTAGCAACTTTGGAGTAAGAAATGGCATTGCCTTTTGTAGACCACCTAGTACAATGATAGAATTGTCTCAAAATGCATGAATTGATATAATTCTCGAAAATACTTTTATATTGACATGGACCGGTTAAACTTCATGTACTTTCATTGTAAATATTACGCGGATATATCATTGTTCTAAAATAAGGCCGCTTAGCCTGTCAAGGCAGTGCCTAGATGCTCCAAGCCAGCCTTCTACCTTAATAACACCTAGTGAGTTTTCGAACCTTGATTGTATTTAGTGTTCTAAAACAAGGCCACTCAACCTGCTAAACGCCGTTTAGGCACTCCAAGCCTATCCTCTGCTATGGTAGCACCTAACGAGTTTTCCAACCTCACGCGAATGATGTATAATTTTTACATAAACATATAATTTTATAGGCAAATTGTACACAAATGATTACTTTTTTACTTTGATATTATTATTTTTTGATCAAACAAACTATATACGGAAATGCTACAATCAAATTATTATGAGTCAAACTTACAACCTTCTATTTATTGAGGAGATATTGATGTCACTTTGATATTTTACACATATGATTGAAAGTGTTTAAATTAATATATTTGTAATTAGATGATCGGAATGAAATAGCTAACTCCTTGCACTGACCCGAAAGTTTATTGATAAATCAAAAGAAGTACAAACAAAGGGGCCGAGCCAAAACCTTGTCACATAAGAGAGAAAATACAAAACTTACAAATAACTGAACTGACTGTTACAGACCAAGGATCGACAATTTAAGGTACAAAAACCAAGAAAAGAAAAGAAATTCAAGGTCACATCTGTGCAAGAGCGCGGGGGTTTATATTGCTAGGACAATTTCTGTCAAGTCTCACGTAGCTCGGCCTCTGTCAGCAATGGTGGTAGGGTTGAGATGTTCGATCGCCATCTGCTTCCAAATCCGGCTGCGCTGCTTAATTGGAAAGCAAGCTAACAGTGCAAGCTTCCTACCGGCATTACTCTGAAAGAAAAATTTCTGCTGGCGTATAATAATGATCCTAATATTAATATAGAGCATGATGAGATGAACATCTGCAGATTTTGAAAAGTGGCTGTGATGGGAGAGCAAAAGGAGAATAACGACAATCACAAAGAAATATGCTATATCGATCTGACCTTTCTACTCAAAGGAGGAGTACCTGTACCTGATAATGCCAAAAGAGGAAAAAAAAATTAAGTTGCACAGTTAAGGCATAAAGAGGAACACATGAATGAACCTGCAATGGATTATTTCTCCACATTGTCATGACTTTGGTCCTTTAAGTAAGGAAAAGTAACAATGATCTTATATTTGCTTCAACTGATTACGGTGTTTGGAGATTGATTGAGGTTGCTCAAATCCCCTTTCTCTACGTACATGCATGTAATGCTGAAACTGATCAAAAATTTCTCACCCATCTTCCATATATATATATATATATATATATATATAGATGTATTAGTCATGGTGCTTATTCTTCTTGAAGAGAAATTCCTTTTTTTTTCCCATTTTTATAGCTTTCTGGGGAGGGAAATTGATGTATAGTTGGCAATAAGAAACGATTGGCTAGAACTATAATAACAGCTAGTGTTTATTAGTTAAACGATGATTCCCAAAGTAAAGATAAAGATAATAAAATAAGATTAGTAAAGAAGATCACAATCATCTCTTTTCTCTTTAACTATATCATGAGGACTGAGGAAAGCTTCTGAGATGGAAAACAGGCAATGCAAGTAATACTCATTTCCAGACACGAACAAATCTCTGGCCAAAATTTTAGATATATATATATTTTTTTCATTTCTGATTACATAAGCGATGATTTCACCTCGCTCTACCATTGGCGACGGTATATCGTCTCAACCTCGAGCCGAGAAAGAAACTTCCGGCAAATGTAGTGGCCAAAGATTAGTGGTGCTGACCATCTGGTCCTCCTGGTACCTTCCGATCAGTGCCGTTGCCGTCTAAGTGCACATTTACTTGATAACGAGCAAGTATTTGATTCAAAAGGTGTTTGCTGTCTACACGCTGATGCACAATGCTTTGGTGATGACGTCCTTGAAGTAGACGTGCCTCTGAAACCCTAGAGAAAGTCAAGAAGATGACCAACACAAGTATCAACATATGCAGCACTGAATAAGTAGCTACTATTACAGTACGCTTCATTTTTTCTGTAAAAAGATTCGGAAAGAAAACAACACGAAAGGGGGAATGAAGCCAACTATCGGATAACTGAATACGTCGGTTTTGGTTATACAAGCGCATGCAAAATGAGAGGGTGGACTAAAAATGGTTCAAGGGTTCCAATGGGAGAGGGATGCAGTAGCAGTTCAAAACAGAATGAGAACTCTTGACTTGCACAATATACTGGGTTATAGAAGGGAAAGAGAGGATGAGAGGGAGGGATTCAAATGGTTTGAAGGGTCCAATTTATAGCAAAATGAGGCATGAGAATATGAATGACTGGTCGATGAGGATTCAAGTTATGGACAAACTTTGCCACCAGATTCTTGTTTGCTAGTGTTATTATAGGGATGATTATATCTGTGTTTTTTTCTTTTTGACTCCTTTTTATCTCTTAGTTTGTCTTGTATATCCTCATTGTACACAACCCTTCTCTGTCTGTCTCTCCCTAAAACGATCGACATTGTGCAGCTTAGTCATCTTCAGGTATTAAGTATTGCCACGCCTGTACAATTATTCATTTTAAATCAGCAACAAATCCAGATATGCCAAAACGGATTTAACTATTTCCATATGTTTCTGCCGGTTATGTTTATAGGCAGAAACTGTTATTGCCACATGGGATGGATGTGGATGTTGAATAAATCTCAAATCGCAAATAGGCTCAAGACCGTAAAGTTGGTCCCTGCAAAATTCTCAAAAAGATAAACGATAATGCTTATCAACTACAACTTCGAGCTATGTAAAAACTTCTCTAACAGTTTCTCCATAATTTCTCTATAACGGGAAAACAAAAGTCAATGCTTCAAACAATTTTTCTTCTTCAACTTCAACAAATTCCTTATTTTAGAGATTTCATGATCATTCTCCAAATCTTTCTCTAAAATTTAAGTTTACTGCAAACATGAAGAATTTGGTTTTCTCTCTCATCACATTTCCCATTTTAAAGAAAGTTTTAAAGAATCTGTTGGGCCAAAACAATTAAAATCTTCTCCAAAATTGAGATTACCAAAAATATAAGGAAGATGTTGAAGTTGCTCTAAAGTCTTCAGATGTATTCATTGTCAAGCACCTCAGTCCTTACAAACTCGAGGACGAGTTTTCTGCCACCCGGGGAGAATGAAGCAGTCAGTAATTACCATGGACTTAAGAGTTCTCCTAGAGCCCAGAGTTTCATTGAATGTTCTGTTTTATTGTCTTTATCTTTTTATCTGTCATTATTCTAGTGTTTTGTTTAGAGTTGTGGAGTCTAAGTGCATTTATTGCGGGTAGTTGAGTGAGTAGTTGTGTCTGGTTATTTTAAGGAGATGTAACTAATGGAAGTCTCAGTTTTGAAAATTGAAAAACAACAGTTTATCAGGAACCAGTTCAGATCATACTAAGGGACTGCATCATTCTCCATCTATTGGCGATGCTATGCTTGGTTAATTAAAATATAGTATGATAATATATAACATTGACTTGATTGACCTCACAGTACTTGATAATTGGCAAGATGCATAATGTAATGTGTGAAAGCAAATATTCTTCCACATAAAATTAAAGAGGTTTACCAAGTTGAGGGAGACCTGCTCCCAAGCAACAAACCGTCCTACGCAAAAGTATGTAACTAATTACCACAAACAGCTGAATGCCCCCGCCCCCCCCCCCCCCCCCCCCCCCCCCCCCCCCCCAAAAAAAAACAGCTGCAGATTTTAGTCCCAATTGAATACCAGATTATGACTGTTTAACTAAATTATCAGTAAGAGCATGATGCAGGGCTGCATCAGAATACATGTAGATTAACAAGTTATCCACATGTTGAAGCACAGGCAGGAGCCCCATGTTGTAAACACGAACTTCTTAAAAGACTTTAAGATATGCAAATCTAGTTCTTGTCTCTTTCAAATTTTCAAATCACAAATCTGAAATTTCTAAGCTTTCTCGTTGCTGTATTGAATTCCTGGAATCAGGGAAGTAGCCAAAATTTTAAATTAGACTACTACGCTAGTTAATTTAATTTCTGGTATTGATATGACTTTAAAAAGAAATTGTTGTTGTGTATTTTGAAAATAATCAATTGTGAATTAAAATAGTTTTGTATTTGGTAAATATAGTTTTAAAAGTGTTGCAAAGATAAAATAGATTAATTTCTAGTGTTTTTAATGACATTAATTTCTAAAAGTAACCTTTACGTTGCTTCTAAAATTTGTTGCCAGTGACTTGTAATTTTAAAGAAAAAACTACTTTTCTTTAGTTTATCAAACACTATTAAATCTAAAAATCTAGATAGAAGCTGATATTTTTAAAAGCCAAGCTATATCAAATGGGGCCTAAGAGTTGTATTTGTTTCTTCAAAATCTGACAGCCATTTAATTATTTGATGAAAGGAAAAAAGAGCAATCTAGATTATAGGGTTGCAAAGCATTTTGTAATTAATTAAAATGGTTATTCAAAATACTAGGTAGAACTTTACCTTCAGTAACTCTATGATGAGTACAATTGATAAATATACCTCAATTAACAGTGGTACATAGTTTACTTATTTGCACTTGGCGTAGTGGGTGGGATGAGTTCAATAATTTGAGGTGGTATATTAGGAGTTTAGGACTACCTTGTAAAAAAAATAAAATGAAAAACCTACCTAGGCTGTGGCTCATGTTGCCCCCTTATATCCTCAGTCTCTATCTAAAATTTTGATATATATTACAACCTATGAAATGAATTGAACCATGAAAAAGAAAAATGACATCTAAATTACAAATTAGAGACATCTAAGCAGGACACTACGTGTATATACAAAAGTTCAATAACATGGGAGATTAGGAGAAAATCAAAAAGAATAAAGAAAAAAGATATTAACCTGCACATACATCGCATAATCTCATTTTTCTTAATTCTTTTTGGTTTTCCCTAATCTCCTATGTTATTGAACATGTGTAGAGTGGAAATGCTAAATTGAATTTTCTGGATTTTTAAATTTTTACTTCAAATTTGAGAGAGCATAACTTTCTATCCAGTGCTTTGTTTTTAAAACTTAAGCTATGTACTTAAAGCTTGTAATCTCATCTTTAAAATAGGTTTGGGTTCAACAATTTTGGTTGGAGTTGAGTATGTGTAATTTGAAGCCAAAGACTGCATCTTGTACCCTGTTTTTAACACAAGCTGAAATAAAAACTTAGTTTTAAATCAGTTTCATTAATAGCTGATTTAGTTATTTTTCAGTAGCTCTTTAAATAGCTTTTAAGTGTTATTTAACTTCTGTTACATAGTAAAGTAATATAGTTTTCTTAATTTTTGTATACTACTTATAACATAGTTACTAACTCTAGCTCATCATTCTTTGTATGTACTTTACCTTTTAGGTAAGATTCCGGAGACGATCTTGACAATCCACAAGTGAGAGAAGTGGCGTTGGAGCTCGAGTTTGTGCTATGCAAATCGAGGTAAGGTTTGATGGGGTGTTTGTTTTTACTGTGCTATTGTGTGGTTATTGTTTGAGTTGTTTGATATCAAATATGTCTATATTTGAAAGCATGTGTTCATCTTGAATCTATATTACATGACATTGGTGGGAAACGAGTGAGGTTGGAGGTGAAATAGAGAATGAGTGTTTGGGAATATATGAGATTTTGTTATTAGGAAACTATTTGTGTAGTTGAGTTTCCTCATGGGTTGTCCTCGGGATCTATGATTAGCCCATACGTGCACAAATGTAGGGAATGTATGCCTTTTTTGTGGCAAACATTGATAAAACGATCTTTTTCGGGTTGCAGATCGGGAGATCATGAGTATAACAAGACCACTAGCAAATGAGGAAATTATATTCGGGGGTGATGGGAGGTGTGGGATGAGAGTTGAGTCGATATTGTGTTCATGCATACTTGACATGTTATGTTTGTTTTTGTCGTGCTTCATATCATGTTTTATTAATATATTAACTAGCCCTACTTAGCGTTGCTCACCCTCATCAAACCCTTTGTAGATGTGGTTCGTGAAACATAGAAAGTGTTATATTGTAAATTAAGTCTTTCATGTTTTTGTTTTGTAAAATAAGGCTTGAATAAAGAATGGACATTTTGAAAAGAAACGATATTCTAGTTTGTTTGTAAATGTTTTAAATATATGTGTTTTAAGTGCCTTCTTATAAGGCTTGTAATCTAAATAAAGGTGCAAATGTTGTTGTTTCTTACGTCATGTTACGATAACTACCTCATTTTAATTATGGATATTAAACTGTCTGTAATTAAAGTGTGATTCACGCCTTAACTCGAGATTAGACATTTACTCGAGTTGGGGTGTGACATCAGACCTCTCTCTCCCTCTTCGGCTGCCTCCTCCAACTCCGGCGAGGCGTCGCCGATCCCGACAATTGCATGTCGTGAAACCACCATCAAATCACTCCTTTCATCATCCTCTACAAAACCCAGTCCATAGATCACACTTACAACCCAATTTCGGAGGAGATCGGTCGAAGGGTAGCTTGACTTTGTTCATCAATTTCCAACGTTTTCCGACGAGTTCATCGGACATCGATGGTATGTTTCAATTTGCCATTCTCTTCTCTTCATCTCTGTGCCCTTGTTTCCTACGAATCGAGCCCTATTTGTTAAATCCCAATTTTCTGTGTTTTTCTGGGTTTCGGGTTATCCTCTCCGTCGATGTGTTCTGGATTTTCCTGTGAGCTTCTCGAGCTCTGATGAGTCTTGCAAACCTGGGGTGAAACTCAGACACCTGTTGATGGAGCTTTGGAGTTGCATCGATTGGGGTTCAAAGCGGAGGCTTAGGAGTTTTGCTGGGGTTGAGATTCAACAAGGAGGAGTTTATGGAGCAGCTGAGTTGATTTAAGATCAAGGTAGAAGCTTAGGGTGCTGCTATTGTTGTATTGAAGGCGTGTGTGAGCTTGGTTGGTGGTTTTTGTGTGTGTTGCAGCGGCGGTTTGGGCTGGCAGTGAACACAATTCCAGCGAGGGTTTATGGCAAGGTGAGGAATTCCTCTATTTATGCTCGTCTTGGCATGAAGATGCCACTATTTTTGTATTTTGTTTGATTGGTGATTAATCTTGGCTCTTTTGTTACAAGTTTGTCGAGAACTTGGTGTTCTGGAATTTACAGGGAGGTTATGGCCATTTTCTGGCGAGTGGTCAGAATCCTGCGAACAATTCTGGCAAGTCACCGGAATCCGACGAAGGTTCTAGTGAAGCAGCATATCCGGCAGAGAGCTGAGAAGGTAGTTCTCGAGGCTATTCTTTCTTATTCAAGTCGTAGTTCCTAAATAGGAAAGTTCAGATTATATTTGGAAAACTTGCTAAGTTAGGAAAGTTTATATTTTAGGAAACTTTCCATATTTGTAAACCATTTTGGGTGCCCTTAGTAACTTGGCAATTTTTCATATTAATGTGAATCGTATGTGTTGGAGTTAACGATTTATTAAGCGACGTCTAAGCGTCTAACGGTTAATAGGACGTATAGTGAAAAATGACTCGAATCGTTAAATCATAAGTTACTTTGGAAAATGTTGAAACATCATTAATTGGCTAACCCTAAGTCAATTGGCCAAACTTGGTCAATCATGGTCAACCCAGGAAACCTAGTCAAACTAAGAAGAAGTCGAATCAATGATTATTTCAGAGTCCGATCTAACCGATTTGTTTAATTGTTCATCGTCAGACGTGAGATTGGCTAGAGAGTGTGAATAGTTAAGGCATCACTCGAGGAGTATTCTGAGCATTGGAATGCTTAAGCCTAATATTTTAAGTGGACTTTTGTTTTAATTTAAAAGCATGTGATGCATTATTTTGATGATTAGTTTTTCTTCTGTTGGGATTTATTGTTTTTTCTGATAATTGACAATTTTTATTATTTTTGGAGAGTTACCGAAAATGAGATTTTCGGTGGATTTATCTATATGGATATTTACGAGGATAATATGTATATAAATGCTAGCTAGCATACGTGTTTTTCCGTCATAATGAGGTAAAATTCTATTATGGTGTGACGTGAGCGTTAGACGCAAGCGTCGTAGCCCTATATGAATGTAGTAATTCATGTAAGGAATATACACGTATATACACTAGTCTTTTTCTGTCATAATAATGTAAATTTTCATTATGGTGTGACGTGAGCGTTAGACGCAAGCGTCGCAGCCTTATATGAATTTCTATTTTTTATATGATTTATTCATAAGAATTCATACAAGGAATATGACGACTTTATATATTTATATTTTAGCTTGAGATGCTATATTTTATAAAGTTTTGGAGACTAGCCGGGGTTAGTCATGTAATTGCCAGTTTTTGAGTTAAGAGCTTTTGAGTTTGTCGTCTGCAACATATATTCTCTATGTAAATTTAATCGGGAAAGCACTAAGTTAATTGTTTCTCATTTCTTTTAAATTTGTTTTTGTCCACTCACTCTAACGTTTTCAAATGTTTTCCCCTGGGCCATTTGTTTTTAAATGCCCAGTTTGCAGGTTAGCATAATTGAGGTCGGGCGTACATAGAGTCGAGGCATAGTCCATCGTATAGCTTCCGTTTATATATATATATATATATATATATATATATACACAGCCCCCTTCCATTGAGGGATCCATATTTTTGGCCACTTTCTAGGGATAGGGCATTACACCACTTCCCAATTGAATTTTTACATCTTCACCGTTCATATCTTAGGTCTATATGAGTAGATCACCTATACAAAATTTCATATGATTTGGTGATCGTTAAGGCTTTCAAAAGTTTGATTTAGTTTTAATAATCTTGAACAGTCCAGTTTATGTCAAACTAAAACCGTTGAAGGTCATTAAAACTAAATTGAACTTTTGAAAGCTTTAACGATCACCAAATCATATGAAATTTTGTAGAGGTGATCTACTCATATAGACCTAAGATATGAACGGTGGAGATGTAAAATTATAATCGGGAAGTTGGTGTCACTACCAGAAGAAAGGCTTTAGCCGACGAAAAAAAAAAAACCAGGCCGACGAAGCATTTTTTCGTCGGCTAAAGTCCACTTTAGCCGACGAAATTTTCTTTCGTCGGCTAAGTTAAATTTTTGTTGGCTATGAAGTCCACTTTAGCCGATGAAAGAAAATTTCGTCGGCTAAGTTAAATTTTCGTCGGCTATGGTAAACTTTAGCCGACGACTATTAATTTCGTCGGCTAAAGAATTTATTTCGTCGGCTAAAGTTCACAAACTATGGCCGATGAAATATTTAAAAGTTTAGCCGACGAAATTAATAGTCGTCGGCTAAAGTGCTTTATATTTGCGGATCTGGGCAGCAGCAGCTCATCTGAAAAAAAAAACGGGAGAAGAAAAAAAGGGAGAAAAAGTTTGGGTGTTGTCGAAATCTGTCCATAATCAGTTTGTGGAGCCATATATAGGTACGTATATGTATATATATGTTGATTAATTGAGTTTAATTTGAGTTGATCGATTTTAAGTGTGATTAATTAAGTTTATTGATTTTGATTGTGATTGAGTTGATTAATTTTGAGTACGTTGGATGTATATATATATGTGTTGATCGATTTGGTTGATGATTTGAATTGATAATATATATGAATTAATTTGTTGTTAATAAATAGTAGATATATATATATATATATATGTTAATTAATTTATAATATTATTGTGTTGATATGGTATGAAGTTGTTGATGATATATATGAGTTCATGATGATTTTGTGATGATGTTGATATATGATTTTGATTGTGATCGAGTTAATTGATTTTAAGTATGTTGGATGTATATATATACATATATATTAATCGATTTTGTTGATGATTTGATATAATATATATGAAGTTGTTTATAATTAAGTAGTAGATATATATATATATATATATATATGTTAAGTAATTTATAATATTGTGTTGATGGTATATACCACAATGATGATTTTGTGATGATGTAGATATATATATGTATAATATTGTTCTGTAATTATTAAGTATATATATATATATATATATATGTGTGTTAATTAATTTATTATTAATTAGTTGTAGTACGTAGAATATATACTAAATAAATTGAGATTTTATATATGGCATGAAATTTCATTAATAATTAGCTAGCAACGTTATAAATATATATATATTTTGTTATATTTTCAGGATATGGATAAGAGTTGGATTTCGCTTCCAAAATGAGACAAAAGATACGGTGCAGGAGTTATGAGTTTTATAGAATATGCGCTGGATAATGCTAACGGGAATACAATTTTCTATTGCCCGTGCACGAAATGTCAGTGTTGCAGCGATATGCATCGATTTCTCATTAACAAAGTATGACAGCACCTGAGAAGTAACGAGTTTTGGGAGAAGTACAGATGTTGGTTATATCACGGTGAAACATCATCAGGGGGTCCACATGATCATGGCCAATTTTCTGAGACAGGCAGTACTAGTACATCCAACGATCCAACAACGGCATTCATCAACGACATGTTTCCTTATGAGAGCGGTGTATGCGCTGAAGGACAGTATATGCCTGACCCGGTGCAGCCCTTCCCTAGAGCTGTGAACACTGCTGGTATTGAAAAGTACAACAAACTGCTTGCTTTCCAACAGACCCCTGTGTACCCCGGTTGTCAGAAGACCTTTCTTGAAAGTGTGATGGACGTAATGAAGATTAAAGTTGAGACAAAATCGACCGTGAAGGCTGTTGATGAGTATCTACAGTACACTGCTTCGATGCTGCCCAACGGTCATCGTCTTCCTACCACTCATCGTAAGGTCCGATGTATCCTGAAAGATCTTGGGCTTTCCTACATCATGATCCATGCATGCAGATATGACTGCGTTCTCTTTTGGGGTAAAGATCCAGAAGGGAATGACCTTGGTGGCCTTGACGCATGTCCGGTATGTCACACTGATAGATATAAGCTGACTCCTGCAGGCAACAAGAAACCTGTAAAGGTACTTCGGTATTTCCCTTTGAGGGATAGGTTGGAGCGGTTGTACATATCTTCATACACGGCCGAAGCTATGAGATGACACGCTGATAGGGAATTGCATGACGAAGATTCCCTTATACACCCTTCTGACGGGGAGGCTTGGAAGCATATAGACAGGGAGTTTCCTCATTTTGCGTCAGAGGTCCGAAATGTGAGGCTCGGGCTCTCATCCGACGGGTTCAACCCTTTTGGCAACATGAGTCTTCAATACAGTGTATGGCCGGTGATTTTGGTACCATACAACCTTCCCCCATGGATGTGCATGAAGAAGGAATACAATATGTTGAGTTTGTTGATTCCGGGGCCTGGTTATCCGGGAAAGTGTCTCGATGTGTATTTGAGACCTTTGATTGAAGAGCTTAAATTTTTGTGGGACGTTGGTTATCCCACTTATGACAAGTACACGCACGAGATGTTCCAGATGCATGTCATGGTTGTTGGTACCATTAGTGATTTTCCTGCCCGTGGGATGTTGTCGGGCAACGTTGTTAGGGGATACAAGGCTTGTCCAGAGTGTCTTAGCGATGAGGGGAGCAGCAGTCATTGCAACAAGATATGCAGATTGGGTCACCGTGCTTTCCTTCCATATGATCACGAATGGCGGTTCGATGACAAGGCATTTGATGGGACCGTAGAACACGGTGTGCCTCCCAGAAGATGGACGGGGGAAGAAATTTTAGCAGTGCTTAATGAGTACGATTTTGGGCAGCTCAGCAATCATCCCAACATTATGGTGGCAATACCTGAAAGACCTGACAGGTACAAATTCTAGACACATAAGAGCATATTCTGGGAACTCCCATATTGGAGTAAGTTGTTGATCAGGCACTACCTAGATGTGATGCACATAGAAAAGAATGTGTGCGACAGTGTGGTGGGCACAGTGCTGAACTTGGAGGGGAAGACGAAAGACGATCCTAAGGCACGCATTGATCTAAAAAAATGCGTACTAAGAAGACATTTGTGGTTGAAAGAAGGGAAGAAAAAAATGCCTCAAGCTCTTTACACCGTGAAGCCTGACCAGAAGAACTTAATTTTCAGGTGGATGAGTTGTGTGAAGTATCCTTCAGGCTATGCAGGAAATATAGCCCGGTGTGTGAACTTCCGGGACAATAAGATGTACGGGTTGAAGAGTCATGACTGTCATATCTTACTGCAACGTCTCTTCCTTGTTTTCATTCGACCGTTCCTTCCCCGTCAGGTGGTGGAGCCGTTAGTAGCGTTGGCAAGATTTTTCCAGAAGTTATGCACATGGGAAGTGAAAAAATCTAACCTCCAGGAAATGCAAGAGGACATCATTTATATCATGTGTAAATTTGAGAGGATATTTCCTCCAAAATTTTTTGACATCATGCCTCACCTGATGATCCATCTTCCCGAGCAATTGTTGCTTACCGGTCCAGTACACTACATTTGGATGTATCCCATGGAAAGATATGTTTTTTACACCTGAATTCCTCAATATATATACATGTTCAATAATCATAACATTTTGCAACTTGATTTACAGGCAACTTGGAGACTACAAAGATTATGTGGCTAATAAATCCGCTCCTGAAGGATGTATAGCTGAAACATATATTGCGTACGAGTGCGTCACCTACATGAAGTTGTATTTAGGAGCGTTGAAGGAAACTCCGCAAACCATGCCGGTAGATGTACCGAAGTTCAATCTTTCCATAGTCTCTAGTGATGTTGAAGTGTATGGAATTTTGCCAGACTCCTACAAGTTGCAACCACATGAGCTAGTCATTACCCACTGGTGGGTATTGATTAACTGTCCAGAAGTTGAATACTAGAAAGACATCCATCTATATTGTCCAGACATTCAAGGTGATCTCGAGTACCACAACAGGGAGTTCGCAGATTATTTTGGCGGTTGGGTACGTAATTTAATTTTTCTGTACGAGTTTATGTTTATTACATAATTATCCATATTTACCAAGTGTGATGGTTGGTTGCAGATGAACCATATTCAATTTCATGGTCACCCAAATTGGTCACACGAACTAAGACTTCTAGCGATGAAGCCGATAGTCTCAAGAGTTTATCCGATGTGCAAGGTGAATGGCGTGCAATTTATATGCGAACAAATAGACAGCAGAAGGAGAACACAGAATTCTGGGGTCATGGCACATGGTGGGCGGAATGGAGTTGACTATTACGGTGTTCTCCATTCAGTGGTGGAACTCGTTTATGGGCAAGGCATGACAGTGCACCTCTTCAAGTGTAGATGGTTTGATACTAGGCCGCAGAGCATGAAGACCGATCAGTACGGAATATTATCGGTGAACACTGCTACAAGTTCTTACGAAGATGACCCGTTCGTTTTTGCCACCTCGGTAAAACAAGTGTTTTATCTTGATGACCTTGCTAAGGGTGACGCGTGGAAAGTAGTCAACCTTGTGCACCCTCGAAACATTTACCGGGCGGCTACACTTGGAGAGGCCGAAGACGAGGAAGAGGATATTGCGTATCAAGAGCCCAACGCAATAGGTATTCCTAACTCCTCTACCATTCGCCTTAATAATTTTAAAGCGGGTCGTTCGGTACAAATTCGTGATGAAGAGCCAAGGCTTGTTGATGTTGATCCAAATCAAGAAACAGACGAAGACTCTGCCGATGAGGAAAGACATATATTACCAGAAATTAATTCTGACACCGAAGAAGACTCATCGGATGATTCCGATTACGAGCCTTAGTTTTAATTTAGAGGACGAAATCCATTAATTTGTATAATTTTTTAAAGACCTTTTCCTTTATAGTTTACACATGTTGAATTCATATTTCAGTTATTTTATATGAATTTTGGTGATACATGATGAACAGGAAGTTAGTATGGTTTACTAATATCGTTTGTTTTTTTTAATGTATTTTTTTACTTTAGCCGACGAAATACACTATAATTCGTCGGCTAAGATGGTTTTTGCCGACGAATTACCTAATATTTCGTCGGCTATTCCGGTATTTTTAATTTTTTAATTACATACTATAGCCGACGAAAAAAGCCTTAATTCGTCGACTAAAGTTTTTTTTTTTTTTAAATAAGTTTTAGCCGACGAAAAAAGCCTTAATTTCGTCTTCCATGGATGTTTTTTATTTTTTTTATTACACACTTTAGCCGACGAAATACACTATCATTCGTCGGCTAAGATGGTTTTTGCCGACGAATAACCTAATATTTCGTCGGCTATTGTTATTTTTTAATTTTTTAATTACATACTATAGCCGACGAATACGACTATAGCCCTATGTTCGGTGGTTATTTTGCGTAAAATTTTTATACGACTTGTTGCGTGTCATCGGGTTAAAACTATTTTCCGTTGGAGGTCCGGCCAAAATACGTAATTTAGACGGTCGAACGACCTTTTCCGTGCGTTTAGGGGTTTGACTTACGAGATTGACCGTCCGGATCGAGCCCTTATTCTTTTTGGATCAAGTTGAATTTTTTCCCATATATGTATTTTATCATGATGGTCAGATCTGACGGCCGGATTTCTGTTTCTCAAGTTTGATCATCACAATCACAACATGCATACTAATGTTGTATAACTTGTTTACGAAGTGTTATGTAAATGTTTCGTTTCAAAAACAAACTATACGTAGAACCTTCAAACGTAAAAAAGTCGTGAAATAAGACATGACCAGAATGGTGAAATACGTCTACGGTTGAAAAATCACGGTATTCCGGTCATGTCTCGGTGCCGATAGTTGCGGTCAATGCAATTTTCAATTCTTTCTCCCTATGGGTAGCCCTATGTTCGGTGGTTATTTTGCGTAAAATTTTTATACGACTTGTTGCGTGTCATCAGGTTAAAACTATTTTCCGTTGGAGGTCCGGCCAAAATACGTAATTTAGACGGTCGAACGACCTTTTCCGTGCGTTTAGTGGTTTGACTTACTAGATTGACCGTCTGGATCGAGCCCTTATTCTTTTCGGATCAAGTTGAATTTTTTCCCATACATGTATTTTATCATGATGGTCAGATCTGACGGCCGGATTTCTGTTTCTCAAGTTTGATCATCACAATCACAACATGCATACTAATGTATAAAGGTTTAGCCGACGAATTTCAAAGGTTTAGCCGACGAATTTCAAAGGTTTAGCCGACGAGTTTCAAAGGTTTAGCCGACGAATTTCAAAGATTTAGCCGACGAATTTATAAACTTTAGCCGACGAATTTCAAAGTTTTAGCCGACGAGTTTAGAAGGTTTAGCCGACGAATTGGTGTATAGCCGACGAAATTTTTATCTTTAGCCGACGAACAAATTATTTCATCGGCTAAAGTCTTCGGGTTTAACTGCGAAACCCTAGCCTCCTCCCTCATTTCCGCAATTTTTCCCTCCTCCCTCCTCCCTCCCTCCCGGTCTCCTCCCTCCTCCCTCTCCCTCTCCCGGCCGGCCGGTCTCCTCCCTCCTCCCTCCCTCTCCCGTCGCCGCCTCCTCCCTCCTCCCTCCCTCTCGGTCTCCGCCGCCTCCGTCGCCGCCTCCTCCCTCCCTCCCTCTCTCCTCCCTCCGATCTCCCGTCTCCGCCTCCTCCGGTCTCCTCCCTCCCTCCCTCCCTCTCCCGGTCTCCACCTCCACCTCCTCCCTCCTCTCCTGATCTCCCGGTCTCCAAGGTTTAATTTGTGTTAATTTAATTTTTGTTAATTTAATTTATGTTAATTTAATTTGTGTTAATTTAATTTGTGTTAATTAAATTTGTGTTAATTTAATTTTTGTTAATTTAATTTGTGTTAATTTAATTATGTGTTAATTTAATTATGTTAGTTTATGTGTTTATTTTAGAATATATGTGTTAATTTATTTTTGATTTCGAATTTAGTTTTATGATATGTTAGTTAATTTATGATGATGTTGATATATATAATATTGTTATGTAATTATTAATTAAGTATATCTATATATATATTGGTATGAAGTTATTTTTGATTTCGAATTTACTTTTATGCTATGTTAATTAAGTATATCTATATATATTGTTATGTAATTATTAATTATGTATATCTATTTATTGAATAAGTATAATTTTAAACATGTATAATTTTTTATACAATAAAGACAAAATAATCTAAAGCCTTAGATTAATATTTTAAATAGGATGAGCGGCTTTTTTCGATCGAAGAAGAGTTCGAAGGGCCAAAGGTCCGAATCGTCTGAGGGAACCTCTAGCAACCCTCAAACGACGTTTCAGGGCCACATTACACCCAGGCGTACGAGTCTTTTGGAGACGGCGCCGGAGGTGCCCCTTTCATCGAGACAGGCGGCCATCCCTCGTTCCTCGAGGCCCTTGTGGCCTCAGACCCAGACGGAGGTGCCTGCACCCCGTATGTCCGTGATACACCGGGCGCCCACTTCGGGTCCTACTTCTTTGGATAGTAGGTCATCTGGGGTACAGATGCCGCCGCCTCAACTGTTCCTTCAGCGGATGATACCGGCGTTACCTGTAGTCGATGGCTCAGGGACGCCGATTTATCCACTGCCCCCGCCAGTGGCTCCATCAGCGGCGTACCGGTTCGTGCCTTTTGATACGCCTCTTATTTCTGCGAGGGTATCATCATCGGCGACAGAGCTGGAATCTGTCGCGAGCTCCTCAGGTAATCAGGTAAGGGTCATATATATTTTAATAATCAATTTGGCCGAATCATGTGATAGGCACAAAGAAGAAGAGAGGCCCCGTCACAGGGAAGGCCCTCGAGAAGATGGTGGGTACCGTGGGGAGGATCGTCATCGATACTGATGGGGATGGCCACGTAGTATCGGGCGGGAAGTCGAGGACGTACTCCGGCCGCTTGGGAGCTCTCATTAGGGATAGAGTCCTTATGTTGTGGTCCCACTGGGGCGAGGTCCCGCAGGAGGTTAAGGACATGGTCCACAACGCGATGTCGGTGAGTTTGAGGTTAAATGCAGGTGTGGTTTGAGGTTCCCGAGCACCTGAGGGACAGCTGGGCCGACGTTGTGCATAGGGGAAGGTACGTTGGGAAGTTAATGAAAAACAAAATTGTATGTGATATTAATAATATTTCTAATATTTTTGTTGTATCTGTAGGTACAAGGAGTGGAAGAACGAGCTGCGGACCCATTGGACTACGCATGGGAACGCACGTTCTGGTACCCCTGCTGAGTTCCAGTACAGGGAGTACGAGTGGCGTTGGCTTCTGACATCAGAATTCAACAACCCTCTTAAACAGGCATTTAAATAAATTAGTTAGTTAATTTAAAATTAAGTACGTGCGTTTTAAAATATTTTACTAATAGTTTACTTTTTTCTTTGAAGGCGGTTTCCCGGGTGAACGCTCAGAACCGGCAACGTAACACAAGGAACCATCATGCCGGTTCTAGACCGTTCGCTGTCTTCATGGACGAGGCGGCCAGGGAACATCCAGAAGTCAACCCGTACGTTTATACGTACGAGAAGGCATATCCTGACTCCTAGGAGGATATTGTAAGTCACCTTACGTTTTTAAATTTTTAAATTTATGTAAAAATTTTAATTAATAATTTTTTTCCTATCCATATAGGCGAGGGTGTGGGAGGCTAGTGACGAGGTCATGAGTACCGTAGTGAGGGAGACATGGCCGGACACGCAGGAGGAAGAAATGTCCGAAGCCATGTCCCGAATCGACACTTCAGATCTGACGATTGGGGAGAGGATCATGGGCACAGCCTTCCCACCGAGAGCAAACAACTTATACTGCCGGGGTCTAGGAAAGAGAGGCGAGGGGGTCCTGAAGACCACTCCAGGATTTCAACGAAAGGCAGCCTCGACCAGCAGCAGGACCATGTCCACGATCAACAGGACGACTCAGCTAGAGTCGGAAGTTCAGAGACTACGAGAACAGCAAGCTGCTCAGGCTGCCTCGCAGGCAGCCTATATTGCCTCGCAGACAGCCTTTAATGCCGCGCAGACAGCCTATGTTGCAGAGATACATGCCATCCAGCAGGCCCAGCAGCAGCAGATGTTCCAGTACATGCAGGACTTTGCAGTTGCCCAGATTCACAGACTTCCGCCTCCGCCCATGCCTCCGCCCATGATGCTACCCCAGCCGCCGCAACCTCCGCAGCAGCCCCCAGAAGAGGACTTTAATTTAGACGATATAGAATTTATGTAGTTGATATATACTTTTATGTGTTTGATACTTTTATGTAATTGATACTTTTATGTAGTTGATATATACTTTTATGTGTTTGTTGTTGGTTATATGGAATTGTTTTGGTGTATTTTGCAGCTTGCTTGGAATGGTAATTCAGAAATTTCGGGGGTTTTTTTTTTACTGGAATGGACTTATAGCCGACGAAAAAAGCCTTAATTCGTCGGCTAAAGTTTTTTTTTTTAAAATAATTTTTAGCCGACGAAATATGCTTTAATTCGTCGGCTAAATCCCTATAAAGCCGACGAAATATACTATATTTCGTCGGCCAAATGTGTTTTATATTTTTTTATTACAACCCTTAGCCGGCGAATATTTTAAATTATTCGTCGGCTAAAGTTTGGAAGATAACCGACAAACAAAATGTCATCGGCTAAGGTATGGACTATAGCCGACAAACAATTCGTCGGCTAAAGTATGGACTATAGCAGACGACTTTATTTCGTCGGCTAAGGTATGGACTATAGCCGACGAAATAATGTCGTCGGCTAAAGTCTGGACTATAGCAAACGACATTATTTCGTCGGCTAAAGTATGGGCTATAGCCGACGACATTATTTCGTTGGTTATAGTCCATGCTTTAGCCGACGAAATTTTTTGTGTCGTCGGCTAAAGTTATCATAGACGACCCTTTCCCGAAGATCTTAGCCGACGAATTTTTTTAACAGGCCGACGAAAATTTTTCGTCGGCTAAAGTACTTGTCCTGGTAGTGTGTAATGCCATATCCCTATAAATGGCTTAAAATAGGGATCCCTCATTGGAATGGCCCTGTATATATATATATATATATATATATATATATTTATTTATTTATTTTCCCTTTACTGTTAGAATTGCTCTGAACCTATGAACTGTTGGTTATGAGATTTTTGTTAAATTAGTAAATATAAATTAGAAGATGTTGTGATTTGTGCAGAGCATGAAGGCTCCAGGAGTTTATAAGGTTGGAGTTTGAACTTTTAGAAGTGTCTATAGGTGTTTATTCAGGAAGGGTGTCCATTTTCAAGAGAGATTATGCCGAGTTTTCGGTAAATTTTCCTTGGAGGTGGATCCCGCAGGATTTACTTTGGGTTTCAGGATGAAATTCGGGGTGGGTCCTGAAATTGATGGTATACAAAATCGTGTACCGTAGCCAATATGAGATATCACACTCGGTAGGCTCGGTTCGGAACTCGGTTAGCTTGGCTCAAAATGTCAGCCCTATTGTTTTATTATCAGTAGTTTTAGAGAAATTATAAATACACACCTCTAATCTCTTAATACACATTAACAAAAAAAAATCTCTTAATACACATCCCCATTATGTTTAATTACAAAAACATCTATCAATTATTAGGGAAAAGAAAAACAACTTCCTCTTCCATAAAACCTAACTCTTTTCCACTATTACAATGCATCAAAAGAAAAAAAAATAAAAACTTCTTTTCCAAAATTCATCAACTGAATTTCGACTACTGTCATAATCACATGTACTATTTACCGATTCATTTGGTTTTTTTTATCAACTTTAGTTTTTATCTTGCAGACTAAAAACTAGATTTTATGTTATTGTACTTCTACTAGTTTCTTAACTTCAAAACAATTATATATGTTCAAATTTTTTTTGTTCTTCAAATTCTAGCCGATTAATGTCATATTGAAGATTCAGAGTTCGAATATAATATTATTCTTTTGATTATAAATTGAAAAATATCAAGAATACATAAAGAGAGTTGTGAAATAGTAAATATATAATAATTATATGTTAAAGGAGAAAAAGATAACGAGAATAATTAAGGTTGGCATTTAAACCCATTGGGTAATACAATTGGGTTTATACCCACCCAAGAAAAATTCACGGGTAATACCCATTTACAAAATATTGGGTTTGGGTAATTACCCACCCACTATAAATGGGTAAAACCCATACCCATACCCACACCCATTACCCATTTCTATTAAGATGCTATTAGCTAAATCAATCAATTCAAGTATATACACAACAATGACAACATTGATCATGCTTATTGTTTCCCATAAATCAAACAAATTATTTGATCTCATTTAGACTATTTAAAACTTTAAATACATGAACCAAATAGATTCAATACCTAACTATAGATAATACTTGACATAATGAAAATCTCATACAGAATAAACATGTTTCATGTTAATTACTAAAACAAAATAAATAAATGAAGCCTCTACTAAAACAAAGGAGAAGAACGTGTTCTAGCTGCTCTCCCTCTACGTGTATTAGTATCATCTGTTTGATGTGGAGTAAATTCAATATCACTATCATGGCAAGACTCCTCATCAGCATCAATATCATCCTCTAATGTGCTAGGAGCATCTCGTAACTCACTCCAAAACCACACATCAATGCCTCTAATGTGTTTGAATGAAGTTGGTTCCGATGTGGGCTCACAATTCGGCCACAAGTACTAAATGTTGACTCTGAGGCAACTGTAGATACTTGAATGGCTAAAATGTCACGAGCAACCTTATACAAAGTTGGATATTTCATCCCACTTGTCTTTCACCAGTATAATACATCAAACTCCTTATCATTTACCATCAACAAAACAGTCTCATCCAAATACCTCTCCAAGTCAGACTTTTCAGTATCCTTAATAGAGCCAGAAACAAAGGCATCATAAGCATCAATGTCATCATCCCCTAAATCATTATCACTCGGCCTTGTACTTTCAATTAAAGATGAGTTATCAAATGCATGAGATATAGCACAAGAACTATACTCCTTGACCAAATCATATGCAAACTTATTGACTTTGTCAACTTTCAACGCAAGAATTATACTCCTTGACCAAGTCATATGCAAACTTCTTGACTCTTTCAACTTTCAACGCAACCCTACGAGGATAAACTTGCTTGAAGTAAAACTCAATCAACTTGAGCTTATACCGAGGATCTAGAATAGTGGCAATGGCAATTGTTCCGATCACACCCCAATACTTCTCAAATTTTTCTTCCATTTTCTTTGCCATTTCTACCACTTCAGAAAAATCGGACTGAAGCCACTTAGATATAGCCAACTTAATTTGGCAAATCTTCGGAAATAACAAGTTGGCTATGGGATACTTCGTGCCAAATAGTAGTTCAGTTTCCTTAAATAATAATTGCAACTTTTCAGCAATCTCCACCACTAAATTCCAGTCTTGTTCACTTGGCACATCCTTATACCCCCGAGTCTTTAAGGCTGGAAAAACAGTCATATACTCCACTGCAGTCTGCAAAATCAAATAGGTCGAATTCCATCGCGTCCTACAATCTAGTATTAACTTTTTACTACATTCAACTTCCATTTGACGAGCCATCCTAACAAACATTTCTTCTCTTTTTGGGCAGCCCGTCCAATAAGCAACACTTGACCTAATTGTCTCAATACTCTCCCTAATAACATCCAAACCATCCTTAACAATCAAGTTCAATATATGGGCACAACAATGCATATGCAATAACTTTCCACCAACCAATAAGGAACTCGATCTCAAAGTCACAAGAAGTAAATCAACCATAGCATCATCAGTGGTGCAATTATCCACTGTCAATGTCGATAAATTATGATGAATATTCCAACTATATAAACACTCCATCAACACCATATGAAGCGTATCAGCATCATGTGGACATGGAACATATACAAACCTATATAAAAGGAAGCAAACAACAAAGATCCATAAAAGTATATAGATCAAGTAAACAAGACAATAAAATGCGATAATAAACAATGCAATTAAGATATATTATGTACCTCAAAAGTCGACTATGCAAGTTCCATGAATCATCGATAAAATGCGATGTTATGGCCATAAATCCCTTTTTTTGATTACTTGCAGTCCACATGTCCGTAGTAATTGCAATCCCACTTGTATTCATCTGTATAAGCTTCACTGTCTTTTCTTTCTCGAATTCAAAGATCTTCATAATCTCCTTCTTGATTGTGTTTCTACATGGAACCTTAAAGGAAGGTTGTAATACTTTAGAATACCTCTTGAACCCGAGATGATTAACCATTGACAATGGATACTCATGCATGATGATCATATTCGCAAGCTCAGTCTTTGCATTAGTCTCATGAGTCTTATCAAACTGTCCCATTTTTACTGTCCCCTAACTCCCTTGACTCCTTGTTGATTGGGATTGTAGTCCTTTACATGATTTAACATGTGTATTCAAGGAAATTAGTTCCATGTGAAGCCTTTGCACTTAGGATCTTACCGCAATGCTTGCAAATTGCTTTATATCTTCCCCACTGATCAGTGTCACTTCAAAATTATCTCATACTGGTGCTTTCCTCTTTCTTTTACGTGGAACACTTTGTTCCACATCGTCATTCATGATTTCATTTTCAGCAGAGCTATACGCTTCCGTATTGCAAGAATTGAAAAATTAAAGCAAGTAATGTAAGTTCCTGGGATGGTTGACATTAGAGTCAGATCATATAGTTCATCTTCAATAATACAGCTTTAACAAATGAATAAAAACTCAAAAAGGACATGCGTACATCAACTTTGGTTAAACAGAAACTAATAACCAAAATATAAGCTCCCAAATATGCCTAATCTACCAATCCCGACAAAACGCAATAGGTTGATAGAGAAAGAATTCCATTACTCATTCTTTGAATCCATAGCTATATTTTTAAAATAGTGCAAAAGAATATTAAACTCCATGAAAGTGGTTAGCAGAGGGGAGTCATATTGGATCATGTGCACTTCGTGGAAGACTTCTAGAATATTTTTCTTTCCTTCTAGTTTTGAAGGAAGCAGCTGGAAAAAATCAGATAAAATGCTGTCATATAAGTCATTATCTCACCCAAGCAACTTCAACAACAGCATATAAATATCATAATGGAGCAAATCTAACCGCATCAAGTGGTTCGATCACTGCCTCGAACCTAGAAAGAGAAACACTCAGTTTATATAAGTTGTTGATAAATGGTTCCCTCAAATCCCAGAAGATAATTTTAGTTCCTGCACCAAGAAAATGAATAGTAAATAAGTGAGCAAGTTTGTCAGGTATCTGACATCTTAAAACAAAAACAGATCTTATACCTAGTTGGTTTTAGCTCTCCACGGTCCTCAGTAGAGCTCGTTTTGGATTCGATTCGTTTAGTCTGGCTATGAAGGTGAGAGACGAAGGAGGAGGTGCAGAAGTGAATCTGAGTTGTGGACTCGGAGCCGGCAATCGGTTGGTATGAGACTGAGCTTGGATTGGAGACTTGAAGAAGAGGAGTTTGGGAACCACCGAACCAGAAAGCAGCCAGAAGAGAGGAGAGATTTTGGGTTTTTGGGTATTATCTGGGTACCCACGGGTATTACTCATACCCACCCATGAGTTTTTTTAAATACCCTACCCACCCACGGTTGAAAATGGGTATACCCATTACCCATAATTTAAACCCAATACATATTTTACCCATGGGTACTCATACTCATGGGTTTTAATGCCATCTCTAAGAATAACGGTATACTCATTTAGTGATAGAAAAGCTTATTTATAGGCATTACATAGAGTCTCCCGAAGGATTTAGAAGTTCTATCAACTGTAATCTATTCTAATAAGGAAACTGGATTAACCAATCCTACGTGTATTAGGGCAAGACACATAATAGAAGGGCAGAAACAAAATTTCCCTAAACACTCCCCCTTGTGTTGCATCCCTAATACGTCACGGTGCTTATAGTGTTGCCTCGGTAAAAACCTTGCCAAGTAAAACAAAAATCTCGTGGGTAAAACAAAAGACTTTGAAGAAGGGAAAAAGAGCACAACGCACCAACTACAATTGAAGATAACATGTGATGCATGTAGACTTCCTCTGATGTCTACACAACGACTCCCCTTGATTGGTAACTCAATCTCGGAGTACAGATAAACGACGTAAGCCTATGCACTTCACATACTTCAAAAGTAGACTTGGACAACGATTTAGTTATTAAATCCAGCCACAACATCCTTAGATCAGACCTGCTATGCTTAGCATTACTTTGATCTTTAAGGAGAATGTTGCCTAACAACTCAAAACATAAGTTCACTTTAAAAATCATATTCACGCATGACATGACCTTTATGTACTTAAACAGTCATAAAATCTTCGATACAATAGATATGGACGAACCGTATAAAGTTCTGGAAACTAGACATACATAGCTTTCCAACCATACAAGGTCCATAACCTAGTTCATTTGAGCTGGTCACAAAGCTCTGTCGAAGTTAACTGTTCTGCAAAAGCAGATTCTTGGACAGATCCGTCCTATTTTACGAAAATAGCCATAACTCACTCAATATGATAGGTGTGATCAAATGGTTGGTCTCCTTGGAACGTAGACACATAGACCTTTCCAATGGTGCCAATTTCACCATTTTCCAACAAGTGGGATATCCTGTAGGTCTCATGGAAGTTGAGCTACGAAACTTAGCAGATTCTGATTTCGTTGTTAATGTGTCTTTCTATAGGGATGAATAAGCCACAACCTTTCATAGAAGGAATCACTACCATTACATTGGCTTTGTGTGGGCTCATCTGGCCACTACCTTGATATTTCTTCACACTCATCTAAGAGGGAGCGAAAATACTCGACCTCTAGGAAGAGAGTTGAAAGAAAGACTAAGGAGAACTTGGCCTTACAAGTTTGTAGTGAATGAGATGTCGAGTCAAGCATATTGTAACAAGTACATGAATGTGCTACCGTACTTAAATGGAGAATTTCTCCTACGACTTCTTTGTCATATGGATAAAACAAGTCTTCTCAAGACTTCGACCGATCAAAGGATACATATAGGCATAACTTCATCGTCTTTTATATTGCCTTAAGCCGACTGATTAATAAGCATCATTAATAATGGTCCTCACTTTCGAGACTAAGTATTCCCAAGATCCTTTCATTCTTAATTTTGGATAAGTGACATCTCTTAGTTTAACAAGAATTTATCACGATTCATCCAGAATTTACACGCAAATAGGCATAATTCTTCATATCCCTTCCCTAATCAAGTAGATACTTAGCAAATACCTTGCAAACACGCTCCGTGGTCAGGAGTCACTTGATTTAGGTAAAAACCGATCTATTCAAGATCTTTATGTACATCTGTTAGTTCCCAACAAAGATAAGTTGTGACCACAAGCTGCATGTTCAGTTTTTCAGAAACTACCAAACTGACAAGGTAGTGAAGTGCAATGACATCCATTACGAGAGTATATCTCATCATAGTCGATTCCAGGGAATTTGTGAGAGACCTTGCGCCAGAAGGTGAGTTTAAACTCTTTTTCTCACTACGCTTTCTAACAAAGACATAACTAATATAGTTTACACTTGGGGTGTCGGCGTCACCTAACCGAAGCACTATCTCTTTGTTTAAACTGGATCGCATGTTTCCATTTAGGACAATCTACAACGTTGGTATTTTCTCAACGAAGTATGATTCGATATCAAACTCATTAAACCACGTCAATATGTACACCGGTGTAATTTCTAAGTGTAGAGATCTCTATATGGATTGGTATTGACATTGAGGCGTCCCCTAATGATGACCATAATCCAATATTAACAGAAGAATGAGTATCATTGATCAAATGATCAAGTTGTGTCAAGCTCACATTCTTCCTTGGCAAGTATGTATCGAACCAAGTGGCCTCCCCCTGAACCGTGGGAGCCACGACCTGGCAACACCATCTACCACATTTGTGGTGTCACCATGTGACGTGCACCGAAAACACCGGGGCAATCGTGCAATTTAAACCCTTTGTGTAGTATATAGCATATGATAAGTAAGGGGTCGAAAGGCCGGGGACTTATAGGGCGCTCTTGCATTTAGTAATAAAAAGATTAGAACTATAAACAATTATTTACATATATACAAAGATAAACGGGGGTTTAGAGAGTTTGGTTCTAAATTCCTACAAAACAGAAAATAAATATTAAATATGTACAATTGATCAATCCATTCAACACATAGTCAAAGAGAGAAACTCAGATCTCGACCACACATTAATATCATGCTTCAATCTTAGTAAAGTGAAACTTGTCGAAATTATAATCTAGAAACAATCTCAAGACACGAGCCTACGAGGTCTTCGCATCTTATTGTTCTTCTTAAGTGTACTTAGCACAGAACGTCTAGAACTAAGAATTTCATGAGAACGTCTACATGAATCATTAAGATAAAGAACGAGATTGAACACGACCACTGCCGTGAACGTCACCGCATTAAATCATTGTAGTCCACGTTTCCAGCCACTACGACATGGCTTCCATCACCTACGATCCATACTTACCTACGCGGCTTAGCATGAATTTCTGACGGTAGTTAGCATGCATTCTAACTATATAGCTACTAAAGCAGAAACGCTTCATTCCTAAAGCATAAATCAACAAGAACAAAATACTAAAACATCATAAACAAAACATCAACATGCTTAACTAAGAAAAGAATTTACTAATAACAAAACAATTGCAACAAACATCCAACACCAATGATGAACACCGAATCCATGTCTTTAAAATTGTAAAGAAAACTAAACAAAGATAGAGGCATAGTTTACACTTTGACGATCTTCAAGAAGCTTGAGGATGAGCAAGAGGTGCGTGGCTTCAAGGTTCCTTCTTCTCCAAGGTTGCGACGCAAGGGTGAAGATCACCCAGGCTTTGGCAAGGAGAGAGAACTCAGCAAAGGAGGGGAGAGGGCTGCGGCAAGAGGAAGCTATTTCTCTAGGGTTTTTGTGAGAATGAATGATGATTTTTCTGTAGAGAAACAGCCCCTTATATAGAGTCTAGGCCGAACCAAGTTATGCTCTCCACCCTTGATTTATTCTTGATCAATGGCTCCAATTAATTGCACATAAAATCTGGAAATTATCTCCATGGAACTCTCTAGAATTCTTGCGCACCACTCCTTCGTATGTAGCTTGAATGATGACCGAATGCATGGCTTAATCACCAAGGAAAATCGGCAAAGAACTCCTTCTCCTTGTAAAGCTGCCGATTTTATTGTTGTAGGGTTTTTCATCCAATAGCAATCCTACAAATAAGCATAATGACATGCTCAATCCAATAGGAATTAAGATAAATAAAATCAGAATATTCCCCTAAATAAATAGAGATTTTGATGAAGCAAAACTCCTTAAAATAATACCCTAAAAATCGGCAAAGAAAGTCCATTGGACTCCAAGAAATCGGCCAAGAAGGCCTAGCCGAATCCATAGGGTTTTGGGGTTTAAATGGATCATGCAATCGGCCCAAATCCACTTAGGTTTGGGTTTATGCGACTTAGAGGTTTCCTGGTCCGAATAGGATTTGACTTTATGACTCAACGTTTCCTAGTTGAAGTAGGATTCTCGAAACAACTAGGTTTTCTATTAAATTTCCTCTTTTAACATCCTTTTCGTAAATAATGCTCACTAAGCCTCTAATAAATAAAACAAGTCAAAAATGATAAAGTTAAGGTAATAACGTAGCTAAATAGGGTAGGAAACACATTATAAACACGGCATTTTATGCCTCTATCAACTCCCCCACACTTAGCTTTTGCTAGTCCCTTAGCAAAACCAATCGACAAAATAAATAAAAACAACTCTAATGCCCTTAACATTTGTCTCAGCATCTCTTATCTCATGGCTTCAAAATTAGCACTTAATAAAGAATCATTCCAAAACATTCCAAAGCTAATTGCCATGCATAGATCACATATATTAGTAGGACTTGGAAGAATAATGGTGATGGTTATAGCTCAGCATGTTTCAAACAAGTAGTGATCCATCCTCACAAGGTATGCACTCGATTTTTCACTCAGATTTTCTGGCTCAATCACTCAAATGTATGCAAGAGAAAATATTTTGAGGCATTCATAATGCTTGCATTTATATGAACAAAAAGCACATGTTAAATAATAAATAAATAAACCTCATGAAGGAATCAATTACTCACACAAATGGACCCAAACCATATGCTCAATTCTTGGAATAGACTCCACAGATCAAGTTTAACCCATCTCACAGATCATAAAGGACTTTAGGGTTATATAACATGGCTAAGCTAGGGTTATGAATTGAAGGATGAGGAATCACAAAGTTCCTAAAGACCTAGCAGAGCAATTAAGCACACCTTATGTCTCCGAAATTGAGGGCCAGATATCATCTTTTTGGGCCCTTCGTCATTCTAACCTCCTTATAACTTCATGAAAAAGGACAAAGGCCGGAATATTTCTGTTTTTAGGCCTTCCATTTATAATAACCTCCGATTCCACAAAGGACTTAATCCATTGTTCACAAAAAAAAAAAAATTTTTTTTTTTCTTGCCGTTTCTTTTTTTTTTTTTTTTTTTTTTTTTTTTTTGCTTTTTTTTTTTTTCGGCAATGAGTATACTGTTTTCTTTTTCTCCTCCAACTATGGACAAGTCTATTCTTCCTCCCCCACACTTGGTCTTCATCACATCATCATAGAACTTTGCAAAATGCTCTACTAGGTCCAAAGGACAAGGGTAGAGGTATTCCTGTACTAAGTTCAAGGTAAAGTTTACGTGGGTGATGAAAGAAAGGCTTAACGTAGGCTCAAAGGGGTTAAATCTAAGGGGTGTGACGAGCACACAAATAGGGACACAAGCTCATTTGGCAATGGTGTTTATCCTAAAAAGTCCATTTAATCCCTTCCATGATCAGGGTAGTTTATGAATAAAAGCTTTGAAAATCCACAAGAATGAGTTCTAGTAATCTCTCTAGTCCATTAAAAGCTATGGTGAGTAAATCGACATGAAAGAATAATGAGGTTTGCAAAAATTAAGCCAAGAAAACGAATTAAGAATTTTTTTCAATGATCGCTCAACAAAAATGGCACATATATAAGGCTCAAAAGCTCACAATAGGGTCATATGAATCACACTTGTCCTACCATGCTCAAAATCTGTACCAATGTTTACAAACCATATCCACTACAAATCGTATGATTTCCATTTATTTCAATTAACCGCAGAATATCAGTTAGAAATCAACTCAATCTTGTGATCATTTCGTCCATTATTTCAGAGAATAATTTCGTCATAAACTGTTAAGGGCTCCTAAGACTCAAAACAAAAATAAAGACTCGAAAATTTTAAAATATTTTTGGGTTTTTCGATAATTTGACTCAAAGCAATAAAACAATGTAAATCCCTCCCCCACACTTAAACTCTACATTGTCCTCAATGTTCATAAAATAAAGTATAGAGGTAAGCATGAAGTTGGGAGCTACGACTCAAAAATAAAGCAAATAAACAAATAAATTGAAACAAGAAGAAAGGGAATAAGGAAAACAAATCTGCGTTGACGGCTCCTCCATATCTTCTTGTTGAAAATGGGTTACCTCCCATTGAGTGCTTCGTTTTACGTCCATTGGCTAGACGGTAGTACCTCAATTTGTATTCGGTGTCTCATAGAGGGGTACTTCCTCCGCATTTGGTTCATACGGCTCATAGTAGGGCTTGAGCCGATGGCCATTCACTTTAAAGTGCTCACCGGTCTTTGCGCTCTTGATCTGTATGGCACCATGAGGAAAAACTTGAGTAACAATAAAAGGGCCAATCCAACGAGAACGTAACTTACCGGGAAAGAGTTTGAGTTTAGAATGAAATAGTAGGACTTTTTGTCCAACAACAAACGATTTCCGACGGAGCATCTTATCATGATAAGCTTTGGTTTTCTCCTTGTAAATCCACGCACTATCGAAGGCTTCATTTCGGATTTCCTCAAGTTCGCTCAGCTGCAACTTCCTATGAAGGCCGGCATCATTTAGATTCATGTTAAATTCCTTTACCGCCCACCAAGCTTTGTGTTCCAACTCCACCGGTAGGTGGCATGCTTTTCCATAGACTAGCCGAAATGGAGACATCCCAATGGGTGTCTTGTAGGCTGTACGGTAGGCCCATAAAGCGTCATCTAGCTTTTGGCTCCAATCCTTGCGGTTAGGACCTACAGTCTTCTCTAAAATCCGCTTGATCTCTCGGTTCGAAATTTCGGCTTGTCCACTTGTTTGAGGGTGGTACGGGGTGGACACCTTGTGCGTAACATTGTATTTCTTAAGCAATGCTGCGATGGTACGGTTGCAGAAATGAGATCCTCCATCACTTATAATCACTCTTGGCATTCCGAACCTACAAAATATGTTAGTGCGGAGAAAATCTGCAACCACTTTAGAATCGTTAGTTTTGGTGGCTTTTGCTTCCACCCATTTTGAGACATAATCAACCGCCACTAATATATATAAAAATCCGTCAGATGCGGGAAAAGGTCCCATAAAATCAATGCCCCATACATCGAATATTTCAACAGTTACAAAATTTTGTAAAGGCATTTGATCTTTAGGTCCTAAATTACCTAGCCGTTGGCACCTATCACAAGATATGCAAAACATGTATGCATCTTTGAAAATCGTGGGCCAAAAGAAACCAGCATCTAATATTTTGAGGGCAGTTCGACGAGATCCAAAATGACCTCCACAAACTTCAGAATGGCAGAAGGTAAGAATGGATTTATGCTCATTTTCAGGGACACACCTCCTAATTATTTGATCTACACATCTTTTCCAAAGGTAAGGTTCATCCCAAATGTAATACCTAGACCATTTCTTAAGTTTTTCTCTTTGTGACCGAGGCAAGTCAGTTGGAAATGTCCTAGTGACCAAGTAATTCACAATATCCGCATACCATGGTTCACTTACCTCGATTCCAAAAAGCTGTTCATCGGGGAACGTTTCCGTCAAAGGTAGAGCTTCCTCTTCTCGCACAAGCCGGCTAAGATGGTCCGCAACGACGTTGTCACTTTCTTTCTTGTCCTTGATTTCGATGTCGAATTCTTGGAGTAGCAAAATCCAGCGGATGAGTCTCGGCTTGGCGTCTTTCTTTGCAAATAAATACCTCAATGCTGCATGGTCAGTATAAACAGTTACTTTAGATTGAAGTAAGTATTGGCGAAACTTATCTAAAGCGAACACAACGGCAAGAAGCTCCTTCTCCGTTGTGGAATAATTGAGTTGGGCATCATTCAAAGTTCGTGATGCGTAATAGATCGCACAGGGCTTCTTGTCCCTCCGCTGTCCCAACACCGCGCCAACGGCATAATCCGAAGCGTCACACATGAGCTCAAAGGGCTCATTCCAATCAGGGGGCGTCATCACGGGCGCCGAGGTCAGCAATTCCTTCAATTTCTCGAACGCAAGCTTGCATTCGTCGTCAAAGTCGAAGGCGACTTCCTTTTGGAGCAAACGGCATAGAGGCCTTGATATCTTAGAAAAATCCTTGATAAACCTGCGGTAAAAACCTGCGTGGCCAAGAAACGAACGTATCTCCCTCACGGTTGTGGGGTAGGGTAAGTAACGAATTAAATCAATCTTAGCCTTATCAACTTCAATGCCTCTAGCCGAAATGATATGACCTAAGACAATACCTTGAGTTACCATGAAATGGCATTTCTCCCAATTTAAAACTAAATTTGTGTCAACGCATCGTTTCAAAATGAGTTCTAAATTTTCCAAACAAGAATCAAAGCTCTTACCGAAAACGCTGAAATCGTCCATAAAAACTTCAATTTTATTTTCAATGTAATCCGAAAATATAGACATCATGCATCTTTGAAACGTACCTGGTGCGTTGCATAAACCGAATGGCATACGACGATAAGCAAATGTACCGAACGGACATGTGAACGTCGTCTTCTCTTGGTCCTCTTGGGCGATGCAAATCTGGTTGTACCCACTATATCCATCTAGAAAGCAGTAAAACTCATGGCCGGCTAACCGTTCAAGCATTTGGTCAATGAATGGCAAGGGGAAGTGATCTTTCCTAGTGGTGGCGTTGAGCTTCCTATAATCTATGCAAACACGGTGACCGGTTACAAGTCTTTGGGGCACAAGCTCGTTCTCCTCATTCTTCACTACGGTTATTCCGGATTTCTTGGGAACAACTTGAACAGGTGAAACCCATTTGCTATCCGATATGGGGTAGATTACTCCGCAATCTAGCAATTTGATCACTTCATCTTGTACAACCTTCATCATTGGCGGGTGAAGGCGTCTTTGGGCTTCACGGGTAGGCTTAGCTCCTTCTTCTAGCAAAATACGGTGGACACAAGTGGTAGGGCTAATTCCCTTGATATCGGCTAAAGTCCATCCGATAGCCGTCTTGTTTCTCTTCAACACTTCCACCAATCTTCTTTCTTGTTCATTATCTAACTTAGAGGACACAATTGCAGGTAGTGTCTCATCATCTCCGAGGTACACATATTTCAAATGGTCGGGTAGTGGCTTAAGCTCTAAGGTAGGGGCCTTCTCTACCGATGGTAACATCTTAGTGGTAGAAGCAGGGAGGCCGATGAATGGTGCGTTGTGTAGGGCGAATGGAACATTGTCTAAGGCCGCAACGGTTTCTAGTACGTATTCATCCCAAACTGCCTCCAAATCTTCCATAGGTACCTTGTCACCCTTCACATTGAACCCAACTCCTTGGGAGATGGTAACTTCCAACTTGTCATCGATCAATGTGTCTAAATGATGCTGCGCATACGAATCAACAATATCAATGGAATAACATGGTTTAATTTTGGACAAGGGGTACCTCATTGCTTCAAAGATGTTGAAGCCAATCACTTCACCGTCAAATTCCATTGTCAACGCGCCGGCATGCACATCGATCTTGGTCCTAGCTGTTCTCATGAAAGGACGTCCTAAAAGTATAGGAATTGAACTTGTATGGGAGTCGTCCTCCATATCTATGATATAAAAATCTGCAGGGAATATCAAGTGGTTAACTTGAACCAGAACATCCTCCACATACCCCTTAGGATACGTGTTGGACCTATCAGCTAGTTGGATAATTACGTTATCTTTCTTTAATTCGCCAAGGTCCATGGAGAGATATAAACTATATGGCATAACATTAATTGATGCACCCAAATCAAGCATGATATTATCAAATTTAGTGTCACCAATTACGCAAGGGATAGAAAAACTCCCTGGGTCCTTGAGCTTGGGCGGCATTCTTCGTTGGAGAACGGCAGAAACCGTCTCACTCATCTTTACTACTTCTTTCTCTCTTGTTTGTCTCCTTGTGGTACATAACTCCTTCAAGAATTTCGCATATTTGGGAACTTGAGTAATGCACTCGATCAAGGGCATGTTCACTTGAACTTTCTTAAAAATCTCCAAAATGGCTTGATCGGATTCGTCCTTCTTCGATTTCTGAAACCTACTTGGAAATGGGGGGTGCACCAAAGGGGGGTTAGTTGTAACCGAACCATTAGAGTTAGGGTCATTACCTATTGGCGGGTTGGTTGTTGGCAAAGAAGCTTCGGCTCTTGAAGTAGCCGGATCTTTCTCCAAATCTTTGGTGTTGATAATGATGACTTCGTCCTCCTCATCATGAACTACGTTGGACTTCTTTGGGTCCTTCCTTGGTACTTCGTGGAGCACATGTCCGCTGCTTGTGTGTACAGCTTTTGCGGATTCAAAATTTGGATTAGGGTTAGGGATGGTACCGGATGGCAGCTTCCCTACTTCGGTGATCTTTCCCATGAAATCCACAATCTTCCCCAATTGGTTCTTGATGTCGGCAATATCCTTCACATTGCTTTGTTGCCCCCTAGTAAGTGCATCTTGTGTTTGGAACAGATTCTCTAGCATCTTATCATAAGAGGGGTGAGTAGCGTTATTTGCCATAAAAGGATTATTTGGAACAAAAGTTTGAGGAACCTGGGGTCTTGGAACAAATCCGGATGGGCGTTGGAATTGACCTCCGAAATTTGGGGATTGGCTTGTTGCATTCTCCGTATTGCTCCAACGAAAGTTCGGATGATCTCGAGTACCAGGGTTGTACACATTTGAGAATGGATTGTATCTTGGTTGTCCGATGGCGTTGGCAGATTTCCATTCACCACTTTCAATCAGTTGGGGACATTGATCCGTGGGGTGTCCTTGCAAAGAGCAAACACCACATACTTTGACAGGTTCACGGCTTGCTCCAATGGTGAGATGGGCTAGTACGGCATCAAGCTTGCTTTCGAGTGCCTTAGCTTCACTCACTTTCTTTGTACTATTAAGCGTGACCGCAAATTGTTGATCATTGAGGGCTCGGTTGTCTAGCAATGTCCATGCTTCTTGAGGCGTCTTGTCCACAAATGAGCCTCCAGATGAGGCGTCTAGAAGTTGGCGTTCCAAGGGCAACAGTCCCTCATAAAAGTATTGCAATAAATTGCTCTCTTTGATTCCATGAGAGGGGCATGATGCGACAAGAGCCTTGAATCTTTGGTAAAAGGGGCAGAAAGATTCATCCGCTCCTTGTTGAACTCCGGTTATTTGCTTTCTCATGAGAGTGACCTTCGAAGCCGGAAAGTACTTCGTCAGAAATTCAGATTTCATGCGATCCCATGAGGTGATGTGCCCGTTGGGCAAATCAAATAACCATGACTTTGCGGGGTCTTCAAGAGTGAAGGGGAATCCCTTCAATTGTAGTACTTGCATGTCCGCATTCCTTGGACACATGCTATTGCACACAAATTCGAAAGCCTTCAGATGCTTGTTTGGATCTTCACTCGGCAATCCATGGAACTTCGGCAATTGGTGGAGAAATCCACTTTTCAGTTCAAAGTCTCCTTCTTTTCCAGCTGCAGCCGCCGGATACACAATGCAATTTGGAGATCCACCGACTGGAATGTCATCAACTTGCGCGGAAAGTGCTCGGATACTCATGGTTGCGGGTTGTTGATTCACTTGTACTTCTTCTTGTTCGAAAAATCCTTCGGGTGGATAGATAGAGTGCGGAGATGCAACCTCCTTCGAATGTTCGGAACAAACGGACTTGACTACGATGGCCTCCTCCTCGTCACTATCAAAATTCAGCTCTCGGAATGTTTGGGGTGTTTGAATGGGGTATTCCAAGATATTGGAAGTTGATGCTGCTCCTCCACCTCGAATGCGCTTCAAGCGAGCTTCTAGATCGGCTATAAACTCTGCGGTTATGAGTGGCAAGGAACTTTCATTGGACATTCATAACCCTAAACATTTCAAACAAATAAATAAGTACCGAAATAAAAATTAAAGAAACAACATTATTATTAACAAGTATAAATTGAGTATAAGTATAAGTATATTTAGACTTGAGCTCGTATTTTGACACGTTACAAGGGTTAGAAATGTTAATCGACAATTTATAAGGCTTATAAATCCTCAATTCCGAATTTTAAGAAGCAAACCGAAAATGGACCAATTAGGTTTATTATCTAGACATAAATAACTCCGTGGTTTCAAAAGACTTATTCGGCCAGGTAGACGTAGTAGGCTGGTAGGACTCGTGATTTGACTGTAGGGACGAAACCCTTGCAGTCATGAGATCCAATTTATGTTCCCAGGTACTTTAACTCAACCTAGACACCGAATAAAATCTTCTTACTCAGCTAAGAGCTACTATGTGTTAGACAATTCGACAAGAGTTAATAAGGACTTGGAAAGACCCTATTAACAATTGTGACCTTAGTCCCACCGATTTTGATTCTTAAAGTCCAAATCTGAAAACAAATAAAACAAATAAATATTAGACAATATAAACAAAGCACTAAATAACAAGAAACTTATTATTAAGTCCCCGGCAACGGCGCCAAAAATTGACGTGCACCGAAAACACCGGGGCAATCGTGCAATTTAAACCCTTTGTGTAGTATATAGCATATGATAAGTAAGGGGTCGAAAGGCCGGGGACTTATAGGGCGCTCTTGCATTTAGTAATAAAAAGATTAGAACTATAAACAATTATTTACATATATACAAAGATAAACGGGGGTTTAGAGAGTTTGGTTCTAAATTCCTACAAAACAGAAAATAAATATTAAATATGTACAATTGATCAATCCATTCAACACATAGTCAAAGAGAGAAACTCAGATCTCGACCACACATTAATATCATGCTTCAATCTTAGTAAAGTGAAACTTGTCGAAATTATAATCTAGAAACAATCTCAAGACACGAGCCTACGAGGTCTTCGCATCTTATTGTTCTTCTTAAGTGTACTTAGCACAGAACGTCTAGAACTAAGAATTTCATGAGAACGTCTACATGAATCATTAAGATAAAGAACGAGATTGAACACGACCACTGCCGTGAACGTCACCGCATTAAATCATTGTAGTCCACGTTTCCAGCCACTACGACATGGCTTCCATCACCTACGATCCATACTTACCTACGCGGCTTAGCATGAATTTCTGACGGTAGTTAGCATGCATTCTAACTATATAGCTACTAAAGCAGAAACGCTTCCTTCCTAAAGCATAAATCGACAAGAACAAAATACTAAAACATCATAAACAAAACATCAACATGCTTAACTAAGAAAAGAATTTACTAATAACAAAACAATTGCAACAAACATCCAACACCAATGATGAACACCGAATCCATGTCTTTAAAATTGTAAAGAAAACTAAACAAAGATAGAGGCATAGTTTACACTTTGACGATCTTCAAGAAGCTTGAGGATGAGCAAGAGGTGCGTGGCTTCAAGGTTCCTTCTTCTCCAAGGTTGCGACGCAAGGGTGAAGATCACCCAAGCTTTGGCAAGGAGAGAGAACTCGGCAAAGGAGGGGAGAGGGCTGCGGCAAGAGGAAGCTATTTCTCTAGGGTTTTTGTGAGAATGAATGATGATTTTTCTGTAGAGAAACAGCCCCTTATATAGAGTCTAGGCCGAACCAAGTTATGCTCTCCACCCTTGATTTATTCTTGATCAATGGCTCCAATTAATTGCACATAAAATCTGGAAATTATCTCCATGGAACTCTCTAGAATTCTTGCGCACCACTCCTTCGTATGTAGCTTGAATGATGACCGAATGCATGGCTTAATCACCAAGGAAAATCGGCAAAGAACTCCTTCTCCTTGTAAAGCTGCCGATTTTATTGTTGTAGGGTTTTTCATCCAATAGCAATCCTACAAATAAGCATAATGACATGCTCAATCCAATAGGAATTAAGATAAATAAAATCAGAATATTCCCCTAAATAAATAGAGATTTTGATGAAGCAAAACTCCTTAAAATAATACCCTAAAAATCGGCAAAGAAAGTCCATTGGACTCCAAGAAATCGGCCAAGAAGGCCTAGCCGAATCCATAGGGTTTTGGGGTTTAAATGGATCATGCAATCGGCCCAAATCCACTTAGGTTTGGGTTTATGCGACTTAGAGGTTTCCTGGTCCGAATAGGATTTGACTTTATGACTCAACGTTTCCTAGTTGAAGTAGGATTCTCGAAACAACTAGGTTTTCTATTAAATTTCCTCTTTTAACATCCTTTTCGTAAATAATGCTCACTAAGCCTCTAATAAATAAAACAAGTCAAAAATGATAAAGTTAAGGTAATAACGTAGCTAAATAGGGTAGGAAACACATTATAAACACGGCATTTTATGCCTCTATCACCATGCCACCATTTCTAGGTGACATCAGCATGTCCTCTTATCCGAACATCAATATGTCCTCTTATTCGGACATCAATCCTTGCAGGCATGTTTGCAGCATGTATATGTGATCTCGTCACTTTAGGGAACTTGATGAGACACAGTAGAGACAAACCATGACAATTCTAAGTCATTATGCTTGAACATTCTTGTTCTTATCTCCCCTTAACGGCGAGAAGACTGACTTATCAAAGTGACATAAAAGAGATCGCATGTCAAGGTCTTTATATAAATGGATTATAGTCGGAAGTTTATGTCTTATTCAAAGACAATATTCATCATAAATAACTCATCATTGTGCAATTATGGTGGCGCAATGTGGCACATACAACATATGGACGATATAGATTATATGTCAGGACCTACCTCGAATTTCCCCCTTGAAACCCGGAATAAATAATGCGGGACACACCTCAAAGGAAATTCTACCAAAAACATTGGCGAAACCTCCCTTGATAATGGGTAACCCTAACTAGGAGAAGAATCACCAGACCCAACTCAAAATTGTTCCCAACAATGACCATAAATATATCTCTCAAATAAACAATAAATCTTTTTTAACAGCTTTTAACACACTTAAACCATCCCATAATATTCAAAGCATCTACTAGGAAAAATGAGAGAAACAACATCATAGGTTAAACTCATAACCTATATGGGAAAACTGGATGAAGTAGGGATTTATGACACACCTCCTATCCTCGCCAAACCGAACTCTGCAGACTGGGCATTTAAAATGAAAGGCCCAGGGGAGAAGCATTTAAAAAACGTTAGAGTGAGTGGACACAAATAAATAACAAAATATGGAGCAATGAAGTCAAATCTATGATCTCCCTTCATTTCCATTTAGAAAAATATTTTGCATGCCAATCATGGGAATTCCCCATAAATACTTATAAATAAAAATGATGAACCAATCCCATTGGTTCCGGCGACCTCCACTCCTCTTAACCCGCACAACAACTTCCTTAACTAGCACAAAGTCCAATTCTAGGCATAACTAGGCTAACTGGACCAAAATTTTAATTTGAGCTCTAGAATTTCAATTATACATTTCACCCTAACAAGATCAAATTAGACCGATTCCTTTAGAGGGATTACTCACCTTGATGAGGGCTACAAGATGAGCCAAAAATCTCGGCCTATGGTGGCCGGAGAATGGAGCTCCGGTGAAAAGATAATCGGTGTTCCGGCGGGGCTTTCTCCTCTCTGGCGGCACTACCGGCTCGGACGACTGGCCTGGGAGAGAAAGGAGGTGGTGGGGGTCTGTTCTTGGCTAGAGCGGCAGCCCGTTGCTGGCTGGACGGAGGCGGCCGGCTGCGGGAAGTTCCGGCGAATGTAGGCTTGGGCTCGGGGGAAGAAAGGGAGAAGAGAAAGAAAAGAAAAGATAAGAGAAGAAATGGGCTCGGGCTCCCCCCTGCCCGGTCCACTTAAAACCTCAACCCAAAAATAATCCACTAAAAATTTTACCCTTTTTTTTACCAACACAAAAATTCCCTCTTAGTGGATAACTTTTCCATGATAACTCCGATTTTAATGCATAGCATGTCTACGAACTCGTAATAACGTCCTCTACAACTTCCATGAAGAAAGTTTTCCCAAATTCCAAACGGAATAAAAAGTCAACTTTAAGGTCCTTAACAGTAAACGGTTAATTAATACGGTAAAAAACCAAAATAATACTGAAATAAATAACCATAAAATAACTTAAGGACTGGGGTGTGACATTATAGAACGTTAGCTCAATCCGTTAACAAATATGCATGCCGTTACAACCGTAACATAAAGATTTGAATGATGGTGGTGTTTGAGCCAAAAGACATTTTTGTCCAAATAATAATACTTTACTGGACTGTAAAGTGTCCATGTGAATATTAATTATGTTCTTGGTTCGGATCGTGATCGGCGAGCCTGAATTCCTTAAGTTAACAAATAAAGGCCCGCCAGTAAGACATTGTGAGCTGTGCAAAGACTTCGCGTAGGCTACAGAGCTCGTGCGCTTAATGACTTCCCACGTAGGCGAGGCGGAATACATCTAGCCGAGCTGGCGCAGGCCATCACCAGAGTTTGACCGAAGAAGGGAACTACTAACTTCACCAAGACGCAGGCAATCGTCGGAAACTGAACAACGAAGAGACCCACTTCCACCATTGGGGCGCAGACATTTGCCGGAGGCTGCACGAAGAAGGGAACCGCCTCCTCCAGTAAGGCAAAGGCTATTCGCCACCTTAGAGCCTGAAATAAGGCGCGAGTTGCCTCAATCATCACGGCCTCGGGAGCCTCTTCGCCAGGAACCTGAAGCAAGGAGGGAACCTTCACGATCACATCGGCCCCGACCACAATTATATATGTGTGTATATATATATATATAATTGGCTCAGGACTGCATTCCTTTCGTTCCTTAAAACCAAAATTGAAAGAACATTGCAATGAATTCAAACGGTTCCAAACAGAAGCTGTATACATGTATCTATATATAATTATAGTGAGCAAAGAAGACAACACAGTAATCACCTGTGTTGATATTCCTAAGTTGTTTGAGTTTTATGGCATATGAAAATCATGTTCCATGACTGACAAGTGTCTTGATCACCATCAAGTTCGATAATCAGAGGAGTTTCATAGTTCATACAATGAAGAAAAACAATAGACAATCAAAGAAGAAGAAGATAGAAGAGAAGAATAAGAGTTGTTCTTCGACTGTTGGTATTCCGCTAGAGTTTTGTAAATATAATTAAATTATAAATTAGAGATGAGTTAGAGTTGAGTTAGGGTTAGAGTTGGGTTAGAGTTTGAATAGGTTAACAAGGGATAATGAGGTTAGAGGATGTTAAACCTAATTATGATACAAATGTCATATGTCGAAATTTAACAGGGAGATAGGTAAGGGGATAGGAAAACAGGGACAACAGATTTTCTCCCATCAATAAGGCATAGCTTTTCCAAGATTTTTATTTTGTAGTTGCATTTCACACCAAATTAGTGTTTTGGATTTAGTTTTGATTTGAGATCAAGTTTGGAACTTTAGCAAAAGCGACAATGCCCACTAGACCTAATTTTAAGAATTTTATTCCTTTTAACAAAATCAAATTTTAAAATTCTCAACAGCCAACTTAAACAGCAGAAAAACATGTATACCCTTAATGAATTAAATAAACTATAATAGACCATTATAAAAGTGTATTATAAAATAAAATTTTTATGAACGGATTCCCACGACTAATGACATTGACCGGGCTCCGAGGGCCGTTGACCAGATTATGGCGATAAGGTGTCTATTGGGGGCAGTAGAAGGGCATCTATTGGGAGCAATATGAAGTCTTTCCGGAGACCGTTGACCAGATTCCGACGATAGGGTGTCTATTGGGGGTAGTAGAAGGGTCTGTTGGGGGCGGTAGAGGATCTAGTCGGGGCAATAGAGAGTTTGTCAAGAGGTCTATTGGAGGCATTAAGGGGGGTGTCGGGGGGTCTATTAGGGTCAGTAAGACCTCCTATTAGGGGCAGTATGACCATTAAATTTAACTGTGTACTTCTGTTACTTATAATAGAGGTTAGTATGACCACCTACTAGGGGCAGTATGACCTCTAATTGAGGCCAGTATGACCACCTACTAGAGGCAGTATGACTACTTACTAGGGTCAGTAGGACCTCATACTAGGGTCATATCGATAGGTGCACAATTGGGAATCCAGTATGGATATGCTTTGATAAGATTACTAATGACAATTGGAATATAAAATTAAAATGAGGAAGACGAACAATCATTACACTGATTAATACCAAGATATATAAGTAATTCCAATTACATAAGCATTTTATAGCTCCACTACATACCAGTTTAATGTTTTCTCCAGCCACCAATCTGCAAAGAGCTTCTACAATGCAAGAGCCTTCTTGTCGGTCAAATCGGGTCTCCACTCCCAAGTCTTGAGAAGAATTCAAATTTAGGGTGTCGGCGATTCGAAGAGGGAGAACCGTACGGGTGCCGGAGAGGGAGAGGAGCCGGTGAGGCTTGAGATTGGCGGTGGAGGAGAACTTGTCAAGGGCGGACAAGTCGATGGTGACGTAACCGAGGGCGTTAGTGACGGCATAGACGGCAGAGGATGAGAGAGATGAGCCTTTGCCTCTTATTCTCATGACTGGGAGGCCTGCCATTCGGAGAAGAAGAGAGAGAGAGTGAGTGAGATTTTTGTGAGAAGAGAGAGAGAGAGAGAGCATATACGAATGAGTGGACATGAAAAAGAGACTAGAGATATGAGGCAGGGGTAATCTAGTCAGGAAAAAAACATAACATGTTAAAAGTTTTGTTAGTGGGAATATATCTTAAGAGTTTATTGGGTTAATGGGGGGCATTTTAAAATCTTTTTTTGTTAGTAGGAAAAATTACATTGAATTTAGGGCTAATGAGAATTTTTCCTTAAAAAAACGTTGGCTTGTTTTAGGATATTCTATATCTTTTTAGATATTCTTTATGTGTGTCTTCGCCTTTTGCCAATAGGATATGTAATTTGACTAGATCTATATATTATTTATTCTTACCATATTGGTATTGTATAATTCTCTATATAAATGACTCCTATCAATGAATAAGATATCAATCTTTCACGATTCTCTATTCTCTTGCTATCACTCTTTGTCTCTACACTTTATACTTTATCACGTTATCATGCACTTTGTTCTAACCCTAGAACTAAAAGCCTACCATTTATTTTCCGAAACCCTAAAAAAGCATTTTTTGGATCCTATGTCCAACCACCGCCGCCGTCAGACATCACCGACTACCTATCTCTTGGCCGCTGCCCGCCAACGATTCTTTGTTTCCTTCAACTATAATTTTTGACTTCTTCAAGCGTTTGAAACTTCGAAATGTATGTGTTGAAACCATAAACTTTTCCAAGTTCAATAACTCGGGGAGGATAAAAAATTTTCCTCCCATCTCTATCTCCATTCTATGCTTGGGATTTTGTGCGTGCAGGTACCAAAATCCCATAATTTTATTCGCGGGTTAAAAGTGTGTTTGATCACTCTTGTTTCCTTGTCAAAGTTGTGTATGATCAACCCCGACCTTTCTCCGGATTGTATTTGATCAATCCGAGGCTTTTTTCCTAATTGTGTTTGATCAATTCATAGCTTTTCCGGATTGTGTGTGATCAATCCGTAGGATAAACCATTAAAATTATTATTTGTGACCTCTATCGAGCCTCATAAAAGCTTGGTTTTGTATGCAAGATCATTGTAACATTCTGCTCGTTTGAGTTTTGACGTACTCGATGCCAAAAATGAATCTTCGCTTAGTATCTGTAGAACTTTTCATTGGAAATGATTAAACGACATGATTTGACCCCCAGGCTAACAAGCCTAGATGCCAAGATTTCACATCTCATGCGCTCAAAGTTTTTGACGCGCCACATCGACAACAGCCTTCAACGACAATCTATGTAAAAAGTAATGACCACAAAGTACTGTGGAATGCACTTATAGAGCATTTCTTGAAACATCCATCTAACTCAACTTGTTAAGTTATTAGTCACGTGGATTGTTTACCACCTTTTTATGACTACACATTGTGGGTGAAATTTTGTGGTATCATGATCCATAATCTTTTAGCGGATTCAATCATCATCAAGTTCTCGAGGCCCTTAGGTTTGATATTTTCTTGCACTAGGAAGAAAGCGAGATTGACACAACCTGATCCATTGATCAATGATACTCAAATTCGTCACATGAAGTCTGAATTGTGATTATCGTTGGGAAATGCCTTAATGTCAAATCCAATCCATATAGAGATCTCTACAAGTATTACACTAGCGTACATGAGGACGTGGAATAATGAATCTACTATTGAACTATCCTTCGTTGATAGATATCAACTTAGTTGATTGGCTTAATGGAAACATGCGATCAAATATTAACAAAGAGATAGGTCATTGGGCAAGTGATGCCGACACCGCAAGTTAAACCCTATAAACTATGTCTTTGTTAGATAGAGTAGTGAGAACAAGAGCTTAGACTCACTTTATGACGCAAAGTCTCTCACTAACACGCACTGGGATCGACTACGATGAGATATGCTCTCGTAATGAATGTCATTGAACTCCACTACTTTGTCAGTTTGGTAGTTTTCGAATAACTGAATATACAGCCTATGAATGTGGTCATAATAACAACTCTATGGGATCAGAGATATACATGAAGATCTTAAATGAACTTCATTCATCCAAATCAAGTTGCTCAAGACCACAGGAGCATATGTTTGCTAAATGTATTGAAACACACATGGACTCTACTTGATTTGGAAGGGATATGGTGAATTATGTCTTTGCGTGTTCATTCCGGATTTACATGGACTCTTGATTAAATAAGAGATGTCAATATGTATCAACATCCAAAGTTAGAATGAAAAGATCTTGGGAAGACACGGTTTCGATAAGGCACTCGATGATTGTATTGATGATGATTTTCGATCAATCGACTTAGACGCTCTATAACTAGTGAGACATACGTATACTCTCATGATTAGTCAAAGTCTTTGCTCTAAAGAGAGATCCATTGTTTTGTCTAAAGCAAGATGACAAATATGTGTTAATAGATGAAGTTCTCATCTAAGTACAATAAGACGCATCAAGTACTCAACATAATACGAAAGACTTGACATCTCATTCGCTATGAAAAGTTGTAAAGTTAAGTGTAGCTATGCGCCCATGCAACACCAATGTAATAGCAATAACTCCTTTTTCAAAACTTAATAGTATAAAATATTGAGGTTTATTCTATCCCTACATAAGAAAGACACATCAAAAGTGAAATCAGAATCTGCCAAGTTTCGTAGGTCAACTTTTACGAGACCTACAGAAAATCTCACTCACTGAAAAATGGTGAAATTAGTGCCATTGGAAAGGTATATGTGTGTACTTTGCAGAGACACCAACCATTTAATCATACATATCATATTGAGTGAGTTATGACTGTTTTCGTAAAGTATGACGAATCTGTCTGAGAATCTGATTTTGGCAAAACAGTCAACTTCAATGGGACTTTGTGAACAGCTCTTGATGACCCAGAATGTGTGTAATATATGGTTGGAAAGCTAAAGGAGTCTAGTTTCCTAAACCATTTACGGTTCATTCATACGTATTTCATAGAGGAAGTTATGGCTGTTCTAGTAACTGAATGTCATGCTGCGTGAAAATCTAATTTCTTGCACGAACTTATGTTTTGAGTTCACAAGCGGCCTTCTCCTCAAGATCTAAGTGTAAAAGATCATTTTTGAGAACAATACGACATGATCTAGTTAATGATTGTCCAATGCCACATTTGAAGACATGTTAAAGAGCATTGACATGCTAAGTTATTGAAATTTCCATGATTAGTAAGAATTAGGAAAAACCCTATGATTGATATAAAGATCAGGAGGAGGTGTAAACTTCAAGAGGAGTCTAGCACATACATACTTGTCATTATTAAATGTGAAAGGTGCGTTGTACTTTTTTTCTACTACGATAAATGTTCAGTTTTTCTCTCACAGAGTTTTTGTGACTTGACGAGGTTTTTGACGAGACAACATAACTGCAACATCGGCATAGCAGCACGCGGCACAAGGGGGAGTGTTCTAGGATATTCTATATCTTTCTAGATATTTTTTATGTGTGTCTTAGCCTTATGCCAATAGGACATGTAGTTTCACTAGATCTATATATTTTTTATCCTTACCATATTGGTATTGTGTAATTCTCTATATAAAAGGCTACTATCAATGAATATATCTATCTTTCATGATTCTTTATTATCTTGATATCTCTCTTTATCTCTACACTTTATACTTCATCATGGCTATATCTTTAATAAAATTTGAGTTTCTTTAAAAATAGACTCGATTTTAATGATGAGATTTTAAGATTTGAATATTTTTCGCCTTTTCGAAGAACTTGAATGTCTCGTAAAGGCTACTATTAAGTGCTTAAAAATGATATATTTGATTATTCGCACTAATTTACTTCTCTACTCTTGGAGGGAGGGACAGATGATGGTATATACTATATAGGTATCTGGGCTGTAGCCAGAGAGCTTTTTCACTTTGTCTGATCAAGTAGGTGTTTAACCTTAAACTTCCATGTATTAAGAGATGTTTTGTCCAGTCAAATTGTCTTGTCAAAAGTCCCCATGATTAGGCAAAAAAAAAGTCATGACCGTCAACCTCCAATTATGAAGCTAAAACTTCTCAAAAAATTAATAAGCTATAGGATAATATGTTCCAAAAAATAATAATAATAATAATGAAAAATATATAACTAAAAACAAATATCTTGTTCTAGGATATTCTATACATTTTTAGATATTCTTTATGTGTGTCTTGGTCTTATGCCAATAATATATGTAGTTTAACTAGATTTATGTATTCATTATTCTTACCTAATTGGTATTGTGTAATTCCCTATATAAAAATCTCTCATCAATGATTAATACACACATCATCCACGATTCTCTATTCTTAAATTACTTTCACTTCATCACGTTATCAGCACTTAGCTCAACCTTTGAGCTAATATTTTTCCCAAACCCTAAAACCAAAACCGAAGCTCTCGGCCCTTCCTCGGCCGCCACCGCTGCTGTTACCGCCGCCGATGCCGTCATTTTTTAGCCGCCGCTTCCCGGCCGTCCGCTTCAGTTCTTTCTTCTCATCCAATCTAGCATTCATGTTTTTTTACGGTATGTTTACCTTACAACCCTAAAACTCTTCAAAGTTCAATAACCTCGGGGGAGATAAAGTGTTTTCTCCCTTTCTTCTACTCTATTCTATGCTTGGGTTGGTGTATTTGCAGGTTTAAAATCTCGGTTGTCCTCTCCGGGTCCAAAGTTGTGTTTGATCAACTTTGGTTATTTCTTTTTAAAGGTGTGTTTGATCACCTTCACACAAGTTTTCCGGGTCATGTTTGATCGACTCCGAAAACTTAGGGTTGTGTTTGATCAATCCTAGAGAGACAAACCAAATAAAAGCATCGTATTTGAGTATCCTTTTTGGGTCTCTACATGGTTCGAATTGATTTGTATCTACCTTAGAAAACATGGCATCAACGCCGTTTTTTTTTCTCTCCCTCAGAGGAGGTGACGTACGGCACCGTGACTCTCAAGGAGAGTTACTAACGTGTTTTCCGGTTCAAGTCTTTTATCCTAAAGCGGATTTTCCATCATCAATTGTTCAACTAGGCTCATCCAAGTTAGTATGATGTCATAGAATTGTCCGAAATTAAGGAGCTAGTGGTTTTAAGTGTGCCTCGCACTACCGACCCTCCACAGACATGTCTGGTCATACTTAATTTGGAGTTACCGAAAGCTTTTGATTTTGGATAACCCTTAAGCTATTACTCCAAATTGCCGTCTTGTAAAAGACTTTAAAGACTTGACTAAATTGGATCATCATCGAATCCTCTAGGTTCTCTAACCTTGAATTTGATCATCAACACATCCCTGTGGCTGAGCATACTTCTCCATGCCACCAGTAAGCTTCAAAAGCTTCGCTAATGCCAAATCTGCAAAAAACAGTAATCTGTCCTCCTTGGACAGTCACTTCGTTTGAGCTTAGTGAACAGCTCCAGATGAACCAGACAGTAAGCTTTATATCATTGGAAATCTCTACGTGTCTAGTTTTGAGAACATTTTGCGGTTCGTCCATATCTATTTTAACGAAGGAGTTATGACTGTTTTAGTGCGCAAAGGTCATTCTGCACGAGAAATTTTCGGCACTCTTGGGATTGTTGCTACATTTAGCTTTTTTAATCTTTCTAAAATGGCTCGATATCGACCTATTTACTCATATATCTACTCTCTTTTGTACATATGTCTCTTGGAGAGATCGAGTGCCTCGCGGATAATGGATCAACCCACACCATTCTAAGGAACTGGCAACTATTTCTTGAGTTAGTGACTTGTAAATCATCTGTGACGACAATGATTGGAACTTCTCCTGTGATCCTCAGGCGTGGAACTGCTCATTTTTTTTTTTTTTGCCTCATGGCACTATGATCCATGTCATGGATGCTCTTTATGCCCCAAAAGGGCACCGAACCTTGTTAAACTTTAAGGATATTCGCGCTAACGGCTTTCACTTGGAAACTTATTGTGAAGATGAAACTAAATTCTTGTGTATAACTTCTCATGAATACGGACGTAAACGTATATTGGAGAAAATCCTGAGTCAATCTAGTGGTCTTTACCTCACTACGATTCGGATTATCGAATCTCATGTTGTCGCCAAACAGGATCATTGGGACTCCGACTCATACAAGCTTTGGCATGATTGACTTGGTCATCCCGGAAAGGACATGATGATCCGAATTCTGCTTAATTCTCATGGATATCCCTTTTTCAGATCAAAACGAAAACATTTGGGATATGATATCACTTTGAATCATAATGGTGACACCTCAAATGGTCATCACGGCCCACAGGGGACTTTGACTTCTCCCGGGCACATTACCAACTTCATGGCTGCCGCTCGGCCGATCCCTCAACCAATTGAGGTGCGCTGTTCTTCCCTTGATGTATCATTGACTCTTTCAAATGCTCATCGTTCGTTTTGTAAAGCTTACTATTTAGCAAAAATAGTATCGAGACCGTCTTAAGCTAAAGATAACACCGAGAACATTCCAGTTCTACATCGTATCTGAGATGATATTTGTGGACCCATCCATCCAGAATGTGGACCATTTCGATACTTTATGGTTCTAGTGGATGCTTCAACGCGTTAGACTCATGTCGCACTCTTGTCCACACGTAATACTACATTTCCAAAACTCTTAGCACAAATTATTAAACTTCAGGCTCACCACCCGGATTATCCAATTAAGTCAATTCGACTGAATAACGCTGGAGAATTTACATCAAAGACTTTTGATGACTATTGCATGTCTATCAGGATTGAATTTCAGCATCATGTACCCCATGTTCACATGCAAAATGGTCTCTCTAAAGCTACGATTAAGTGGCTTCAGCTTATTGCTTGAGCGTTGGTAATGCGCACCAACCTCTCAATTGCGTCATGGGGCTATGCAATATTACATGCAGCTATACTTATTCGTTTTAGACCCACTACCAAACAACCATTTAGTGCATACCAGTTGGCCACTGAATATGAGCCTGACATTTCACATCTACGCATTTTCTGTTGTTCGGTTTATGTGCCAATTACGTCTCCACTGCGTTCTAAAATGGGTCCTCAGAGATGATTAGGTATCTACGTTGGTTATGAATATCCAACGATTATCAGATACCTCGAGTTATTAACAGGTAATCTTTTTACCGCAAGATTTGCAGATTATCACTTTGATGAGACATTCTTCCCGTCGTTAGGGGGAGATATGAACAAACATGTTCATGTGGAACGACATGAATTTTCGTGGTTTGTCCCCACTCTATCTCATTACGATCTTCGCAACTCACAGAATGAAAGTGAAGTTAAACGTATTCTCGAACTTCAGAAAATAGCAGATACGATGCCTGACTCTTTCTCTGAGATTGCGAAAGTGACAAGATCAGATATACCAGCTGCAAATGTTCCTGTTAGGCTCGAAGTCCCTAGAAAGGGCACGGCCATCCCCGGGCTCGGTACTGCCACCGGCGTCGGGGCCGCCTATAGTGGGGGGATGAAGGCCGTGGCTCCCCAAAGGAAAAGGGGGAGGCCACCTGGTTCGGTTGACACACGTCCGAGAAAGAAACGGACTGACAAGGCACAAGTCAATCATTTGATCATCGATGTTGAGAATCTTTCTGACGAGATCATCTCTAATTACAGTTATGTCCACGAATTGATGTTAGAATTCATGGGGGACGCCTCAGGATCAATGTCAATATCAGAGAACATAGAGATCTACATGTGTTATGATAACACTTATGAATTGATGAACCGGTCATCAACCCATGTTGATGATATATTTGCTTATTTCGTGGCTCATGAAATCATTCAGCACAATGACATCGAACCACGCTTTGTTACAGAATGTCAAAAAAGAGTAGATTGGCCTAAATGGAAAATTGCAATCCAGGCAGAATTAGACTCTCTAACAAAGAGATAGATCTTCGGCTCAGTAGTGCTAACTCCGTCAAGTGTAAAGCCTATTGGACATAAATGGGTTTTTGTTAGAAAGAGTAATGAGAAAAATGAGGTACTTCGGTATAAGGCCCGCCTTGTGGCGCAAGGTTTCTCATAACGCCAGGGATTGATTACGAGGAGACTTACTCTCCGGTCATTGACGTCATAACTTTCCGCTACTTAGTCAGTTTGGTAATGTCCGAAAAACTTGACATACAGCTCATGGATGTGGTTAAGGCATATCTCTATGGGGATCTGGATTCAGAGATATATATGAAAGTGCCTGATGGCATTACGTTATCTAAATCAAGTGACTCTAAACCACATAGTGCGTATGCTATAAGGTTGCAACGCTCACTTTACGGATTAAAGCAATCCAAATGAATATGGTATACTCGTCTAAGCGACTACTTGATTAAGGAAGGAAAAGCAGCAGACTTATTTACTAAGTCATTACCTAAGTCTACTTTTGAGAAACATGTAAGAGGTATAGGTATGCGTCGGCTATCAAGTCTCCTTGAATAATGTTCACATCAGGGGGAGTATCATCCCAATGAAGTAGGCTGGTGCGTTTTACTCTTTTTCTCCTACGATCAAGGTTCAGTTTTTCTCCCACAGGGTTTTTGTGACTTGACGAGGTTTTTGACGAGGCAACAGATCAGCACCATCGGCATATCAGCGTGCGGCACAAGGGGGAGTGTTCTAGCATATTCTATATCTTTCTAGATATTCCTTATGTGTGCCTTGGCCTTATGCCAATAGGATATGTAGTTTGACTAGATCTATGTATTCTTTATTCTTACCTAATTGGTATTGTGTAATTCCCTATATAAAGGGCTCCTATCAATGATTAATACACACATCATTCACGATTCTCTATTCTTAAATTACTTTCAGTTCATCATATTCATATATGCTTCTTCTTTTTCATTTTTTTTGAAAGGGATATGCTTCTTTATATTATTCAGTGTAATCTACATATTTTAATTAGATATCAATTCAATCCTAAACGAACAAAATTTCATATTTCACGATAAAATAGTCTCATTTTTACCATTCATGATCTACTATTGTTCTAATTAGTTGCTTTTTATCTTAGATTTCTTGGCAATTTTGAATTGTGCAACAAATTATATATTATTCATATATTTTGGAGTTTTTATCGGATGATAGCTTAGCCCAGTTTAATTTAAAATTTTGGCTCCGTCCCTGCTTGGAGGCATGCAACATTGCACACAACTATGCTACGTCGGGCATGCAGTGTTGCATGCAACTATGCTACTTCGAGTGAGACCGTTAGCCACCTAAGCCTTTTTTGTGTAACAACTAGTTATCGGGTACGAACCAAGAATCTTGCACGTACGCGTCTTTGGGTGTGTTGTTAATGTGCCTTTTACATCGTCACCACGTACCATGATGGGTCCTCATCGCTAAAGGTGCGCATTTATTTTGGATTTGAGTCTCCAACCATAGTCTGTTATATGGAGCCCTTGACATGTGATCTCTTCACCATTAGAAGATTTGTGGATTGTAACTTCGATGAGACAATCTTCCCATCGTTAGGGAGAGATAAAAACGCCAACGTTCAGCAGGAATATCGTGAATTTTCTTGTTCTGTGCCCAGTTTGGTTCAAAACAATCCCCCTGCCGCACAAAGAGATATAGAAGTGTGCAAAATTATCCATTCACAAAAGGTTGCATATTCTCTTCCTAACGCCTTCTCGGACATCGCTAGAGTTACGAGATGTCGAGATCCCATATACCAGCTGCTTACATACCTTCAAAGATGAAAATTTCTAAAAAAGGCCTTAGACTAAAAGTGGTTGGAGAGTGCAATCATCTAGGACGTGTTGCTGCTAACGTCATTACTAAATTAATGAAAGTAGTGAAGTGGCTAGGGTCATGGCTCCGCTAAGAAATGTCAAACGTGGGAGGGTAACAGATTTGCACTACTAGAAAAATATCATCACACGACACATATCATACAACATTTCAGAAGTCCACCATAGTGTGAGTAAGTGAATTGTTTTATATAAAAAAATCTACAATGTGTTAATGCAAGTGATGTATCAACTTTATCTTAAAGTTATAAAATAAGTCCTTAAAATAGTAGTTTTAGTCCTCGAATTTGTAATATAAGTCCTTAAAGTTATAAAATTTTCTAGTTATAACATTAGTCATCATGTATCTTTAAAGTGGTAAAATTTGTGCTTAAAGTAAGGATTGAGTCCTCGAAGTTAGTAAAAAAAAGTTGTTACTGTTTAAGGAAATTATGTTTCTGTCCTTCTGTTATGTGTTTTGCCCTAATACACATAGGATTGGTTAATACAGGTTCCTTATTATAATAGATTACAGTTTATAGATCTTCTAGATCCTTCGAGAGACTCCATATAATGCCTATAAATAGGCATTTCTATCAATGAATGAGTATACTGTTATTCTCGTTATCTTTTCTCCTTCAACATGTTATCAGCACTTTGTTCTACCCTGAGCTTGATAACGAAACCTAAAAAAATAAAAAACGCACAAACCCTAAAATTTTCTGCAGCCATACACCCCATCGATTTTGACTTGGGCACCCCAGAAATTTTCTCTAGGCACCCAACCCATCTCGCCGGCAAACCTTGCCCTTCGACTACAGCCCAGTCCGGCAACCCCCTGCCTTGCGCCACCCCGGCAGGGAGTGCACCAGGCCTCCCCGGCCTTGGACCCACATCCTTCCCACCACCAGAGTAGCACTGACGCACGAAGCCCCGACCCCCAATCCAGCGTCGCCTTTGCTCCTCTGCAGCACAACACCGATCCAGCAACACCTCGACGATCCCCGCCTCAGCAAGCGCGTCCCCAGAGCCCTAAAATCATCGATCTACCTAGACGAATCACCCCGGCGGCAACCCGAACGAGGCTCAACCTGGATCTCCAGATTCGACCAGGATCGTTCTCACCTATATAAAACATACAAGGGGAAAAACGGTAAATTTGCCCCTCCGGATAAAAAAGTTTTTATCACTAGTAAAAACAGTTTTTTTATTTACAGTAGTAATTATTTAATTAGTTTTACTGTTTTCATATATATGGTGAATATTACTAACTATATGTTTTCATTTCATGAAATTTATCATCTGACTGATCGCGATGTAATTGCACGAACAACTTCTTTGCACACACATGTAAATACATATGAAAATTGCAATGACAACTTCTCTTACACAACAAACTAGCACGTAAGCTTTTATAAAAGTTGCCGCTTTTGAAATTTTAATTTCATAGCCGGGCTTCGTAGCCCTCTTCTACATCCAACCTTTTTTTATAATGTGGGACGATATTATGGGATTGGGACCCCTCATATCAAAGTTGAAATTTGTGACGGTTTGATAAGTCATGGTATTACGACGAAATATTGTCGTGGTTAATAAAGGGGCAAACATCGATTTGCGACTGAAATTGTCGTTGTTAATATCGATTTGTGACGGAAATGTCACGGTTAACATCGATTTGTGACGGAATTTGTCACGATTTATATCGAATTGAGTTACCATAAACTTTGGTCTTGACATAATTCATCACTTGGAATTAATTATCATATATCGATAATAGTCAATCTTCCATATTGTTATTTAAATATTTGATCAAAACATAAGCCCTGAATTTGACATAAAAAAAGTGACGAATTTCATGTCACGAGTTTTGAAAAAAGAGAGAGGCAACGTCTTGAACCCCATATGTCATATTAAAAATTAGGCTAGTACAAGAAAAATCTTGTTATTGATGTGGTTCTACATCGGTTCACTAATTGCAATGAAAGCAATATTATGGTCAATGTATACAAAATATATGGAGTTCTTCCAACAAGAAACTCACTATATGGAAGAAGATGAGACATTATTCTCACAGTTATGGATTTTAAAAGCAAACGGTACATTGCGGAAAATATGAAGCGCACGACTTTAGTTTAATAGTCTAAATGACTACAAATCCGTTTATTTTTTCAAGTTTTGTGAAGGCATTCACCTCACATAGTTGACTAAAGTTACTTAGTCGTTATGTTTTGAATTAAATCATCATGGTGAAGACCTCGTTATCGTTGTTGGCATATATATTCAAATTTTGTTTGGCACATATGGTTCGATCTACATAAGCTATATGTTAATGTAATATATCGCATTACAATATGACACTACATTGGACTACAAAAGACCACCAGTTACTATAAGGTGACGTTTATAAAGGCTGAAATCGCACCAAGTATGGCGCAATGGATATTTGGGCATCATAATTAAACAAAGTGTGGTGCAATGTACACTTGGTATATCATGATGTTGCACAATGCACATTGGTTTTGGATTAAAAGAGGATTTGTAATGTCAAGTGTGGCACAATGCACACTTATATAATTGCAAAGACATTACAAACAAGAGTAGTCTTCTACACTCTTGAGCGGATTCATACTTTCAAAAAGAAAATTGTGTTACTCTAAATGTCATCCAAAATTAGATGTTGAAAAATCCTCTTCTTTATCTACAAGATCCAATAGTGGGCGGTGGATGCTCAAGACCAATTTGCTAAGTTTTGGCATGTTTTAAGTCTTGTTTCGTCCATCTATGTAGTCTTACACGTCATATATATATTGCACTCTAAAGGATTCCAATACCTTTTTTTAATCTCCATCGAAATTGTTACCATATTTCGGTTTTTATGTCTTGACATAAGACCGTTGTTTCTACATTCTTGTATATGAATGTGTCATAGCGAGATTGAGTGCTTAGCTTATTGCAATATTGCAAGGAATAGACAACTATTCATGGATTTAGTTCTTTATAAATCCGTTGTGACTACGATGACTAGATCATCAGAAATAATCAAAGAGCGGATTAATGCTCAAGTTTCAATGTCTAATGGCATTCTTATTCAAGTCACATATTCTCTTTATACATGTATAAGGAAGCAATCGATCCGTGCTATGATTTAATGATATTCATGCCAGCGTTTATCACCTAGAAACACATTGTGAGAATTGATGAGAATTTCTTATATATCATTATAATGAATGCGCAACATTCATGAGTCACTGAGATTCGGTTAATTGAATCGGTATTGTCTCCAATGATGAGAATGAAGACATCGACTCATGTAGGCTTTAACATAAATCGTCCGGGACAATTTGGACGTGTTTTGATGATCCGTATATTAAAGAGTAAAGACTCTCACGGGCATCCTTTCTTTTGAACAAAGTAACCATTGAGATCAAATATCACCAAAATACTACTTGGTAGAGCTATGAGAAATGCTCACGGCCTATGGATGACATTAAAGACTTTCGCGTCATCCTCTTATACAATGGAGGCACTATTCATGTTTTCATAAGCAAATATGACGTAAAAGACCCCCTTATGATCTCACATTGGCCATCTTCGTTACTTGTTTTGTCAAGCCTATTTTTTAGAGAAGATTAGGAGCGACGCCCTCCTATGCTAAATACAATAAAATGTAGAGACTAGCATATAAACAAGATACTAAGTCGTTGTTCACTAAGTAAGATATTAATTACAATGTCTATGAGTGATTTTATAAGAATGATACATAAGATGTTGGCTTAATGGCTTCTCATTGTTCACTTTGAGGTATAATAATGCTATGGTGATGTTCATAATGGTTTAACTCAAGCCATAACAATTAGCTGTTATGGGGAACCTTAGCAATGATTGAAAAATTGAAAAAATCTAGTATTTCCGGTTTTTCAGCTTGAGGACTACTCATTGTGAGAACCATTTCAACAACTTTTAGACCGGTTCTTGAGGTTCTGTTTGCGACCACAGATTCCTAACATCCAAATCTACCTATGTACAAAATTGCATCTCATTTGGAGAAGTGGAAGGTGGTGAACCACTCTATATAAGTGTTCACGGATGTCCAGCGACTCCGACGGACGGTTCGGAAAGTTTTAGGCCGGTTCCGTCATTGAGGCTGGCGGTTTTACAATCTTAACTTCCATTTCTACTTGCTTACAAAATGTGGTAGCGTTTGGAGCATTGGAGAATAGTGAACCATTAAAGGAAGTGTAAAACAAAGGTCCGGTTATGCTGGTGGTCGGTTCAACTAATTTCTTTTTTATTGGTCCCGGCGGTGAAGCCAGCGGTTTTTTTTTTGGACTTATAAGACCAACAACTATGGGTTGTATCAGGTTCATATTTTTACTTATTCATCTTTACTCACCATCATTCAAATCTTTATGTTACAGTTGTAACGGTATACATATTTGTTAACGGATTGAGTTAACGTTCTATAATCTATATCGTCCACATGTTGTCTATGCCAAATTGCTCCTCCACAAGCGCACGATGATGCGTTATTTGATGAATATTCTCTTTGAAAAAGATATGAGCTTCCGACTATAGTTCGCTTATATAAGGACCTTGATAGGCAATCTCTTTTATGTCACTTTGATGAGCCAGTCTTCCCGTCGTTAGGGGGAGATAAGAACAAGAATGTTCAAGTAGAACGACTTGGAATTGTCATGGTTTGTCCCTACTGTGTCTTATCAAGTTCCCTAAAGTGACGAGATCACATACACATGCTACAAACATGCCTGTAAGGATTGATGTCCGGATAAGGACATGTTGATGTTCAGATAAGAGGACATGTTGATGTCTAGATAAAAGGACATGTCGTCACCCATAGATGGTGGCATGGTGACACCAAAAATGTGGTAGATGGTGTCGCTAGGCCGTGGCTCCCACGGTTTAAAGGGAGGTCACTTGGTTCGATACATACTCGCCAAGGAAGAATGCGAGTTTGGCAAAACTTGATCAATGATACTCATTCGTCTGTTATTTTCTGGATTATGGTCATTATTGAGGGACGCCTCAATATCAATATCAATATCAATCCATATAGAGATTTCTACACTTAGAAATTACACCGGTGTACATGATGACGTGGTTTAATGAGTTTTGATATCGAACCATACTTCGTTGAGAAAATATCAACGTTGTAGATTGGCTTAAATGGAAAGATGTGATCCAGTTTAAACAAAGAGATAGTGCTTTGGTTAGGTGACGCTGACACCCTAAATATAAACTCTATCAGTTATGTCTTTGTTAGAAAGCGTAGTGAGAAAAAGAGTTTAGACTCACCTTCTGGTGCAAGGTCTCTCACAAATGCCCTGGAATCGACTATGATGAGACATAATCTCGTAATGAATGTCATTGCACTCCACTACCTTGTCAGTTTGGTAGTTTCTGAAAAACTAAACAAGCAGCTTGTGGTCACAACTTATCTTTGTTGGGAATTAAGAGATGTACATAAAGATCTTGAATAGATCGGTTTTCACCCAAATCAAGTGGCTCCTGACCATGGAGCACGTTTGCATGGTATTCGCTAAGTATCTACTTGATTAGGAAAGTGATATGAAGAATTATGCCTATTTACGTGTAAATTCTGGATGAATCATGATAAACTCTTGTTAAACTAAGAGAAGTCACTAATCCAAAATTAAGAATGAAAGGATCTTGGGAATACTTAGTCTCGAAAGTGGGGACCGTTATTGATGATGCTTATTCATCAGTCGGCTTAAGGTAAGCTAAAGGACGATGAAGTTATGCCTATATGTATCCCTTGATCGGTCGAAGTGTTAAGAAGACATGTTTCGTCCATATGACGAAGAATTCTTAGGAGAAATCCTCCATCTAAGTACGGTAGCACATTCATGTACTTGTTACAATATGCTCAACTCGACATCTCATTCACTATAAACTTGTAAGGTCAAGTTCTCCTTAATCTTTCAACTCTCTTCCTAGCGGTCGAGCAACTTCGCTCCATTTTAGATGAATGTAAAGAAATATCAAGGTAGTGGCCGGATGCGCCCACATAACGCCAATGTAATGGCAGTGATTCCTTCTATGAAAGGTTGTGGCTTATTCATCCCTACAGAAAGACACATTAACAACGAAATCAGAATCTACTTAGTTTCATAGGTCAACTTCCACGAGACCTACACGATAGCCCACTCGTTGGAAAATAATGAAATTGGTACTATTGGAAAGATCTATGTATCTACTTTCCAGGGACACCAACCATTTGATCACATATATCATATTGAGTGAGTTATGGCTATTTTCGTAAAGTAGGACAGATCTATCCGAGAATCTACTTTTGCATAACAGTTAACTTCGACAGAGCTTCGTGATCAGGTCAAGATTAACTAGGTTATGGACCTTGTATGGTTGGAAAACTACGTGTGTCTAGTTTCTAGAACTTTATACGATTCGTCCATACCTATTGTATCGAAGACGTTATGACTGTTTAAGTACACGAAGGTCATGCCATGCGTGAATATGATTTTCAACGCGAACTTATTTTTTGAGTTGTTAGACAACATTCTCCTTAACGATCAAAGTAATGCTAAGCATAGCAAGTCTGATCTAAGGATGTTGTAGCTGGATTTAATAACTAAATCGTTGCCCAAGTCTACTTTTGAAGTATGTGAAGTGTATTGGCTTGCGTCGTTTATCTGTACTCTAAGATTAAGTTATCAATCAAGGAGAGTCGTTGTGTACATATCAGGGGGAATCTACATGCATCACATGTTATCTTCAATTGTAGTTGGTGCGTTGTGCTATTTTTCCCTTCGTCCAAGTCTTTTGTTTTACCCACGAGGTTTTTGTTTTACTTGGCAAAGTTTTTACCGAGGCAACACCATAAGCATCATATCGTATTAGAGAAGCAACACAATGGGGAGTGTATAAGGAAATTATATATGTTTCTGTCCTTCTGTTATGTGTCTTGCCCTAATACACGTAGGATTAGTTAATCCAGTTTCATTATTATAATAGATTACAATTTATAGATCTTCTAGATCATTCGAGAGACTCTATGTAATGCCGATAAATAGACATTTCTATCAATGAATGATTAGACTGTTATTCTCATTATCTTTTCTCCTTCAACATTTACAACTTTAAGGACTTATATTACAAGTTTGAGGAATCAATTACCACTTTAAGAGCACATGAAAACTAATGTTGTAACTAATTTTTTTTTTTTACAGCTTTAAAGACTTATATTATAACTTTGAGGACTCATTTTAAAACTTTAAGACAAAGTTGATACATCACATACAATAATACACCTTAGCCTTACATGTTTTATACAACGCAAAGTTATGCATTTTATGATACCAAATTGAAAAAAAAAATCCTGATTTTGTCACACAACAATGCTTCACATTTTCAATTGTATGAATGACGCAAAACATGGCGCCAGGATATCCCCCTTCACTAAACTCAAAATTGTGCACGGTGCAAGAGATGTTTGGACAACAAAATTCTGTTTTTTGTTTTATGACAATGTCACATTTTCTACTACTGCAAGATTAATTAACTTGGACAACAGACTCACAAGTTCTGTTGTGTGAATTTTTATCTCATTGGCTCTAATGGCTCAAATATTTATCCCTTCAAAGCGAGAAGTTTGCCTTCATTGTGTTTGGCTTTCGAAAACATGTGAGTTATAAATCGCACAATAGTTGTTTTATTTCTATTGTAAGGAAATACCTAGTGTAAGTTTGAAGAATTTGTACAACAGTATAAAATGTTTCGTTGTGTAAAGGAAAAACCTTGTGCTTATGTACGTGAATCTCATTTTTGCTCCAATGGCTCAAATTCATTCCCTCAAAGCAGGAAGTTTGTCTCCATTCAGTGTGGCTTTTAAAAACATGTGTGTTACAAATTGCACAATAGTTTATTACTTTATTTATTTTTGTTGTCTAAGTATGTTGAACTTAATTTCTACAAGAGAATACCAAGTGCAAGCTTAAACCAATTGTACAACATTTTAAAGCGTTATGTTGTGTGATGGAAAAACATAGTCTATAGTGCTATGCCAAATTTGTGACAGGCGGAAAATTTTCCTCTCCCCTCAAAATTGGCTTTGAAAATTTCGCAAATTTTAATGTAATTTGACTAATTTCTGTTGTGTGAAAAACTCATAATTATTTATTATCCATTTACTCCCTTCAACTACATAAAACTGAAAACCTTTTTCTGTCAAAACTCTCGGCTCTATTTCTCTCAAAGCTCTCAAAACCCTTTCTCCCAAAAACGAAAATCCATTTTATCTCAAAAATGAAACGGATTAAAACCCAGACTGAACCCCCACTCTCCCCGTTCTCTCTCTGATCTCAAATCTCTTTTTGTAAGCCGTAAACTTTCTGAAATATATAATATTGGAGTTCATATGGACCTCTTACATCAGTTACATGAGGTTCCTGGAGTCAAAGTGATAAAACTTGGGAAAAACAATGTGTGGAAAAAAACTTTCTTAATACATTGAACTACATTTTCTGGAGTCACAGGTTCGGACTAATGAAATTGGAAGTCGGTAAGCAGGCGTTAACCAAAAACAATTGTTAGCTATACTTTAAAGGCTTATTTCATTTATTCTTTTCCTGCATTTATTACTCATACTAATAATATTTTATTATATTTTTAAATAATTTTTCTGATAATTTTTCTTGCGTTACCAAATATTGGAATGAAAACTTCTTTAGAAAATTTATTTTCGTTCACTTTACATTGCTATAGGAGAGAGTAAGGAAATACTTTCTTTTTCATAAACCAAACGAGACTTAATAGAGTTATCCTCGGCATGATTTCATAAATTAAAATTGTGTTTTAATAGAATTCATGAAAAACATATAAACAAAATCACAAAAAACAAGTTTAAACTAACATAAAAGATCAAGAAACAATTTCCGAGGACACAGATAATTAGATATTTTCTCTTTTTTTAATGATAAGACGTTTTGGGAGGCAGAAATACATATCTTTTATCTGTACTTTGTTATCCAAACTATGTCCGCCAAGAACACCACTCCAAATAGCATAACAGACTTGACAGGGTGAAACATTAATTTGCTTAAGGAGTATAGGAAATTAAAACAAATTTAATTTAATGTCCTTTAATCATCAAAATTAAAGGACCCTAGCTAGCACATAAGCAACTGAATAGCGGAAGAAAATCTGCTGTGCCCAAAAACCCAGTCTCAACCCTATGCCACAAACAAGAATTTGACACGTATACTAGCAACCTAACACCCACTAACTCTGTTAATTATCTTTCTTTTAATTAAGGAATAAAAATAAATACATTATTTAACCCCAATCAATTTCTTCTCTTCAACCCATCATTTGTTTCTCCATCGAGAAAACCCAGCAATCTTTTCTACCTAGCATCTTTTCTTCTGGTTCTTCTTTGATTCGGCTTAATCCAAAACCCCAGCATTTTTTTTTCTGGCATTCTTCTTTGATTCGGCTTAATCCCTTTAATTCATCATTTTTGATCTAAACAAAGGCAATGAGGGAGAGTTAATCGGTGTATGATTCATCGCCAACGCCAGTGATACCTGTGACTGAATTATTGGCAGTTGAATGAACAAAAGGTATTGGGTTTAGAGGAATCCTTTCAACTTTGCATTCACAATCCTCAATTATTTAGTAAACCCAATTTGAGGATTATGACAGCTATAGTGGATCTAGATTGAGTAAAGATTGATGAAATGATGGGTTTAAATTGGATTTGCCTTTGAATGAAGAGAGGAAGAACAAGGAGAGCAGGAAGAAGGGACGGTTTATGGATGTTGAAGAAGAGAAGAACCTAGATAGATAGAGAAGAAAATGTATGGATTTTATCGATGAAAAAAAAAACTGATAGAAAGAACTTAACGGCATAGTGGCTCAGTTAAATTGAAAGACACAAGTCAAATTCTTATTTGTGGCACTCGGTTTTTAGGCATAGCAGATTTGCTTCCGTGAATAGCAACCACCTAAACGCTTAATTACTGACCCTGAATCATAGCTAGGAAAATCAGACTCTGCAATAATTATTAAACCTCCAAAATTAATAAGATGAAAAAACAAAATGCATGGGTCCTCGATCACAGCTGATTATTTTGTTATACTCATGCATGCACATATATAAGCGAGTGATAAATGTTGCAGTTATGTTGATGATGAATCTGGTGCTGGCCTGAGAATTGTTCAAAGCCGCGCGCACAGATTTCTCTGTTTCAGTGATGACGGGGGTCTGGTCCTCCAGGACTTCTTCGCTTATCATCTTCTCCCCGAAAGCCTGTACCTTCGAGAGTTTTTGATTTTTGAAGCAATATTTTTCGCAGTACTGCGACTGCCCTAGTGCCAATCAGATTCTTCCTCTCGAGATAGGTTTCAAGAGGCCGACTCTCTGACCTTGAGAATGTGCAGAACACAAAGATCAGACATATCCAGAAGTAAATCAGCCTTGCCATTGTTACTTATTAGCTTTCAAATATAGCTAGGTATACAAGTCCTAAGCTTCCATGGATGCTTATATAGAGCTTGTTCATCTATTTCTTATTGATCTTTTCTCATTCGAATCTAATAGTGGAATCTTATGAGGCTTGATACACTATGCTGCTGTAAATCAATGCATCTTTTATAGATACTATCAGAAGAAAGCATTACCATAACTGGCTAGACCAATTGATCTCTTCAGATATGAGCTGGCCACACACTATACCTTGAATAGATCGAGCAGCCAATTCCCAGAAAAGTGTGTCTAGTTGGCTTTGACCTAGGTTTAAGTAACTAATTGGTGCCTCTAAACTTTTGCCTTTTGAGTCCTTGAATAGCCATGCATCCAGTTTGTTTCATAGGTTTTTCTTAGCTCATGTATAAGCACGTTGCTGCATTAACATTGCGTGATTTGTCTTTATTTATAGGCACCACTAAACACAAATACACACAGATCTCACTTGCTAAAGATCGTGCTAGCGTGCATCCGATTACAGACAGCTTAGTACGTATGACGTATCGATCTCCATAGAGATCTCATGCATGAACGGCTCGCCCTCGTCCACTAACGAGGCACCCTTTTTTTTTCTCTCGTTAAGAATCTAAATTGTTAAGTAGTGCGCCATATATTCCTCTCGAACATGAATATATATTACAAAGAAAAATGGAGAATTTTAACAAGCATGTTTTTATGTAATTTTTATGACCCAAATCGATTTGGGTAGCTTCTCCAACTATGGAGATTATTGAAAACTGTATCAGTAGATTACAACTTTGAAATCTATGCAAGTGTATAAATATTGGTATTAGAGAGGGTTAAAACTCACTTGTATGTGAATGTACGTATTATGGCTACACGTACGGGTTCCATATGTCATTCTATATAGGAACTCTCTCTGTGTGTTATGGCTACACGGGCTCGATGTTATTCTAGATAGGAACTGTGTGTGTATTAAATTCTACACACATGCGAGAACGTGATAAGGATATAAATTCCACGTCTGAAAATAAAAACACGTTGCATATGTGTATATTAATACATATGCATGCTAAACTTTTATGAAATTTCCACTGAGTAAGAGCAAATTAATGAATAGACAGACACCATAGTCAAGTAGTCAATGGGTGATGACCATCATTAAAATGAATTATAATCAACACTTGATTTGACTTGCTTTTTTTTGTTTTTTTGTTTTTGCAGAAATGAAATATATGAATTCATGCCTAGGGCTTAAAATCTTTAACATTTGGAAAGATTGCACACGTACGTCCAAGCAGCATCTCGTAGCGCTCTGTTACATACACAAAAGTAGTTAGAATGAGCCAATATGGTCTAACACTCTAATTATGTTAAATTCTTATCCTTATTATGAACCATATATGCAGCAAATAGTACAAGTTCTTTGTTTTAGTTCAAGTTATTTGTTTACTTTCTTTTTTTGGCGATGAAAGATGAGGGTTTTTTTCAATTTTATTTTTATTTGATACACTATAAAATGTTTATACCTGACAGATAATCATGCATTATAGATGATAATGGTTGTTGAGGCAGTATTTCGTCTACTTGCATATAAAATTATCAGAGTATATGTTATAAACTAAGAATGAGATAATAAAGAGAAAAGAGAAAACATAATGAAGAAGGAGGAAGAAGTGTCACTTTTATTCTCATTAGGCTCCTTTATATAGGAGTATGATTAACATCTGAAGAACATAACTAATGAGTATTTACAAGGACATCCACATATATTATAATATTTACAACACTCCCCCGCCCTTGGATGTCCATTAATAATATGATGTTGGACTCGTTTAGTGTTGTCTCGTTAAAAACTTTAACATGTAATAAAAACTCTGTGGGAAAAAACAACTCTGGTCGAAAGAGAAAAAGAGTGCAACGCGCATATGTCCTAGGTAGCATACTTTTGGATGCTCCACCTGATGAGATTCTCCCCCTTATTGTTGCAAGTTTCATGTATAGTAAATAGCGGTTTGATTTGTCTATCACTACTGAAGTGAGATCTTGTTCGTTTTGCATACAGAGGTTCATCACAAGATTTTCATACCTGCAAAGTGAAAGCAATACTAACAGAGCACACCAACTACCATAGTTTCTATAAAAGAGTCTGAAAATTATAATATAAGTAAGAACCTATAAGTAACACAACCACCATCAATAAAATAAAGTTTAAAAAAAACTGAATAATTAAACAATAACTAACTAAAAGTAGTGTAGTACTTGTGGTAATAGTTGGATTGAGCCTAATAAGGTCAGCAAACTTCCTAATAAGGTAAGGGGTTTTGACAGCAGGATTCTCATAGACCCTTGCACACGAATGCTTGGGAAAGTATCTCTTGATCTGCAGTGTGCCATCATGTTGCATCTTCTATGCAAAGAGATCAAATTGATACTTAGCGGCCTGGCATATCACCCTCACTCGATCCCCATCATTTCTGTCAAAAATTGGAACCCAACCCTTTTGAATGGCCCTCTCCCTGATACTGCTCTCAGAATTTTTGGTGTAGCAAAGAGCATCCCCAAGGTAAACCTAGGATTCTTCGTATCAGTTTTAGGGTTGAACTCTGGCCACTTCTTATCATTACCATCTTCATCAGAAAGTACTCCTTGGCCGATTCCCTCCTCATCTGAGTCTACAGCCCCAACCATCTCTTCATTATCTTCCAAGTCACCATCATCATAAAACCCAATGTTTGTATTTCCAAAAATAAATCCTTCTCTAGCTGCAACTTTTGAAGTGCCCATACCATCAGTTCTCACCAATTCAGCTTATATTAACAAGTGGAAAAGAAAATCATCATCCACTCCATAATTTGCAGACTCATCATCATCCTTTGCAAGGTTGTAATCATCCTCTTTAGAGTCATCATCCTCTTAACCATCTTCTTGTACAACATCTTCAGCTGCCATGCAACCATCATCTTCACTACACTACTAGAAAAAGGTTCTAAGGTGACGAAATATTTATAATTCGTCACCTAAGTGAACACCTTACTGACGAAACCAGTTTCGTCACCTAAGTACACGTTTTCGTCATTTAAGTCAGGTGAGGTGACGAAATGTGATTTCGTCATCCATTTCGTCACTTTACATCTCAGGTAGGTAACGAAAACCATTTTCGTCATTTAAGTAAATAGGTAAGGTGACGAAAACTATTTTCGCCACAAAAGGGTTCTCTCTTGCGTGAAGAAAATATGTTTCGTCATGTAAGTAACAGGATAGGTGACGAAAAAATATTTCGTCACTTAAGTATTCTCTCTTAGGTGACGAAATATGTTTTCGTGACTAAAGTGTCTCTCTAAGGTGACGAAATAATTTTTCGTCACTAAAGTTGCTATCTTAGGTGATGAAATAATGTTTCGTCATGTAACAGGTTACTATGGTGACGAAAAGATTTATTTCGTCACCTTACTGAATTTGCTTTTTAAACGCCCTGCTGCGTTTCCGGATCTGCATCTCTCATTTTTATTTTTTTTTACCAAATTTTTATAGCCCCGTAAGCGTCTCGTCGATTGGAAACTATTCTCAGTTGAAGGTCCGGCCAGATTACGTGATTTGGAGGGTCGAATAGCCGTTTCCGTCCGTTTAGGGGTTTGACTGCGCCGATTGACCGGACGGATCGAGCCCTTATCTTTGTCCGATGGAGCTGAATTTTTGCCCACCCACGTAATTCGTTATTCTGGTCATATCTGACGGTTGGTTTTCAGTTCCTCTTCTCCGATCACCAAAATCACGATATATGTACTAATGTTGTATAACTTTTTTATACTAGTGTTGAGTTTAAGTTTCGTTTTGAAGACAACGTATACGTAAAGGCCTCAAACGCAAAAAAGTCGTGAAATAAGATATGACCGGAATGGTGAAATACGTCAACTCGCGAAAAATGAAGATATTCCGGTAAAATTTCGGTGCCGGTTGTTCCGGTCAACGGATTTTTCTCTTATTTCTACCTAGTGGTAGCCCTATCCCGGGTTTTTTTTTTTACCAAATTTTTATAGTTCCGTAAGAGTCTCGTCGATTGGAAACTATTCTCAGTTGAAGGTCCAGCCAGATTACATGATTTGGAGGGTCGAATAGCCGTTTCCGTCCGTTTAGGGGTTTGACCGCGCCGATTGACCGGACGGATCGAGCCCTTATCTTTGTCCGATGGAGCTGAATTTTTTCCCACCCACGTAATTCGTTATGTTGGTCATATCTGACGGTCGGTTTTCAGTTCCTCTTCTCCGATCACCAAAATCATGATATATGTACTAATGTTGTATAACTTTTTTATACAAGTGTTGAGTTTAAGTTTCGTTTTGAAGACAACGTATATGTAGATGCCTCAAACGCAAAAAAGTTGTGAAATAAGATATGACCGGAACGGTGAAATACGTCAACCCGCGAAAAATGAAGATATTCCGGTAAAATTTCGGTGCCGGTTGTTCCGGTCAACGAATTTTTCTTTTATTTCTACCTAGTGGTAGCCCTATCCCGGGTATTTTTTTTTTACCAAATTTTTATATTCCCGTAAGCGTCTCGTCGATTGGAAACTATTCTCAGTTGAAGGTCCGGCAAGATTACGTGATTTGGAGGGTCGAATAGCCGTTTCCGTCTGTTTAGGGGTTTGACCGCGCCGATTGACCGGACGGATCGAGCCCTTATCTTTGTCCGATGGAGCTGAATTTTTGCCCACCCACGTAATTCGTTATGCTGGTCATATCTGATGGTTGGTTTTCAGTTCCTCTTCTCCGATCACCAAAATCACGATATATGTACTAATGTTGTATAACTTTTTTATATAAGTGTTGAGTTTAAGTTTCGTTTTGAAGACAACGTATACGTAGAGGCCTCAAACGCAAAAAAGTCATTAAATAATATATGACCGGAACGGTGAAATACGTCAACCCGCGAAAAATGAAGATATTCCGGTAAAATTTCGGTGCCGATTGTTCCGGTCAACGAATTTTTCTCTTATTTCTACCTAGTGGTAGCCCTATCCCGGGTTTTTTTTTACCAAATTTTTATAGCCCCGTAAGCGTCTCGTCGATTGGAAACTATTCTCAGTTGAAGGTCCGGCCAGATTACGTGATTTGGAGGGTCGAATAGCCGTTTCTGTCCGTTTAGGGGTTTGACCGCGCCAATTGACCGGACGGATCGAGCCCTTATCTTAGCCGACGAAATTGAAAAAAAAGAAATTTGGTTCACTTAGATGACGAAAATTCATGGTTTCGTCACCTAACTTCTTAATATTTGACGGGGCAAACTTCCGCCAATTTCTTGGGCCAAACTTTGTATTTCACTTAAGTGACGAGTTTGGCTGTTTTCGTGGGCTTAATTTCTTGTAATAAACCCAAATCCCGGTATACTCGTTGTCTCCTCATGCTTGCTCTGAAATCCCTAATTCGATTCTGTCGCCTCTCCTCCTCCACATCGCCAACTCCTCCTCCACATCGCCGTCGCCTCTGCTCCTCCACGCCGTCTCCTCCCATATCGACATCGATTCCAATCGGCCTCTCCTGCGCCCACCTCGACATCGCCTCCACATCGCTGTCTCCTCCCTTGCTCCACATCCACTATGCCGCCGACTAGTGGCCGGGAAGAGGAAGAGACAGGCGGAACAGTCTCAGCGACTGATGCAGGAGGTAGCCCAGCAATATCGACCCCCCACAGAAGTCCCCTCGCGGCCTATGGCGCCTCCGTCAAGTTCGGCACCTCCTATCCCTCCACCACTGCCCGTCATCGACGAACCTTCCCCAGATGATCATCGGACTGGCCAGTTGTCTGCTAAGATCAGCATTCGGCGCAAACCGCGGCCTGAAGGAGGTAATGATCGAGTTTTAGTTTTTGTTCTCTAATGTTGAAGTTGGAAGCCGATTTGGCACTTTCTTCTGTCTTATTTTTGTAGCTGATTCGCTTTCACTGATATTATGTCAATTGAGGCCTTAACAGAAAATGCATTTGAACTTTGTTAGTGTGCAATCCAAGTTTGTGTTTTAGAAAGAAAAAATTTAGCTCTAGATTTGTAGGAATAGACTTTGTAGGAATATTATTTCGTTTGATTCATTTTGTCAATGTCTAACAATATTACCATGTAATACTGATATCACTTCGAGCTAGCTTTGATTATTGATAGTGATAGTAAGTAGTGATAGTTTCTTAGCAACAAATGTATTTGTTTAAATTTTGAGGTGGCTAGTTATTACAAACCATTATCTATATATGTTGCATACATCCTGTTACTTCCAACTTATATGCAGAGGTAGTCTGATCCGGCGCGATTATGTTTGAATTGACCGGCCCCTGAGAATCATTGACCGGCCCCGAATATTTCTTTTGTTTCACTTAACCAATTCCTAAACTTAGTTGATTTGCTTTTGACTTGTTCAAGTGTTTGGCCATCCTTTTTATTTGGTTATTTTGGCATGTGGTAATAGGCTTCTTTATTTTAACTCTGTGTGTTGCTGCTACTGACCCTCCTATTGCCCTAATATGAATAATTATGTGTTGCTAGTATGGTATATGTCTCATCCAGGTTGATTAATTTTATCTTTTTTTGTTTTTTTGCAGCACCTCCCCCTAAAACCAAGACAGGGGTGGTGAAAGGCTTAAAAGTGGAGGAGATAGTCAAGAGGACTAGTAGGCAGTTATGGTTTGAGTCAAGGGCCTGATAAGAGCTGCACTTCACGTTCCCAACGAGCTGCGCTTGTTAATATTGCTGTGGAGGAAGCCCGAAAGACCAAGGAGGAAGCCCAGAAAGCCAATGAGGAAGCCCGAAAAGCCAAGGAAGAGAACATACAAATCACATGGCACGTCTTCAACAATGTGAGCAGTTTCTCTTCACCAAATTCGGCGTATGCCAGCCAGCAGTCCCACCCCAGGAGCAGCCCAATGATGATGATCATGATGATGGAGGCATTGATTCAATAGACATTACTCCATAGTCACTACTTGAGTTTCTAGTATATATTTTGTATGAACAAGCTAGCTGCTAGTCTCTATATTGATCAAGTACAATTGATGAGTTTGTATATGAACTAGATGATTATATATATAGATATGTTTTTGCTACTGGCCAGGTGCTTTGAAATCTTGAGTCTTTTTTTTTTAATTTATTTATGTTAATATTAAATGTGATATTAATAATTTTTAATGATTAAATTTAATAAAAATAAATAGCACTAAGGTGACAAAAGTTTAACTTTCGTGGCCTTAGACGGATGAAAGAATTATCAGCAAACTGACCGTTTTCGTAGTGTTAGTATTTTGGTAACAATAGTCGTCGTCAGCTAAGTAACTTGGCGACCAACCAATTTTCGTCAGCTAACTAACTTGGCGACGAAATCATTCTCGTCAGCTAAGTAATTTGGTAACGAAACTTATTTCGTCAGCTAAGGAACTTGGCGACGAAAATTATTTCGTCATCTCAGTGCTTGGGCGACGGAAAATATTTCGTCATCTAAGTTCTTTGGCGACGAAAATTATTTCGTCATCTAAGTTCTGTGGCGACGAAAATTATTTCGTCATCTAAGTGGTTACTGAGATGACGAAAATAATATTTTCGTCACCTGAGTTCTCTGACCACCGCCCTTAGGTGACGAAATTTTCGTCGTTTGAGTGTTTACATGACGATAGAAGCTCTTAGGTGACGAAATTTTTTCGTTACCTTAGAGCTTTTTTCTAGTAGTGCTATCATCATCATCCTCATGTGCCTCAAACTCTCTAACTTATTCTTGCCTTTATCTCTGGGGTCAATTGTTGGAGCCCTGCTAGCTTAGGTTGCAACCTCTACATGTTCTCTAATCAACACACATTTCTCAGCTTTTCTCTTGTTTGCACACCTTTTAAACCTTTGGGTCCTTGGTGTACTTGAATCTGCCACCTTAGTATATTGTTCTTCCCTAGGTGGATTATAGATTTCCTCTATTATAACACTTGTCCTCGGTGGTGAATCAAGAATCTCTTCTATCATCACCCCATTTGATCCAGTTTGACTAAATCCCCAATCAGTTGTTTAAACATCTCCATCTCAACTTCACCATTGTAAGCATGGTCAAGCTCTAAGTGGTCTAGGTAAAGAATGACCAATCTTATCTCAAGCAACACATACTCATCACAGTAGTATCATTAGTCAGCTTGCTCATTGTGTCTTTCTCATTGCCTATGCTCTACTAGTAATCAATACTAGTTCCAACATATGCAGGATTAATCTCTCTTACCATATTATCCACCTCAGTCAATGACATTCGGTCTTTATCCACAAAATCGTAGTAGCTAATGCTGACATTGATGTACTTGGCCTCTACGTGATGCACATGTCTCCCATGAAACACTTTGATTGTAAAATGGTCAAGTTGTATTGCAACACATGAACTATAAATCCAGCAATTAAACCCCACCAAATGGTCCAACTACTATAATCCAAACATCACTACTAGAAAAAAGCTTTTAGGAGACGGAATTACGTCTCCTAAGCAGAACTTAGGCGACGGAATACGATTTTGTAGCCTAAGTTACCACCTAGGCGACGGAACTGTATTTCGTCGCTTAAGTTCTACTTCGGAGAAGGAAAATATACTTAGGAGACGAAATCAGTTTTATAAAAAAAATTAAAAAAATTATTCACTTAGGTGACAGAAACATATTTCGTCGTTTAAGAAATTTTTAGACGACGGAAAAATTTACTTAGGAGAAGGAATTATTATTATTTTTAAATAAAATTTATTCATTTAGGCGACGGAAATGTATTCCATGGTCTAGGAATCTTTTAGACAACGGAAAAATTTACTTTTCGTCGCCTAAATACGGAAAGTTTTAGCGACACCTTTTTCGCCAAAAATTTCAAAATTTTTTTTTTGAAAGTTTCTTTATCCTCTGCCTCAGTTTTCATTTCTCTATTTGTTTCTTTGAACCTCTTCTCTCTTCTTCAGACTCTCTTCTCTCTCCCTCCTCTCCTCTGCCCTAGTTTCCACGCACAGAGAGACCCTTAGACTCTAGCTTTCCCTCTGCCTCTCCTTCTTATTCGCCACCGTCGCCTCCTCCCTCATCGTTGGCAGCCGTTTTCCCTTTGCCTCTCCTTCTTCTTCCCTTTGCGTCACCTTCTTCTTTGCCACTGTCGCCTCGCCTCTCCTTAGCAGCCATGGAAGGACTAATTTTCCTCCTCCATTGGACTCCGCGCCCATATCGCCACCATAGGACTCCACGCCCATCTCCGCCATCGGACTCCGCGCCCATCTCGCCAAGTTGATCCCTAAACCTGTCCGGATCAGCTCCTCCACCGGCATCGGCCTCTTCCTCGCCTTCATCGGCCTCTTCCTCGCCTTCATCGGCCTCCAGTCCAACCAAGGCATCGGACTCATCGGCTACAGCTCCTCCACCCTCGTCACTATCGGAGCCTGTCCTAGCAAGTCGATCGCCCGCTCACCTTCCCGTTTTGGCCTTGTTGATTTGTGTTTTTGCAGATGACTACAGAGACGATCTCAATTGAAATTGGGTTGCTTGATATTAGTTGTAAGATATTAGGGTTGTTTGGGGTTGATTGTAAGAAGTTGGAGTCAGAGATGGTGTAGGAGGCGGTGAGGATCTGGTGGTGGATGTTGTGGCGGCGATGTCAAATTTTTTTTTTTCAGATTAGCGACGGAATCCAATAATTCCGTCATCTAGGGGAAAACCATCAGCTTGTCAGGAGGGGATAAGCAATAACTCTACCCTAGATTTCTGCTATATATTCAATGATTTGTATTTCATAGCAATAGCTTTATCTAAGGGAGATATGTATAATCACATATTTGTAGCTAATGCAAACAAGTAGGATTAAAACTGATCAGCAATCCCTTAATGTGATTGTTGATCTTCAAGATCTAAATTGATTCTCACTCATGTATATATATTGCTATACTGTATCAAAGAAAAGTAAGTAGGCAATTCATACCAATTGTCTGTCAGTTTTATAATAGCAAGAGTACTGAATTTTGTAATTATAAGATTTTATTTGAATTACTATAGTATCTGATTAAATGATATATATATATATATATATATATATATATATATATAAAAGAAAGGGATAACTCCGTTTGGTCAAAAACCCATCCATTTGGCAATAGCCATCAAAACAACCTTCCGAGGTCAAACTGAAAACGGACTAGCTTTCGTATACAAATCACTGCTCGCAGTTTTGGACTCTAAATCGAAAAAACGATACTGAATTAAACTTATTTGAAATGATACTGACTCAACAAAAATAAAAACACAACCCTAATTCAAAACATCTGTCTTATTGAGCTTTGAGCCTAAGACCACTATGGTATACCTTTACACTCATCATTATATCTGAAGAACTGGCCCAGCCCAATTTCAGCAAAAGGAGAAAGGTAATGGGCTAAAGGCACACTCGAACCAATCACCCTCACACCTAGATTCTGCCAGAAATTGCACACACGAGACCTCAACTGGGGTTTTGCCGCTGTCGTCGCATCCAAGTCAATCTGGTAGCCTCCCTTTCTGGAAGAACATCGTGCTTAGACGAAATATCGACGCCTTGGGACCAAGGAGTTTGGAACAAACCGGAAAAACACCTCCCTTGAAGAAAACCAAGTCCGGTCGGATTCCTTGACCTGGACCTTGTTGAGTCACTGCCGACAAGGTTAGATCAGATGCACTCCAAAGCCGCATACGTCATCGAGTACCACCACCCTTGCGCGACAGCTCTCTTCAACCACCGCCAGACTCACCTCCTCTAAAGAGCAAGCGACCGCTCCAAATGGAGACAACGTCGTTGCTTGCCATAGACAGTACCCAGAGGTCGCAGTCGCTCTTCATACGAAACCCTAGATTTCGGCCTCCAATACTCCTAGAGAAATGGAGCGTATAGCAATTGCATCCGATTAAATGATATTGTGTTGATATATTATTGTGTCACTTGTCTTGGTATATATATGTTACTTAAATTCACATATTGTTGATGAAAAACAAAATTGTTAATATATTTGACAGTAAGAGCCTCATTTCTACTGTTAATATAAAAATTAAGTGAACGGACCGTGGGCGAGTGTGGCGGACATTTCTTTTTTAAGATTAAAAATGAGACTTGTTCTTTATATTGTGTTAATATCGTTTAATCTTTTATTATTTATTTTTAAAAAATTAAAAAAATAAAAAGCCTCATTTCCTGTTATCTATAGATAGGGGTCGGCCCTGGTTTCTAACATATCATTTACTTTCGTACTATTACAAAATATTTTATTCATGGGGAGTGCTACGTTCAAACGCAGCTGAGTGTGGATTAACCACACTCAACCACGTGGCATCCGCTTCATGTCTTTCGAGATCGGCTCCGCCGCCGCGTCCTCCTCTTTTGGCCCCCTCTTCGCGACCCTATCGTGTTTGGTGTCCCAGTCCCCGGTGGCATAAGCTTCGAGGACGAGGAGCCACTACTAGACGAGCTCGGTATCCACCCAGATCAAATATGGAGAAAGACTTGGTCGATCCTCAATCCCTTCCGAGCCAACCCAGCCGTCCATAAGGACACGAAACTTTCCGGCTCGATCCTCCTCTACATGTCCCTTTATTCATTACCTTTGAGGTGTATGAGTCATAATTAATTATTTTTTGTCTATCCACCTACAGGTACTCCATCAAGATGATGTTAACTTGATATAGATATCACATTTTAGCTATTTCCCATAGAACCTATAAAAAAAATTCAAATCAATAGCAACAGCTGCACAACAATATATATATATATATATATATATATATATTTATGCTAGCTGCACAACAAGTTGATCATCGATTTCTTACAGAAAACCCGAAAGTCTCATAGCAAAAACCAGAATTCAAGCAAGCTAGATGCGTGCTTGATAACAAGGACTAGCCAAGTAATTCCATTTGATGGAGCTCAGAAATGCCTTTTGTTGCAAGCTAGCAAAGCGAAAGGCAAAGCCCTGCTAAACCATGTTCTCAAAATAAATTGTGATACATATCTCAGTGACAGCTAAAGTTTGTCTTTGACATCTCTATCTCTGGGCTCTCCCTTATGAAAAAGGCATTCTAGTGTGGCCGGGTCACTGTTTTAAAGCCATGCGCCATCAATTTATTTCGATGGACAACAACACTGCCTGTATTGATGTCGACTGTGACCATATGTGCGATCTGTTGTGGAATCTTTTTTACCAGTCAAACATGATTCGATCGATCTTTCAATCCAAATAAGATTACCACAAAATAATCCTCCTTTTCGGCTCGAGGTTGCACCATTCATTTGGATTTAGGTTTACATGAATTTAAAAAAATAAATAAATAAATAAATAAACTGAAGGACAAGAAAACAGCAAAATCCACTTTTCTTAGCTTCCAAATCACTCCACCATCAAGCCTTAATTTTGATCAAGTTTGATCAAGAATTTTCTCAACTCTCTAACCAACCGAATCCACCTTTTTTGAGCTGATCGATTCCACATATCTCATTCTTGAATCGTTAGTATCATGAGTGACTCGTCTTAACTTTCCTACGTTGCTCTCATACCAGTTTTTGTGCAATAAACTCCGTGACTACAGCCTAGTAGACTACTATGATTTTTTTGTGCAATAAGCACCATATATTGTCCTCTCTTAATCATCTTGAACAAGCAATAATAGAAGTGTTTATGCACAATAATTATTTCAAAGCAGTTCGATCATTATCAAATTACTCATTTAGCTCAATATCATTTAGTACAATAACATCAGTCTCCCCTATGTAAGAGTATGAGATCATGAGGATAAACTCATTTTTGCATTTAGTTTATTTGTATGATAAAAAAAAATCACGCACTTACATTTCCTTTTTTCAATCATGGACCTTGTTATTCTACATTGTTGATTTTCAGCAAGCCACACACAACCCTGCCTAGCTGGAATATATCTTTAACCTTGTTGGGTACGTCTATAATTGAATTAATGTTGGATTTGCCAGCCCCATGCCAGAGACTCAAACACTTAGAAATCATTCGAACAATCGATCGAACATCCTAAATCGTTAATAACCACGTACTGTACATACATATCACACACACAACCCTAGCCCTCAATATTCAATAAACATTTGGAGATGGGTAGCTAATTGGTGGTCCATATTCTTTAAGTACGTAGTTGATAAATTTTTGCAGTGTCACTCGTCCTTTAACTTATTTCTGACACAGTGACACCATGAAGAACATCGATAGGTGCAATGTACTCCGTCGGGTTTTTATACAAAACAAAACGCAAGGTACCCAGTGCTACTAGATGGCCATTACAGTATTATCCATCGACTGCAATCAAGTAATGCAGTAAACTGAGAACGCAATTTGAACGTGGGGGCTGAAAATGAATGAATGCTAAAGAAGAGTAGTAGCAGCAGCACTGCTAGGGTAAACTTGGCTTGGCAGATTGTGTGAAAAGAGTGAAGGGTAGTCATTGAATTGCATTGAGCAGAGTCAGACACCAAATCTGTTTGTATTGCTGGATGCCTGGATCCCGATGATATCAGTGACCCTTAAATAGCTCTGTAGCTATATAACGATCGCAGCTGATGAAGCTATCAGAGAGAGACAGAGAGAGATGCAGAACAAAACAAACACGTACAGTAGTGAGGGGATTGAGAGAGATAGAGTAGACAGACATTTAAACCATATCGGATCACGAGCTCTGTGCGGTGGCTTTCAACTTTTATAACTATATATGCGTGCAGACATGAAACGAAGAAAGGGTAAAAGGATGATTCAATTAATAATCATATCGATCTCTTGCTGCTGCCGCCTGTTTCTTTCCTATGCCGTTGTCCATCTCTCTCTCTCTCTCTCTCTCTCTCTCTCTCTCTCTCTCTCTCTCTCTCTCTCTCTCTCTCTCTCTCTCTCTCTCTCTCTCTCTCTCTCTCTCTCTCTCTCTCTCTCTCTCTCTCTTCTTGCATGCATATGGCTATATATGGAGATTGCCGGTAGCCAGATTTGGGGTCTTTACTTCAAAATGGAGATGTTTTTGTAGTAACAAATGAAAGGAAAATCGGTAACAGTAGTAATCTGCACACTTGGTTCTGAAATAAATACTGGGTTCTGATCGATCTGATGGTAAACCAGACGGCAACATTGTATTATTGCGCACTGCTTGTGACTTGTGAGTAGTGTACTTCAAATAGCAAGCACACTTTTGTGCTTGTTACGATTTATAGTTGTTAAAGCTATGTATAGCGATGCCTACAATTCATAGAGAGTAAACGAATTAGTTTCTGGTGGTCTGCATAATCTTACCCTAGCTATTTAGGAGCGAGGGGATCATTGGTTCGGCCACAATAACTCTGATTTCATGTGTTGGTTAATTTCAAATCACTAAATGCTTCTCAACGTTGACGAACTATTTGAGTTGGCAGAACTAAGCCCTAAACTATGAGAAAAAACGGAACCCTAACCCTAACCCTAAATAACAAAATTAAGCCATGTGACATAGGCAGGAGCTTATAATAATTTGGCATGAAATCTATCATATGAGTTAGGTCAGCATGATTCAATTGTGTCCTTTTCCTTCTTTACAATTCATATTGCTATGTTTTGCTTTCATGATTTGCAATGCCTTATCCACCCTTTTGTCTTCCTCAATTATTCATGCCTGCACTTTATGCATATGATTCTGGCGAGAGCCACTGCTCATGAAAAGACTTGTAGCGAGCACGGGCATCACTTTTTCCAACTTGTAGGAAAACCAAAACAAGTCCAACTGCTGCAATCTCATACCTTTCATTACCACTTGACCAAATTGTTAATCGGAAGGAGATAGCTGTATCATATATATATATATATATATATATATATATATATATATATATATATATATATATAATCGAATGCTTTAATATGCTCCATATATATGTATGTTGTTTGCCAAGATGGAAAACTACTCATTTCCACGTGTTAGAACCAAATGACATAGGCGGCAAAGAGAGACTGGATCGAGGCCTTTCATATATTATGTGCTCGAGAAAAGAGAGCAAGTCCCTATATTAATTTGGATCCCATCCCAATCAGAAGGAATTAATGTAGGCATCTCAATCATCTATCTCACTGTTGTGATTGTGTATGGATTGTAGGGGAGGCTTTTACATCAATATGATTCCCAAGTTTGGTGTTGTATAAAAAAACTGGGGGAGTATTGCAGCTCACTGCTGCTTCTTTAGAGGCAAAGTTTTTAAGCTATACTAGCAGTACTCTAGATCGATGCAGCTCACTGTGAACAGTAAAGGCTAGCTCTACAGTCCTAGTTATAAGTCACCCTCCTATATGTTTTCACTAAAATTATACTCGCGCTAAGGTGCGGTGTATATATTTACAGTGTGTTTAGATGATGATGAATTTCTTAGAATTTAATAAAAAGTAAGGAATTTTCAATTTTTTAGAACGGTTTATCTCGTTTGGATACTTATCTTGTGGAATTAGCAATTTTCACGGGAAAATAATCGTCGAATTTGGGAGCTTAAATTTCCGATTTGAATTCCTCACAAAATAAGCGTTATTTGTCAATTCTCTTAACTAAGTTTAGTCTGAAAACAAATTATTGTTATTTTAAAACTCTACATCATGAAATCCAAACAATGGAATTTTCAATTAATAAGATTTAAATTCATAGAATTGTACGTAATTCCCATGATTTTGAAATTTCTATGACCATTAAAATTATTTTATCTAAAAACAACATTATGAAGCTAGTCAATGTGTTAATTGATTGATGAAAATATTTCTGATATGTACTTCATAGAATGTTATACATGCAAATTTCACACAACTGTTATACTGATTATATATCTAGTGTTAATGACAATATTTTGGTTTTCTAAAAATAACAGGGGTAAAATAATCAGTATATTGTCTATAAACAGTTAATCAAGATTTAGTATTTATATAAATATAAATTGCCAGCCATGTTCTCGATCTTCTACGTCACACTAAAAAGGTGTATTATATACTCTTGCATCATGCAATTAACAGGAGAATCAACCATTAATCATATTAAAGAATTTCGAATTCAATAAGTACTGTAACCTCTTATTTCCGCTACTAATTCAAAAATTCTTCCTTTCATAGAGTGAAATATCAATGTGGCATCGTCACAGCCACAAGCTCAATACTGTGTTTGACTAACTGTTTTCTCTCTCCATTAACGTCAAAACATTACTTCCATTCTAAAAATATTAAAAAAAACCATGATCTAGGTTTACTTTACTTTTCTCTCTCCCTTTTGCATAACTCTCTCTCTGTTTCATATTAGATTTGACGGATTGTGGGTGAATGATTGAATTTGGTGTGATCTGAACAACAATTGTCGTTCTAATCTAACTTTCACTACCAGAAAAAAGGCTTTAGCCGACGAAAAATAAAAAATCAGGCTGACGAATTATTTTTTCGTCGGCTAAAATGGACTTTAGCCGACAAATTTTTTTCGTCGGCTAATTTAAAATTTTCGTCGGCTATGGTCAACTTTAGCCGACGAAATTAATATTTCGTCGGCTGAATAATTTTTTTCGTCGGCTATAGTCTGTGAACTTTAGCCGACGAAATTTTTAAAAGTTTAGCCGACGAAATTTTTAAAAGTTTAGCAGACGAACTTTTTAAAGTTTAGCCGATGAAATTTTTAAAATTTAGCCGACGAAAAAATATAATTTCGTCGGCTAAAGTGCCTTATATTTGCAGACTTTAGCCGACGAAAAAAAAACCAGGCCGACTAATCAATTTTTCGTCGGCTAAAATATAATTTAGCCAACGATGGAAAATTTCGTCGGCTATAGTCATCTTTAGCCGACGACTTTAAACTTTCTTTAACCGACAAAATTTTAATTTCATCGGCTAAAGATGACTATAGCCGACGAAAATATAATTTCGTCGGCTAAAGATGACAGGAAGTTAGTATAGTTTACTAATATCGTCTGTTTTTTTAATGTATTTTTTCCTTTAGCCGACGAAATACACTATAATTCGTCGGCTAAGATGGTTTTTGCCGACGAATAACCTAATATTTCGTCGGCTATAGTTATTTTTTAATTACATACTATAGCTGACGAATACGTTAGGGTATTCGTCGGCTAAACCCTAAAATTTTTCTATTACCTACTATAGCCCTATATTCGGTGGTTATTTTGTGTAAAATTTTTTACGACTTGTTGCGTGTCATCGGTTTAAAACTATTTTCAGTTGGAGGTCCGGCCAAAATACGTAATTTAGACGGTCGAACGACCTTTTACGTGCGTTTAGGGGTTTGACTTACGAGATTGACCGTCCGGATCGAGCCCTTATTCTTTTCGGATCAAGTTGAATTTTTTTCCCATACATGTATTTTATCATGATGGTCAGATCTGACGGTCGGATTTCTGTTTCTCAAGTTTGATCATCACAATCACAACATGCATACTAATGTTGTATAACTTGTTTACCAAGTGTTATCTAAATGTTCCGTTTCAAAAACAAACTATACGTAAAACCTTCAAACGCCAAAAAGTCATGAAATAAGATATGACGAGAATGTTGAAATACATCCACGGTTGAAAAATCACACTATTCCGGTAAATATTCGGTGCCGATAGTTGTGGTTAATGCAATTTTTCATTTCCCACCCTATGAGTAGCCCTATATTCGGTGGTTATTTTGCATAAAGCCACCGGAGACCGTCACACTTGTCCCAAAAGCTTCGCCGTCGTCTCTACTTCATTGCTGGATAGGTGGTGCATCGAGTGACACCGCTGTGAGGGATAAATCGAGCTCCAAAACTCCGTCGGTTCGGATTTGGTGTCGATCGAATTTCTCCTTCCTTAGATCACCATTTGGTGAGTTCTATATATGGATAAGTTGAGTTTGATTAGTACTACGTTCCTCTAGAATTTGGTAGCTCGATTCGGTGTGTGTGAAGAGAATCGAAGATTTGAAGTTTTTAGAATTTAAAATTGGGGATTTTTATATTTTCAGTCGATTGACCTGTTTAGGCTTAGAATTGAGCTTCGACTTCTTCTAGAAAGTTGTTCGAAATGTTGAGAGGAAGATTCTGTCAAATTTTGGTCGTGATTGGAGGTGGCCGAAAGTTTCTGCAGTTTTTTTTTTCAAAACCCAGCAACTTTAGCCGACGATATTTAAACACTATATTCGTCGGCTATAGTATTTTTTAATTTTTTTATAAGGTTTAACCGACGAATTATGGCATGTTTCGTCGGCTATAGTTATTTTTTAAATTTTTTTATAAGGTTTAGCCGACGAATTATGGCATGTTTCGTTGGCTATAGTTGTTTTTTAATTTTTTTATAAGGTTTAGCTGACAAAATATTTTATTTTTCGTCGGCAATAGTATTTTTTAATTATTTATTACACACTTCAGCCGACGAAATATACTAAATTTCGTCGGGTATAGTTATTTATTTATTTCGTCGGCTAAAGTCTGGAAAAAAAACCGACGACATGTTTTTCGTCGGCCAACTGTGGGACTATAGCCGACGAAAAAAAAATTTCGTCGGCTAAAGTCATCACAGACGATCTTTTCCCGACGACACTAGAGCCGACGAAGGCTCGTCGGCTAAGGTCTTAGCCGATGAATTTTTTTAACAGGCCGACGAAAATTCTTCGTCGGTTAAAGTGCTTGTCCTGGTAGTGTTTTTGCTCTAATTCACAGATCAAAAGTCATCCGAATCGTCACCATAATGCACTTAGGGCTAGTTTAGGATTGCTGTGATTTTTTGTAAAAATTGTTTCTGCTGTATTGTGAATATAATCAGCTGTGAATTAAAACAGTTTTATGTTTGGTGTTGTCAAGACATAAAATATTATTTTTCAGTGTTTTTATCGAAAATCACTTCTAAAAACAACCTCAAGGCTGCTTCTAAAATATGCTTACACTGACCTATAATTTTCAGAGTTGTTTTTTTTTTTTGTTAATTTACGAAAGACAATAAAATCTGAAAGTTAGATAAAAGCTTTTTTTTTAAAAAAAAGAATCTGTACCAAATTAGGCCTTAATCAAGAGTACCAACCGATCAATTCCAAACATTAAAAGCTGTGATCCTTAGTCGAAAGTTAACTAACTGTTTGTTTCAGCAAGATCCCGCAAGCTTTGCAGAAGCACGGTGGAACATGAATATGAACAAGGACAATATTTATAGTGGTTCACCATGACATCGGAGGGCACGGCTACGTCCACTTAAGATTCTACTATCATGGCCAATTGGCCTTTGGTTTTACAAGAGTTTCCATCCCGCGCGGGGTACAAGAGGAACCATCCCGCGCGGTCTGGACTAAGGGAGGAATGGGGGAGGATCTATCCCACGAGGTGGAGTACAGTTAATCCACTCTACGGCTCGCGGGGTGGAGTATTATCTTCCTCTTATATCTCACAGGGTGGGCTATTCTATCTCCCTCGCGGGGTGGGCTATTATCTCATCCTATTGTCTTCCAGATCCCTATATCTCGCGGGGTGGGCTTTTATCTCCCTCGCGGGATGGGCTGTTATCTCATCATATTATCTTCCAGATCCCTATATCTAGAGGGGAAGCCTTCCTTTTATAGATAAGGAAGGTTCCCTTTTACATTATATTTCTGATGTGGGACAGAATGCATATAACTTCTATCATGGTGCCTTCTTGTGGAACTTGGAAGAGCACCTTCCCGTTGCTGCATTGATGATCTTTCTCCATGGCGAGGTGGGCGGGATGTCTGTCTACAAGTTCCATGACTGGTTTATGGGCGGAGGAGGTAGTTTACTGACTACCGACTGCAAGTCCCCCCAAGTTCCTGCTCAAGACATGTCTTGAGTGGGGACTTAACATATAAATTGCCAATAGATCAGCTATTTATCAACAGGCACCCGCGAGCGGAGGAATCGGCCTCGCGCAGAAGGGTTGACACTCGGGCGAGCTGGCGAGCTGAGTCCGCTGGCGCGAACTGAGGAGTTCGCTCCGCGTGCAAGAACCACGCGCGAGCTATGGAGTTCGCCTCGCGAACATGTATACACACCAGCTGAATCAGTTCGCCTCGCGGACAAGGCATCGCACGAGCTGTGTTCGCTCCGCCTGCCTTAATACCCCGCGAGCAGTGGAGTTCGCCTCGCGGACATGCCATACACGCGAGCTGAACAGTTCGCTCCGCGTGCCAGGACTATCCCGCGAGCTGTGGAGATCGCCTATGACTCGGCGGGGCGAGGATTGGTGTACCTTCACAATGAACAAATGATTGACACAATTATGGGGCTAACCAAGTACGGATATGGCACAATAATTATCGAAAAGCAACACGGTTCATGCATTTTAGCTCGTGTATACTTCTCGTTGGATCTTGCTCGGGTATAAGAATCTCATGAAAAAGTATGTTTCTTCCCATTAGTTCTTATCCGGGAATCGAGATTCTCCTAAGCAGTTGTTGCATGCTTTCTCCCGGTGACACTTATCTGGGACTCACAAATATGAATGGACAATAGTGATCATAGACCATGTTATATAGTTCGTACGTGAAGCATGCTTTGTACTTTCATAAGAGGCAATTAAATGGACTTATCTGTGGAAAGAGCTGCCGCATGGGTGGACATGCACTCGGGCGAGCGAAGGAGTTCGCTCTAAAAAAGGCTTACACACGGGCGAGCTGAAACCGCTCGCGCGAACAAGGAGTACACGCGGGCTGTGGCGTCCGCCACGCCCATGAAGGCTGACACACGGGCGAGCTGACAAGTGCGCTCTGCGAGCGGTGTGGTTCGCTCGCACCCTGACTACCGCGCGAGCTGGTCGGTTCGCTCCACTTGAAATACTTTCACGCGGACTGAGGAGTTCTCTCAGCGTACAATGAGTGCACGCGAGCTGTGGTGTCCGCCTAGCCCAAGAAGGTTGACACTTGGGTGAGCTCAGGCCCCTCGCGCGAACTGAGCCCAGTCCCCAAAGTTTGGACTCATGATGTGTTTTATCACGTCTTATTTTTGATGGACAAAGGTGGCGAAACTTTTCATATCGTGTGTTTCTGCTCGAGCGCAGGGTATTATCCCCGCGTGGGTTATCAGGCCACTATTCTTCGTATGAAGGGAATGATATGAACTGTCCAACTCCCACTCTACGGGAGCTGTACAAGGGACTTATTGTTCTCATGGCTCTAGTTGTTTCGCCCATGCTTCCCGTTGGTTCTTGCTCGGGTATAAGAATCTTATGAAACAGTTGTTGCATTCTTTCTCCCGTTAGTTATTATCTGGGAATCAAAATTTTCCTAAGCAGTTGTTGCATGCTTCCTCCCGTTAGTTATTATCTGGGAATCAAAATTTTCCTAAGCAGTTGTTGCATGCTTCCTCCCGTTGACACTTATGCGGGACTCACAATTTTCCTTCTATCTTTTCTTGCATGATCTCATCCCGCTGACTAAATAACCGGGCGGGATTCCCTTGCTGTTGGACTTCCTATCCCGCGGACAAAAGAACTATGGGCGGGTGGCATCAGACATAAGCCGTTGTGGGTCTGCTCTTGGACTGTCCCGCTGACAAAAAGAACCCAGGCGGGCCCCTTGCTGTTGGATTTACTATCCCGCGGACAAAAGAACAACGGGCGGGATTCTGCTTTCGGGGAAATCCCGATGACAAAAATAACCCCAGACGGGTCATCTCGCCTTGCTCCCATGCGGGCTATCTCGCCTCGCATCCTCGCGAGCTATCCCGCCTTGCTTCCTCGCGAGCTACTTTGCCTTACTCAAAGGGAGGTATCTCGCCTCGCTTCCTCGGGAGGTATCCCGCCTTGCTTCCTCGCGAGCTACTTCGCCTTGCTTCCACGCGAGCTATCTCGCCTCGCTTCCATCCTACCTCTCGGGTGGTAGAACAACATGACTTTTTGTAATATTTCCCACAGACGGCGTCAATTGTTTCTGCAAGATCCCGCAGGCTCTGCAGAAGTACAGTGGAACATGAATATGAACAAAGACAATATTTATAGTGGTTCACCATGCTATCGGAGGGCACGGCTATGTCCACTTAAGATTCTACTATCATGGCCAATTGGCCTTTAGTTTTACAAGAGTTTCCATCCCGCGTGGGGTATAAGAGGAATCATCCCGCGCGGTCTAGAGGATTACCTAGAGAGAAGAGAGTACATTCTCAATCTCATTTCTCATCAGGGGTAAAAGTGTCACTTGTGGGTTTAAGCTCATTCTCATCACGATTGGGTCATTCAAGGTCACTCCCAATCACCCACCATGTGTCCACGTAGGTTCCCCTCATCAAACAATCAGACCAAGCCCCAAGTAAGATCAATCTCTTGTTCCAGGAGTTGGGGGACTCCTTAGGGGGTTTACTATGAGACTCGTTCAAAAAATTAAGCCAAGTGTTACCAAACACGAATGCACTTATGCGAACATTTAACAGACGAGCGCTTCTTCTTGCAATTTGCATTAAACTCCCCAACAAATACATTCTCTTTACTTGAGGTCATGGGGGACTTATTGTGGAACTATGTCAAGCGCTCTAGCTAAGCCTTACACATGCATTCTAGCAACATTAAGCTCGCGCTGAGCGCCCCAGGTTCATACACATAGACACACGGTTGTGTGCTAATCCCCGCCTGCTGCACCTATTAATTAATAGAGGCCTTGCCCTCACATGCAAATGTAACCAACTTCATTATCTGTCTCTCTCTCTCTCATTTTAAACGTGAATGGCTTGAGCGTCGGAGGGGGAACGTCCAACTCTGTCATGACTCTCCTCTAACCAATGTTTGCGTCTCGCAGGTTTCAAAGAATCGCCTATGCAGTCAAATCGTCTAGCGATTAGTTAACACTTAACTAATCTAGCTACCCCATATTACACTCTGAAACAAAAGAGGACGGCAATGACCACCTTTATAGCGTACTGACTCCGAAACAGCTAGGGTTTAGAGAGAGTTTTTTTTTAATTGGAAAGCTTTACACAAATTAATACAAACAAGTAAAAGCCTAGATGAAATTAGAATGTTAATGACTAAACTAATTTTTAAGGAAAAGAGAAAATTTTAATAACAGTACACAAAGTATGGATGACTGATAATTAAGGTGAATATAGTTTCTATAATATCATAATGATGTCTGAGGTTAAAACTATGACCCAACTTAAGTACGTATCGTTAGTCTCTCTGTTAGTCTGTTTGTTTTCCGTTATATTTTTGAGGGCAAACTCGTTTTTTTTTATGAATGATACAAGAAAAAACTCATATGCAATTGTGGACACCAAGATTTCTCTCTACACCTATTGATTATCTTCTCCTTCACCATCGATTACCAACCACAAACAAAATTCTTGAGGAAATCTGTTTCTTCCAAAAACAAAACTAAGATTCTCTCAATATGGATGAAATCCGATTTGGTATGTGTTTCTCTTGTCAAAATTATAGGCAGTTTTTAGTTGTTCTTGAAGTCAATCCAGTTCGTGAGGAAGAAAGCAAGAAACTTTCTTGTGTTCATGAATCATGACTTGTTGAGAAAGAGGGAGATATGAAATGGGTTCTAGGTTTTGGATTGACAAATGGAAAATGGAGATGGAGGCCGAAGGGAGGGAGGGAGAGATTAGTTTTTTTTTTGTATAAAAGAGAGATGAGAGGGTAAGAGTACTAAATCACTTTTCTAATAAATAAATAATTACATAATATTGACTTAGTAGCGGTGTATACCTAAATCGAATGGAGTTTGTAACGTCAGACATCATTGTGATATATTACAAAGTATATCCACCTTAATTCTCAGTCACTCATACTTCATGTACTGTTTCAAAATTTTTCTCTACGCAAAATTATATCAAATTTTATCTTATGAGAAAAGGTACTCGGAGCTCCTTTTTCATAAAATGTGACAAGTCCGGGCTCAAACACATTGTCGTGCGACGGGCGAGTACCAAAAGTGTAAAGTGTAGTCGGAGGAGGCACGGTTGTCGTTTATTTTTAGTGAAAACATACATAGCTTTGTAAAACCATAAAGAAATGCAGATAGTAAAGGTACAACAAAAGCTATTAGATATCAGTATCAAAGCAAAGGAGTTTGTGAAAGAGGTAGCCATTGAGAGTCACCTCTCTATAAACCATGGCCCTAATCATGGCCAATTACCATAATACTTTTTAATAACAAGCCTGCTTAAAATGTAACTCCCAAAAGTATGAGAGAGAGAAAGGGGAGGAGAGTCTCTGAACTAGAAGAGTCGGGTTTGAGTTAGACATTTGACTTGTTTGAGTTTTTGGTTTTGATGATCTGGTTTGTTATATATGTGGTTTGTGGGGCTGAGATGACCCTAGATTTTTATTAATATCCTCTGTGAGTCTCTGACCAAGCTCTGCTACCTTTTTTGCAGAGGCATCATCAGAGCTCTTCCCCCATCTCCAAACCTCACACCACTAATTCATTCATTCACTGATTTCTCCCACAACTTTCCCTTGAAACATTCAGGTTTTCCATTGCAAAATTTTGTTGAGTCTCTTCCCTTCCTCTTTACGATTTCAGAGCAACGACAGTTAAATTTTCTACTGTTGTTTTAGATTGGTACCCACAAAGAGAAACATACCCAACTCAGTCTGTATGGTAAGGACCAATGAGTTCAAATTTGTAGAATCGAAACAGGAAACAAATTTCTGGGTTTGTTCTTGCTTCAAAGTGAGGGTTCTGGATTTTACTAGAATAGAGATCATTGGGCTTAGTTAGAGATTGCAATGGCAGAGTTCTTGGGATTAGAGCAGTAGCAGCAGAAACAGGTGTAGCAGAGTATCAGGGTTGTCACAGTTCTGCAGTTGAAGAGCTACAACCAACAACAACAAGAGCTTGAGTAAAAGAAGAGCCAAAGAAAAAAAGCAAAGGGGAAAGCAAAGCAGAAAGTAAAAGCAAAACAAAAAAAAGAGAAAGAGAGCGATTAGGAATCTGGAGCTCCAAAAAAATCATCTGCATCATTCAGTGAGACCTATCCACCAAATTAAAGACCCAACTCCTCAAGAAGGAATCACAGGACCAACACCTAGATTCAAACAACACCCGTTTCCATCATCATCAAAAATATCCAGAACTTGTCCAAAACCCGCATCAAACAACTGCTGAGCTCATAAACACGTCCAACCAAACCCAAGAAACCCAGCAGCAAAATTACAGAACATGCAAAACCAAGAGGGAGAATGGGCATGAAGAGCGTCGGAGGAGAGATTGTGCAAGTCCAAGGAGGTCACATTGTTCGATCCACCGGCCGGAAAGACCGCCACAGCAAGGTGTACACCGCAAAAGGCCCCAGAGACCGCCGTGTCCGGCTGTCAGCTCACACCGCCATCCAATTCTACGATGTTCAAGACCGGCTGGGCTACGATCGGCCCAGTAAAGCCGTGGACTGGCTCATCAAGAAGGCCAAAACCGCCATTGACAAGCTTGCAGAGCTTCCACCTTGGCACCCAACTGGAGTTGCTGCTACTGCTACAGAAGGTGAAGCTCCAAATGGGGCTGGAACCAGTGAGATGGTGATCTCAGCTGAGCAATCTGAGTCATCTGGCTACAATTTCCAGCTGCAGAGACAGATTGGGGACAACACAGATCACAATGACTCAAACTTCATCCCTCAATCTCTAGATTCCGACACCATAGCTGATACCATGAAGTCTTTCTTCCCCACAAGCTCAGCTGCCTCAACCATCAATTTCCAAAGCTACCCATCTGACATAATCTCGAGAACAATCAACCCCAACCAAGACCTCGGCCTCTCTCTCCACTCCTTCCAAGACCAAGGCCTGATTCACCACACCCAGCAATCCCATCAGGACACCACTCACCACCACAATGATCAGATTCAAACCCTCTTCGCCGTGCCGGCCACGGCAGGGTTCGACTCGTCTACCTATCAGAGGATGGTGGCATGGAGCAGTGACACGAGCAGCCATGAAAACAACAACAGAGGGTTGTTCTTCAACAACATGTCGGCTTTGCCGCATCAGCAACAACAGGCACTGATGGGGCAGCAGCAGCAGCATAGCTCGGCTTTTGCTCAGAGGGGTACCCTTCAGTCCAGTTTCACTCCTTCCATTCGTTCTTGGAGTGATGAAATTCAAATGGCTTCACAGAGAACACAGCACTCAATTCACCACTCTTCCATCTTCGGCACCAGGTTCGCCTATGATGGCCTCCCTGTGTTCTGCATTCCAACCACTCGCATCCACGGCGAGGAGGCAGACAACGCCGTCGTTTCGGATCGCCCATCTTCTACTTCCTCTCCCAACTCCAACCACCACTGATCCAAACCAACGTCTTCATTTCCCAGTAAGTACTTGGCTTAATTACACAAATCCAGTTTCTCACACAAAGCATTGAACTTTATGGATTTTGGTGTTGGGTTTTGTAGATTGTACCAACTGAACTGGGTGTCATCAATTTGGAGACAGGAAGAAGAAGAGGGAAGATTCAATCTGGTTTGGACTTGAAACAAACATTCTTTGCTCTTTTGGTTTTTCTACCTAGTATTTAATTCGGGTTCCTCTGGTTATTTTTATATTTGATTTGATGCGACTTTATTGTTTATTAGAGTGGGGTTCTGTTGTTGGCTCAACTTTGGTTTCTATATGTTTTCTGATTACTACTACTGGATCTATGTCACACATGAACCCGATTTTTGCTTATTTTACTGCCTATGATCCATCATCCACTATATATTCTCTGTTTCTTTTCAAGTAGCAGGTTGAACTAGGCTCTTTCATTTTTGGCAATATCTTGTAAAAGAATGCAAATTTGGTCAATGCTTTGCTTCAGCATCACCAATTGGAAACCACAAACAAATCTTCCAACACAAATCCAGTGTAGTTTGTCTATTTGTGTTGGAGCCTCTTGATTAGACTTCACAGTTCGGTTCATTTTCAACTAGTTTTCTGTACTTTACAGGGTGATTCACTGATTGTGGGGTTTACCTTCTCATGTTCAACTACTATTATATGCACAATAGTGAGATTTCTAAGCCTTACCGTGACCTTAGGCCGATTTTGATACAAATCCTGTTGTATTCTTCTTAAGTTTTTAGTAGAGACAATGTGTACGAAAGGGTAATATGACCAATAATTTGGTATGAAGATTACATTTACATGCAAATGAGTTCTGCTGAAATTGAAGAACATACTGCAAAATGAAGGAAGTATGTAGGGAGTTGTAGGGATAAAAAATTGTACCAAGTGATAAAATTAGAAATGTTGGTGATTGTTTGTTGAATGGACTTCATATCACAAGCTTTTGGAACAGATGGGAAGTTAGAACTTAGAAGTTCATAGCTGGAGGTGTGGACTTCACTTCTTTTTCAGCCGTAATCAAATTATACTTCTTATCTTTTTTTTGTAGCCATAATTAACACACAACTAACCATATAAGTATGATACATGTCAATTGAGCTTATAAACCCTGAACCTTGAAAGAAAAGAGAGCAAACTGCATTCTGTATACAAGTTCCGGACCAGAAAAGGAAGAGTATCTTTAGTACACGGCGTGTATCTTCACATACATACATGGATGGTCAGGATTAGAAGAAATAATATAGAAACATGGTGGTCAAACATATGAATTGTTATGAACGGTTAAGATTGTGCCGTGTAAATACACGTCGTGCATACAAGAATTTCCACCAGAAAAGGTCATTTTGAAAATTAAACATCTACAAAAATGTAAAAAGGAAATATTTGAAGGTTATATGGATGTTCAACAACTCAAAAACAAGGGTTATATGGTCCAAAATCGGCCTTGACAATCTAATAGCCATCTGAAAAAAAAAATATTAAAAAAAAAACCCCTCTACCTTTAGGATTAATACCTCGTTGTAATCAGTCTCTCAGCAGCAGCAGAACACAGAAGAGAAGTCTAGTTCAAATTTCCCCTCCACGTAATTACAGAAACTGCAAACCATGCTCTCAGTGACGAACTTGTTGATTCTCTCTCTAGGGCAGTGTTTGAACCCATGAGTGTATTTTTGCCTATGCGCACAACCTGCTTGACAAAATGTCTCACAGGCAGCATTAATTTGAGGTATATCACGTTGAGCTATTTTCCTTTGCTTCCACACACACACACACACACATACCCTATATATGTATTGGATAAGGAGTGATTCTGACATGAAGTTTGAAACTATAGCTTTAAATTTCAATCGAAAGATAGGAAATTAAGCATTTGATGCAAGTGCAACCTGCATTACCAAAAAGGGATCAAACCAATCTTTGCACTTTCATTTTGAGGATTACATATGCTGGTATATTCTTTCCCTTTGTAAAGTTATTAACCTAGTTCAAAGTTCAAACCCAAGTTTTTTAATCCCTCTTGGAATCTTACAATCTGCAATTGCTCTTTCCGTTTGCATAGCCTTTTTGCTATTGAGTTTATAGGTATAAGTTGTGTATTTAATTTGTCAATATTATTTCCTGGTGAATTGATGAACATATGAGTCATGTTGGGTTGTCTTATGTATGGACGAGTAGGATTACCGATAAATATTTCAAAAGATTTTCTCTTCTCAGAATTCTCTGAAAGCTCCTTTACCTTGACTCCGACGTTAATTTTGTTTTATTCTTGATTCTGCCGCTGCATGCTGTATATGAATTGATTGATAGATTTCTCTGATTCGAAGATTACATTTGATTACTAATTCACTTTGAAAGTTTCCATTTTTCCCACAAAAATGAAGGTCATGACTCTTTTATATGAAGGGAATCGTTATGTTTTCTACTCTGCCAGCCATCATATGTTAATTTTTTGGCACATATACTGTCATCAGGCCTAACTGCTTTCTCTCAAACGAGATCTAACTTTGTTTCTTGTTCTGTATAACTAGGCTATGACTTATGCAGTTATGCATAAAGAATCATGATCTGTACTGCAGAACAATGACGGTTGATGGGAATCATAGTATAATGTTTCTAACAGTTCGCTATTTCTGTATGCCTCTTCTTATTAAGGTGGTGTAGATAATGCTTGAGAAAGGGCCCAGAAGTGGAGTCTTGATCATGGGTGCAGCACACTGATCTTCGGAAAAACACTTGGATGGGAGTTTTCAGGAATCACAGGAACTGATGGGAGATTTCATCATGAAATGCCGTATTACACTAGGACTGTACACATTCATCTTCTTCAGTTGCTGATTCCTATATAGTTTCTTGAGGATCTTCTCTTGTTGAATATCAGTACATTCGCGATCCAATTATTATCTATTCTGCGAGTACATCTTGACCCAATAATTTTATATTCTGCAAGTCTATCAGGACTCGGTGGCTAACTTAAGATCGAGTCTAGCTAGAAGGTATATCGAGTGCAATTTATCTTCAATCCACAGAAAGAAACAGACCATAAGTTCTGCACCTTATATTTTAAACTTTATGCTTGTATACTTATTTTTGAGAGTTTCATTAATCAGCAAAATACACTTTCACTACATCTGCTTCTTGTATGAACATGCATGGTTTACAACCAGAGGTTGGATGCTGCTGGTCTAGCTAAGATTGTGCGGCTGTACACAGAGGTATTGCAATTTACTCAGAAAATACAGACCATGGTGGTTTGGGAGCTAAACTTACACAAATAAGGTTTTCCATTTCTTCTCAGTTTTTCTTGTCTTTTTAATTTTCCAGTATATTAGTCTTGGTCTACAGTCTACTCCTGAAGCAGTCCTACCATCTTTTTCCTGTTCATAACAGTCAACAGTGCACCAATTTTCTTGTGAGATGCATTACTAAGTGGAAGTTCAATAAATTATTGGGATCCCTCTTCAGAATGAAGTCAAAAAATTTCTCTGGAACTGGTATGTTGGATTCTCTCTTCATTTTCCGGTATACAGATTTTCACCTCTAGAGTGATGATGGAGAATGATCAAATCTGGGCTGACTACAAAGGGGACAATGGGTATAGTAAATGGCGGACAGGTTAGTCATAAGCTATCTCCTACTTTCGAATAATTCAATAGGAAAATGAAGATTTCACTCCACTTGTACTATTCCTAGATTCCTACAACATGAGGAAAATGAAGTAGGGGAAAGTGAAGACAGAAATCAAATTCTGTGTGCTGGAATCTGATAATTAGTGTTTTACATCTCTTTTGTGCTTATTAAATTATGCCGCTTATAGGATTAATATATATATATACACACACACACATTTTCCATACAGAATAATGTAATATGGTTCCATTTTCTCTAATTATGCAGTTTTCTAGAACTAGGTGCATTCATTCTCTCTAAATGAGTGGCTATGCAACCCATCAGTGTAGAACAGTAGAAGTGGCACAGTCTTCTCGCTCCCTTCTGTTTTAGGTATGTGCATTATATCATTTGTTTCTTTATCATATGAATGTCAAAATTAGTGCCAAGTTTAATCAAATAAATCTCTTTGAAAATGCCTTTCTTATTCAATCACCCTTCCGGCCTTCCCTTCTGCTCTTGTAGCTGTTGCGGTGCATAAAAGTATTCTGGCTTTCTGAAATTCATCTTGTTTAACATTTTCTTAGAGTTCCAAGAATTTGGATTCCTTGGCCAGCCTAGCTCTTCTGGTCAGGCCTCTGTCTTAAAGAAATGCTTTGCTATTTTCTGCTTTCTCTGGTCAAGATTTAAGTTATGAGAAATCTCTTCACTTAGTGCCAGCTAGTATTTTTGGTGCTGCAGATATTAGCAGAATTTCGGGACCTCGATTCACTACTAATACGAGGTTTAGAACAGAGATTATGTGTTCTTACATGTATCCACAACTTGTTTGCATGGGATGAAAATTCCAATGGCGAATCTCTAAGAAGCATCTTGCAAGGCTTACAAGTTATGGAACGAAATCACCTGTACCGGATTTCCCTGTACCAAACTTGTGCCAACAATAAATAAGTGACACGTGGAGGTTCCCTCAACAAAACTTAACTGGACTCTAACTCTGTTAACATCGATTGTTTTTAGTTTTTTTTTTTTATCTTTATGAAAGAAAAAGAGATGGCAGTGATATCGTAGTTCCTATGCCGTTCCTTCTTCCTTGTTCAATCAAGAAATCCAATTAGATCAGACACAATCAAATCAAAAACAATCAGATCTTAACCAGGTATCTCAACCCATTTACTGGCGACTAGGATCCAACTCTTTCGCCGTTTTCCAGCTATATCTTCGCGTCAGACTAGTCACCAGTGATTGAAGCTTCGTCTCGGACGTGTGCTTTTGTGGATAGAATTTCGTGCTTGCTCGAATTCAGTTTTTGGTAATGATTAGGACTCTAGCTGAGATTTGATCAAGTAAAAACGTTTAAATTTGCAGGAGTTAAGATTTGAGGCTGAAAAAAGAGGAAGTCAATTGGGAAAATTTTGTTTCCATTCTTGAAGAGAGTATATTTTGGGGCTTTGTTTGAGTTAAGATTAAATTGTGGGTTAGCTGGTTTTGATCAAAGGTTCCGAGAGCTAGGCAATAGACTTGGTTGAATTTGGAAAGAGATAAGGAAAAGATGGAGAGGATTCTCGATCAAGGCTTCTGCTGGAACATATGGGTGGAGAAGGAAGAAGAAAAGGATCAAAAGAGAAAATGAAAAAATAAAAATAAAATGAAAGATAATCAAAACTAACTGAGTTAGACTCTTGTTAAATTTTGTTAAGTAAAACTCCACATGTCATTTTCTTATTGTTGGCACAAGGTTGGCACTGGAAAATCCGGTACATGTTTCGTTCCACAAGTTATATATGGGTTGCAGAAGATGAATCAAATCACTGTTGAATAAACTTTTCTCTGATTGGACCATGGATGCAAGTTTAATGGGAAGTTGACTTTGCACATATAAACACATCAACTTGTCTCTCTCAGGTGATGTGGGACGTAACACCAGCTAGTTTGCCAGTGCCTTCAGCACCCATCCAGTCAGGTCACCACAATCAAACTACACTCAATCTTCGCTCCCAACCATTGAAGCATGAAGTGTTTTTATTATGGAAACTTGACTAGGCGGGTGCTGAAAGCACCGGCAAGCTCACAGGTGCATACGTCCCACATCGCCTAAGGGAGACAAATTGTTGTACTTATATATGCAGAGTGAGACGTGTTTTGGGGTGAAACCTCAAGAAAAAAACTGTGAGAGCCGATGGGCCCAAAACGGATAATATCTCAAATGTGTGAACTGAGTTGTTACATATGGTAGAAGAACATGTCCTTGGTTATAAGTGTGTCGACGAGGACATCATGCCCCTAAGAGGGTGGATTGTGGTAACCTAAATGGGCGGGTGTTGAAGGCACTGGTAGGGTAGTATGTGCATGTGTCCAAGTCGCCCAAATGAGACAAGTTGTCATGCTTATATGTGTAGAGTCAGCTTACTTTAAGATGCGTTTTGAAGTGAAACATCAAAAACACAACCATGAGGGCCATTACTTTTATTTTTGGTCTCTGTAATTTAGGATTACACATTCCACAATAAAAATGATCTTGTGAATAGAAATCTATCATAAAATAAATAATAATAATAACATAAAATGTCATATATAAAATACTACAGGCTACTAGCGGCAAAGCAGCGGCGTGGTCACGTGGATCACAAGCACACTAGTTCGTATACACGAAAGTGGCATAAGAAGGAAGAATTAAAGTTGGCGAGGGGATTAATAATATTTGACCAAGAAGGTCTCCGTGCTTGACTCAGAACCAAGCATCAAGCAATATCATAGCATTTTTCATATAATCAAGTCAAAGTAGTAATCGTTTCCTCATATGAAAACCTAAGAAGTGCTTGTACTACCCCCGCTTTTACGTTATACGTATCCAACTCTATCTCCCAGCTGGCTTTACGTTTGAAACTGCAAGCTAGCTGGCCAGGACTGCAAGTATCATTCTACCGCTATTTTCAACGAAATTTAGTAACGATGAAGAAATTGGTGCACCTTTAACTTCAAATTTGTCGACTATTTGTGGTATATTTTATCATTCGCCGTGGTTGTTCTTCCATTGAGGCCGGCCGGCCGGAAGTATGTAAATTCTAGACCATCGTCTATTTCTTCCTGTTTTATAGTTTGGGTAGGTTACCCATACATATGTATATCAAATCATCCATGAATAATATTTTGACATGCAGAGCTTAGCATAGAATTGAACTAATTAATATAATTAGTCCCGTAATTAGGTCATAGTTTCATACCTTGTATTATATATTTTTGGGGTTTGGTATTGTTTCTCTCTTATAAATATGTATATATTTCTGACTAGCCAAAGGAAAGGGCAATTGAATCTTAGGCTTCCTTTGCCGCCTTCTACCAACCCTCCATGAGAGCTTGTGTTCATTGCTTTCACCATTTTTTTATGGAGAAAAGAATTAAAAGAAAGACTAGCTAATAAATCAAAGTGATCGGAAAAATGAGTAGTCTATAACCGTTTGAATGATAGTGTCGATATATATATATCGTTTTCCGTATCTTGCTGATGTCCCAAAGTCCACCAAAAACTTCAATATTCACAAAGATCTGCGTGCGACGGTTCAATTGGATCTTGCAAAACGTGTGGAAGGAGGTTAGCTAGGTACGTAGCTAGCTGGGAAATGATCTCTCATAACAGAGCGAATCCTCCAGGCACATTACATTTGTGATCATATTAGTCAACAAGCAGTTATTTAGAGGCACCTTCTACCATTTTTGATTGGCGATATCTTAGCATTTTCCCAGCTTATTCTAAGAACTAATAATTAACCAAGCAATTCAGAAGAAACATGGAAAGAATTTACATGTAGCAGTATGGTGAATGGGGAGGAAAGAATAATTGAACAAGTCAACATTCAACAGTCAACCATCTTGAGATTAAAGAGACTGTAAACTTTAGTTTGTTTCTGTCTCTTGTTTTCTCCAAAACAACTCAAAATGTTCGTCCCTAACCCTTTTAGCAAGTTCACACTAGATTAAATACCAAAACCAATACAAGATCCAAGGCTTCAGCCACATAAAAACAAATGTTTCTAGTTTTGTTTCTCACTTCCCTCATAAGCCACATCTCCCTCATCAGAGAGAAAGAGAGAGAAGCTATAGTTTGAGCTGAGTCTGAGACACCAAAGAACCGGACATGTCTTCTTCCTCTCACACAGATCTGATTATGCGCCTTCTCGACGAACCCGATGATCTTCCTCAGATGTGGCCTGAAAAGAACCCGTATGACTTGAACGGCAAGATCATGCTCATCGCCATCATTTCATTATCTGTCGTGGTTGTGCTTGTGATACTACTTCACACCTACGCAAGATGCGTCCTCAGACGCCAGTCACTTCGCCGAGCTGCCGCCCTACGCCGCCTGGGTTCGACTGTTGCCCATGTCCACTCTTCCGCCGAGCCACCCAAGACCGGCCTCAAGCCCTCCGTCATCGCAGCCTTGCCCGTCTTTGTATACGGTGAGGGACGTCATGAAGGCGATGCTGACGTCGAGTGCGCCTTCTGTCTGAGCATGTTGGAGGATGAAGAAATGGCGAGGTTGCTTCCCAATTGTAAGCACAGCTTCCATGCAGAGTGCATAGACACGTGGCTGAACTCACACACAACGTGCCCTATCTGCCGGACGGAGGCGGAGCCCCGTATGGATCTCCAGCCAGAGCCAAGAGAAGGTCCTGTGGCCGGCGCAGCACCGACGGCTCCGCCGTTGGAGCGGGTTAATTCCATGTTATCATGTGCCGCGGAAGGGACGTCGGAAGATGGTAAAGCAGTAAATAGTGGTTCCATTTCGAGGTTGAGTTGTTCTTTCAGGAGAATGCTTAGTAGAGATAGATCTTCGAGAAGGGTTCAATCTTCTGTTCAAGAAGATGGTTTTGAAGATTTAGAGAGACAGTGACAGTGAATTTGATTCGCTATGGCCTATGGGTGAGATTAAAGTGCAATTTTGCTATATATACTTTCATGAAAATATTATTGTAATTTTTGTTAAATGTTCGTATGTGTGTATATCACATAATATAAATATGGAAAATGTTTCTAGGCCTTAATAAGGCCTAGGATTTATGGCCTTAATCCTAGGTGGCATGCCAAATCACTTATTCACATCATCAAATAAAAACAATCATGCTATGTCATTTTTAGGTAAAAATATAATCTTATACTTTTATATCCAATGACTCTAGATTATTTTTTTCATATCCAATGCCTTTAGATTGTTTTGTTTTTATTCTATAACAAAATGTTTTTAAGCCATTTTTTTCATTATTCATGCTTAAATTTAAAATATTAAATATATATATATATACATATATATATATATATATATAATTATACTCAGTTTGAAAATATGAACTCATTTGAATTTATATATATATATATATATTTGTTTTCAAAAAATATATATATATATATATATACACACACATACATAATTTTTTCAAGGAGAAAATTATACATATATATATATATCTATATATTTTTCCAAAAAATATTTATATATAGCTCATCCAATATAAATTCGATAGAGATCTTATTTTTTTTATTTCATTTTTAAAGTTCAATGGTGAATTATATATATATATAGTAAAAAGAAAAAATAATGGTGAATTATGAAATCAAAAACTATTTGATTCACAAAGATAATTTTTTTTATTAATATCGTAATTGTGGCCCTAAATGTAATGAATTATTATAATATTTGACTATATAAAGAAATGCATTTAATTTAGTTCATGTAAGGTAACAAAATCAACTATATAAAAATGGTAACTAAATCAACTTGATGAAAATAAACAATAATTATTCGAATTGATGCATGAAATATAGGGATTGAATAAGTAAGAAGCTAATGAATCAATGAATTGATGGTGTTTTGGTTTTAGATAGATCGTTATCAATAAATTATGGTATATAACTATATATGTCTGTATGTATTAAGATACATTTAATTTAGTTCATGTAAGGTAACTAAATCAACTACATAAAAATGGTAACTAAATCATCTTGATGAAAATAAACAATATTTGGTATAATTATTCGTTAATTTGGTGTGATTATTAATTAGATAGTTATGAATAAATTATATTTGGTATAGGGTATCTATATAGGCATGTCCGTATTTATAAGAGGATATGCAAACATTCCATATTAGTATACATATTGCCATCTATAGACAAATCTTCCTTATTAATCAGAAAAATCAAACCATAAATTAAATTTGCAAAATAGAAAGAAAATATATTATACACATTTATACCGCTACCTCACGAAATATTGTGATGGACTTCAGCATTAGATTTTTTTTGGCAAGAGATGAATTTCATTGAATAGGTATGAGATATAGTGATTGGATAAGTATGTTAAGTGTTAAGAGTGAAGTGTACTTCATTTAATGAATCAAATTTTTAAAATAGAAGTCATCATCCATATTAACATAAACTAATACACTGTTCTACACAAATAAATACGTACTAAGTATCCAATGATGATTTCAATAACATTGAAAAAAGAAGCTAGCCATCATTGATATAACGATTTGAAGTCAGGAACATATCTTATAGTACCGGTACCTCATGAAATATTGTGATGGACTTCAGCATGAGATTTTTTTGGCAAGAGATGAACTTCATTGAATAGGTATATAGGTATGAGATATAGTGATTGCATATGTTAAGTGTGAAGCGTACTTCATTTAATGAATAAATTTCTGAAATAGAAATCATCATCCACATTAATATAAACTAATATACTGTTCTACACAAATAAATACATACTAGGTATCCAATGATGATTTCAATAACATTGAAAAAAAGAACCTAGCCATCATTGATATAGCGATTTGAAGTCAGGAACATATCTTATAGTAACAAACAAGTATTAAGTAGTCAATAATGAACTAATAATGTTCTTTTGGAACTTTTTCCTAGTAGAATATTCATATTAAAATAAAATTAGTCATTGTTCACATTGAAATTCAAAGTCATAAACATGTCACATAGTAACAAATAAGTTACAAGTACCAATAATAATCTAGTAATGTTCACTTGGAACTTTTCCCAAATAGCATGTTCACATTGAACTTCACATTGAAATAAAAGACATTATTTACATTAAAATTTGAAGTCGTTGTTCACATTGAAATTTAAAGTCCTAAACATGTCTTATAATAACAAATAAGTTATAAATAACAGATAATAAACTAGTAATTTTCACTTGGAATCTTTCCATAATGACACATTCAGATTGACATAGAAGTCCTTATACACATTGAAGTTCACATTCAAATATTCAAATAGAAGTCATTATTCACATTAAGATTTAAAGTGATAAACATAAGTTATAAGTAATCAATGATGAGTTAGTACGTAATGATCACTAAACAAATAAGTACTAAGCAGCTGACAATGAGCTGCTACAGTTCACTATAAACCTCTCTTTAGTGGAATATTCACACTACGTAAAAAAAAAGAGTACTAAGTACGTAGCTAATTATGTGCTACCGGCAAGTTCACCGAGGACGTATCCTAGCTCAATGCCGTATTCACACTAAAATGGAATAAATAAGTTTGGGGTTTAGGGATAAGAATTTAGGTTTAGGGATAAGAGTTTAGAGTTTACGGTTTAAAAAAGGTTTAGGGTTAAATATATTAAACCCTAAATCCTAAACCCTTTAAAAATTAAATATATTAAGTAGTTAATAATGAGCTAAGTATAAGTTTACCGGGACTTTCCGTAATGGCATATTCGCATTAAAAGGTACAGAACATTTTATACGTATTGAATGTCTGCTGTATTAATTTCATCATTTTAAAGTCTCATGTATTAACTACTTTGCAAGTTTAGGCCATTTTAAAACTTTATTAAAACAAAAAAACCAAAACAAAAAACTCATAACTTCTATTAAACAAAAAACCAAAACTTTATTAAGGAAATGCATTTAATTAACAGTTTTTTTTGTTGCTAATGAAATTCATAAATTTGTAGATCTTTCTGTTGCTTTTTCAATGATTTGATTTCTGAGCTCGTTGTGATGGCTTAAACCAATTGAAGTCCCTATATCAAGCTGATATTTGTCAGCCTTGTCCTGCAATTTATGAGGCAAAAATTGAAGTTAGAATATTATAAGATTCTCAAAAGAAGAAACATATATGGTTCAAAATATATAAGCAATCATTTAGAAGTATAAAGTATAATACTTTTATTACCTTATATATTGATCTCTATCGTAATTTTACCATACCATGACTCCATTACCTTAATACATACAAGCATATATAGTTATACACCATAATTTATTGATAACGATCTATCTAAAACCAAAACACCATCAATTCATTAATTCATTATAGTTTCTTACTTATTCAATCCCTATATTTCATGCATCAATTCGAATAATTATTGTTTATTTTCATCAAGATGATTTAGTTATCATTTTTATGTAGTTAATTTTGTTACCTTGCATGAACTAAATTAAATGCATTTTTTTATCTAGTTAAATATTATAATAATTCATTACATTTAGGGCCACAATTACGATATTAATAAAAAAAATTATCTTTTTGAATCAAATAGTTTTAGACTTCATAATTCACCATTATTTTTTCTTTTTGCTTTATATATATATAATTCACCATCGGACTTTAAATGAAATAAAAAAATAAAATCTCTATCGAATTTATATTGGATGAACTATATATAAAGGTTTTTTGGACATATATATAGATATATATATATATATGTATAGGAAAAAATTATGTATGATATATATATATATATATATTTTTAAACAAATATATATATATATATATATTCAAATGAGTTCATATTTTCAAACTGATTGTAATTATATATATATATATATATATGTATATATATATATATTTCACATTTTAAATTTAAGCATGAGTAATGAAAAAATTGGCTTAAAAACATTTTTTTATAGAATAAAAACAAAATAATTTAGAGTCATTGGATATGAAAGGATAATATTGTATTTTTACCTAAAAATGACATAGCATGATTTTTTATTTGATGATGTGGATAGATGATTTAGCATGCCACTTAGGATTAAGGCCATAAATCTTAGGCCTTATTAAGGCCCTCTAGCACTACCCTATAAATATTATTATTTTTTAATCAAACCACGGTGCCAATATATTTATATCAAACCTAAATAAGCATTACATACATTTTAATTACCATTTGAAGCAGTCAAAGAGTTAAGCAGTAGTACTCACAAGCGGTACATAGAAACAAACCTACTCATTATACAATCAAATGCGTAGAGGTAGTATCCTCCTTCATTACTACTCTAGAGACGCCAGATAGATAGATAAGAGTGCACAAAAAATGTGCTTAGAGTCCTATTAACCTAGGATTTATTGTAATTTAGAAACCTAAAAAACATAGTATTGGGCTAAAGTAGGTAAACCCTGACCATATTTAGAGCCCAACAACCCAGAAAAGTCAAACCCTAGGCCCAAGAAAAATTGATCCAGCCCAGGTCTTCACTGCTCCTTGTGCCGCAACCCTCACACCTGATATGAAGCTGTCGGAACTACCCCAACAACTTGCCATTTTGACGCGTCCCGAGGCTCAAAACGTCACCCTAATCAGAGATACCAAGCCACATCAAGAGAGGCCGGATTGCCAAATGATATTCAGAACTCAACAACCTCGGATGCATGTTTCCCCTCTGTCAAGTCAACTTGCCAGAAAACGGTGCTCATGGTTCAGCTCCTCCAAACCAGTAGCGTAGCCATACAACTTATTAAAAATGGTCAAATTTAATTAACTAAAATATTTAATTATTTTCCGTCACTCTTTAGTAACAACAAAAAAATGATGCAAACTTAATTCCAACAATATTTTTATTCTATCATTATCATCTCAAATAAACTTTGTATTAGAATTACATGAACGATAAATATTGAAAAAGAATATGTTACTTTTTCTTTTGTTTGAGAGATAATGCATGTAGATGTATGGTAAACATTAATGTGTTGTTTCCATTTAGTAAGGATTAATAAGGTAAGAAACCCTTGACACAATTTGTATTAATTGGATTAAATATTTTAATAGTATAAATTCTTATTTCATTCCATTATTGTGGAAGAATATTTAAGACTAATTAAGGATTTCTAGAGGAGAATGGTCAATTTATGTTTTATTTCCATCACTATCCAATAAAAATTAAGGCTAATTACTCTTTTTGAAAAATTGAGAGTGTTCAATTCACCCCTAGCTAGCTACGTCTCTGCTCCAAACGTTAATCATGATTGCCTCAATTATGATTAACGTTTGGAGTATGACAACCCAAAACCATAAGTTAACCATGGTTGCCTCAATTAATGTTTTCTTAATTAATTATTTAGAAAGAGAAAAGAAATTTAATAATATTAAAACAAAATGATAAAACAAAGTAATTTAATAATGATAAACCTAGATCCCCTCGTCTTCTACTCTACTACTCTGGCTTTTCTTCTTCTTAGCCTCCCTGCCATGCTCATCTTCTACCATCAGGTCGCCAATATTTTATTGATCAATTATCATCTTCTTTGTCTTCTTTAATTTTTCTTCTTCTTCTGTGGTCTTCTTGGCTCTCCATCTTTTGCATAACATACATTGCCAAATGTAAGGTCCTTTGATCAAATTTGTCAACGAAGAAGACTTGAAGGACCAGCTCGCCAACAGATCCATCGACATCTTAAGCACCATTGTTGCAGCTGGCTAGAATTGGAAAAGAAAATGAGTTTTTTATGCCATTTTATGAGTCATGGAGTTGTTTCTTTTGTTTATACTTTGGTCTATTTGGGTCTATCAAACTATCAGGGTGATAAAGGAACCTATGTGGTAATCATAGTTATTTTGTGTAATTTATGTTTTTTGGAGAAGGGAATTTGTGTTCAACTTGGACGTTTCAATGCATATTTTTCAAGCTAGCTTTGTTATAAAAATAAAATTAAAAAAATTATGCTAAAGGACTATTACAAAGCGAAACTTCTAAAACAACCTACTCCGAAGAGATCAAAAATGATAGCTGAACCTACAACAAGGGAAAAGTCTGAATCCTAGAAACTAGGCTTCGCACAATGGTGACCGAGGTTAGCAAGAGCGTTGGCAACAAAGTTGGCTTCATGGAAATTATATTGGAAGTGAATGCGATGGAAAGAGCTTGCAATCTTCTTAATGTCTTGGATAATCTGAAGGAGCCTCCAGGGACATTTAAACTTCTCATTAACACAATTGATGATTAACGAAGAGTCACCTTCCACCAAAAGATCTTGGATTGCCATTTCTTGTGCTTTAAGAAGACTATCTCTGAGTGCAGTGGCTTCTGCAATGGGAACAATTGTATTCCCGAGATTTCGAGCAGAAGCAATTAAAGGGCACCCAGCATTATCTCTCAGAATAAATCCAGCACCAACATTAACAGTTTGTTGGATAACTGAGTCATCAAAGTTAATCGAGCTGGTACTGCTAGGGGAGGAATTGATGCGGTTTGGAATAGCACAGTGATAGGTTGCAGCACAAGCCACAACTACATGAGGAGAGAAAATTTTGTTCCTAAACACAAAATCATTACGTTTCTGCCAAATCTGCCAGCACAAAGTAAAAATCTTCCCAAACTTAGAAGCATCAAAGGGATTATTAATAAAAAGGTCATGCATCTTTTGGGCCAAATTATCAGAATTGCAGATATCTCTGCAATTAGCAAGATTCCAAACTTGATCAGTTCTACAACATTTGCATAAAAGATGAGAGATAGTTTCTTCCTCCTGATCATACAAGGGACACAAGTTATTAGGAGTAATACCAAACTTGTGCAGTCTGCTTCTAGTCTTTAATCTACCCCTTAGAAGGAGCCAACCAAAAACTTTAATTTTGGGAGCCAAATTTGATTTCCAAACTTTTTTCAGCAGAGAAGAATATTCATGAGGTTCAACCTTAGAATTTTGTATCCAAGTTGCAGACTTAATTATAAATTCCCAATTGGGGCTGCAACCCCAAACAAAAGAATCTGACAAAACAGTAAGTAATTTCTCCTTGTTCCAAGCTTTATTAACAATGTAATCAGCCACAGAATCACTCCAATTTACATTGTTACGATTATTTTCATCAATAAGATTAATAAGAGGAAAAGAAAATACCCAATTGAAAGTCCAAAAGGCAATATCCGTACCATCTCCTACAGTCCATCTCATGTCCAAAACCCTAGCTTTGTCATATTGATCTGGGAACTTAGGTGGTTTTTTTCAGTCTCGCAAGACCTTTGTAAACAAAAAAGATATATATGTGAACGCATATGCAGCTGACTGAGTTTGCAGTTTTGATATTGTGATCGAAGTGATGATAAGAAAAAAAAATGATGGCTGATGGTTGAAGACAAACATGGCAATTTAACTGCAAAAGAAGAAAAGCTGTTAACGAAAAAAAAGAGAAGAAGAAAACGTAGAGTAATAGACCAGAGATTTTAGGAATATGTTTAATTTGTTTTAATGTTATTAAATTCCTTTTCTCTTTCCAGATAATTAATCAAGAAAACATTAATTCGGGTAACCATGATTAACTCATGGTTTTGGGTTGTCATATGTGGTGGCATTTTACTTGTTAGTCATATGACCATCACAATAGTGATGGTTAGCAAATTTGAATCTGATACGACTCCGCTTAAATATCACATGTTAACAAATCCACATGTCTAAGGATGAAATGTCAGTAGCTCTCGTCCGGCAGCATCATGACGTTATCGAGGCCACATCGAATAGCCACCGGACGAGAAACAAATTTGCATAAAGGACCTCCGGCCTCGCTTAGGGTTTTTTCGCTGCTCCCAACATCTTATTGAGACCTCATATTGTCCATAATATAAATCTTCTAGTGAAGACAACGGCTTTGGGGCTGCCTGTTGTGGGGTTGCGGCTTTATTGAAATCTAAAAAGGAGTTGTTTTTTTTTTGTTTGACTGATTACTAATTACTCAACTTGGCTGGGTTCCAAACCCTTATAAAAATATAAAAAACTCATTATTAATTACTACTAAAATAAATTTATTTTGTTGCGATTTTTGTTTGTAGTGGTAAAATGACTTTTTATGATAGTAAAAATGTGACAAGGTCTACTTGAGAGGGAGAATTTCCGTTGTTTAAAAGGTAATAGCAAGGGTTTTCTCTTCCTGTTGAAAATTTATTGTTTTGAGACAACACATTTGCTACGCTGATTTCAGTTGCAATATGTGTTTCAAGATACCGGATTTCCAAATGACATTCATAACTCGATAACCTCTGATGCATGCGTCCCCTCCGCCAGCTTGCCTGAAAACGGTGCTCGTGGTTGTTTCCTGCTTCAAGCTTTTATTGATATGGCTAAAATAGCCTCATAGTTAACCCTCTTGTGTAATTGTAGTATCGTTTGGAAGTAAGGAATCGTTTCAAATTGAGAATTAAGGGGTATATCTACAATTTACGTTAATTGAAAAAAAAATTATGTCAATTAAAAAATTAGAAGAAAACAAAAGATTTGATTTTGGGGGGGGGGGGGGGGGGGGGAGGGGTTCAGCACAGAAACGGGTTTGGTAGACGGTCACGATAGTTTTAGATGATTATAGTACTTTACATATTTCAATAAAGAATAAAGAAGATCTTTGTCAAATGAAGAAAGGTTATGTAAAATATGGAGAACCAAAAAAGGTATGGCTGGAAAATTCAGTAGAAGAACCCAATAGCTATTGCTCCCGTGGAAAATTCACATATGTATGTAGATTGCATATTTTACATAACCTTTCTTCATTTGACAAAGATCTTCTTTATTCTTTCTTCTCCTTTCTATTGAGAACTTTGATTCTCATATCAAGGTCTATCATGCAATTGGATCTAGGCTGGTTATTTGTTACACTAACTTAAATTTCATAGAACATTCCTCTTTCTTACATAAGCTGTTGCACAAAAAATTATATGAAACTGAGGCAGCAAAATTAAACCATATTGCAGGAAGATGATTCAGACAAAATGAGCTTCTTCACTCCAATATTGCAACACAAATGTTCTCTGCTTGATTTTGTAACCATCAAAATTACAAAGCTCAAACAGATAAACAGATGCGAAGTAGTACATTGAGGACCTATCTCTAAAACCTAGATATGCTAATGTAAACCCAAAAAGCACAAGGGTCTCTGTTAGTCTGTTTCCATTAGCAACAGCTAAACTCAAGGTAGACAGATTACCCATGTATTATAGGAGGCAACGAGCAAAAGACTGGTAATCAAGGGCAGCAAAACCAGTTGATGAGAAACTTTATTGCAGCCATTCAGATCTTGACTAGGTCCCAACCCATATGATGCTGTTGATGAACTCGAACTTCTATTGCTCCCAGACAAGCTGTGCATTCGTCATTAAACACTCAATTATACAACAAATTTTGCGCCAAAAACAAACTGTTAATAAATGATTTCTATGTTCTTGTACTAATGTGACAACCTTAAAACATCGAGATTTGCCCAAATGGTTCAAACCCAATTGCAAGAACTCAAAAAACTAAGAAGAACAGTTATTGCAATTTTACCTGGATGGCATCTTGCAATTACCAAAACCTGAAACCAAAAACAAAAGACAAAAAGCTCTTCACTGAGATCCAAACCCATTCACAAACAGATCTAATTCTCCAAACGAAACAGAAAAACCCAACAAAGAAACGAGAAGACGAAGTGATACAACTAAACGGAGCACACGTACTGGGATTCAAAGACGTCAGAGCAGCAGTGTTGTCGAAGTTGCAGCTGTCATCGGTCATGCCGTTTTTAAGGAAGTAGTCGTTGAAGGCATAGGAGGCAGTGTTCTGGATGTCTGAAGCGTCGTAGCAGGGCGCGCCTGACTGGATTGGGCTGCAGTTGGCGCCGCCATCCCCGCAGGCCCAGTCAAGAGCGGACTGGAGGGCAGAGTCCTCGGCGTTGTTCTTGGCCACGCACCAGAGCTCCGTCGTGACTACGCTGTTCTGGGCTGTAGAGAGGGTGGCGAGTGAGAGGAGGAGGAGGAGAGAGAGAAGGAAGCTTGTGCGCATTTTGAGGGAGGAGATGAAGTGAAGCTGGGTTGCAGCTTTAAGAGGGAGAAGAGAAGAGAAGAGAAGAGAAGGGGCAAGAATGATGTAGCCGTTCTGATATTTTTTAAAAATAAAAAATAGTGAATTATTGAATAAATAATTAACAGTAATTTTAGCATTTATACAATAATTAAATAATTACGTAATTATTTAATTTATGTAATTATAAAATACAATGACTCATCTTCTTTTCTCTTGTTGCTAGGGTTAGGGTTTGGAGAAAAGTTGTGCGGCGCCCGTCGTCTAATGACAGTAGCCTTTACTTATGTCACTTCCATGATTTCACGCCGCTAAGGGGCGGTCTTGACCCGTTGAGGGTCGCCAAGGGGCCGCTTTGACCTGTCAAGGGACCGACTTGCCCCATTTAGTCCCGCTTAGGGCCACTTAGATCCGCCAAGGGGCTGTCGAGCCTGTATAAGGCCGCTAATGGGGTTCCTTGACCCGTTGAGGGCCATTAAGTTGCTACTTTGACCCGCATTGACCTACCAAGAGACCGCCTTCACCCTCGTAGACTTGCGTAGGGACCACTTAGACCCGCTTAGGGCCCGCCTAGGGTTTGCCGATACACGTTTAGGGCCGCCAAGTGTATGCAGAGACCCACTTACAGCCGCCAAGGGGGCGTCTTGACCCGCCTAGACTTGCTTAGGACCTCCGTAGGGACCACCTAGTTGTGATGAGCATGTTGATCTCGACGACTTGCATTGCCCAAATAAGGGTTATTGGCTCCAAGATTATTTATTATTGTTCGCCTCAAGACAGCCATAACTGTTGTCATCAATCCATTTCAAAGCACAATGAGATTGATGTGACGGTAATATGTTTCTGTGGAGGTTGCGGCATGTGGGGATCGTTTCTTATTCATGTTTGTCAATGAATGTGATTTTCTCTAGGTGAAGAAGGTCTCTCTTTTTTTTCAATAAAGGCTGGGTGAAGAAAGTTAGACCATGGAGTTTTCAACGTGTGCTCTGTTGCTCCTTAATGACTATATATGATGATTTTTCAGATATTGGACATCTATTAAGGGGCAATAGTAGTTTGTTGACCAAAATTCAATGACCGATGCCGAAGTCTCAACTCTTTGGATGTCTTCTTTCGTTTCTCTATCTTATACTCTCTCTCTCTCTTTCTCTATTGTAAGGAGTGAGAGATGATTCAAGAAAGTGAAAAAGTAAAGTAATATTGGGTCGGTGTGAAACATATTTTTCTTTGTAAAGAATTTGAGCTTTGAATTGAAATTGAAAATGAAATAAAAAAGAAGATATGTGTGAAACATATTGTTAGGGTCTTTATTATGACTAGTGAAAGTTTTGAAATCGATTTCGATTGATAGAAAACAAATTGGGTCAATGATAAAAATGTCACTTTGGAGATATGAAATGATAAAACTGTCACTATTTATTACCACATGATAAAAAAAAGAGTCACTCACTTAACAACCTAACCCTGATGTTGGTTAAAATTACAAAATGCCACTTAGATATTGATACTAACGACAAGTCTGCAGTAGTTACAAACACTAAACACAAAAATTCTCTCTCCACAAATCTCTCTCTCTCTCACGTACTCACACAAAACCCTAAATTGTTATCACTAACAACGAATCCCTCTCTCTCCACCAAATCCATCGTCTCCCTCAGCAACGATCTATCCCATCGCCGCCTCTAGCATCAACGTTGGCGTCGAGAACCGCTACCTTGTCGTGTCCACAACGATTCCTCAAAAAAATCAGAATTAGAAAACTTCAGGTCACCTGTTTGCATCTTTAATCTCCGCAAAACCCTAGAGATTGTTAATTTCTTGATTTTTTGAAGTTCTGGGGTTCATATCGCAATTTAGGGCTTAGGGATTCAGGATTTTAACTGATTTTTGTGGACATGAGTGATTCACTATGGTTTGTAATTGTCTATGTACCTGGTGTTTTTATTTAATATATTATTTATTATTTTTTTGTGTAAAGAGTGATGGGTCTAATGCATGTGACTGCCATGTAACTGGACCTAGATATTTATATAGATAGTTACAAATGTTTTTGTGTGAAGGCTTCAATATTGTATCTTGGTTTTATAATGTTGATGAAGCTATTGAATGTGTGGAAATGTTATGATGTTGAATTATGCTCAGAATAACTCGAGTATAATGCATGTTATTGGTAATGTACGTATCCTGTATGTAACTACCCTTGTAACTGTCAAGTTCTAGTTACATGAGTAGTTACATACGTAGCTTAACGTAGTTACATACGTAGTTACATCTCTGTGTCAAGGTGTGAGAGTATGAGTTTATGGTTAATTATTCCACACCTCGCCATAGTTATATATGTGGTTACATCTCTGATTCTTATGGATATGAATGATTCTTTTATGCATTTAATGTGTGTATAATACTTGTAACTGGTTATGTAACTTTTATGTAACTACCCATGTAACTGTTAAAATCATGTTACATGGGTAGTTTCATAGGTAGCTTAATGCACGTAGTTGCATAGGTAATTACATCTCTATGTCGAGGTGTGAGACTATGATGCATGTAACTATTAAGAAATTTAGCAAAATAATGTAACTGAAAACACAACACAAACACAACACAAATCATGTGACATGAAGTTAAATAGGTGTACATCAGGAGTTGACATGGTAAGACAAATTTGTATCTAAAAAAAATAGTAGCTGCTGGTGTCATTTGATATGTAATCCATGGTACTGGTAAATAAAAAAGAAAATTTAAGATTCAACGAGTTGTTATCTGTTAGATGTTGACCATCTAACGGTAACCGTTTATAGAAGTGGGTCAGTCCAGACATAGCGAAGTCCAGTACACTTTCAAAACCAGCACCAATAATTATGACCCACACAACCCTAATTCCCAAACCCTCATCCTCGAAACCCCTCCACACCCAGAGATGAAGCCTCCTCAAGAAGACAACCCAGACTCCTTACCGGTCCGATCTCCCCGGAGCCGGACCGCCCTAACCTTCTCTCGCAAAAAGCGCAAGAAGACGGGCCGGAACCCCAAAGCCACTAAGAAGAACCTCGAGATTCTTCGCAAAACCCTAAATCCAATCCCCTTCGTCCCCGCCAAAACGCTAGACTTCGACTCCCACGAGGACCTCCTGAAGCGGCTGGGCTTGTGGGACTTCGTCCACATCAAGTTCGATCGGAGCATTAGGGCCGATCTTCTCGCCCAATTGATCGTCAACTACAATCCTCAGATGCGGTGTAGCTACGTCAACGAGCTTAGGTTTCATGTTAATCGGTCCGATCTGGGACGCGCTTTGAAGCTTCCGGTGAATCTCAAGAACAAGAAGAACGCCGCGGCTGATGGCGGCGAGGAGCAGCCGCCGGCGACGGAGGAGGCGATTGCGTTTCTGGAGGATCTGGTTTCGAATTGGGTTCTTTTGCATGAGGATACGTGGATGATGCCTAGTGAGGTGGTGAATTTTACTAAGCCAATTAAGGAAGGTCAGTTTGGGAAGGTGGATTGGGCTGGTTTGATTTGGTTCATGGTGAATGAGGAGATCGGTATGGCACCGCAGTTGGAGAAATGCTACTATGCGTCGCATTTGCAGCAGTTGATCAAGTCTCAGAGGGAGGATTTGTTTTCGGTGAAGCAAGAGTCCAAAGTGCCGATTGATTTGAAGGATGATGATGAGGAAGAGGATGTGAAGATGGATGATGCTGAGGGAGGCAGATTGGAGGAGCTGGAGGTTAAGTTGGGTCTCGGGAAAGAGAATGGGCCTGATGTTGATGTTGAGCGTGGGAATTCGGAGAGAGTTGATGTTGAGCAAGTGAATGTGGAGAGTGTTGATGTTGAGGGAGAAGATGTGGAGAAAGTTGATGTCGTGAAAGAGAATGTGGAGAGAGATGATGCTGGGGAAGAGAAGGTTGAGAAAGTTGAGGCTGAGCAGGAAAATGTGGATAAAGTTGATGCCGAGCAAGAAAATGCGGGGAAAGTTGATGTTGAGCAAGAAAATGCGGGGAAAGTTGATGCAGAGCAAGACAATGCTGAGAAAGTTAGTTGTGAAACAGAGCGGGTTGAGGATGGAGATGTAATGGATTTTGAAGAATTTAAGGAGGCAGAGCCTGCCCAATGGGTTTTGGCCGGGAAGGAAAATCTAGGGGAACCGTGTTTGCAGCGGTGTAATCTCGGTGGGGTTAAGGAGTTTGGTTGTGGGGATGAGAGAAATAAACATATAGAGTTGGGAGAAGGAGTAGGTGAAGAAGAACAAGAGGAAGATGAAATAGAAGAAGAAGAGGAAGAGGATGATGATGATCAGGAGGGTGGTTTCCACCTTTTGCCCAAAGGTTTTTCACTAGAGGGTTTTCCTACAGGAAATCTTACTCAGGGTATGGACGGTATGCCACTGCGTGATCATTTTGGCCTTGAATTTCCTTCTCCAAGGGACATAATGCTTCCCGGAAGTTCTTCACTTTATGGTAATGGTCCCAAGAGAGAGATTAGCCATGAGAATGATAATTCTCATCATGGTCTCAATGGTAATAAGAGGTTGAGGACTGATGGCTCTTGGGATAGTAAGATGTCTGGTGACTTTGAGACAGGTATGGATCAAATACAGCATTGGATAGGGGGAGTGGCAGATGTGCAGCAGTGGATGGGAAAAGCTAGGATGATGTATGCAGCAAAAGAAAGCGAGTGCCAACAAGCTTCAGTGAACCAGCAGTTTCTAATGCAAGAGTTGCAGAAAAGGGATGAGTTGATTGAACACTTGCATAAGGCCAGGTTCGACGAGCAGCAAAAGCTTCAAACAGAGAAGTTTAGGTTTGAGCACGAGGCACACTTGATGAAAAATCTCTTGGAAGGCTATAGGAAGGCTTTAAAGGAAACACAAAAGGCATTTGCTGAATATAGAGCACATTATCCACATGCTGTTGAGCCACTCTACAGGGATGTTCCGGGATCTGGGGGCCTTGTTTTAAGCACCACAGAACTGGAAAAGCTACGCACAAAGGAAGAAGAAGAAGAGAGGATGAAACGGCTGGCGATTGAAACGATGATTAAGGACTTTGAAGGTAAGTGGATTCACCACTATGAAACACACCACAAGAATGTTGAAATATTTATTGGAAGGTTGATGGATGCCCAGAAGGAAGTGAACTCTCTCAAGGAAGAGATTTCAAAACAGAGGGCTCCAGAAACACAGGGATCTGATCCAAATGAATCATGAAATGCTCAGTAAGTCACCTATACATTTTCATTATTTAAAGCAGATACAGCTCTTATTAGTATGCCAAACTATGTGATTTTTCCTTCATGCTCTGATGAAGCATTGATTCCAATTTGAAATCTTTTGCAAATTGAGGTTGATACTTTATTCACAAATATTACTTGTTTACCAGTAGAAATCATGACTAATGTTGATATTTGAGCTAGTAAATTAGAAAAACACTTTGGCCATTACCCTTGATGCATAGGTTTTGGTGAATCCTGTTTGGGATCCGAATCTCTAGTACAATCACGTGGAACTTGCCACCACCTTTTCAGGATACATGGTGGTATTTTGTGCTCTTGAAACTCTAGGGTTTCACAGCTTACTATCTTGACGAGCGGCCCCATGAGGAGAGGGAAAATATTATCCCCGAAATGGTTTATTGGTATGATTATGTTATATGTGAGATCGTTTGGCTTCATCATGTACAACTCTATTGCCCGATGCAGTCTCTTGTTACTCTACCTGTCTAGCCAAGTAGTTCTCTTGCAAGGCACAAGATGTTCCTGGTAATGGTCAGTGATTTTCCTTTGGAACTTTATGAGAAGATTTTGTGGATACTGTGATGAGGAGGGTTAATCCAAACTCAAGAAACTTTCCCGTTTGATTGTTTTCTGATGGAGGTTGGGGGATGGTTTGTTCCTGCCTGCAAATGCAGCATATCTAACAAAGGATGGTTGGATGGATGCAGATGCAGTGTATGGGTTAGTTACTTCTAATTAAGTGGTAGTAGGCTTATAAGTAGAAATAGTATAGTAGCTTAACAATAGGAGCATTCTGTCTTAATTTCTAGTTAATGAACCATGAATATCTGTTATTTATAGTATGTAGTCAGTGATTTGGTATCCATGAGGAACGATGAGGAGATGCTTGGTGAGTCGGTTTGTTGTTTTGCATTGATATGTAAAGCTGATACAGCTTTAGTAGCAAGTTAAATGATCAAGTTTGCTGTGTTTCAGTGTTAATTCTAAGTTGAAATGTGTCATTATAGGAGATAAGACTGGTACCCTTTTTCTTGTTTATTTACAATTATTGCATGATTACCAGTTATGAACTTATGACTAGCAAGTACTGTTAGCTTTTGACCAAGGCATCAAGACTGTAAAAAGTCATCTCCAGCATGTGATGACATTATCACTATCTCAGTGCGGCACCCTTCCTTTGGTTAGCTATATAAATACCCTGTTGTATTGGCATGTGACCCAGTTGTCTGTGTGTACTTACATGCGTGCCATCTGTGTCTGTGTGTACTTACATGCGTGCCTTCTGTGTCTGTGTGTACTTCCATGCTGCAATCTGTGTTCCTGATTACTCTTTTTTGCACCTTACAAGACTATGTTTGATGTTAAATGAATTCTATATACCTGCTGGAGTTAATTTATGTACTTGGTGTTAATAATACAGTTAATCATAATGTAATTGTTCCTTATGCAGGTTGGGGAGTATGTGCAGTCTGTAGAGCATTGATTTATGAAGAATGGATGTTTGGAAGGAAAGGTTGACGCTTTAAAGTGTTTGTTTTCACATTTCCAACTTCACGGGTAGTATTAGCTGTCATATAGTGACCTAGCATCTGGAGCTTTTGTTAAAGGATGTTATAGCTTAAGGCTGTCATTTTGCATATGTATTATGTATATGCTAATGCTCCATTGAATGCTCAAGTTAATGTTCTGCAACGTTGTTCTCTTGTAGCCAGGTACTCATTGGTCTTATATCCTTACAAATCCATTTGGCTGAGCCTGCATTTTGTTATGGCCTTTAACCTTAGCATGAAGCTATAAATAGTGATCCATTTCACACTTGTGCCTTTATAAGTTCTGCTACTGTTTGAACTTTGAAGTGAGAACATGGTTGCTGGCAATGAGATCTTGCATGGTCTTGTTACCACAATCTGGAAGTCTGGAACGCAGAAGCTCAGAGCTCATTTTGAGTTTGTGCGAGGTGGCTCTAGTATTTCAGAGGCTTGATTTTAGTGACTTCTTAGTATTCTCACTTTCTAAAATTGCAAAGAGAGTATAACCAAACTGTACTTGAATTATTGCTGCAAAAATACAAGATGACTTCAAATTTATTGTCTTATGAATCATTGAAAAGCAGCTTAAAACTGACGTTTATGACCATCCAAAAACATATTCAAGAATGTAAACCAGCAACAGAGATAGGGGATGTAACATTACAGCCCCAAAACACATCCAAACAGGGAAGGTGGTGCGGCAACTCGCAACAACTCCCATCAGAATGCAGACGATTATAATGACCAGAACTTCCGCCGAGAAGCTGCATGTCAGATTTCGGATGTACACAAGACCTAAGAACACTGCCAGGGAAAGGATGTTACTCATTGTTGCTGATCCATATATCTGCACATGAAAGTACACATGTAGTTAGAGCTCCCCCCCCCCCATGCAATTGCTATTTAACACAAATGTGGTGTAGAATCGAACCTCGGAGTAGGCAAGTGATGCCGATCTCTGCTTTTTCCGGCTGACAAAAATGAGAGTGGACACAATCTTACTGGAGCTAACAAAAGGCAGAATAACAAAGGAGACGAAGAATGTAGGAATACTCGTAGCTGTTGAGAAGTTGTCAACAGCATCAACAAGGGGATCGGCAACCACAGCAGCAAGAATGGTCCCCAGAAGCAATATCAGTACTGCTTTTGAGGCATGCCAGCGTCCATTTTTAACATCCTCCACTATCTCATCAATGTGATCCCCATAACGATCTTGTTCTTCCTCTGTTTGCTGGGAAGTATGTTACGTTGTACTAAGGTTAATATGTAGACACCATGAAAATGAATCAAAGGACTAGGAACATAGCTTATCATAATCATCTAACAGTTTCATTGATAGTGGAACCTTTCCGCGGTCCATCATTGCAGCATGCTTTGCCTTGTTAATCCACCTTGATATTCCTTTGAAGAATTCATCAACATCAATCTTTGAATCATAAGTTGTATCAAAGTCTCTCATCACTAGAGAAGTGGCTTCATCGATATTTATATCTTCGCCATCATCAAATTCGATTCCTATTATCAAAGATCTTAAGTCTGTTGTGTTCAGATAACCATCCGAGTTCAGATCTAGTGTCCTGAATAACCTGTCATTGGATCAACAAAGAGTTCATCCTACATGTAGCTTGGTTCAAGGAAGTAATGTATACGATAATGTAGGATATCAGAGAAGCCTTCATTTGTCAATCAATATTCTGCAGATCCTACAAATTAATTAATGGATCAAATTACTGGAAGCAAAAACTTAGGAAGTCTGAGTAATGTAACCAAACATGTACCTTGCCACTAAACAAAATAAATTAAAATGCTACTAATTCATCGCAAATACATTGAGTTACTACTCTACAGAAATGGGAAGGAGTCTGAAATTCTAATGAAGACTAACTTTTCTATAACAACTTTGTCAGGAGCACCATCATCTGTACGAAATCTGCCAAGCGCGTTTGTTCTTAACTGCTTTAGCTCTGACATCATATGCTTATGCTTTGCAAATGCAAGTTTTCTCTTCTGAATCCAAGGCTGAAAAACCTGCATCAGTACTACTAAGTGAGGTGTATGAGATGAAACACTAATACAAGAAACATGTTATTTGGTAACTGAAGATAGTCATTCTCAAATTGCTCCATAATAGATACGGACTTTTTGGAATATAAAGCTGCAGGTACCTGATAGATGCTATAGGCGATCACAAAACAGATGGCAACAATGAGTGAAATTAGAACTGGCAAGCTACTATCAGAAGTTGTAGGGAAAACTTGAGGTAGTTGGACAATTACAAATGGAATAATGGAGATAACCATGATCCCTGCAGCATAGCTTGTCCATATATCGGTGCTCACCCCAGATCCTGATCAAAATTAAACACAGTATGCAGTTTGTTATTGATCTTATAGTAACACAAAATTGACATTCTTTTTCAAGAACTAAGGTGGGCTGCTTCTAACATATACCTTTCAGAAAGATTTAATGTTACAGTAAGTGTGGCACTGACATATCGACAATCAGCATAACTACATTCAACAGAACATGAAACAACTAAAGATGTAAACTACATTCAAATACTGGCATTGGTTAAAGAATCTTTACGACTTTGGTCTTATTGGTTTCGGGAATGTTCTTCACTTTACAGTGACAGCATACAAAAGGCATCACAGTTCTGATTAAGTAGCTAAATTTAACATCTACAAACGTTGAATTACACAGGTCAAGTGGAGAAGCGTCAATGAAAGTACCGGTTAAGCTAAAACTCTTTGTATCTTTTTCATCAACTGCAACTGAATTTTCAAGGTCACATTTGCCAACTATAAGACAGGTGCCCCATAGGATTGTGAGAAGCATTACATTGGATCCAGCTAGCAACCCCATTCCGACTGAGACCTGACTTTGTGCTGTCGCCGTGTCCCCAGAAAGTCCTGATGCTGTTCACAGTTCATACACCAATAAGTTAAATTCATAGTTATAGTTAGTTACATACTGGAAACAGAACAACTGATGTTAACATGGCTAAATTGATTGATATATAAGCAGATCATATTGTACAAGATTGTGCTGCCTATGACTAAGCAAACCAACATAACTGCATTAGTTACTTTCAGTCAAGACTCGATCACTGTGGAAATAAATTTGGGTGGATGAGAAGAAGTCCAATGTAAGAAAAAAAATATTGTCTATGCATATCTAAATTATTTATTCCTCAACTAATTCATCAAGTTAACAGAGTCATTAGGTGACATAAGCTCATACCAACTCCACAAATCAGAAGCACATGTCACATATGCAATTAAAGAGTCATGCCCACTAGAAATTGTAGGCAAACACTCAGAGGACTCGTCTACATTTGCTCTCAGTACCAAGCTAAAATCATGGATGGAGATTGTAACCAGCTGATAAGGAAATGATACTAATAATGATTCGGTAAGCAACTTAATTTTCGATTAACAAAGCGCAACTTACACATTGAGGAGTATTACAGTAGCATAGTAAGCTAGCTTACCAAGGATAATGGTGGCATCAGGTACAGCACTCAAGAGAGGCAAGAAGAGACCCCCTATGATACCAGGTCCTAAAATCTGCAGCAGAATCTCACTTCCAGCTGACAATAACTTGGCTGAAAGGAACATCACGTAACCATAGACGATAATGAGGAAAATATTACCAAGAACTGTGCTGGTGCATGGCAAGAACCCGTATGTCTCATCACAGCTATCGGATGCAAACAAGCTACGGTGTAACCAAATATAATTCAGTTCATCCCAAGAACTTTGGTTTACTCCATCAGAAACTAAATTGAACAGCGAGTCATTTGAAGGAATAGAACGACCTTGGCAAGGAAGATTCTGAGCATATGTATACAAACTTGACCCAACAACCTAGATGCTGAGTGACTAAAGGAAGAATTAGAGCTTGTTTCATTTAATTCTTCAAAATCACTTTTCTTTTGTGAATATCATGATCAGTTGAAGTGATACTGGTGTGATGTCCATTCAGGTTCTGTGTTTAAATTTTTTTGAGAAGTCGTAGAAAAACCTACAAGTTTGTTGCCACTTTATTGAGAAGTCAGCAAGTTTGACTTTGGATTTGTGTTTTCCTTATAATCTATTCTAGAAAGAATGAAATGCTAGAATCTTTCAATGAATCATGGCTGCAGTATTAGTACGATTTAACGATCTCTCTCAAAGCAGCTGAGTGAGACTCCCGAATTGCCGAATTGCCGAATTGGTGCCTTCAGATAATAGAAGCATCAGTAAGTAACACATTAGACTTAACAACAACAACTGTTTTGGTCACGATCCTCTGTAAGGGATGGAGAGGTAACTAGCTACCAAAGTAATAAAGAGGGAATACGGGTGTGCCACCTCACGGACGAGGAACAAAGATGCGCGAGATCTTGACTTCTTAATCGAGCGGAGGGTTTCAAGTGCCACCTCGCGGACGAGGAATTATAAGCACTATGCGATTCGATACTCACGGTGTGTCGCAAGCAGAGCAACAAACAGGGATCATGGGTGATTAGAGATGAGTCCGAAAGGGCTCTGAGCTAAGGGAGGACGCGCTTAGGATTCGGTTTCGAGAGGCTCGAATGTATCAACTGGGTTGAAGATTTGTTTGTATTTTGTTTGAGTAAGTTGTGAGAGACAAAGCTTCAACAGAGAAGCGAAAGCAAAGCTCCGGGGAGCGTCTGGAAGTTCAACTGGGTTGAAGATTGTATTGTATTTTGTTTGAGTTGTTAAGAGAGAGAGCGTCATTCGAATGATCCTCGAGCTCCCCTTATATAGAGTTATTTAGGGTCACATGTATTGGCTCGAAGCATGTCAAAGACTTGTAGGAGTCTTCAACGATAAATATTGTATCATATGCAGTTAGACTTAGTTGCCTCTTGATATAACTCTGCTAGCTAGGTAGAGAGATAGTGTTTGAACTCCTCGTGGAGATTTGGATGTATGCTACTGAATTGCTTTCTTATCAAATTGAGACACTGTAGGCGGAGTCCGCATCTTTTCCTTCTCTTACGCGAAGTCCTAGTTTGCATGGCAACCTTATTCCGTGTGCAAGCTCGTCTCTTTTAGGCAAGTAAACAATGGACCAAGTCAACTCACATCTCCTATCCCTTCTATGCGAAGTTTCCTCCTCGCAAGCGAACTGTACATCTAGCTCGCATGATCTCGCTGGCGGCAGGGGCGGAGCTAGAAATGTAAGTCTAAGGGGGCCGAGATATAAAATATGAAAAAAAGTATATAAAATTTTAAATTGTCTGTTAAAATTATGTGTTAATTAAAATTGAACTTATTGTTTTTGTTAATGTATAGTTTTATTTATGTACATGTAAATGATTATAAATTAAAAGTTTACATGTATATAAAATGATTAATTAATAACTAATCGATTATGGTGATGAATATGACAAGATGCAAAGAGAAAGGAAATTATATAGTCTAAAATATCAAACTAGTCATTATTACGTGACATATTATTACATGAAAAATGGGCCAGAGATCATTACAATTATATATAATTATAACCATTTGGTCCTACAATAGTGGTGGAAATTGACCATCTTCACAAGATTTGGGGGGTGCCATGGCACCCTTTGGTCTTAGTGTGGCTCCGCCAGTGGCTGACGGGTCATCATTTGTAAACCCAATTATTTTGGGCTCGCCGGTGTGACGTGAATTAAAAATTTAAGTAATATTCACATAAACATTTACTGTCCAGTATAATATTAATTTAGGTGTAAACAATAATAACAACAGCAACAACAACATTGAAACGACAGATAATGCAAAAATGCCACTTTATGTGTGATTTGAGGGCTAGCATGCATTGTGGTTTGTGGACAGGTTTTACATTAATTGTAGAAACTTTGCATATAGAGAGAAACATTGATGCAATGGCAACATGCAGAAACTTAAAAAAAGAAGAACAATAAGGAAAAGATTGGAAGGAGAAATACAGTTCCACACTCTCAAACTGCAAAACCAGCGAAGGGTCAAGCAGAAGACACCAACATTTCTCAAAAAAAGAAAAAAGAAAGACGACATGCCGTCAGCTCCATCTTGAAATTCAAATAGAGGAAACAAAAACGCAGAGGCAGCCCATCCATAGCCCTCCTTCACTTCAACTCCTCCCTCAACATCGCCTGGAGTAAGCCCTCTCTCTCTCTCTCTCTGTATTTTATTGGGTATTGTGTTGGATTCACAGTTTGATTGATTCGGAATCGGTCGTGGTTCATTGTTTAATTTCTGTTCACTTACTTCCTCACTGAATGGAATATGATTCTCAATTCGAGAATTTTCTCATGGTTGCACAAGCCCTCTTAAACCCTAAACCCATGTCGTTGATTTTTTTTTTTTTGGAAAATCAATATTTTCAATGACTTAATGATTTGGGATGCATATGAACTTATCTAGAACAAATGTTGTTACCCAGTTGCCTCCTATAGTTTTGTGAGCTTTACAGAACACACTCACTGAGTCACTGTAGTTTGATGCAACACTAAATTATTGCAAGTTTAGGCTACTAATTCACACTTTGAGTCTTCCTGAAATCCTGTTTTTCCGTTTGCCTGCAGTCTTAAGACTCAAACACTCATTTCAACACCCTTATATCTCACCTTTTCAACATTTTGTATGTAATCATTCTGAGCAGCTTCGCGTCTAAGATTGTAGCTATGATAGTTTCTTATTTGCCTATTGGAACCCAAACCTCCTAATCAGTAGTTCCTGAAATAGTATAAATACCAAAATTTGTATTTACCACTACATGGACATAAAATTACAATACCTTGCATCTACTACTTATAGGATTTCTATTTCTTTAGAGGTGAAAATTGAGTAATGGTTAAAAGTTTTGGGGAATTCGTTGTTCCCGGCGCAATAACTATAAAATGATCAAAATGTAGGAACCCAGATGCTGATTCATACTATTATCATTTGACATAGTAACTGAGATTTGTTTGTTTGTTTTTTTTTCTTTTCTTTTTTCTTTGGCAGGCAAATTTTGTGAAGAAATGGAACTTGGGACCCTTTCTGATCCCAGCCAATCCACATTCTCTTTGATTTATGAGGACCATACATTTGCAAATGCTATCAGATTTACTTTGAATCAGGAGTAAGTACTGATTAGTTTTATAGAGTTATAATAACTTACGACTCAGAGATTTACTAATTATACTGTTGCTCTAGATCTTAGTTGTCTAAGCATGAATAATATAGGGAGTCGTTATTAACTTTTCGGTGGTGAAATACTCTTTCTTTTCTTATCTAGGGTATTATTAGGTAGGATTAACTAACTGCTTCGGAAACAATGATGTGGTAAAAGTAGAGATAATAGTGTAGGTAATAATGGAAGAAGTATACAATATGCGTAATGGCATCCTCAGAAGATTTAATGTTATCTTGCAGTCCAAGGACGAAATTCTGTGGCTACAGCATTCCTCATCCATCAGATAACCGTGTTAATATTAGAATCCAGACTACAGGTGTGTATAAATATGTAAATTATATTTTTCTTGAGCAAAACACACACACACACACACACACATTGGCATATCAGATATCAATACATGCGAGTTTCTGGGATTGTTTCTGAGTTTTACTGAAATACCACCACTGAAATCTGGTGGTATTTCTTACATTATCAATGGTCAACATCAATTTTTATTCAGTTGATTGTGTCTCCAAACACCAGTTGTGCATATGAGTTGCCCAATCATTTATGTGAATTAGAGCCAAGTTGTGGGTCTGAAAAAGACTGCTTCATGAGTGTCATTAAGAGCTGCTTCATGAGTGCACTATAGAATCCCATTTTTCGTTTAACAATTAAGAATGCTGCATGGAGCGACCTGTGCAGTTCGTTTTTCTAATAATTATTTTTTTTTAACTTAATATCTTCTCATATTTACTATGGACATTTGGAGGAATCAAAAGTTCTAGATGGTGGGGGAGTTGCAGCTGTAAGATACAAAGCACATATCCCCACATCAACTGTTTGATCTCCTTCACCTTTCCCAAATCATTTCTAAGAGAACATGTAATGCATCAAAAGATTACTGCTTTTGTAGGCAGTCAAATTCTACCCTAGATTCAGGCCATCAGTAATGTAACTTAAATTTGCCTGCTCCATCAGTCCCAAAAAGATTCTCATATGTTGCTCTATAGATTAATACAAATTGCAATTCTGAGTCTAGTCTTAACCTGGCCATTTCATGAATTTTACAGGCGATCCAGCAAAAGATGTATTCAGAGATGCATGTCAGGATCTCATGGTGATGTGCCAGCATGTGAGCAACACTTTTGACAAGGCAGTGGTTGATTTCAAAATGAGCAAGTCTGTGGATGGCATGGATATTGAATCAAACCGTTAAATTGCTCATCGGAGATTCTCATTTGTATGTTTACTTTTTATCACAAATGTAGCTTAAGGTGGATGCATAATATGAAGTTACTAGTTTGATCATCAGCTTTTTTATTTGTATTTTCAGTTACTCCTGCTACTGAAGTCTATTAGGTTTTTCCTCTGTTTCGATAGGCTTGATCCAGTACCAGATTGATATAACATTTTGCTTCATATTTTCTACTAGCTGTAAAATTGATTTGTTAGAATGAGAAGAGCTTTCATTACTAACCTTGGCGTTTCAAATTGATTGTGTTCCAAGTTTTACTAGCAGTATCATTTTCTTCCCCGGGAGTCTGGGACTACTGCCTTTGTAAATCAGTTTCATTTACTTTACTTTCTAGTTCGCTCTACACTACAAGCTCTTTTATTCCTTTTCACAATTCACAGATATCAAGTGACTTGATAATGGAATCTTTTACTATAGGCTTCTTAACAACTCAAGTATATTACTATCATCCTTTATAATCTGTTTGTTGAATTTGTTCAATCACAAAATTTACTCTAATTTTTCTTTTTCTTTTTTAACTTAGTCAAGAAACTCTAATTAGTAATGAAAATCAAGTTAACTACAAACAAGAATACACTGAAATTGTACAACAAATCTGTCCGAGTACGAAAACTCAGACAGCCCTTACTTCTGTTCATCCCAACACTACTTTGCCTTCCAACATCACCCCCAAGTTTTCTGGTTGGTCTTACAACACCTAGTTGAAGATCCAAAAACAAAATGGAATTGATGCCAATAAAAAAGAATCATCACAAAACCCCAACACAGTGTCAAGTCTGCTTTCCTTTCCTTTTCTTAAAGCCGAGAGCGGCACATGTTCTTTGCTGCATTCCAATCCATTCATCATCACAGTGGTCCCTTGGACTCCCTTCTTTAAGCTCTAAAGCTCAGCACATCACGTGACCCTTAGCACCAGAAGTTAAACAACCCAGAATACTGTCACTTCTTCCTAGCTAGTGAGCTCCAAGACAATCTTATAAAACTGACCCAACACAATAATACTAATGGGTCAGATTTATATGTTAAACACACTTTTGGGTGTTTGACAAAATGAATTCAGTTTCCCCAAACAATCAAACCTGTTTGTTGCATTGCATATATGCACCTCAAATTATAACATTGGCTAATTAAACCATCGAAATGATGGTTTAATTGCCATATAGAGACTCGTAGTAACTAATTTCCTTCATGCATTAGGCACCTAAATAACCACGTACTTGAGAGAAAATCAGGAAGAAACATTGAGAAGTTGTTCTTTTTGATCAGCAGCTGCAGCATCAGGATGTTGAGTAGTTATGGTGTCCGAGTTTGGTGATTGTTCAATGTTGTTGTTGTCCTCCATCTTCTTGAGATTCTGTTGGTGATACACTTGCCTCAGTCTCTCTATTTCCCTCTTCAGTGCTTCTTGATGAGCTGCATTCATATTGTCACAAACAATTAGTATAAAGGTTATAAACTATGGTCCATGATGTCTACAACTTGTTACTTGTTCTCCTTGTGATAACACCAAACCCCACATTATTAAAATGTGCACATGTGCACTACACATGCCCAACCTTTAGCGGCAATTAAACTACTTTATCTCTAATCACTTCTCTTCCCTCCTAATATTCTTCAGAGATCATCTATATTCATGGCACTCACCTAATCACTCCCCAAACTTGACGACTTTATTTTCAGAATAGAACTATTGTCAGTACTTCCTTAGACACATGGTGAAGTGGTGAAACAGATAGATTTATACAGGGAGCCTCTTGTCTAACTTTCAGTTTCAATTTCAGTGAGTGATATTGTTCAAACAGAGTAAAGAATGACATAACTGAAAGTGAGAATAACATTACACTACATGTATTCTTAATTAAAAGAGGAGTAAATGCATGTGACACCCTGTAGTTTACACCTAAAATCAGTTTTGTCCCTCACTTTTTTTTTTAAACTGGTATACCCCTATACTTTGAATTCTCGACTGATTTACCCTTTTCTCAGCTGGTTATGACTGTGACATGCTCATTAACAATGCTTGTGAGAGCTTCAATGGTTGGGTTTTGAGAGCAAGGTCTAAGCCCCCTATTACTATGCTAGAAGAGATAAGAGTGAAGGGTTATTTAGACTGTTAATGAGCATGTCACAGTCATAATCAGCTGGGAAAAGGGCAAATCAGTAGAGAATTCAAAGTATAGGGGTATACCAGTTTAAAAAAAAAAGTGAGGGACAAAACTGATTTTTGGTGTAAACTACAGGGTGTCACAAGTATTTACTCCATTAAAAGAAAACTCGTATAGATTAATCAGTGGTAAAAGTTTCTTTCCCTCCTCCAGTAACAACTTTCTGTCCATTAAGATTGGTATAGTTCTTCTCGCATTACTCATTTTTACATCTTGCTGCTATTGATTCTAGATCACCACAATGTCATTCAATACAGAAGAAGAATCTAGATTGCAATAACTAGGAGTAGAGGAACTGCATAAACGTATGCATCTTCTCCTTAATTTTCTTCCTACTCTTAGGATGCATGTGATGGCCTTTTAAATTCTGCATTGATGGTTGGTAAATGAAATAGGTCTATACCAACTCCATTGCAAAGATCTTTCTACTTTCATAGTGTTGAGTACTGCATTCATACACCCTTTTATGGGTTGCAGCTAGCTCTTTTCACTATTTTGTTAATATGCTGAAAAAATTTGGTAGGAATTGAACTGAATAGCAATAATGTGTTTTCAACTAATGTACTTGATTCATTATAATAGCGAATGCAAGCTTAAATATTGGATTAAGCAAAAGGAAAGAATAATTACCATCTTTGAAAATCTTATCCTGAGCCAATGCTGCAATTCTTTGTTTGAGAGCACTATTGTCTACATTTAGAAGCAACCGTTGGTGGTCTAGAAACGCAACTCGCGGTGACAGCACTGAAACTTCGGCCTGCATTATGAAATCAATGAGTTAGTAGTGATTTTGTAACTGCAGTAGATCAATTCAAAGTAATTTACAGATGGAAGACCAGATTAATTCACATAAAATGAACCAACCTGTAGAGAGGTAACGCTGCGTTCCAGCTCTGAAATGTATTGCAGCTTCCTCACCCGTGATCTTTGTGCAGATTGTCTGTTTGCCAAGATTCTGATGCCATCACAAAACAAATGTAATTCAGGACAAATCAAATTCAGGATAACAATCCGCGGTAGAAAATAATAATAATTCAGTAACTAAGACATGTTACATTCTATTCAGCAAAATGTACAAAGGTGCATGAATTATGTACCGACCTCTTCACCCTTTTGGGGTCAATCTTTCTGTCGCCGGTGGTGTTTTTGTTATCTCCATTCTGGTTTTGTTGACCCTCCAATTTGCATTCGCTCTCTGCCTCTTCAGACTCATGCTTCAGCTTATTATCTCGCTTCTTCTTCTGATCACCATCATCAATCTGCTGCTGCTCGTCGTCGTTAATGCTGTTGTGATCCGACGGCGTCGAAGGGTTCGAGCACGACCGTGTAGTGCCGGCGGCGATTTCATCGGTGGTGAACATGGACATGAACTGCTCATCGTCAAACCTATCAAACTCAACATGTCGAGTGGTGTTGGGCTCCGGGGGTGCACCGGAGGCGCGGCATTCGTCCTGCATTGGCGCCTCGAGAAATGTGATGGAGTCGCTGACGGATCTCCGGTGGGACCCCCGCCTGGCCGACGAAAAGTCGAGGAACTCGTCGACCCAACAAGGGTTGCTGCCGGCATTGCCGTTCGGCGCAGCAAAACACGACGACATCTTGTGGTGGTGGCTCAAGTCCGGCCAGTTTGGGGTCATGTTGGGAACCTTTGGAGGTAAGTGCGCCATTGAAACAAGACACAACAAAGGTCGAACAGATAAACCCAGTTAAAGCAGACAAAAACCCAACGATCAAACTGGGAATGCTGAAAGAGGGAGGACCAAAGTGAGAATAGCAACCCCCAAGAAAGAAAGAGAGGGGCTTTATATATATATATATCGTGGGAACCCAGAAACTTAAACCAGGGAGGTTGAAGACACGAATGATTGGGTAGAGCAAATATCTATCTATGTGAGGATAGTCCCCACATTGGAAATGGAAGTATGTATGAGATTGGGGGGAAGTGGGGTCTCACATGGGGGACAGCTATCTCCAGCTGGAAGGAGGTTGGAGCTCAACGGTATTACTGGATTAGTAAGTTTCAGCCACCACGTGCCGGCGTGAGCGTCTCGCTAGGACACCACCCCCCTTACAATAATAGACACTAGTCTCTCTTCTCCTTTATCTCTTCTCTTCCCAAAGGAACATTCCTGTATGCATTGTTGCCGTCTGTACTAACTTTTTTACTATTTTTGAATTTTTTTTTTCTTTCCTTGTTTCTTATCGAAGAAAAATAATAACCTGCTCATTGCTTTATTTGATATAATCAGCATACAAAATTTTAGGAAGTTGTCGTTAAAGTTTCATTTGAATTTCAGCCTAAAGCATCGTTTGAATATATTTGATCTAACACTAGTTAATTAGTGATCAAAATTGTTTTTTTTTTACTTGTGGAGCTTAGAACAACTTTAACAGATTCTATATTTTAGTTTTTAGTTATTTTAGAGAGCGTGTTTAGTTTTTTTAGATATTTTAAAAGCTCCAGCAGACAAGTCAAACTTAAGCTATTATAATTGTTAGCTATCCCAAAGAAACATTCCTATATGCATTGTTACCGTCCGTTAATACTTGTTTTACTATTTTTGAAATTATTTTATCTTTTTTCTTTCCTTGTTTCTTATCAAAGAAAAATAACAACCCGCTCATTGCTTCATTTTATATAATCAACATACAAAATTTTAGGAAGCTGTCGTTAAAGTTTCATCTGAATTTCAGCCTAAAACATCGTTTGAATAGATTCGATCTAACACTAGTTAGTGATCAAAGTTTTTTTTTTAATTGTGGAGCGTAGAACAACTTTAACAGGCTCTCTATTTTAGTTTTTAGCTATTTTAGAGAGCGTGTTTAGCTTTGTTAGATGTTTTAGAAGCTCCAGAAGACTAGTCAAACTTAAGTTATTATAGCTGTTAGCTATCTCGCTAGCTATATTATAGCTAGCGAGATAACTCAAATGACGCTAGCTATAAGTTATTACATTCCTTGTAAGATATTTTATGTGATATATAAATATATTTAAATTATTTAATTTCTATTTGAAGAATAATGTTAATGTAATGCTAACAAAAATAGAGAACATTAATGCAGCCACATTTCTAAAATGGTTAGCCAAAAAGATATTTGAGTTAATTTTACTAAAATTTAACTTAAAAATAGCTAATATTGCTAAATATGCTTTTTAGGTTGTGTATTGTTATGGTGAACATAGAAAACTCTTTTATTTGCAAAACCGAACCGGATCAAGATGTGAATCGAATCTAGGATCTCACTAGAGTTGAAAATCTTTCACAAATAATCTAATGTTAGTTATATAATACGAAATTAACTATTTAGTTCTTGAGCGCTGCATAATGATAATTCAAAAGATAATTTAGGTTAATGAAAAAAAAATTATAATAGTGTGAAGTGGAATTTGGGGCAGGATCCTTGCAAGAAAGGAATAGTGTTTAGAATCACCCTAAGCATGCCATAGATCAGATCACATCCCCCATGTGAAATGCTCTGTTTGTCCCCAAAACCATACCCACATGTAGATCGAGGGCTCTTTCCTGCTACCTTCCATCAACATTAACACAAATTAGTACTACAATTTATGTTGTCTTAGTGAACGATTAGTTAAAAGAGAAAAATAAAACTACTTGCAAGGCACTAATCATGATTTGAGTAGAGAGAGAGAGAGAGAGAGATCATATTTGTATATGTAGAAAACGTCTCATCCTAGTCCCTTCACATCAGAGAGAGAGAGATCCGTGTTTAAAATAGAGGATGATCTGCCGCCTTGTATATGTATATAGCTAGCTTAAGACAACAATTCAATTGCCTTCCTTCACGGATCTACTTGAAGGTAACTAATAACTTAGTATATGCAAAAAGAAAATGGCAAAGCTCCATACATAGTGAAGTGGCTAGCTCTCACTCGCATACATGCACATTATGGCTTCCAATGAACTGAGAGCAGTACATGTCAATGTCAAGACGTGGGTACCAATCAACTAATAATGCACAATTGCAGCAGTTGCATTGGGTGGATGGGAGCAATGACTAGTTCGCAGTCGCCTTGGGTTTCATTTCGAAAACGACCCCTCTAGGAGGATTAGAAACAATTACATACACAAATAGCATCACAGATGATTAGAAACAATTACATACACAAATAGTATCACAGTCGAAAACATTAATATGAACTGGTGGATGAATTTGGTGGGGCTTATTGCATGTGCATTATCGTTCTGCAATGCGTTTATTCCCAACTAGTTCTACCCCTCTGGTTCCCAGACTAGCTTTCATGGTCGACAATGACTTTCCCTAAAGCTTTAGTGATCTTTGCAGTTGCAGGTGAGGTGGAGCATATGGCACATGCATATACACTTACAAGTTCATAAGAGTATGAGACCTAAACGGCAATGTCACATTTTCCCAAATCTTCAAGTCATACATGTGGACAAATATTTGGGATGACATGGAGATGACATGGAGTCTGAGTTCTATGTGACCGTTACGCATTTACACATGGACGTGAGTAACCCGCTCTAATATCATAATAAAATAGTCTAAGGTTCACATCCAAAATAAATTAGCGATAGGTGGAGTGGCCCAAACCCTTACAAACCCACAGACAATGTCTCATTTTCCCGATGTGAGATTTATATCTCAACATTGTCTACATTCAAAAACACCATATTGTGTGACACCAGAACCCGGAAGCATCCCCGCCCCCTAGGGAAGGGTGTGCCTCGGCACTGCTAGTGCCAGGATTCCTTTTCATGTGATGCATGCGTTTACGCTAATGGTGATAGCCTAAAGGAAATAGGAAGGAGGAATTTGATAACTTTAAAGGCCACATAATATTTTCACTGTCCAAAATAGTTGCTGTTTTCTGTTCTGACATGTTGTAGTCTACTCGGCTCAAATCTACTCTACTGTGTTGCAACTAAACTAAAAAGTGCAGCTTCTGTGCATTCTGACCAACCCCGACGGCCCAAAGCAATATATGTACTAAGCTGCAGATTATTACAACACTTTCCTGATAGTGATTGCGATCTGCTGGATAGATACATGATACATCCACGTTTGTGAATTCTTGCTATAAGCACCTGACCGGTTTAAATCCACCAAACTTTGTGGATCCAGAATCCTCCATCACTTCATGTTCTTGAAATCCATACACATATCTTGAGGAATTCATGAGTATTTTGCTGACATTTTGGTATTCGACCTGAAAAAATTAGGGGAAAATCCCATTTTGATAGCTTGTTAAGTACTCACACAATGATAACAGGATAAATCTCATCATATTGCCAAAACCAGAACAGTGTAGATTATGTTACTTTTTTTAACGATGACGTCTTCGTTTTGATCTGGCACGACGATGGAATATCCGGCAAACCACAAAAACGGTAGCAATAACTAATTGTACGATTATTATTACCTTCAAAAACCCTGCAAGCAACAGAGGGGAGACTTATTTTCAAAAAAATTTACAACAACACCAAAACTGCAAAGAAACCAGACACTAACCTTTAACCTTCTGGATGAAGTCATCCAGAGTGACTCCATTTTTGGTTTGCTTTGTGTCAAGATGCCCTAGATCCCGAACTCTAGAGAAACGGTGGTCAGTTTTATACTCAACAGTCCCGCCCATGATGCATGTATTTGGACAATTAAGACTACCATCATTCTCATCGCTTCCATCACAGCAATCTACAGTTATAGTGCAGGGAGTATTATTAAGTAAACATAAGAAACCTAAAGTTATTGATTGTAAGACATAATGGGACTATAAAATGAACAGCAAAAACATAATGAGATAAAATGGATCAATCTGGTAGTATTGATGCTAATACATCTGCTGGTCAAGGAAGGCAACTTGTACGGACCAAATTCCTGATAATTATCAGAGACTGAAGTAAGACTTGTTTAGAGTGAAGACAGGACAGTGCCATTTCAGAAGGACTTCCATTATTGGTTCTGATTTGATCTTCCCTTGAATTGAAAAGCAAAAGAGAAATTTCTTAAAGTAAAACTATACCATCTAGTCATTTCGACTAGATCAACAGTAGAATGAAACACAAACATAATACCTCAATTCCTTATTGGGAACATTCTCAGTTCGACTTAACTGCTAACCTCAGGCCATATACTAAATATACATTTATAGCATTGGATTAATAATAAATGCCTTAACTACTGCTGCGAATGTACAAAGAATGAACGAACTAATCTAACAAGTAATAAGTGCTACTTACCACAAATATGATCATTGACTCGAGAAGAAAATATGAACTGTGGTGTACTTCCAATATTCCGACAATAAAATTTGCCTGCAGGACAAGCAGAAGTCCCTGAAAGTACAAGAAGCAACATGACTCACCATGAAACAAAAAATGGGATTTCTTTCAAATAACACAAGACTTATCCCCAGCGATTTCTACCACAACATTTATGAGAATAACATGAGATGTGTATAATTCATCTTACCTGTTAATTTTATGACATTTGGATATGAGAACTTAAGAAACTAGTTTCATAATAATTTAGAATTAGTGTTGAGCCTAATAGTGCATCTTAAGTCAAAAGAACCAGAACCAATTAACAATACATGGCCTTCATTTCAAAAGACAAAAGAAATGGTACATGCACAAACTTATCCAATGGACCAAAATTAAACTACTAGAAATTGAAAAGCAAAAAAGCATACCAGGCTCGTCGGTTCCATCAACACAGTCACAGAAATCATCATTCAGACGGTCTCTAGTGAACGACTTGGAGTCGTCCTTGCACATGATCACCTCTCGAGCAAAGTACTTTTCATCTGCATCCAGAGAGATTAACCCAAATTCAATAGAAGAAAAAACCAAGCGTGCATATGGGTAATGCCCCAAAATATAAATGAGCAATGAAGACTCAATTGTTATTGGGATAAAGAGACCCATCTCAAATATTGAAATTGTAGATGCATCAAGAGCAACTGAGAGAGAGAGAGAGGGGTACCGAGTGGATGAACTCCAAGAAGAGGTGGATTGGAGAGTGAGAGAACAAAGGAGAAAGACGAGACCAGAAAGAAACAGGCGGAGACAGACAATATGAAACTCCTCTTCATGTCTGTTGGGGAACCTCCTCGTAATGTTTTCTTTTAGCAGGAAGGGAGTATGCTTTGGGACTCTGTTAGTCAAGGTCAACGGTGAAACTTTCACCAAAAACTAAAGAAGGTTATTTTATTTTATTTTATTTTCTTGAGAAAAAGGCACATGAATTGCTCATAAATCATATAGTTACATCATTCTAAAGAGTTTCGATGCGGTCCTTTCTCCGTCTAAAACTTGAAATGAAAGAAACAAAAACGTGTATTTAGAAAGTCTATACGCTATCTGATTATATTTTATTGGATAATAATTACATGAAATTGAAGGAAAATAATCAAACATGGACTTGACTTCTTGAATGAGCATTCATTCCACACACCAATCTTTCACATCCTTATCAAGAGCATGAATGACAGAGAGAGCATTTGATTCTAAAATAATGTGATGAACGTTGATTCTAAAATAATGTAGCAACGTTAATCAGCGTTCTTTCAAGATTATATTTCATAATCCAAATTGGCTTCTCAGTAATAAGGAACTTGACCGTACTTTCTCCAGGAACAAGAGAGAGAGAGAATGGCCGGAATCAATGATCGAAAGAGAAGGTAACCATTGAATAAGTTGCTTGTTGACACCTTATAATAAGTTTGATAGCCAATGTTGTCCTAGCTAGGTTTCACTGATCAAGAGCTAGTGTTTAATCTCTGCATGGACACTATAACTCTATAAGCCATTACAAGTTTATGACGTCGTCGTCGTCGTCACATATATCAACCTTTAATTAGCTATTTCAGTACAAATAATTAAGAGTAGCAAATACTAGTAACAAATTATGTAAATTACAGCAGGAATGACATATACATTGACATTAGCTTAATTCGAGTATATATATTGTCTCCTGAATGCAATTTAATCAGTCATAAAATGTATTATGATCCGGCTTCCCATATAGTCCTTTCTAATGGCTTCCCAATGATTTGATTAAGTTGACCTAAAATGAAACAAAAAACAGAAGAAACTTTATCAACTTAACTATCAAACATACAGTATTTATAGATACATTAACAGAAAAACAACATGATCCTACTATCTAACTGTCGAATGACTCGAATTGACCGAAACAATGGTGAATGATCAAACTGAAGTATTGAATTTTCTAGATCTCAAACAATATGAAACACAGACGATATTATGAATGAGAATTGGAACTTAATTACCTGAAATATAGTACTGCTGATTAATGTTGTTAATAGAATGCCCCTGCTGGTGTACAACGATGGAATCAGCAGCCATTTTTACTTGCTTTATCTTCTCTGATGCAATTTCTTGCTCACAAGTTAAAGGATAACCATACGGCGGGACTGAATCGATTCTCACGTTTTCGTTAACCTGAAGATCATAATCCAAACTGTTAATAGTGGCGATTCCATTTCCTCCATTCATTCCATTGCTAATCCCATTAGTTTCATAGTTCCAAGCAACCAAATCCGTTAGAGATTTGTAACACATGCCCTTTTGAACTTGCAAAGGAACCGTTTGGTTCTCATGACTTTTGTAAGTCTTCAGCTCATCAAAAATCATCCTGTACTCTCCATAAGGACCAAGCACCGGGTCTTTTTGCCTGCAAAGAGCCTCCCATACTAGTGAATCGACAACCTTTCTCCGGTTTGCTTCATTCGCATTCTGCACCATTTTTGCTACATTGCTAACCCCAAAAACTTTATGCACGGCTTGGAATTCTCGATTCCTTTCCACCGGAAAATAAGGTGCCAGAGTGCAACCTTCACTGCATTTTTTCCTTTGATGCTTGCATGCTGCACATGCTGGAATTGTTCCTGGTGTGACATGACACTTCCTCTGCATCCTATATATATAGATGGTATATCAAGTTCTATCAATTAAAGCAAGCACAACTAATACTAGCACTTCTTTATATCATTTTGAAAGAAACACAACTCGAAGAAAGAAGTGATTGAAGTAACATATATGTAAACAAACATATCAGAACAAGAAGCTTACAGAGACCTTGACCCTTTTTCTGATGCGAATGAAAAGGCAAAGTTGGATATAAATAATAAGGATTAAGAAGAATAATCTAGTAGAGTATAGATTAAGGTTCAAATGTGTCTAAAAAGAAGCACGTAAAGATGGCAGGGTCTGTGTTTTATATAAAACAATGAGACGTGTGTAAGTTGAATAGGATTTAGGTAGTTCATGGGAAGAAAAAGAGCACCATCAAAAGAATAAAATAATTAGGGAACAATTAAGCACAGAATTGTGATCATCACCTAAAAATCACTTGTAATATTTTACAGTCTCTACTTGTGCACAAGTATTTTTCTCTTGAAAAAACCCTCTCCCTCTACCAGGCTACTCACAGCCATGAGCAATTACGTACTGCTACTTTGAAGAAGGGAAGAGGAAGAACAAGGTAGAGAAGAGAACTAAAGAAGGCGTCCAAGATGGAGTTGATGCCCCATATGTGAAGGCTCTTGGCAAAAGATCATCGCTTAATAAAGATGAGACACAGTTAGACCTTACCAGAACACCTTTTCTGTTTTGTTTTTTAATCCAAAATGATTCACTCATCTGAAAGTGTTACAAGAAGCAGCAGCTCCTAACGAACAATTTCATCTCACCCATTTTCAAGTGGTGTGTTTCTAGTATTAGTAAGGATTTCATTTATTCAATCATCTGCATTCAGTACATGGCTTTGGTAAATCCCTTCTCATCTATGGTACCCGATAAAGCCCATACCATGTGAGAAAACCAACAAAAAAAAGGCATGCAAAAGGACGTTTGCACTGAGATAAGGTATTAAATGGAACATCTGAAGCTATAAACCACGTAAACGAGCACAAGCAGAAGGATTTCTTAGACACTGCACTATGAGTATCCCTGGCATAGTATATCACTGGCCCGACCTTGCTGCAACAGCCAGTGGTTGAACAGCAGCTAAAGGATTCACTTGGTATGAAAATGCAAGCTGCCACAAGTCTACTAGGGCATTTTTCATTGACATAGCTTGTTTCTGAACAATCCTGCAAACAAATGCATCTATGAAAGATGTTGTGGATATAACGTAATGTACCCATTACTTAAAATGAAACATTAGGAAAACTGAATAACTGAAAATGGAGAAGCAACATGTTCTCAGTAAACAATTGCTTTTTAAATATTGGATGCGTTGCTATGACTTTTAAATTTCTAAAAAACTATGAAAATTAGATGGAAAAGTTTTGCTAAAGAGAACGGATCTGCTGAAAGCGATGGAAAATTAATAACAACATAGAGAGGGAGAAAGAAAAGAGTACACGGTCCATCTAGTGAATATTGTCTTGTTTCCGCTACAATCTAAGAACAGATCCATTTTTCCAAAATAAGCAAGTTTATTCAGATAAAACATTGACGAGGAATATGAGGAAAACAGAATCAATACATGACCATCAGTAGTAAATGCAGACATGTCAACTATGGAAAAGAGATATCTCTTACCTCTTTAAGGTAGCTCGTTTTCTCTGCAAAACATAAGATACGAGCAAAATCAAGAAACCCAGGGCAATCTTTCCATTAGATAATACCATCCGAGTATTCCCAAACTTCAAGGTAATGGTACGGAACCACCAGAGGCATGGTTCTAATCTTTTAGACAAGTTTAATACTGCTTGTTTTTTAGCAGTATCTCTGTTTAGAGGGTATTTTGCTTTTGGGCGTCCCTCAGGTGACGAATCTTCATGGTTCTGTTGTGATGCATTGGTGGCTTTAATTGAATGCAGCGAGTGTAATCTTCTTAAAAGTACCTAGAAAAAGACGTACATAGAATTATAATGGTTCCAACTGTTTGAATCTATCAATTTGATCAATGTAACAAACCATTCTAAGTTGAATTTACTCAACTCAGCATTATGTTAACAATACAAGAAAAGGATAATATCATCTGACGCATCTCACAACTTCTTGGGTAAGTGAGTGAGCCACACCTGTAGTGTGACTCACCATGCAAGAGGTAGTAAGATATTCCCAAATATAAAGAATATATAGTTTCAAGTTCTATTAATCAACAACTATATGGTCCTTTGCATAATAAAAAAAGTTCCAAAACAAGAAAAGATTACTGGAACTTCCACCATGTAACCATCAGAGAAGTTACGTGAAAGTTCAAATAGATGACAGATTGAAATTCAAACAATCGAGTCTCTGAGCAGAATTGAAGTTACGTGAAAATTCAAATAGATGACAGATTGAAATTCCAATAATCGAATCTCTGAGCAGAATTCGTAAGTGTTACAAAAAAGCAGTCTCATTTTAAACTTTAAAGGAATTAAGCTTTCAGTATACTAAAAATTTCCTAAATAACAGCAAGCACAACATATATACATAGCAAAAGCTTAATCTCATCATGAAAACCACGATTGAAGCTCCATCAGAAAATGTCTCAATTGTTTTTTTTTAAAACCATTTCAGCAGGCAGAAACAAATTTTTTTGTCTGAAAATCATTCCCATCTGCACTTGCTGAGATCTACCAGGCACTTCAAACTGATAGAGTAATTCAGCAAGTGCAGATATAGATTAGAAAGATTGCCAAGTGGAGTGGCATTATATAGGAAACTTCACTACACAGTGATACAGTTTTTGAACCCAAGGTAAAACTATTTTTCCATCCAATCTCAAAAAGAAAGGAAAAGTTTGTTTACATTTAACTAAACGTAATGTATATCTAATATGAACACCTAAATCAATTCTTGTGGTGCTGACTCGAACAATAGATTCATTTATATGTTTACCTGTCTTCTGTCCTCTGGTATTTTAGCGTTGCCGACCCAAGAGGTTGCAAGATCGACATCATTCAATATGGTTCCCAGCAGATTCACCGTATACACCTCAACTACTTCTAGATACTTATCAACTCCCAAAACAAAATTGCCATTATAACTTTGTGTATAATCTGCACCGTCTTCTTTACCAACAAGAACATAATATTTTCCACCTACAAGATTCCATCCACTAAGGAACACTTCCAGCAATTCCCGAATACCAAGATAATGCCCTTCTGAAATATAAAAGCATACCCTGACAAACAAAATGAGATAGAAAAATCAAATTGAAGCTTTTCTACAGATGCTGTGTGCAAGTAATATAAAGTATCATGTGAACAAGATATGTACTTCCCCGACTATATTTGGTAAAAGAAATTTATAAATATATAAATTTGGTGCTCCACTACTAAGACGATTTCTTCAGTCTTTTAACTTTCTCCACCTTCCAATACAGTAAGTATATCTCATCTCTACTACGACTTCTTTTCTATACTCCAAAAGCAGCACAGTTAAATGTATGTATCCTAGACAATGCCAAATCTCAATCAATAGTAAAGCACAGAAATTTTCCAGATTCATTTTTTCCAAGAGTTCCCTGTACTGAAAAAATCAAATAAAGAGTAGTATGCCATGCGAGGGTTTTAAGGGCCAACAACGCATATGGATAGAACCAATCAGCTGTAATAAACCTCCCCTAAATCTGTCATTTTAAGTCCATCAACGGTTATCTAAACCTTAAACCTTGTACAATTGATATGAACTGTTGGTTGTTTAAAATTAAGCAATATCCTAAGGACATATGAAACACTTATTAAAGAAAGACTCTGAATGAGAAAAAAAAAAGAAAAAAGAGTAACTGGAGCAAGAGATAAAAAGGGTACCCAGTAAGAAGAACTTGAACAGGGATAGCAGGAATGGAGGCAAATAATAGTTTGAGCTCATTCAGAATCTCCGGTGTCCTGCAAACCCACATTATGTCACATCAATGATCGAAACGGATTACCAGGACGAGTTGATACAGATAAAACAATCAGTGAAGTGTATAAGGAGAAGAAATATATGAAAAAAATAAAACATAAAGTCAACATCAACTAAGAAAAAAAGCAAGAATTCAATAGCCTTCAGTATCATTAAACCTCGTGGGTTTGCGAAAGAAACTCAACCGGAGTAAGCCCCAATTACTTATGATTTATTTGGAGATCAATGCGAAAAATATAAAAAGATGTAGCACATACAACTAGAAAAACGTTAAATTACAAATGTTATATACCTTCCGAGTTGTTTCAAAGATTGCACAAGCACCATACCAGCGGATTCCAACATGTCATACAAATCCAAATGTTGATCAAAGTCTTGACCATGTTCCGAAAGACGTTTCAGAATAGACGAAGCTGATGAGGCTGCCTCCTCGTACATGGAGCACACAAGGTAGCTGAAAATATAAACAAGTCAAGAAAGAGTTGGGTATAGAGCAAGTAACGAAACTAAGCACAATTTCACCTCTCGGAAGTCTCAATCTGTTCCCAGGTAACTGGGTCGAGGCCTCTGGAACCCATGTCGTTGTTGCTAACAGATTGAAGCTGTTGAAACTGAATGAGTTGGGATAGGAGGAGGACTGAGTATAGACAATAGACAATTGAAAAGTGGGTACCTCGGAAGATGACGACCCATTGTTTGGGCTCTCTCTTAACTCGCTCTTCATTCTTCACTTCCAAAAACAAAACTGTTCTGCACAATTTTGGAACAATATCTCTATGCTTTTCTGATTTTCTATACGCCCGTAACTTTTTATTTTTTTAATTTAAAAATTATTTTTGGCGAAATTTATTTGATTTTTTTTATTAAATTGAAAGGTGGTTAATCATTTGAATTTTTTTTAGACCTGGAATCCGAAACCGAAAAACCCATACCGATCGGGTCAGGATGAGCTCTGAATCTCAAATTGATACTTATGTCGAGAAGTAACAAACGAGTTGGATTAGATATCGCATAACGATTGTACGGACACATCCCGATTCAAAGGTTCTTAAAAAATCAAAGTCTCAACTCAAACCCTAAAATGACCAAAGACCTCTCAATCTCACATTCTCCGATCGAAAAACAGAAGCCTCTCAGTTTCACAACCTAAAATCTCTCCATCATCGATCAAAGCCTCTCAATCTCACTCTCTCAATCATGTTCGAACCCTGTTACAGTCACATAACGATTACAGGCACCAGGTCTTTTTGCCTGCAAACGACTTGGTTATGCTAGAATGAGGATAATTTACGTCAATTTATAGTCGCATGATTTTTTTATTTCCAAGAAGTCTCCAACAGTATAAGTCAATTTTTAATTAAATTTAGCTGGAGTTGTGAGATTTAGCTATAGGGAATGCTAGCTACACAGTGAAGGTGAGGGTGAGTCTAACATCACACTGTCACATGTGTTATAAAACAGCAAAAAATAAATAATATTTTAATGTATTTTTGTCTTGTCAATTTTAATTACGGGTTTCGAGCCATGTTTGGGCCGGCCCACAATGGGTCACTTCTTAACGGGTTTGGGTTGGCCCATTTACTCAAATGTAAGGCCCAGTCTGACCCACGGCCCAAACCCATAACGTGGTGGGCCGTGTTTGGGCCCATGAATCGGCAGTATCGGCCCCGTTTCGTTCCGAAAATTGAAAATGGTCGAGGTGAATGTCCTATACCACCGTTTCTACTTTTATAATCTCAACTTTTAATTAGACATGATACGATTACAAACCAAAACTAATTCATACAATCTATCGATCATTTTTTTCTTTGTCAACAAACTAAAAAAATAAGTGATAAATGCTTATTGTTCACAATTAATAAATTTTTAGGCAAAAACTTCTTATGAGCCTAGAGGAATCCAAATTCATACTCAAATAAATAATGATTAGTATATAAATATATTGTTCACACTCAAAACTAAGTTTATTATTTATAAATATGTTATCTTCATATTAGAAATGGAAAAAATTATATTTTATAGTGGGCCGGGCCGGGCCGTGGGCCTCAAATTATCTTGCTCGGGTCGGGCCTATAATGGGCTCGAGCCGAGCTGGGCCTATGGGCTCATTTTTCTAGGCCCAGCCTGACCCATTAGAATATCGTGCTTGGGCCGAGCCGAGCTGTTAACGGGCTTGGGCCGTGCCGGGCCATTTTTAAAAGTGTCGTGCTTTTACTTAGCAGCCTGTTTGCCACCTCTAATTACGCACTTGTTATTCTCTCTCTTATTTTCTCTTTGATCTTCTTCCTCTCATCTCTTCTGCACGAACAAGAAACAAGGACCCATGGTATTTTGCAAGCCTGCAACTCAAATATCAAATTAATCAAGGAAATGAAAGACAAAAGAAGAGAGAAGAAGCTCTAAGAGTGTGAGATCCTACATCGCCCGAGCGAGGAAGGTAATGTGTTTTATAGTGCAAATACATCTTCCTCTAGTGAGACGCGTTTTGGGTTGAAAAACAAAACTGTGCGGGCGGGGCTCAAAGCAGACAATACCTTATTATGTGGTTGTTATAAATAGTATCAGAGCCTTTTCCTAGTTGGAAATGTGTCGACGAGGATGTTGGACCCCTACAGAGAATGGATTGAGAGATCACACATCGCTTGGAGGAGAGAGGTGATGTGTGTTATATGTGCAAACACATCTTTCTCTAGTGAAACGCTTTTTGGGTTGGAAACCCAAGAACAAAACCATGCGGGTGAGGCCAAAAACAGACAATATCTCGTTATATGCAGGTTGTTACAAAGAGAGAGAGAGAGAGAGTAGATTTGGGATCTACTTACTCTATTCTCAGTCAACTAGAGTTGAACAACCAAACACTTCAATAACCATTGTGCTCACCTAACGTCGATGAGTCAAATACTGAACTTCCTACTTATTCACACACAGGCTTCAACGTACATAACTAAATCTCAATTGAAACTACAAGCAACCACAATTCAAGTCAAAGGATCTTTGATCCCCGTCCGGCAAGCAAAACCATACGACATCGGTGTGGCCAAGAGACACACCTACCCATAGTGTGCTGCTGGACGAGAGAGATTTGATGGTGTTCCTTCGACCTTGCTCTCTAAGCTTTTTTTTTTTTTTAACTCGGTTCCCCTCAATATGTTATCTCTCTAATTTAAATTTGCTCTTTATGGTTTGTTCAACCTTATTATTTCTATTTTTTTTGAAAGGTAGTTTTACGAGTTTCATATAAACCAATTCACTTTATCTAAGCTTGTGTAGATGATCACAATTGTAACCTTCTCACCAAATAATTAAGACAAAAAATCATTCTAGTCTAAATTGAACATTCAACCAAAAAAGAAGAAGAAAAAAACAAGTGAAGAAACTAGTTTTAAGTTTACCAAACAGTTTTGCATTGTTACTATTACAAGTGGCTTAGTGGTCGACCCGTCAATATGAATTCGATCGCGAAGTTATCAAAATGACCATGCAATATGTTGCAATGCATAATTAAAGCATTTCTTTTACATAGAGGATATAGAAGGATCGGCTCTAAGTCCGAAATTGGCTAGATCTTGTATTTCCCATGTTACACCCAGTGTTAAAAAGAACTAAATGTTACAAATAACTTTTAAATTCAATGTTTGGAGCCATTTTATACACGCATCGATTATGAGTATTTGGTTAGATTAAGTAAGGTTTGATTTTCTCATAGACTCATGATTAAACCCTCCCTTGTCCCACACTTAACCAACTAACACACTAGCACCAAACGCGCCAACACCTCCTCTTTGGTCTTTTAGACTCTCTCTGGCCTTCCCCTTAAAGAAACAGAAAGCCATTTTTGCAATCATAGTAATTCAAGAATAAAGCACCAAAAGCTAAAGTGGGTGTTGTTGTACGTGGCCCTCCTCGTTTTAAATGCCAACTTGCCCTCCATTTTCATTCAAAATTCAAACTCACCCACCATTGCCAGATCCTCCTATTTCTCTGTCTTGGCTCTAATTTCAGTAGAAAACCAAGCAAGAGAGGCAGAGGCAAATTGGGTCAGACTAGATCATGAAATAAACAGAGAGGAGCTTAGTTTGTCAAGAGGGTGAAAGCAGAAGTAAGCATAAGTTGCCGAGAAAGATGAGCACAGCTAGATTCATCAAGTGTGTCACTGTTGGGGATGGAGCTGTTGGAAAAACTTGCATGCTGATCTCTTATACCAGCAACACCTTCCCCACTGTAAGTAGCATGGTGTTAATTTCATGATTAATAAATAACCAGCTCAGTTTGTTTCATTGGTTATGACAATTTTTTTTTTTCTTTCCTCTTTTCCACGTTCTCTGTTATAGGATTATGTGCCTACAGTGTTTGACAACTTCAGTGCTAATGTGGTTGTGGATGGAAGCACAGTTAACCTTGGATTGTGGGACACTGCAGGTAAGTAATTGGTCTATGTGGCTTTCTGCTAATCAATCTGCTATTCCACCCAACACAAAATGACTGATATTATTCCTAATAACTTAAACTGTGTTATTCCTAGGAAGATGTTCTTAGTACTGCAATTGTGCTGTCAATTTCTATCCGGATTTATTAATCAAGGGGTTTTTGTATAAGCAATGATTTGGATTCATAATAAGGCAGGAGAACTACCAATCAACCATGAACCTTCACATATATGAAAGATGCTAATTTTTATTATGGTCTGTGGTGAATTTAGGACAAGAAGATTACAACCGGCTAAGGCCTCTCAGCTATAGAGGTGCAGATGTGTTCTTGTTGGCCTTCTCTCTCATCAGTAAGGCCAGCTATGAAAATATTGCCAAGAAGGTTAATTATTTTTATATCTTCCCAAGAACCATTTTTATTTCTTTCTAGTATGTAGTACTCTCAGCTGTCTGAATCTAATTATACATTGTGTTTTTCTATTTCCAGTGGATACCTGAGTTGAGGCATTATGCCCCAACAGTCTCAATTGTACTTGTGGGAACAAAGCTTGGTATGTTCTGTCTATGCTAAAGGAATAAGCTTGGGTGATAAGCAAACTGTACGTAGACATGTGTACAAGTGCTACCAAGTAAATGTATAATTATATCTGATTTTATTGCTGCAGATTTGCGAGATGACAAACAATATTTGATTGATCATCCTGGCGCTACACCAATAGCAACTGTACAGGCAAGTCCTTTAATCAAAACTGCATATAGGAGTTGATATTGTATCGTCTTTACCTTGCTTTATAACAGAAGTTCTTGCTGTAGTTACATAAATGTAATGACAATATTCAATTTTGAGCAGGGTGAGGAACTGAAGAAGACAATTGGTGCTGCTGTTTATATTGAGTGCAGCTCAAGACTCAGCAGGTAATTCAGTTAATTTCCAATTTATTATAATGAAAGATAAAACTCTTACAGCCAAATTTATATGAACCTTTGCCAATCTTTGTTACAAAATTGAGAACAAGCAAGAATTAGGACTTCCACATCTTTTTTACTTACAAAATAGCTGTGAATCAAAGTCCACATCAGGAGTACGATACACAAACACACAAACACCACCCGAACTATGATATTATTGTCATTTTTATACCTAACTATCAAAAACTTGTATTTTTATACCCGAAGTTTCATTCCGTTAGCATTTTGATACTTTGACCACTAACACTGTTAAATTTTGAGAGCATTTTCGTAATTTCAATATATATATCATTTTTTACATTTACTTTAACAAAATAATTTATTTTTTGAGTTTATCAAATACAAATAGAACAATTTACTTTAGCAAAAATATTCAAAAAAAAAACTCCAAAATTAAATATTCATTTTTGTAATAATAGTGATAAAAGTTAGTAGAACTCTTGTATGTATATATATTTTTGTATATATATTTCAATATATTATTTTAATTTATTTTATTTTGTTTTGCTTAACATGTAACTCTAAAAATATATATACATACAAGAGTTCTACTAACTTTTATTCCTATTGTTGTAAAAATAAATATTTAATTCAGATTTTTAATTACTTTAGCAAAAATAATAAATAAAAAAACTCAAAAAATAAATTATTTTGTTAAAGTAAATGTAAAAATGATATATTTATTGAAATGAAGAAAATGCCCTCAAAATTTAACGGTGTTAGTGCTCAGAGTATTAAAATGCTAACGGAATGAAATTTCGGGTATGAAAATGTAAGTTTTTGATAGTTATGTATGAAAATGAAAATAACATCATAGTTCGGGTGATATTTTGTAATTAATTCTGGATTAATTACAAAACACCACCCGAACTATGATATTATTGTCATTTTTATACCTAACTATCAAAAACTTGCATTTTTATACCCGAAGTTTCATTCCGTTAGCATTTTGATACTTTGACCACTAACACTGTTAAATTTTGAGAGCATTTTCGTAATTTCAATATATATATCATTTTTTACATTTACTTTAACAAAATAATTTATTTTTTGAGTTTATCAAATACAAATAGAACAATTTACTTTAGCAAAAATATTCAAAAAAAAAACTCCAAAATTAAATATTCATTTTTGTAATAATAGTGATAAAAGTTAGTAGAACTCTTGTATGTATATATATTTTTGTATATATATATTTCAATATATTATTTTAATTTATTTTATTTTGTTTTGCTTAACATGTAACTCTAAAAATATATATACATACAAGAGTTCTACTAACTTTTATTCCTATTGTTGTAAAAATAAATATTTAATTCGGAGTTTTAATTACTTTAGCAAAAATAATAAATAAAAAAACTCAAAAAATAAATTATTTTGTTAAAGTAAATGTAAAAATGATATATTTATTGAAATGAAGAAAATACCCTCAAAATTTAACGGTGTTAGTGCTCAGAGTATTAAAATGCTAACGGAATGAAATTTCGGGTATGAAAATGTAAGTTTTTGATAGTTATGTATGAAAATGAAAATAACATCATAGTTCGGGTGATATTTTGTAATTAATTCTTCATATAATCTACCAACGTACTACCATCAACTCTGACTAAGCTTTGGGATAAATTCAACGCAGAAGATAATCCCCTCAGTCATCGGCAGAAAGAGTAGCTAGCAGTGAGTAATGTCACAAGGTGACTATCCTTTTTCTTCTAGCCATTCAACACTTGTGCAAACTCAGAAGGAATGTAGTACTTTGAACCATGAAACATATGGTTGTCAGCAGAAAAGCTGTTTTGTTTGCTTACAGAAAGTTTTTTTGACATGTTAATTATGTATATCAAATTGGAACACTGTTAACTAGCATGTAAATGCTTATATGTGACATGGAGAAACAGTAAAGTGGCTTGCTTCGTTGATATATCAGGAGTCAGTGGAACCTATAGTCCTTTCAGGAATAAAGTGGCTTACTGTGAGACAAAAGCTTCAAGTCACTGCATATATCATATCGAAAAGGCTCCTAAATTAATAGAAGATTATTATTTTTTTATTTTATTTTATTATGTTTTATTATTTTCCTAAATCTTTTAGATTCCTATTTTTATTAGGGTTTGTTGTTACCTATATATCTAGGATTTTAGAGTCTTGTAAGTTAGCTTTGTTATTTTAAATAAAATTATACATAGAGTTTCTTTGAGACGTTCTGCCCTAGAACTCAATATATCGTTCCTTTTTTAATCCTACAACAAGAACCTCTATGTTTTTGCTTATTTTTTCCTTTGAGATCTTCGTTCTCAAGAGTTTTACCCCTGATCTAGCCGCAAGACAGAAACTTTTAGTTTCTGCCCTGCATCAACTGGTATCAGAGCAGTGTTGTGGGCCTGTAAAATGGTTGGACGTGGTAGAGGTCGTGGAAGAGGAGCTTTGAAGGATCAACAAATAGAGATGGCTGGGATGCGCCGTATGATTGAAGACCTGACAAGGGCAGTGCAAGATCTTCAGGCTCAGGGTCGTAGGGAAGCCCCAGACGACGACCCTATCCCCTCGGAGGATGAACCAGAAGGTAATCCCGAGGAAGAACAGGATGTTGACAACCCTTTTCATGAGGTTGTTGGAGATGGAGAATGTCCAAATCGCAACAGATTGGAAGTGCGGTTGGTTCGCGCTCAGGATTTCAGTGGTGGAGGAATTAAAATTGAAGTTTCTGACTTTTATGACCAGATGCATGCAGAAGACTACTTGGACTTGGAGGTTAGTTTGGAAAATTATTTTGACTGGAAGCCTATGGCAGAGAGCAGAAAAGTGTTGTTTGTGAAGCTTAAGTTGAAGAGTACTGCACTTCAATGGTGGAAGAGAGTTGAAGAGCAGCATACGAGGCAAAGGAAGCAGAAAATCAACACATGGGCTCAGATGAAATCAAAGTTGCGTAAGCAGTTTTTGCCAGCTGATTATGCAATGGAGTTATATGAAAGATTTCATTCTTTAAAACAGCTGAACACATCTGTTGAAGAGTTCTCTTCAACGTTTGACAACCTTTCAATTTGGGTTGAATTAAATGAGACCAATGAGCAGTTGACCTCTCGTTATCTCAGTGGATTGCATCCGTCCATTAGAGATGAGATGGGAGTGGTTCGGCTGTACAACCTAGAAGATGCGCGGCAATATGCCTTAATGGCAGAAAAAAAAGCTACAACGTTGTGGAGTTAGGAGGCCTACTACTGGACGTTTTGATGGTGCTTGGCAAAGGAATTCAACCACAGTTCGTGGGGTTTGCAGTGACCAAGTTCCTAGCCCAACTCGTCAGCCAGGTGGTAAGAATGTCGTTGGTGTTGATAAGAATGAGAAAGAAAAGGAAGTTGCAAGGGTTGGCTATCAAAACATAGGTGCAGAAACTTCAAAGGCTGGAAATTCTTCCCAGGTTTAGTGTTTTACGTGTTGGGAGAAGGGACATACTTCTTATGCATGTCCATAGAGAAGGGTGAACTTAGCAGAGTATGATAGAAGGAGAATCTTTGGTTTTGAGGCGAGTGATGACAGCACCAAAGATGGAAGAAGAGGACTGGAGGCGACGTAACATATTCCGTACACGTGTTCTATGTGGGGGAAATGTCTGCAACTTAATTCTTGATAGGGTAGTACTGAAAATATCATCTTAAAGGAAACAATAGAAAAGATAAAGCTGTCGTTGGAGAAACACCCCAACCCTTACAAAATTTCATGGTTTCAAAAGGGTAATCAAGTACCAGTCATTTCACTTTGCTTGGTTAAATTCACTCTAGGCAAAGCTGTTGATGATGAGGCTTGGTGTGATGTAGTTCCTATCGATGCTTGCCATATACTAGGAAGGCCATGGTTGTACGATAGAGACATGGTTCATCTCACTAGAGCTAATACCTACAAGTTCCACAGAGATGGAAAGAAGATGACGTTCCAGCCGCTTAAAGAGGAGCTGACCAGCAACACAAAAGCTGCCAAAATCAACAACCTCTTGACAGGCCACCAATCCTTGAGATATCTGAATTCTCAAAAGGAGCAAGAATTGATTTTTTCTCTCAAGTTCAAGACTGGTGAGTCTAATAGAGTTGTAAATGTTTTGAGTCGCAGGACCCACCCTACTGTTGAATGTGATGAGTACTCAGATTGTTGAATTTGAGGAGCTGAAGAATCAGTATGCTGCTGATCCATGTTTCAATTCTATAATTGCTGAGCTTAAAGGTCATACTGGTTGGAAGATGTTGCCATTCAAGATGCATGACATGTATTTGTTTAAGGGAAACTCGCTGTGCATTCTAGCAGGCTCTTTACGTGAGCAAATCATAAGGGAGCTTCATGGCAATGGGCTAGGAGGACACTTAGGCAAGGATAAGACCGTATCTATAGTGACTGACATATACTATTGGCCTAGAATGTACAAGGATGTGAGTAGGCTGGTTCAGAAGTGTCAAATTTGTCAATTTGGTAAAGGTACGTCCCAAAACATAGGTTTGAACACACCTTTGCCAGTGGCAGAAGCTCCAAGGGTTCATATTAGCATGGATTTCATGTTGGGACTACCCAAGACAGTTAAGGGATTTGATAGCATCTTTGTGGTGGTGGATCATTTCTCTAAAATGGCACATTTTATCTCGTGAAACCTCACATGTTACACATGTGGCTGATATGTTTTTCAAAGAAGTGGTGAGACTACATGGTGTGCCAAACTCTATTATGTCTGATAGGGATGTCAAGTTCACAAGTCATTTTTGGAGGACATTGTGGAGAAAAGTTAGGACTGATCTTAAATACTCTAGCACATGTCACCCACAAAGGGATGGCGAGACTGAAGTTGTCAACAGAAGCTTAGGATATATGTTAAGATGTCTTGTTGGAAGTCATGTGAAGACGTGAGATCAGATTATTTCACAAGCTGAATTTGCATACAGTGAATCTTTCTACAAAGAAAACACCTTTTGAGGTAGCATATGGGTTAAACCCCCAACATGTTCCTGACCTTGTTCCGCTACCTCAGGAGGCAATAGTTAGTGATGGTGGGGAAGTCTTTGCAGATCATGTCAAGAAGGTTCATGGAGAAGTGAAAGAAGCTATCAAGGCTAGCAATGAGACTTACACATCAGCAACCAATCAACTCCGGAGAGTGAAAGAATTTGAAGAAGGAGATATGGTTTTAGTGCATTTAAAACCGGACAGATTCCCTAAGGGCACGTACTATAAGTTGAAATGGAACAAGTTTGGGCCGTGTAAGGTGCTGAAAAAGATCAGCTCAAATGCTTACATGGTAGAGTTACCATCTGAGCTTCAAATCTGCCCGATTTTTAATGTGTCAGACTTGTATAACGTTGCTGGTTTTGATGGTGAACCGGTTTTAGCAGAGTCACAAGTTCGCCAACTTCCTCAAGCACAAATTGATGTTGTTGAAGATGTGTTGGATGCCAAAGAGGTTAAGGCTAGGAGGGGCAACCAGTACTGGCGATTTTTAATGAAGTGGTTGGGCAAGCATGACAGTGAGAGTACTTGGGTTACTGAAGAAGAGTTACAGAGAATTGACCCACAGATATGTGATCAAGTTTTAGAAGTTTTCCCGCAGGAGTTGAGTTCTTCCCAACCCGGTGGAGTTGATGCAGGAGCATCCAAAAGGCTCTTAAATTAATTAAAAGATTATTATAATTTTTTTATTCTTTTTGTTATGTTTTATTATTTTCCTAAATATTTTAGATTCTTATTTTTATTAGAGGTTTGCTATTACCTATATATCTAGGGTTTTGGAGTGTCGTAAGATAACTTTGTTATTTTAAATAAAATTATACAGAGTTTATTGAACTAAAAGAAAAGATTATCACAGATAAAAGAAAAGATTGCTGCTATCCTAGAATAACACAGTTTCAACTAATAAGAACTCTTCTACAGACATTTAGTGTTAAGTAAGACTACCAAAATCTACCACACAATTCTTCGATGAGACTGTCTCTACCAAAATTTTCCCAATTCATCAAATTTTAGCTAAATGGAGTCCAAACCCCTTTACCCAGAAAAAAAAAAAACAGAGAGCTAACTGTTCAAGAGGTATCCAATCATCATCATTACAATGACTATCCAATAGAGTTCAACATAAACAAACTAGACTTAAAGTCAATGCATTTGCTTGCTAACTCTCACACTTAAAAAAAAGTTCCTCATGGTGATCATTGACTGCATTACATTTGCAGGTCTATGAATCCTAGATCCCACAAGGTTTACATGGTGTTTGAACCTGGACAAAGTGACTCCATTACTCCTCTCTACTGTTGTTATCCCTGGGCATGCATTTCCTACACACTCGCAGGATCGTTAATGACACCCAAGAAATCATCTTTGATGGTACCAATGCAGAAAATTTCAGTGGCATCTACTCGGGTTCCAATTATCTTCAACCGCACTTCGCTATCTTTCTGAATCTTAACAGATCCATCTGATGTTGTATAGTTTGGCATATCACCAGACTGAAACTCCATATCGTCCGGTATCAAATGGTTGGAAACAAAGATTTGTACCGGACCAGCCTCAGCGAAAAAACCCATCTTGTTCACCATTGTAACCACAGCTTCTAAGATCTCTCCTTTAAAAGGTCTGAACACAACACACTGATACTTGACCGGGAATGAAACAAACCCTGTACCATCCCGAATTAGCCCCTTCCCAATGTTCTCAATTCCTGTTATGGCAACCACAAACCCATGTTGGCCACTGCAAGTTCCTTCAACATCCTTCATGAGCTTGGCCACCAGATTTTCCCGGATATTGCGGCCAAAGTGGCGAGGATGAAGCTGCATGTTCCTCTCCAAGACTATATGGAAAAACATTTTTCTTCTTCTTTTTGGTCGGAATTCCGAAGCACCTGAAATTGAATTTAGTGAAAGTATCAACAGAAGCTATAACTGGATACTGGGCAACCCAAGAAAAAATTGACAGCTTTGTAAATAGGGAACAAATTCAATCGGGGTCTCTGATAGATGAATCAAGGATATATAAGAAGAGATGGTTAGATCGATAAGCAAATTGTGGATCAATGAAAATAACAGAGGAGACCGGAATTTGAAGAGCGTGGAGACTTACTTACCCAACCAAGTTTTGCTTTCTGTCTTGACAATACAGAGACGCTGCCGTTCTCAAATTTGGGATTGGGATTTAGGTTTTACAAGTTAAATAGGCTTTTTTTATTTTTAATTTTAATTTTTAATTTTCTTTTTAAAGAAATAAAAAGAAACAAAAAAGAAAAAGGGAAAATGTTAAACCCTATGGTTTACACCCAACGCAGGCGATTGATTTGGAGTATCAGTCTTTGAGAAATGGCGGGGCCGTTGCTTCGCTCTCTCTGGTCCTCCTCCACGCGCAACACTCTCTCTTCCTCTCCGTCGAAACCCTACCTCCTCCGTCCCTCCGCCATCGCCCGCGCCTTCTCGGCGGCCACCGCGGCCTCCGATGCAACTCTTCAGAGCAGCTTGCTGGACCCGGCCCGCCTCCGCAACGTGGCGGTCATCGCTCACGTTGACCACGGCAAGACCACGCTGATGGACCGCCTCCTCCGCCAGTGCGGCGCCGACATCCCCCACGAACGCGCCATGGATTCCATCAACCTCGAGCGCGAGCGCGGCATCACCATCGCCTCCAAGGTCCCTCCATCACTTCACTCTCATTACTACACAAATGTGATGCAAATTTGAATTCAAGGATCTGTTTTGGTTCATCAGAAAATTGGAAATGCATTCAAATTTTTTTAAGTTAATTTTTATATGCAACTAGGTTTGTGATCCATATAGTCGTATTTAACATGTTCCGAATACTTATCTTCGACTATTATGGATAATTTTACTTATGTTTGGATCATTATTCATCAACAAAGTGTGTAATTATTGCAGGTTACATCGATTTTCTGGAAGGAGAATGAGTTAAACATGGTTGATACGCCTGGGCACGCCGACTTTGGTGGAGAAGTATGCCACTAGAGTGACTCATTTGCTGGCTTTGTATTCCTTTTTCAATTATATACATTTTCTTTTTTGGAATTTAAGTGGTCATTTGATTGGTTTTCTGCAATGGATGGATATAGGTTGAGCGGGTTGTTGGTATGGTGGAAGGTGCAGTTTTAGTTGTTGATGCCGGGGAAGGTCCGCTTGCACAGACTAAGTTTGTACTTGCCAAAGCCTTGAAATACGGGCTGCGTCCTATTCTTCTTCTGAACAAAGTAGATCGGCCTGCAGGTACATACTCTCATCTTCAGATTGTAATACGTGCTAGTGAAACAGTTGCATGAATAATACTGTAGTGGAAAAAGCTAAAACTAATTAAGAGAAAACATGTAGGGGAAAGACTAATATGACATATACCAAAATCGTTGTAGCTCCAGCGCGCTGGATGAATTCCTTGAGTCAAGCAACAGTTTGACGTTATGAAATTCTTATCAACTGATATCATTATATGAACAGATTTACAGAGGAATAAAAGAATTAACAATGGCCGTAAGTACATGTAGATTATGATGGATCTTTTATTATAACTTTATCAGTTAGTCGATAATAACAGAAATCATGGACTAATGCTGTATTTATGGAATGCGAACAACAGACAGATGTTGATTGTATATGAATGAGAATATGTGGCTAAGTTTTTCTGTTGCCTCTAAAAAGGCAATCTCAATGTGTGTTCGTATGTAATGCACTCCCTTTATATGCAAAATTTTATGTAGATTATTTTTCAAGTGCTTGGTTATTGTTTATGCAGTTACTGAGGAGATGTGCGATGAAGTTGAGAGTCTGGTATTTGATCTTTTTGCAAATCTTGGTGCTACAGGTGTGATATTATAAGAAGTATAATTGACTGTTACCACTTAATTTGTTGATATTTACTCTCCCAACTCCTCTAGATTCGATAAAAAACTAAACCAAAGATTCTTATTATTGATTAGAGGAACAGCTAGATTTTCCTGTGCTATACGCTTCTGCTAAAGAAGGATGGGCTTCATCTACTTTCACTAAAGAACCTTCTGCTGATTCAAGAAACATGTCACAGCTACTTGATGCTATTATCAGACATGTTCCCCCACCAAATGCAAACATCGAGGCACCTTTCCAAATGCTGGTTGGTATTCAACTATTAAAGATCCTGTATTTGCTTTTTTATCTCTTCCCTGCTGCCCCATCATTTGGACACTTTTGGTTTATTTTGGTTGAGTGGATATTATTTACATTTTTTTGCTAGTTTGTTAGTTCAAAGTCTATCTTGATTTATGTTACAGTCATGGGAAAATTTTGTTTTATCTTATGATAGGCATAATTTCATTTTCTGTTGAGGCATATATTTATTTTATGATATGCATAATTTCATTTTCTGATTGAGGCATACTAAACAAGATCCTGGGTTTTACTTATTACAGCATCACATAAATATTTCTCGGTGTTGGTGTAAGTCACCTGTAAACAGTAATTTCGTGGCATGTTTGCAATGAGAATGTGCTAGACAGTGTAGTTTACGTCACTTTCTTTTGGCAGAGTGACTACATAGGAAACGAAAGGGCTTTCTTCAATTTTTTATTTTTTTTCATAAATATTATTCTGTGGCGTAGTAGTGATGCTGTCTCTCATTGAGTCTTAAAAGAAAGAAGACTATAGAAATTATTGTTAAATAATCCAATTATTAATCTCACATTTTTTATACAAATGCAACTTTTCAAGTAGCCAAGCCAAAAGCATGCCTTACAACTAAAGGACTAAATGATTTATTTGTCTTCTTTTCTGCTCATTATCTTTGATGGTCATAGTGTTGTGCTAATTAAATAGCATGTATTGACATTGTATTAAGGTTTCCATGATGGAAAAGGACTTCTACCTTGGGCGAATATTGACTGGACGGGTTTCTTCTGGCTGCGTTCGCGTTGGTGACAGAGTTCATGGTCTTCGTAACAAAGATTCTGGGGTTGAGAAAATTGAAGAAGGGAAGGTACTTGATTCTATATTTGCCTCATTGAAGTTAAAAGCAGGTATTTTGTTTGAGAACAGTGCATTAGGACTAAGTTTAGTGATGATTTTTTTTTTCCCTTCTCAGAAAAAAGAAGAAGATATTTAGCCATAACTTTGTATAGCTCTTTAAAGGTTCACCATTTTAAAATACTGGTTCTCACCTATGTATGTTTGTACTGTGTATATGTGAATATGTGATGGGTCAGTTAATTTGACTTGCCTGTGATGGCTCTTATAAGGTTTTCCCCTTGGTAACCTTTGACTACATCTTTCTCATCTTTTTGAAAATTTATTTATAATCTTTATTTATTTTTTTTATAATTATACTTTTCTCAAACTAAGGTGAAAATAGACAACCTTCGAAGCATTTTCGGCTCTCAGAGAAGGATAAATCATTTAGATGTACCATGGTTTGTTTGAAACCAAAATGCCTTTTCTTCTCATGAGCACAACACCAACACCACATGAACATTACTTTACTTGAATAGAAGGCTTGTTTTGCTTTATGAAAGGTTTAGAAATTTAAAGAACTATAAGATGCTTCAGCTAAACCTATCTGTATCCACATATTTTCTTTGAGACTCAAACTTGAGCCAAAATATTTCACATTATTAAAAGGGAAAATTGGAATGCTCAACTTTAAAGTATATTGTGAGTAATTTTTGGTTGTTGCTATTTTATCATCATACATGGAGGGTGGCTAGTAACATGAGACCTGGTAATTCTTGTAGGTCGTGAAACTGATGAAAAAGAAAGGAACAAATATGGTTCTCATTGACAGTGCTGGAGCTGGTGATATAATATCAATGGCTGGGTTAGCAAGTCCATCTATAGGCCATACGGTCACTAGCGTTGAGGTGTGTTCGTGTAATATAAACTTCATTTGGAATTAGCTATAGCCTTTCGTATCTTATTTAATCTCTAATTTTGGTTTCACATAAGCAGCAGAAGATACCATAAATAGTTTCTTCTTCTTTTTATTGTTTTTTTTTGTTTTCCATATGAAGGGTATTGTAATTTAAAATACATAAATAACAATTACAAACTTAACTGGACTGGATATTATGGAAGGCTTGGGTCTCGTACAAAGTTTGGTGGCCCTAAAGGTTTTCAGCTCTTGATACATGCGTTCCTGCTAGTGGTTGCTGGTATTTTAGTTGATCCTCTTTTACCCAGGTTGTTCAAAACTGCTGCTAGTTGCTATTAGGAAATTATAGATGGTAATACATACATATGTATATACATATATATATATATATATATATATATGAGGGATCCCTTTTTTTGACATATATGAGGGATGGGGGATTACATCACCTTTTCGATCACAAAATCACATATCCACCGTTCAATATGTGGTTCTATATGAGTAGATCACTTCTGCAAATTTTCAGAAATTTTGGTAATTGTTAAGGCATTCAAAACTACGATTTATAATCATAAGCATGAACGGTTCATGTTTGGCAGATTTGGTTCGTTCATTGATTTAATCTTGTTCGACATCTTAACGATCACCAAATTGGCTAAAAATTTGCAGAAATGATCTATATATAAGGACCAACAAACTGAACGGTGGAGATTCAAAAATATAATCGAAAAGTTGGTGTAATCCCTCATCCCTCATGTAAACCAAAATAAGGGATCCCTTAGTAGAAGGGCCCTGTGTGTGTGTGTGTGTGTGTAGGAAAAGTCTTTTGTGCCTTTTTAATATTTTGGAGATATCGCGTTTGAGACTCCACCTGGAAGGAGTACGCTGTGGTATGTTGTGGGGAAAGGGCTTTGTGAAAGCTTGATATCTTTGTTGAATGCTGTAATCAGAAGCAAATATGGTTCACATGAAAATGGGTGGGATGCTAAGCGGGTTATTGAAATTGAGTAGAAGCCATTAGAGTTTCTGCTGTAATGAGTCCGTTTTTGCAGTTCTTTAAGCTTGTAGTTGGTAATGGGGAAAGAGGGATATTTTGGGAAAACATCTTGGGTTTGGGCCGACACTTGCACCAATGTTCCCGGGACCATTGAGATTATTAGGTTCAAGTATCCACAATATAACAATAGAAAAATGAGCAATACCAAGTGCTTTTTCTTGTGGATGTGAGCTGTCTTTTTGGTTTTAGAAGAAAAATAAATGACGAAGAGTTAAGGAAGTTATCTTCACTGTTGGTGTTATTAGTAAGAGTTAAATTGGAACACTAATAGGTGGATTGGAGTCATGATAACTGCTGTCAGTTTCTCATTTGGAAGATTTTTAGGGGATGAAAACTTAGGTCCAGTTTTCTTACTTAAGTTTGTAGGAATCCAAAGGTTCTGCTCATGATTAATAGTTTTGGCTGGTTGGTGGAGCATGGGAGGTAATCACAGCAACTTGCTTTAGCGAGAAGGCCAAGTTGGTGTTTTTCTTCTCCCCACTGGTGTGTCATGTACAAATGCAGGGTGAGAGTCTAGATCATGCTTTTTGTGCAGTGTGGTTGCTTTCGTGTTGGGGAGAAGTTGTTTGTGTAGGGAGATCCCAGCCAGGTGTCTTGCTCTATTAAGCACATGACATTGTGGTTTTGGCAAAGTAGGAAGCCAAAGTTATTTTGGGGTGCATTGTGTTAGCTGTCGTTTGACTTCTTTTCGAAAACTTAAAAGGACTGCTATCTACTTCTCAGTAATTTCTCCATATATCCTTTGTCTTTCTTGCCTCTATCTTAAACCTCTGGTGCGCTTGTTTTCCACATGATACAGACTTATGTGACTTATGTCTTGGTCTTGTCTCTTGAACTGTGGCTGGGCTTCAGTTACTTCTGAACTCAAAGCTTTCTCTGTCACAGCTTTTCTTACGGACTGGACGGCGGTAGTTCAATAATTTATCTGGATTTAAAGTTCACTCTTATTTTTTCTTTTCTCTTTGTTCTAGGCAGTTGCTTGTTTTTTGAGTTTGTTAAGGCTGAAGCTTTCTGTTCCCATGAGTTCTCTTATTCTCTCTTTTTTCTTGGCAATAAAGTCTTGTTTCTCCTTTTTTTTTTGTGTGTTTGTTATTCAAATTCAGTTATTTATTTAGCTAAAACCCTCTTTAAAAAAATGCAGAACATATATAATGCTGTGCAATTCCGTTTTCCCATGGAACCGTAGAATCATTCTATTTAATTAATGGTGTGTTTCTCAGGTACAGTTGTTTGAAACCTGACTTTTCATTATGTCTGATAGGTAATGACTGCATTACCAACTGTGGAGTTGGATCCTCCAACTATTTCCATGACTTTTGGTGTCAATGACTCTCCATTAGCTGGTCGTGATGGTACCCATGTAAGTCATGATTATTTGTTGTTGCGGTCCTCAGTTATTATATCTACACAGAATATATAACTCTTCATGTTGGTGTTTTATTTAACATGCCAATACAGCCCATACGTTCCTTTAGGTAGTTCTGTGCTATTATAATTGGGGAGTACAACTTAACTGCAAGATAATTTTAGGGTTGCAAGAACCAGGTTCACCTTTGAAGCACCCTACATTATCTGACATATTGTGATATATTGTAGCTGACCGGAGGAAAGATTGGAGATAGGCTATCAGCTGAAGCAGAAACAAATCTTGCCATTAATGTCCTCCCAGGCTTATCAGAGTCATTCGAAGTTCAGGGGAGGGGAGAACTTCAACTTGGTTGGTTCCTCATTAGTTTGCAACTTTTTTATCAGTATCTGTTTATATAAAAGATTAGGGAGCACTGACTAAATAGGTGAACTTGGGCATTTAATTGACAGAGTTCTCATCCACTTGCATCTTTTCATTTCATTGGCACTTGGGTTTAAGACAAATTGGAGGGTTCTCATCAACTGGCATCGTTACATTTCATTGGTGCTTGGGTTTAAACATATTTTAAATGCAGTTTTCATGTTTTGCAAAACAGGTATCTTAATTGAGAATATGAGGCGTGAAGGATTTGAGCTCTCTGTGTCACCACCCAAAGTGATGTGAGTTCCACGATGCTTATGCAAGGCACTGGTTGATTTATTGCTAGTGCAATCCTGTCCATTTTATATATACAGAGTTCCCATGTGAAATATTTAATCTCTATCTCTCTCTCAAATTATTTTTGAAAAGAGTCGACATTATTAGGAGTCATAACCAAAAAGTAACTGCCTGTATATGGCAATAATAGGGAGTGGGGGGTCGTCAATACTTTCACTGAATATTCTTTAAACAATTCATTTGAAACTCAAATCATTTTTCTACCAATCAAGTCATTTTGACTATTATCTAAAATCGTAAAGCTCTGGTTGTGTGTTGATGTAAAATGTGTAGTATGTTTACATGTGTATATGCACACAGACATTGCTCAGTGTACAATTACTCTTCCTTCTATTTATTTGAAATACTCTTTGAAAAGTGGAACAATTTTCCTCTACTGAATCAGGTATAAAACAGAGAATGGTCAAAGGCTCGAGCCAATTGAAGAAGTTACTATAGAGGCAAGAAGTACATATGTTATTTGTCTTAACTTATTCCCTTCAACACAAAGACTCATGTATGAAACTTCTGTTTCAGGTAAATGAAGATCATGTGGGGTTAGTTATGGAAGCCTTATCTCATAGGCGAGCTGAGGTTCTTGACATGGGTCCTGTTCCAGGAAATGATGGCAGGACAAGATTGTCTTTGACATGTCCATCCAGGTTTGCTTATCCACTTAACAGCAGTTCTGTTTTGCTGCCTCTTTGAAACTATGTTATTTTGCTTGACTTGATGATAAAACTTACCAAATTATACATGTATATATTGTGGCATAATGTCAGAACAAAGATCACCTCTTACTATTGTGTCATAGTCAACAGCACGTTTCATATTCCTTAGGACTATTCCTTAAACATTCTGGGTTCTAAACAGAAGTGAATAATCTTCCATCATTTCCAAGCGTGGTCAATTAGTTTTATTTCGCGCTTGCAGATACCATCTTGTTTCTTGCCCCCTGTTGAAGATAATTTCATATATTATACCCGACATTCTAATTCCAAGCTGTTTTCGGTGATTATATTATGATTAAACTCAGAAAATATATTCAGTTTTTCTTTTTTGGGTGTCATTTTTCAGGGGACTAGTTGGTTACAGAAGCGTATTTAGCAGTGCCACACGTGGAACTGGGTTTATGCATCGTGCTTTCTTAAGTATGATATCCTCATAACTTCTCCTTCACTTTCTTGTTATTATGGTTCGCTTTTCTTTATGGATATGTCCGTCCTTTTGATTTGGTATCTTAAATTTAAAAGGAAAGCTGTCCTAAACCCTTCCTTATAGACTGACGTGTGTTTGAACTTCAAATCTGTGAGTGGTCATGCATTGGGTTATTATACTGTGGGAGCATTCAGATATCTGCATCTAATTGATTATAACAAAAAATATGTATGAGAACATATTTTGTGTTCCTGTTCTGTTAACCTTTGAAATGTGAAATTATTAAATTAATGCTGGCTCAAGTGATAACAATTTTAATCTGATGATCTGCCCTACTTGAAGGGCGTTTTATCTTATCCAGGATGTTGGAAAAAAATGTCTAGGTAGTGGTATGCCTAAGAAAATTTAAGATATTTTAAAATCCACACTTTTTGTTTCCTTTTTTGGGTAAATCTATTATAAAGAGAGACAATACATGTTACTAAAAACAAAATTTAAGTTACTAAAAGAGGACATTTTGAGTGCTGATTGTAAAATAGGGGAGTGCGCATTTCAATTCCCAAATTATAATAACCAGTTCCCAAACAAAAAGAAGCACTTTTGGTCTTTCATTTCAAGATGGGATTAGTGCCATATTAGTATATTACCCCCAAAATTTGCGCTTTTGCTGTTGATTTGGGTTGGAAAATAGAGACATTACACAATGGCATATCTTGGGCTTGCTTGCAGTTATGATTGTTACGTGACTAGCACATTACTTTTTTATGAAACTTTTGTAATTTGTTTTCTCTTCTTTCGTATCCTTTTCATACTCAGAACCCAAATTGATTTTCGTATTCTAAGCTCAAGATAAAATCAAGAACATCTAGGTTGATTTGTGACATGGGAGAGTCATGATTGACTCAGTGGAATGATATATAGGATTTAGGTAGATTTGGGTGCACTTAAGTTTGTTATATCTTTGTGGTTGCGATCGTGGGGTGGGAAAGCTTTTGCATGTTTATATATTTAAGTAAGCTGAATAAAGAGACATTTGTGATGAGCTTATATAGTTCCTCTAACCATCTCCCCAGACTGCATGATGTTCTGTATAATCTTTGTGGTGGTTAATATCCAGTTTCTCTCACAGATAAGGGCCAACTGGTGATCCCTACATATAGATGTCGGTGTTATTGTACTATTCTCTTACAGCCAAACATAAAAATTTAAATTTTAGTGGGATTAGGGATTAGGGTGGGGTAAATTAGTTAAGGTACTTGGTCCTCAATCCAAAACAGGAGAATGTTATATACAGTAAGGGTTTCTATTTTGGCTCGTATTTGATTTATGGCTGAGAATCCACAGCTTTTTTAATAGTTAAAAGGAGGAGCAAAAGGAGAATAAAGCAAACATATGCTAGGGGAAAGTGATAAAAATGCTTTTAAGAAAAGCCAGATGTGTGTCATGTAATGATCTTACACATAATTAGAGGAAAATGAAGGTCTGCCCTCATTAGCCCATTTTGCAATATATCACACCCCAATTTACAACTCATGTACTTGCAGTGTATTGATTGTTACAGAGCTCATAGTTCAGTTGGAACAATTGTACTAAGCCCTCCAAATGTAACTTCTCTTTTGTTCAGTATGGTTTCCATGAGTCTATGAATAGAGTATAGCCCATTGTCCAGTATATAGACTGTCCCATTAGGTTGATGTTCTACTTCACCCATCATTTACTTTCAAATTACCTGAGTTCCTCTAATTACTCTAATGCTTAAAAAAATACTGTTAACCATCACATCAGGGATTAATAATGCTTGGAAGGTGATAATTTCTAGAAAAACAACAAACATATTCTGAATCAAATGCATTGGCTCTTTCTGCGATTGGTCTGATATCACTTTCCATAGTTTTTAGCTTCTCTGTGTTTTATCTTTTTGCTTTTCTTCTCTTGCTTGACTAATTATCTTTCATTTTTCTTTAGGTATCATTGTTTCCCAAACTATTATTCTTTGGTTACAGTTTTCTCAAGCATGTTTTTTTTCTTCTTTTTTTTGTTTGTCTTTTTAACAGCATATGAGAAATTTCGAGGTCCTCTTGGAAATGTGCGGAAAGGGGTTTTGGTGCGTCTGCACTTGCCTTTTGATCTATGATGAGCATTTTAGGGACAATGTTTTCTGAGATATGTTTTTCCAGTAGACTACTATTGTATTAGGGGAGGTATCTTACTCAGTGACACCTATGGTAATATATACATCTCATGGTAACTCCTTTCTTATTTCTGAAAAAAAAAAAGATAAAAATTCCATGCCTAGTCTCTCAATGGTGCGTTCACAGCCCTCCAGAAAGTTTGGAAGTCTTGCATATCTTGGTAGAAAGATTACAGGCATAACCATCATATACCAATTAATCTGAGCCATAAAATCAAAAAAAAAAAAAAGGTAAAAGAGAATAATTGAACTAAAATTCCAGACTAGAGCTAATTTCATAATGGCCCATGTAGTCCTGGAGGTTGTAGTAGATATCCAAATGCTTGACCCCGGCGAGAAAGCCTCCACAACATTAAGATTTATACTTTTTTATTTTGCCTATTCGGTAAAATATCTTTAGATCAATTCTTTTTCAACTCTTCTTCAGCAATCCAAGAGCTGTTTTAGCAAGTTGACCATCAATTTCACTAGTAGTCACCTATAATGGATTGCCTTGTATTCTGATAATATTTTGCATGCAACTTTCTAGAAGTCAGCTACTTCAATATTAGTTGCCTTTTCAAGAATGATTTATCAATTCTCATGTATAACTTATCTTACATTGTTTATCCATGGGTGTCAAACTCTATTTCCTTCCTTTTCATAATATCTAACAAGATATGCACCCAAATAATGTTATATCTAATGATTTATACATGTATGTGTTGTATCACTAACATCTATCTTCTTTTTGCTTCATATCGCAGGTGTCAATGGGCTATGGTACAATCACATCCTATGCATTAATGAGTTTAGAACCTCGTGGAACTCTATTTGTGACACCTGGGATGGAGGTTAGTGCAAATATAATCAGTTGTCATCTCGGACAACAATGATGCTTCTTTATTAAATTAAATATTTACTTAGCCTCATACTATAGGTACTTTGCCTACTTTGCTGAACTTCATATTTTTGGGCACCAAAGACGGTTTGCTTTTATGCAACTTTTGGGCAAAGTAGTTCAAACTGGATGGCCCAGAATTTCATTTGGTGTCAAATTCCAAGAAGGGGAGAAGTGGAGAACTATAAGTGAAATAGTAAATGGAGGATTAGTGTGTTTCCTATATATATGATTGAAAATATTGACCGTCACAGTCTCACAGATACAGACTCAAATTCATAAAATATACCGATGGAAATATCAGCAAGGAGGTTTTGAGTTAAAAATATATAAGCATCCATCTATATATGTACAGTAGTCATCCAAGTCATATACCACAGTTTATCAAATATTCGATTCTATACTTTCTTCCCCCCCCCCCCCCCCCCCCCCCTCCTCCCCAAATATCTGCATTAGTGATATAAAGGGAGCGTACTGGCGAATTTTTCAAAACTTTGATTATCCAAGTACTGGATAAATGTGGTTTTGTTTTTGTGATAATTATTCTCTTTTTGGTTCATTATATGCAGACATATGATGGCATGATCGTTGGTGAACATTCGAGGGAGACAGATCTAGATGTAAGGATATCCTGTGCTCTTGGTGATATGAATTGTGTTATGTGCAGTTGACTCACTTTGCAATTACAGGTCAACCCAGTAAGGAATAAGGAACTTACAAATATTCGTTCTGCTGGCAAGGATGAGAATGTGAAACTATCTCCTCCCCGCCTTGTAAGTACTCAACTGATATATTCTTCGTTCATATTTCATCCAATCTCACCTGTGGATTCCTTTGTTCATAATTGATTTAATTTTGTGCATGGATTATTTAGCATGCATCATATTGTCCTTGTACTTGGGTGAGGAGTTTTCCATTACTGTGCATTGAAGATGTGTGCTGTCTGGCCTGGCATATTTTATTCATCAATAAAGAGGTCTAGTCTGAGTGTCTGACTTACTGACTATAGATGTTATACAATATGAGATTTGTTTATCAAAATATTTAGGCCAATCTAATGGTAAATGAGTTTATTATAAGGTAAGCATGATATTCTGGCCAATTTGGCAATAGTATACAATATATGTTATCTTGAATTTTATGATCTAAAGTGAACTTATTTAGAATTAGTTTGTTTGATTGAGAGCTACATACTTCTCATCTACGAATTGTCCATGGATTGTCTTGCAAACACTATACATATTTCTAGGGGTTGAAATAAAAAAACTGGATATAGGGGCCAAAAAATTGAATCTGATGTTAGCATAGCATTCCTTTATATTACATCTCTAACGAAACTTTTTCAGAATTTATAATTTCACCAACAATAAGATTTTAGCTTATTAAGAGATGATGCTATTATTCCAGAGGTGATAAGTAGAGAGCATATATGCATTTAGGAGTTATTCATGGGGTTTACATTATCAAGTAGTTACTGATATCTGAATGGCTTTGGGTGCAGATGACTCTTGAAGAAGCCATCGGGTATGTAGCCTCAGATGAGCTCATCGAGGTATGATTATTGATCCTTCTGCACATGATTTTGTTTTAGTAACGTGGTCTGTATGTACATTGTAGAAATAAACTAATTATTGACCTATCCGAAACCACAGTTTATCAATCTTTCATACTTTAAATTAGTTTTAAGGTCCTTCCAAGATATTAATTGAACAATATATGTAAATACTGCTAACGATTTATTGTGTTCCTGAATCCCTTGAAACGTGGTTATTCCCGGAATTCAGAAGATTTCAATATGAAATCACTTGTGTGATGAATTTTTGATTTTCTTTATATATGTGCAGGTTACACCAAAGTCCATCCGGTTAAGGAAGAAATATCTAGATGTCAACAAGCGTAAAGCCATGAGCAAAAGGCAAAAGGAGTGAATCCAGCCTTTCAAGCAGTTTTGGAACGTTACTAGGCAATATTTGAATGTATAAGAACAGGTAATCATAATACCCACTCAATTTTTCCTACTCAATTTTGGTTGATGTTTCACTAAGATATAGTCTTGCAACTAATGTTGATGAGAAAATGAACTTCATGTTGTATTTGGTGAGAACTGAGAAGAAATAATAGCAGTGAAATTTTATATACTTTTCTTTATCTGAATGTAACATAACCGATTAACCGCAGACCAATGTAACAAGTGTTAGGTTGACTAATACAATCACCTTCAATGGGGTTCCCAAATTTCGGTTATGATCTTATCTTAACAAACAATATGCTTGGTAGTGGGACTTTTGTATGAAGTGGTTTAAGGCTGGGTTCGGAGGTGCTTTTCAGATTCAAAATGCTTCTGGATTATCAATGGTGCATTTGGATTTTTGAAGGAATGTGAATCCTATAATTGTTATCACAAAAGCACAGTAAATAACATTGTAACAGTGCTGGTACTACCAGGCTAACTTCTATCTGACAATTACATTGGTAAGAACTCTAATAATGAATTTCAGAAGCTTTGTTTTGTTTTTGCCATAATACATTGGAGTATATGCTTGAAATTGTCCATATTGTTAAATATGATCATTGCTGAGAAATATATTTGTGCATAATTGTTGTGTTTTATGATTTATTTTGTTTATCTTGATTGTAGATGTATTATTGATGTGACCCTGTCGTAAATTAGTGAGTGGGTGATTGTAGTTACGGAGAGCGGTTGGCTCTAGAGCCCTAGAGGTTGAGAAATGATTTGTTTGGCTAGTTCTGTTTAGATCTGAAGGTCTTGTTGTAGTTGAACTCCAATGCTTTATTGTGGCAGAGATGGATAGGCTATCATGAGTTAACAAATACTTGGAAGTTGGTTGCATATAAATTTGGTATATGTCAAACTAGCCATCCACGAGTCTGCGAAAAATAGTAGATTTCGTGGGTATGGAAATGTTTTAATTGTGGTTTTGATTGGGAGGGAAGAATTAAGACCATACACATAAGCCGATAAACTAAAACAACTTTGAAACCGTCGTTGGCGGGAACTAATCTGTAAATTTTGTTTTTAAGCGGGTTTATATATTCCGATTATGGTTTTTTATTTTTCGTACAAGGGTCTATTTCGGTAATTAAGTGTCAATACAATAAGATGTTCAGGGTGTATATGTCTGTGTACTACAATTTAGAGGAAAACTTTACCTAAAAAGAAAAAGTGAGGGTGTGGAGTGTAAGATAAAGAGTGTAAATTTCACTTTAAAAATAATAATAATGAAGGATGGCTAATAATGCATCGACACTTTGGCCTTTAGAACAAATTCATTTATTGGATCGGTAAGTCTCATCTCCGAAGGGCTTTTGAGAGAGAACATGTTTGTCTCTCAATAGCTGAATTCAGAATGTCTTCTTGGCTCCAATAGTGTCAGTATAGACTTCCTTAGTCTAGAGAGAAGCCTCTTACCGGATTGTTTGACCCTTTTTTGATCAAGAAAAGTAACTATCAAACTATGCATAATGTGAGTGCACGTCGGTACACTGAATTCCGAGTTTGCTAAAAGAAACGTATAAAAACAAAAGAAACGTAGTCTCAATATGATTATAACTTCATCAATGAGCCGCGCCCACAAGATGAAACCGGAGGTGGGTAGGACAGGGGTGTCAAAGTTAGACACGCGACGTCGTGGATCATCATCATTATCCAGTAAAGTTCTTTCTGACATCGGAAACCCTCCAATCCAGAAACGGATAACTCCCACTCGCTTATCCAAACAGAAATGCAGCAGCAGTCCCTAGGTGATAAACTAGAAAGTTGTCCGCGCGTTGCAGCGGGATTAGCTAACATATTCAAGAATTATGGACTGCATAAGACATAGAAAAAAAAAATATGTGAGAGTTTACTATGTATCATATCCAACATTATAAACATAAAGTAAAAACCAACTCCCAACGGACTCCGCGCCCATCTTTGAGAATGAGAGAGTTAAAACAAAAAGAGTAATTTGTAAAAAAAAAAAAGAGTGATCGGACTTCGCGCCCTTCTCTGGGGCGGAGAAATGGAAAAATCTAGAGAGACAGAGAGAGTTCGTTCAAAAAAAAAAGTGATCGGACTCCGCGCCCTTCTCTGGGGAGGATTAATAGAAAAATCTAGAGACAGAGAGAATTCGTCCAAAAAAAAACGAACCCCTAGCGGACTGAATGAGAGTGAGAGAGAGTTTGTGAAGAAAAAAAAGAGGGATCGGACTCCACGCCCTTCTCCGGGGCGGATTAATTGAAAAATCTAGAGAGACAGAGAGAGTTTGTCCAAAAAAAAAACGATCTGCTAGCGGACTCCGCGCCCATCTCGCGGGAGGAGTCCGCGGCCTTCTTTGGGGCGGAGAAATATAAAAATTTAGAGAGACAGAGAGAGTTCGTCAAAAAAAAAAAACGAACCCCCAGCGAACTCCGCGGGTGGAGTCCGCGCCTTTTTCTAGGCCCAGAAATAGAAAAATCTAGAGAGAGAGAGAGTTACTCAAAAAAAAAAAAACGAACCCCCGGCGGACTGAATGAGAGTGAGAGAGAGTTTGTTAAAAAAAAAAAAAGAGCGATCGGACTCCGCGCCATTCTCTGGGGCGGATTAATAGAAAAATGTAGAGAGACAGAGAGAGTTGGTCCAAAAAAAAATGATCTGCCAGCGGACTCCGCGCCCATCTCTGGGAATGAAGAGGACAGATCCGCGCGCGCCCTTCTCTGGGGCGGAGAAATAGAAAAATCTAGAGGGACATAGAGAGTTCGTCTAAAAAAAAAAGCCCAAGCCCAAGCGCTTATGAACAGTCCTTCTGCGCCCTTCTCTGGGGGGGATTAATTGAAAAATCTAGAGAGACAGAGAGAGTTTGTTCAAAAAAAAACTATCTGCCAGCGGAGTCCGCGCCCATCTCGCGGGCGGAGTCCGCGCCCTTCTCTGGGACGGAGAAATAGAAAAATCTAGAGAGACAGAAAGAAAAAAAACCCAGCAGACTCCGCGCCCATCTTTGGGAATGAAGAGGACAGATCCGCGCGCGCCCTTCTCTGAGGTGGAGAAATAGAAAAATCTAGAGGGACAGAGAGAGTTCGTCCAAAAAAAAAGCCCAAGCCCAAACGCTTATGAACAGTGCTGCCGCGCCCTTCTCTGGGGCGGATTAATTGAAAAATCTAGAGAGACAAAGAGAGTTTGTCCAAAAAAAAACTATCTGCCAGCGGACTCCGCGAGCGTAGTCCGCGCCTTTCTCTGGGGCGGATTAATTGAAAAATCTAGAGAGACAGAGAGAGTTTGTCCAAAAAAAAAAGCGAACCCCCCGCGGACTGAATGAGAGTGAGAGAGAGTTTGTTAAAAAAAAGAGGGATCAGACTCCGCGCCCTTCTCTAGGGCGGATTAATAGAAAAATCTAGAGAGACAGAGAGAGTTCGTCCAAAAGAAAAATGATCTGCCAGCGGACTCCGCGCCCATCTCGCAGGCGGAGTCTGCGGCCTTCTCTGGGGCAGAGAAATAGAAAAATCTAGAGGGACAGAGAGAGTTCGTCCAAAAAAAAACTATCTGCCAGCGGACTCAGCTCGCGAAGTCCACGCCCTTCTCTGGGACGGATTAATTGAAAAATTTAGAGAGACAGAGAGAGTTTGTCCAAAAAAAAAGCGTACACCCCTCGGAGTGAATGAGAGTGAGAGAGAGTTTGTTAAAAAAAAGAGGGATCGGATTCCGCGCCATTCTCTGGGGCGGATTAATAGAAAAATCTAGAGAGACAGAGAGAGTTTGTAAAAAAAAAAAAACGATCTGCCAGCGGACTCCGCGCCCATCTCGCGGGCGGAGTCCGCGCCCTTCTAGAGAGACAGAAAGAGTTTGTCCAAAAAAAAAAGCGTACCCCCCGCGAACTGAATGAGAGTGAGAGAGAGTTTGTTAAAAAAAAAAGAGGGATCAGACTCCGCGCCCTTCTCTGGGGCGGATTAATAGAAAAATCTAGAGAGACAGAAAGAGTTCGTTCAAAAAAAAAAACGATCTGCCAGCGGAGTCCGCGCCCATCTCGCGGGTGGAGTCCGCGCCCTTCTAGAGAGACAGAAAGAGTTTGTCCAAAAAAAAAGAACTATATGCCAGCGGACTCCGCGGGGGGAGTCCGCGCCCTTCTCTGGGGCAGAGAAATAGAAAAATCTAGAGAGACAGAGAGAGAAAAAAAAATGAACCCCCAGCGGACTCCGCGTCCATCTTGCGGGCAGAGTCCGCGCCCTTCTCTGGGAATGAGAGTTTGTCCAAAAAAAAAAACAAACCCCCAGTGAGAGTTTGTCCAAAAAAAAAACTATTTACCAGCGGAGTCCGCGCCCTTCTCTGGGGCGGAGAAATAGAAAAATCTAGAAGGACAGAGAGAGTTCGTCATTAAAAAAAAAGCCCAAGCTGAAGCGCTTATGAACAGTGCTTATAAACAGTGTTTATGAACAGTACTCAACCAATAGATATATACTAAATATACAAAGCGGCGAGAGAGGTCGGGAGAGAGATATACAAAGCGACCAAATGCAGCTCGAGCCCAACACTGTTTTTATAAATATTAAACGTACAAAACGACGTCGTTTCCCTTCTCTGAATCAGCGCAACGCGCGCCCAAATCTCACCTACCCGTCGCTCTCTCTCTCTCTCTCTGTCTCTTTAAAAATCCTCGATCAACGCACAGACGCGATTCCTAACCCGAACCCAACGATGGATCGGGTGACGTGGCGTACCCAAGTCCTCTGGAACCACCTCCACCGCCCCGCCGCCTCTTCCGCTCTGACGGTCAACCCTTGCCTGGGGTATTCTCCGTCGGAGCTGACGGAGCCGTTCGAATTCGACACCAAGGAGATGCGGAAGCTGCTTGACCACCACAACCTGGAGGAGCGGGACTGGCTCTTCGGCCTGATGAGGCAGAGCAAGCTGTTCAATCCCAATGAGGCCGGCGACGGCCGAGTGTTTGTGTCGCCGGACTATAACCAGAGCATGGAGCAGCAGAGAGAGATGACCATGAAGCGAATTGAGTACTTATTAGATCGCGGAGTTTTCAAAGGGTGGCTCACCGAGAAAGGGGTTGAGGCTGAGCTCAGGAAGTTTGCGCTGCTTGAGGTTTCCGGAATTTACGATCATTCGCTCTCTGTGAAGCTCGGTGTGCATTTCTTTCTATGGTATATCACTCTTTCTTTACTTTTTTTAAAATTTGTTTATGTAGCTTAGATTCAATTGGATTTCAAAGAGAAATTGGCAACTTACTATATTGGATGTGAGTGTTTAAGAAATGTGTAGCTTTGTTTGTTTGGTTGGTGGAGAGAAAAATCTAAATTCAATGCAGCAGCTATATCTTGATTAGAAAGAAATGTCTTCATTCGAAGCCTAGGACTAAGACTAAGCCCAGCCTGTTTTTGGTGCAAAGGAAAGTCTGGGTGATAGATTATGGGACTTGCAAGAATTATGAATCTAGTGCTCTAGGGTGAGTGTGTCTGTATGTCTATTTTTGTTTATAAGCAATTGAGGATCTTGTTGCTATCAAGTCTTTAATAGAGTGTATTCTGGTGCTCTAGAAGTCTAAGAATTGTGTTTTTCTATCAGTTGGTAAACCTAAATCATATTGGAATCACATAAAATTGAATTTTATAGAAGGCTTGTTGCCGTGGGTTTCTCTTCTCCTCATCTCTAGCAGCTAGAAGAAGTAACATATTTCTTAGAGTCCCAGCATTCCTTGCCCACACTGCTATGTTCTGCACTAAAATGAGCTCAACAACTTTGGGGAAAATGCTGTCATGTATATCTTTTATATCAATTTCATCAAATTTTTGGATTGTTTGTGTGGTAAATGAGAGAATTTAAAGAAGAGGGATTAGTCTCTGATGTAACTGAGAATTGTTGATTAATTGTGTTTGGTTGGAAGTTCAAGCTGGTAATTAAATTATTGATATCACTTGGTTATTGAATTTCAGGGGTGGTGCCATTCTGTTCTTTGGCACAAACCGCCATCACGACAAGTGGCTGAGGGACACTGAGAATTATGCAATCAAGGGTTGCTTTGCGATGACCGAGTTAGGGCACGGGAGTAATGTATGTAGTGGTTGTTCAATCATTTGGTCTGCATTTGCTGGCCTCTAGATACTTGTTTGCGCCTGTTAATTTGTCACTAAGTACTTCTAGATTGATGTTTGCAGGTTCGAGGAATCGAAACAGTCACCACTTATGATTCAAAAACAGGAGAATTTGTCATTAATACTCCTTGTGAATCTGCTCAGAAGTATTGGATTGGAGGGGCAGCTAATGTAAGGGTCACCTTTGAAATGTATTGTTCTTCCGCTGAACTTGCCTATGAGGGCTCCTTATTTGCTGACTCTACCCTGATATATTACCTTTACTGTTGATGTTTAGCATGCGACACACACTATAGTCTTTTCACAACTCAACATATCCGGGACCAATCAAGGTGTCCATGCATTTATAGCACAGATCAGGGATGGAAATGGGAACATCTGTTCAAACATCCGTATTGCTGATTGTGGCCATAAAATTGGTTTAAATGGTGTTGATAATGGTCGAATATGGTAAACTTCGTGTTCCTGACTCTAACTTTGTTAGACTCTTAATGTAAACTACATTCTTCTCTTATCAGAGACAAACAAATGACAGAAATAATTTATAAATGTGTTTCAGGTTTGACAACTTGCGGATCCCCAGGGAAAATTTGTTGAATTCAGTAGCAGATGTTTCCGCAGAAGGGCAATATCTGAGTGCAATAAAAGACCCTGATCAGGTAGTTCTATTTCCAAATGGGGATATATTTGTTTTCCCCCACGGTTATTTCTTCTCTTGAGATAAGCAGTTCTTTTTATTTTTCCTTCTTTGTTTCTTTGATTCAGAGATTTGCTGCATTCTTGGCTCCATTGACATCTGGACGTGTAACTATTGCAACCAGTGCAATTTACTCAGCAAAGGTAATGCTTTGAAAGATTGTTGCCTATCATTCTTTGTCTATTGCTCTTGTTTATGTATTTTAAGGGTTATTCTTGCCAAGTGGAATATCATCATTGACGTAATCATTTCTTTCACTATATTTAGATAAGTTTAGCGATTGCCATAAGGTACTCTTTGACAAGGCGGGCCTTTTCTCTTACACCAAACGGGCCGGAAGTCCTATTGCTTGATTACCCAAGTCATCAACATCGTCTCTTGCCTCTCCTTGCAAAGACGTAAGAACTCCATGCCACTGTAGTCTTGTTTTAATTATACAAGGATTGGAACCACAGTGTTGCTTGAATAATTATATTCATGCAGTCCCTTTTGAACTTGTTTCTTAATGTCTAGCTGAATACCTCTTACTCATATATATATTCCGGATCTAGAGATGACCTCCTTAAACTCTTAAAGTAAGGATGTTTTTAGTTCTAGCATGTATTTTGACAATCAAATCCACCCATTCCCTAGTTACTTACCCATATATGAATCCTGCAAAAAATTAGCCAAAATGAAAAACGTTTAACCATTTGATTAGCACAATATTCGTTTTAATTTTATCTAACGGCCTACAATTGTTTACATCAATTTGAATGACCAAATGATTATGGAACTAGTTAAAATTTTGTATACATGTTTTTTGCATATGAATCTAGAGGATCAACGGTTGAGATTGTTAAATGAAGTCATCTACTAATGTAAAATAGTAGAAATCCTCAAATTCTTAAAGTAAGGAGGTCCTCTTTAGATCCTCCCTCATTATATATATATATATATATATATATATATATAGATTTTCTCGTGCGGATGTTCGCATTTATTCTTACAGTGTGGATTTCCACATTACACTCACTTTTCAATTGAATTTTCACATCTTCACCGTCTAGTCTTTAGATACTAATGTATAGATCATCTTTACAAAATTTCAGCCAATTTGGTTATCATTAAGGCACTCAAACTCGATTAAAACAATGGATGCACATAATTCTGTCGAACTTGAACCGTTCATGTTTATAACAGAAAAACGTAGTTTTGAGTGCCTTAATGATAACCAAATTGGCTGAAATTTTGCAGAGATGATACATTAGTATCTAAATACTATACGGTGGAGATGTGAAAATTCGATTGAAAAGTAAGTGTAAAGTGGAAATCCGCACCGTAAGAATAAATGCGGATGTCCGCAGCTGAGAAGCTCTTATATATATTATATTATATTATATATATTATTAAAAGAAGAGAGCCTGCTCTCCATAACTGAATTTTTCTATACAAACATACTTTGAAATAAAATTAATACATAGGATAATATATAGTAATTAAATAAATAGTAAAAAAATTATAAAAAGAGCAATAATGTGGTGGTTATCTGAAAAGTCTTGGCACTACTTTTAACTTCTTGCCACTCAGGTAGGGTGTGGGTTGTGCTAGACTGCTAGTAGTTATTAATAACTGTTCGACTCATAGATTTTGCATGTGACCATCTTCATGCATCGGTATCGTATACAACGTAGACAATTAATGGTTTTATTTTTTTGGTACTTCGATACCTATGTGTTGAAAGATTCTGAGTTCCCTTTGTAGAGTTTGAAAAAAGTATATAACATGTTTTCTGCTCTAGATTTTGAGGATCTGGATTGGTCCAATAAGGTATAGTGTATTGTGGAGTATAGCGTATTGTGGGATAATTGCTAATCCTTGTTAAATATAAACACATTCCAAATCTATTTTGTTTTATTATAATATTATTATTCTTAATGTGCTGCAGATATGCTATGACTTTTGCTGCAAATCACCTAAAGACGATTTATGTTGGAAGGACTCCTGAGTCCAGCAAAATCATCCATGTTGTTTCAAGCGCATTCAAGGCTACACTTACTTGGCACAACATGCGAACTCTTCAGGTCAGGAGCTGCATTGAAAACTCCTGTTCAAATCTATTGTTGAAATTTGCCTGCCTTCAATTTTTTAAAATTCATTCAAGCCTATCTATTTAAATATCAGGAGTGCCGTGAAGCCTGTGGAGGGCAAGGCCTGAAGACTGAAAATCGCATTGGTAATCTGAAAGGTGAATTTGATGTCCAGTCTACTTTTGAGGGGGATAATAATGTTCTGATGCAGCAGGTAGTGCCAAGTATAGTTATTTCTTTTTTGCCCATACTCTTGCATTTTTATTGATTTGATTTGTCGGAAACTGAAGAAAATTTTGTCATTGAAAACCAATGTTTTAAAAGGCTGAGGCATAAGTGAGGCGTTTCCGCTAGAGCCTTGAGCCTTATGCCTTACGAAATAATTTTAATAATCATATATATGTAGATATATAATCACATAGATAAAAACGAAATAATTTTAATATATGTAGATATATAATCACATAGATAAAAAAAAAAGAACAATAATACTTCAAATCCACAAATATGTTTAGACATATACAAAGGTTCAAACTTAATAGATTGTATGCATCAATTTAAACCCAACGTATACAAGATAATTATTCAATATCTAATAGTTGTTATCTATGAAAACTCAAACTTATCCGAACAAAATAGTTGGTTTGAAACCTTTGCCAACATATTCCCGATTTCACGTGCTTTTGAAGACTATCTAGTCTTTGTCCTCAACCTAGTAGTATTAACATTGAAAATAGTAGTATTAACATTGAAAATAATTGCAAGAGAGTCGAGTTTGGAACAGACAGAGCTAGCCTCATATCAGCATATATCTCTCTTTTGATCTCCTCTCTCTCTCTCTCTCTCACACACACACACAGTGAGCCTTCTCTCTCTATCTCTCTCTATCTCTAATATCAGTAGTGCCTTTCTTCTTCATTTTTTCCTCCACTTCATCGTTATTTCCTCCACTTCATTGTTTTGATGTCTAGAAAAAAAAAAACCCAGAAGCGCCTGCCTTGGGAGCCTGAAGGCACGCCTAGGCAGCAAGGCTGAGGCTATAGAACGCCCGCCTCGCGCCTTTGACTTTAAAACATTGTTGAAATCAAGTTAAAAGAATTAAAAAACATTAACATTGTCTCTTGAGATGTGGTGTGTGCTTAAATGGTTTTAGTGATAGCCTTATGAGTTATGACACATAATACTGGACTAATTGGAATGCGTATTTGCAAATACATTACTTTATATCCTTCCAATCCCAAGTTTGTTCTGTTTGAAATTGATTGCAAGTACATTACTAGCAATGCATAGTCACATGTTGCATAGTTTCACTGAGAACCATGTCAAAATTTGAACCGCTTGAGCTGTTGGTTTCACTTTATATATGGTATCTATTGAAATTGCTTGCTTATAGTCAAATGTTATTAGCAAGGAGGAATTTGTTTATTAAATCATGGGCAGAGCCATTAATGGTGAAAATATGCCTTCGGAGATTCTACAGAATTACATATGAATTATACTTTTTGGTTTGACATCAGAGGTAATTCTAAAGCAGTGGAATATTTTGGGTTTTTAATGCAGGTTAGCAAGGCACTTCTCGCAGAGTTTATCATAGCTCAGAAGAAAATTCAACCATTTAAAGCTTTGGGATTAGAACATATGAATAAACCTTGCCCTGTCATTCCACCTCACCTTACAAGTTCTACTCTCCAGAGTATCGAATTTCAGGTGATTTACTTTTTTGGGAAGTCGTGGTTTATGTTCGCATCCTATTGGATGCATTGCTACTTTTAGATTTAGTCATGCAAAACTATTAGAAGTCTCACTTTTGTCTCAATTAGATGGATGCATTTTGCTTAAGAGAGCGGGATCTACTGAATCGCTTTGCTCTGGAAGTGTCACAACGACAAAAAAAGGGAGAAAGCAAAGAGTACTCGGTCCTTCTGGTGAGTATCATCTCCATTTTTTGCTCTTAAAAATCTCTCTCTCCCTCCCTCTCTCTTTCTCTCTTATTTCATTACACTCTCTCCTGTTCCAGAGTTATCAGCTTGCCGAGGACTTGGGAAGAGCTTTCTCTGATCGAACAATACTGCAAACCTTCATCGATGTAGAGGCAGCTGTACCTGCTGGTTCACTGAAGGTAAGAGTAATAGTTATTGACCTAGTGAAAAACTGAGGTTCAAATACCCAATAGGTTTACATTTGGGGCTATATACTCCGTAGTATATGACTAAAGGAGTAGGCTTCATGAATAGATGGGAAATACGAACGTGTTTTCAGGTCTTGTGTTTTTGAGTCAAAATTTCATGCTTCATGCTAGGATACTGAAAATTTAATCTTGAAAAGGCCAAAAAAAAAAAACGACAAAAAACAAAAAAGAAGAGAACATGCAAGTCTGTTATGGATTATTGCAGTGTGTAACGACCCTTGAATCATCATTTTTTTCAGAACAATGACATTACAGAGAAGGTTTTGAGTTTATTTTGCCCAATAAAGAAACTATCTGTACTGAAGATTATATTACGTATTAAAATGTGGGTAGCTGCCATTGTGGCATAAGCTGTGTACCTAGCATTGTAGTAAGAACGTAAAATAAATCCAGTTACCGATGTTGTTTGTCTCTGCTGCAGAATGTCTTAGCTATGTTGAGGACAATGTATGCATTGATTTGTTTGGAAGAGGACGTGACATTCCTCCGAAATGGGTACTTATCAACGGATAATGTTACTGCCGTTCGGAAAGAAGTAAGCAGCCTCTGCAGGGAGCTACGACCTCATGCGCTTGCCTTGGTCAGTTCTTTTGGCATCCCCGATGCTTTCCTAAGTCCTATAGCTTTTAACTGGATCGAGTCAAATTCATGGTCTTCAGTTCAGCATCACTAGAAAATTTAAAATTACTTCTTTCTGATAAAAAAAAAAGTGTTACAATAAGATAGCATATATTTGAATAAATGATGTCTACACTAAAATAAGAAATGTTTTGGTTGTTTATATCTTTCATTTCACTGGGATGTTCGTCCACTCTACATCAATCAAAGTTGGGAAGTAATATCCCACTACGGCTATCCCCACAAACACTGATGACCATGTTCCCTAAAGTTCCATTTGTTACATCTGTCTACCCATCAGTTCGAGGATGAGCTGCGTTGCTTCTATTTATAGTTGTCCCAAACTTCCTCCACATGCAAGGTGATCCAAAAACAGCTACGGAATTTCGTGTATCTATTAGACCTACCGGACTGGGCACTCCATGTAAATGACCAACCTCCCTGAAAAATAATTTTGATATGTTGGAAGCATATTAGCATAAGCAGTCTTCCTAGAGCAATGAAGTACGCCGTCTTGGAGTATCTTTCAATGACCACAGATATAAAATCAACACCTCTCTGTATTAGGTAAACCTAACAAACATCATCAAGAACATGTGAAGGTAAACAAAGACCAATTTTTCAGGACTGACCCTTAGAAACATAGCAAGCGTAGCACTTCCTGCCATTCTTCACTATCTTTCTTCAGTTGTGGACAATACGTATGTCATGGTTATTTAACACAACCAAGAGCATATAGACTTATCACTACTTGTTTTTAAGCGGTAAAATGATTTAGATATAGTCTAGTTTCCTCCTATGTTCTCTAACCTTACAGGTGCAAAAATAAGTGATAAACACTTAGACACATCATACAAGTCACCATTTAACCGTAGTTTGGCTATATTAAGTGAAAGTGTATTAGAGCTTTTTTGGTGTTCTCATTCGAACACCCGATTGTGGATAAACGCTAAATAACTTTCAAGAAGGTAGTTATCCTATAGATTTTGTATTCCTTTCCACAGAGGTAAATTGCCTACTAGGCAAGGGGATTCTTTTATTTTTAGAATTTGTGCGTACATTGGAACCCATGGTTATGGACCCTAATCCAGAACTTTTGGTTTTTCATGTGTCAAAGAGTGAGTTGAACAATGCTTTTTCCCCAAAAGAAGTAACCCTGTTTTTTTTTTTTAATCGGGTCCGGGTAGAGACCAAGGAGTTTCCATAAATCATCGGACATACCTTTGCTTCTTCCGGTGACATCAAAATAGCAATGCATGAAGGTTTTGCATCCTTTGTGGCTCAAGTTAATGGAAATGCTTATCATCCATATCAGGTCTCTACACATGTGGAAGATGGTTTATAATCAATGTGCTTCATCAAAAATCTCACTGAAACTTGCAACCATCAGGTGGAGATATTGATCAGAGAAACATTCAACATCATGCTTAATGGACATATGTGTGTCATATGTTTTTTGTTTTCGACCAAAGTTGTTTTTTTTTTTTATATAGATTTTTATTACTTGACAAGGTTTTAACAAGACAATAAACGCTTCCAACACCAAAATTAATAAGTGGACACCCAAAAGAGTGTTAAATAATACAAATTGTGTGACTGTCCACGTAATCATTTTCAGGTTAACATGTATACTCATTAGCTAGAGTTTATTGTTAATTGTACTTAAAAATGATCACCAAGTCATTTTGTGAGTGATCAACAAGCTTCCATGTGAGTGATGATCAAGTAAGTGCATGTGGTCATCAAGGAACTCTATCTCTATTTAAAGTAAGCTAATAAGAATGAGAATAAAAACCTCTTTTCCCCATTTAATCTTGTCTAATTAATACTCTTTACTTTTTAGTAAGTAAATGAAAATTTTGGATCGGCAAATCTTCCACATCATTTTTTTTTCAAAGGAAATATTTCTATTAAATATTAAAATGCCACCCAATCAAGTGTGTTGAATACAAAAGTATCGTAACATATCCAGATGACATGTTTGGAGCGTTATAAAAATAATAAGAAATTTTGCTAGAACAGCTTGAATCCTCCTTTGGTCCATTCATTCAACAATTCAAACTCCGCTGTAGAACAGCTTGAATCCTCCTTTGGTACTACGCCAGAAGATTCGTTAGGTCGACTTGTCTTAAAACCAAACATAGTACGAGTCCACCTACTTGGATCTCAAATACGGAACCCTAATGAGCTAGAATCCATCAGTTGGGTCCATAGAGAGGCCCAAAACTCAAAGGCCTCCAAAACTCTTTCAGTAGGAAATCTCCAATTAAAGATGTAAATTAATCCAAAGCAATAGAGCCTCGTTGCATACTAGCGTATACCCATAAATTACAGTGAGACTGAAGACTGCATACTGTGATTCCCTTGGAAAAACTGTCGAGCGGAGTCAAGCCTGATGCAAGTTGATGCTGGGTGTTGGTAGGGGTAATATTGGAACTAAACGGTGAATATTTTGTTGTTGGGTCTATTAAACAATTTGTTAGGAGCAAGGAATGGCTAAAACACCGACGATATCATAATGGTACGTAATTATTGGCTTGATTTCTTATTTGAAACAAAAATTCTTTAGTCCCTAACAATATGCAAGACATTACATTAATCAAACTCGATGGATCCAAAGGCTAGGAAATTCACAACAGATTAGGTTCGATCCAGATGACCACGTATCTTCACCATTCATTGGTTCCTCTGTTTCAGTACGTATAGTTGTTCAAATAACCTTATCACATCATGCATGTATGTAAGATACATGCTACAGATTATTGTATCAAATGTTCACTATTCGCCGGTAGCTGCTCGAATCCCATATTCTAGTATATGATGTCAGTAACGCCGTTAACTCTATGTAATTTTTTAATTTTCAAAATGTGATTTCGAGTTTTCTTCATTATTCCTTTTCTTTATATTTGTTTTACTCTTTTTCTATTTATATATATTTTTCAATTTTGTTAACTCAGACCATAATCTTAATGACTTTGCTATCTGCAAGCAGATCAATTTATTCCATTTTCTGTTTCAATTTTGGTCTTTCAGAAATTGTTGTTTTATTACTAGTTCAGCAATGAGAATTTGATCTTTTGTGCTAAAAAAATAACTTTGCTGCTCCTCAAAAAAATTTATTACTAATTCAGAAATGAGAATTTGATCTTTTTGATTTTTCTCCTTAGTAATTATTAATTTTAATAATTTATTATTGCTAAATTAGCGAGTGACAAATTTGTCCCTTAAATTTTAAAAGAAAACACACAAGATAACATAAAACATAACGATATATACATATTTTTAGTTGAGATTAGAAGTTCATGTACTTTTATGATTGTTTTAAAACTTGAAACACTAAAATTAGAAGTGGACTATTTATCATGTACTGTTCTTAAAATTTTCCCATTTAAAAAAGGGTTGTGAAACCCACACACTCCAAATTGAAATTCACACATCATTTTTTTCTTTTTTGGTAACTTGAATTTTGTCTTTTTATGAATGTGTTAACCAAACAAAAAAGGTGAGTGAATTTTTATTTTATTTTTTGTAATTAAGAGTTTTTATTTTTATTTTTATTTTTTTAAAATTTGATGTGATGACATAGATCAAAAATAATTACATGTCAGATTCCACGTCATTTGGTAAGTGTTTTTGGTAAAGAAATTTGTGATCTCTAGCATTTTTCTTAAGGATTTGAAAGGAACATTAAATCTGTAAGGATTTCTCTATGACCTATAAATATGAACAGCTACAAAATGTCAATTTATATTTATAAATACTAATCACATAGTAATAGTCAATGAGTCCGGATCAAGTGACACAATATTTGACACTATTTTTTGTTTCAATTTTGGTCTTTCAGAAATTGTTGTTTTATTACTAGTTCAGCAATGAGAATTAGATCGTTTGTGCTAAAAAAAATAACTTTGCTGCTCCTCAAAAAAATTTATTACTAATTCAGAAATGAGAATTGGATCTTTTTGATTTTCCTCCTTAGTAATTATTAATTTTAATAATTTATTATTACTAAATTAGCGAGTGACAGATTTGTCCCTTAAATTTTAAAAGAAACACACAAGATAACATAAAACATAACGATATATACATATTTTTGGTTGAGATTAGAAGTTCATGTACTTTTATGATTGTTTTGAAAGTTGAAACATTAAAATTAGAAGTCACTACAAGAAGAAAGGCCTTAGCTGACGAAAAAAAAAAACCAGGCCGACGAATCAATTTTTCGCCGACGAAATTTTCCTTCGTCGGCTAAATTATATTTTCATCGGCTATAGTCATCTTTAGCCAACGAAATTAAAATTTCGTCGGCTAAAGAATTTATTTTCGTCGGCTAAAGTTTGTGACTTTAGCCGACGACTTTAAACTTTCTTTAGCCGACTAAATTGAAAGTTCGTCAGCTAAAGATGACTAAAGCCGACGAAAATATAATTTCGTCGGCTAAAGTTCTTTATATTCGCAGATCTGAGCAGCATGTCATCTGAGAAAAAAAAACGGGAGAAGAAAAAACGGGATAAAAAGTTTGGGTGTTGTTGAAATCTGTCCATAATTAAGCCGACAATTTTCTATTGCCCGTGTACGAAATGTCAGTGTCGCAACGATATGCATCGATTTGTGATTGACAAAGTATGGCAGCACCTGAAGAGTAACGGGTTGTGGGAGAAGTACACATGTTGGTTATATCAAGGTGAAACATCATCTGGGGGTCCGCATGATCATGGCCAATTTTCTGAGACGGGCAGTACATCCAACGATCCAACAACGGTCTTCATCAACGACATGTTTCCTTATGAGAGCGGTGTATGCGCTTAAGGACAGTATATGCCTGACCCGGTGCAGCCCTTCCCTAGAGCTGTCAACACTGCTGGTATTGACAAGTATAACAAACTGCTTGCTTTCCAACAGACCCCTATGTACCCCGGTTGTCAGAAGACCGTTCTTGAAAGTGTGATGGACGTAATGAAGATTAAAATTGAGACTAAATCCACTGTGAAAGCTGTTAATGATTATCTACAGTACACTGCTTCAATGTTGCCTCACGGTCATCGTCTTCCTACCGCTCATTTCTCTTCTCCAACAATAAGGTGCTATATGGAGGTGTTATTCTCAATATTTTTGATTAAAATATAATTTGAGTATAATGTTAATAAATATTATATTAAATAATATGTTAATTTAATTAAAAATAGTAAAAATAAATTTTTTGTTTTTTTCTTAATATTTTGAATTATTCTTATCATTTAATATAATATTTAAAAAAAATTATATATACATGTTAAGTCTTTTATGGAGTTTTGTCGGCATATATGACAAAATTGACACTATTTTGTAGATATTTGATGTGTTATGTCGGCATATACGATAAACAACCCAATTTCAATGTGATTTTTGTCGCCACGTTTCAAAATTCTATTAGGCTATCCAGATTCCGGGTTGTATGTGTTTGACACGTGTCATATCTTATCCATTCATATCATCCCAAATCGTCCATAAATATGAGGTTAGCGTCATCCTCATCTCTCACAAATTCACAAACATTTCTCATATCCAAATCCTACAAACCCCCCATATTGTTTTCCTATCTATTTTGTCAAACTTCTTCTGCAATGAATCGTTTGACAAAATTTTTATTAAAAGATCAAGAAGAGGCTGTCCATAGAAACCGTCGAAGATCCAACATGATGGCCGCCGCTGCTTTGCAAATTCAAAGCAATGAAGACGAGGAGAGACAATGGGGTGGATCTTCGGAAGGTCGTACTTATAATGCTAGAGATCGAGAGCTCATGGATCAACGACTTAAAGCTCAATACTTCACAGATCCATGCAGGTATGAGCCAAATATATTTCGTAGGCGGTATCGAATGCAACCTTGGGTCTTTGACAGGATAATGCATGACATGGCCAACTACGATTCATATTTTGTTCAAAAAAGAGATGCGACCGGGAGAGTCGGCCTATCAACTGAACAAGAGCTGACATGCGCCATGAGACAACTCGCATATGGGATCACAGCTGACTTCTTTGATGATTATATGGATATTGCAAAATCCACTGCCATCGAGATCTTGGAGCACTTCACCAGAGCAATATGGAATGTGTACCACGAGCAATACCTCCGCCAACCAACACCGGCAGATTTGCGACGCCTGCTCGATAAGGCTGCATATAGAGGATTTCCAGGGATGATTGGGAGCCTTGATTGTATGCACTGGAGGTGGAAAAATTGTCCCACTGGTTGGGCAGGGCAATATACTGGACACAAGGGGAAACCAACTATCATCTTGGAGGCGGTGGCATCATACGATACTTGGATTTGACATGCCTTTTTCGGACTTCCAGGTTCTCTAAATGATATTAACGTACTTGGACGTTCTCCTTTGTTCAATGATGTGTGTCTTGGCGAAACCCCTGAAGTTCTTTACCAGGTGGGTAATAGACATTACAACAAATGTTATTACCTAGTTGATGGCATATACCCCAAATGGGGTTCATTTGTGCAAGAAATTCGAAATCCGAGGTCGCCACAGACACAATACTTCACAAAGATGCAAGAAGCGTACAGAAAAGATGTTGAGAGAGCATTTGGTATTCTCCAAGCTCGCTGGGCTGTCATTAGAGGACCAGCTCGTGGGTGGAGTAAGGAGAATCTTCAATACATCATGATGACGTGCATTATCTTGCACAATATGATTGTTGAAGATGAACATGATGAAGATGCAGCAGAACCATTTGATCCGAATGATATCCCAACCGAACCAAGAAAAGCAGAAATATATGAAAGGGATCCAGAAAGAGAAACTGATGTTCATCGTAATCCGGAAAGGTTAAATCAATTCTTGCGCCGCTATAGGGAGGTTAGATGTCCGGTGATGAATAAAAATCTCCAAGAAAATCTAGTTGATCACCTATGGAGCATGAAACTACAAGATGATGAGAACGATGAAGAATGAGTGCTTATCTCTTTGTGTTGTGTGTTTTTACTTGGTGTTGGTGAGGCTTTAACTTTGTGTGGTGTGCTTTTACTTTGTGTTGGTGAGGCTTTAACTTTGTGTGGTGTCCTTTTACTTTGTGTGGTGTTGCTTTGTTATAAAATAAAAGTGTTGATGTTTTTTTTTTTTTTTGCTTTTACTTTGTAATAATAAATATCACAACCTTTATATAATAATAAAGACAACAACTTTTATTTCATAATAAAAATAACTAACAATTATTTTATAAGAAAACAACTAACAATTATTTCATAATAAAAAACAACTAACAATTAAAGCCAACGTGTCTCATCATGAACCAGAACATAACCGACCAAACTATCGTTGTCTCCTTCGGGGGGTGCTTGATCTTGATGGTGTATAGGGATGCTTGAGGTTCCTTGCTCCCTATCTATTATTGCTTGTTGCTTCCTTTCCCAATAACCTCTCTTTCTAGGGGTATTGAATGTTGAGGGATCAACCATCATCGTGCGAGCATCATCGGCGCGTTGTTCAATTAGCCTTGCTTCCTCAAAAAGTTGTTGCCTTTGATGGTACTCTCGCTCATGTTGTTCATTGGCCTTTTGCATTTGAATATGTAAAGCCTCCGAGTTATTTTGCTTGCCTTTTTTCTTTGCTTGCTTTTGAGCTTTTTGTCCTTGAGGGCGTGCTTGCCTTGTCGGGGGTGTCTCGACCTCATTTGTGGATATTTCTTCTTCACCCAAGTTGATAGAAGTAGGAATCCTTGAGGTTGGAGTTGTAGGTGGCGCCGTTTCCCCAAACTTTTGAGTATCTTTCAAGACTCTCCAACAATGGTCAAAAACAAAATCTTTTCCTTCCTTATCGTAGTAGATTGACTTAGCTCTCATGAGCTACATACAATGTTAAGTAAATAAATTTTATGACTAATTAAAAATTAAACATTTATATAAGATAGAAAATATAAATTAAATGTGACTTAATATAAACAAAAATTTGAGCACAACATTAATAAATAGAATTACCTCGTCAAGTTCATTTTCACCGCTTCGGTGAAGAGTTTTGGCTTTGTCAAGAGATTTGCGCCACTTCCCACAAGCTTGATTTATCACCTTCCAACGAGAGTTAACACTAGAAGATGTTCTTTCCATACAACTTGCCGGTTTGTTCTTATTGTACTCCACCGCAACACGCTCCCATAATGTGTCCGCACTTTGATTTATTCCGGTAGCACCATCACCACCGACGGTGATCCAAACTTCACAAAGAATAGCTTCTTCATTATGCCTCCATGAATCTCCCCTCTTACCCATTTTTTTCTCTTGAAACCTTTGAACAACAAAAAGAGTGAAGGAATGAAATATTTAGAAGGAAATATGATGTTTGGTGTGAAGAATTATGAAAGAATGGGTTGGTATTTATAGAGTTTTCTCCAAAACACTGTTCCAACGGGTATATTTTTGAATTATCTCAGCTGTTGAATTTAAATGGATAATTAATCACATCCGTTTATTTCATAGCCGTTGGAGACCTTTGACTGAGTCACATGGCCAATTGCGTCACGTGAGGCCACTTCCATCAGGCTTTTCCATTTCAAATCCCAACAATGGCGCGTCCTTCCACACCCAACGAAAGAATTGATGCGTCTGTGTCACAACTCCTCCAGGGCGCGTCAGTCTGTCTCCAATAAATATATATCTGCTGTATATGGGCCCCATAGGGGCTGGTCTTGGAAAATCACAGAATATAGCACTTCAAATGGCACTGGGTGTTAAAATTCCAACTCCAGCTCCTTGTCTTTTTGTCCGTTGGAGATGGGTTTTCTCTTTCCAAGGTGTGGTCTTTGTTTTTAGCTCCACTGATGGAGTTGCTATGAGAAACTGTAGCAAGTGATGTTTGTACTTGCATATTATAATATGCAGGTGGGGTACCAAATTTGTACCATGTCTATCCTATCACATTTGGTCGTCTAGACAGCTTCTTGATTTGGTGCCCCTTGATATTTTTGGCCTGAGGCGGCCCTCTCTTAGGCTTCACCTCAGGTTTAAACTTGGACAGAAGTATCTTGTGATATCCAAGCAAATAAAGTACGATTCACAGAAATGACACCAGTGACACTCGAAAATTCTACTACGCATCAAAGTACAACTAAAACAAGTAACTAATATGTAATATTTTTAATCTGGTACGTTGCACTACATGTATATATCTTAATATCGTTAATAAAATTGAAACAAAACAAATTGTCTTAAAAATGTTTCCAACTCAAAGAGGTGAGAACCGAGGTCGAAAAAGAAATATTCTTATTATAGACGTTTAGTTTAATCGGATGAAACATGTAAATTAAAAAAAATTAAAATCTTTAATCTTCATTAAATTTTCAGATATAGGATTTACGGATTAATAATAAAAGTGCGGGTCCGTGTATAGAATCCGCTCCGGGTAACACTTGGTTCAAAATGAAGTCACGGCTTACGATAAGCTTGTTAGTCAAAAGTGAGATACAGCCGTGGTAGGTTCCTGTTTTGTGCTTGATTGCTTGTCCAGCATTCGTCGTCGATGGTGATCACAGTGGTGGCAGTGACACAGGTAAACTTGTTCACACCCAAAACACATTGAGATTCATTTCGATTATCAATCTTCATATTTAAGTAGCTCGCTATCTCAGCCCAAACCAATGAAATGATTGAATGATTAGATAAGGACACAGCTTCCCTGTTTTTGTCAGACTATCTTGGAAAGGAAATGGTACTAAGCTTTCTTTGGTTGATTCCAGAAATTAGTTTATGCAGGGCCCCTAAAGTATTTGCCTTTGATTCCCTTTGATTTCAGCTTGTCTCTCTGTTTTTCCTCAAATGATGCCCAAATCGTCCTGAAATTTGATCATGTTTTGTAAAATCTCTCAATGATGTGGAAAACAAAAAGTATAGTACACAAAGTCATTCTGCATATGCTTGGATTCATAGCTAATTTTATTCCCGGATTTTTGTGAAGTGCCTAAAGCATTTAACTCAGTTTGTTATACTCACAAGTCCACCCACCTATAGGATTATTTTTAACTTTACCATTTTGCAATAGTCTTGCACAGGATGAACTTGATGCTAAGGTTGCTGTTCTCTCAAAAAGTGAGGTTGATGTCATCATTGTTGTAGCTGGTCTTTCCTCACCCGTGGTCAGGAAACTCCACAACATTCTTTACGTTTAGAATTCTGAATTTCTCACAGAATTCCACAACGTTCAAATGCTCAAGATTGCCATCATCGGCTATGGCAACTTGGGTCAATCTCTTGCCAAGACCTTTGCTCGCCTAGGGCACATTGTTCTTGCACATTCTAGATGTGAACACTCCAAAATGGCCCAAGACCTCGGCATTTCATATTTTTCTAACCCGCAAGAACTCTGTGAACAGAATCCACAGGTCATTTTGGTATGCACCTCCATAATATCCACAGAATCTGTCCTCAAATCTTTACCTCTTCAGAGCCTTAGACATGGCACAATGTTTGTTGACATGCTTCCTGTCAAGGAGTTTTCAAAATCTTTGTTACTCAAGTTGTTGCCTAGCTATCTAGATGTTGTTTGCACCAACCCGATGTTCGGAGTTGAGAGAGACAAACATGAGTGGACTGGCAGTTTTTTGGTGTATGAAAAGGTTCGAATTGGCTCTGACAGCGTGGGTATTTCGTTGTGTGATAACTTCTTAAACATCTTTGAGAAAGAAGGGTGTAGAATGTTGGAAGTAAGCTGTTCAGTTCAAGATAAGTATGTAGCAGGTTCGCAGTTTATTACCCACACAGTTGGGAGAGTCTTGGGGATGTTAACATTGGAATCGACGCCAATAAATACAAAAGGTTATGAGACGTTGTTGGATTTGGTGGACAACACAGCTGGGGATAGTTTTGATTTATACTGTGAGTTGGTCATGTACAATAAAAATGCATTTGAGATGCTTGACAGGTTGGACTTGGCTTTTGGCACTTTGAAGAAACAACTTTTTGGTTATTTGCATGATACTGTGAGAAAGCAACTATTTGATAGTGCAGAGAAGGTACATGAGGAGTACATGGTGTGTATACCATCCAACAATGGAGCTGCCTTGGTATCTTCTTCAAAAGCTACAAGGTAAAGCTTCAGTGCATCAAATTCTGTGTTTTATTGTAGAGATGAATTTGTCAATTTTCCAACTTGGAATGGATGAATTTTAGCTCTTCTCAGCTTGCTTATTGGATATGCCCTATGTTGCTAGTAGAATTCACATTTTGATGGAAACGTAACAGAAGTAAAAATTTGAAATGCAGGCAAATGGCTGTACTTTTTTTAGCACATGAAAGAAATGCCTGTGGCCTCAGTTTGTGGTTATCTGGGTTGCCATATTCTTAGTTGTTTCCTTTGGTTAGTTCCTGTGTGTCTTTTGTGACCCTTTGCTGAATTACTGCTAGCTATTTATTTTGTTTGAATTGTTGGTTGTTTAGGATCTATTTACATTATTTGCCCTTTGTTTTCTTTGGTTTAAATTAATTCATTTGTTTACCAACATCTTTTTGAACCTCAGAGTCTATTATATTGTCATTTGGTTTCTTTGTTCAAATTGTTAGTTCTACGATTTTAGCCTTTTTCATTCTTTGTTTTCTATAAAGATTCTGAATCTTTTGACTTGGAGTAACACTCTTTATTGTTTTACCTAATATTAATACCCTTCTCAAATTAAATTTAGGGCTGCACATTATTGATATCTTGACAAATAATTTTCACTGCAACTTTCAGGTCGCATTCTCAGGTACTTAACCAAAAAGCACATATATCTGAACACTATGATGACAAGTCAATGCTCAAGATTGCAATTGTTGGTTTTGGGAACTTCGGTCAGTTCCTCGCTAAAACTATAATACGTCAAGGTCATAAAGTTCTAGCCTATTCTCGATCAGACTACTATGATGTGGCTCAAAAGATGGGGGTAATTTACTTCTCCGATGTCGAGGCTCTTTGCGAAGAGCATCCAGAAGTGATACTCTTTTGTACCTCTATACTTTCAACCGAGAAAGTTCTCAGATCATTTCCATTTCAGAGGTTGATGAGGAATACATTGTTTGTTGATGTGCTTTCAGTTAAAGAATTTCCAAGAAACTTGTTTCTTCAAAAGTTGCCTTTGGATTTTGATATTCTCTGTACACATCCTATGTTTGGACCAGAGAGTGGTAAAAATGGGTGGAATGCTCTTCCTTTTGTTTATGATAAGGTCAGGGTGGGAAGTGATGAATCAAGGGTATCACTCTGTGACCGATTTCTTGATATCTTTGCTCTAGAAGGGTGCCGAATGGTTGAAATGTCTTGTTCAGAGCATGATAGGCATGCAGCAGGGTCACAATTCATTACGCACACCATAGGAAGGGTTTTGGAAAAGGTGGGTTTGGAGTCAACACATATCCTTCCAAATGGTTACAAGGCTTTGTTGAATTTGGTGGAGAATACAGTAGGAGATAGTTTTGATCTTTACTATGGCTTGTTCATGTATAATGTAAATGCAATAGACCAGCTGAATAGATTGGACATGGCTTTTAACTCATTAAAGGAACAGTTTTTGGGGCGTTTGCATGGTGCTGTCCATAGCCAACATTTCAAGAATGCAAGCAGAACCATGTTGCCAAATCATCCAGAGAATGCAGCTCCACTGAGAAGATGAATTGAATATAGGGAAATTGGAAGGACAGGATGACTCCTTTGCTTTGCACAAGATGATAGACAGTGTTTGGAGCAGACATGATGGCTTTGATGTGAAGGAGGATAAAGCCCTTTCATTATGTGATGGTAAAAGATGAGTGCCTTGTTCTATTGTTTTGATGAGTTCAAATAGCTGGAGGTTTTGCTTATCCAACTTGGTTCTTGCCAGTAAATAAAACCTAGTTTGTTAGGTAAAATGAGCTCTATTTTAGGGGCATGGGAGATTCTGCTAGAATTATTTCCCCATCTTGTGAACATCAACATTGTTTAAGATTTTTCACCATCAGCGTTAACTTTCTTTCAGCATTGTACGGTGGTAACACTGTTGGGGCTCATATATTGTCAAAACTGTACGGTGGTAATACTGTTGGGATCAAAATTGTACATCTGATGCTATGTATGTACTTAAGTCTGTTCAATTATGAATGAACTTCAATTTTGATCCAGAAAGAGATAGAGATGAATCGTTTAACTGCTGAGATTAGCTTATTAACCTTATTTGGTCAGGTTTATATCGGCTAATCACTATGCAGTTTATCTTGATCTTTTATTTTCTTCTTTGGTAACAATTGAGGCCCAAACACACGAACAAAAAGCAAACCAAGAAGAAGCAACAACATCAGTAATCATCAACCCAGCAGATCACCGGGAGCGCTTAGAAGAATAAGCAGGAGGGTCCTGCTTAGAGTTGCAATTAGCAACTAAGGTCTCCCAAAGGGTGAAGCTCGTAAAGTGGTAATCTTTGCTTGCAGCAGGTTAACAGCAACTGCAGAAAACCACCTCAATATGCTGAATATTCTTTTTTTTTGAGAATTAATATGCTGAATATTCAAGCCAGGAGCTAGTTGAACACCCCAAGTTTCAGCTTGGAGAATTTCACCGGTGCCAATTTCCCTGAGTATCTCTTATAAACCCACCGGCACCATGCATTGTGCTTCAAATGACCATTTAACCAATAGCCTCAAAGCTTTGGAGGAACGTTGAATCTCCAAATACACTGCCACATCATATGCATTTCAGCATTTGCAGCTCTACTTGCTGAAAAAGCAGTCGGACACAGTTGTGTAATTCTAGTTTAATTCCTCCGGCAACCGGCATAGGCATAAATTTATGTGATTTTCATCCATTGTATCGTGATTAAACTTTTACTTTTTTCGAGAAAATAAATCAAATTGTACAAGAATCTGGATTGATATCACCAGTGCTATGAGGACTAGTAAACCTTTATGGACAGGCGGCACTACATCAGTAGATAAGTGATCTTGTCCCTGCTCTATCTATCATCACCAGAGAATACAACATCTCTACAAAGTCCTTCAGCTCACAAGTATAACCTGCAATTTACGACGATAGTCGCTATGTGCATACTCCGGATTTACAGTTGCACTGCTTAGATGGGAATTCTTCTAGCAAGTCTAGTAGTCTACCATGCATGTAGGATTAGTGGAACAGGTGGAGGTAACACAGCTCATAATACATCATTACTAGCACTCGCATTGGTGACTTTACCCACAAAATAGATGTGCAAAGGACATTCAACACCAAAATAGACTAATAACCCTTGAAAAGACCACACAACATTTACATGATCACACATAGGGCCAGTCAGATTCTTTTCGTACGTTGTCAACTAATTACACTACAAAAGTCTGCCATACCAGTGGCAAGTTGAACCAACTCTATCTTTTTGCAACTACCAGTCATCTAATTTTAAGCACGGGTAACATTTCCATTTCCATGACAGTGCAGAGTTTAGGGAGTTGAAGTTATTGGACTTTGAGAAGAAAAAATATTCCCAGCATTAGCCTTTTTCTTAGCTTTTCCTTTGACATTCGTTGCACCATCAGTGGCAACCTCAGCAGTGAGCTTCCCCATCTTCTTCTGCAGATCAGCAACCTCATTTGATACTTTTCCTTTTGGACTTCTCTTTACACTGCCAAACTTTAACTCCAACCTATATAGAGCACAGGCATCAGAGTTGTTGACCTCATATTCAAACAAATGCCAATCCTGATCACTTGAAGGCTGTGGATCCATATAATATGACCTTTTCTGCCCATCAAATTCCTTCATGATCTGCTTTCTAGATTCATGCCAACCACGTCCACTGTGATCTGGCAATGACCTTTGTCTTCTGTTTCCAGACCCAAAGGCCCTTCTAGGCTTATCAAAAAAGAGCCACTCTCTAACTGCTTCACCCTTGAGGAAAGAAAGATTGAATAGCTCTGCAACATTGAAAGTGAGGCTGTTAATATAAAATAAACAAAAATAAATAAAAGTAATAGCAACTGTTATTAACACACCCTTTTGTGTTATTAATATTAACACACCCCCATCTATTTTCCTATCCACACATTTCATTTTTATATACAAACTTATCATACGAATAAAATAAAATCATTGAGTTCTTATCATACTATCCAATAGAGGCAACACAAAAAATCATCAAAGGTGGATAAAACTGAGCAATGCATTAGCATGAATATGATAGATAACTGAAGAACATAATTAGAATAGGAAAATGTCTTACTAGAGTCATTCCATGGAGATTTTAGAATAGCAGCCCCTTCACAATCGGGTATGCCCACAGCTTTTCCTTGATTCCAAGCAATAAGTGCGTCAAAAAGTGCACTGTCCTTCACAGAAATGCCACGAGGACGAAAAACTGGAGATTTTCCGGGCTGACCCTCTTCTAATGCTGAGGTAGCATGAAAGTTACAACAATAGTCCTTTCCACATTCTGCAGGCCTGGAACAGTCCCAAAGAGCACATGATGGCCCCAAAAAAGGAGGTTCAGCAGGAGAGATAACTGGGAAAATATTTGGCATGGCATCCTCTTCGAGCTGTTTGAAATCGTTTCCCTCAATGAACGGGCCTTCATTGACATATTGATGAAAATCAAAGTGATTATCGAAACCAGAGTTGTCGACCATTAGATTCTGGAAACCTGAAGCAGTATCATTGCATTGATAGAAGTCTAGAAAGCCTGAAGCAGTATCTTTACAGTAATTAAAGTCTTGAAAACTTTCTTGAGGCTCTTGAGGCTCCGGAGAAACATAAAAATCCTAACATGGTCAAGCATTTAAGTCAATTAGTAATCAATCCTAACTAACTAAACCTACCCTTACATTTCTAAAGACACTACATACAAAGCCAATGAAAACATACTAGAATACAGCACAAACTACATAAAAAATAATTAAAATGCTGAGAATACAATAACATTCTATGATGATACTAGTGTAAAACAGCTTGATCAATTACCAACACTAAATCACACACGCTATCAATCTGGCAACTAATCGGCTTCAAAAGTATGGGCAACTTAAGTTGCAGCATAATATTCTGAAATATCAACTAAGCTAGTTCAATGTTACAGCAAAAATCATGGAAGTCTAGGCTGGAAATTTAAGATATGGCATGGAAGTTTTTTCTGAAAACAAGGGCAAGTCGGTTGGGGACGATAACCTACACCCTTTCTGTTTCTTTGCTCCAATAATGAGATGTCGTTTATTAGTTTGAAATCTTTGATTTGATATAAGAGTATGCTGAGACTTGAATGCAATTAAACCTGTCAAAGAAATAACTTAAAACATTTTTTTTTAATTTCTTGTTTTTTTTTCCTCTTCCCCCATCTCACACATTTTATTTATAATTTTTTATTTTTTACTTTCACAAGTTTCCTAAAGTAAATGATATCTACTTGTGCTCCAAATTTCATGTATGTAATTTCTGTAGAGTTTATAACTCCAATTAAATATTAAAAAATATCTTCGACAAAAATTGAGAATAAGTCTATTGCTGATCTTGCCATGTCTGAGATATAGTATGTATCCTCCACTGGTTACATGAGAGTTATCTCAATACCTTAGATTAATATACCCCCTATAGGCCTATAATATGTATAGAACAACAACGACTGTTACCTAAACAATATATGTGTCAACGAATCACAACAATACTTCTAGAGTAGTGAGAATGCAACAAAAGCAGATGATTGAGAAACAAATTATGTTATTTAAGTTAATGATGAAACTCAAAATTAAAAATAGAAAGCATAAAGAAGGAAGAATCTTGATAGGCTTGGTTGAAACAATGCAACAAAATTGATTTTATAAATGACAGAAATGGCCCATATACTGTCAATCTGGGACAACACCATGGAAAAAAGTATGTAAACTAAAAGAAAATCTAGACAGCACCATAGGTAAAGTTCGTCACAAACCGCTAAAATCAGAAACATGCTGTTCTATTCACAACAACATTAAAAGTTGACAGACAGGAAGAATTTTCACCTCTGTAAATTGCATCAAATTACCCAAATGAAAATTTTGTAGATCACTCTCTGGCTTAGCAGGTAGAAATTCCTTTAATGGACTTATTGCATCATCCTCCTCATCAGTTCTCAAGATACGTTGTAACTCCTCTGAAAATGATCCCAGACTATCAGCCTGTAGAAAATCACAAGCAAAAATTCAGAAGAGAAATAAGAGTACTTTAAAAACAGCAGAAAATTAGTGCGACCACAAAACTACGGTTACGCACTAGTAGAGAAGATGCAGGAGATGGCCCGTTGAGCTCAGCTTTCCACTCCTGAAGCATCTTATTCACTTCCACCAAGGTTGCAGTGTCATCAGTTTGGCTCTCATTCTTCTTGGTAATTAATGCTTGAAGCTGGTCCAAGCGAGTCTTTGTTTTTTCTTTCACAAGCTTGTGAGATGAAGACTCACACCTGCCCTTGGAGTCCTTGATCATTGCTTTCCTTTCCTCAGAGTCCTAAAGGAAATCCAGTATCCATTGATTTAAAAATCCCTTAAACTACATTGCATAATCACAGCCAAAAAACCACAGGAGAAATCAGAAACAGCAATGCTCTTTTTATTCTCCCCAAAATATCAACAAAACTAGAACATATATCGCTAAACAGAATACAAATCACCAATTCAGTTTTAACAAAATAAGTGAAACCAAAATTCAAGCCACCAATTCAGATTTAGCTCATGGGAAGTAGTTTCAACAAAATCAGCATCAGAAAAGAAAAACAAAAGAAATCTGAGCTAAAAGTTGCCCATTCAGCAAAATCCTGCGAATTATCAAAGAGCCGTAACCAACAATGAATTCATACTTCTTATGCCATCCTTATCTATAATTTCTGTAACTCAAGCAAAAATCAATAGCAGGGATCTAACCAGTACTACAAATTATTCAAAATTCTAGCCAATCTAATAACTCAAAAGCCAGCATTACAAAACAAAACTACCGAAACAGATGATTGTGTAATGCGAAAGATCTTTCCTGATTAACATAATTGCTACACTACCGAAACATCCAAATATAAATAACACTAGACTGCAGAAACGTTCAAGAAGACCAAAGCAAACCCTCACAGCTGTTTTTACTTCTAATTTCGATTTTTCTAGGGCAATCCAAAGATTTCAGACCAGAATTCTGAAAAGTAAATTGAAAGATAAGTTGTGTGATGGTGTGGCTGAGATCCAAGCAAGAATAACCTAGACAGTGAAGGAAGGTAGGGAATGGAAATAAGAAGAGCATTAAACCTCACCGGAAACAATGGCGACTGACCTGAATGATTCAGAGATTTTTGGGGTTTTCCGCAGAGCCCTGGAGACTGGGAAAGAGAGAGGAGAGACGTGTTGAAGAATCTGAATACAATGAGATGGTCTGTATATACATATATCCTTGGCAAAAGCCCTAAATTTTATTAAATTGAAATGAAAGAATAATTTATATTAAATTATTTTCCATCTTTTTTAGCAAGACCTCCATTGCCTTCATGTTTCATGTACCGTAAAGGTCGATGTGTTATTTTTTTCCTTTCTACGCTTCGATCCATATTTATGGCTCATGGTAAAGAAATTATACTCCTCAATCATTCAGTATTACTTTTTTTTTGTGCATTGAGGCATGTAATTTTTTTATAATAAAAAAAAATTACAACATAATAAAATAATCAGTTATAGCAGCTACATCACGACTCACATTCTTATAAAGATCCGTAGTTACGGGTCCGTCGCCGACAACAACATCTATAAACTAAAATGACCTAACCCTAATTCAATTTCACACTAAAAAAGAACTACACAATCTTGAGAGTAACAATACAACATCGCCATCAACTCTATAATGAGTTAATTCTTTTTCTTCAACACCGTGTCTAAATACTACCAAACTACATGTAAAAGCAATCCACTCTCATCGATATTAAAACTGATAATTTAAAGAAAAATGTCACTGAAGTAGCACACAACCGGAACAAAACACCCAAACCCTCGTACATAATGGAGGGACATGCTAAACATAACCCAAACCATAAACAAACCAAAAAAATAGAAACCAAAAAAGACCACACCCCAAGGCCAAGGTCACCAAGTCAGCCCATGAAAGGCCCCACACCTGGTCCACCTGGCCCAAGAAAACCACTGCCTCATCTCTTGCGTTCCACCACCAGTGTCGCCGCAAAACTTGTGCCTCCGTCATCGTTGAAACCCTTCTGGCCGCCGCTTTGTCCGGCGGTAAAGCCACCGGCCCCTCATAGAGCCATAGCCGTCGGTATTCTGAGATAAAACATAACCGTCGTCGGTCTGTGTAAACACAACGCCACCGTCGTTCGCAACCTTGCCGCGAAACATCGTTTCACGGCTTCAAGGATCCCACTCCACTCCGGTGCCAGATCTTGGCCGCCTCATTGTCTGAGATGCACCAGCCTCCTTACGCCGAGCGAAACCAATGCTTTCCTCCATGAAGTGACTAACCGGCATACCCTGCCACCATCCAATTACTCGAACAGCCCGTCCGGCAGCACTAACCATACGCCGACGAGGGCAGAGGCCAACCCCGACGCAGGGGTGCCAGCGGACTAGCGAACCATAGCACCCTTTCCAAACCCTCTCCCTGTTTTTATGGAGCAAACCCTATAATAACACTGCACTTTATCTTAAATTTTAATAGATTGGAGGCATGTAATTTCTGATGCATGGTAAGAAAAAGTACAATTCTTTATGCGTCATTCAAACAAGTGTTCATTTACTTCCAAACATTTTATCAACTATTAAAGACTCATAATTGTCACTGTGTATAATCTCAATGATGGATCAGTGTATATATACAAGTATGAGAGCTCCAAATTAGAAGTTTTGATCCTTACTCTAAGCACAACATTAATATAAAAGATCCTACTGATCTTTTATACTTAATACCCTAATAATCTGCTATACATAATAGCCTAGTAATCTGATGTGCTAATATTTAGTGAGAGAATCATAGAGGAGGTTCAATACTCCCCTGCAAATCTGATGATCCTAGAGAAACAAGATTTGATCGAAGAAGCTGGAAGCGTTGAGTGGAGAGGCCCTTTGAAAAAATATCAGCAACCTGGTATGGGGATGGAACAAACTGAACTCGATGAATTCCAGACAGAAGATATTAACGAATGAAATGGTAGTCAAGCAAAATATGTTTGGTACGAGTATGAAAGACCGGATTAGAAGCCATGTATGTGGGACATAGATTGTCACAAAGCAAGGTAATGGGCTGTGGTGGGTTAAATAGTAGCTCAGTGAGAAGGTATGAAATCTAAATGGTGTCAGCACAGGCATGGGCAAGAGCTCTATACTCTGCTTCAACAGAAGAGCGAGAGACGGATTGCTGCTTCTTAGCACACTAAGTAATGAGGTTGGAACACACATAGACCTACATAGACCTATAGTAGATCAACGAGTGTTAGGAGACCCTGCCCAATCTGCATCAAAGTAAGCACTTAGAGTAACCGGAGTTGAGGATAGGCGAAAGGTCAAGCCAAAATCCAGACTCCCTTTTGTTCCCTGAGCTTTTTAATTTAATTTTAGCAGGCATAAACATCTCCAACAACTTCCTCATTTTCTCGATTTTCTTTATTTTGGGAAAGATTTTGAATATTTTGGTCTAACAGATTCTCTAAAACTTTCTTCAAAATAGAGAATGTGAACAGAGAGAAACCTAAATTTCCCATATTTGCAGTAAACTCTATGATTCTATAAAAAAAATTTGGGGAATGATCAAGAATTCTCTAAATTAAAGAAGTTGTTGGAAAAGAAAAATAACTCAAATGTTTGACTTCTGCTTCCTTATAATAGAGAATTTATAGGGAAGCCGTTGGAGATGCTCTAAGGGTTGGGCAGCTCGGCTTGACTTGGTGATCTCCCGCACAAAGTTCATCTTTCTATGATGGGGTTCTCAAAGAAAAGAAGGCTTCAACTAACGAGTGGCAGATCTATATGGAGTCTCGCTTTGATGTTGGGACATCCATAAGGGTTGGAGGTGCGTGGAGGTGAATGAGCGCCTCGAGTTTGGATTCAGTTCTGATTTAGTGTATCTACCATGCTCATGAGATCACCAGCGCCATCAAATTTTGCATGACACGGTTGCACGGTGGATGAGGGGGTTGTTAGATGCAGCATGAGTTTCTCATTTGTAACTGAGAGGTTCTGAGTTCAGCTCACCATAGTTTTTGCAGCTCACCATAGTTGTTGCAGTGTACGTGAGTTGCTTATTTTTGTATTTAAAAAAAAAAAAAAAAAAAACCACTTGAGACTAACAGAACTATTAACAGAGTTTATATTTCAGACATTGTGGTCTTGTGTGCGTATGTACTTGTATGGCAGTGTCCCCCAAAACATAATTTCGGGCTCCACTGAACCCACGACTCCAAGAGGATCATACCATATTTAGATAGCATTGCAGCCATCAATTGATCAGATTGTCAATCTACTTTTGAACAACCTGAGAAGAAACTGAAAGATGTTCGTCATAACTACTTAATAGTCTCAGGGGAATCTACAGGATAACAAATCATGATATTTGCATGTCCGAAGGGTTAGAATCAAATATGTCAGCTGCTTTGTTAACATCAGGCACCAGGCTATATGATTGGCCTTATGTCACTAAATACTTGCGCAATTGCCCTTATGTCACTAAATACTTGCGTTTCTGGATCTTGCCAAGTTTCTGCAAAAGAAAATAAAGGGACGGAACAAATCTGTCAATACTGAGTACTGACTTAACCTTGAAGGTTGTATTAACCATTATGTTATGATTGTTATCAATGAAAGATTATATTTGATAAAAAAAAAAAGTGTGAAATTTCCTTTTAGTAGATTATATATAGTTTGCTAAAATAAAATAAAAATATTGTGGTACTTAAAATTAAGTTAGGCCAGTACACCATCAAACATGGGAATTGACTATCATGACTACTCTGCTGTTTAGTCTTAAGCAGCACCAAACATGGGTCAGGTTTTACTAAAGCATAACCCAGGTTAGAGGAGTCTCGGACTGTTTATGAAATTAAGCTGGGCATAATAGTCCTGCCTAACAAACATGCCCTTATAGTTTTCTAATATGCATCCAAAGAAAGTAGTGAATAGTGATAAAATCTCTGTCAGTTAAGACTGAAGAAAATAGACAAGTACGATGAACAGAGGTTGTTCATCATGAACGATGCTTAAAGCACCATGACATTTTGTATAGAGGGATCAAACAAATGGGATAAAATTGTAACAATACCATGTAGTACAGAGATGTAATGTATAAGAGAGTGGCAAGAGCTTAGCACAACTGACTGTATATGCTATCTTACACAATAGTGACCATGTTATAACACTCACTCGAACCTCAAGATAAATGAGCTGCTTAATAAGAATTAACAGAGGACCATGTTAAAAGAAACTTGGTTAATCTGAGAACCTCCTTTTGTGATCTATGTTGTTGCGACAGCAGGTCTGGGTAGAATTGGTACCTCAGACAACATGACGACTAAAGGGGGTGTGCTACAATCATACTGTCTGGTCACTTGGCTGAGGGGTTCTCTCACTCTTTTCACCATATGTTGGGTGTTGTGATTCTCACACTATCAAAATTATTCTTCAGTGTTATGTGAGGAAGAGTAAGAGGATGCTCTAAGCAAGTTTTGTCTCTGTGGTGGTGTATTTTGTTAGAAGGAATATGTGTATATTTGAGGAAGCAGAAATGCCAACTTTTAACAATATCTAATATGTGCCAATGTATGCTTTTAATAATAGTTATCTTACCTAAAGAGTCACAACAGAATTTTCTTAGCCACTTTGTAATTTTATAAGACACTTACATCCATAGAAAATTCTTAGACCAGGAATGAAACTGGGGGTTCATAGTACCGTGAACACAAACAGCTCCCCAAGAAGTTCTGCAGCAGCTTGGACAGCTTTCTTCTCATTAAGTGGACAAATCACAACATCAGTTGAATGACCATATATCCATCTTTGCACATTAGTTGTAAATCGATGATTTGCCAGATTCAATGTCCAAATGACAAAACAAAATATAAGCATCGAATTAAAGAGACATTAAGGCAAACATAAAAAGCAACCCATTACTGACCAAATAAAAAAACAGAACACTATTTATTTCCTTCAAATTAAATAAATTTCAGATGTATCATAAGGAATCTACATTTTGAGATTGTTGTTTGTGGGGTGATTATGGTTGACGACAGTGGTGTAAGAGTCATAACCTAATTAATTATTTTCTTGTCTTATATCCATGAATCCCCAAACTCCACATTTTTTAGGAGACAGGAACCTATAGCAACAAGTGCAAGGGGATTCATACCCTAGACCACATTGGATAACCATGGGCCTAACCTTTCCTACTAACCCCTTGCTAGTACAAATCTTCAAAACCAAAATTAAAGTTCATAAAAGCAAGGTATGATATGTTTGCATCAAAAGTGCAATGCAGGCTGACATCAAACTTAAGGGAGGTTACCGATGATGGCAATGACGATGAGAACATTGTTAACATCAAGAAACTACTAGGATAATTCATATGTAGACATTCATGGAGATAGAGTAAACCAGCCATGGAAAGAACCTGAAATAAGGCAACTTCCATGGATATATGGACATGAACTGAATATGACATTATTACCACTTTACAAGGGAAAAATTAAGTCAGTGAATTCGATTGCGATGATGAAATGTAGCATAATCTTAACAAGTTCTTTTACCCATATAGGATCTTATTGCTGCCTGATGTCATCGAAATAAAATCCCGGTATGAACTAATTACTAAATTACTATGAACACAAAGGCAAGTGGTGTATAGTATAATACTCATCAAATAGACAATGCTACTACACTAGCAAGCAGCATAATTCATAACCAAAATCACCTGTTTCAGTATTTTATGCTGTCAAACTTGCATCATATTCATGTGGCAATCACTTAAACTAGCAAAAAAAATGTAAAACACCCAATTCAAGCAAAGAAGCCACAAAAAGAAAAGCAAACCCATAAAATAAAAGCTGGAAGAAAATAAAAGATGAATACAAAATCAGAGAGTTGGGTAAAAGAGAAAGAAAAGAAAGAAAGTGAACCTGGGCAATGTTGATGATGAAGTGCCTGAACCTGGGGTGCAAGCCAGCCTCCTTCTTGAGGCGATTGGCAATGGGTTTGCACAAGGTTTTCAGGTCAAGGGTTCCTAACTTCACTGCTGGTAGGATCATAGCTTTTATCTTAACTCTTACTAAGCAGTTTGCGCCTCAAGGTTTTGGGTTTAAGAAGGGGGACTTATAGCAGAGCTTTTGGTTCCAAATGGTCACTCGAGTAGTGTAGTCATTTCTGCTTTGCTTCCATTTTTCGATCGACAAGGCTGCGAGAGGATGCGTGAGAACAAAAAGGGTCTTGCTAGTTGCTTTTTTTTTTTATCAAATAAATAAAACTTTCGTTATACTACTCTTTAGTTTTTTTTGTAAAATTCTACAATTTCTAGACAAATGTCCAATAATACCCTTACTATATTAAACCTTGCAAAACCCTGAATCTCAAGTGTGAGAGAGAGAGAGAGCGAGCTTCTTCGTCCCAAACTCAAACATATCCTCTCATCTTGCACCCGGCCGACTTTGAAGGTATCTCTCTTTATGGGTTTCAATTTTTCATCCACGAAAAGTCTAATTTCTTAGTTTAGGGTCTAAATTTATGAAAATTCTTGTATGCACGACGTGTATTTACACGACACAATCTTAACCGTTCATAATAATTCATATGTTTGACCACCATGTTTCTATATTATTTCTTCTAATCCTGACCATCCATGTATGTATGTGAAAATACACACCGTGTACTAAAGATACTTTCCTGAATTTAATGCATGTCTGTCTTTTGATTCATGGTACTGTTATGAGAGAGAGAGAGAGAGTTGACATGTAAGATTTGATTCGATGCTTCAACTCATATGATATCGAATCTCTCATTTGCATCTCATATAGATGGTACCCAACAAGCTTGAAAATAGAAGAAGAGGCCAGTTGCCATCTCTCCCAACTACACCTATTAATCAAATCCTCTTTTCTTCATCATATCTTCTTCAAAAGTCAACACCATATGGGTAAAAGTAAAACACGTACTTCTTACCAAAAAAAAAAAAAGTAAAACACCTACTGCAATAAAAAAATTCTAGTATGGTCCTGCACGAAAACTGTCGGTCTTCAATTCATTTCTAGAGCATCCGCTCTTCTTTATATGATTTGCTACCAACTGAACACGATTTTTCAATTCCTCTCGCACAAAGTTATTGTCCCTCCCTTTGCTCAGAAGCGGTGGCAAGACGGTGGAGCAGGAGCCGGTCCGGCCTAATGGGAGAAGCGAGATGGCATCGGGAGGCGGTTCGGACCGGATCTGAGGTGGGAGTTGTTGAGGCGAAAGGGGTGTGGGATCGGGTTTGGGTTTGGAGGTGGGTCGGGTTATGACAAGCATGCGGCCATGGGGCTTGGGTGCAGATACGGCAGAGTATGAAAAAGGGGTTGAGGAGGAGGAAGAAGGGTTTTTGATTGGGTGAGTGGTGGAATTGCGGTTGGGGGAGGAGAGGGTTTTGTCGTAGATGTGGTTGAAGTTAATGGGCGTGAACTTACTGGTTTTTGCCATCCACCCACCACCGCCCAAAAACCCAGTTTGAGGAGAGATGTTCAATCGAGGGCTTTTGTGTTTTGTGGTTTTATTTCAAGGCACCGGCGACTTGAGCGTGGTGTGTCGGGTGGTGAGTTTCATCTCTGACGTGGGGAACTGGGGATGGTTTTACTCACTTTAGTGACTTTACTGTATTTTTTTTCAACAATTAATTTTTTCTTTAAACAAAAAAACTATTTTCTCTTCTTTTGAATTCAAACTTAAAAGGAAAAATTTTAAAAACAGTACATGACAGATAGTCTACTTTTAATTTTAGTGTTTCAAGTTTCAAAACAATTATAACGGTACATGAACTTGTAATCTTAACTAAAAATATGTATATATCGTTACATTTTTCATTATCTAACGTGTTTTCCGTTAAACTTTGAGGGACAAATATGTCACCTCTTAATTTAACAGTTATAAATTATTAAAATCGATAATTAAATTAATAATTAATGAGAAGAGGGAAATAAGAAAGGAAAAAATATTGTTGTCTCTCTTTTTCGTCTCCATTCAAACCCAGCATAAACAAAAATGGTGATCAAAGTAAGACTGTATAAGGAAGTTGGAAGATGATTTGATTTGGTAAGTTACGGAAGAAAGGGTTTGAATATATATCGGTGGGTATTGAGTAAGGAAACTTAGAGCGAGAAAGTTATGTCCTAGTTGTACTTGGATTGGGATGAGCATCAAATTTTTTATTTTTTTAATGAATAAGAGTCTTTCACTAAAACCAAACTCAATAACTTACAAATACAACGAATAGTAAGCAAATAAACCAGGTAAGGGGAAAACAATAGTCTTTGAGAATATATGGTTTGAGTTTACAAGATTAAAAAAGTATATAAATAGAAAAAAAAAACATAATATAAAGAAAGAGAGAATGAAGAAAACCTGAAACCATCATTTGAAAAATGAGAAATTACATAAAATTAACGATGTTATTGACGGCCAATGCTAAAAGTATGTTAGCTTTTAAACGTCATGTATCATTTTGATTGTTTTGAAACTTGAAACACCAAAATTAAAAGTTGATCGTTTGTCATGCATTATTCTTAAAATTTTTCCAACTTAAAATTTCTTTTTATTAACTTACAACCAATTCTAAAACCATAAGCCTCGCTCTCTCCTTTGTGCCGCTTCTAGTCTCTGTCTTGACGAGCTACGTCTCGTCCCAGTGATGATCTAATGCATGCACTTGGGTTGTCTCAGGTTGTCGTCGAACAGATATGGATAAACTTTGTTGCTCGGGTTTTAGAGGCGGCTTTACTTGGAGTTTCTTCAAAGGTGGTGGTGGTTTCAATCTAGCCAATGCTTTCCGAGTTCTAAGCATCTATCAGCTTTGTTTCAAAAAGGGCGGAGTTAGCATGTTGTTTGGATTATGGCCTTGGCAGCTACGCAGGCAAGCAGTTCCTACTATAGAGAAGTCAACAGGCGGCATGAGTTCGTAACCTGGTTTCCTTTTTCGAGTTTTTGGCTTTGGTTGCTTTGGCTTCAGATTGATGGAGTACGAAAGGATTTAGTTTCTAAAATCTACAAGTCGTGACGTTCACAGCAACGTCAAACTCAAAGGTGCTGCTCTACGATGAAGATACTAGATGTGGGCTAGCTTGCTGTGGACTTTAATTTGGGCACATTTGGGGCTGGGTGTTTCATAGGTCCATTTTATTTTATTTTATTTTTATTTTTTCTTAGTTTTATTTACTTAGTTTTTGCTTGACTACTTACAGGTCTATGTATCTTATCTTAGTTAATGGGCTTTGATTTCTAGTTAGGGTACATTATAACTGCTCTTAGGGAAGCCCCTCTATGTAGGGTGGCTTTGAAAGTGGTCATAAGTTAGGTTGGGCATTTCTACCCCTTCATAATGATTGTGTCTTAGTGGTTGGTTACTTGGTTCGTTTGCTAGCAAGGCAATTTGATTATTGATCAAAACACTTCATCTTAGGGTTTGCAACTTAAAGGCAAGATCAGACCTGAGATTTGGAGACTTGAGACGAGTTTGAAATTGGTGCCCTTTAATGGTCATATAAGAAAAAAAATCGACGACGACTTTACAACATTGTACCACACGACTATCTAAAAATGACTTACTTTAATTTGTAAATCATAAGTCACAGTACATAAAAAACTACAATTTTAACATCTTTTCCAAGTTCTTGTAAATATGAAGTGATGTCTCTTTGGTAAACTTCACCAAAGGTGGACTGCTTTCACCTCAAAGCCTCTAATGTCAATACCCGCCCCGAATTGCATTCTGAAACCCGAGGTGAGTCCTGTGAGGACCACCTCCAAGGAAAATTTATCGAATAATTCGGCAAACCTCCTTCGAAAATGGATAACTCTAACCTGAAAAAATTAAAAAAACCACCTTTTAAACCAAAATTAACATCCTCTGCTACACCCATAAGTATCCATAAAAGTTATACAAAATCCAAACAGTATTCAGAGCTATTAAAAAATAAAATAAAAACAACGAAAGCTAACAATCTCATAGTAGATTAAACATGTAACCTACTAGCGAAATATAGCAAAAAGATGGGTGACTATGCCTCGACGTCTCCTTCCAGACCCCACTCGATTGCTGCAGACTAGGCATTTTAAAAATGAAGAGCCTAGGAAAAATATTCAATTACTTTAGAGTGAGTGGACAAAAGCAATTTCGACAACAAATAAATATTTCCCCAAAAATACTTTCAAAGAAAACGATTTACCAGCAACAGCTTAAAAGCTTAGCTCGAAAATTCGGAACTGGTGTCTAACCTCGCTAGACTCCCAAACTTTAAGAAATGGTCTCTCAGGCTAGGATATTATATATAACAGTATGTATTTACACTCATCTATTCCTTGTACGATATCTATGAATAAGCTCGAAAAATAGATAATCATACAAGGCTACGACGCTGGCGTCTAACACTCACTTCATCTCATACTAGAATTGTACCTCAGTATGGATAAAAATCACGTATAGCTAGCTAGCATTTAATTATATACATACTATTCCCATAATCATTTATATATGAGTATAATCACCGAAATTCTCAATTTCGGTTATTTTCCAACAAAAGAAAATACTCAACAATAACACATTTCAAGCACATTATTTAAAACAAATGTCCACTCACAAATTAAGTCTAAGCCTGATGTCGGTCGGAGGTCTCTTCAGCTTGAGCCTCCTCGCGTCCAGTTCCAAAAACATAAATAAATCCTTAAATAAAACACCGACGCTTAAAGAAAATAAGCGTAATTAAATATGAGCTCCACGCGCTCGACCATGCCTATAGCCCTAAATTTTAATTTCACTGCCAACCAAAAACTCCACAATTTTTACCGAAATCCTCAAAAATCACCTTCCACCATAAATAATTCAATAACCGGATTCTAACTTATTAATCCTCCAAAAATACCAAACTTCAAAAATTCTCAAACTTATCCAAAACTCCTCCAAAAGTTCTAAAACTCATTCCATTAAACTCCTCATAAAATTCCCTACTAAAAACACTTTTTCATCAGCGGCGGCCAGCTCCGGCGATGGGAACACTTGAACAGCTGGGACTTCCGGTGAGCTTTCCTCTTGATCGGTGACGCTAGGGAACCTCTCACCGGTCTAGAATGGAAGCTAGGTCGGAGGCCGATCGATTGGGACCGGCGCAGAGGTTTGGGGCGGCCAGACGGCGGCGAGCGGACGGTCGGAAGTTTCAGGGCTGAGAGAGAGTCGGGGAGAGAGAGAGAAGCGGGCGGAAGGAGAGAGAAAAGAGAGAGAGGTTTTGGGCTTGGCCCAAACCGGTCCATCACCATATACCCATTCCAAAAATTTAACACCCCAAAAATAATACCTCAATAAAAATTACCTTTTACCAGCAGAAATTATCATTTTTACCGCCATCACATTTTCTTCCTTCGAATAAATCCTACGAAATAATCGTCCCCTACAACCTCTCTGGGGACCAATTAAATTAAAAACTTAATGACGAATACGGTAAAATTCTTATTACCACTATGCTATTAATTAAGGTAAAAAAATTAAGGGTCGGGGCGTGACACCTAAACCCAAAACCTGGCTTCTTGTTCAACCCTCTCGACTAGCTCCGAGTCTCCACTCTCCAACCATACTCTTTTTATAGTAGTTGATTTATGCATGTACTCTTACAAGAACTTATTGAGTGATGTGACACCCCACTCTTTTTTGGGAAGAGAAAAACGAGTTCACAATTAAATACTAGTCAAACCAAAAAAATAAAATTAAAGACTAGAATAATGTGTGAACACACGCACGCGACATGTGTTTGGACGGTGAGGATTTGAGATATTTTCTCATGTGATGGGCTGTTGTTTACAAAAACACAAAAAACATGTGCCCCAATTTGAATCTCAAAATTTTGGGCCTGAGGCGGCGGCCTTTTGGGCCTCCCCTCAGTTCCGGGCCTGCTTAGAAATAACTTAGGGTTGTCCAAAAGCATAAGCACCAATGGATGAATTTGGTGACTGATTGACTAATTTTGTCAAAACATCAATGCAGCGGTAGTTTTTTGTCGGACCAATCAATAAGACCCACATGGTCCCTACTTGCCTAGGCAATTTAGGTGGGCTCCACAGTCATGACAACAACTTTACTACAAAAGAGCTTAAGCATGTGGGATGACTATTCAACTATAACTATTGGATTTAGATCCAACATTTAAAAGTAAATATCAATGCTAATTTAATGTTATGAGAAAATTATTATTAAATTGGTGCATTAGAGAAAGATGATTAGCAGACAATTGGTGTGCATTGGACAAAGGGGAGGCAATTGTTAATATTAGATGAATAGTATATTAGCTAGGCTATACCAATTTAATTGGCAAATGAGTAATTGCCCTCCATTCATAAGTGCATTTGTTCCAAGGGTGTTTCACATGATTTCATTTTTATGTAGCCTGCAAGGATATATTCATGTGTTTTACCTACATGAGTTTGATCAATAAAAATATTAACGCCATGCGGTCAAACAAAACTAACTAATTATTTTATAATTTTAAATATATATATATATATATATATATATACATGTATTAAAATATCGAGTCCTTCCACTAACGGATCTCTTATTTTGGTCAAAATGAAGGATGACTCAGGTAATCGTTAAATCAACTGTTAATGAATTTCGATGGTGGAGATCAAGTGAAGGTATTTTACTCTTTTTAACCAGTAACCACGATAACACATTTGTCAAACCCAGAAATCCAATCTTCTCCAATTCTTCCAGCACTCATTCTGCTCATAGAATTGTCTCAATTCCTATCTTGGGCAACATTTATTCTATTCTCCTAAAATCAAATCAAGTGGGTTTCTTTGCGCAGTGAGTTTTTACTGTTTTTGTAAATACCCAGAAATCACCTGGGTTTCTTTTCTCTTTATAATATTTTTGGGTATGTATTGAACATGTGATAAAGGTAGGCTCCTAAGCAAAACCATTGTTTGCTGCATCAAGAGGGAGAATAAAGAAGAATTGATAGTGATTTAAGGAATCTATTCATTTGGGTGTGAAGGAAATTAGCCCCCTTTTTGTTTTGTTTCATGTAGGACTAGACAACAATGCTACAAGGACTATATTGAGCTTTGATGTTCCATTTTTAGCAGCAAAAAAATAACTGATTCATTCTTTGATGATGTTGCCCAAAAATCGACAACGGTGTGCCCTAATAGCTCGCACACCCTGTAAAACCTAAGTGTTCTTTCATATTTGAAAGAGAGCACAACCTTTTGACCAGTAGTACTAACTCAAAAGCCGTCGGCGGATAAGCTTCATTCACCGGATCAAATGCAATATGTAAGCCTGACTATAGCCTGAGTCCTTTTTCTAATTCTGATCTTGCCAACATGCTCCACCTTGCCGAGGGTAACACCCACCAATTCGGCTACATCATCCGTGAACATAACAGGGGTTAACCCAAAGATTTCAACCCACACCAGAAAGGTGGTGATCAGAACCCTAGCTACATCACATAAACCATTGAACTCAGTCAAAACAAAGAGAGATTTGTCATAACACCACAATCCTCTATCACAATGTGATGTCGCTCCTCTTGATTAGTGAAACGAAGAATAAATCGCTCTCCCTGCGCCCATATTTGCAGACGATTCTTTAGATCCCACACTGATGTAAAAGTCCCCATCACCATTCTAGGCTCGGGTTCTTACACTTCAAGGACAGAAGACGAACTATAAAAAATGTGGTGAACAGCAACAGAGTCGGTGACAAATCCAAACACAACCCTACCTCCTTCACAGATGGCTAGGGCAATGAAAAACCTATTCGAAACCTCGTCAAACATGGTGAAGGAGAGGAGAGATCGATAGATGAGGTGCTTAGCGACTATTTTAGAGAGAAAACCTAGAGAAAAACCCTAGGAGAACCATACGCTATCTAAAAAATACACTTATATAGATACGAAATTGTTGATCTACTTTTACCAATAATTGTGTTGCAAAATCATAATGGGTACAATATAGAGAAGGGAGACAACTACAATGTATAATGATTGAAGCAATTGACATACAAGTAAGTTTGATTGGTTCTTCTGAACTCCATATCTTTATGATTGAATGCCAAAGAAAAGAAAAGAAAAACACCTATAAAATTATGTTCATTATTCTGCTTAAAATACATACCCAAAACCATTTCCACTTTTATGAGATTGTTTGATCAATCTTGTTTAGGAGAAGAAAATGCTTCATGAAAGGATTGGTTGTGATTATTGTTTGGGGATTCACATTCATTACATCACATGAAAAGTTGGCAATTGTTGTTTGGAAAACTATGCAAGGCCAACAAAGAAGACATTCAACTATCAATAACAATCAACAAAGATTAGTAATGACGTAGAAAAAGTACAGTGGTTGAATCGAAATGGGTTCAACCATAACCTAACTCCAGAAGCTAATACATCCTTACAATTAACCTAAAAAAGAACCAACTCTTCCAAATACTATATGTCAAACCTACCAGCATATATGTACAGGCAACCTCCCTATTATATTGATAACAAAAACTAAGCGACGTAAAAATAACCCCTGGAAAAGACACCATAACCATGACACACCCAACGACACTAACATACCAAAACACCTTAAACCCTCGCTTAAAGAGGAGGGACGTCAAACCAACCAAACCAAAAACAGAAAACTAAAAACCAGACCCAGGACCAACAAGAGCCCAAGCCCATCATCCACCTAGTAGGCCAGTGAGTAGGCCATTCAGAAAACGGCCCAAGGAATCATCATCGTCTCCGTAAGCAACTCAGCCTCCCTCCCACTCAAAGTTGGCCGCCTCCTCATCGCCAACTGTTGGCCACCACCCGTAATGCACCATCGATCATGTCGACTACGGAAAGGCATACACCATCCTCCAAATCTGTAACAAATTAACCGTGGCTTGGAAACCAACCCATATTAGGGATCAATCTAGGTAGATTGCCGCAATCACAATCTCCCTATCACGGCGCATCCCTTTATAGTTCACCTCACCGCGACTATGACCCGATCTGTCATTCTTGTCCGACGACACAACATCCTTGCTAGAAAAGCCGCACTGTAGCTCAGAAACCACGGAAGACACCACAATGCCGCTCTCTTGAAGAACCTCCAACACTCATTCCACCGCCACCAGCCCAACAAGGCGTAGTGACCATTTGGCCACCCACAAACTCCCGTCCGACGACGCATCCGATGACGCACAGTCTGACGGAAACAAAAATCAAAACTGAAACCCTAGACAAGAACCGGGTTTTACGGAGGAAAAAAGAGATACAAAATATGTGTTGTACACTAGACCTCAGACCTTAGTCTCTTAGCCCCCATTATGTGTCATTTTGATGTGTTGAAATAGAGTTAACTAATTTCTTCGCAAAAAAAAAAAAAAAAAAAATTTAAGATGCGAAACAAAGTAGCACATTAATTGGCAGCGGAAAGAAAATAGGTAGCTTTTTTTTAAAATTTTTTTTTATTGCTAAAAATGGTCAGAAATGGGTAATGGGCTAAAATATTTTGGTCCGTGAAGCAGGTTTGAGAAAGGCATACTCCAGGCCCTTTATATCCTCGAAGCCTCACACACTTCGCGCTTGTAACCTGTAAACCCTAAACCCCCCACTCTCCATTTGGGGCCAAATACTGGGTCTCCTTCTCGCCGTTCTCTACCTCCAGCAGACTCCATTCTCCATTTTCACGCAGCGTTGCTTGTTGATTGTCTCTCAGGTATGCTCTGCTTCTGCAAATTCTTTGTTTTCGTTTTCCGATCTTCGGGTATTTGTTTTCGTTGTTCATCTTTCTGTGGGGATCTGGCTTGATTTGGCGTTCTGCTTTAGAAGAAATCATTTCAATTCTTGTCTGGCTTAATTTCTATAAAAGTTTGTGAACATGACTACAAATCATTGTATGTTCAGTTTGTAATTTCTAGCTCTCATATATATCTGTTATATGTTGAATTGTATATTCCGCTGAAGTTAGTCTCAGATGTTTAATGGGAGTAAAATGTAAACGAAACATTGGGTATGTTAATTTATTTGGTTTTCAACTTCAGAATCAATTTTTTGACTTGAGAATCATATTGTTATTCTCATTGTTGTTTTTTTGGGTTTCTGTGGACAATTTCTCTATCTTGCTGTCTTGTGGCATGTTAATTGTCACCGCAGGTGATAGTTACCCTCTTATCTCTTTTGCTTACACCAAATGATGTTTCTGGCCTTTTTAGAATCTTGTATGAATATGTAATTTCTTTGCAAACGGGTATGTATTCATGAATATGAAAACCAGCCATCTTTTTCCTTTTTGCCGAATGTCTTCTTTAATTATACAGGGCAGACTTCAGTTAATTTCATGTCATTAGTGCTCAGCGCGGGTTTCTTTCTTGCACACTTAATATTCTTGATAATGAAGGGATAGCTGAATTGGTTCAAGTAGACCGTGTTTTTTTTTTCTTCTTTGTGTTTTTAGTGTCTTAGTTTTTTGGGAATCACCATAAATGGCACCCAAACATACGCCATGAACAAAAATACAGGTTTGTACACACTGCAACAATTCCAACACTTCTGGCATGAAGCTTTCCTTAAAAGTCTAAATCCTTTATTCAGTTCTATAAATCTAGTAACTGCTTTTTGGTTAGAATGTTTAAGTTTTTTGGTTTCTGTTTTATTTGTTTGCTGGCATGCCTTCTAACATTATTGGGTTGAGTAGTATGAACGTATCCCTCCTGTTGAGTTTTGTCTAGATTCAACTTTTCCTGTCTAGGTTGCAGCTTCATTTTTTGCTTAAAATATGCTGCTTATTGAATGAGTAATCTATTGTTTACTACATTGTTTCCTGTTCAAATGATATCTGCAGGAGAACTATGAATTTCAAGAACATTAAGGTTCCTAAGGTCCCAGGAGGTGGTGCATCTTCTGCCTTAATTAAGTTGGGAATCATTGGTGGGCTTGGCTTGTATGGAGTTGCGAACAGTCTCTACAATGTCGAGGGAGGGCATCGGGCCATTGTTTTCAACCGTATAATTGGTGTCAAAGACAAGGTTATTCTTCTGAAAGTTCATAACTCAACTTATCTAATTGGTTGTGTGTGTGCCTATATATATATAGTTCCTATCCATTGTTTTCGCTTTGAAATTAAAGTATAAAATTTCTTATTTGACTCATTTTTTCGTCATATTTCTACATCTTCACCGTTCAGTTTGTAGAACCCAATGCATAGATCACTTATGCAAAGTTTCATCTAAATTGATGATTGTTTGGGTTTTCGTAATCGTTATTTACAAAAACAGTTCTGGTTAGACAAATTTATGGTCCTTTTATTGATTTGATCTAATTCAGTACCCAAACGTTATCAATCTTGATGAAATTTTGTATGAATGATCTATACATTAGTATCAATAATTTAAACAATGGAGATGTGTAAATATGACAAAAAAGTGAGTCAAATAAGGAATTTCATACTTTAATTTCAGAGCGAAGCTTTGCTCTGGATAAGAACTGTATATATATATATATAGAAATATGACGAAAAAGTGAGTCAAATAAGAAATTTCATATTTTAATTTCAGAATTTCGTTCTGGATAAGAACTATATATATATATATATATATATATATATATAGTTCTTATCCAGAACGAAATTCTGAAATTATATATATATATATATATATATATATATATACAGGGCCCTTCCACTAAGGGATCCTTTATTTTGGTTTATACGAGGGATGGGGGATTACACCAACTTTTTGATTATATTTTTGAATCTCCACCTTTCAGTTTGTTGGTCCTTATATATAGATCAATTTTGCAAATTTTCAGCCAATTTGGTGATCGTTAAGGTGTCGAACAAGATTAAATCAATGAACGAACCAAATCTGCCACACATGAACCGTTCATCCTTATAATTATAAATTGTAGTTTTGAATGCCTTAACGATCACCAAAATTTCTGAAAATTTGCATAAGTGATCTACTCATATAAAACTACATATTGAACGGTGGAGATGTGATTTTGTGATCCAAAAGTTGGTGTACATATATATATATATATTTATGTCATTTTTTCCATGATGAGTATACCTTTGTTTTTGTTTATCCATAATGTATCGCCATATTACAACCATGTTGTCTATTTGTCTATATCTGTTCCAAGTTATCTATTTTTCAACCATTTGATAAATTGTAATTTTTTTTTTTTCAAAAAGCATGTTTTTGTTTCTGAAGATTATTATTATTTTTTAATCCTAGCAACTACGTAGATAACTACTGCCATGATGCATTGGGATTCAATTTGTGATTTGAAACTAATTGTACTTTCAATTTGTTAGAGTATTGCTGTAATTAACCATTGGATTATTGAAGTAATCAACCATTTGTCCAAGTAGCCGTGCTTTGTTCTTTTCTAACATATCATCTTACTTTCAACAATCTTTATATCTAATGTTACTTAAGTCTTGTACTTTATTACGGGTGTTTAGAATTTAATAGTTTGTTCCTTCTTGCTTATACTTCTTGATTTATTAGAACTGAGTAAAGATGTTATACTGCATGTGTAGGTTTATCCGGAGGGGACACACCTTATCATCCCATGGTTTGAGAGGCCAGTCATTTATGATGTTCGTGCCCGGCCTCATCTGGTGGAGAGCACTTCTGGCAGCCGTGATCTCCAAATGGTCCGTAAATTTATGTTGTATTTTAATTTACTTTTGTTTCTATAAGGGCTCTGGTAACTTCACATTTTGTGTTATTTGTGTTATGGATTCAACTTTTGACAACGTGTGTCTGTGTTGTTAATTAGTATCTCCTTTGTAAAATAAGGATAGCTTTTATTCAACTTTAATCTTAGCATAAGCTGTGCACCTGTAGCTCTTCAAAACATGTCTTTTAATCTGCTAATAGATATGTAGAAATTCATATTGTTTTCTCTCATAATATGTTTGTGTTATCACTGTGCTCTCCAGGTGAAAATCGGGCTTAGAGTTCTTACTCGTCCGATACCAGATCAGCTGCCTACAGTATATCGCACTCTGGGTGAGAATTATAATGAGAGAGTCCTTCCTTCTATCGTTCATGAAACTTTGAAGGCTGTTGTTGCACAGTATAATGCTAGCCAGCTCATTACTCAGAGAGAGGTAGGTGTCAAAGTTTGTTTGACAGTCTAAATTTCAATATTTATCTTAGTGTGTATGTCAATTAACCCAATGGCAGTTATGGATAATCTGGATTTTGCTTACTGCATGTATATCTACTTCCTGATATGGATTTTGCTTACTTTCTTTGAAAGTTGTGCATATTATGGAGATAAAACACTGAAGGTTGCAAGTCTTTCCTTAATATTGATTGTAGTTACTTGTTTTAGGCTGTTAGTAGGGAAATAAGGAAGATCTTGACCGAAAGGGCTACCAATTTCAACATTGCTCTGGATGATGTGTCAATTACCAGCCTCACTTTTGGGAGGGAGTTCACGGCTGCAATTGAGGCCAAACAGGTAGCTGCACAAGAAGCTGAGAGAGCTAAGTTTGTTGTGGAAAAGGCTGAGCAGGACAAAAGAAGTGCTATCATCAGAGCTCAGGTGAGTTGATTCTTGAATAGATAATATTTACTGATATTGAATTCATTTCAAGTTTACCACCATTGTGTCAACAGTATTAGTTCTAATACTGCCTCAGCAAGGTTCATGTTTAGAATTGATTGACTTTGAATTTACCTTGAGTTCTGATTTGTTACAACATGGGGTCCCTTGGATCCTTGTTGCCTGTGTCAATAGTTTTAGTTGACTTATGCTTTACTTAACAAAATTCTTCCATGATGGAACAGGGAGAGGCCACAAGTGCCAAGCTGATTGGTGAAGCTATTGCCAACAACCCGGCATTTATCACACTGAGGAAGATTGAAGCTGCTAGAGAAATAGCACATACCATTGCAAATTCAGCAAACAAAGTTTACTTGAGTTCTGATGATCTGCTGCTGAACCTTCAGGACATGAACTTGGAGGTGCACAAGAAGAAATAGAGATTGCAGGTCGAACATGTAATCATTTCTTTTTCAAGTCGATAAATTGTGGAAATATTTGCTTTAAAAGTTGACCACCGGGAACCTTAATGGTACTGTTTTTTTTGTTGCACCACCAGTTGGTACTGATGACATCCAATTCTGGCCACTGGATAAAACTCTCAAGATGCAATTACTGTTAGGGACATATGAAGTTATCGTATCTGTTGTTTATGTTGACCTAATCTCTAATTGTAAGCTTGGAAAATAAGTGATTACTTTGAATTTGAAAAATCTTGAAGGTGCAAGCAAATATCACTTTTAACCCTCTTTCTTCCTCTCATTATCACATACTTTTGGGCAATTTTATTTCATATGTAGTGCCTGCCTTGAATGCCTTTAGTCTTTGTTTTCAATTTGTTTGTTCGTGATATACAATCTTCCAATAATTCAGTGATTTAACTGTGGGCAATCATCAACCGGATCGTTTGTATTAAACTTATGTTCGTAGTGCGACTTTTCAATACAGTTGGTTTTCTGTTCAAGTTCATGCGTTAGTCGTTCTTTTGGGCATTATTTGCTGTCTCTCACTTTCACTCATTCCTATCCATCTCTAACTCTAACATAAAAGATCAAGGTCCCTATCTTTGTATCCTTTGTCTAAAAAATAAAAATATTGTGGTTAGCTAGCTATTTAGCTTTTATAAGAGAGAAGGTGAATGGGTGCGCTTTGATTAATTAGCTATCATATGTTTTTATAAGGCAAAAAGAGAATCTTCGATTTTCTTTGAATTAAATTCAGTTTACCCCCTAAATCTTTGGTGTCAAAATCAGTTCAGTCCTGCAACTTTTTTTAAAATCAGTTCGCCCCCTCAACTTTTGTAAACACATCAGTTTGGTCCAATTTTTGAACTGATTTTGAGGGGGCGAACTGATTTTAAAAAAGGTTGAGGGGGCGAACTGATTTTAAACTAATGTGTTTACGAAAGTTGAGGGGGCGAACTGATTTTAAAAAAAGTTGCAGGACTAAACTGATTTTGACACCAAAAATTTTGAGGGTACACTGAATTTAATTCATTTTCTTTTATGGCATTGCGTTATTACATTATCGTTTTGTTCGTCGTAGCTCAGAGCATATCAAAGTATATGGCGAGATGTGCAAGCGATTTGAATCAAGCATACCAAACATAAACTAGTAATGCTCCTAATTGTAAGTGTTTTTTTCGATAGGACTCCTAATTGTAAGTGTTTGATATATATACCAAGTATTGTCTCGACCAGCGAATATAAGACCCGAGAATGAGAAACAAAAAGCCATACAAAACCAAAATGCAGATGCATGAAAAACACCAGTATTAGAAACGCAAAATATAAGGCCTCGTTTGGTTCGCAGAAATGAAAGTAATTCCTTTGTCTTTTCCACGGGAAAGAAAAGAGAAAGGAAATAAAATTTCTCAATGACTTTCCGTTCCGATATTTGGTAATAAGAAAAATCATCAGAAAAATTATTAATTAAAATAATAAAACAATATATTATGAGTAATAAATACAAAGAAAATAGATGAGAAAGTGGTTTCTATGAATTTATTTGTAAGGAACCACTATCCTTTACATTTTCCCAACCTTTATGAGAGTTTTTTTTTTTTCCTTCAGCATTCCCAAACGTAGGAAAGAAACAATTTTCTTTTCTTGATGATTACTTTTCACGAACCAAACAAGACATACAGAACACCATTATACAAGGTAGCTTAGAGGGAGGGTTGAGGCAATGTTGCTAGTAGTACTGTATTCAAGGGTCAATTTCTCCCTCGCCTGAGAGTACCCTAATATATCTACCTGAAAGTTTCAATATTTGCACTTCAAAATAATGTATTGCTAACTAGGAGTGAAGATGAATTGTTTGCGGAATGAATTGCTTGTAGTATATGAAAGCTAAAGATTAAGTTGAATTTATTTCAACTGCATTTCAGTAGAAATCTCAAACCCTAGCGTGTATGTATGAGATAATAATAATAGAACTCGGGGGTTTTGATATGCGAAACAATCCCAGCTAGATGACCATTGCTGACCCATTATTAGATCTTCTTCTACGTTGTTAATTTAATTTGTTTCTTTGCAAGAAATCTGGTAAACATTTCAAAGCTGTACCCAACAAGCTAGTGATGACAACAACTGAATATTTTAAATATTGCAAATATCCAAATCGAAGAAAAGCATCTTTTCAATTCAAAGTGATGAGAGGAAGAGAGGGTGACCTGGTCAATCTTATTAAGAAAGCTAGGGAACCCAGGAACCCAATTGATTGATTGATTCATTCATTCATTATATAATTAATCATTATCCACCTAGCAGCTAGGTGACCTCTGCATGCTTAATAATGCTTTGATATATAATCTCACATATATCTCAATTTGTGACTATATGCATGTACTGTTGTGTGCTCCTGCTGAATCATATAATACAAATTGTTACTGTACATTTAGAAAGGGGAAAACTATCTGAATTCATTTGTCTTGTTCACTTGTTCTTATTACAAGATGGTATACATTTGTCTTGAAATGTAGCCGGAATGTATAATTACTACTACCCGCCTTTTAATTTGTAAGTAGTTTAAAACTATCTGATGAATTCATTTGTCTTGTTCAGTTTTGGGAGCAAGTTGTGTTGATTTGTGCAGTTTTGGATCGGCTAGCTACTACTGCTAGTCAGGAATGTGTCCCTCTTGCATGTTAAGTCACTTGGACGATCCCGCAGGATATATACTTTCTCAATTTGTCCCTCGCACCCAATCGCTTCTGCATCGATGGAATTCAGGACAGCGGCGGCACCCATCCATTACGGTTATGCTGTCATTTCATTTTCATGTTCAGAGCTAGCGAGGGAGGGGTTTTTTTCCATCACAATTCCAAATGCTTTCCCCTGCAGATTCAAAGAGCTTGGAGAGGTTCTTATTCTTATTCCAAGCATGTAAGTACGAGTTATGTTATTGTACGCTTGATCTATAGTTTCAATATGAATAAGTGTTTTGAAAATCCGAAAGGGATATTCATGCCACCGCTACTTTTAACTAAAGAAGGTACGTTGTGCCAAATGCAGTGTGCCCTAGCTCATAAGATTTTGCCACGTGTATGGCAGATCAGGATAAAGCAAAGAAAAAGGAAGAGAAAATGCAAGTAAAATAGGATGCTAGTAAAAGGTATATATTCTTCTTCAACTTTTAATAAAACCAAAAGCATGTGGTTTCTGCAATTTGGATTCCTACAGATCCAAATCTGCTCTCCTTTCCAATTTTTATTCAAAAGTTGAAAGCATTCCCCCCTTAAACTCTGAACACAAATCTGTATCTCTTAATAAAGCCTCACACTACCTATTATATATATATAGAAATCGCATATATGCTTGGGTTCAAGCTAGCCTGCAACTCAGATATATCAGCTATATATATACACACACATCGGTGTATGCCTGAAATTAACAAATATGATCCCACGTATGCATATTATGCAAAAACTAATTAGGAGTACTGCTGAGCACAAAAACAAAGAAATTCTAATCACGTCTACTGTAGTCTCAGTCACACGAATAAAGTTTATTGGGATATTTTGGTTTGAAGTTGGGGACAAGTCCAGGCCGTGAAAGTAGAGTCTATTTTGAAGGCAGGTTTGAAATATATATTGGTAATCAAACACAGTTCATATATATGATACTTGGTTAATCAAATCACTAACAGTCTTCTTCTTAGTTAATAAAGTAAAGAACAAACCTTTGAAACAAACATACCCTTGGTGACAAAACTTTGCTTTTTCCTAAGGAAACCCTTCTATTCAAATACCTCTAATTAGCTAAGCTATATGCATTGATGTATGGTTTTTCTATTCTTAACTCACATATATACTAGACACTACAATACACCACATAGATAACAGTTCTTCATATTTATGTGTTATATTCTTACTCATGCATATACCAAGAGAGAATAAATGTCTATCTGTTTTCTCTCTAGCACCAGATTGAGTGATTCAACTTTTGGTTCTTTAACAATCAAATTAAGTAGGCAGGAAGAAAGAAAGAAAGAGAGAGCTAGGGCGCTTGGTTAATAGTAGTTTACAGAAATAGGAATCTCATAGGGAGAGTGGGTCTTGAAAGTTGAAGCATTTGGGGTAGTGTGGGAGGAGGAGAGAATATTCTCAAGGGCAAGAGAGTTCAACAGGAAAAATCCAAAGATGAAATGCTAAACAAGTTAGAAAGCAGAAACATGATTAGATTATGATTAAGAGGTGAGCAGGAAAAGTCAGCTCACAACCAGACGACTCACTCACTCACTCTGCTCACATTTCCAAAAATTCACTGCACTGCCTTCATCTCAGCTCATCCCTGGCTTCTTCACAGCAAGTTTTATTGACCGAATAAGAAAACACAAAGCTGGTTATAACCTAGCTAGCCAGCTCTTCATTCATATATATATATATATATATATATATATATATATATATATAATATATCATGCGGGGTAAGTTTTACGGGACAAAACGGGACTCATACACGACAGCCACAAGATCTGTAATGAATTGATCTGACAGATGAAAACTCACAGCCACTGAAACCACACTATAGACTACCTATCACTCAATCTTTCTCTTTCGCCAAAGAGCATCCCTCATCTTTGTTGATCCGTGTCATGTTGGTTGGTTATGGAAAAATGGCAATCACCCCAAAGAAAACCATACAAAGGTTGTTCATAAATTCAAAAGAATACAAAATCACTTGTCACCGATTTTTTGAAAATGTTGTGCTTGTTTATTTATTTCAGTACTCATCAGACTATATCGATCGGATTTGCTAATATATTCTGCAGTAACCATTCATACACTTGTAGAAAATACGTACGTAAACTTATTCAACAGACACATATCATATATAGTTTACCCAACAATGGTGGTCATACCAAAATCCAGGTATCCTATCAAACCCTATAAAGATATCAGAGAAAAAGCTAGCTTAAAAGTTCAATCATACATATCTAGCTACCATTCCCAAAGAAAACAGAATGATACTAGCTAACCAACAATCTTTCCTCTTGGATCGATTATTCATGGTTACAGTATCGATCTTATTAGTGATTAGATGATGATGATCATAGACATGCACTTAGCGAATGGTGATCGACAGATCGAGGCATTGCATGCCCTAGCTAGCTACAGTATGTCATTGGAACGTCGATTATTCCCTTTTTTGTTTCGTCGTTTCTCTTGGATTCATCTTCCTCAAATCACAGGTAAGCACGTGCATATATATATGATCATCATCTGCATTATTTCCGCACTGCTGACTGGCCATGATGAGCATCCCTTTTGATTCAGATATATCGTCATGATGATCGAGCATCCCGGCCATTAGTTTTAACTTACTTTCTTCCAATTGTTCTGCATTTTCTTGCAAACATAAATCTATCTTCTTCAGGAATAAGTGCCATAACGTACCATTCACTTTGAGTAGCTAGAAATTAAGATAGAGCAAACCCAAAAAGATTAATTGTTGCTTTTTCATGGAAATTTAGGATTGAAGACGATAGCAAGGTGCGTGTTTCTGTGATTGGATGGGCATCATATATGGATCACTCTCATTCAGAGATTTCTGCTTTTGTTTTTGACAGAATATGAAACACGTACATATATATGCGTTTATTTTCTTGTTTTCTTTCTTTCCATGACTGCAACTACAGGTGATTTATAGATTCATTTTAAATCACACCGCACCAGAAAAACAAAAGCTAGCATTGAATTATGAATCTTTCTCTGGTAAAAGGGAGCTAGAACCTTTGTCTTAGACAACAAGACTAGTTAGAACTTACAGAGGAAAACCCATAAATTAATATGATTAGCTTGGCAGTTCTGCAAAAAAGAAAAAAAAAATGTAGGTGTATGAAGTTATATGTGAAATATCAAACTGTAAGAAAATTTGTTCAAATATCTTTTTGTACGTTGGGGAAAAAAGAAAGATATATAGTGAAAACAAGGCGACCTCTAATAAAAGTAGACCATATATACATGTACATATATTCTAGCTACAAGGAGACGAAAACTTCATTTCCACAATGGATCGATCAGCAGATACAATCAAATCAAGACAAAGCTTTCACTATTTGGAATGTCATGGTCTACAACTACAATCAGTTAGTTGGTTTTGATAGTGTAGATGCAAAATACAAAAAACAACAAGGTATCTATCTTAATTATCGTCTTGCTGTCCCCAAAACTATTACCGCTTCTTAGTGTATATAAATTAAAATATGTAAAATCTTTTTATATATTATGTAAAATCATCACTCTATAACCTATAACAACATATATATCAATTTTGAGCAAAGTATATATCTTAATTATCGTCTCACTATCTCCTACTTATAAAGGAAAAAACTGATTTTACTAAACTAAATAGTTCTGGGCAATATGTCGACATTGTTCTCCTTTCACTTAGTCCAAGTTTTCATGCATAGCGAAAATTATATATTATATAGAAGGAATTAATCGAACTTTTATACCAACTACAATTTTCTACATAATTAATACAATCTCTAGTCTTCATGCATGTATTATGAAGATCCATACCGTCTATGGTAAAATTAAGAAGGTGTGTTTTGGAATGTATGCAGTACCTTGAGTACTGCGGTTGTCTGTACCACGTGTCAATCAGCGGGCGAAAAAGTTTTGACGCGTGTTGTGCATGACTCTCGGTAATTCTCTTTCCGCGAACGATTCTCCCTCCGCGAACTGTTCTCTCTCCGCAGATTCTCCCTCCGCGAACTGTTCTCTCTCCGCAGATTCTCCCTCCGCGTGCGAGATTCTCCATCCGCGAACTGTTCTTTCTCCGCGAGATTCTCCCTCCGCGAACGGTTCTCCATCCGCGAGATTCTCCCTCCGCGAACGGTTCTCCATCCGCGAGATTCTTCCTCCGTGAACTATTCTCCCTCCGCGAACTATTCCCCCCCACTACAAGAAGAAAGACTTTAGCCGACGAAAAAAAAAAACCAGGCCGACGAACCAAAATTTTCCTTCGTCGGCTAAATTATATTTTCGTCGGCTATAGTCATTTTTAGCCGACGAAATTAAAATTTCGTCGGCTAAAGAATTTATTTTCGTCAGACTTTAGCCGACGACTTTAAACTTTCTTTAACCGACGAAATTAAAATTTCGTTGGCTAAAGATGACTATAGCCGACGAAAATATAATTTCATCGGCTAAAGATGACAGGAAGTTAGTATGGTTTACTAATATCGTCTGTTTTTTTTAATGTATTTTTTCATTTAGCCGACAAAATACACTATAATTCGTCGGCTAAGATGGTTTTTGCCGACGAATAACCTAATATTTCGTCGGCTATAGTTATTTTTTAATTTTTTAATTACATACTATAGCCGACGAATACGTTAGGGTATTCGTCGGCTAAACCCTAAAATTTTTCTATTACCTACTATAGCCCTATATTCGGTGGTTATTTTGCGTAAAATTTTTATACGACTTGTTGCATGTCATCGGTTTAAAACTATTTTCAGTTGGAGGTCCGGCCAAAATACGTAATTTAGACGGTCGAACGACCTTTTCTGTGCGTTTAGGGGTTTGACTTACGAGATTGACCGTCCGGATCGAGCCCCCTTATTCTTTTCGGATCAAGTTGAATTTTTTTCCATACATGTATTTTATCATGATGGTCAGATCTGATGGTTGGATTTCTGTTTCTCAAGTTTGATCATCACAATCACAACATGCCAAATGTATAAAAATACTTTTAGCCGACGAATTTCAAAGGTTTAGCCGACGAATTTATAAAGTTTAGCCGATGAGTTTAGAAGGTTTAGCCGACGAAATTGGTATCTTTAGCCAATGAAATTTTCAAAAGACTTTAGCCGACGAAAATATATGAAAAGTTGTCGGCTAAAGTCAAAAAATTTTCAAAATTTTCAACCAAAATTTTTTGGCGATCAACCAAAATTTTCAAAAAAATTTAGCCGACGAAAATAAAGAATTTCGTCGGCTAAAGTTCTTTATATAGGCGAAGATGGATGGTAAGAAGCCTATTATCTGCCAGATTTTCTTCTCGGCCTAGCTCCGCCGTCAAGCCACCGGAGACCGTCACACTTGTCCCAAAAGCTTTGCCGTCGTCTCTACTTCATTGCTGGATAGGTGGTGCATCGAGTGGTGCCGCCGTGAGGGATAAATCGAGCTCCAAAACTCCGTCGGTTCGGATTCGGTGTCGATCGAATTTCTCAATCCTTAGGTCACCATTTGGTGAGTTCTATATATGGATAAGTTGAGTTTGATTAGTACTATATTTCCCTAGAATTTGGTAGCTCGATTCGGTGTGTTTAAAGAGAATCGAAGATTTGAAGTTTTTAGGGTTTAAAATTGGGGATTTTTATATTTTCAGTCGATTGACCTGTTTAGGCTTAGAATTAAGCTTCGACTTCTTCTAGAAAGTTGTTCGAAATGTTGAGAGGAAGATTCTGTCAAATTTTGGTCGTGATTGGAGGTGGCCGAAAGTTTCTGCAGTTTTTTTTTCAAAACCCAGCAACTTTAGCCGACGATATTTAAACACTATATTCGTCGGCTATAGTTATTTTTTAATTTTTTTATAAGGTTTAGCCGACGAAATATTTTATACTTCGTCGGCTATAGTTATTTTTTAAATTTTTTTACAAGGTTTAGCCGACGAAATATACTAAATTTCGTCGGCTATAGTTATTTTTTAATTATTTATTACGCACTTTAGCCGACGAATATCTTAATTGGTTCATCGGCTAAAGTCTGCACTACCAGAAGAAAGGCTTTAGCCGACGAAAAAAAAAAAACCAGGCCGACGAATTTTTTTTTCGTCGGCTAAAGTGGACTTTAGCCGACGAAATTAATATTTCGTCGGCTGAATAATTTTTTTCGTCAGCTATAGTCTGTGCACTTTAGCCGACGAAATTTTCAAAAGTTTAGCCGACGAAATTTTTAAGAGTTTAGCCGACGAAATTTTTAAAAGTTTAGCCGACGAAAAATATAATTTCGTCGGCTATAGTCTGTGAACTTTAGCCGACGAACTTTTTAAACTTTAGCCGACGAAATTTTTAAAAGTTTAGCCGACGAAAAAATATAATTTCGTCGGCTAAAGTGTCTTATATTTACAGATTTGGACAACAACTCATCTGGAAAAAAAAAAACTATACGTACAACCTTCAAACGCAAAAAAGTCGTGAAATAAGATATGACCAGAATGGTGAAATACGTCTACGGTTGAAAAATGACGGTATTCCGGTAAAGTCTCGGTGCCGATAGTTGACTTACCCTTATTATTCACTATGCCGCAGATTTGACGTTTGGTGTCTGATTGACTACTGTGATACCTTTCCGGAAGCGTAACGGCGCTACGAGTCAAACTCATCGCTAATGCCATTATGTACAGGCTTTTTTGGCCATCCGAGTCCGTTTAGGGCTTCAAAATGCAGTTTTCTTATTTTCGATTAGAGTTGACCGTTTCGATCGAGCCCTTAACTTTGTCGAATCCAGTTGAATTTATAATCATACACATATTTCATCATAATGATCATATCTGACAGTCGAATTTTGGTTTGTGAATTTTAGTCATCGGAATCACAACGTGTCTACTATTTTCCGTTATTCGGGTTTATGGGGAGCCCTATCGTCGGAAGGTAAATATCTCAAAATTTTTATATGTGCAGTTGCGTCTCATCTACGTGAGAGTTTTTTGTGTGGAAGGTTTGACCAAACTACGTAATATAGAGGGGGGATATGAGCGTTTTCGTGTGATAAGTGATGATGGATTATGGTTGACCGTTTCGATCGAGCCCTTAACGTTGTCGGATCCAATTGAATTTTTTACCATAGACGTATTTCGTCATAATGATCATATCTGACGGTCGAATTTTGGTTTGTGAATTTTAGTCATCGGAATCACAACGTGTCTACTAATGTTGTATAACTTGTTTAGTAGGTTATACAACTTTGTGAACCAACTCTACATAGGAAGCAAAATTATTAAAAATCTCGTGAAATAAGATGTGTTAAGAATGGTGAAATACGGCTATGGTTCAAAAATCACGTAAATATTCGGTGCCGATAGTTGCGGTCAATGCAATTTTTCATTTTTCCCCCTATGAGTAGCCCTATATTCGGTGGTTATTTTGCGTAAAATTTTTATACGACTTGTTGTGTGTCATCGGTTTAAAACTATTTTCAGTTGGAGGTCCGGCCAAAATACGTAATTTAGACGGTCGAACGACCTTTTCCGTGCGTTTAGGGGTTTGACTTACGAGATTGACCGTCCGGATCGAGCCCTTATTCTTTTCAGATCAAGTTGAATTTTTTCCCATACATGTATTTTATCATGATGGTCAGATCTGACGGTTGGATTTCTGTTTCTCAAGTTTGATCATCACAATCACAACATGCCAAATGTATAAAAATACTTTAATTTAAGCCGACGAATTTCAAAGGTTTAGCCGACGAATTTCCAAGTTTAAGCCGACGAAATTGGTACCTTTAGCCGACGAAATTTTCAAAGGACTTTAGCCGACGAAAATATATGAAAATTCGTCGGCTAAAGTCGAAAAATTTTCGAAATTTTCAACCAAACTTTTTTGGCGGTCAACCAAAATTTTCAAAGGACTTTAGCCGACGAAAATATATGAAAAGTCGTCGGCTAAAGTCGAAAAATTTTCAAAATTTTGAACCAAAATTTTTGGCGGTCAACCAAAAAATTTAGCCGACGAAAATAAAGAATTTCGTCGGCTAAAGTTCTTTATATAGCCGAAGATGGTAAACCTCTCCAATCTCACTAACCTTCCTTGTCTACCTCTCCAATCTCACCCTCGCCGAGAACAACCTCTCCGGTCCCATCCCGCCTGAGATCTTCGCTCTCTCCGCCTCCTCAACCTCTCCAACAACGTCTTCAACCGCACGTTCCCGCCGGAGCTCTCCAACCTCACTAACCTCCGTGTTCTCGACCTCTACAACAACAACCTCACCGGCGTGTTGCCGGTTTCGGTGGCTCACATGACCAACCTCCGCCATTTGCATTTGGGTGGCATAATACTTTGAATTATGCCTAATAATCAATCATGGCTTATACTTTGGTTTTTTTTTTTCTTTTACAGTGTTTTGCGCGATCATAATACTTTGGATTGCTTCCTAATAATCAATCATGGCTTATAATTACATGTACCATGAGTTTAGCCGAAAGTTTCTGCAGTTTTTTTTTTCAAAACCCAGCAACTTTAGCCGACGATATTCAAACACTATATTCGTCGGCTATAATATTTTTTAATTTTTTAAATAAGGTTTAACCGACGAATAACCTAATATTTCGTCGGCTATAGTTATTTTTAAATTTTTTTAAAAAGGTTTAGCCGACGAATAACCTAATATTTCGTCGGCTATAGTTATTTTTTAATTTTTTTTATAAGGTTTAGCCGACGAATAACCTAATATTTCGTCGGCTATAGTTATTTTTTAATTTTTTTATAAGGTTTAGCCGACGAAATATTTTATATTTCGTCGGCTATAGTTATTTTTTTAAATTTTTTTACAACGTTTAGCCGACAAAATATAAAATATTTCGTCGGCTATAGTTATTTTTTAATTTTTTTATAAGGTTTAGCCGACGAAATATTTTATATTTCGTCGGCTATAGTAATTTTTTAAATTTTTTTACAACGTTTAGCCGACGAAATATAAAATATTTCGTCGGCTAAAGTTATTTTTTATTATTTATTACACACTTTAGCCGACGAATATTTCGTCGGCTAAAGTCTGGGACTATAGCCGACGACATATTTTTCGTCGGCTAAAGTGGGACTATAGCCGACGAAAAAAAAAATTTCGTCGGCTAAAGTCATTATAGACGGCCTTTTCCCGACGACACTATAGCCGACGAAGGATCGTCGGCTAAGGTCTTAGCCAACGAATTTCTTTAACAGGCCGACGAAAATTTTTCGTCGGCTAAAGTGCTTGTTCTGGTAGTGCTGGGAAAAAAACCGACAACATGTTTTTTGTCGGCTAACTGTGGGACTATAGCTGACGAAAAAGAAAATTTCGTCGGCTAAAGTCATCACCGACGACCCTTTCCCGACAACACTATAGCCGACGAAGGTTCGTCGGCTAAGATCTTAGCCGACGAATTAAGATAACAGGCCGACCAAAATTTTTCGTCGGCTAAAGTGTTTGTCCTGGTAGTGCCCTCACGAGATTCTCACTCTGTGAACTATTCTCCCTCCGCGAACTATTCTCCCTCGTGAGATTTTCACTCCGCAAACGATTCTCCCTCCACGTGAGACGCGCGCTTGGCGCGTGCTTCTTATGAAAAGTAATTTCATCACTTGACAAAATCAAACGACAGCTACAATACTAGAAGTACTGCGTACACAACAGCCGTTTCCAATTAAGAAACATCTACTTGTTTTAAAAACACATAAAGCAAAGTAGATGTTTATATATATATATATATAGGATAACCTAGCTAGGGTTTCCATAAAAATAGATTATATATATATATATATACACAGAGAGGATAACCTAGCTAGGGTTTCCATAAAAATAGATGTGTGGGGCTCTTTCACATTAGCATCCTATACATAAAATAGACTTATGCGTTGGTGAATTACTGTTTTAAAAGGCAAACAAATTATGGGATAATCATTCCAAATGGGAAAGGTATGTAGACTAGCTTTTCTCCCGGCCTCATCATATGTGTCATCATGCACCTTTGCAAGTTTGCATCTCTCTCTCTCTCTACTTTAACTTTTCACCGCCTCCCAACAAATATTAGTATTCCATTCCTCCTAAAAAGTAGATAATTAAAATGACTGCAACAACTTCAACATGAGAGAGAGCAGAGAGGGAGAGGGAGAGAGCAAATCTTGCATATATTATTAGCTTTTGTTGTTAGGGCTGAAACCATATAATAACCATACCAGTCCTTGGGGTTTCTCTCTTAATCACAACTCTAATACATACATACACTACCCCTCTATCTCCTTTGCTGAGCTCTCTTGTCATTTTCTCTTCTAGGTATCTTATAGCTAGTCGAGCTAAGATATTATTGAGAGTCAAACTGATCGATCGATAAGACGATCCATCTATCGAACAAGAAGCTAGCTAGGATTAGTTTTGAATGTTGGAGAACGTCAATATGGCTCAACATGAAGAAGAAGCAATTGATTCAAATGGGTTTCTTCAAAATCCAAACCCAGTTGCTGTACTTGGATCCAATCCTCCTCCTGTCAAAAAGAAGAGAAACCTCCCAGGAAACCCAGGCAAGTTTCATTTATGATTATTAATTATCGAATTAATCCTAGTTAATATTGATTCCTGATTACGTATGTACGTATATGTTTGTTTCAGATCCTGAGGCAGAAGTAATAGCCTTGTCTCCAAAGACTCTGATGGCCACCAACAGATTCTTGTGTGAAATATGTGGTAAGGGATTTCAGAGAGACCAAAACCTACAGCTGCACCGCCGCGGACACAACCTTCCATGGAAGCTCAAGCAAAGAACAAGCAAAGAGCCGAGGAAGCGCGTCTACGTGTGCCCGGAAAAGACTTGTGTCCACCACCACGCGTCTAGGGCGCTCGGAGATCTGACCGGAATAAAGAAGCACTTCTGCCGCAAGCACGGCGAGAAGAAGTGGAAGTGTGAGAAGTGCTCCAAGCGCTACGCGGTGCAGTCGGATTGGAAAGCTCACTCAAAGACCTGTGGCACCAGGGAGTACAAATGTGACTGTGGAACTCTATTTTCACGGTAATTAATTCAGTGTTCTTGCTCTCTCTGGCTAGCTATTATCAGAATTTATATATTTCCAAATGAAGAAGAAATCATGGACGCAGTAGCTAGATAGATCGCAAATCTAGTTGAACAAGTAATTATAAATAAAGGCAGGTTTTGTGGTTGCAGTATCTTTGTTTGTTTGACAAATTTTTGTTTTGATGAACAGCAAGCTAAAAACCAAACACCTCAAACAAATAGATGAAGAAAAAAAGCATATATATATATATAAAAGCATGACAGTGATTTTTGTGGCTATGTATGATAGGATCATATATAGGATAGAAGTCTGCTTTTTTTGTTGATCCCATCTAAATATGGGTTCAGTATATTTGTTATTTCTTGAAGACCTGCAGTACTATTTTCAACCAATATTGAGATATATAATGTTTTTTTATTTGTTTTCTTTTTCGTTTATTTAGAGCGCATTGAGATAATTAAATGTCAGAAATTGCTGTGTGTTAATTTTCTTAAGAATTTGCATTTTCATTGCTGGACAGGCGTGATAGCTTCATCACACACCGAGCCTTCTGTGATGCCTTAGCTGAAGAAACAGCTAGAGTAAATGCAGTATCCAACATCCACAAGAACGCAATGCCCAGCAATATCAATTATCATCACTACATGGGAAACAATGCGTCGTCACTACTACTAGTACCTCCTAACATGTCACAACTACAATTTTCTTCTATTTTCAAGCCAATCTCGAGCAATGATACCCCCGACGCCATGAGCCAAACAAGCCGGAGTCTATCTCTCTGGATGGGCCAAGGATCTAACGGCACCCAGGAAGAAATGACTGCTACTAATCAGCATCATCAGCATCAACTTGGGTCTGTGAGTTCATCAGCTGGTTCAATATTTGGTGATCCTAATAATATTAGTGTTTCGTGTTCAGAACCTCCTCCGCCTTCTGATCATTATCAACTGAATTGGGTTCTTGGAAGTAATAACAAGCTTTCTCCATCGAACAATGATCATCATCAAGATCAGTTAACAATCACAAGCATGAGCAGTGCTGCAAACTCACTTCCTTCTTTGTACACACATCAAACGCCTTCAGCAAACATGTCAGCTACAGCTTTGTTACAAAAGGCAGCCCAAATTGGGGCAACTTCAACTGACAAGACATCACTGCTTGGAAGTTTTGGATTGAAGAGCAACAACAACAATAGTACCAGTAGCGCTAGTCATCAAGCAGTGACTCAAGTTCAAGATGGGAGCAAAGTTTGTGGACTCTACGGCACTGCGGAGGACCAAGGAGCTCATGATCATCATCTACTGCAACACATGCATCAAGCGAAACGCCGCCACATACAGAGCGAAGAGGGCGCCGGAGGAGGACAGACAAGGGATTTCCTTGGTGTTGGCGTGCAGACCATTTGCCACTCTTCACCAATCAATGGATATTGGCGGGTTTGAGGATCTATCGTATGGAGAATGATCGAGTTGCAATATTTTTTCTTTTTTCTTTTCAGAATGGAAGGGCAAAGTTGTAATAAAGAGAAGTTGCACGAAGAAGCTGGAGAGATTTAAGTATTTGGAAAGGGTTGCAGGGATGGAAAGGTCGGCATTGAGTGCTGAATGGGGGGTGCTAAAAGTAATGGAGTCCAACAACCTCTTTTGGACTCCATTATTGCACGATTGTTTCACCTCTGTGTTATGGTTTGTTGTCCTGTCAAACTGGGCTAAAAAAAGAGTACGTTGCTCATTTCCAATGGCAAGAAACCTTGATTATATAGTCCTATAATGGCTACGGAAAGCCTATTGCGTTTATATTTATTTATTTTTTGAAATCGGTTGCGTTTATATTTATAAAACTAACTAATCATGCTGTTCTTAATTATCATCCAATTAACCATGCATATTTCTACTTGCACTAATTTGTGAGAAGATTAGTGTGTACGTACGTTGCTTAATCTTTATTCATTTCACTCCCATGATTGGTAGAAATTGGAGAAGACCTTAGCTATAACATGAAAGAAAAGTCTCCCATCGATTGGGGAACTGTATGCATATATAGGTTAATTAGTGTTTCTTTTCATAATCTAACACACATTGTATATATGAACGACTAATAATAAACTTGCTCATCATACTGCAGTGCTAGACTACTGAAATCATTAAATTTCTTCAGCATACTTTATCAATGAGAACTTCCTCGTTAAGTTCCTTCATCACTCACGGAAACTTGGCAATGATTTGATCTCGTCAACTGATTGATCGAACGATTGATTCCAGTGACAAGATTTAATTTGCTAATTGACTGTACAGTACGTATATGCTAACATGGGATGGTGAAAAGAAAAAGAGAAAGGAAAAAAGGGAAAAAGAGAGTATAAATAAAAAGAGATCGAATTTGAAGCTAGATTCTATTTATCCCTAGTTTCTTGTTTCATATATGTAACTTTTTTCTTTTTTTATGCATGATTGAACGAGGACAGTGCATCCGTGCTAGCTGGTGTGCTGTAGAATTCTAAGAATGAGTACGTATGAGAAATTGGAGTAGACAAAGGAGCTAGCAATGTGGAGAACTTGAAGCTCCAGAAGTGATCAGCTTTTGCATGCAATGTATGGTCCAAACATGGAAAGAATGTCGAAGCATTAGAAATGAGCTGCGCTGGACGAGACTTTGTGTAATTAGTGGGCAATTTTTTGCCCCTGAGCAATACCTAAAGCACCATATATATATATATGCATGGGGACATCAAAAGACGTCCTAGCTAGACTAATCTTACAGTGGACTTACAGGTACAAAACGGTTTTATTTCCTGGATTATTATTATTATTTTTTAGAGGTTGGGCATAGGACGGGATGAGATGAGAATTGGGCTAATCTCGTGGCCTGTCCACATTGAACTCAGCACGGTATCGGAACGGGTCTTGTGTTTTTCAGATTGGATCCCGGTCAATCCTAAGACTGAAACACCCAAAACTGAAAAAAAGAATCTTGATGTTGCGCCTTCTAAGTTTGCAAGATGCAAAGTGCAAACTATAACATGTAAATGCAATATGTGTATGACATTCCCTAATTCATGTAACAGTACGACCCAGTCCATTGAGATATTGTCCGTTTTTAGCCCAACGGCCCTCACAGTTTTGCTTTTGAAGTTTCACCCTAAAACACGTCTCAATGTAAGGTGCTAGCTCTGCACATATAAAAGCATAACAACTTGTCTCCCCCAGGCGATATGAGACGAATGCACCTACTAGCTTGCTTGCCTAGTTAGGTCACCACAATCCACCCCTTTAGGGCCCGAAGTCCGCGTCGGCACAATTCCGGCCTGAGACAGGCTCTGATACCATCTGTAACAGCCCGGCCCAGTCTATTGAGATATTGTCGGCTTTGGGCCAAACGGCCATCACGGTTTTGCTTTTGAGGTTTCACCCCAAAACGCGTCTTAATGTAAGGTGTTAACTCTGTACATATAAACATAGCAACTTGTCTCTCCCCTCCCCGGATGATGTGGGATCGATGGATGCACCTACTAGCTTACTTGCCTAGTTAGGTCACCACATTGAGACAAGTTGCTATGCTTATATGTGCAGAGCTAGCACCTTATATTAAGACGCGTTTTAGGGTGAAACCTTAAGAGCAAAACTGTGAGGGCCGTTGGGCCCAAAGCGGACAATATCTCAATGGACTGGGTTGGGTTGTTACAGAAACAAGGAAAGGGGAAAAGAAGAACATCTATAATCATTGGACTAAGAAATTTATGAAGTTTTACTCACCTAATACTTCTCCCAAACGCAAGACTTTAGTTCTCCTCCCTCCCCTCCAAACCGTCTGTCCTCTCCCTATTCCCATAAGCTGCCTCAACAAAATCAAATTCCCAAAATTAGTCAAGTTAACTTCTCCACTAATTCCTTTCAACTCTTTGCTACTTGGCCATTCTTTTAAAAAGAAAGAGAAAACTAACCAGTAACCACTACCCATCTTTACTAGAAAGAAAAATAAATAAATAAATACCTATATATTTATATAAACATGTAACAATTTAGATATATATTCCTATGTGTGTGTCTATATATATAAAACAAAAAGAAACAAAAACTGAATCATTACAATTCATCATCTTGATGTCCTTCTAATCTCTACTATTATAAAACGAGCAGTCTCTAAATCATCAAATTATGTTATGACAATACTACCCCTGTTAAGTTGAATCAGATTATTAAGAATAAGGGTTAATATGGTAAATAAAAAATAAATAAAATAAAAACATAATTAGGGAGAGAAAAGTGGGTAGTGGGTTTTATAACTGGAGAAAATAACTGTGTGTAGTCTGTTGTGTATAAAACAACCTCCCTATCCCGTAAACCCGCAGACATTCCATCACAACCGTGGCCGATTTAAGGTTCCCGTCCGTATGCTGGATGAGCCGAGCTTAATCACGGTCGTAATACTAGGCTTAGAACGACTACATGCATAAGAGAAGTCCACCTTGAAACTGGACATGGAATCCCACATCGGTTTCTTGGCAGTGGGAGCACACATTGGGCTATAAATACAACCCAACCACCAGCTTGTCAGGTATCATTTTACTACCCCATTAATTACAATCAAGCCCATCAGATACTGACTTAATCATTGGAGGAGGAAAGACCAGAGGCTCCCGGTCGTCCTTTCACTTGCAGGGTACCAGGAAGGGAGGTCATTCAGCCTATCAGGTCCGCCATCAGCTTCTGTATGCCCTGTCCAGGATTGTTCAGAAACATTTGGCGCCGTCTGTGAGAACATGAACTAAAAGCCGATGTGACTCGATGGTCGAATCGAGCAAGCGTCAAGAGTAGGAGGCAGGAAGAGAAGAACAAAGAGAACCGATAGTTGCAAGAACCCCAGAAACAAGAGGAAGTTCGTGAGCTGCAGGAAGAGACATTCGGGAGGAGACGCCGGAGGGAGAGGCGCGAGACCTCAACACTCAAGAGATAGCGGAGGCGATGGAGGGGATGAGGGCTCAAATCGCTCGATTGGAGCAACAGAGGGTCAGAGATCAGGGAGAAGCTTCCGGGAGGGAGCGCAGGCTAGAAAAAAAACGCCACGCTAATGAGCGAGCTGTCCCGAGGAATAGGTCAACGGGAAACGCTGGATAGGGCGGCGGAGCTGGATAGAGTGGTCGAGTCAGACGGGGTGGCCACGTCAAGATTGACGGGCGCTCGGCCGGGAGCGAACCGCAGGACCATGCATATAGGGACGAACCTGTTCCCGGAGAAAATGAGAGATGAGGGGCCGCTACCCGTGCTTGATGAGGGGCCGATGTCCATGTCGAAAGATCGGGAGAGATGGAAGAAACCCTGAGAGCAATCAGGGACAGTGTGGCGAGTTTAGCTCAGAGAGTCACGGATGCCGAGAAAAAGGGGGCGCGTAATCCAACCAGCGCAAGTTTCGAAGAAAGGGGGGACCATTCATGAGAGCGATCACCCAGTCCGTCCGATCGAGCACAGCTAAACTGTTGAAACTTAGCTATAACGGGGATCGAGACTCTCACCTTTTCCTAGATAGTTTCAAGTCTCACACCAATGCCAAAGGGTACTCGGACGCGATATGTTATAACATGTTCCAAGAAACCTTGTCGGGAGAAGCACTTAGTTGGTTCTACGAGCTCCTGTTGGACTCGATTGATTGCTTCCGGCAATTGGCTGACAAGTTTGTCAATATATTCATCATACGAACGAGCAGAGCACCGCCCAGCTATTCAAGGTTAAGCAAAACAAGGGCGAGGGGCTGAAAGCCTTCGTGAACCGTTGGCAAGGAGCCACAGCCAGGTTCAGGAACTTTGACAAAAGAGTTGCAAAGGAGGCATTCGTTCAAGGGCTGTTTCCTGGGAAATTTATGTATGCTGTAAGAATCGAAAATCTACAAGGCTACGACGAGCTTATGGAAATGGTGATCAAGCATGAGCAGGCGGATTACGATACCTACGGGAGAAGCTCGGTCGGGAAGAGGAAGATCAAAGGGGGAGAAGAAGGATCGCCAGTACAAGTGGTCCAAGAGGTTTGGACTTGGAAGGGTGAGCAAGAGTCTCCTTACTCAAGAAAAAGGCACAAGGAAAGGGGCGGTAGGAAGACAGGGAGGCAATATGACTCACAAGCGAAGGCGAAGGGCCCCTACCGGGACTCGAGGTACGTAAGAGCGGCGCCGGCGAGCAAAGAGCATTTCTCGATGCTCAATGTCACTTACGAGGCAATATGGAATGAAAATAAGTTTGTTATTCCACCTCCTTCGGCCAGGAAGTTCCCCGCCTCGCGGCTCACTAAGGAAGACACCGGGAAGTTTTGCGGGTATCACAGGGAGGCAAGTCATCACATAAACAACTGCATAGAGTTGAAAAGGGTGGTGAAAAACCGACTCAAACTTGGAAAGTTGCAGCAGTATGTGCCCGGGCAGAGGCATATATGGGCGATGGAAGTATATGTGATGATTAACACTATCCATGGCGGCTCCCGAATAGACAATATGAGCAACAGAGCCAAGAAGCAATGTATGGAAAGGCGGGATGGCTGGGAAGTTTTCGCCTATTGAAGTAGTAACAGTCAACAGGTGACTACCGGTTGAAAATCCGTAACCTACCTAGAAGAGGAAGAGGAAGATGAAGGTATAAGACCGCACGAGGACCCGCTTCTTGATAACATTGCAACTCGACCATTACATCACGAAGAAGATCCTGGTTAACAAAGGAGCTTCGGTCAACGTGTTATTCAGGAGTGCCTAGGATGGACTACATCGAGGGTGTAACAAGTTGATGCAAGACCATGAGCCCTTGATCAATTTCTCGGGTGACGTCGTTCAGCCCCTTAGGTCCGATAGCCTTGGAGTGAGCATTGAGGGACGAGAGGGTGTTGCTCACGCGATGGTGGAATTCATCGTGGTAGACTGTGAGTTATCCTACAACGGGATCTTAGGAAGGCCAGGCTTATGGAAGCTGAAGTCGTTTGTTGTCGGCCACATGTTAATGATGAAGGTCCCAACCCCAATGAGAGTCATTACGATCTGAGGGGATCGTGGGACGGCAAGATGTTGTTACTTGGTCGACAACGGGAGGAAGAGATCGGAGGTCCTCACCGCAAGCTAGGTCGTGGTTTCCACTTCTGACTTGTATATGGATTCCAGGGATGACGTGGACTCCGACACAGAGCCTCCCGGCGCGGTAAGAGAGATAGAAACGGTATCGGTGTTAGAAGAGTTCCCAAATCGGCAAGTAATTCTAGGGATGAGACAAGCACCTGGAGTGGTAGAGAGGCGCTAGTAGCATTCTTGAGGAGGAACAGTAGGCGTTCGCCTAGACATACAAAGATATGCCTAGGATATCGAGCGGCATCGTGACTCATAAGCTTGGCATCGAGAATGGATTCCCTCCCTTAAGGCGAAGGCGAAGGATGTTTAAGATAGAGAAATACGAGGCAATGAGGGGTGAAGTAAGGAAGTTGATAGAAATCAAGTTTATTTGGGAGGTCAGATACCCCCAATGGCTGGCCAACGTAGTCACGGTCCCAAAGAAGTCAACGAGACAATGGAGGATGTGTGTGGACTATTTGAATCTCAACAGGGTATGCCACAAGGACAGCTTCCCGCTCCCCCGCATAGACCAATTAGTGGAATCCACGTCCGGGTTCGAATTGCTAAGCTTCATGGACGCTTACGCAGGCTATAACCAGATATAGATGCACGCCAGAGATGAAGAGCACATAGCCTTCACAACTGACAGGGCGTTATATTGCTACAAAGTCATGGTCTTTGGATTAAAGAATTTGGGGGCCACCTACCAACGGTTGATGAACATCATGTTCGCCGAGTACCTCGGGAAACTAATGGAAGTAAATGTCGATGACATGCTAGTCAAAAGTCTAATGGCGGAGGAGCATGCGAGGCATGTGGAAAAGGTCTTCGAGGTGATACTGAGGTACGGGATGAGACTGAACCCTCCGAAGTGCATATTTGGGGTGGTCAAAGGGATGTTCCTAGGCCACATAGTTAGCGGGAGGGGAATAGAAGCCAACCCGAAGAAGATCAGAGCCATCTTGGACATGGAAAGGCCTAAGTAGCGGCATGAGGTGCAGTCGTTGGCCGGGAAGATCGTCAACCTGGCGAGATTCGTGTCACGACTCACAGATAAATGTGCCCCTTCTTTCTGCTGCTGCGGGACCAGTATTGTAAAAAGATAATCTGGGGACCGGGAAAGGGCGAGAGAAGGCAAGGATCGAGATATTGGGAAAACTAAGTATAAGTAAGACCATCTCGGAGATATTCACTGTTGAAGCGGGACCCGGAGAGCCTACTTGGATGGATCCCATAATAGAGTTCATGGATGAGGGGGTGCGTCCTGAGGATAGGCGGTAAGCACGAAAGCTTTAATCGAGATGCGTCAGGCACACGCTCATGAACGGGAAGCTGTACCATAGAGGTTACAGTTTTCCCAACCTGAAGTATGTGACAGAGGAGGAAGGACAAGCAATCATGGAGGAAATACATGAGGGAGTATGCAGGAATCATTCGGGGTCTCAGTCGTTGGCACAAAAAGCGCTCCGCCTAGGGTTTTTCTGGCTCAACATGGGTGCCATGGCGGACAAGATGTCGGCTCGGTACCGTAAATGCCATTTGCACGCCAACGGGATGTATTCCTCTCAATCGCTTTATCGATCTTGCTATCTCCCAAGCCCTTTGCACAGTGGGGTTTGGACCTCATCAGGATTCTGCCAACGGCACTCGGGCAATTTAAGTATGTGATAGTAAACGTTGACTACTACACAAAGTGGGTAGAGACGGAACCTTTGGGGAAGGTAACCACCGAGTGTGTGAAGAACTTCCTAATGAAAAATATATATTGCAGATTCGGAGTCCCGGAGACAATCGTCACGGACAACGGAACGCAATTCAACAACAACCACCTGATTGAGTTCACAAAGAAAATGGGCACCAAGATGGTCTTCGTGTCCGTGGTACATCCACAAACCAATGGTCAGGTAGAGGCAGTCAACAAGATCACTAAAAAGTTTTTAAAAAAGAAGCTGGATGATGCCAAGGGTCTGTGGGCGTAAAAGTTACCGGAGGTATTATGAGCAATTAGAACCACAGCAACAGAAACAACGGGAGAAACACCCTTTTGTATGGCCTTCAGCACAGAAGTTGTCTTGCCGATCAAGACCTACATACCTTCGGGCAGGGTCGAGAACTTTGATACCGCGACCAATGAGGAATGCCTCCAGTTGAAAATTGACCTCATCGAAGAAAGGCGGGAGAGGGCAGACTTGCACAATCAAGTCTATAAGTAGCGAGTTGCATAATAAGTCAAGACCCGGACGTTGGGTCTGGGTAATGAAAAAGATCACGACCAAGACGCCCGCCTTGGATCCAACATGGGAAGGGCCATACGAGATAGTTGAGGAAGTCGGCCCGGCTACATTCTTTCTTCGGGATTAGGATGAGATAGTCACCGGGCACCCTTGGAATACAGAGCACCTCATATTCTACCCAGTGTAAAAAAAAAGGGATGAGGCCCATCTTGGTAATATTTGTAACAGGCCCCGGGAGGACAACATGTCCCGGCGGGTGCCCCTCCCCCAAATGGTCTTAGAAGACTTAATACAAGAATGATGGTTGAATTCAAAATCATGAATGCTTGATATAATCCCGAGTAAAATTGACCGGGATAGGCAACCCACCAAGAGGCAATACACCAAGAGGCATAAATCAATTAAATCCCGAGTAAAATCGAAGGGGTAGGCAATCCACCAAGAGGTACAAGTTAATTGCATCATGTATGAAAGAGACACATAATATAGACGCGTAATATATTAAAACCCAGTATCCCGGGGTATAACACCAATGGGTCTTTACAAAATGTCCGGCACCATAATTCACTGGGATAAGGTACATTGTCTTATAAAAACAAAAGGCCAGTTTCAGTTTATGCCTCACATCCGTCTTTGTCCTCGTCCTCAGACGACTCGGCCTAGTTGTCATCACAATCGTCACCCTTCTCTGCAGCCCTCTCGGACGGCTCCCCCTTCGTGGCTTCAAGTTCCTTGTCGGCAATCGCCTTCGATTTTGATTCCCTCTCTTTAGCCTCTCGAGCAACAATCAGGTCCGCTATCATTTTCGCCTTGTCCAAGTAGCCAATGCGGCTCAATTCATCAAACTTCTTGGTGATACCGTCTTCTCGAGCTGCTTTGAGCATGGCCTTCAACTCGTCCGACTCCTTGAACTTGGCAATAGCAAGCTCACTCTGGGCAGGAATCTGGCCCTGCAGATCGACAATCTGGCCGTCTCGGTCCTTCAGCTTCGACCGCAGCTTAACATTCTCCAGTTGCAGTGCCTCTATGTCGCATTCCAAGGCGACCACCCGTTCGGCTTTCCCCTCCATTTCTTTGGTATGGAGGCAGATTTTGCCCAATTTATCGGCCAGCGAGATCTTCTCGTTCTTCTCAACCTCCAACTCGGCCAGAGAAAAAAAAAGGCAAACCGGACAAGGCGAGAAGGCGAAATTAGAGCAAAACAGAGAGAGAGAAAAGGCGAAACAGAAGAAAGCAAGGCAGAAGAAGAGCGGCGAACCAATAAAGGTGGAGCCCCCATTCTAACTATTTCTTTTTGCAGCGTCTTTATCTTTCTGTCTCACTCCGCCGGAAGCCCGGAAGCAAAGCCATCTCCCCTAACGCGAGATGACCTCGCAAGGTAGTCACCAAAAAGAAGGCGAGATGACCTCGCCCCTGCCTCCTCTTGCTGCAACAAATATATGGCCGCTCGGCCCTTACTCTTGTACACATGGCCTTGCGTTTCGCATAACAAGCCGTACAAGAGAAGGAAACAAGCATTCCAGGACTGTGGCCACTCACCAACATAAGCGCGGAGCCCGCTCACCAACATACACGCGAAGTCCGCATGAAGGGATAGTCCGCTTACACCCGGAGACCACCTATGCCACTATCAAGGACTGTGACCAAAACCATTCAAGCTTTTTGTCACATTGTTGCATCACCCGTTCCGGGTGCCCAAGTCAAATCAACAGACACTCTACCAAATTGGGTGTCCACAAGAAATACAGTTAACAGATTCAAAATACATATGTTAAACCAAAAGCCGGCATTAAGCCATAAAGACTACAAACCTCTTATGAACTACGGTCGGTTTCATCCCACAAAAGGGTACGTAGGCAGTCTAGCAACCCACTAGATGCAACCACAATTCAAAACAGAATCCCTGACACCACCAGTCAAATTCGTCCAGTCCAAATGACTTCGGCTAAATTCCTGAAGCACCGGAGAATCAAATCCATAACCAAACCTTTCGAACTACATTGGTTTGATCCCTTCACAAGGGTACATAGGCAGTCTGGATTTAAATCTAGATGCAACCACCAACCCAAATAAATTCCCGGATCGCCTAAAGCCAGAATCTCGCTCCAAAGCTCAAATGCCTTCAGACACAAATCCAAACACATTTCCAAACACTACTCTCATCCTAAAGTCAAAGCCCTCCAATGAGTCATTCACTTGTTGGAACTTGATCCTCTCCAGGGTACGTAGGCAACCCATATGACTGGACCGGTAAGCAACAATTGAACATGTATATATATTGAGGAATTCAGGTGTAAAAAAAGCAATTGTTGAAGTCAACAAGACCAAGAATCCCAAATTTTGTCGCTTCCATCGTATTGTCGGTCATCCAACAAGCAATTGTTTCGGTTTGAAAAACGTAATACAAGACATGATTGATAGCAAGAAAATTAAGGTGGAGTCATCGCCAGCAAAGTGAAATCCAAATTTATCTGTGAGCTTTTCTACGTCTCAAAAGGCGCATTGAAAAATGATGATGTATGTTGAACAAAAAACCCACAAAAGGGTCGTTCAAGCAAAAAAAAAAAAAAGAAGCTTGTTGGACTGAAAAGCCGGGAGGGCCGTCCAAGCAAAGTTAGAGCCCAAAAACCTCCCGAACTAAAAGGGGGTACGTAGGCAGTATAGTCCCAAAAAGCTAGATACAGCCACCCTATAAAAAAAATCATCCTGAATCAATCAGGCAAACTACGTGTAGCTTGATCCCTTCATAGGGTACGTAGGCAATCTAGTTTTAAAACTGGATCCAGCTGCAAAAAAAAAGGTTTTCAAAAAAAAAAAATCTTTACCCAAAATCAAACGAGTGAACTACGTTTGGCTTGATTCCTTCGCAGGATACGTAGGCAGTCTGGTAACAAACTAGATTCAGCCATATTTTCAAACTAATCCTTTTATTCTTAACATGTTTCTCTCACGTGATTGTAAACAGGTAAAAACAAGGGTGGTTTGACATATCCATTGTTGAGCATACACCAAGGCATGCGAGCTCGGATAGATCACAGACCAAGCATTAATTCAGTTCATCAAAGTGACCAACAGTCTACAAAAGCATTAAGTGTTTTTTGTAGTACAAGTCCGCAAGTCAAAAAAAAGAAGAATACTGGCAGCAAGACACGCGGGCTCAAATGTCCCGCCCCGCCAAGACGTATTCCTTGCATACCTAACCATGGGATTGCTCAAATAAATTATGGATTGAAGGCCAACAAAAGATCAACACAATGCACCCTTTTGTCAAGAGTTGTTGTATGCAGAGATGTTAAAAGGAAGCAGCAGAAGGTCAAGCTTCGCGCGCGGAAAGCATGTTCCACACACAAAGCTTGAGGGGACACTGTTGATACCAAAAAAAAAAAGGAAAAAAGAAGAAAAGGATTACAAAAATAAAAAAATAAATAAAATAATAATATTTTTCTTGTGCTACATGCACAATGTTTTTGAGTTCAATTGTAACTCTTGCAAACAGCTGGACAACAAAGTCCAATACGAACTCAATCTTCCGAACCGTGCACTCTATATAAAGAGACATAGAGAGCGCGAGAAAAAAAAAAGGCGGAACCGGACAAGGCGAGAAGGCGAAATCAGAGCGAAACAGAGAGAGAGAGAGAGAGAGAGAGAGAGAGAAGGCGAAACAGAAGAAAGCAAGACAGAAGAAGAGTGGCGAACCAACAAAGGTGGAGCCCCTATTCTAACTATTTCTTTTTGCAGCGTTTTTATCTTTCTGACTCACACCGCCGGAAGCCCGGAAGCAAAGCCATCTCCCCTAACATGAGATGACCTCGCGAGGTAGTCACCAAAACAAGAGATGACCTTGCGAGGTAGTCACCAAAAAGAAGGCGAGATGACCTCGCCCCTGCCTCCTCTTGTTGCAATAAATATATGGCCACTCGGCCCTTACTCTTGTACACATGGCCTTGCGTTTCGCATAACAAGCCGTACAAGAGAATGAAACAAACATTCCAGGCGAGTTTGAAGACAGACCGCTCGGCCTTTACTCTTGTACATATGGCTTTGCGTTTCGCATAACAAGACGTACAAGAGAAGAAAACAAGCATTCCAAGCAGACATTCGCGCCAAAGCAAGAGTCCTAAGGGGTGGCGATGTCACATTCACGTCAAAGCAAAAACCCTAAGGGGTGGCGAGGTGATTTCACATCAAACCAGAAACCCTAAGGGGTGGCGAGGTGACTTCGTGTCCAAGCAGGAACCCTAAGGGGTGGCGAGGTGACTTCACGTCAAAGCAGAAACCCTAAGGGGCGGCGAGGTGATTTCACGTCAAAGCAGAAACCCTAAGGGGTGGGGAGGTGATTTCACATCAAAGCGGAAACCCTAAGGGGTGGCGAGATGACTTCGTGTCCAAGCAGGAACCCTAAGGGGTGGCGAGGTGACTTCACATCAAAGCAGAAGCCCTAAATGGTGGTGAGGTCACATTCGCGTCAAAGCAGGAACCCTAAGGGGTGGCGAGGTGATTTCACATCAAAGCAGAAACCCTAAGGGGTGGCGAGGTGACTTCACATCAAAACAGAAACCCTAAGGGGTGGCAAGGTGACTTCACATCAAAGCAGAGGCCCTAAGGGGTGGCGAGCTAATATTCAAAAGCCCTAAGCCCAGGCGAGGCGAGATGACGTCACAGGCGAGGCGAGATCCATTCATGCAAAAGATGAAGCAAGTTGCGGAGTCCGCTCACAGACATACACGAGGAGTCCGCTCACAAGTATACACGCGGAGCCCGCTCACCAACATACGCGCGGAGTCCGCATGAAGGGGCAGTTCGCTTACACGCGGAGATCACCTACGCCACTATCAAGGACTATGGCCAAAACCATTTAAGCCTTTTGTCACACTACTGCATCACCCGTTCCCGGTGTCCAAGTCAAATCAACAGACACTCTACCAAATTGGGTGTCCACAAGAAATACAGTTAACGGATTCAAAATACATATGTTAAACCAAAAGCCGGCATTAAGCCATAAATCCTACAAACCTCTTTTGAACTACGGTCGGTTTGATCCCACAAAGGGGTACGTAGGCAGTCTAGCAACCCACTAGATGCAACCACAATTCAAAACACCCTGACACCACCAGTCAAATTCGTCCAGTCCAAATGACTTCGGCCAAATTCCTGAAGCACCGGAGAATCAAATCCATAACCAATCCTTTCGAACTACATTGGTTTGATCCATTCACAAGGGTACGTAGGCAGTCTGTATTTAAATCTAGATGCAACCACCAACCTAAATAAATTCCTGGATCGCCTGAAGCCAGAATCTCGCTCCAAAGCTCAAATGCCTTCAGACACAAATCCAAACACATTTCCAAACACTACTCTCATCCTAAAGTCAAAGCCCTACAACGAGTCATTCACTTGTTGGAACCCTTGAACTACGAGTGACTTGATCCTCTCTAGGGTACGTAGGCAACCCATTCCCAAATGTGGGTGCAGTCACAAAAACAAACAAACCTACAATGGTCTCTTGGTAAACGGAATCAAAAGGTGCTCCCTTATAACAAGGGATTGTAATTAAGAGACACGTTCTGTCTTGAATGGGTCGAACCATATATAATTAAAACTTTATCTTAGTTAATAAGATAGGGTGAAATTGTGTTGGGTATATATGTGTTTACAATTTTTGCTCAACAGAATGCAAGTATAAAAAAAAGAAAAAAAAAGCAAGAGGCTTTTAACCGAAACCCACCAGGTATGCGATCGATTTCACAGTGAACTAAAACGCATTCGATGGTCAATTCGTGAAAAGCGGCGCGATACGTCGTTTCTCGAGCTCCGAAAGCAAGAAGGACTGGTCTCACATATACTTAAACCTGTTAAGCACCACATAGGTCGGGCAGTTCCGCTGCCATCGATCGCATGCAAGCACGACCTTCGAATGCCAGTTGTTGTTCACGGATGTTGGAATGTCGGTAACTGGAGGTAAGTGGTCCCGAACGGCAAAAGAAACACATCCTCCGCAATTCTACTTCTTCAAGTATGAGAGGCGGTATAAGGCTCGAAACTCATTGATAGTTGGCCACCCCATGTCTAACAAGTAGTACAGGCAACAGAGGGACATCATCTGGCGCCACTGGTTTGGGGAAATCTACCCGAGCACTAGCTGAAGCATGCTTAGCAGGTACTGCACGCATTGAGGAAGCGGGAGGGAGAAACCGTTCCTAAACATATTGTCGTGTACCGCGACAAAGCCGTCCCTCGGGCAGCACACCAGCTCGCCTTCGTACAACCCTTGGAGGGAAACCGTCGGTGGGATCCCCCAGTCTTCCCGAAATTGTTCTATCTCGGCCGAGGTCACGCTGCTCTCGGGTTCGTCGCACACAGTTCCATCTTCTAGATGTATCTTCTAGATGTTGAAGAATCAGTGACACTGGTCATCAAGACACCATGGAAAACCCCAGCAGACCAATCGACCTCATGGGCTGGCAAGCCATACATCTCTTCTCCTGGCCTCGCAGACTGTTTTCCCTAACACGATGGCCGGCTAATGTATTCCTCCATTCTTTCGTCGTCATCAGCTCTCGGTCGAGAAGATGTGCTAACCCCACTCAAGTCTGTTGTACTTTAGGAATCCATCTCCTCTAGAATAAAAACCCTAGCGCCTATCAGTACACACCACTGGAAGCACGCGCGTAGCGCACGGCCTAAACTTAGAAATCCCTCGAAGTCACCAGTTTTGTCTAGTGTAACCAACAATAGTGCAAAAACACAGAAGTGCGAACAATGGCAGAAAACAAGCCGCTACCAGATTCTCAACGCAGAGGCCACGCCGAAAACTCAAACGTTCGGAAACACCTCGCAATTGCAGAAGTAGGCGGCATCACGGCGTAAGAACGCGAGGTAGAGAGCAGTTAGAGAAGGGGAAAGCCAACGAATGCAGAAGCAAGCTAGAAAAGCACAAAAAGAGCAAGTAGAGCACAGGAAAAGAAAAGACAAGAAGGGAAGTAGTAAGAAGTAGCGGCAGAGCGCAGTAGAAGCAAAGAGAAGCAGAGAAAAACCAGAGAATGGTTCATCAGAAGTGGTAATGAAAACAATGAAACAGAAGTGGGAATGAAAACGGGAAAAGGGGATGGTTTATGTACAGGCACAGCGAGCGCATGCCTCGATCCACGAGACAACATAATTCAAAAGCTCATTAACAGTTAACGAGGAACCCTTACCTGTCGGATCACACCGCAGGATGATGCCACATGGCTCGCATGACCGTAGCTTGTTGGAGAAGGCAAGACTGAAGCGAAGTGCATTAATTGCTTGTCAGATCACCATAAATATGGCGACAGACGTACATTTAATGTATCTGCCACAACAGCGCATAACTCCCAGGGGGTACTTTAGCATAAGTAAACAAAGCGTGCATGAAGCGAACTCTTCACCTTGCCTGATAATCTGAGTCCTCGCACGCGAAACGAATTCCTTAGCTCGCCTGATAAGTTTAGTCCTTCTGCGCGAAGCGAATTTCTTAGCTCACCTGATAAGTTTAGTCCTTGTGCGCGAAGCAAATTTCTCAGCCCACATAATAAGTCCTCAGCTTGATAAGTCAGTCCTTGTGCGCGGAACAAACTCTTTAGCTCGCTTGATAAGTTCAGTCCTTGTGCGCGGAGCGAACTCCTCAGCTCACAGGTACAAGTTCTATTTCGGGTGAGTGTCACCGAGATCATAACACAGGCACAAGATCCATCTCGGGTGAGTGTCACTGAGATCGTAACACCCAGGCACAAGATCCATCTCAAGTGAGTGTCACCGAGATCATAACACATAGGCACAAGTTCCATCTCGGGTGAGTGTCACCAAAATCGTAACACCTAGGTACAAGATCCATCTTGGGTGATTGTCACTGAGATCGTAACACCTAGGTACAAGACCCAGCTCGGGTGAGTGTCACCGAGATCGCAACACATGAAAGACATCATCTTCCATTTAAAAACGGAGCAAGTGGATTGATAAACCATGGACAACACCCCATCACTCGAGTAGTAACACCGGATATGGAAGAGCTCGCTACCTTTGTCCATGAAAGTTTAACACCCGTTCAACCCATGTCATGAGTCCGAACTTAGGGGGACTATGGGCGGGAAAGTATATTGGTTTACGAGCTTATTTAAGCAAGTCCCCACTAGAGATGTGTCTTGAAAGGGAACTTGTGGGGACTTGTAGTCGGTTGTGCATAAAACAACCTCCCTAGCCCGTAAACCTTCAGGCATTCCACCACAACCGTGGCTAATTTAAGGTTCTCGCCCGTAAGCTGGATGGGCCAGGCTTAATCACCATCGTAATACTGGGTTTAGAACGACTACAGGCATAAGAGAAGTCCACCTTGAAACTAGACATGAAATCCCACATCGGTTTCTTGGCAGAGGGAGCACACATTGGGCTATAAATAAAGCTCAACCACTAGCTTGTCAGGTATCATTTTACTACCCTATTAATTACATTCAAGCCCATCAGATACTGACTTAATCATCGGAGAAGGAAAGAACGGAGGCTCCCGGTCGTCCTTTCACTTGCAGTGTACCAGAAAAGGAGGTCATTCAGCCTATCAGGTCCACCATCAACTTATGCATACCCGTCCGGGATTGTGCAGAAACACTGTGCTATTAAAAAATTGTGCAACATGTGCATAACATTTCATAATTCATCATCATCCTTCATTATTTTTCATTGAAATAATCAAGACAAATGACATCTTAAGGAATGAGTACACTACTCCAAATTCAGGAAGGGTGATGTTATTAACACACCCCACATATGATGAGAGCCAGTCATGAAACAAATTCAAATTCAAGTGACAAGTTTGTAAATAAAATTAAAATGTGTGGATAGAAAAATAAGTAGGGTGTGTTAATGTTAATAACATCAACCTAACTATTTTTCATTGTATTATATATATATATATATATATATATATCAATATCAATTCTTATCCAGAGCAAAGCTTCGCTTTGAAATTAAAGTATGAAGTTCTTTATTTAACACATTTTTCGGTTAAATTTCCACATCTCCACTGTTCATATACTAGCATTACATTTCATATTATATATTGGTAGATAACAACTTTTCAAGAGAGCGAGCTAAACTGCTTCCATAAACAACAAAATTTCAATGTCTAGCAAGGCGCATGCTGCTCCCACCCTCGATGCAAAGGCATAAACAAAACCCTTCATGACGAACTATACCTCCAAACTTCGTGTTATCCAGTCCCTAAATTAAGGACTCACGAATAAGTCTTATGCATCAAGCTTGTCAGAATAGTTGCTTAATTTGCCCTAGGGTTGTATAAGAGTATATGGCCCAGTTTAGGACAACTTCCTGAGATGCCTTTGAGACTGCTTCTGCTTTTGGATATCAGAGCTGGTGTTTGGTAACACACTCTGAAACTGTTTTTGGCCAGAAATGATTCTTGGGGAAGTTGTTTCTGAGAAGCTACGATCTGTAGCTTTGGAAGCTGCTTTTGAGATTTAACAATCATATAAGTAATAATTGATGAAATGAATGAAAAAAAATCGCAAATTTTTATATAGTGTACAAAAAGCCAAAATACATATTAAGAAAAATTTGACAAATTCTATTTTATCAATTTAACTAAAAATAAATTTGTATAATCCTTTTCTTTTCCATGTGGCTTAAAATTCTATCCATAAATTGTTGCAATGCATAAACCATTTTAATTTGACATACTATTGCAATTAATAGTTGTTACTACTTTTTTTTTAATGCTAAAAGATTTAAATTATAAGGAGAAGCCTCTACAGTAACCAGCTTCAAAGATGTCAAAATTTAAAGTATTCGCAACTGGCTGAGGAAAATTTAAATCCCAAGACTGAGGATGATCATAAACATTACCTTGGTTAAGGATAGCATCAACAATGAAGTTTGCTTCCCGGAACGTTTGTAAAAAAGAGATATGCTTAAATCTCGCGGCAATATGTATGATGTCCTTTACGATCGAGAAAAAGAGATAATTGTTACTACTTGAAATGTCAAATTAAATAATATACATTTTTAACATGTATGGAAATTTTTGTTGTTGTACCTACCCAAAACACTTTTCGTTTACGAAATAATTAACAAATACTCAAAATGATTTTGAGTGCAGCAATTGAGACCTACAGTTTTACTCACTTGACCTCATTTTGTTGTGGCTTATTAAATAACATATATATCCTCTCAGATAATGATTATTAAGTACAATAATTATACAAAAAAAATATTATATTTATCATCTTCAAACTTGTTAATTTAATAATAATGTATTGAATTTTATTATTTTCCTTATTTTTTTTTCTAATTCTAGTACATACTTATTAAAGCACTTATATCGATCATGTGACATCAAAATTTACGTTATCATACATGTGGCATGCCTACACAATGTGAAAAAATAATTTTGTAAAAAATATGATCTATCAATGACAAAAAAATAAGTATAAAATAATTTATCATGAGGTATAAACCGTATAATGTATAAACGCAGAGAACAAAATTATAAATGTAGAAAAAAATAGTATGTGTAAAACAGAAAAAAGAAGTTAAAATAGAATATTGAATAGTACATGTAAAATAGAACATTATTTTGATGATCGATAGAAATTTTGAGAAACATATTTTTATAGAAATTCGTCTAAATGGTATACGAACTTTCGTTCATTATAAACTTTGGTATATCAAGTTTTAAAAATATCATATTGGTATCTCATGTTTCCATCTCAACCTAAGATTGATATATATATATATATAATCGTTAAGATTACTAATTTACCCTCAAACCAAAAACAAAAATGACCAATTTACCCTTAAATTATTATTTTTTCTTAGTTTTTCTTCTTTGTTTTCATATTCCAATTTTCTTTTATTAACTTTTTATATTTTTAGGATCATAGTGAAAAAATTAATCGTCACTTTCTCCTAGCTAATAATCAGTTTTTTATCTCAATCATTTTTAATTGTTAACGACAACGACAACAACAAGATCATTGAGTGTCAGCGGAAACAAGAAGGATTGAACTTCTGTATGTTTCCCCTCTTCAATCTTCTTTAAGCTTATAAAGGCCAACCCAAATCATTAAATTTCAAAACCTCTTCTAATATTTCTTGAATATGAAAAAAATAAAAAAAATAAAGAAAAAAAGAGAACTTAAGAGTAAATTAGTCATTTTAATGGCTATATATAGTAATCTTAGGTCGGAATGAAAACATGATGTACCGTTCTGATATTTTCAAAACTTGATATACTAAAGTTTATAATAAGCAAAAATTTATATATTATTCAGACGAATTTCTCTTATTTTTAAGATAAAGATACTCTTCATGATTCAAATTAAGTAACTTTAATGTAAATTGCCAAAAAAAAAAAGGGAATGATTTTGATTCCGGGTTTTATGAAACTGGGCCAATGGGGTTCAAGGCCGAAACACATATATTCACAATATCAGTTGCCTCATTTGTTTAGCAACAAAACCCAGAACCTTAAATAGAGGTATGAAGTTCACAGACTCGCCGGTGATAGAGCTCCCCGTCCGCGACGCCGTCCTCTCCTTCCAACAAGACAACGGCTCCCTCCACGTCGGCACCACAGTCTGGCCCTGCTCCTTAGTCCTCGTCAAGTTCGCCGAGCACTGGGCCCCGCCCACCACCCACACCCAAAACCCCTACTCTGACCTCCTAGATTTCCGCGCCAAACGCGCCGTCGAGCTCGGCGCCGGATGCGGAGTCGCCGCCATGGGGCTCTACCTCCTCGGCCTCACCGACGTCGTCATCACAGACATCCCCGCCGTGATGCCGGCGCTGAAGCGGAACCTCAAGCGCAACAAGCCCGTCCTCGGCAAGAACCTCAAGCACGCGATTCTCCACTGGAACAAGGCCGACCAGATCGCCGCCCTCAGCCCTCCTTACGACGTCGTTGTGGCCACCGACGTGGTTTACATCGAGGAGACGGTGGGCCCGCTGATCTCGACCTTGGAGGCGATGGTGAAGGACGACGGCATCGTTTTGCTCGGCTACCAATTGAGATCGCCGGAGGCGCACAAGCTGTTCTGGGAAATGTGTGAAGGGGTTTTTGTGATCGAGAAAGTTCCGCACCAGGATTTGCACCCTGATTATGCGTATGAGGAGACCGACGTCTATATCTTGCGCAAGAAGAAACAGGAAATCTGACTCCTCTCAGGCTCAGGTTTTTCAGACTCTTCTTGTTTTTAAATGTTAAGTTTATCTTTTGGTGTCTTTTGTTTTCGTTTCATTGATGTGTTGCTGCTCAAATTTTAAGATGAAAATTTGTTGTGCTCGGTTACTAGTGTATTCTGTTTATGTACTCTGCTTGTAAATACAAGCACATATAACATTTCGAAGATGATCATAATACACTACTTGGCAAAAGTTACACTAATAGAGACCAATATGAATGAATACTATCATGCCGGAGCAAATTTTAGAATGGCTTAATACAAGAGTACTGAATTCGGGTAAGAGAAAAGGTATTTCTATAATAGTCGAGTGGATCCAGGAGAGAGCCATGGATTCTATTATATGGTAGGCTGAACCTTTGTTTCTGTGAAAGAATTTTGCCAAAAGATTTGAAAGTTTCATGATAAACAGAAGTTGACGTGATTACTACAAACAAGTCATTCACAAAACAAATAGTAACCGAACTGAACTTTTCTGAATTTGGATAAGTTGCTACTGTTAAAACGAATGATACCTGATCTGGCTCTGTTTTTATTTTGTAAAGCATTGCCTAGTTGTTTTGAATTAGAGAACTTTATGCTGTATGCCTATTACTAGGATGCTTAACTGCACTTCCATCTCTTGGTAAGTAGTCCTATGATATAGACATAAAGTTCTACGGTACATCAATGAATCGATTTATCACGTAACTTAATTTGACAAATTCAAATCATATATTCCACAAGTAATCCAATGATTCCTCTTGGAATTGTTATTTTCACTCGGTCAAATACTCAAACATGAGAGAGGGAGAAGAAGTTATCTGCTGTAGTCAAGACAAATTTTTCCTATCTGCTAATTTTGAGACTTTCTTGCCCAACTGATGATAAAGAGCCCTTGTATCAGTGGCCATTTGAGTTTGAAACAACTGGTATCAGATCTGGTCTAGTGTCTTTCTGTTCAGCTTGTATTTTGTGATTGGCATGCCTTTCTTTGAAACACATATCCATGGTTATGCTTCATTTTTGAGTTGTTGGTCATTTTGCTGTGCAATATGGAAATAGAATGAACTTTTGGATGAGTGAAACCTTTCATTTTGTTGCCAGGCTTAACAACTCCAGTAAAATTAACTATTTCTGCCGAATTGGGACTTCTATCAGTGAGGCTGACATGGCTGAACTATTTTCTTACAGTTTAGAAAGTGGTCCCTTGAATGAATAATAGCTTATGATGTCTGCTTATGTTTTGTGAGAGAGTGCTGGAGTGGTTGTCAGCTAGACATCCTACTTTTTAGGCCTTGTTGCAGAACAAGTAAACTATGTGCATGAAAAGCCTAGTACTGAATGCTTCAGTGATACTCTAGAAATTTATAACTACAAAAATGACAGTAGAGATTGCAAGTGAACAGTGAACATTTTGTAGGTTTTAGAACCAGAGAGTAGAATGGTATAGTAACATAGCAAGTCATGTCTTTCTTTGCATCATAGAAATTTTCTAGTCACCTTATAAGGCATCAGCTACACTCAACAGATTAAGGCTCTACATGCTACATTCAACAGATTAAGGCTCTCCATGTAGGTATCCAGAGAATACATTTTTGGTGAGAATCTCTTACCTACAACATATTGAAGATCCCTAGATTGTTGGGTATCGGATTCATATGACACCGGTTCACCTAAATCATTATGTAATGTTACTTCACCATTCTTTGTGAACGATATCACCCTCCTTATTGCTTGTCCCTGAATATCTATACAGAATAGCTTAGTCCAAGATTCTGCCATGCCATATTCTTTCATGATCCACACTGAGTCTGACTCGTCGTCGATCGGACCATTATTGCGAGGGACCAGAGAAAGCAATCCGTTCAACACTGCGATGGTCATATTCAAGTTTGATTTTGCTGCTAAACAGCTGGTCAGAGGAAGTTTCTGAAAAGCCTCCTTAGCCATATCAAATGCTAGAATCAGATTGCAGAAAGTGCCCTCTTCTGGTGGACCATGCGCAACCCAGTGGAATGCACCAGATGCAAAGGCCTGTGATGATGATGAATGTTGAACAGTGATATACATAGGACCAGGAGCTGCGGGTGGTCGCCATGAGTTTGTGCTAAGAGTGAAATCTCAACCACAGGTGGAACCACATAATGGCCTTTTCTTCCAGAATAGAGTAGTCTTACCAGCTTATAGTCATTTGTATTTCAGTCACAGCTGAACCCAAAACGTTGCAAGACTGCACGATCCGGATAATGAAATGGAAACGGGAGCTCCATGACTATTCCCTGAAGGGTTCCACAGTATACAGCGATTTGGATCGACCAGGCAGACTATTCCATTCAGTGAGGCCACTATTTGGAAGTGTTGCTTATGGTAACTCCCGCATCTATATGGGAAATCAAGTTTCAAGATTGTGGGGAAAGGATTCATCATCAATGTGCAAAGAGAAGCACTCTTCACGCTTGTCATTGACTGTCATATGCATCCCATGGTCATCTTCCATTACATAATCTATTGAATAGTAGTAACGAAAGAGAAGCAGCTCCCGGTTGGTTTGTTGGAGTAGAGCTTGGTTGAGATGTGTGTTGATGAATGCAGGGCTACAAATGAGAGAGTTCCATATCCTTGAAACGCACCTGAACCTCAGCAGTGACTTCACAGGTACTCTCACAAGTATATCTATTAGAATATCATTCGGAAAATAATCGGACATTGTCTATCTGTTTGCTCTCATAAAAAGAAATTCCCTTTCCTTTAGTTCTATTGCCTTTGCTACAAGAACTTAGAAGGTGAGTTGAAGATTTTAAAGAAGAAAACTGAAACTTTTACAAAAAAATAAAAAATAAAAAAAATAAAAAAGTAGCTTCTGTGCAAGTTGCGGAGAACTCAATAACTAAATCAACCACATCAACCTTTGAGATTTTGAGTGGAGTATAATGCTGCTGATGATGATGATTCCATTCACCAACGAAAGCTAATGTGGTTAATTTGTGTAACATAGAATGATATCCTATGAACTTTTTCGTATGTACAAACTGTATATATCAAATCATTCTTCGCAATTGATGACAAACGTATCACATCATTTTGAAACTCTGCCTGTCCCTATAATTGTCAAAGACTAGTTAATCTCCATCTTGTTATCATCTTCTTGTATGCTATGCATTTTTGTCTCAGACAGAAGTAGACTAAGTTGTTCAAATTCTTACCTGGATTTGAATTGAACCCGGTACCACAAAATCTTTCCATTGCATTGAACATCTCTTCACCGTCTCACTCAAACATATTCCAGCATGCAGCTCTAAGCCTTTAACACTTGTTATAGATGAATGGATTGGAATCTGTAACATGAGCCTCTAACATAGAGCACCACCTCTGAGTTTACCTATTTCTGTTGTTTTCCGTACCATTGTGAAGAGCAATATCAGTTTTGTTGAGCAATACTTTCGTATTGGTTGAGGTGAGTTTCTAATAGTTTAGTCTATGAATGTATCTAACATATCCCAATTGGTCTTTCTCATGTAAATAGCTTAAACTTATATTGTTCACTGGTAGAGCACAAGTCAGATGAACTAATATCCATGTTGCTCAGTATAGCCTAAATTATATCTCTGCATATTGCTATATCCAGATGTTGTACCAAAAACATACAAACACAAAGTAGTTGAAGTGCCTAAACAAAGAAGCAGGAGTGGCATTATCTATCTTCTTTCTGATCCCGGGACTAGCTATGAGACGACGCGCATACATCAGCCGGCCTATGCATTCAACAGAACAAGGCTCTCCATGTAAACATTTATATAACATGATCCTGGCGTACAATCAATCACTTGCCAGTTTACCTATCTTCCGAAGTTAATATCTCCATGTAAGAGAATAATTTTCCCATTTCGCTGCTGGTGTATAGAACTATTGCCAACACCCTACTTATTACTTGTTCTTGTCCATGAATTTCTATATTGAACAATTTGGTCCAAGATTCTATCATGCCATACTCTTGCATTATCCACACCGTGTAAGATTCTTCTCCTCCCCCTACTGTGTGATAATTTGGGACTAGGGATCGAAAGGGATCCTTTGAACACAGTAACATTCATGTTTAACTGGTTTTTTGTTTTGGCTAAACATCTAGGTAATGTAATAACATGGACAAATGCCTAGGATAATGACTACGCACGATCCAGTGAAGTGCACCAGACACAAACGCCTCTGATGGAGTCGAATTGAGTTCTGCGATGTATAGATTTTCGCTTTGAGCTCGTGTTAAGTGTCTATATTTCATCCTCAGGTGCAAGCTCAGAATAGTAATCCCTTGAAAGATAGACAAGTTTATCTTTCACGCACCATCCTTGCAGGTTTCGGAGTGGTGAAGAGCTCGATTAAGGTGAGTGGTGATGAATGCAGGGCTGGAAATGAGTTTCGAAACGCATGCACCTGAATCTCAATAGTGACTTCACAGGTTATCTTGCGACTACTTGAAGGTTTCGTAAGAACTCAAACCTGAAAGATACAAGCTAAATTGAAGTTCTATAAGTTAAACAACAAAACTATAACCTAATGACCAATTAAGTTAGAATATTTGTACGTTATTGTGTGCATGCATGCACTGTGAATGTCAAAACATTAGAAACTAAGAGCAAGGGTCCAGGAAGAACGAAGCAATTGATTCTGCCGCTAAAGATATTTTCTACGTTTAAGATTACAAGCTAGTTTCGGAAATCCCAAGAAGTAAATGAGTAAATCAAAGAAAGCAACTTTGAATACAAATATGACATGGATTTAACTTTAGATCGACAATTTCGTAAGGGCTCTTGATTTACTATCTAGCTAGTCGAGTCAGCAGACTGTTACTGTGCTTGAAGATTCCTGGTGGAAGTGCTATATACGGTACCTAGCTAGTACAGTAGTACGTACTTGTGAGGCTCAGGGGAACCTTGTGATCTATATATTCGTGCTTCCGAAGTACGCATTGCTAGCTACAGGGATTTCCTTTTGCGTTTGGGAGTACTGCATGACTTTGCTAGCTTTTTCGGGCCATGCACGGCTATTTGATTGGTAGCAAGTCAGTCACTGTCTAGTTTTGTAATGCATCTCACTCTACTGATTTTCAATAACAACGTTGTATCTTTCTATTTGAAAACTACAGAATAAAAAATATAAATTCAGGCGTATTGCACCCTCTCTATAATCTATATATATATATATATACACAGTAATTACTATATATCTATATACCTAGCTACCAAACCATTCAACGTACCCAATGATGAGCCAAGACTCGAGAGACAAAAACCACGTACCACGTCAGGGAAGAGCTCGGCCCTAGCGGTTTGGGGGCTTGGGGAGTTGGGGATATGGTGGGTGTGTTACGGGATCACTAGTTGTGGCTCTTAGATGGATGGAGGATTTAACATTTAGAGCTACGCATATGGTTAAGCTGAGCTAGTATTGAACTGAAATTTCAAATTTTCAGTTAAATACATAGAGGAACTTCCTCCACAAGGTCACTAAGGCTTGACCGTAGTAAAAGAATTCTGGTAGACCAAGGCAGCAAGATAGAATCCAAAAGACGTACTGTAATGGATTGGAGCTCTTACGAGGGAATTTTTCAAGCATTTTCTCAAAAGATGGAAGGGATTGTTGAATATAAATTGAGTAATTAATGACTACAACTTGAACCTAAGGAGAATATGAATGCTACACTCCACCTTATATAAAATACTTTAAGGTAAGAATCATCTTTGTATATAGCTTGGTTTATAATTTACACTTCCCCAAATGAAAGGGTCATGTGATGTTTACAACTTTCTGTCACTTACAAAGCATGACCAAATCTTCAATAATTCTTTGGTGGACATGCATACATTACACGTTAGTAACATAAAATTAAAATGATAAAAATAAAAAATAAAAAATAAAAAAATAAAAAGTTGCTTCCCTCTTCCCTCTCCCTCCAAGGCCAAATACTTTGTTTATTGTATCACCTTACTACATATCACCTCCTAGATCAGAGTAGGAAATGATTACTTCATCATTCACAATTTCAGAGCCAACAATATATTGGCCAAAGATCGAGCTGCTGCCTTTATTGGACGAATGTGTATACTCTGTTGTTTCTTATTACCTCCACTCATTAGATACCTTATTTTAAAGAAACAAACGACCCGTCATGAAGAGGAAAATGACGGGGGATTATTTGAGGATTGCTGCTCGATCTATCTTGGCCATTTTGATCGAAGGATATGAAGGAATTAACATTGTTACAATACTGCACAAGTGCCCCACTGTGCTCACTTTGTCCATTCATCAGTACTTTGGCAGCAGAGTTATTATTAAAGTCCTTCATACCTGAGTTACCACATTGTCTAGGTTGTGTTTGGTAGAACACTTTGGAAACCACAAGCTCTCCATCTTTCTCTTCTTCATTGTTGCCAAGGTGGTACTGGTGCATTACCCAGTTGGTTTTCTCAGGCTTTCTTTGCTTCCCATAGTTTGTGTAGAGCACAAGTATTTTTTTGTACCCTTTCACTTTGCCCCCAGCAAATACTGGTCTGGTCTTGCCTGTCTTGTGCCACCGCGTCTCGCCCCCCTCGCCGCTGCTATCCCTATCGGTGTGCACCTTTCTTCTTTTCCTAGATCCTGTTGTGTAAGCCTTGGAAGGTCGATGGAAGAAATGGCGTACCAGCCCATCTTTGCTAACTCCTGCACGTTCATTTATAATACCAACATTTTGACAACGCACGTATATAAGATTATTCTCATTCATATTAATCATTATGTGATCATTTATATTACATGAAAAATCAATGAAACCCATGCCAGCCATGTGGATGTACCTGGCAACTTATGTGGATGAGTGTAGCAAATTCCATTCTCCCCTTCAATTGTAGGGATGAACTGATCTATCAGAGGATGATGGTGGAGCTTATTGCCTGCAGCAATATCAGTACTACTCAACACCTTCCCCTCCAAATGTTGAAGCACCTCTTGATCCGTAGGATCAAACTTCACCCCGGCTGGCAGCCCCGGCAAGTATTGAATTCCGGCCTGTAATTTAACATAAAATATAAACTTTGATTACTACGTACAGACGTACCAATCAAAAAAAAAATCTTGAAGAAAAAAAAAAGGGGGGAATTAAACCTGTTGTTGGTATTTGATCTGGTAACCACATGAAGGACATGTTCTGGTGGTTAAGCCATCTTTGGCAATGATTGTTTGGTCTTCCTGACCAAGATCATTGCAGTGAGTCATTTCCCTTGTTTCTTTACAAAGTTATATCCAGTACTCCAATTTAGAATAATCTAAGAAGGAAAGGAATAGGGTTGCGGTTAGACTTGGAGTTAATAGAAGGGGATAAAGGAAAGAAAAGCAGACTTGTTTCTTGTGAAGCCTGTCCCCTATTGGCAGCTAGTAGCTGCTTAATTATTCTGCTTCACGGTTTGGGGAGGAATCAAATTCCTATTCACTTTTACTCCTTTGCATGCATACTTGACTCTGCTGAATATTCCTCCCATTGCTCTTCTCCTGTATTAGTGAGATCTAGAGGAGAAAGATCAGAGAGAGAGAGAGAGAGAGAGAGAGCTGAAATAAATATTGAACGAAGAAAGAAGCTATTCTATAAATTAATACAGTGAGTTTGAAGGAAGGGGAAACAACATAGGGTTTGCTTGCATCCAAAGTTTGGCTGTTCTAGTGTATGTATAATATGAAAACTTGTAGGAGGATAAATGTACTTCTCTTCTCTGGGTCCTTATTTACACAGTGTAAAGGGAAAGGGAGCTTTAATTTGTAAGAAACTTAAATCAGCTGGTATATATACGTATATAAAAGAAACAACTAAAGATGGGTGTGGAGTAGTTGAGTGGAAATGGGGCAACCTAATATCTGATAGAGAGAAAGAGAAAGAGAAAGTTCAGCTCGTATGTCAACCTAGAGTGAAAATGAAGGCTAAACTTAAGCAAAGAAAACCAAAACAATACCAAGCATCCAAACAAGTAAGCAAGGCCACAACCAATTGATTACAAATTTCATGTAAACTTCTCATGAAGATCAAGAAAATCTCCTTTTTATTGGATGTCTTTAAGTTACAGGACCAGAGTCTCATGTCTCAGTAGTGAGCAATGTTTTGTTGCAACAGACCAAAATGCAAATAAAATTACAAAATGAAAGAAATTAGGAAACAAAAACACTCCGATTCCATAGTTTTTTTTTTTTTGCACCGAAGATGACAAATAATTTTAAGCTGAACTTGGACTCAATTTGGCTCTCATATTCTGATAAAAAAAAATGGAACATTAGGAATATTTGGGTCCGATCTCGAGGGAGGAGCTGGTCAAAGATGGGCGGACAGGTATGTACGGCGGAAGAGAAAACATTAGGGTTTTCCGATTTTTGTCTTTTTATTTTGGCTAACAAACTCAGGGAAAACAAAATGCTGATAACGTGTAAAAGTAAAATGACAGTCGGAATTGGTCTATTCATTTCGTTGGAAACCTTCTTTATATAAAGGTGAATTACAACGATAAGTACACGCATATAATGACGATAATCAATGGTACATAATGATTAATATAATTAATTGAGCCGTTACATCTGTTAATCACTAATTTCTTAATCTACTCTCGAAGGCATACATAATGTATTTTTCCTTCAATACTCTCATATTTACTAGTATACTATTTAATGTTTAGAACTGATAGGAGCACAAAGTGTTACGTCTATTTAGTTATGTAATTCCTTTAACAATATTCATATTAACTAAGTTTGTGTTTTTAAGTCATAAATAAAGCCGAGGAACCCAAAAGAGAAGAAAGAGGAGAAATCTTGAAGGAAAATGAATCAATATCGTGCAAGGAAAGAAATCAGAAAATCTGTCAAAAATTATCAATCAACTTCGACAGAAGATTGTAGTCAGCTCACAATGATCCATGAGATGTGTCATATATCAATGGAAAGCTACAAGAGTCTACGTTCCACAACCTTTTACGAATCATCAATACCTATATATTTTGGAGAAGAAGTTATGACTGTTTAAGTGACCGAATGTCAGTCTGCCAGAATTTCTGATTTGGACCAAAACTTCTATTTTGAGGCCCAGACCACATTGACAAGCCCATAAACGAGTTTTAAGAGTTTCATAACCCTAACCACAACAGAAAAGAAGATTGGGGGGGGGGGGGGGGTGGGGGGGAAGTGAAGATTAGAGGAGGTAGCGATCTCACATCATCAGAACATCCATAGTTGCGGACTCGCACAAGGAAGCCGCCAAGCCATTATTGATCTCTCTATCATCCACGGTTTATCTTTCCTTTGTCATCTTTTATTCTTCTTGTGTGATTTTGCAGCCATGTGTAGCTAAATTCTCTTAGTTAGGGGCAAGGTTTGAAGCCCTAAGAATGATTTAGATATTGTTTTGAACCTTGGATGATTTAGATATTGATTTAGATATTGATTTAGATATTGTTTTCAACGTAAAAGTAATAAACAAACTTGAATTAAAAGAAATTAAAACTAAAACTCAAATCATATTGTTGTTCATGTCTAGGGCTTCAAGCAGCCCCTAACTAAGAAAGCTTAAATAAACATAATAAAAACGTAGAAGAATGGGTGGAGGAGAAGAGGTGAAGAAGAGAAAAAGCAGAAGCCGTCAAAGATGATAGCACATGCTTTTATATTGCTTTCTTCAACCAATCCATCTTGATTTAGATTTCCTTGGACATTCTGATTGGTGCTCATCTGTAGAACTAATAGAAGCGTGCCAACTCATTTAATTCTTCATAATCACCTTCACATTGAGATAATAAGTCGGACTATGAAGTACAAACTCGTCCATTGGCTTCTCGGTGTGAGTTGGGCATCAAAACACAAATTCTCGTCAAGAGTCAAATTCGCGCGCAGATTGACCTTCTGATACTAAATTGGTCATAACTTATTCTAGGGACGTGTGATTCATGATCTGTAAAATGCTTTGGAAAGCTGTCATCCATAGCTTTCCGTTGATATAAGACTCATCATTTGGTTCTTCTCGAGTTGCCCTCAGTGCTCAATCAAATTTGGCTGACTTGCTTAGGCAGATTTCAGAATTTTGTCTTTCACTCTCTCTTTTCCTTCTTTTCTTCTTCTTTGCTTCGGAACACCTAGAAAGCAAATAAACAAAGTAAATAAGTATAAAACACACCAAACATGCAAAGAAAGTATAGAGAATTTTGATACAAATAATGTATAATTATGCACCTATCAGCCAATTATGCACCTATCAGCCGGTGGGCTTCTTGGCTTCAAACACGTCAACATCCTAGCATTAGTGGAACTCTACTTTTGTGCCACACCAAGAGCACTCATGCCTTGGGTGATGGGTGTGGTAGATTAGTTGGTGTTGTTGCATTTGTTTCTTTGCTTGTAGGGCCTTCGATCCATAGATTACCGAGCTATTGGTTTCCTTTCACGCTTTCGAGTTTGATTGAGTTGGACACTCATGCTCTTTGTTTTTAGTAGTTTGTCGATCTCGCATTTGCGGGTGTTATAATTGGACTTGTTCCTTGATTAATGAATTATTCATTTCTCTAAAAAAAAAATAGCACTCATGCTTCTTTAAAAAAAATCATGCTAAGCGCAAGACACCTAAAGAACCCAAGACCCTTTTAGCTTTTTAAGATTGTCTGGAGAATATATAACAGAGAACAGTGGAGCAGAAATTAAAACAAAAAACAGAGATGGAACCGTCATTTTGAGCCCATGGGTACTCATAAGAGAACTCACAGTTAGTATATAGTATAAATATGTAACTAAGATATAGAATAATTGAAAATTATATGATATCTATGCACACACTTTTGCCTTATAAACTGACGCATGTGTTTATGATCATATGAATTTTTGAAGAAGTACATGTCTCAATCCAATGATCTAGATTTTTATGGGTCTTGTGGCCACCACCGTATTTCACTTTGGTCCTCTGTAATGATGTCGAGAGATGTTTTTGTAAGATTTAATTGAGTTTCCAGTTTACTAGGGAATATTCTCTTTCTACTATTGAAATTCAATAAACTAAAGTCTTTCTTTTTTTTTTATTTGGTAATTGATATAGCCTCTTGACTTTTGAGTTTCATTCATTTAACAAATGTAATTCCTTATCCAAAAAAAATAAAAAATTTAGACTTCTCTTTTGCTTGTTTGACATAGAGATGAACGACTGTATGCTAGCGCGTACATAGGTAAGTTGGATTTATGATTATTAAGTTTATATAAGTACAAATTTATTTAAAAGATTTCATAGGCTATAGCCCAATTAGGTTTCCACGTACTGTCCTCCGTCCTTACTTGTCTTGCTCATATTTGTTTGGCTTTTTAGCTATATTGCTACCCGCTTTCACTTTGGTGTTAATTTGGTTTCATTTCAGCTAATTTACTACATTAGCTTTTCATAATTAGCTAATTTACTTTTTTAACTATTATTTACGCCAATTTGCTACTTTATGTTTTTAAAATTAGCCAATTTGCTACATTTTTACCTTTTAATTTGTTCATTTCTTCATTCAAACATGAATTAGTTCTGAAAATCAAAAGTTAATGTTGATCAATATTGAAATTTTGAAAAGTAAATTGGTTAATCTTAAAAGTCTAAATTAACAAATTTAATGGAATGGTAGCAAATTGGCTGAAATAAAAACTAAGGTAGCAAATTGGCTAATTTAGAAAAGTTAAAATAGCAAATTAGCTGAAATGAAAGTTAGGGTAGCAAATTGACACCAAGGTAAAAGTTAAGGTAACAAATTGACAACTATACCTATTTGTTTTGTAGGAAGTGGCTTTCTGTTGGTACCACAATTATGTGGCGATCAATAAGGATGCTCGTCAATGTTTTTTTCCTAGAAGACACGAAGGCTCTTTGTTTACAAGTTCGCTAATTATTGCGAGCTTATCATTTCCTTGTAATGAGTTAGCTTCGTTTATTTCCATATTTTCTTGTTGGTTGTCTTTTTGTAAGAACAACTAGACTTTAGCATTTGGCAATTTGCTGGCTATTGATCTAATGATATCAACTTCTATTTCAATGAGAAAAGTGTTCAAATTTTAATTAGAGTAATAGTTTTTCTATTTTTATGTTTGTACTTTGTAGAAACATATGACAAACTGTGAACTCATCAAATCCTGTTAATTATTAATAAGGAAACTATACATGATGAATAACATCAATGGTGGAAGCATTCAAAGACCAAGAGGTGCCATGGCACCTCTCTAAATTTCGAATTGTGTATGTGTATGTGTTTTTATTATTGAGAACTTGGTTGAATTAAATCAGACTTTAGTTAAACCATGTAAATTGGCACCCTCCCACCCCACGTTTCAGCAGCTCTTTTAGGTTAGTTGTCTCACTGTAACTTATTTTAGGGTAAAATATTATATAGTCATTGTGGTTTGAATTCAACATCTGTTTAGTCCTTATGGTTTTATTTTTAGAGAAAATGACATCCCACTACCATAAACAGTTGTAAAACACAGAAAAACCACATTTCAACAAATTTAAACAAATAAGGACATAATTTTAGGCTCACAGTGCATAATACCATGCCATGTCAGCAATTTTTTATGTAAACTACCCAAAAAACCATTTTTCCTGAAATATCTACAAAACTGTCACTGCCTCAAAATACCACTTTTCACCATTTTCAGATCTAGAAAACACACTGATTCTCTCTCTCTCTCTCTCTCTCCTCTTCCTCCCTCCTCTTCTTCTTCTTCGCCGGTCACCGCTCTGACCAAATAGTTAGGAGGCGAGGAAGGGAGGAGGAGCAGAATAATGAAAGGATGAAAGTTGACTAAGGCTTCGCCAAATCTAACTAGATCTGATTTGATTATTCTTTGATCTTTACAACTTGGTTTACTCAAAGAGTCTTTGAAATTAAAACCCATATCTTTTGAATTTGACAGCAAAAAGTGATTATTCGTAGCTAATTTGTGCTCATGCTTCGTGCGGCTACTACATTCTGTTGTGTGTTGCTACTGCGTGCAACTGTGTGTTGATGCTACTGCGTGCTGCTGCTACTACGTGCTGTTGTGTGCTGCTGCTACTATGTGCTGTTGTGTGTTGCAGCTACTCATACGTGCTGTTGTGTGTTGCTACTGCGTGTGATATTAGTGTGTGTTGTTGTATATTGTTACTTCATGTGTTGTTGTGTGCTTCTACTGTGTGCTATTGTGTTCTGTTACTGCGTGTGTTGATGTTGTGTGTTGTTGTATGCTACTGCATGTTGTTGTGTGCTACTACTGCGTGTGTTGATGTTGCGTGCTGCTGTGTGCTGCTGCTACGTGCTGTTGTGTGCTGCTGCTGCGTGTGTTGTTGTTGTGTATTGTTGTGTGTTGTCATTGCATGTTGTTGATGTGTGCTGCTACTCTACTGCAAGTTGTTAATTCATGTTGTTGCTACTGCGTGTGTTGTTGTTGTGTGCTGCCACTACATATTTTTGTTGATGTGTGTTGCTATTGTCTGTGATGTTGTTGTTGTTGTTGTGTGTTGCTACTACATGTTGTTGTGTATGTTGTTGATGTGTGTTGCTACTGAGTGTAGCAGAAATGGAGGATAAGACAGTAGCATAGTTAATCTTAATTGTCTAGTCTTCATTGATAAGTGTTGTTATGTGCTGCTACAACATGTTGTTATGTGCTGCTACTACGTGTGTTGTTGTGTGCTGCTATTGCTTGTGTTGTTGTGTGCCGCTACTGCGTGTATTATTGTTGTGTGCTATCACTGCATGTTTTTGTTGATGTATGTTGTTACTGTTTGTGCTGTTAATGTGTGTTGTTACTGCGTGAGTCACTAAAAACATGCTACTGCACTTACTAATGCTGATACTACACTAGCTGAACCACTAGAACCATGCTACTACATATGTTAGAAGTGTAGTTTTCCAACAAAACATGCAACTACATTAGCTGAGCCACTGAAAACCTGATACTGCACTTAATGAAGCTTCTACTAGAATTAACTGTTACTACACTAAGTTATTGAAAACCTGCTACTATATTAAGTTATTGAAAACCTGTTACTATATTAAGTTATTGAAAACCTGCTACTATATTCCATTTATTAAAAAAAAATCTTTAAATGAGAGACTTTTCTCTTCTAAAAGCATATTTATTAGTGTAGGGTTAGTTTGATAAATTAAACCATGACACATGACATGTAGAGAAAAAATATTGTCCTTAATTGTTAAAAATTGTCTTTATTTGTTTAACAACAATACAAGTTGATTTATTTGTGTTTCAAATCATTTTAAACGATGTATACGTGATTTGCTATTATTTTTAATCTGAATGGTCTTTAAAGTCATAACTTTTCATCCAAATGGTTATTCCATCAATTTTCTCAGTTAAATTGCTGATGTGGCTTTTAGCAATTTAACGGTCACGTCAGCAATTTAACTAAGAAAGATCACGTCAGCAATTTAACTGAGAAAATTGACCGAAGAACCATTTGAATTAAAAATCGTGACTTTAAGGATCATTCAGATTAAAATAAAATAATAAAGACTAAACATATATCGACTTCAAACAACAAGGATTGAACAAATTTCGATTCCTTGTTTTAAGTTCCTTAGATTATATTTACATGTAAAAAAAACAATATTTTTATTTTTTAAGAAAGAAAGTAGTTAATCTAGTCCTAGCTATCCAGAATAGTGGAAACTAGACTTCAGAGATTAGAATGAAGAACTATATTCTTATAGACTATTTGATTATGTATATTGAAAAGAAAATTGTTGAAAAATTTAGCATAGATCGGATTATTAATAATTTTTATAATATGTAAGAGTGATGAGTCTATTTTTTTTTTTTTTTTATGTATAATTTAGTTTAAAAATCTTTTCCGAAACCCCAGCCCTGGGCCCACATGGCACAACATTTTCCAAGTTGTAGCTATAAACAGAGGCTTTTCTCTTTTCTGTTGAATCTGGATCAGCTCTCTCTCTCTAATTCCGAAAAAGCAATCTGACAAATACCACACGCAATATATTTGACGCAGATTATTACTCTCTCCCCTTCCCCTTAAAATTTCACAAAAAAAAAAAAAAAATGAGCACTGTTGTTGCTGCCGGTACTACTTTTCCTTCTTCTTCTTCCTCCTCTTCTTTAAATCCTTTACTTTTGCCTCTCTTGTATTTTATTTTCTCCATCAAACTATTATTAACTATTGTTATTATTATTTATGGTGGTTGGTTTTGGTGTTGTTCCCCAAAATTTCACCCCCCACACCTGAATCAGTCACACCCACTCCTTCTTCGATTCTCGATTGCTTTCATTGATTTCTAGGGTTTCTGTTTTGGTGAGGTGAGCCATGGAAACTGGCTCTGAGGGGGAGAATACCAGAGCTCAGGCTCAGGCTCAGGAGATCAGGACCAAGCGGAAAATGAAGACTCGTTCGCAACTGGAAGCTCTTGAGAAAGCTTATGCGGGTAGTTTCATTTTATTTTTCAAGAATTTGTTTGTTTAATTCAGTGGAGGTTTAGTGTGTAATGTGGATGTGTGTTGATTTTAGTCGAGCAATACCCGTCGGAGTCGGTGAGAGCTGAGCTGTCGGCGAAATTGGATCTCTCCGATCGGCAGTTACAGATGTGGTTTTGCCACCGGAGGTTGAAGGACCGCAAGCCGACGCCGGCGACCAGAAAGCGGCAGAGTAATGACTCTCTGGCTGAAGCGACTGGAGTTGTTTCTGACGAAGGACTACAGCAGTCGATCATAGAGGCGCGAGCTGTTGCATTTGTGGAGGCGCAGCTGGGCGAGCCGTTGAGGGAGGATGGGCCGATTCTTGGGTTGAAGTTTGACTCGTTGCCGCCCGATGCATTTGGTTCGTCTATAGGTACATTTCCTTTTTCGGTTTTATTTCTTAGTCCTTGTAATGCGACTCGCCTGTCTTGGAGTATAGTCCTGTAGTTTGATTAATGATATAGGAGTAGTGCTGATTTCGTTATGAATTGCTTGGTGGCTTCCGCAGGGCTTTCCTATTCTGTTTGCATGTCTCCATTATTTGGGAGTGTAAATACTTCTTTCTTATTGGAGATGATGTTTATTGATGTTATGAGCAAGATTTACTGCCGTGCAAGTACAATAGGATTAGTGCCAGAGCTTAGAAACCACTCCTGGTTGATGGAGGAAATGGAAGATAGGAAATGTAATGCCTGCAGACAAGTTCAAACTGTGTTAAACAAGTTCATCTGATTGATTAAGCAGTATATGATAAAGCGTTTGTCCTTTAATAATGTAAACGCAATTTGGAAATTCACTTTTGGGTTCTTTTGGTTGTTTGTCATAATGTTCAATGTGCTATGAGCATTAGTTGTATCTTTCAGAAGTTCATAACTGAATTAGTTTGAGGGATTATAATTAAATTATGTTTCAACGTCTCTATCAAAAGGCAGCTGTGTAAATTATGGAAGGGCGAATAGTAAAAAATAGTCTCTGAGATTCTCTGCTCGTGTGAGGGATGGAGTGACTGAGAGATTCCCAAATAACTTTTGTGGGATGACAATGGCTGGTTTAAGGGTGTGAGGCCAGACTTTTTCTAATTTCTAATCTCTATCCACAAGGGATTCCTAAACACTACCACTATGAATTCTATCCCTTTCATTACATTTCATTTCATTTGGTGTCCCTGACTTGTTGAAAGTACATTGGTCTTGGATCTGGTCTTTGTCACCGCAGCGTTGTTTTCACTGTTGGATGTCCTTTCCTGCACCTCCCATTTTCTGCATTAGGAATCTGTATACCATGACTAGCAACAATTCTTCTTCATCTTATTATTTTATGGATTACGATGTACTTCCATTAGATCAACCGTATTCTTACTGATCTGCCGCATCTAGCTGTTGGCATTTGGATTGAAGAGGAACTGTTTTTTTTTGGATGTTTTTGTATGCACTTGAAGTTTACTAATGCGGATAAGTTATTCCAAGGATAGAGAGATCCCATTGCTTTTTTCTTGTGTTTCCCTTATGTCACATTAAGAAGTCATCGCTTATGTAACTGGTATTGATTTTGGTCGTCATACATTTGTCTAGAATAAGTTAACGTTGGTTGCATTACTCCCTCTGAACAGTCAATGAAGAAAAAAAGGAAATAGGGTGAATACATGCTCTAAGGAAATCAATATTAGTGGGCTTCGATGGTCGTATATTGTCTAGAATAAGATCATCTTGAAGAGGAACTGTTTTGTTTGGATGTTTTTGTATGCACTTGAAGTTTACTATTGCGGATAAGTTATTCCAAGGATAGAGAGATCCCGTTGCTTTTTTCTTGTGTTTCCCTTATGTCACATTAAGACGTCATCGCTTATGTAACTGGTATTGATTTTGGTCATCGTACATTTGTCTAGAATAAGTTGACGTTGGTTGCATAAGAATCCAGTACGCTCCCTCTGTGCAGTCATTGAAGAAAAAAAAGGAAATAGGGTGGATACATGCTCTAAGGAAATCAATATTAGTGGGCTTCGATGGTCGTATATTTTCTATAATAAGATCATCTTGTTTGAATTAGAATCAATGATGCTTCCTCTGTGAATACGAAGAAACAGGAAACCAATAATATTGGGACTTTATGGTCATTTGACATGTTCGTATTTTTATTCATTCTTTCTTACATTCTTTTACTCCGCATCTTTCTTGACATGGGTGGTTGATTGCATCCTTTTTGGGAGTTACAGTGTACTTTGCAATGACCTGTCCCCTGAATTTCTTTTTAAAAATCATATAGGAGTGGCAACTGTTAGGCAGCAAAAGCAATCAGGATGGCCATGTGATGCAAATATACACGAGCAGTCTAATGCTAAACCAATCAAGGTTTGTTATTTTACATCGTGTTATGAAGGCTGTAGCTGATGTAATTCATACTAAAATTCCTCTGTCTTCTCAGTCATAGTTGGTTGTCCTCATATTGATTCTTTGAAGCTGATGGATTTGATAATATCATTCTCATTTCATGTACAATCAAAGCTGGTTTCCTTGTGTTTATTTGTTTTGCTGATGCTCACGCCTCGGATACGTTGTAGTTAGCAGGAGATGCTAGTTACAAATGTACATGATACGCCTAAAAAAACAACCCTTTGGCATGTTTTCTCATATGCACAGAATTTTTGTGTTTTTCCCTTCCAAGTCATGGGCTTAATTTGTTCTATTTTGTGGTTCTATCTGAAAAAAAAATGCCGTCTAATGTTTCATATTGTAAACGATTAAACTTTAGCGTGTCTATCTCTTAGGAGTAGTATTTTGTAGTACAAGGACAAAAAGGTAAATATAAAGTCACCAAAACTATAGTTGTTGACACCAGTAATTAATAGTATATCAAGCAATTAGTAGACATGCTTTCTAACACCTATCTTGAATGTGCTACTCTCTTTCTCTCCAACTATGTCATTGGGTCCTTTTGTTAGTCTGTGTAAATAACAGATTTTTTGTTACCATCCTTTCAGTTCCTGTATCGCTTCCCTCTTATAGAAATCATTCTTTTACTTTTTACGTTGGTCTCTTGTTGATCCCCTGGATTTTTTTTTCTTCTAATGGAATTTCTCGATTTACTCATATTTGTTGCCCAACCCTATCTTGAAGGTGCTACTCTCTTTATCTCTAACTATGTCATTGGTTTCTTCTCTTGACCTGTGTAAATGACAGAGTTTTGTTACCGTCATTTCAGTTCCTGTATCTCTTCACTCTTATAGAAATCAATTTGTTTTACTTTTTACACTGGTCTCTTGTTGATCCCCTGTTATTTTCTTCTGATGAAATTCTTGATTTACTCACATCTGTTGCTGAAGAAGTAAAATGTTAACCAGCTAATATGTGCCCATGAATACCAGTTTCTTCCAGAAAAGCCAACTGTTAGGACAGACGCTTATGAAGGGGCTGCCCCGTCTCACCACCATGGTTCACCCACTGAATCTCGCCATCCAAGAATTCCATTATCAACTGTGTCCTCGTTCATTCATGGTAATGAACAAGTACCCACTGTATATGGATTTCAAAGCCCGATGGTCGGACTAAATCTTTTGTCACAGCAAGGCAGGGCGGGTCACCTCTTGCCATCTGCTGCAGAAGAATATGGCAATGTTCTTGGAAAAAACTTCACAAATGTTACCATGGATTCTCATTTTAGTACTCACCCGATTAATCAACTAAACAATCCTCTTATACCTTATGCCAGAAGGGTGGCTCATGACGAGGATGATGTTCTACAGTTGGAAAGGAAGCACAAGGTCTCTAAAGCACTACATAGTATTTATTACTTCTTAATTTTAATCATCATATCAACCACATTATTATTATTACAGAGTGAAGAAGCAAGAATAATGCGGGAAGTTGAAGCCCATGAGAAAAGAATACGTAAAGAGCTTGAAAAACAAGATATCCTGAGACGAAAGGTTTAGTCCTCGCCAATCATACATGTTTTGCAGACTTTAAAGATGCTTATATTTATTTTAATTTTACTTTATTTCATATATTTTTCTTTGGTTATGTCAAGAGAGAGGAGCAGATAAGGAAAGAAATGGAGAGGATTGATCGGGAGAGGAGGAAGGAAGAAGAAAGACTATTGCGTGAAAAGCAGAGAGAGGAGGAGAGATACCTAAGGGAGCAAAGGCGTGAACTGGAACGGAAGGAGAGATTCTTACAGAAGGAGTCAATAAGAGTAAGTCAACCTACTTCTTAGATGCTATCCCATAACATAAAACTTTCTTAAAGGTGAATTTGATGTTTCCAGGCTGAGAAAATGAGACAAAAAGAAGAATTACGAAGAGAGAAAGAGGCAGCAAGGCTTAAAGCTGCTAATGAGAGAGCTAGTGCTCGTAAAAATGCTAAAGAATCAACGGAACTCATTGAGGATGAATCCCTGGAACTCATGGAGTTAGCTGCATCGAGCAAGGGACTTCCTTCAATGTTGTCTCTTGATTATGAAACCTTGCAAAATCTTGAATCATTTAGAGGTAAGCGCCATTGATGTTTAAGTTGGATGCAATTATTTTCTTACAGAATTCGGTTAATTATTTCCTTTTTATGTGGTAGCAACAGTCATGTCTTATTGACTTTGAAAGTATGTCTCCATGTTCATGTAATTTTTTATAGTATGCAACTATCCTCTGTAATTGATATATCCACATTAGATTTTTTTTTTCATAAACAAACACAGTGTCCAATAATAACTTTGTTTTCATCCAAACCATCTTTTTTTTAGGCCTCCCTTTACACTCTTTTTCTGCTAGAATTTTATTTGGTTTATTCAAAAAAAAAAAAAGAATTTTATTTGTTTGGGCCTCTTAGGTCCCCTATGGCCCTATGTAACAAAAAAAAAAGAATTTTATTTGGTTAATAAGCCCATATACCTAGCGACATATAAGTACATGAGAGAAAATAATATGAAAACATTTAAGTTGCTGTATTGTAGCACTCATGTGTGAATAAAAACATAGCAAGTCATATGATATGGTCTGAGCTAGTTAGGTTTCTTATTGTGACAAATAATATGTGCTATTTGCTGTGATTTTTATTTATATAATTTGCCATACCTGAATCCCCCAGGGTAATGCCATCCACCCCCCACCCCTGGGTATAATGCGATCCAGTCATTTAATCTTGTGTTGTATGCCTGGTCTGTATGGAGGCTTTTCTGTATGTATCTCTAACATGATTTTTTTTCATTGCTAGATATGCTGAGTACATTCCCACCCAAATCTGTGCAATTGAAAAAACCTTTTGGTATTCAACCTTGGATGGATTCAGATGAAAACATTGGAAATCTTCTTATGGTGAGTGTTCTTATGTCCTATGTTTTGTTTTCCTGACTTGTATGCTCCACGAGATTCTTAACTAGATTTATGTAACCTCTCTCTCTGTCTCTCTCTCTCTCTCTCTCTCTCTCTCTCTCTCTCTGCACTTCCTTTTTGGAAGAAATGTGTCATGTGCTCTAGATGTACGTGGACACACCACACACCCAGACATATGTAGGTCAATTAGTTGGTGGATTTTTAATCTAGTTTTACATTTATTCTAATTTTGTTGAGCATTTCCTTTCATGTATCCTACTTTGCATTTATTGACACATCACACACCCAGACATATGTAGGTCAATTAGTTGGTGGATTTTTAATCTTGTTTTACATTGATTCTAAGTTTGTCGAGCACATCGTTTCATGTATCCTACTTTGCATTTATTGCTTTGATCATTTTCAACATGCACAATTCAAGTCACCTTAGGTCTTTTGAAATTCTGATTTAGATATACTGATTTTAGTTTCTCTCGACTGTCTATATTTGATATCAAGTTAAACTCAGTATCTCTTATTATTCCATCAGTGTTGGATTATGACATGTATTTATCTGTTACATTTTTTCTCTATAATTTTCATTGAATGATATTCCATAACGGATTGGCTTAAAATATTAAGAACACTATGATAATATCTAAGGGTAGGGTTGGAAAGATAAAATTCAACCCCCATGTGCAACATAATGATTTGATAGCTAATGACTTCAACGATTGTCATATTTTAAACAACATTATTTGTGCTTGTTCTTGATTGTTTCTTTACCAATCCACGGAGGCTCTAATACAATGTTAGAAGGAAATGTGTAACTTGTTAGTTTGTTTTATTCAAACTATTTCTATCTATAGATTATATTAATTAGTTTGAAATAGAATGATGTCTTTATCTATGATTACAAATACTCTTACCTTGCAATCTATTGACTCGAGCTTATTGTTTAGGCATGGAGATTCTTAATTACTTTTGTGGATGTTCTTGGGCTCTGGCCGTTTACTCTCGATGAACTCGTTCAAGCTTTTCATGACTATGTAAGTTGTTTTGTTTTTTGGCAAGAGGTCTTTAGCTTCTGTAATGGGTTTGGCGAGAGTCTGTGGATCTCACCCATTACTTTTTATTTTTCTATCATGTATGTGTAGTTCACTAAAAAGTAGCTCTCTTCTGTTCAGGATTCTAGGTTGCTGGGCGAGATACATATTTCACTTCTAAGATCCATCATTAAAGACATTGAAGATGTTGCAAGAGCACCTTCCATGGGGGTGGGAGCTAATCAGAACTGTGCTGCAAATCCCGGAGGCGGACACCCTCAGATTGTAGAAGGGGTAAGAAAATCTCGGTTATTCTCTGTATCTAAATTTAGTTTGTGCTAGGTTCTTTATTTTGCATTTACATCTTTTCTTGGAGTATAGGCATATGCTTGGGGATTTGACATCAAAAGCTGGAAGTGCAACTTAAATCCGCTGACATGGCCTGAAATATTGCGGCAATTTGCTGTATCAGCAGGATTTGGACCGCAACTGAAGAAAAGGGGTGTTGAACCAGCATATCTTCACGAGGACAATGAGGTGACTTATTTACTGAAGTGAAACAAAAAAATGAAGTGTAGAACCTGCTGTTGTTATTATGCTTCATACCCAATCTTTAACTACATAGTTGTTTTTGATGCTTTCTGGTGAAATAAATCCGACACTGAAAATATATTTATGTAAGGATTTTATTTGTTTTTTGTGATTATTCTGATTCATTAATTTTGTTCATGCTCTTCCATTAAATTGTTTCTGTTCATATATGGTAAACCAGGCTGGCCACTTTATAGCCTTGGTTTATCTTAAACCAGGCAGAATTTAAATATTGGTAAAGAGATTAATAGAGATAAGGAATTGAGAGCCTAGTAGCTTACTTGTTTCCTGTGTTTGCTAGTGAAGGTTTACTTCTATTCTCTTAGAAGTTGGAATCCTTGGGTTGTTTCTCTCTCTTTTTGTGTCATAATTGAAGAGTTAGGTAACAAATCTGTTTTGGTATTGGACACCTCATTTATTTGTTAGATAGTTGAAAGCAAAGGTACCCTACTGTCATATGATATATGTAAGATGGTTACTCATGGTAGGGTAATGCTTGTTACTTTATTCAAAACTGAAGAACCAGCTTTCTCTGGCTCCCCAGTGGTGCGTGATATGGGGCAGTGAGATGGCAGATTATTTGTTTTACTGCCCTGAGCATTAAAATTGTGGTTGAGGTTTTTTGGGGAAAATTTGACTGAAGTATGTAATCCTAGCAGCAGGAAGGCAAAAGATTGTTGGTAGGAAGGATACTGGAGGAGGGATTGGAGCTGTGGAGTTGTGTGTATTATATTACGTTTTGGTTCCATTGTTTGTCTTCTGAGTTTTTGTACATTCTATTACTTCTGTTATGCTAATGCAATAGTCCATTATTAGTAAAAATTGTTTTAGATCTAAATACTTAATAGAAAGTGAGCGGCTACTGATGTTTTCTAGTGACTCTAGTCTTCATTGGTATAAGGTGCTTGGGTACTAATATAGACGAGTACATTGTAAAAAAAGAAAAACAGAGTATGTTTACCCTTTTTCATGATGACATACTTTTTTTTGGACTGCAGTTGTAAGGAATCTAAATATAATAATCCTCGATCTCTAGGAGTTCTCTACCTCATGATATATTTGTCTCTTAGACTGTTATTTCGTATTCGATTTGGTAATATATATGTAAATGCAATTGCAGGTTAGTGATGTCAAGGATATAATATCCAATTTACGCAGTGGAGTAGCTGTAAAGAATGCCTTCGCTATTATGCAAGAAAGGGGTTTTTCTAATCCCCGCAAATCAAGGCATCGCTTGACTCCCGGGACTATTAAGTTCGCAGCATTTCATGTTCTTTCTCTTGAGGGGAGCAAGGGCCTTACCATATTAGAAGTTGCAGACAGGATTCAGGTAATTCTAGATGTGATGACTATTGCATTTTTCCTTGACTAGTATCTAACTGTCTTTCCTTATATATTCAAGAAATCAGGACTTCAGGATCTAACAACAAGCAAGACACCAGAAGCCTCGATAGCTGCTGCTCTGTCTAGGGACTCAAAACTGTTTGAGAGGACTGCTCCTTCTACCTACTGTGTACGTGCTGCCTACAGAAAGGACACAACGGATTCCAAGGCAGTACTTTCTGCAGCCAGGGAAAGAATCCAAAATTTCAGAAGTAAGATTTTTTATGTAGAAGGAGCTGATGAAGCTGAAAGAGACGAAGAATCTGAAAGTGATGCAGTAGAGGATCCTGAGGTTGATGATTTAGGTACTGAAATAAGTTCAGCGATAGTAGCTCACAGATCTGAAGAAGCCAAAAAAGTGGGTGAGAAAATGTCTTTGGAAAGCAAAAAAGGACGTTACGAGGTTAATAAAGCTCCAGGAGACCTTGGGAATGTCACTGAAGGAGTTCCTTCAATCAATTCTGAAGCATTCATCAAGGTTGAAGACACTGGTTCCTTCAATAATTCTGCTGACGCCACAGGGATCTGCACCAATGTAGCTAATCATGATCAAGAAGATACAGAGATTGATGATAGCAACCCTGGTGAGCCATGGGTTCAAGGACTTACAGAAGGGGAGTACTCTGATCTTAGTGTTGAGGAGCGCCTCAATGCACTTTCTGCTTTAATTGGTGTGGCTATAGAAGGAAACTCAATTCGAATTGTTCTTGAGGTATATTAACTTTTCACGTGCATGAAATTGAATAATTTGCCAAAGCAGGTTTAGTTTTTGTATTTGAAATGTTAGCACTTTTCAGGAACGTTTAGAGGCAGCGAATACTTTAAAGAAGCAACTGTGGGCAGTGGCGCAAGTTGATAAACGGCGTTTCAAAGATGAACATTTCATCAAAATGCAATATACCCCTTTCAGTGGGAACAAGACCGAGCAGATCCCGACAATTCATTCTTCAGATGAAAGGCAAAGTCCATCTACTGTTGATGAGAAAAACATTGAGAGGACAGTGAAGCTTTCCATCCCACAAGACCATATTGTTGATTCACAAAATGAGCAAAATTATATCAACAGTTTTCCCTCTGTGGGAAACCTACAAATGCAGGAGAACTCTGTTGGTCCAGACAATTACCCATTTCAGCAACCCAGTCTTATTGCTGATAAGTCACGCAAACATTTAAAGTATTATATTGGTCACAAAGCAGAGGAGATGTATGTTTATCGATCACTGCCTCTCGGCCAGGATCGTAGGCATAATAGATACTGGCAGTTTATTACATCTGCCTCTCGAAATGATCCTGGTTGTGGCAGGATCTTTGTTGAGCTGCATGATGGTCAATGGAGGCTTATTGATTCTGAGGAGGTAGTTTTCTCTAGGTGTTCATATTGTCTTCTGTCAAGTATATGTTGTGCATCTACTATTGGTTTCCCCTACTCCAGCTTACTTTATGAGTCTTGCTTCCCAATGTTTGTTTGTCCCAGAATATATGGTGAATTCTAAAAAAGAATTATGAACTATTTCAGATATGTGCTCCTGTTGCATATCTCCTACACACTGCAGTGCTATTGCAATTTATAATGTCGTCTGGGTTTTGTTGATGAAAGGCTATTACTATGAAACAGTGACTTATTGGATTGTTATTTCCACTAATTTGTTTTATCTGCTGTTTGATGTATTTATTTATTTATTCATCTGTTCTTTTTTTATTTTAATTTTAATTTTATCATATGTGGGTTTTCATTTTGTACAGTCTGGATGCAGGGCTTTGATGGTCTTTTGGCATCTCTGGATGTGCGTGGGTATAGGGAATCCCATTTGCAGGCAATGTTGCAGATGACTGAAGTATTCTTCAAAGAAACTGTTAGGAGAAACTTGTTGCATTCTAACCGAAGGAGGCATGCCAAAGACACTTCTAAAATTGAAGCTGTTGAAATGCCTTCTGGGTATGATTGCAGTGGTGGTATGGATAGCCCTACCAGCTCTGTTTCTGCTGCTGACTCTGATATGTTAGAGAGCTCAATGACTTTCTCAATTGAGCTAGGAAAGGACGAAACTGAGAAAACTGGTGCTTTAAACAGATATCATGATCTGGAGAAGTGGATTTGGAAAGAATGTATTGGTTCTTCAATATTAAGTGCTGACAAAAAGGGGAAAAAAAGGTGTCCGCAGCTGCTGGACATCTGTAATTCTTGTCGTGGAATTTTTTATTTTGAAGAAAATCACTGTCATTCTTGTCATGGAACTTTTGGTAAGGGCGAAGTAGTTTTTTCACAACATGTGGTATTGTGTAAAGAGACACTGAAGTTGAATTCTAATTGCTCGGCCTCTTCTCCGCTTAGGATGAGGTTGCTGAAGGTGCTATTTGCTTTGACTGAGGTAACTGCTATGGACATTCTTGCTTCATAATTTGCAGTTCGCACTACTTTTATATCTATAATAATTTTTGACACCATTTGATAGGTTTCTGTTCCATTAGAAGCTCTTCAACCTCTTTGGACCGACATGAACCGTAATTCTTGGGGTAGAAAGTTACACTCCTCGTCATCAGCTGAAGAACTTCTCCAGGTTATGTATCTGCTTTGCTCCCTTTTATGAAACATGTTTTTTTTTCCTTTCTTTTTTCGGCACATGTTGAGAGGTTTTATAGAGGCACCCTTAAGAGGTCAATGACTCTGTTGCATATTGGAGATTTACATCCACTATTGCTCAAACACAACAGTTTCTACAGAATTGAGAATGTTACTCGCTTTAGTACATATACATATACATATACATATACATATACATATACATATACATATACATATACATATACATATACATATACATATACATATACATATACATATACATATACATATACATATACATATACATATACATATATATATATACTTTGTAGAGTTTGTTACTTGCTTCATTCCGATCTCTATAACCTTGCCTCTGCAAGCTTGTTAAAGATGATTCTTCTAATCAGTCAGAGGGTAACAATTTTGGTACTTTAGTACCCCACACTTTGGACGTTGTTGTTTCAGAGTTGATTGGATGTTGCAATTTAGTCCAGTTTACATATGCATTCATTTAGGTGATGGAAGTGTCCTGTATTGGTATTGGGACTGTTATTATAATCACTCCAGTGTAAGTGTCGCATGGCATTTGAGAACATAAAGATCACAACAACTGTCAAAGAACTGATTTATTCATTTTTCATTTGGTTTTGTGGGCCAAAACAGATTTCTGGTTGTATTTCAGATTGTTTTTGCACAGCATGTACTAGGCTGAGCCAGAAGTTGTCTTTTCTTTTTATAATCTTCAGGTTCTGGCATCACTGGAGAGTGCCGTAAAGACAGAATATTTATCTTCAAATTTTGAGACTACCAGTGAGCTTCTATATTGCTCGAATGAAAAAGGATGTGTCACTAGCAATTTTTCTTCTCATAAAGTTTCTGTGCTTCCATGGATACCACTCACAACCACAGCTGTGGCTCTTAGGCTCATGGAGTTTGATGCGGCCATCTCTAACATGCTACAGCAGAAGCTGGAGAGTCATAGAGAGAAGGAATCTGAGCATTTTATTGTAAGTGATTTTGTATTATATCATATAATTTATTTTAGAACAGAATCCTGCATGTGTGCACTTGAAATGAAAATAACGAATGCAAGTGTGAATATATTTGATGTGCGTGTACTTATTTGTTGGTCAGTGATCCTGATCATGTCTCTTGGTAAAATATTACTCTCCTGTATTACAATATATCTGCTGGTAATTGACTCTGGTCAATTATGGGAATATTGCACAACACCACTGTATTAAGTACTTTCAAGGTGCATAAGTGGAATGAGGGATGAAGATTTAATTATGGTCTTAATCGACTGCTAGAAAAAAAATATCTATTGGGCCCAACTAAAAGATAAACAATTAAGCACAAGGTTGATATTAAAATGCTTTCCAATATGTCTTGGTCCTTAAGAGAGTTCATTCCATGTGTAATAGTAACCATATGACATGGTTTTAAGAAAGTTGTAAATGTGTTTCCCCAAGTAGACAAAGATCTATCAAGAATTTGTTACCTCACCAAGTAGACATGTTTCTGTAATTGACTCCAACCTCTATTACTACTTCTCAGTTGGATGCTTTACTGATCCTTTACTTTGTATCACAGAAGCTTCCAACAAGATCTGCTGTCATGAAAAGTTCCCAGAATAATGAGAAGTCAGGAGCTCCACATCAATCTGAAGAATTCAAAGAAGGCCAGCAGGAGTATTTGAGGAGTGGACTTGCCAGCCCTTGCCTTGGACTAGGTCGTGGTCAGACTCGTAGTGGGAGAGTGCCAAAAAAGGCAATTAGTTTGAGGGGCAATCCTAGGAAGAAGAGTAGAGTTACATCCAAAGACAGATTAGGACAGGTGCATGTACTGAAATGGAAAGGCAAACCACGTGCACGAGGAGGGCGTAAGCGTGGAAATCGGAGCATTAGAGGCAATCAGCCAACGCTAAACAGGATAATTCAGATTGGTGTGGAGAGAAATAGCCCAAAAGCGTGCGTCTTTTATAAACCAGCAGACAGCTTGGGTGAGGAGAACTGGAATGAAGGCGAAACTGCGGCAGAAAATGCAAGTGGTTCGGGAAGAACAGAGTATGAAGAGGAAAATGGCGATGCATCCGGAGATGAATTTGATCATGTGAATGTGGATGACTATGGCCGTGGCTTCAATGGCAAATCTGACGACTTATTGGAGGGAGGTGATTATAACGTGGAGGGTTACCAAGACGATGTCAATGAGGAGGATTACGATGAAGGTGAAGCTGCACAAGATACAAAGGGGGATCCGGATTACGATGGTGCCAGATTTATCAATGATGAGTGGGATGAAGAGGAATGCATAGCTGATGATGGACATCAAAACAGGATACTTCGGAACAGAAACAGATCCTCGTTGTCAGACTATAGTGACTAACTAATGAACTCTTAAATTAATTTCTAGTTAAGTGCTTAACTGTAGTACTGTACAATGATGGATTGATAGGGCAGGTTGCCCCTCGTTGATCAACTTGAAAGGAACCAAGTGATTTGACAAAGGCACTCTACTAATGCAATAGTACGTGTTTCTGCACAATCCCGGACGGGATATGCCGAAGCTGAGTGGGATATGAACAGTATGAACAGTGACAACACAGATATATAGTGGTTCACCATGTCTCGGGGGACATGGCTACGTCTACTTAGAATCAATTATCATTCTTTGATGTTACAAGTACATCGATCCCGCGCTGGGTACAAGAGCACCCATCACACGCGAGGTGGAATAAGGGAAGGATGGTGAAGCCTATCATCGCCCAAGGTCAAAAAATCGTCGCCTAAAGTTCAACTTTAAGCGACGAAATCAAAAATCGTCGCTTAAGCCTAAATTTCGTCGCCTAATATAGAAACTAGGGCGACGAAACAATATTTCGTCGCCTAAGATGTTTATATCGTCGCCTAAGTATTCATTCTTCGGCGACAACTATATTTTGTCGTCGCCTAAGTGTTTTTAATCCTTAGGCGATGAAACTCAATTATATCGTCGCTTAAGTGTTTTATTTTTTTTATTTTTTCTTGGCCGACGAAATACAAGCATTTCGTCGGCCAAGTATCATATTGGCCGACGAATTAACCTAATTTCGTCGGCCAAGAGTAATCCGAATAATTAAAATAAATAAAGCACATTTAAATTTCATTGTACAGGATTTTTTATTTTTACCCTTGGGCGACGAAATGAGGGTAATTCGTCGGTCAAGAGTAATCCAAATAATTAAAATAAATAAAACATATTTAAATTTCATTGTACATGATTTTTTATTTTTACCCTTGGGCGACGAATTTAACAAATATCGTCGCCCAAGTATCATATTGGCCGACGAAATGAGGGTAATTCGTCGGCCAAGAGTAATCCGAATAATTAAAATAAATAAAGCACATTTAAATTTCATTGTACAAGATTTTTTATTTTACCGTTGGGCGACGAATTTAATAAATATCGTCGCCCAAGTATAATATTGGCCGACGAAATTAGGTAATTCGTCGGCCAAGAGTAATCCAAATAATTAAAATAAATAAAGCACATTTAAATTTCATTGTACAGGATTTTTTATTTTTACCCTTGGGCGACGAATTTAACAAATATCGTCGCCCAAGTATCATATTGGCCGACGAAATGAGGGTAATTCGTCGGGCAAGAGTAATCCGAATAATTAAAATAAATAAAGCACATTTAAATTTCATTGTACATGATTTTTTATTTTACCGTTGGGCGACGAATTTAATAAATATCGTCGCCCAAGTATAATATTGGCCGACGAAATTAGGTAATTCGTCGGCCAAGAGTAATCCAAATAATTAAAATAAATAAAGCACATTTAAATTTCATTGTACAGGATTTTTTATTTTTACCCTTGGGCGACGAATTTAAAAAATATTGTCGCCCAAGTATCATATTGGCCGACGAAATGAGGGTAATTCGTCGGTCAAGATAATCCGAATAATTAAAATAAATAAAACACATTTAAATTTTAACGAAATGTTTTTATTTTTATAACTCCGTAAGCGTCTCGTCGATTGGAAACTATTCTCAGTTGAAGGTCCGGCCAGATTACGTGATTTGGAGGGTCGAATAGCCGTTTCCGTCCGTTTAGGGGTTTGACCGCGCCGATTGACCGGATGGATCGAGCCCTTATAGTTGTCCGATGGAGCTGAATTTTTGCCCACCCACATAATTCGTTATGCTGGTCATATCTGACGGTCGGTTTTCAGTTCCTCTTCTCCGATCACCAAACTCACGATATATGTACTAATGTTGTATAACTTTTTTATAGAAGTGTTGAGTTTAAGTTTCGTTTTGAAGACAACGTATACGTAGAGGCCTCAAACGCAAAAAATTCGTGAAATAAGATATGACCGGAACGGTGAAATACGTCAACCCGTGAAAAATGAAGATATTCCGGTAAAATTTCGGTGCCGGTTGTTCCGGTCAACAAATTTTTCTCTTATTTCTACCTAGTGGTAGCCCTATCCCGGGTATTTATTTTTTACCAAATTTTTATAGCCCCGTAAGAGTCTCGTCGATTGAAAACTATTCTCAGTTGAAGGTCCGGCCAGATTACGTGATTTGGAGGGTCGAATAGCCGTTTCCGTCCGTTTAGGGGTTTGACCGCGCCGATTGACCGGATGGATCGAGCCCTTATCGTTGTCCGATGGAGCTGAATTTTTGCCCACCCACGTAATTCGTTATGCTGGTCATATCTGACGGTCGGTTTTCAGTTCCTCTTCTTCGAACACCAAACTCACGATATATGTACTAATGTTGTATAACTTTTTTTATACAAGTGTTGAGTTTAAGTTTCGTTTTGAAGACAACGTATACGTAGAGGCCTCAAACGTAAAAAAGTCGTGAAATAAGATATGACCGGAACGATGAAATACGTCAACCCGTGAAAAATGAAGATATTCCGGTAAAATTTCGGTGCCGGTTGTTCCGGTCAACAAATTTTTCTCTTATTTCTACCTAGTGGTAGCCCTATCCCGGGTATTTATTTTTTACCAAATTTTTATAGCCCTGTAAGCGTGTCGTCGATTGGAAACTATTCTCAGTTGAAGGTCCGGCCAGATTACGTGATTTGGAGGGTCGAATAGCCGTTTCCGTCCGTTTAGGGGTTTGACCGCGCCGATTGACCGGACGGATCGAGCCCTTATTGTTGTCCGATGGAGCTGAATATTTGCCCACCCACGTAATTCGTTATGCTGGTCATATCTGACGGTCGGTTTTCAGTTCCTCTTCTCCGATCACCAAACTCACGATATTCTGAATTTTATGATAGAACGCTTGGCCGACGATTTTCTTCATCTTGGGCGACGAGATTTATAGTGAAGAACATCGTCGCCCAAGTAGGGTATTAGGCGACGATTTTCATAGTTTTGGGCGACGAGATTTATATTGAAGAATATAGTCGACCAGATTTTCTTCATCTTAGGCGACGACTTCAAAAAATCGTCGTCCAATATTATCTTAGGCGACGATTTTGAAAAAACAGGGCGACGATTTTTTTAAAATCGTCGCCCAAGAACGCCAATATAAAAGGTAAAAATTCAGAACCCTAGCCATTCGCGCAGCCGCTCACAATTCCAAGCCCTCTCTCTCTCTCTCTCTCTCCGAAAATCCACCGAAGCCCTCTCTCTCTCCCTCTCTCCGTCCTCATCGACGCCTCCACTGGGTTCTTCAAGTTGGTCCGGGCTGTTTCGATGGGCGAGACGCTGGTTTTGATGGAGAGGTTTGATTTCGAGGGGATGTTGAAGGCGGTGGAGAGGTTTAAGGTGACGTACATGCCGGTGTCGCCGCCGCTGATTGTGGCGTTGGCTAAGTCGGAGCTGGCGGAGAAGTATGACCTTAGCTCGCTTAGGCTTCTCGGCTGCGGCGGAGCTCCGCTGGGGAAAGAAACGGCTGAGAGATTCTTGAAGAGATTTCCCAATGTGGAAATTGTGCAGGTTAGAAATGAGTTCCAAAGATCTCAACTTTTTCAGGATCGTGATCAGTTAAAGTTTATGACTTTTTTGTTTGTTAAGGAATAAGTACATCACAATATACTTTATCTATAAAAAAAAAGTACAAAACAGAATAGATAGACATTGTGCTTGCTTTCTAAAGTGTTTGAATTTTCGTTGTTTGAATAGCTAAGGTTTCGACTTTTCAATTTTATATGAAGCATTGAGACTGCTTATCTATTACAAAATTTTAATAGAATACTGGTAGGACTGGAGTTTTTACTTTAAGTATTAGATCAGCTGAAGCTGGACATTAGGACTTTTCATTATTTTAGGATAACTTTTGGGTTTTGATTCCTTTTAGACATTTGGGCTTCTTTTGTGGTACAAAGTATGTTTATTGGATCCTGGTGTCTGATCAGCTAAAGTTAGCCGTCTTAGTTGTTAAGAATGTCAAATACATGTGTGATGATTTTTCATTTTCAAATGCAGCAGAGTCAATGACCAATTCAGACCATGTGGTATGAAACATGTAGAGTAGAATAAGAATAGTATCATAAAACTTCTTGAGGTTCTGTTTAAGGTATTTGGTTAGTCGAATCAGAGACTAATATTTAAGACCTTAATTACACTCTTGGTTAGTCGAGATTTTAATTGTTGTTGTTGTTGTTTGAAATTGTTGAAATTGTTTGAAATTGTGAAATTGTTGAAATTGTGAAATTGTTTGAAATTGTTGAAATTGTGAAATTGTTTGAAATTGTTGTTTGAAATTGTTGTTTGAAATTGTTTGAAATTGTTGTTTGAAATTGTTTGAAATTATTTGAAATTGTGAAATTGTTTGAAATTATTTGAAGTACAAAATTATTGTTGTGTTGTGAAATTGTTGGTGAAATTATTGTTGTTGTTGTTGAAATTTAGGAAATTAATGGTAAATTAGGTTAAATTTGTGTAAATTATGGTAGGATTTTAGGGTAAATTATGGTAAATTGTGATGTAAATAATAATTGTAAAATATTAGGGTTTACGGTTTAGGGTTTAGGGTTTAGAATTTGTGGAAATAATTTGTAAATATATTGTAAATGATTAAATAATTTTTGATTAAATAATTAAATAATATAAATTATAATTGTAAATATATTGTGGAAATTTTGTAAAAAATAATGGATTATTTTTGAGTAAGGATGTAAATATTCGTAAATAAATTTTTGTGAAATTTAATTATTTAATTATCGAAAAAAATACTAACAAGTGGTAATGCAGCAATGGTTTGTGGTTCCCGAGGAGGGACGTGACTAGGCGGACAAGGCCCATAAGGAGAGGTACCTCTATTTAATAAATTATTAAATTTTATTTTTTTAATAATATATTTAATATTTTTTTGTATATGTAGGTTTATGGAGTGGAAGCACGACCTCCGGGAACACTGGAAGCAGTACGGGAGCGACCGTTCGGGTACCCCGAAGGAGTTCGGTATGGGAGGCGCTGGAAAGGGAATCCTGAAGACGACGCCAGGATTTCAGCGCAAGGGAGCCGCCGGAGCCTCAAAGCAGCAACAGCCAGACCACTCGGCTACAGGATCAGGTTGAATGTCTACAGTCTGAGCTGGAAGCCCAAAGAGCGAGGGAGATAGCCATGGCGGAATCATATGCGGCTTCCGCGGCTGCGCATACGGAGCGGGTGAATGAAGTCACCAATGCCAACCAGGCGGCTATGGGACGGTGGATGACTACTTGCATCGCTGCACATGCGGCCGGACTTGATTTTCCGCCCATGCCTACTCCTATACCATTACCTCAGTGGCCCCAGCCTCAGCAGCAGCCTCCTCAGCCTGACCAGCCGCCGCCTCAGCCTCAGGACCCTCCGAATGGGAATAATGAGTTAGATTTCGAGTTTCTCCGTAGGCAGATGGACTGAATTTTTGTAATAAATTATTTATAAATTTATAAATTTGTGTTATTTTTAATTAAATTTTAGTATTAGAAAAATTTAAAGAAATGCCGAAAAAAAATTCCAGCAAAAATTAAAAAAACATTATTTATATATTTTAAAAAATTATTTAAATATTTTAAAAAAAATTTAAATATATCTTAGGCAACGAAATTGCTAAATCGTCGGTCAAGGACTTACCATATAAGACGACGAAAAAAAATTATCGTCGCCTAAGATGTAGTGATCTTAGGCGACGAAATATTTAGTTTCGTCGCCCCAGGTTATAAGATCTTAAGCGACGAAATAATTTCTCGTCGGCCAAGGCGTTAAATCTTAGGCGACGAATATTGTTGGGCGACGAGAAAGTTGTCGTCGCCTAATATATAGCTCTTAGGCGACGAAATTCGTGTCGTCGCCTAAGAATTACTCTTAGGCGACGATGGACTGATATTTCGTCGCCCAAGTTCTTCACCGACGCATTTCTGACGACGACGTCAAGTACTTAGGCGACGAAATTTTTTCACAGGGCGACGATTTTTTTTCGTCGCCCAAGACCCCATTTCTGGTAGTGATATCATATGCTGCATATGAACATGAAATTCGAAAACAATTAATACAGAAAGAAAAAGGTAAGCAGGGATTGAAGTTAAGAGATACCTCATAGGCAGGCCCGGACCTGAGATTTTTAGACCTGAGTCGAACTTTCAAATTTGGGCCCTCAAAATATAGTATTCATTCAATTTTATTTTCTCTTTTTAAAAAACACACAAAAATTTTCACAAACTAAAACTATAAACTCAAAATCTAACCACAAAAAAATTATACATTCTATTTATATTAAAAATCTTATTAATACAACAAATCTCTTACTTACACTCCTCATTTTTTCTAAAATAGCAACTAATAATAGTAATATAAGGGTAAGATTTTATCTTTATTTTTCTCTTTTGTAATTTAACACCACCCTAATTGGATGCTCTTAATTATTTTTTATTGTTTTTAACTAAACTAATGTGATCACACAATGAGAAAATAAAATTTTGGGCCCCTTAAGGCTCCGGGCCCTGAGTCCATCGACTCTTAGGACTCTATTCAAGTACGGGTCTGCTCATAGGCTTCAGAAATTTCTTTGAATTTGGCTTCGGCTTGTTTCTTGTTATTGGGGTTCTTGTCAGGATGCCATATTTCATGGTGAGCTTCCGATAGGCCTTTTTCAAATCATCATCCCTTGCGTTCTTATCGACCTCCAGTATCTTGTAGTAGTCCACCCCCATTGTTGCTGCTTCCTAAACCTCTGAGCTTGAGACCCTTCTTTTTTTTTTTTTTTTTGGTCGAAGCTTTAGACCCTTCTTGGTCTTGTGGTTTTTATTGATGATGATTTGTAGGGGCCAAAGAATGATGTGGACTTATGGAGGCCTCTGTGGGAAGTTTATTATCGATTTGGTGAGATTGTGTATTTGTGTACTCGTTTTTTGATGCTTTGAGAATCGTGTGGAACGTTCCAGAACAATGTCGAAAACCCGCCTAGCCCGCTAATACCACAGTACCATTACTGATCATGGCTCACAGTGCCAAATTATCTAACTTAGAAAACAACAATTAAGCTTTGCTGTACCCCAAACCCCTACGGTTACTGTTGAGTTTTTTCGCGGCCAACGTAATAATTTTCTTGTAGTGGCCACAACACCACACCACAAGCAGACTCCGGATTCAACTAATGAAACACTGTTGAAGCTCGGAGGCGTCACTTGCCAGAAAGCCTTGGCTTCTAATTGTTTGAAACCTTAAAGTGCATTCCTTTTTCTAGGAACTATTTGTAATCCTAATGCTATTCAAATATCATAATTAGGCCACCTAGCTATTCTATACATACAAAAGGGAATGTTCTTCTTCTTCACTAAAAATATGTATGCATAAAGGTGACAATCTCTCCATGTGAATAGTTGCTCCCAAAATTACATGAAGTTAGTAGACCTGGTTATGTATGTGTATTATGTATAGCTAGACAACCATGATCAATGTGAGTTGATGATGTCTTGATATTGCTACATTGCATTGCCTCCACAAAACGTCCTTAACGTGAGGTTTGGTTCCCATGATGATTCGTAGGTCAATGGGATTGGATTCATGCCAGCCACACTCCACAATAATAAATCTTGGATGAATTCCATCGATGATCCTAAAATCAATGGAACAATTATTGAAAAAAAAAATATAAACAAATTATTTGATTGAGATCATCATTGGCCAATTCTCATTTGAAATATTGGTCAAGATCTAATATCATCGAGTCATGTATATCCGCAGAACCATATAAACCGATCGATCAAGGAAACGAACAGAGACGACGACACAAAAAGAAGTGTTCTAATCTTTCAATTAATACTGGGGATGAACTGTAGTCGAACAATGTATTTACAAATCAAGAATTTTCCAAAGAATCTAAAACAAACAATTCTGTTAGAAATCTACAATGAACCTCCTCCTAAAGATTTCTCACATGTTTCTGCTTCAACAAGGGATCTGGTCAGTGAACCATTTCATTGTTTTGACAGGAAGCTTGATAAGAAACATGGCCAAGTTCGCTAGTCCAGCCACGCAGCAGCAACATGGGCACACAATACTCACCACACTCCTGCAACAGAATCAAATGCACATACACAAAGAAATCAACCAACGCTCTAGTCTATTTTGTGCTAGGGCAAAGAAACAGATTGTAATATTCAAGAAGATACCCTATTTGATGTTAAAGAAAGAAAGGCAATGCAATGAGATGTGAAAACATAAACAAGAAGAAGATGGAGCAACTCACCCCAAAACCCAGATGACGCAACCCACAACAGATAATACCAAGGCGATCAAACCAAAAGGCAATCCCAGCAAGAAACCCAACGGTCTGCAACCTCCCATATTCTTCTGATAACTCGGGGTTTCTTTTTCTTCTCTGATACAATATTCCTTAATTGGTTTACCCCTACAACTTCTTCTGTATTACGAAATTCTTTTGATTTCTTGATGTTGGTGTGTTTGGTAGAGAAGAGGTTGAAGTTGATATATACAGGGACTTGAGATTCAAAGAAAAAAGGAACCCACTGGGACGCGGATTCGCAATACTATATCAAAATCGTATAATGTATGCAACTGCCGCCTCCGTGTTCGTCTTGTAAATGGACCAAATTGTCCTCCGAGATTAAGCTTGTTGAAGGTTATTTCTGGAAGTTCGCTTTTCAGAAGCTTCCACTCCTTTTCCTCATCGATCATGGTCAAAATATGGGAGTGCGACTTGCGTGGAAAGACTCTTCCGCACGTTATCATATCGGATTCGTATTATGAACGGCTTTCCTATCAAATTTGACAATAGTCTCTTCTTCTATTTTCCACATTGTTTCTTTGATTCGATCAATGATGGCCAAGTAAGTACTGTATCATAAAGAGTTAAATTTTGGTTTTTGGTTTTGTTTTCTTTCACTATCCTCGTTACAATTAGACTATGTTGCACCGACACTGACATGACGCGATACGGTAATTCTCAAAAACGTAAAATCCGACACGGCTTGGACACGACAAATAATTAATATATTTATATACCTTTAACACATAAAAGAATTATTAAAATATGAAATATTATTAATTTATTAACCAAAAGATCCTAATTTTGTCTTTTAATAAACACAGTATAAACCCAAAGCACATAAATCCTTCACTCTCCTCCTCGGCGTTCCAACTGCTCCAATCCTCTGTCCAACTAATGATGTAAACTAGCTACTTATGATACTTCACACCTCATAATTTTTCCCCATTAAAAATTTCTATAACCTAGAAAAATCAAAAACATTTCTCAAACATATATGAAACTCCAAAAACATAAATCCCCATCGGCCAGAATCCTTTTTTTCTCGATCTGTTTAATTCAACTCTTCCCAAAATTTTGTTTCTCTTTGCTTCACCCGCTAACGATTCTTGGTTTCCTCCGACTACAATTTTCAACTTCTTCAAGCGTTTGAAGTTTCGAAAGGTATATTTTGAAACTCTAAACTTTTCCAAGTTTAATAACTCGGGGAGGATAAAAAATTTTCCTCCCTTCTCCATCTTCATTCTATGCTTGAGATTTTATACGTGCAGGTACCAAAATCCTGATATTTTATTCACGGGTCAAGACTGTGTTTGATCACTCTTGTTTCTTTGTCAGGGTTGTGTATGATCAACCCCGACCTTTCTCCGGATTATGTTTGATCAATCCGAGGCCTCTTTTCGAATTGTATTTGATCAATTCGCGGTTTTTCCGGATTGTGTATGATCAATCCGAAGGACAAATTAACTATTAAAAACATCGTTTGTGACCTCTATCGAGTCTCATAACAGCTTGGTTTTGTATGCAAAAGAAATGTAACATTCTGCTTATTTGAGTTTTGACGTACTCGATGCTTAAAGCGAATATTCGCTTGGTATCTATGGAACATTTCATTGGAAAAGATTAAACCACATGTTTTGACCTCCAAGCTAACAAGCTGTTTCTACCTGTTTCGTCCTGAGCTGGGAAGTGGTCGCGGGGCGGAACGAAGTAGAATTCTTGGGGTCTTTCACTCGGTACCTGCATAAATGACAGCGTCACGGGGTCGGGACTGGGGTGGCCCAGTCTTCGACTCTCCGATGCTTAAGTTAGCTTTGAGCACTTGTACGGGTAGAGGAATGAAAGAGGGAGAGAGTATATATGAGTGTGTATATGTGTACCTTTTATGATAGATTGAGATTGTTTTATAGGCCAAGTATGGGTACCTTTGCCTTATTCTCCAATTTGGGACTTCTTGCCATCCTTTGGAGTGTCTACCCTTTTGGGGGTGTTTTGCCGCTAGAGTGACTTTGGCAAGCGGTTTGTTACCGGCCCTTTATTCTTTGGATGCTTGTGAAGGGCTCACCAGGGCTATCTCGACCGGGTATTTGTACCTTATTCTCGGCTTAGCCAAGTACTTTGGCTATGTACTAACACAAGCTTAGATGCCGAGATTTCATATCTCATGCGATCAAAGTCTTTGACACGCCACATCGACAACAACCTTCAATGACAATCTGTGCAAAAAGTAATGACCACAAAGTACTGTGGAATGCATTTATGGAGCGTTTCTTGAAACGTCTATCTAACTTAACTTGTTGAGTTACTAGTCATGTAGATTTTTACCACCTTTTTATGACTACACATTGTTGGTGAAATTTTGTGGCATCATGATCCATAATCTTTTAGCGGATTTGATCATCATCAAGTTCTTTAAACCCTCCAAGTTGGTTTAGGATTACTAACGAGACTTGATTTTGATTATTATGTTGCAAACGGGAATTGCACATACGTTAATGCGATAAACGTATTTGGGATTGTCCCCTAATGTGGGGACAACAATATGGGTCACGGCAACGGCAGAAAACGTTGTGCTGATGTCTAGAAAAGAGGGGGAGGTGTCGCCGGCCCTATCGGCGACACTCTCGATCTAAACACCAATTTGTCAAAACTACTCATGCCAACTTATGACAATGCAACCATTATGGATCTCTGGATCAAGAGTATTGTCGAGCTATCCTTCAAATTGTGAATACATATAAAAAGGTACGGAAAATCAATATTAGGACGATAATGTCATCCTCATGATCACGAATTTCAAAGATTCAGATCCAGCTCTAGCTACCCCTGATTTTGACGTCATTGGCTAGACATTGATTTTCTTTCCAAGCTATAGGTAATAAGGCGTCGTATCGACGTCCTTCGTCTATTTAAGACCTTGATGTACTCACAGTAGCAATAATGAATGCTTTAAAAAAAATTCAAAGTTATGAACTATTCTCCTCTTATGGTTCATATTGATTTACAATCAAGATGTACACTTATATCGTCCTTAGAAATATGACATATTTACAATCTACATGGTTAGATTGTGCCGTTTTGGTCTCTTCCAAGTGAAGATGACACACGGCCTTACATCCTCAAGGAGGATCACCAATGTGTTTCCTGTTAAGTCTTCTACCCTATAATAAATTTTCCATCATCAATTGTTCAACTTAGCTTATCCAAGCTCAGAGTGTCTTAGAATTGTCTGAAATTAAGAAGATAGTGGTTTCAAGTGTACCTCGCACTACCAACCCTCCACGGGCATGTTTGGTCATATTAACTTGGAGTTACTGAAAGCTTTTGATTTTGGATCCCCCTATGCTATTCAACCAATTGTCGTCTTGCAAAAGACATTGAAGACTTATCAAAACCAGACAATCATCATCATGATCGAATACTCTAGGTCCTCTGAGTTAGTTTATGTTCATGTCACGGAGCTTTTGCTAACTAGTCATAGAGTTTAAGACCTTGGAACGACCAAACGGACTTAGTTATGATCATACACATGTCACTTTTGGCTAAGGCAAAAGCCTACATGCCACGTGCAAGTTTCACAGCTACGCACATGTCAATTCTGCGAAAAACAGCAATATGTCCCTTCTGGACAGTCAATTTCGTTTGAGCTTTGTGAACAGCCCCGGATGGACCAGACAGTGAGCTTTATATCATTGTAAAGCTCTATGAGTCTAGTTTTCACAACGTTTCACGGTTCGTCCATATATATTGTAACGAAAAAGTTATGGCTGTTTTAGTGCACAAAGATCATTCTACGTGGAAATTTTAATGCACTCTCGGGATTGCAACTTTTCATAGCTTCTTTCAATCCCCCTAAACGGTTCGATTGGAACTATTTACTCTCTTATCTACTCCATTTTGTAGATTTGTCTCATAGAGACATTGAGTGCTTTGCAGATAATGAAACTATCTACAACATTTTAAGGAACCGACAACTATCTCTGGATTTTGTGTTGTGTAAATCTTCTGTAACTACAATAATGGAATCATACCGGTCATTCAGAGATGCGGTTTAACTTGAATCTTGATGCCTCATGGCACCATGATCAATGTCACAGATGTCATCTATGCCTTGAGAGGCAACCGAACCATGTTAAGATTTAAAGACATTCATGTTAATAGTTTTCATTTGAAAACACATTGTGAGAATAAACAAGAGTTCTTTTGTGTATACCATCTTATGAATACGGACTGAAATGCATCTTAGAGAAATTTATGAGTCAATCTAATCGACTATATGTCACTATGATTCGAATATCGAATCACATGTTGTCACCAAAAATGATATTTGAGACACCGACTCATATAGGCTTTGGTTTAAGCAAATCGGTCATCTTGGAAGAGACATAATTGTCCAAATTTTGAGAAATTCTCATGGACATCAATTCTTCCGCTCAAAACGAAGACATTCGGGATCTAGCTTCTCCGTGAAGCATGATGATGACACCATGGTTGTAAATGGCGACACCCGGGGGACATTGACGTCACCCAAACACGACTCTAACTTTCCGGAGGCCATCCGATCAATTCCTTAAGCAATTGAGGTGCACCGGCGTCTCATTGACCCCCTACAATGCTCATTGCTCGTTTTGAAAGCCTATTCTTTAGTTAAATTAGGAGTGAGACCCTCTTATGCTAAATGACACAAAAGTGAACATTTCATTCTTACATCACATTATGTAGATAGATACAACCAACTTGCGGACACCTTTTTATGTTTTATGGTGTTGGTTGAAGTGTTAACATACTGGTCACGTGTTACACTATTATCTATTCCTTATGCTGTTTATACTTCTACTGGCTCACTACCCATTCTTTAAAAAAGTTTATCGGATATAAGTTGAAGTGTCATATACCCCATGTTCACACGTAATACGGTCTCACCGAGGCTACGACCAAGCAACTTTAACTTGTCGCTCGAACATTATTGATGCGCACCAATTTTTATATTGCGTCTTGGGGCCATGCAATATTTGTACGACCCACCATCATTGAATATTTTTGTACTTCAGCTCGTGACTGTGTACGAGGATTGAAACGAAATTGCAATCCTTGAGCTCACACAGGATTGAAACGGATCTCCAATCTTTAAGCTTGGCTATATGTTATTTCTAGGTGCCAAATCGCAATGTCACTGCGCACAATGATGGGTCATTTGAGATGAATAAGTATTTAGGTTGGATATGAACCTCCACCTATAATCCTCATATGTAGAAACCTTGTTAGCCGATCTCATTCATCGCTAAATTACGGATTGTCACTTTGATAAGATAATATTCTCGTCGTTAGGGGGAGATAAAAATATAAGTTTTCAAATGGAACGACGTGAATTGTCGTGGTTTGTCCCCACTAAGTCTCATCTTGATCTCAAATGCTTAAAGTGTTAAAGTGACGAGATCACATGCTGTAAATATGTCTGCAAGGATTGATGTCCTATCAAGAGGACATGGCGCGACCAAAAGGAGTTGGTCTTGACACCATCACCATGAATGGTGATATGGTGACGCCATATAGTGGTAAAATTGATGTCATAAGGCCGTGTGGCTCCCCAAAAGGAGGGAGGCCCTTAGGTTGGATATTTTCTCGCTCTAGGAAGAAAGCGAGTTTGGCACAACCTGATCTATTGATCAGTGATACTCAAATTTGTCTCATGAGTTATGAATTGTGATTATCGTTGAGGGACGTCTCAATGTCAAATCCAATCCATATAGAGATCTCTACAAGTATTACACTAGTGTACATGACGACTCTACAAGTATTATACTAGTGTACATGACGACTGGGATAATGAGTCTACTATCGAACCGCCCTTCGTTGATGGATATCAACTTAGTTGATTAGCCTAATGGAAATATGCGATCCAACATTAACAAAGAGATAGGTCCTTGGGCAGGTGATATCGACACCGCAAGCTAAACTCTATCAACTATCTCTTTGTTAGATAGCGTAGTGAGAACAAGAGCTTAAACTCACCTTATGGCGCAAGGTCTCTCACTAACACGCACTGGGATCGACTACGATGAGATATGTTATCGTAATGGATGTCATTGAACTCCATTACTTTGTCAGTTTGGTAGTTTCTGAATAACTGAACATGCAGCCTATGAAATGTGGTCATAATAACATCTCTATGAGATCAAATATATACATGAAGATCTTAAACGAACTTCATTTATCCAAATCAAGTGGCTCCAGACCACAAAAGCATGCGTTTGTTAAATGTATTGAAACGTACATGGACTTTACTTGATTTGGAAGGGATATGGTGAATTATGTTTTTGTGTGTTCATTCTGGATTTACATGAACTCTTGATTGAACAAGAGATGCCAATATGTATCGACATCCGAAGTTAGAATGAACATATATTGGGAAGACACGGTCTCGATAAGGCACTCGATGACTGTATTGATTATGATTTTCCATCAATCTTCTTAGGTGCTCTATAACTAGTGAGGCCTACATATACTCCCATGATTAATCAAAGTGTTTTCTCTAAAGAGAGATCCATTATTTTTTCTAAAGCAAGATGACAAATATGTGTTAAGAGATAAAGTTCTCATCTAGTACAATAACACAATACGAAAGAATTGACATCTCATTCGCTATGAAAAGTTGTAAAGTTAAGTGTAGCTATGCGCCCATGAAATGCCAATGTAATGGCAATAACTTCTTTTCAATACTTAATGGTATGAAATGTTAAGGCTTATTCTATCCCTACATAAGAAAAGACACATCAAAAGCGAAATCAGAATCTGTCAAGTTTTGTAAGTCAAATTCCACGGGACCTACATGAAATCTCACTTACTAGAAAATGTTGAAATTGGTACCATTAGAAAGATCTATGTGTCTACTTTCCAGAGACTTGATCATTTGATCATACATATCATATTGAGTGAGTTATGGCCGTTTTCATAAAGTATGATGAATCTGTTCGAGAATCTGATTTTGGCAAAACAGTCAACTTCGACTGGACTTTGTGAACAGCTCCTGATGAACCAGAACATGTGTAATATACGGTTGGAAAGCTAAATGAGTCTAGTTTCCAAAACCATTTACGGTTTGTTCATATGTATTTCCTAGAGGAAGTTACGGCTATTATAGTAACTGAAAGTCATGCTGCGCGGAAATCTAATTTCTTGTACGAACTTATGTTTTGAGTTCACAAGTGGTTTTCTCCTCAAGATATAAGTGTAAAAGATCATGTTTAAGGACAATACGACATGATCTAGTTAATCATTGTCTAATACCACATTTGAAGACATGTTAAAGAGTATTGACATGCTAAGTTATTGAAATTTCCGTGATTAGTAACAATTAGGGAGAGGCCTATGATTTATGTAAAGATCAGGAGGAGGTGCGAACTTCAGTGGGAATTTAGTACATACATACATGTCACTATTAAATGTGAAGGGTGTGTTGTACTATTTTTCTCTTATGATCAATGTTCAGTTTTTCTCCCACAGGATTTTTGTGACTTGACGAGGTTTTTGACGAGGCAACATAACTGCATCATTGGCATAGCAGCACGCGGCACAAAGAGAAGTGTTATAGGATATTCTATATCTTTCTAGATATTCTTTATGTATGTATTGGTCTTATGTTAATAGGATATGTAGTTTAACTAGATCTATGTATTCTTTATCCTTACCATATTGTTATTGTATAATTCTCTATATAAATGGCTCCTATCAATGAATAAGATATACATCTTTCACTATTCTCTATTATCTTGTTATCTCTCTTTATCTCTACATTTTATACTTCATCAATATTCCAATACTAAGCCCATAATCAAGAATTTTTGTGAAAATATAATATTAAACTAAAATCTATAAAATCCAAACAACAACATTTCTCTACGTCTTTACATCGGAATAACAATTCTCTACATCTTTCAAATCAGATTTGAGAATCATTTCAATCTTCAACAAGGTGATTATACAATGTGGTGAGATTGTTCGTTCTTATTTTTATTTTATTTATGACTTCAAATGTAGTATTTCATATATATATATATATATGAAATACTACATTTTATTGGTTTCTGGTCTATGAAGAGCTCATTCTTACCAATGAAATGGAAAACACTGACATCTTAAATAGGCCCAGACAAGTTAAACACAATTATATATAGATTATTAAAATGTATTCACTCTTTGTAGACCCAAAAGGAAAAGAGAACATTATGTAAATACCTTCTAATTAGCAATATGATTTCTAAAACAACAGGGTTTTCATAATCCTATCTATAATCAGATTTTTGTTAGTCTTATAAATTTTCAGTTTATAATTTGATTATGCTATATATATTTTCGGACATTATATGTTGTTCGTCTTTGGATTTGGATTTTGAGTGTCTAGTTCATGAAATCCTTATACATAAAAATAAAAATAAAAACTGAACATACACTAATTTGAGGGCCTAACTTGGAGAGTTCGACTCATGCATAAAAGTCTCAGATCCGAGCCTGATGGTGGCTATATATGGTGGTCGCGCGTTAGGCTGCAGCTTGTTCTCCTTCTAGCTAGTTGTCATGTTTTGGTGAGGGTGCTGAGTTTTGGTTGTGGATGTGGTGCATGTGACCAGGGTTGCCAGTGCGCTGATCGATCCGACTGCAGCTAGCATGCTTGCTTGGAGAAGTTTCTGTCCGAGTCGGGATCGAATTGCATGGTCGATGAAGGAGAGCCCGAAGATTAGAGTAAGCTTGGTTCTTTGCCGCGGTCGTACGTACGTTGGCGATTGGTATTCTTGTGCATGTGACATTTGCTGAGTTGCGCTGCCTGTAAACACGGCGACCAGTTCATGACAAAAAACATTTGAAAGTGAAACTCAAAGTGGCCGGGCCGGGGGGGGCCGAGACAAACCAGCAGTTTTTTTGCTGAAGAAAATGAATGTACGTTCGTCTCTCTACCCAGACAATAAACTTATGCTAGCTCCTTCATTCAATATAAGCAGTACCCGATGGTTTAGAAAATTAATAGTACAAAGTTTTAATTTCTTTTTCTTTAAGCAAAGAGAAAGTTAAGCAAGAGGACCGACAACATAGAGAAGTCTTATATATGCAATGGTCGACCAGAAGAACTACAAAACTTGAGCTTCTATCTGTGTAGTTTAAGGTATATAATCAACGCAATAATTAAAAAATAGAGTTAAAAGAGTGCAAATACATTTTGAAAAGGTTATTAATCAGAATGTGTATTTTTGAGAGTGATTGTTTTAGTTTAGTATAAGCTATTAAGTCACTAATCGTTGAGGAGATTAAGCCTTTTGCTTTTTAATATTTAACATGCAGAATACCCTAATTGTTTCTGCAAGAACTCGTAGGCTATGAAGAAGCACAGTGGAACATGAACAGTAGACAACACAAGGGTATATAGTGGTTCACCATGCCTCGGAGGACATGGCTACGTCCACTTACGAATCAACTATCCTGGCTAATAGGCCTTTTGTGTTACAAGTGCATCCATCCATCCCGCCCGGAAGGAATATGGGAGGGAGATGGAGCATAATATACATTCATTCTATATGGGTGGGGGAGTGAGTCCGAGAGTTCCATCCCTTTTCTACACAGGGGGAGCCTTCCTTTTATAGATAAGGAAGGTTTCCTCTTGTTATATATTACCGATGTGAGACTAACTATACATTTATCTTATCATGGTGCCTTCTTGTGGAGCTTGGAGGAGCACCTTCCCGATGTGGTACCAATGATCTTTCACCATGGCGAGGTAGCCCGGACGTCGGTCTACAAGTTTCATGACTGGTCTATGGGCGGGGAAGGTAGTTTACTGACTACCGACTACAAGTCCCCCCAAGTTTCCGTTCAAGACATGTTTTGAGTGGGGACTTAACATATAAAATGTCCATAGATCGGTTATTTATCAACGGGCACCCGATCCTAGTCCCCCCAAGTCCATACTCAAGACGTGTTGAACGGATCTTACTTTTCTTGATATCTTCAAGTCCCCCGAGTCCCTCCCGACCCCCAGCCTCAAAACTGATTCGGCTGCACATTTCACTTGTAAGCTTGGTAGGAGTTCGCATGCAAGCTTTGTAGGCTGACATTACTGGGCGAGCAGAGGAGTCCGCCTCGCACAAAACGGCTAACACTCTGGCGAGCTGAGTTGTCCGCCTCACAAGGATTGAAATAGTCACGCGAGCTGACAAGTGTGCTCCGCATGCCACGACTACCGCACAAGCTGTTGAGTTCGCTCCGCGTGTCAGGACTACCGCGCAAGAGGTGGATCTCACTCCGTGTACAAAGACTGCGCGAGCTGTGGAATTCGCTCCGCCTGCAATACTTACACGCGAGCTGTGGAGTCTGCTCCGCGTACAAGGAATATGCGTGAGCTGTTCGGTTCGCTCCGCGCACAAGGACTACCGCGTGAGATGACGAGTCCACTCGGCGCACAAGAAATACGCGCGAGTTGAAGAGTTCGCTCCTCGCAGAAAGGCTTACACTCGAGAGAGCTGAGTCCGCTCGCGCGAACAAGGAGTACACGTTAGCTGAAGAGTCCGCTCCGTGCACAAGGCCTACACGCGAGCTGTGAAATCCGCTCCGCGTAAAATCCTCACACGCGAGCTGAAGAGTCTGCTCCGCGTACAATACTTACACGCGAGGTGCATCTCGTTCCACGCGAGGTGGATCTTGGTGTTACATGCTAGATGGGTCTCGGTGACACACGCGAGGTGCATCTTGGTGTTATACTTTCATGGACAAGGGTAGCGAGCCATTTCCATATCCGGTGTTACTACTCGAGTGACGGGGTGTTAACGCCGTCCGTGATTTATCAAGCCACTTGCTCCGTTTTGAAGGGGAAGATATAAACTGCCCAACTCCTACTCTACGGGAGCTGTACAAGGGACTTACCGTTCTCATGGCTCTAGTTGTTTCACCCATGCTTTCCGGTGATACGTTTCCGGGCGTGTATGCATGCCTTCTAGTTAGTGCGCATGCTTCCCGTTGGTTCTTGCTCGGGTATAAGAATCTCATGAAACGGTTGTTGCATTCTTCCTCTCGTTAGTTCTTATCTGGGAATCGAAATTTTCCTAAGCAGTTGTTGCATGCTTCCTCCCATTAGTTCTTATCTGGGAATCAAAATTTTCCTAAGCAGTTGTTGCATGCTTCCTCCCGGTGACACTTATCCGGGACTTATAATTTTCCTGCTATCTTTTCTCACACCTATCCGGGACTTACTATTATTGTAAAGACTTGGAACTCCCTATTCTATGTCCGGGAAGCAGGAGTATCTACGTATATTTGCCTCACAAATTTGAATAGACAATTGTTTCTGCAAGATCCCGCAGGCTCTGCAGAAGCACGGTGGAGCATGAATATGAACAAGGACAATATTTATAGTGGTTCACCATGCCATCGGAGGGCACAGCTACGTCCACTTAAGATTCTACTATCATGGCCAATAGGCCTTTTGTGTTACAAGAGTTTTCATCCCGCGCGGGATACAAGAGGAACCATCCCGGGCGGTCTGGAGGATTACAAATGGGGGAGGGGCGGACTAACAATCCCGCACGGTGGGGTTTATATTCGCGGGGTGGAGTAGTTACAATGGTTTCCATCCCACGCGGGGTACAAGAGGAACAATCCCGCACGGTCTAGAGTAAAGGGGGATGGGGGAGGATCCATCCCGCGGGGTGGAGGACAGTTTTCCAGATCCTATCGTCTTTCAGATCCCTATATCTAGAGAGGAAGCCTTCCTTTTATAGATAAGGAATGTTCCCTCTTACATTATATTTCTGATGTGGGACAGAATGCATATTACTACTATCATGGTGTCTTCTTGTGGAGCTTGGAGCAGCACCTTCCGGTTGCTGCATTGATGATCCTTCACTATGGCGAGGTAGGTGGGATGTCTGTCTACAAGTTCCATGACTGGTCTATGAGCGAGGAAGGTAGTTTACTGACTACCGACAACAAGTCCCCCCAAGTTCCCGCTCAAGACATGTCTTGAGTGGGGGCTTAACATATAAAATGCCCATAGATCAGCTATTTATCAACGGGCACCCGCGAGCAGAGGAGTCCGCTGGCGCAGAAGGGTTGACACTCGGGGGAGCTAGCAAGCTGAGTTGATAGAGGCATAAAATGCCGTGTTTATAATGTGTTTCTTACCCTATTTGGCTACGTTATTACCTTAACTTTATCATTTTTGACTTGTTTTATTTATTAGAGGCTTAGTGAGCATTATTTACGAAAAGGATGTTAAAAGAGGGAATTTAATAGAAAACCTAGTTGTTTCGAGAATCCTACTTCAACTAGGAAACGTTGAGTCATAAAGTCAAATCCTATTCGGACCAGGAAACCTCTAAGTCGCATAAACCCAAACCTAAGTGGATTTGGGCCGATTGCATGACCCATTTAAACCTCAAAACCCTATGGATTCGGCTAGGCCTTCTTGGCCGATTTCTTGGAGTCCAATGGACTATCTTTGCCGATTTTTAGGGTGTTATTTTAAGGAGTTTTGCTTCATCAAAATCTCTATTTATTGAGGGGAATATTCTGATCTTATTTATCCTAATTCCTATTGGATTGAACATGTCATTATGCTTATTTGTAGGATTGCTATTGGATGAAAAACCCTACAAACCCTACAACAATAAAATCGGCAGCTTTACAAGGAGAAGGATATCTTTGCCGATTTTTCCTTGGTAATTAAACCATGCATTCGGTCATCATTCAAGCTACATACGAAGGAGTGGTGCGCAAGAATTCTAGAGATTTCCATGGAGATAATTTCCAGATTTTATGTGCAATTAATTGGAACCATTAGATCAAGAATAAATCAAGGGTGGAGAGCAAAACTAGGTTCGGCCTAGACTCTATATAAGGGGCTGTTTCTCTACAGAAAAATCATCATTCATTCTCACAAAAACCCTAGAGAAATAGCTTCCTTTGCCGCAGCCCTCTCCCCTCCTTTGCCGAGTTCTCTCTCCTTGCCAAAGCCTTGGTGATCTTCACCCTTGCGTCGCAACCTTGGAGAAGAAGGAACCTTGAAGCCGCGCACCTCTTGCTCATCCTCAAGCTTCTTGGAGATCGTCAAAGTGTAAACTATGCCTCTATCTTTGTTTAGTTTTCTTTACAATTTTAAAGACATGGATTCGGTGTTCATCATTGGTGTTGGATGTTTGTTGCGATTGTTTTGTTATTAGTAAATTCTTTTCTTAGTTAAGCATGTTGATGTTTTGTTTATGATGTTTTAGTATTTTTGTTCTTGTCGATTTATGCTTTAGGAAGGAAGCGTTTCTGTTTTAGTAGCTATATAGTTAGAATGCATGCTAACTACCGTCAGAAATTCATGCTAAGCCGCGTAGGTAAGTATGGATCGTAAGTGATGGAAGCCATGTCGTAGTGGCTGGAAACGTGGACTACAATGATTTAATGCGGTGACGTTCACGGCAGTGGTCGTGTTCAATCTCGTTCTTTATCTTAATGATTCATGTAGACGTTCTCATGAAATTCTTAGTTCTAGACGTTCTGTGCTAAGTACACTTAAGAAGAACAATAAGATGCGAAGACCTCGTAGGCTCGTGTCTTGAGATTGTTTCTAGATTATAATTTCGACAAGTTTCACTTTACTAAGATTGAAGCATGATATTAATGTGTGGTCGAGATCTGAGTTTCTCTCTTTGGCTATGTGTTGAATGGATTGATCAATTGTACATATTTAATATTTATTTTCTGTTTTGTAGGAATTTAGAACCAAACTCTCTAAACCCCCGTTTATCTTTGTATATATGTAAATAATTGTTTATAGTTCTAATCTTTTTATCACTAAATGCAAGAGCGCCCTATAAGTCCCCGGCCTTTCGACCCCTTACTTATCATATGCTATACACTACAAAAAGGGTTTTAAATTGTACGATTGCCCCGGTGTTTTCGGTGCACGTCAATTTTTGGCGCCGTTGCCGGGGACTTAATAATAAGTTTCTTGTTATTTAGTGCTTTGTTTATATTGTCTAATATTTATTTGTTTTATTTGTTTTCAGATTTGGACTTTAAGAATCAAAATCGGTGGGACTAAGGTCACAATTGTTAATAGGGTCTTTCCAAGTCTTTATTAACTCTTGTCGAATTGTCTAACACATAGTAGCTCTTGGCCGAATAAGTCTTTTGAAACCACGGAGTTATTTATGTCTAGATAATAAACCTAATTGGTTCATTTTCGGTTTGCTTCTTAAAATTCGGAATTGAGGATTTATAAACCTTATAAATTGTCGATTAACATTTCTAACCCTTGTAACGTGTCAAAATACGAGCTCAAGTCTAAATATACTTATACTTATACTCAATTTATACTTGTTAATAATAATGTTGTTTCTTTAATTTTTATTTCGGTACTTATTTATTTGTTTGAAATGTGATCCGAGCACTTTCCGCGCAAGTTGATGACATTCCAGTCGGTGGATCTCCAAATTGCATTGTGTATCCGGCGGCTGCAGCAGGAAAAGAAGGAGATTTTGAACTGAAAAGTGGATTTCTCCACCAATTGCCGAAGTTCCATGGATTGCCGAGTGAAGATCCAAACAAGCATCTGAAGGCTTTTGAATTTGTGTGCAATAGCATGTGTCCAAGGAATGCGGACATGCAAGTACTACAATTGAAGGGATTCCCCTTCACTCTTGAAGACCCCGCAAAGTCATGGTTATTTGATTTGCCCAATGGGCACATCACCTCATGGGATCGCATGAAATCTGAATTTCTGACGAAGTACTTTCCGGCTTCGAAGGTCACTCTCATGAGAAAGCAAATAACCGGAGTTCAACAAGGAGCGGATGAATCTTTCTGCCCCTTTTACCAAAGATTCAAGGCTCTTGTCGCATCATGCCCCTCTCATGGAATCAAGGAGAGCAATTTATTGCAATACTTTTATGAGGGACTGTTGCCCTTGGAACGCCAACTTCTAGACGCCTCATCTGGAGGCTCATTTGTGGACAAGACGCCTCAAGAAGCATGGACATTGCTAGACAACCGAGCCCTCAATGATCAACAATTTGCGGTCACACTTAATAGTACAAAGAAAGTGAGTGAAGCTAAGGCACTCGAAAGCAAGCTTGATGCCGTACTAGCCCATCTCACCATTGGAGCAAGCCGTGAACCTGTCAAAGTATGTGGTGTTTGCTCTTTGCAAGGACACCCCACGGATCAATGTCCCCAACTGATTGAAAGTGGCGAATGGGAATCTGCCAACGCCATCGGACAACCAAGATACAATCCATTCTCAAATGTGTACAACCCTGGTACTCGAGATCATCCGAACTTTCGTTGGAGCAATACGGAGAATGCAACAAGCCAACCCCCAAATTTCGGAGGTCAATTCCAACGCCCATCCGGATTTGTTCCAAGACCCCAGGTTCCTCAAACTTTTGTTCCAAATAATCCTTTTATGGCAAATAACGCTACTCACCCCTCTTATGATAAGATGCTAGAGAATCTGTTCCAAACACAAGATGCACTTACTAGGGGGCAACAAAGCAATGTGAAGGATATTGCCGACATCAAGAACCAATTGGGGAAGATTGTGGACTTCATGGGAAAGATCACCGAAGTAGGGAAGCTGCCATCCGGTACCATCCCTAACCCTAATCCAAATTTTGAATCCGCAAAAGCTGTACACACAAGAAGCGGACATGTGCTCCACGAAGTACCAAGGAAGGACCCAAAGAAGTCCAACGTAGTTCAAGATGAGGAGGACGAAGTCATCATTATCAACACCAAAGATTTGGAGAAAGATCCGGCTACTTCAAGAGCCGAAGCTTCTTTGCCAACAACCAACCCGCCAATAGGTAATGACCCTAACTCTAATGGTTTGGTTACAACTAACTCCCCTTTGGTGCGTCCCCCATTTCCAAGTAGGTTTCAGAAATCGAAGAAGGACGAATCCGATCAAGCCATCTTGGAGATTTTTAAGAAAGTTCAAGTGAACATGCCCTTGATCGAGTGCATTACTCAAGTTCCCAAATATGCGAAATTCTTGAAGGAGTTATGTACCACAAGGAGACAAACAAGAGAGAAAGAAGTAGTAAAGATGAGTGAGACGGTTTCTGCCGTTCTCCAACGAAGAATGCCGCCCAAGCTCAAGGACCCAGGGAGTTTTTCTATCCCTTGCGTAATTGGTGACACTAAATTTGATAATATCATGCTTGATTTGGGTGCATCAATTAATGTTATGCCATATAGTTTATATCTCTCCATGGACCTTGGCGAATTAAAGAAAGATAACGTAATTATCCAACTAGCTGATAGGTCCAACACGTATCCTAAGGGGTATGTGGAGGATGTTCTGGTTCAAGTTAACCATTTGATATTCCCTGCAGATTTTTACATCATAGATATGGAGGACGACTCCCATACAAGTTCAATTCCTATACTTTTAGGACGTCCTTTCATGAGAACAGCTAGGACCAAGATCGATGTGCATGCCGGCGCGTTGACAATGGAATTTGACAGTGAAGTGATTGGCTTCAACATCTTTGAAGCAATGAGGTACCCCTTGTCCAAAATTAAACCATGTTACTCCATTGATATTGTTGATTCGTATGCGCAGCATCATTTAGACACATTGATCAACGACAAGTTGGAAGTTACCATCTCCCAAGGAGTTGGGTTCAATGTGAAGGGTGACAAGGTACCTATGGAAGATTTGGAGGCAATTTGGGATGAATACGTACTAGAAACCGTTGCGGCCTTAGACAATGTTCCATTCACCCTACACAACGCACCATTCATCGGCCTCCCTGCTTCTACCACTAAGATGTTACCATCGGTAGAGAAGGCCCCTACCTTAGAGCTTAAGCCACTTCCCGACCATTTGAAATATGTGTACCTCGGAGATGATGAGACACTACCTGCAATTGTGTCCTCTAAGTTAGATAATGAACAAGAAAGAAGATTGGTGGAAGTGTTGAAGAGAAACAAGACGGCTATCGGATGGACTTTAGCCGATATCAAGGGAATTAGCCCTACCACTTGTGTCCACCGTATTTTGCTAGAAGAAGGAGCTAAGCCTACCCGTGAAGCCCAAAGACGCCTTCACCCGCCAATGATGAAGGTTGTACAAGATGAAGTGATCAAATTGCTAGATTGTGGAGTAATCTACCCCATATCGGATAGCAAATGGGTTTCACCTGTTCAAGTTGTTCCCAAGAAATCCGGAATAACCGTAGTGAAGAATGAGGAGAACGAGCTTGTACCCCAAAGACTTGTAACCGGTCACCGTGTTTGCATAGATTATAGGAAGCTCAACGCCACCACTAGGAAAGATCACTTCCCCTTGCCATTCATTGACCAAATGCTTGAACGGTTAGCCGGCCATGAGTTTTACTGCTTCCTAGATGGATATAGTGGGTACAACCAGATTTGCATTGCCCAAGAGGACCAAGAGAAGACGACGTTCACATGTCCGTTCGGTACATTTGCTTATCGTCGTATGCCATTCGGTTTATGCAACGCACCAGGTACGTTTCAAAGATGCATGATGTCTATATTTTCGGATTACATTGAAAATAAAATTGAAGTTTTTATGGACAATTTCAGCGTTTTCGGTAAGAGCTTTGATTCTTGTTTGGAAAATTTAGAACTCATTTTGCAACGATGCGTTGACACAAATTTAGTTTTAAATTGGGAGAAATGCCATTTCATGGTAACTCAAGGTATTGTTTTAGGTCATATCATTTCGGCTAGAGGCATTGAAGTTGATAAGGCTAAGATTGATTTAATTCGTCACTTACCCTACCCCACAACCGTGAGGGAGATACGTTCGTTTCTTGGCCACGCAGGTTTTTACCGCAGGTTTATCAAGGATTTTTCTAAGATATCAAGGCCTCTATGCCGTTTGCTCCAAAAGGAAGTCGCCTTCGACTTTGACGACGAATGCAAGCTTGCGTTCGAAACATTGAAGGGATTGCTGACCTCGGCGCCCGTGATGACGCCCCCTGATTGGAATGAGCCCTTTGAGCTCATGTGTGACGCTTCGGATTATGCCGTTGGCGCAGTATTGGGACAACGGAGGGACAAGAAGCCCTGTGCGATCTATTACGCATCACGAACTTTGAATGATGCCCAACTCAATTATTCCACAACAGAGAAGGAGCTTCTTGCCGTTGTGTTCGCTTTAGATAAGTTTCGCCAATACTTACTTCAATCTAAAGTAACTGTTTATACTGATCATGCAGCATTGAGGTATTTATTTGCAAAGAAAGACGCCAAGCCGAGACTCATCCGCTGGATTTTGCTACTCCAAGAATTCGACATCGAAATCAAGGACAAGAAAGGAAGTGACAACGTTGTTGCGGACCATCTTAGCCGGCTTGTGCGAGAAGAGGAAGCTTTACCTTTGACGGAAACGTTCCCCGATGAACAGCTTTTTGGAATCGAGGTAAGTGAACCATGGTATGCAGATATTGTGAATTACTTGGTCACTAGGACATTTCCAACTGACTTGCCTCGGTCACAAAGAGAAAAACTTAAGAAATGGTCTAGGTATTACATTTGGGATGAACCTTACCTTTGGAAAAGATGTGTAGATCAAATAATTAGGAGGTGTGTCCATGAAAATGAGCATAAATCCATTCTTACCTTCTGCCATTCTGAAGTTTGTGGAGGTCATTTTGGATCTCGTCGAACTGCCCTCAAAATATTAGATGCTGGTTTCTTTTGGCCCACGATTTTCAAAGATGCATACATGTTTTGCATATCTTGTGATAGGTGCCAACGGCTAGGTAATTTAGGACCTAAAGATCAAATGCCTTTACAAAATTTTGTAACTGTTGAAATATTCGATGTATGGGGCATTGATTTTATGGGACCTTTTCCCGCATCTGATGGATTTTTATACATATTAGTGGCGGTTGATTATGTCTCAAAATGGGTGGAAGCAAAAGCCACCAAAACTAACGATTCTAAAGTGGTTGCAGATTTTCTCCGCACTAACATATTTTGTAGGTTCGGAATGCCAAGAGTGATTATAAGTGATGGAGGATCTCATTTCTGCAACCGTACCATCGCAGCATTGCTTAAGAAATACAATGTTACGCACAAGGTGTCCACCCCGTACCACCCTCAAACAAGTGGACAAGCCGAAATTTCAAACCGAGAGATCAAGCGGATTTTAGAGAAGACTGTAGGTCCTAACCGCAAGGATTGGAGCAAAAAGCTAGACGACGCTTTATGGGCCTACCGTACAGCCTACAAGACACCCATTGGGATGTCTCCATTTCGGCTAGTCTATGGAAAAGCATGCCACCTACCGGTGGAGTTGGAACACAAAGCTTGGTGGGCGGTAAAGGAATTTAACATGAATCTAAATGATGCCGGCCTTCATAGGAAGTTGCAGCTGAGCGAACTTGAGGAAATCCGAAATGAAGCCTTCGATAGTGCGTGGATTTACAAGGAGAAAACCAAAGCTTATCATGATAAGATGCTCCGTCGGAAATCGTTTGTTGTTGGACAAAAAGTCCTACTATTTCATTCTAAACTCAAACTCTTTCCCGGTAAGTTACGTTCTCGTTGGATTGGCCCTTTTATTGTTACTCAAGTTTTTCCTCATGGTGCCATACAGATCAAGAGCGCAAAGACCGGTGAGCACTTTAAAGTGAATGGCCATCGGCTCAAGCCCTACTATGAGCCGTATGAACCAAATGCGGAGGAAGTACCCCTCTATGAGACACCGAATACAAATTGAGGTACTACCGTCTAGCCAATGGACGTAAAACGAAGCACTCAATGGGAGGTAACCCATTTTCAACAAGAAGATATGGAGGAGCCGTCAACGCAGATTTGTTTTCCTTATTCCCTTTCTTCTTGTTTCAATTCATTTGTTTATTTGCTTTATTTTTGAGTCGTAGCTCCCAACTTCATGCTTACCTCTATACTTTATTTTATGAACATTGAGGACAATGTAGAGTTTAAGTGTGGGGGAAGGATTTACATTGTTTTATTGCTTTGAGTCAAATTATCGAAAAACCCAAAAATATTTTAAAATTTTCGAGTCTTTATTTTTGTTTTGAGTCTTAGGAGCCCTTAACAGTCTATGACGAAATTATTCTCTGAAATAATGGACGAAATGATCACAAGATTGAGTTGATTTCTAACTGATATTCTGCGGTTAATTGAAATAAATGGAAATCATACGATTTGTAGTGGATATGGTTTGTAAACATTGGTACAGATTTTGAGCATGGTAGGACAAGTGTGATTCATATGACCCTATTGTGAGCTTTTGAGCCTTATATATGTGCCATTTTTGTTGAGCGATCATTGAAAAATATTCTTAATTCGTTTTCTTGGCTTAATTTTTGCAAACCTCATTATTCTTTCATGACGATTTACTCACCATAGTTTTTAATGGACTAGAGAGATTACTAGAACTCATTCTTGTGGATTTTCAAAGCTTTTATTCATAAACTACCCTGATGATGGAAGGGATTAAATGGACTTTTTTAGGATAAACACCATTGCCAAATGAGCTTGTGTCCCTATTTGTGTGCGCTGCACACCCCTTAGATTTAACCCCTTTGAGCCTACATTAAGCTTTTTCTTTCATCACCCATGATTTTTACCTTGAGCTTAGTACAGCATTTCTCTACCCTTGTCCTTTGGGCCTAGTAGAGCATTTGGTGTGAAGATTGCTGGAAGTGATGATCAGAAACAAGTGTGGGGGAAATGACTTGTCCTTGTGTAAAAGAAAATGCCATGAAAATAAAAAGAAAAGAAAAAAAAAAAAAAAAAAAAAAAGTTTTGGCAGAAAAAGAAGAAATCTGGACATTGTCTTTATATTGAGAAATGGGAGGCCTAAGAAACAAAATTATTTGGCCTCTGTCCTTTTTCATGAAGTTATAAGGAGGTTAGAATGACGAAGGGCCCAAAAAGATGATATCTGGCCCTCAATTTCGGAGACATAAGGTGTGCTTAATTGCTCTGCTAGGTCTTTAGGAACTTTGTGATTCCTCATCCTTCAATTCATACCCCTAGCTTAGCCATGTTATATAACCCTAAAGTCCTTTATGATCTATGAGATGGGTTAAACTTGATCTGTGGAGTCTATTCCAAGAATTGAGCATATGGTTTGGGTCCATTTGTGTGAGTAATTGATTCCTTCATGAGGTTTATTTAATTATTATTTAACATGTGCTTTTCTTTTGTTCATATAAATGCAAGCATTATGAATGCCTCAAAATATTTTCTCTTGCATACATTTGAGTGATTGAGCCAGAAAATCTGAGTGAAAAATCGAGTGCATACCTTGTGAGGATGGATCACTACTTGTTTGAAACATGCTGAGCTATAACCATCACCGTTGTTCTTCCAAGTCCTACTAATATATGTGATCTATGCATGGCAATTAGCTTTGGAATGTTTTGGAATGATTCTTTATTAAGTGCTAATTTTGAAGCCATGAGATAAGAGATGCTGAGACAAATGTTAAGGGCATTAGAGTTGTTTTTATTTATTTTGTCGATTGGTTTTGCTAAGGGACTAGCAAAAGCTAAGTGTGGGGGAGTTGATAGAGGCATAAAATGCCGTGTTTATAATGTGTTTCTTACCCTATTTGGCTACGTTATTACCTTAACTTTATCATTTTTGACTTGTTTTATTTATTAGAGGCTTAGTGAGCATTATTTACGAAAAGGATGTTAAAAGAGGGAATTTAATAGAAAACCTAGTTGTTTCGAGAATCCTACTTCAACTAGGAAACGTTGAGTCATAAAGTCAAATCCTATTCGGACCAGGAAACCTCTAAGTCGCATAAACCCAAACCTAAGTGGATTTGGGCCGATTGCATGACCCATTTAAACCTCAAAACCCTATGGATTCGGCTAGGCCTTCTTGGCCGATTTCTTGGAGTCCAATGGACTATCTTTGCCGATTTTTAGGGTGTTATTTTAAGGAGTTTTGCTTCATCAAAATCTCTATTTATTGAGGGGAATATTCTGATCTTATTTATCCTAATTCCTATTGGATTGAACATGTCATTATGCTTATTTGTAGGATTGCTATTGGATGAAAAACCCTACAAACCCTACAACAATAAAATCGGCAGCTTTACAAGGAGAAGGATATCTTTGCCGATTTTTCCTTGGTAATTAAACCATGCATTCGGTCATCATTCAAGCTACATACGAAGGAGTGGTGCGCAAGAATTCTAGAGATTTCCATGGAGATAATTTCCAGATTTTATGTGCAATTAATTGGAACCATTAGATCAAGAATAAATCAAGGGTGGAGAGCAAAACTAGGTTCGGCCTAGACTCTATATAAGGGGCTGTTTCTCTACAGAAAAATCATCATTCATTCTCACAAAAACCCTAGAGAAATAGCTTCCTTTGCCGCAGCCCTCTCCCCTCCTTTGCCGAGTTCTCTCTCCTTGCCAAAGCCTTGGTGATCTTCACCCTTGCGTCGCAACCTTGGAGAAGAAGGAACCTTGAAGCCGCGCACCTCTTGCTCATCCTCAAGCTTCTTGGAGATCGTCAAAGTGTAAACTATGCCTCTATCTTTGTTTAGTTTTCTTTACAATTTTAAAGACATGGATTCGGTGTTCATCATTGGTGTTGGATGTTTGTTGCGATTGTTTTGTTATTAGTAAATTCTTTTCTTAGTTAAGCATGTTGATGTTTTGTTTATGATGTTTTAGTATTTTTGTTCTTGTCGATTTATGCTTTAGGAAGGAAGCGTTTCTGTTTTAGTAGCTATATAGTTAGAATGCATGCTAACTACCGTCAGAAATTCATGCTAAGCCGCGTAGGTAAGTATGGATCGTAAGTGATGGAAGCCATGTCGTAGTGGCTGGAAACGTGGACTACAATGATTTAATGCGGTGACGTTCACGGCAGTGGTCGTGTTCAATCTCGTTCTTTATCTTAATGATTCATGTAGACGTTCTCATGAAATTCTTAGTTCTAGACGTTCTGTGCTAAGTACACTTAAGAAGAACAATAAGATGCGAAGACCTCGTAGGCTCGTGTCTTGAGATTGTTTCTAGATTATAATTTCGACAAGTTTCACTTTACTAAGATTGAAGCATGATATTAATGTGTGGTCGAGATCTGAGTTTCTCTCTTTGGCTATGTGTTGAATGGATTGATCAATTGTACATATTTAATATTTATTTTCTGTTTTGTAGGAATTTAGAACCAAACTCTCTAAACCCCCGTTTATCTTTGTATATATGTAAATAATTGTTTATAGTTCTAATCTTTTTATCACTAAATGCAAGAGCGCCCTATAAGTCCCCGGCCTTTCGACCCCTTACTTATCATATGCTATACACTACAAAAAGGGTTTTAAATTGTACGATTGCCCCGGTGTTTTCGGTGCACGTCATGAGTCCACTGGCGCGAACTGAGAAGTCCGCATCAAGAGTACTGCGCGAGATGATGAGTCTGTTCCGCGCACAATGAATATGCGCGAGCTGTTGCATTCGCTCCATGCACAAATTCTGACACATGCGAGGTGGATCTCGGTTACACTGGCGAGATGGGTCTCGGTGACACACATGAGGCGGATGTCGGTGACACTGGCAAGTTGGTGAGTTCTCTCCGCGTGTAAGAACCACGCATGAGCTTTGGAGTTCGCCTCGCGGACATGTATACACGCGAGGAGAATCAGTTCGCTCCACGCACAGGGCGTCGCGCGAGCTTCGTTCGCTCCGCTTGCCTGTAATACCCCGCAAGCTGTGGAGTTCGCCTCGCGGACATGCCATACACGCGAGCTGAATAGTTCGCTCCGCATGCCAGGACTATCCCGCGAGCTATGGAGATCGCCTATGACTCGGCGGGGCGAGGATTGTTGTACCTTCACAATGAACAGATGATTAACACAATTATGGGGCTAACCAAGTACGGATATTGGCATAATAACTATCGAAAAGCAACATGGTTCATGCATTTTAGTTCGTGTATGCTTCCCGTTGGATCTTGCTCGGGTATAAGAATCTCATGAAATGGTTGGTATGTTTCTTCCCGTTAGTTCTTATCCGGGAATCGAGATTCTCCGAAGCAGTTGTTGCATGCTTCCTCCCGGTGACACTTATCCGGGACTCACAAATATGAATGGACAATAGTGATCATAGACCATGTTATATAGTTCGTACATGAAGCATGCTTTGTACTTTCATAAAAGGCAATTAAATGGACTTATCTGTGGAAAGAGCTGCCGCATGGGTGGACATGCACTTGGGCGAGCGGAGGAGTTCGCTCTCAAAAACGCTTACGCACGGGCGAGCTGAGAGCGCTCGCGCGAACGAGGAGTCCGAGAGTTCTATCTTGGCACATGATACTTGCACGCGAACTGAGGGGTCCGCCTAGAAGGGTTGACACTCGGGCGTGCTGACATGTGCGCTCCGCGTGTGGGGATTACCACGCGAGCTGAGACCGCTCGTGCGAACAAGGAGTACACGCGGGCTGTGGCGTCCGCCTTGCCCAGGAAGACTGACACACGGGCGAGCTAACAAGTGCGCTCTGCGAGCGGGGATTACCGCGCGAGCTGTGTGGTTCGCTCACTCTTACAATGACTACTGCGAGAGCTGTTTGGTTCGCTCCGTGAGCGAGCAATGGAATCCGTTCCGCGTACAAGGAATACGCGCGAACTGGTCGGTTCGCTCCGTGCGGGAGACTATGAGTCCGCTCCGCGCTTAGGGAATAGGCGCGAGTGTAGTTCGCTCCGCGTACAATGAGTGCACGCGAGCTGTGGCCTCCGCCTCGCCCAAGAAGGTTGACACTCGGGTGAGCTCAGGCCCCTCGCGCGAACTGAGCCCAATCCCTAAAGTTTGAACTCATGATGTGTTTTATCATTTCTTATTTTTGATGGACGAAGGTGGCGAACCTTTCCATATCATGTGTTTCTGCTCGAGCGTGGGGTATTATCCCCGTGTGGGTTATCAGGCCACTATTCTCCGTATGAAGGGAATGATATGAACTGCCCAACCCCCACTCTACGGGAGCTGTACAAGGGACTTACGGTTCTCATGGCTAGTTGTTTCGCCCATGCATGCCTTCTAGTTCGTGCGCATGCTTCCTGTTGGTTCTTGCTCGGGCACAAGAATCTCATTAAACAGTTGTTGCATTCTTTCTCCAGTTAGTTATTACATGGGAATCAAAATTTTCCTAAGCAGTTGTTGCATGCTTCCTCCCGTTAGTTATTATCTGGGAATCAAAATTTTCCTAAGCAGTTGTTGCATGCTTCTTCCCGGTGACACTTATCCGGGACTCACAATTTTCCTTCTATCTTTTCCTGCATGATCCCATCCCGCTGACTAAATGACCGGGCGGGATTCCCTTGCTGTTGGACTTCCTATCCCGCGGACAAAAGAACTATGGGCGGGTCCCTTGCTGTTGGAGTTACTATCTCGCAGACAAAATAACTTTGGGCGGGTGGCATCGGACGTGAGTTGTTGTGGGGTGCTCTTGGACTGTCCCACTAACAAAAAGCACCCGGGCAGGCCCCTTGCTGTTGGACATACTATCCAGCGGACAAAAGAACTATGGGCGGGCCCGCTTGCTGTTGGGGAAATCAAAAAATAACCCCGGACGGGTTATCTCGCCTTGCTCCCATGCGGGCTACCTCGCGAGCTATCCCGCCTCGCTTCCTCGCGAGCTACTTCGCCTCACTTAAAGGGAGGTATCTCGTCTCGCTTCCTCGCGAGCTACTTCGTCTTGCTTCCGCGCGAGCTTTCTCGCCTCGCTTCCTCGCGAGCTACTTCGCCTTGCTTCCACGCGAGCTATCTCGCCTCGCCTCCATGTGATTTATCTCGCCTTTCCTCACATGCGAGCCATCTCGCCTCGCATCTATCTTGCCTCTCGGGTGGTAGAACAACATGACTTTTTGTAACACTTCCCACAGACGGCGCCAATTGTTTCTGCAAGATCCTGCAGGCTCTGCAGAAGCACGGTGGAGCATGAATATGAACAAGGACAATATTTATAGTGGTTCACCATGCCATCGGAGGGCACGGTTACGTTCACTTAAGATTCTACTATCATGGCCAATAGGCCTTTTGTGTTACAAGAGTTTCCATCCCGCGCGGGGTACAAGAGGAACCATCCCGCGCGGTGTAGAGGATTACAAATAGGGGAGGGGCGGACTACCAATCCCGCGCGGTGGGGTTTATATCCGCGGGGTGGAGTAGTTACAATGGTTTCCATCCCGCGCGGGGTACAAGAGGAACAATCCAACGCGGTCTGGAGGATTACAAATGGCGGAGGGGAGGACTACCAATCCCGCGCGGTGGGGTTTATATCCACGGGGTGGAGTAGTTACAATGGTTTCCATCCCGCGCGGGGTACAAGAGGAACAATCCCGCGCGGTCTGGAGTAAAGGGGGATGGGGGAGGATCCATCCCGCGGGGTGGAGGACAGTTTTCCAGATCCTATCGTCTTTCAGATCCCTATATCTAGAAGGGAAGCCTTCCTTTTATAGATAAGGAAGGTTCCCTCTTACATTATATTTCTGATGTGGGACAGAATGCATATTACTACTATCATAGTGCCTTCTTGTGGAGCTTGGAGGAGCACTTTCCCGTTGTTGCATTGATGATCCTTCACTATGGCGAGGTAGGTGGGATGAACATAAGGACCACCTTTTTATTTCAAAATAAATCTTCAGCTATAATCCAAAAGTAGCCAGAATACAAATTACACCGAAGAATTCCACAAGTATTCAGAGCTACTAAAAATAAAATAAAATAAAATACAGCGAAAGCTAACAAACCCCTAGTAGATTAAACAGGTAACCTACTGGCGAAATATAGCTGATAGATGAGTCACTATGCCTCGGCGTCTCCTGCTAGACCTCACGCGAACTCTGCAGGCTGGACATTTTTAAAAGCGAAGAGCCCAGGGGAAAATATTCAACACGTCAGAGTGAGTGGACGAAATGCTTCCGACAACAAATAAATATTTCCCCAAAAGAAATGCTTTCATCAGCGGCAAAAACAAAAGCTCCACTGGAAAGATTCTGAACTGGGGTCCAGCCTGGCTAGACTCCCAAACTTTAAGACATTGCCTCTCAGGCCTGGATATTATATATATATATATAGTATGTATGCACACTCGCCTGACCCTTGGTTCGATATCTATGAACAACTTGAATAAAGTAGATATCATACGAAGCTACTATGCTTGCGTCTAACGCTCACATCACCCCACATCGGAATTGTACCTCGCATATGGGGGAAAGCGGCCGAGTGGTAATATATACGTGCTTACTCCTTGTACGAAATCTTTGAATAAATAAATGCAAAATTAGAAAGTCGCACAGGGCTACGACACTGGCGTCTAACGCTCATGTCACCCATACCGGAATTGTGCCTCGCGTATGGGGGAAATCACGTATAGCTAGCTAGCATTTAATCATATACATATTATTCTCATAATTGTGCCTTGAGTATAATCACCGAAATTCTCAATTTCGGGAAATATCCAACAACAAAAAATCATTCAAATGATAAAGCATTTCGAACACAATATTTAAAAACAAAGGTCCACTCACAGGTTAGGCCTAAGCTTGATGTCGGTCGGAGGTCTCTTCCGCTCGAGTCTCCTCACGTTCTGTTCCATATAAATAAAACCTTAAATAAAACACCGACGCTTAAAGCAAAACATGCATAATTAAATATGTTTCGCGCTCAACCAAGCCTAACACTCCAAAATCTTAAATCCACTGCCAACCTCAAAACTCCACAAATTTTACCAACATCCTCAAAATCACCTTCCACCAAATAAAATCCAATGGCCGGATTATAAATTAATAATCCGCCAAAAATAGCAAACTTCAACAATTCTCAAACCTATTCAAAACTCCTCCAAAAATTCTAAAACTTATTCCATTAAACTCCTCACATTTTTCTCCACCAAAAACATTTTCTCGGCGGCGGCGCCGGCGGCCGGCGACCAACTCCGGCGACCTCCGATGGTCACCAAAATTTGGCAACATCTCCCTCTCAACCTCCTCTACAACATTCCTAACTACCACAAACTCCAATTCGAAGCCTAAATAACCCAATCGGACACAAACACACAATAAAGCCCTAGAAATTCAAATTCTGATTTCTCCTTACCTACCTCGAGATGGAGCGAGCCCTTTGGAGGGATTGAAGCACAGGAGGAGGGCTTCCTTTTGAGCCAAGGCTCGTCGGCTATGGCGGCTGGAGGAAGGAGTTCCGGCAAAAAAACGATTTCGGCAGTCGGGGCTCTCGGCGTCGATTCCTCCTTCACGGCGGCGCTAGGGAGGCTGCCATCGGTCTAGAACTGATGCTGGCTTGGAGACCGACCGAACGGGACCGGTGCGGTGGGCTGGGGCGGCCGGACGGCGGCCGGGAAGAATGTGACAGAAACAGGCTCAGGGAGAGGAGAAACCAGGAGGAAAAGAGAGAAAAAGAAAACTGAAATTAGGCTTTGACCAAGCCCGGTCCACAACTCCTCTTTAAACCCAATCCAAAATTCAACACCCCAAAAATAATACCCCAATAAAATTACCTTTTACTAGCAAAAATTACCATTTTTTACCGTCGTCAAAATTTATTCCTTAGAATAATCCCACAAAATAATCGTCCCCTACACCTCTCTGGGGATCAATTATATTTTACACTTAATGACGATCACGGTAAAATTCTTATTACCACTATACCAGTAATAAAGGTAAAAATTATGGGTCGGGACGTGACACCATGACTGGTCTATGGGCGAGGAAGGTAGTTTACTGACTACCGACAACAACAATAATTATCACGGAAAGCATGCTTCATAGCCCGTATTAGTTACAACAATGCATGTTAAGCCAACGGTTCCATTATTTAATTGTCCATATGTGCTTCTATGGTGTTATACTAGTATGTGTGCCATAACCTGCATGCATATTTCCCCAAACTCATATCAGAATGCCATAGTGTCTCGCTAGCGTTATACCAACATGTGTTCATATGCATGCATATTCTTTCATAAACTCATATTACATTGCCATAGCATGATATAACTTGCATGTGATACTGTCACAAATAAACACCAAAAGTGGTGGTGATGAATTACCAATCACGTACAAGGTTAGAAGAATCCAAGTTGAGAAGATATCATGCATAAGTGAAGCATGCTTTGAGCTTCATAAAACGCAATCAAATGAGGGACTTATCTGTGAAAATAGCTGTCGAATGGTTGCACATAGGAGGTATAATATCGTGAACATTTTCATTTTAGCACCCCCGGAGGATGAGACCTTCTTGGTCGGTGTTTTATATGTTGGCCAAGATCGAGCTGCCTATAAGATTTGTTCCACTTCTTCTTTTTGTCTTTTCGGTGATTGCCCCCGGACTCTCGATGACTTCCAAACTTCCACTCTTTTGTCTAAATTAGATTCTCAGTGTATCGTGCCTTCCCCTTTGACTCCCGGAGATGAAAGTGGTGGAGCCCTGACTTACTCTTGGAGTTAATTCTCTACTTTCTTCAATTTCTTTTCTGCTCCCGGTGGCTAATTCTTTCAATTTGGAGTCATCGGGTTTGGGAGGTTCAGAACATAGGGGAGGTCACCGACTCACTAGGAAGATGGAGCTGAGTTGTTACCACAGATGAAACTGATTCTATAATGGACTTGCCGATTACATATCGGTGCCTATATTTCTGATTCTTCCACTCTTGTTTTATGTCGACACTACCAAGCATGATACATGCCCATATGATCAAAAGAATGGTCACTGAGATGAAGTTGATCAAATCCCAGAGAAGTGAAATTGCTACAAGGGGCAAAACTACTACCTAGTTGGGTGCCCAAAGAAATCTCATTGCGGGTGCAGTATAAAAGGAAGGTTCCCCCTATGTAGAAAAGGGATGGAACTCTCGGACTCACTCCCCCACCCATATAGAATGAATGTATATTATGCTTCCTCTCCCTCCCTTATTCCTTCCAGGCGGGATGGATGGATGCACTTGTAACACAAAAGGCCTATTGGCCAGGATAGTTGATTCGTAAGTGGACGTAGCCATGTCCTCCGAGGCATGGTGAACCACTATATGCCCTTGTATTGTCTACTGTTCATGTTCCACTGTGCTTCTGCATAGCCTACGGGTTCTTGCAGAAACAATTGGCGCCATATGTGGGAATCAGTACTTAAAGTCTTGTTACTCTACCAGTAAGCTTGTGTCATGCAGTATGCAAGCCTAAGCCATCAGGCAATATGCAGGCCCAAGCCACCAAGAGGGATGACATGACCTGCCCGGGTTCTTTATCATCGGGACGTCACCAAGAGCCAAACCACAGCGGCTCATGACCTACGCCTCCGGCCATCGCTCGGAGACGATCCAACGGGACCCGGTGAGTTTATCATAACATGATAGCCTTGTCATCGAAACTTCACCGGTGACGATCTACTCCACCCGCTGCCCGGTCATCTTCTTCTCCCAGTGGCTCCAACGACAACATTCAAAGACCCGACCGGGATGAGAATTCGTCAAGAGAAATAGCTCAAGTGGAAGAGGGGATCTGCCTAGCATCCCGGGGGCACGTTGAGCTCAGGCCATCACCGAGAAGCATGCTAGTCAGAGTTTCGACCGCGATAATCAATTAAGTTAGTCATCGGAGGTGATCCTCTTCAGGTCCCGATGACCCAACTCCAATGGTATCCCGATGGACAAGGTTTATTATATTGCTCCTATACGCTCAGTAATTTCTTCGTCTCCGGGTGCCTAATGCCACCGGCATTCTCATCTGGGTCGAATCCACGTCTCTCGGCTCGTTGTTAATATGAGAAAAGCAAGCTACGGGATAGGCAATTCATGCTCAGGGTCCCTGACTTCAACAAGAAATTTCATATCTTGCAATGAGAAAGGTTAGGCTTGAGCAACTTAATCTATTCATTCGCATTCATCGGCAGTCAACCAAAGGTCAGATTTTTGTGATACCTCGGTGAGAAAAGAAATTCAGAGCAGCGACAAAGGGAAAGTCTGGGGCTCCATTGCAATCAGATCCATTCACTGATATCTTTATATCACGCCCGCTGATTCAGTTCTAGCTCATCTCGTTTGAGTTACAATCTTTGGGTCGGCTCTTTCACCGGCATCACTCATGACCCTCAGAGATGACAACGGGTCCTTATGTTCATCAATTAGCACTTCCCGGATAGGTCAGCACCCAATCTTGTGAGACCTCAACCACCACCTACTACATGAAGTGCCGGAGAAGCCATGCAGGAACCATCACTCGCCGGCCGCTTGGTCTAAGGGTCTATGTCAACGGGACGGCAGTAATCCTTAGGCACAGTTATATAATCCACATATGTAGTATGGCACCTCCACTACATATTTCATCTGAGAGTCAGCTGTATTCCCCTCCACTGGAAGCAAGAGTATATGGGGGGTATTTGCATCTCGGAGACTCATATCTCTCATGGATAGCAGGGAAAAACACCAGACAGACAAGCTAAGTCTTCTTACTTATCCGTTTAACACTGTTCGGTGGTTAAATGATTATATCGATGATTTGAGGATTTTAGATTATTGGGGAGGAGTTTGGTAATTCATATGTGAGTGGGTGGTTGTCGCTAGTAACTGTGTGATATTGTCCTAGCCTTGCTTGTGTTGGGGATCCAACCTAGAATTTTTGTTATCCTTGATATTATTGATAGACAATCTGTTATATGTGCGAATAGATCCTGCTCTATATGACAATATTGAGGGCATCAGTACATAAGCCATTGGCCTAGAATTGCAAATGCTGTTAAGTTGGGATTATTAGTGGCAAGTAATATCATTGATAATCTATATCGAATTCGGCAATGCATCTCTCTGCCATAAAAACAATTTTGTGAAATTCATGGGTCAATTGATTGTGATAGTGTTGTTTATGTTATAATTTTGATAGGTAGAGTGAGTAGAAGTACATAGATGATCAATATATCTTGCAAGACTTCTTTGCTATACAAGTATATTTGGAGTTGCAGTTGTAATTGTGATTAGTCTTGGAAAGTTGGAAGTATATATAAGGTGGGTCATTTCAATTACATGAGCTAATTATATTGGTTTTGAAGTTTTGAACTCATCAATTATAGTGCTGCCGTAGCATTATTGCAATGATAGTATAATTTGGAAATTGGTTTCTTGGAACACTGGTCTTAACTTGGGGAAATTGGTTTTATAGTATAAATAGCAGTTCATCATATTTGGGGAAGTTTTTGACATTCTCTTGGGCATGTATTATTACACACAAGCATACATGAGTATTGCTGATATCTTCTTGCAGCATTATTGATATTTGAGTTCTATATTGCCCAACTGCATGAACTACTGTGCTTGGACAATTATTTTGTCATAACAATACTTGGTTGACTCCATATTTAGTTGATCAATTAAAACTATATAAGCTGCTAATCAATCGTTTATTTATTGTTGAGGTACAATCACAAAAATAACTTAGTAACACAAGGCCAAACTACGGTATGGTCTAGGCACCCTACCGAAAAGTACAAGCCATCGGGGATCCTTGGAACATACCTCCGGTATCACCCAAATTTCTCAAGAGCTAGTTTTGTACTACTATTGTGATCTGGGGAGAGCTTGGTATGTGTAGTCGGTATTCAGTAAACTACCTCCTCCTCCCATAGACCAGTCATGAAACTTGTAGACAGACATCCCACCTACCTCGCCATAGTAAAAGATCATCAATGCAGCAACGGGAAAGTGCTCCTCCAAGCTCCACAAGAAGGCGCCATGATAGAAGATATATGCAGTCTGTCCCACATCAGAAATATAATGTAAGTGGGAACCTTCCTTGTCTATAAAGGGAAGGCTCCCCCTCTAGATATAAGGATCTAAGAAAGATTGGAGATCTAAGAAAGACTAACGGATCAGATAAAAGCCCACCCCGCGGGCTATGAGGAAGAGGAATAAGATCCCACCCCACGAGATAGAGATCAACTATACTCTACCGCGCGGGACAGACAACCCCTCCCTCAATTGGAACATGCCACCTCGCGGGCTAGATCCTTCCCCATCCCTCCCTTAATCCAACCCGCGCGGGATGGTTCCACTTGTAACCTGCGCGGGATGGCAACTAAACAATTGTATCTCCACCCCGCGGATAAGCCCTAACGCGCGGGATTGGTAGCCCGCCCCTCCATTTGTAATCCTCCAGACCGCGCGGGATGGTCCCACTTGTACCCCGCGCGGGATGGAAACCCTTGTAACACAAAAGGCCTATTGGCCATGATAGTAGAATCTTAAGTGGACGTAGCCGTGCCCTCCGATGACACGGTGAACCACTATAAATCTTGTCCTTGTTCATATTCATGCTCCACCATGCTTCTGCGGACCCTGCGGGATCTTGCAAAAACAATTGGCGCCGTCTGTGGGAAGTGCTACAAAAAGTCATGTTGTTCTACCACCCGAGAGGTAGGATGGAGGCGAGGCGAGATAGCTCGCGTGGAAGCAAGAAGAAATGGCTCGCGAGGAAGAGAGGCGAGATACCTCGCATGGGAACAAGGAGAGATAGCTCGCGTGGAAGCAAGGCAAAGTACCTCGCGAGGAAGCGAGGTGAGATACCTCCTTTTGGGCGAGGCGAGCGAGATAGTCCGCTTGGGAGCAAGGCGAGACAACCCGCCCGTAGTTCTCTTTGTCAGCGGGATAGTATGTCCAACAGCAAGGGGCCCGCCCTGGTCCTTTTTGTCAGCAGGACAGTCCAAGAGCAGACCCACAATGGCTCATGTCCGATGCCACCCACCCATGATTCTTTTGTTCGCGGGATAGGAAGTCCAACAGCTAGCAGGCCCGCCCGTGGTTCTTTTGTCCGCGGGATATAAGTCCAACATCAAGGGAATCCCGCCCGGTTATTTAGTCAGCGGGATGGGATCAAGCAGGAAAAGATTGAAGGAAAATTGTGAGTCCCGCATAAGTTTCAACGGGAGAAAGCATGCAACAACTGCTTAGGAAAATTTTGATTCCCAGATAATAACTAACGGGAGGAAGCATGCAACAACTGCTTAAGAAAATTTTGACTCCCAGATAATAACTAACGGGAGGAAGCATGCAACAACTGCTTAGGAAAACTTTGATTCCCAGATAATAACTAACGGGAGAAAGAATGCAACAACTGTTTCATGAGATTCTTATACCTGAGCAAGAACCAACGGGAAGAATGGGCGAAACAACTAGAGCCATGAGAACAGTAAGTCCCTTGTACAGCTCCCGTAGAGTGGGAGTTGGGCATGCAGTATCATTCCCTTCACACGGAGAATAATGGCCTGATAACCCACGCGGGGATAATACCCCGCGCTCGAGCAGAAACACACGATATGGAAAGGTTCGCCACCTTTGTCCATCAAAAATAAGACGTGATTACACACTGTGAGTCCAAACTTTGGGGACTGGGCTCAGTTCGCGCAAGGGACCTGAGCTCGCCCAAGTGTCAAACTTGTTGGGCGAGGCGGACTCATATTCTTGCACGCGGAGCGAAGTCAACAGCTCGCGCGGTAGTAGTGGCACGTGAGCGGACTCCATGGCTCGCGTGTATGCATTGTCCGCGAGGCAAACTCGTAGTCTCGCACGGTAGTCATGGCGCGCCAGCGAACCGACCAGCTCGCGCGTATTCCTTGTACGCAGAGCGGATTCCATTGCTCGCGCGCAGAGCAAACGAAGCAGCTCGCGTGGTAGTCATTGTAAGAGTGAGCGAACCACAGCTCGCGCGGTAATCCCCGCTTGTGGAGCGCACTTGTCAGCTCGCCCGCGTGTCAACCTTCATAGGCGAGGCGAACGCCACAGGCCGCGTGTACTCCTTGTTCGCGCGAGCGGTCTTAGCTCGCGTGGTAATCCTCACACGAGGAGCGCACATGTCTTCTAGGCGGGCCCACTCTTGCACTCCACGGCTCGCGGGTACTACTTGTTCGCACGAGTGGTCCCAGCTCGCCCGAGTGTAACTCCTCCGTTCGCCTGAGTGCATGTCCACCCATGCGGCAGCTCTTTCCACAGATAAGTCCTTCATTTAATTGCCTCTTATGAAAGTACAAAGCATGCTTCACGTACGAACTTTATAACAGTCTATGATCACTATTGTCCATTCATATTTGTGAGTCCCGGATAAGTGTCACTGGGAGGAAGCATGCAACAACTGCTTACGAGAATCTCGATTCCCAGATAAAAACTAACGGGAAGAAACATACCAACCATTTCATGAGATTCTTGTACCCGAGCCAGATCCAACGGGAAGCATACACGAAATAAAATGCATGAACCATGTTGATAATTATTATGCCAATATCCGTACTTGGTTAGCAATTGTGTCAAGTTATTTGTTCATTGTGAAGGTACAACAATCCTCACCATGCCGAGTCATAGGCCATCTCCACAGCTCGCGGGATAGTCCAGTCACGCGGAGCGAACTGATCAGCTCGTTTGTATGACATGTTCACGAGGCGAACTCCATAACTCGCGATGAAGTAGAGGCACGCGGAGCGAACCCATCTCGCGCTAGGCGAACTGTTCAGCTCGCGTGTATGACGTGTCGGCGAGGCGAACTCCACAGCTCGTGCGGTAGTCTTGTACGCGGAGCGAACTGATTCAACAACTCGCCAGTGTCACCAACATCCACCTTGCATGTGTCACCGAGACCCATCTCGCCAGTGTAACCGAGATCCACCTCGCGTGTGTCAGACTTTGTGCACGGAGCGAATGTAACAGCTCACGCATGTTCATTGTGCGTGGAGCGGACTCATCATCTCGCGTAATACTCTTGCAGCGGACTCCTCGCTAGCTCGCCCGAGTGTCAACCCTTTTGCGCGAGGCGGACTCCTCTGCTCGCGGGTGCCCGTTGACAAATAACTGATCTATGGGCATTTTATATGTTAAGTCCCCACTCAAGACATGTCTTGAGCGGGAACTTGGGGGGACTTGTAGTCGGTATTCAGTAAACTACCTCCTCCGCCCATAGACCAGTCATGGAACTTGTAGACAGACATCCCACCTACCTCGCCATGGTGAAAGATCATCAATGCAGCAACGGGAATGTGCTCCTCCAAGCTCCACAAGAAGGCGCCATGATAGAAGATATATGCAGTCTGTCCCACATCAGAAATATAATGTAAGTGAGAACCTTCCTTATCTATAAAGGGAAGGCTCCCCCTCTAGATATAAGGATCTAAGAAAGACTGGAGATCTAAGAAAGACTAACGGATCAGATAAAAGCCCACCGCACGGGCTATGAGGAAAAGGAATAAGATTCCACCCCGCGAGATAGAGATCCACTATACTCTACCGCGCGGGACGGACAACCCCTCCCCCAATTGGAACATGCCACCTCGCGTGCTAGATCCTTCCCCATCCCTCCCTTAATCCAACCCGCATGGGATGGTTCCACTTGTAACCCGCGCGGGATGGCAACTAAACAATTGTATCTCCACCCCGCGGATAAGCCCTACCGCGCGGGATTGGTAGCCCGCCCCTCCATTTGTAATCCTCCAGACTGCGCGGGATGGTCCCACTTGTACCCCGCGCGGAATGGAAACCCTTGTAACACAAAAGGCCTATTGGCCATGATAGTAGAATCTTAAGTGGACGTAGCCGTGCCTTCCGATGGCACGGTGAACCACTATAAATCTTGTCCTTCTTCATATTCATGCTCCACCATGCTTCTGCGGACCCTGCGGGATCTTACAGAAACAGTATGAACAGCAGGAAAGATGAATTAAATAGAAAAGGGTTGATTTGAAAGTGAAAGATAAGTCCGAGGGGGGAAGTCATCATAGGGGGATTGAGGTTCCAAAGTGAGCAAGAGACATGCACTCCATGCAGCCAAAGCAAGCTTTCTTGGTCGGGTATATGCAGTCATCGGGACCCGAGAGATAAGGAGAAAAGAAAAACTCTTAGCAGCCGAGAAGTCAGATGGGACAACTAGCATACCGGTGGCAAATGAATAGGCTAAGGTATTGGCCTTTTTCATTTCTTGGAGTAGCCTCATGGTCAAATAACAGACCGCTAATGGGAATGTATCGGGCCAACTGCATGTGATTCTCACATCTCCCGCCATGAAGAATGAACTACATGACACATCCCGGTTCTTAAATTATGTTACGGTTATTTACCGTTGGTATTACTTCGGATTTTTTACCGGAATGAGTAACTATTTACCCTTAAGGACCATAGGGTTGACTTTTTGTAGGAAAATTATTATGAGAAAACTTCTTCATAAAAGTTGTAGAGGATGTGGTTACGAGTTCGTAGACATGCCACTCGTTAAATTCGGAGTATGCATGGTAAAGTTATGAAATTAATGGTAAAGTTTTCGTGTCGGTAAAAATGGGTAATATTGAAGTGGGCTTATTTTTGAGTTGGGTTAAGAGTTGGGCCGGGGGGTGGCAGCCAAGCCCGAGCCCTTTCTTTTTCTCTTCTCTTCTTCCTTTTCTCTTCTTTCTCTTCTGTTTTTCTTCCCGAGCCCGAGCTCCCTCCCGCTCATCGTCGGCCGCCGTCCCGCCAGCGACGGACCGCCGTTTCGGCCCAGGAAGGACCCCCGTCGCCTCCTCTCTCTCCCCGGCCAACCATCCGAGCCGGTAGAGCCGCCGGAGAGGAGAAAAGCCGCCAGAAGCCGCCGATCGACACTTCGCCGGAGCTCCGTCCTCCGGCCACCATAGGCCGTGATTCTTTTCTCATTTTGTAGCCCTCATCAAGGTGAGTAATCCCTCCAAAGGATTCGGTCTATTTCGATCTCGTTAGGGTGATTTGTATAATTGAAAGTTTTAGGGATTTATGGATGTTTTAGTTCGATTGCCCTAGTTAGCCTCAGAATTGGACTAAGTGCTAGTTATAAAAGTTGTTGGGTATGATGAGAGGATTATTCTGTCAAAATTTCATAGGTTTTGGAGGTCGCCGGAATTGGCCTCCGGCCGCCGCTGCCGGCGGAGCCGCCGCCGCCGGTTAGGAGATTTTTAGGGTTTTAAATGTGGAATATTAAGAGGAGTTTATTGGTGTGATTTATGGAATTTTTGAATGAGTTTTGGATAGGTTTGTGATTTTCAGAAGTTTGGTATTTTTGGCGGTTAATTAATGTAGAATCCAGCCGTAGGATTTAAGTCGTATTTTGGGGAGGTTGTATTTTATGACTAATGAGTATGATATTTAAGTTCGGATCGTTCCGATTTAAGAATATCGAAGTTAGGCAATGATGAGCGTATTTATGGCTCTCGGGTAATTTGACCTATTTTGATTAAATATTGATTATATAAAGGAAAGATGCTAATTTAATCATTGTTGTATAGATCACGATCAGAGCCTGAAGTTGCTTGTATATTACTGTTAGACAGTTGTTGGATTTAGTATAATGTTAGGAAAGTTGATGAGTAGTGGTTTTGGGTGTCCATAGAAAAATCAGAGATAGGTTAGTATTTGAAGTGTTGATATGAGCAAGCCTAAAGGTGATTTGGAATGTGATGATGAACTACGAGTGGCTTGATCCCTTTAAAAGGGTACGTAGGCAGCCCGATCAAGTTTTGGGTGCAGCCACAAATTAACAAAATAAATTTAGGTTCCAAACGCAGTAAAACTGCGTTGTTGTTTTGTTTGAGACTTAGATCCTATCTCATTTTTGATTTTAGGATTTTTCTTGTGAATTCTGGATTTGAGGTATTATACTGAATTGCATATTATTTGGTTTTTGGAAAGATGATAATCATTGAAGTTATTTATTTTATTGAGCATCTTAACGTGTGAGACACGTTGATTATAATTAACTATATTGCTCTTAGAATTTTTCCAAGTACGGTTGAGAATCATACTTGTATTTATTTATGAGTTTCGGGGAAACTCATATGATTTATATATTTCCTTATGCCCTATTCTTGGAATATATATGATGTCAATGCTAGTATGTCGTTCCACCTTTCGAGATGATGTGACACCCATGTTTCAAGTGGGGTCACGCAAGCCCTTTCCGCCTTCGGGTGATGTGATGTAGTCGACGACATCACGCAAGCCCTACTCCTCTCTGTTATCATAACATGAAGGTGTAGGGAGTATGAGAGTACTATGCCTGGGAGGCAACCGAGTCTGGGAGACTCACTTAGCATGTCGTTCCGCCTTTCGAGGCGATGTAACTTCCACGTTTTAAGTGGGGTTACTCAAGCCCTTTCCGCCTTCGGGTGATGTGATGTAGTCGACGACATCACGCAAGCCCTACTCCTCTCTGTTATCATAACATGAAGGTGTAGGGAGTATGGGAGTACTATGCCTGGGAGGCAATCGAGTCTGGGAGACTCACTTATATGGCCATATAGGATATCGTATTTGAGTTGTTATTTTGACTAGCGGGGCTAGTCCATTGTTTTAGGAGAATCCCATATGAGAGGTGTATATTCCTTTTTGGCAAAGGTCTTTATTGTTGATTTGACTAGCGGGGCTAGTCCGTTTTCTTGGGATTTTCTTTATGAAAGATTTTTGTTAACATGTGCATGCAACGCATTTATGGCATATTGGAAAGTGGGAAAGTATTTACATTTTGGTTATAGATTGGTTGTGGGATTATTAGAGTTGAGTAATTGTTATTGGGAGATGTGTTGATCTTGGGGAGCAGGAAGGCTCCAGGTGTTGAGGCTGTTTGGTTTGGTTATAGAAGTGTTACGTTAGATTTTTCAGGTAAGGGTTGTCTATTTTCAAGGAAGGTTATGCCGAATTTTCGGTAAATTTTCCTTGAAGGTGGACCCCGAAGGATTTACCTTGGGTTTCAGGGTGAAATTCGGGGTGGGTCCTGTCACTACATGTCCGACAACGCAACGCCCAAAGTGTTAGCTTGATGCTTCAGCCTTATTCACAAACAAGTTGTAAACTTGCAATTTGGTAGTCATCAAGAGTCTAGGGGTCCTCACCGTTCAACAAGAGAGGAAATGAAATAATACGGGCACCCGCAATGAGATTTCTTTGGGCACCCAACTAGGTAGTAGTTTTGCCATGTGGGACTAGCTACACATTACCGATGTGGGACTAACTATACATTTATTTTATCATGGTGTCTTCTTGTGGAGCTTGGAGGAGCACCTTCCCGATGTGCTACTGATGATCTTTCACCATGGCGAGATAGTCCGGACGTCGGTCTACAAGTTTCATGACTGGTCTATGGGCGGAGAAGGTAGTTTACTGACTACCGACTACACTAATTTTATTTCTTTAATTAATATCTGCAGAGATAAAGATAATGATCATGAAAATAATAACAGAAAAGAAGCAGCTATTAATTGGATAATTATCAGATTATCAGGTTCAAATTTGATGACCTTTCTGTGCAAAAGGTTAAATGACAAGGAGATATATTGGGAAAGGGACTGAACCAGCAATATTATAGAAATGATTGATGAGAAGAATAATACACGAGCCAGTAGATGGTGATGGATGTAAGAGCCTCTACCAAGAATGATATGTTTCTGTGAATTCTTCTGCACCATTCGTTTCAGTCGAGTCAATTTGACCATGGAGGCCATTTACTAAGTGCTGCTCGATCATCTTCTAGACGCTAGTAAGGGACGAGAGGGTTCAATTAGCTTTAATAAAGATCGGATGTTAACAGAATGAATTATAAATCGACAAGTTTTCTTTGAAAAATCTTTAATTAATCATAAATATTTTTCAACATCAATGAAATAAAATAAAAATTTATACTATTGAAATACTTAATTCAAATTAATACAAATCATGTCAAGAGTTTCTTACCATACAACTAATATACATATATATATACACACTTTAATGCTTTAATTTCCATTTACGATTTTTTTTTCTTTACAAATAAGTTAAATATGAGCAACACATTAATGTTTGTCATGCATTGGCACTAAAGAAAAAACAACACATTCTTTTCGATATTAATTGTGCATGATATGAAATTTTGAAGTTTATTTTAGATAATTATTTTCTTGTCTTTTCAGGAACAATGTTCATTACGAATTTGTATATAACAAACAGTTGAAATTAAGTTTGTGTTACTTTTCTAAACAAAATTATGTCATTGCTAGAGAGTGGCTAAAAATGAACTTAGTTTATTAATCAATAAATATTGACCATTCTAAGTGGGATTTCTAGCTATGTCACTGCTTGTAGGCATTTTAACTTAAATGGGAACTTGACATGCATCTCTTAACTCAAATCAGAATGTGATATCCTATCTTGTTATCATTACATTTTTTGTTTTTTACGTTTTATCTGATTTTTTTTCGGGAATATTGATTATTGAAGGGATAGAACCGTAGAACAGTCGGCATCCATCATGCTATTACTACATAACACAAACATGGAGTACATTATGTCCAAATCTCATAGCGTGAAAATATCCTGAAATGACATCGTGAGTCTCTCTATAACCTATGTATTCTAACAAACACAATTTAACAAAGAGTACATCATTGGTTGATACTTTATTTGTGGCAATCTTGACTACACACTGGACAGATAATGTCACTAAAAAATATTACCAATAACACTAAGTTGCATCTTGCCACTAAGAGGCTCCTACCATTTGACCAAGCAAGTAATTCATCATCACGTTAGAGCAGACATGGAAAGCAACATATGCAAACCGGTAAAAAACCAGGAAATTAGATCTGGTTGGAGAAGCGGCGGAGCTTTGGGCACTGCTCGAGGTTCAGCCACTTCAAGGGAGATTGGATCCAAATTTTCTAAAGTCTAGGAGGCTTGGTTGTGATGGTGGTGGTGATTTTGCGCCGGTGGTGCAACCGAGAAAGGTGATGACGTTGGGAGGCTCGACGGCTAGGGTTTGGATTCCAAGAGTAGCTGTTGGGTTGTGGCTTTGTTTTGGGCTCAAACTTTGGGATTCTTCTATTAGGTTCGGGATTTTTTCTGGAAGCATTGGCGGAGGTATATAAAGACCCATGGCACCCCCCAGATTTATGATTTTATCTGCATTTGGTGTTTGGAGTCTAACTAGTTTAAAAGTTTTAGCTACGCTGACACCCCCTAGTCATCTAGATTGGTTTGGTTTACTAATAAAAATAATAATTTTTTTTCTCTTTCTAGGAAAATTAGTTGTTCAGCCCAATAAAGAATAATAAAAGCTTTATATTAACATATTCCTAATACAATTATACTTCTACCTCATCCCACCAATTAACATTGTCTTCTATAAATAATCAAACTCATAGTAGCATATTCGTATAAGAAAACATCAACCCCAACATCTTTTCTTTTTTAGTCTGTAAAGATGAGTAAACAGTCTACGATTGATGGATTTTTCAAAAGGAAAAGAACTGAATCTGAAGCTGGTACATCAGCACCTTTAAAATTGCCTAACACTGATACAGAAGCAGCAGTTCCTGAAAATCCTCCTCCTAAATCAACGAAATTTAATTTCAATGACAAGAAAATTGACATCGCTTCTTTAGAACGTGATCCAGAACAACGACAACAAATATGGGAGTATCTGATTAACAAACAACATGAGGTTAGTCAATTATACATAAAACTTGGTCCAAATCAGCCTCGGCTTAATAAGTATCCTTGATCAGGACAAGAAAATCATCCTCGGAGCTTTCAACCTACATGGTACTCTCTAATTCCCTCATGGTTAGAATATTTTGAGGAAAAAGATGCAGCTTTTTGTCTACCGTGTTATCTTTTTAATAAGCCATCTAGGAATCCGGGAGACAAAGCTTTCGTTGTTGTTGGATTATGTAACTGGAAGAAAGTTAGAGATGGGAAAGAATGTGCTTTTGCAAACCATGAGGGGAAGCATCCTAACTCCAAACATAAAGTTACGGAGATATCTTGTTCAGATTTGATGAATCAATCTCAACATATTTGAAAGGTGGTTGAAACTTACAGTGCTCAGCAAATTGCAGAGAATCGGCTACAAGTCAAAACCTCAATTGTGGCAGCTAGATGGCTAGCATTTCAAGGATGTTCATTTAGAGGTCATGATGAAAGCCCGACTTTCATAAATCCTGGAAATTACAGGGCCTTGTTAAAATTGTTGGGTCTGTATAATGGAAAAGTTGCTAAAGTTATTTTAGACAGAGCTCTAAAAAATGCCTCATACACATCACCGCTAGTTCAGAAACAAATTTTACAAGTTTTTTCAAATAGAGCAAGGAAGGCAATTCACGAAGAAATTGGGGATGAAAAATTTTGTATAATTGTTGATGAATCTCGTGATGAGGCAAAGAGGGAGCAAATGGCAATAGTGTTACCGTTTGTCGACAAAGAAGGACTCATTCAAGAGCGGTTTTTTGGACTTGTTCACGTGCCTGACACAGCTGCATTAACCTTACAAAAAATATATATTCTACGTTGTCTCATCATGGCCTTGATATTCAGAACATCAGAGGGCAGGGATATGATGGTGCTAATAATATTCGAGGTTAATGGAATGGATTACAAGCTTTAATTTGCAAGATTGTCCATATGCTTACTACATTCATTGCTTTGCACATCGATTACAATTGGCTTTAGTTACATCATCTAGAGAAGTTGTTCCTGTTAAGCTGGCGGCTGTTGTTAATATTGTTGGTGCTTCATGTAAGCGAAATGATGAATTTAGAAAGGCCCAAGCAGATGATATTGCATATCTGATTTCTATTAATGAGCTTGAGACAAGAAGAGGACTTAACCAAGTTGGCATTTTACCACAAGATGGAGATACTCGTTAGGGTTCTCACTTGAGATCAATTGCAAGCTTGATAGACAAATTGAGTGCAACATGTCAAGTACTGCTGAACATAATTGATGATGGAAGTACTTATTTGCAAGTCGGAGATGCAAATACGGCTTATGACGGGATGACTACATTTGAATTTGTTTTCATTATGCATCTTATGAAAGAAATTATGGAGATCACTGATGAGCTATGTAGGGCTTTACAAAGTAAATCTCAAGATATTTTACATGCCATGAGTCTTGTTGAATCTACCAAGATACTTCTACAAGAATTGAGACATGCTGAATATGATCCTTTACTTGCTGAAGTGAGTTCTTTTTGCGGGAAACGCAACATAGATTCGCCTGATATGGATGCTCGTTATGTTGGAAGACACGGTAAAGCACATGGTCAACAAGATAAGTTCACAATTAGACATCATTACCAGGTAAAGTGTTTGATTATTTACGTATAGAGAATTATTTATTTTTCTTCTATATGTCATTCTTAATTTTGCTTTGATTTATTGCAGGTAGATATTTTCAATGCTGCAATTGACTCTCAATTGCAAGAGCTAAATAACAGATTTAATGAGAATGTAGTTAAATTGATTGTCCTCAATTCAGCTATGGATCCTCGTGAAATCTGTAAGTCTTTTAGATGTGATGATGTTTGTGAATTAGTAGAAAAATTCTATTCGCAAGAATTTGAAGACCACGAGAAGATGCGCTTGAAAAGACAACTGCAACATTTGTATAATGATGTTATTCGACTTCCAGAATTCAAAGCTTTGATAACTATTTCTGAAATGGTTCAATGGTTGGTGAATACTAGAAGATCAGTGACGTACCAACTGGTTTATAAAGTGGTTTTGTTGGTGCTCACTCTTCCTGTATCAACGGCAACAGCAGAGCGAGCATTCTCATTTATAAAAATAGTGAAAACTAGACTCGGAACAAAATGGAGGATGATTTTCTTACAGATTCTTTGATTATGTACATTGAAAAAGAAATCGTTGAAAAGTTCGACATATACTCGATTATTGATGATTTTCACGATATGCATGAGCGACGAGTCCTTTTTTAATGTATAACCCTATTTAAAAACTTTATTATATTATAGACCTTTTTTTTTTCAATAACCTCTTTTATATCGGCCTCTGTCACATGTATTTCATGGTTCTGCCATTGTCTGGAAGACTGGGTTATGCTATTGATTTGGTGGAACCTGGTATAGCTGGTTTTGTATCTTCCTCCAGGGAGATCCCCTCTGCGTAGGGTGGTTCCGGATAAATATGAATAAGTTAGTTTATCTAAAATGTCTTGGTTACTGGTTACTTTTTGGACTTAATCTTATGGTCAATAGCATAAAAATTGCTTAGGGTATCTTGGGTAATTTTGCATGATTCATTTTTTTCGTAGCCCTTACGAGCAAACCATGTTTATTTTACTTTCCTACATTTTATTAATATAAGGTTTGACGTCATTTTCTTAAAAAGAAAAAAAATTAAAGTCCCCTCCGTTATACTTTATTTATGCAAATAATAAAATACATGTGGGGGATGAGCCTCTTGTTTAACCAGGTTCCAAGCCCCGAAAAAAATATATATATCATTAATTTGATATTATAAGTTTTTATTTCAGCCCCTCTAATGGTTTGGCTTCAAGTTCCGTAACTGAGTATGCCAATCATTTTACGTAGATTTCTAGTCGATTAGTATGTTTTGCAAGTGTTTGTATTGATAATATTTCATTGTAATTGATTCATATTCTGAATGAATTTCTTATTTGAGAGAGGGAAAAAAAAAATCGTTCGCGGGAAAGTACGAATAACATTAAATAGGAGCTAGCAAACCATAATTGACCTTCGAAATTATCTCAGCTAGTACAAACTACAGAGCTGGAGAAACCTAAAAGTATGATGTCCCACAATATAATTATCTGCAATAAAAGTACAAAGGCTTTACATCATAATTTCTTCTTCTGTTTTCACTGTACAAATGGATGTATACATGAGCTACATATATATAGCTGAGTCGACTGTTTCAATCCAGTTCCATTTCCAATTCCAGCCCTACCATGACAGCAATCTTTTGGATACATCTTCAATCTCATCTCCTTTCAGCTCCAAAAAGCCTTTTTGGAAATGAATTAAATAAAGCTCACGAGGCAGTCTGAATAGATTTTCAAAAGCTTCAGAAAAAGGGCATCCACAAATCATTTATATTTGGAAAACAACTCCAAAATTATATACGTTGCAGCCCCGAAGAAAACAAAAACCTAAAAACAAATCTCAGAGATCTCAACTCAAATTGTGGTCGAGATCCAATCACTCTCTCTCTCTCTCTCTTTACACACTCCCACTACAAACTACAAAGGAAAGCAACAAAACAAAACCAGCGCCAACCCATTAAGCACTTGTTTTCTCTCAGCCCTCATCTCTCTATCTCTCTTTCTCTGCTGTCCGACATCACCGGCCGGGAAAACTTATACTAGCTAGTCTCCGAGGAGTACTGCTTGCTTCTAATACTGCCCTTCATATTGTGCTTCAACTTTTGCATGCAATATTAATTACGTAACTGCACCACCTCGATCGAGTAGTAGTTGTAAGGGTACGTATTTCGGATCGATCCTAGCTTGATGCTTATATTATCGCCTTTGAGGGAGCAACACAAGGATGAAAACCGAGGAGGAGATCAGATGGAGAGTTTCTCGATCGGCGCCAACGTGGTTGACTTCTCGGAATTTTCCGGGGGGAACTTGCTTGACAGTATCGACTTTGATGACCTTTTCATTGGGATCGACTCCGAGATGGATGTGCTGCCCGATTTGGAGATGGACTCGGAGATGCTGGCTGAGTTTTCCGTCAGCGCTGGAGAGGAATCCGACTTGAATACATCGCCGGCATCACTTGAAAAATGGGACGATGAGGAAAACAAATCCAGCATCAAGACCAGCACCGCGGAAGAAAGAGAAGACGATCATCATCAGAAGGTGGATTCTTCGGGTTCGGGTACTACAGACTTTAAGTACTCGAGCTCTGATAATAGTTCTCATGGAGGAGGTGGAGGAGGAGGAGAGGAAATTGTTAGTAAAAGAGATGAAAGCGCAGGAGGAGCAGTCCATAATAACACTTCGTCGTCCCCCAAAGAAACTACAGATAAAGGTTATCGGAAGTCATCATCATCCGGTGCACAATCCAAGAGTTCTCACGGGAAGCGGAAAGTTAAGGTAAATGAATCAATCAATCAATCTAGTACTAGGTTAATATATAGCTTAGCTAAATTTAAAGTAGTACCTGAGCTATAAAAGCAAAACTAGGTTATTTCTGACTGTTGAATGGTATGAAGCTCATGCTACCTCTCCCTCCCTCATAAATTCTTGAGAGAAACGCTTGTATACAATATATCTTAACTATACATCTGCTCTTGATAAACTTGGTGATGAAGTACTGCAATGGATTCACGGGAATCATATGCAGGAGAGGGAGCGGAAGAGACAGTGTTTGAAAAATTATCAAGTCGAGCTGTGAAGGGAAATAAATGAGAAAAAGTTGAGAGCGATAGACACTGAATTGGATCGATATTGTTTTCAATTTGTTGTTTATGGTATTGTTATTTGGTGGGATGTGTGTACTAAAGGGTCAGTGCTTTGTTCTTGAATTGTGTGTAGGTGGATTGGACACCAGAACTGCACAGGAGGTTCGTGCAAGCAGTAGAGCAGCTAGGGGTGGATAAGGCGGTGCCTTCTAGGATTTTAGAGCTTATGGGAATAGATTGTCTCACTCGCCACAATATTGCTAGCCACCTTCAAGTACATGCCTAACTAATTACGCCCATATGTATTGTCTTATTGTTTGATTTTCTTCAAGACTGATAATCCAATTTGTAAAAGAGGAATTTAAATTATAACTAAAAAGGGTTTTCTTCAAAGAGAAACAAATCTACTTAGAAGTTGTACAGTAGTTTGTTTGTTTCACGGTTATGGAAGTGGTCTCATAGTACTTTTCTAACTATGGACTTGATCTGCTTTCTGCACAGAAATATAGATCCCATCGGAAACATTTGCTAGCCCGTGAAGCTGAGGCTGCAAGCTGGACCCAGAGGCGGCAGTTGTACGGTTCTGCTGCTGCTGCAGGCGGTGGAGGAGTAGGCGTCAAGAGACCTTCATCCGAGATAGGTCCTTGGCTTGCACCACCTACCATGGGTTTCCCTCCTCCCATGACACCCATGCACCAGCAGCCCCACCACAGCCATCACCACCACCACCAGTTCAGACCTTTACACGTATGGGGTCATCCGACAGTTGACCAATCCATGATGCACATGTGGCCCCCTAAGCACCTTGCTTCTTTCCCATCCCCACAACCACCGCCTTCTTGGCCTCCAGCTCCTCCACCGCCACCGGACACTTCATATTGGCACCATCACCACCAGCGTGTAAGTATTAATTCCCTAATTCTAATGCCACCTTGAATGCATTATTTGTCCATTTTCTTTTCCTGACCGGTCATAAGCCTTAGTCACGGGTTGCGAGTTGCTGTTCTTCCTTATTTTCGTTTGGATTAACACAAAACCAAAATAAACCAAGACATGCAAAGTGCTTCTACAATCTTTCGAATCACCTAATGTGCATTCATATATGAATACATTAACCATATATCAGCTCAATAGGGTGATATGGCATGCAGAAGTACTTGGTTTGTATATTCGTATATGAAACTAGCTTTGTGTTAATGTACAAATACATCCGTATATCTTTATTCGCTGTATACACTTGCATTCAATCCGTCACGGGTTAATGACAAGCATATATATATGAACGAACTGTAGTTTTCAATCTCACTTTTTTCTTCCTTTGTTTTGGTACAAAATGTACTGAAGTTTGATATTCTTGTTCTGGTGTACAGGCTCCTCCTAACAATGCAGTACTAACCCCAGGAACTCCGTGTTTTCCGAGGCAAATAGCTACATCTCATACTCCTCCTTCGACGGTAAACTATCATAGCCTTACTCTTTGGAAGCTTTCACGTATGGAATATATATGGTGTTTACAATATTACATATTATTGGTATTCTTTGTACAAAGAATATTTTGGCTTATTGGGTGCAGAACTGTTTCAATTATTTGTTGCAGAGGTTTCCCGTTCCGCCTGTCCCAGGCATTCCACCGCATCATGGCAATATGTACAAACTAGACCCCGCCGGCCTCGGCGTTCCTGGACAATCTGGACCCCATCCTCTTGTTGATTTTAAACCCGTGAGCACTCTAACCTCTCTTCCTTCCTTAATCTCGATCATCAGCTTTCTTCCTTTTCTTAACTAAATGGTCAGTCGACTAGGGCAACTAGATCTGTCATTGAAATATTTCGATCTTATACGTACTCATTATGTTTATGTTAAATGCACTAAGAGAGTCGTTGAAAGAAGAGTTCGCCAAAGACCAAACTATATAATGAATTTGAACTTCAAACAGAAGACAAAGCTCCATGTATGTAGTTGTCCATTAATATGACCAAGAAGCTAATATATCATCATCATATATATAAAACTAGTCTGATCTACTAAGTACTCTATTTTTCAGCCAATAATCTATCTAAAGAATATTCAAATGAGAAGAAATTTTAATTAGTTGGTTCTAAACAAACTAAACCAGAAATGCACGTACGAATTCCCTTTACATGAAAAAAAAAAAAAAAAAAACCTAAACTTAATTTTATGTAACCTGGGAATTTGATAAGATGAAAATATCTGGTTCATATAATTGAGAGTTGGTTAGATTATAACTGGTTGTTTATGTGACATATATTACAGTCGAAAGAGAGCATAGATGCAGCCATTGGAGATGCCTTATCGAAACCATGGCTTCCTCTTCCTCTTGGCCTGAAACCTCCTTCCACTGATAGCGTTATGGGAGAACTACAACGACAGGGAATTCCCAAAGTACCGCCCTCCAGAACTTGATCAACTTACCCAGCACCATGCACAAGTTCCACACAACTAATTACAGAGAGAAGGAACCCCCCAAATTTGACGACATGTCCTGCGATTCGATGTGGCTACGTACCTGCATCGATCTCGATCATCTGCCAGTTTTTCTGCTCCCTTTTTCTTTTACATTTTCTTTCTGTTGATCCCATCATCTTTCCAGCTCTAGCTTGCCCATAAATATATAACCCGGACTACGTACTACTACTACTAGTACTATATCGATCGGATCATGTCTAGTTGTAACTTGTATGAGAACAGAAACTGCGATGTAATAGCATATATATATGTGATAATAAAGCAAACGATTTTGTAAATGGTACGTATGTGGTCATAGTGTGAGTGGATATAAATAAATAACCTACGGTTAGTTTCGCTATTACTTAATTAGTTCTAACTTCTACGTTGTTGTAAGTATATTTTATACTGTCATTTTGTCTGGGTATGGATAACCAGTTAGCTAATCCTGGCCATGTCGATACACCCACAAGTAACTTGCCCCACTTGTAAATTGTAATAGAGACTTAGCAATACGCGAAGAACGTTAGGACACTACTGTAATTTTACGTACCGTTGGCTTCTCTCCGGCAATTCCAGCTTCTACCTGTTGGGAGGCTCAGCCTTACGCTCGCCCGGTTTCGTTTATTTTTTTTAATCATGATACAATCAGTTCTAAAGGGAAAATTCTTCGTATAAAACAGAGAAAATCATCGGCCAGAAACTTCCATCTATAAGGCAAAATTTGAGAAACATAAAGTTAAACTGAGAACGATTGGAGCAAAACTAGAAGCATTGATGAATTGTTGCTCTCTCCAAGTCAATATGAAGAGCAATGCGTATTATTACATATACATCAAAGTCAAGTTCTACTACAGCTAGAAAAATATTAGAGACAAAGATCAAGGGCATTGTGGCTTAAACGTACATGGTGATCTTAATTCAGCCTTCTTCCCATCACAAGACATTGAATAGGAGAAGTAGAAATAAGATCACTGGTTTTAAAAAATAAGGCAGTGTTGAGGTTTGTGGCTTCACAGTGGCAGATTGGGCGGGAAATATAACAGCCAGGAGATCGACATCAGGTTACTTTACCTTTAGGGAGGTAATTATCTGGTCACATGGAAGGTTAAAAAACCAAAAGTTGTGGCACGATCAGGGCCGGTCGTGAAGAAATCAAGGCCCGGTGCGAAAAAAAGAAATGTGCCCTTTATATGATTTTTTTATTAAAAAAATACAAACTTTTTTACTCAAAAAATACTAATTTTCAGGGTTTCATATATCAATTTCATACATCAATTTTATACATCTCATATGCATAATTTCAAAAAGAAAAAAAAATAAAAAGAGAATATTCGAAGCAACCTTGTTCAACATTCAAAATGGCATGATCGAAAAAAAAAATTTGAAGATGTGAAATTCATAACAACCTTCCATCCAGTCTTGAAAATTTAGATTATGAGAAATGATATGCGGAATTTATAGTACAAAATAGAGAGAAGATGGAAAACTTTGGAGGATTGTGAGCAATTTATAGAGAGAAAATTATATATGAGATTGGGTTACGGTCTTGCAGAGAACATCAATCGTCAATCGGCAAAAACGGATCTTTTTCAAGATCGATGCAACATGTATATGAAATAATGACTTTGGGAGAACATAAAGGAATTAAGAGAGAAAAAGAGAGTGAATGGAATTATGGAAGACTTTTTCTCTAAAAAAAAAATCAAGAATTACGAATTAGGAAATAAATTGATAAGAAGCAATAACTAGATCGAAGTCTAAAAAAAATTTTGAACAAGAAAGTCTAAAAGATTGAACGACAAAAAAAAAACTCCAGGACTTAATAAATTGTGTTTTTGTTTTTGTTTTTTTCTATTATATTAAATGTTATACATTAAAATACATAAAACATATTGACTAAAAAAAATTTGGGCCCCTTATGAATCTGGGCCTAGTGCAAGGGCACTGCTGGCACTGGGCCAAGACCGGATCTGGGCACGATCTAGTACGTGTCGAGGCTGAGTATAGAGGAATGACTCATGGAATGTGTGAACTTTTGTGGTTAAGGAATCTATTATACGTGATTTGGGTTTCAAACTCAAAAGTGCTATATATATATATATATATATATATATATATATATATATATATGTAGTCGTGCGTATTGTGACAACCGGGCAGTCATTGATATATCACAGAATCCAGTTCAACATGATAGAATTAAACATACGGAGGTTGATCGTCACTTTATAAAAGAAAAGCTAGATGACAAGATTATTAGCTTTCTTTTTGTTCCGACTGATGAGCAGCCTGCAGATATACCGTATATTACCAAAACAGTTTCCAAGAAGACATATAATGACTCACTAGCTAGGTAAGTTGGTTGAAGTATTAGCGTGAGTCACATTAGGAATATAATATTGTAATTATATCATAGATTTACAGCAGTTATATATACCTTCACTGAGATGCATAGATATAATTGAAACGAAGTTCATGACTAGACGAAATGTGAAAACTTTATTTACCTCTTAATACAAATAAAAGAGAAATTTATCTTGATCCATGCTACTGAATGAGAAGGTTGCCGCAAATTTGTCGTTGACTCTTCAGAAGTGGAAGCGGTCAAAATAACTTTGTCCTCCACAGATGACTGCAACAAATGGAAAATAACTTTGTCTCCCGCACAATTTGAGTAGTTAAATTTCGTTTTTCATGTCTAAAATTCTATCATTTTAATCGTGCCCACAATTTCGATCTGGAGCAAAATTGCAAAATCCAAAGGGCAAATAAGTTGACGCATGGATCCCTCTGCAGTGATTGCGCCATTGTCATGAACATTACTTTGCTTAGAACCAAATCAAAGTTTTTCATGCCTTCTCTTTTTGGTACAACATAATTATAAGAAAGTTAAAGACGCCCTTTTTTCTAATCACAGTGATTAGCGCCAAACTATAGTCAAATATGTAAATTATCACATTGAGGGAAAGAAAACATTAAGGGATGGAGGCAATGCTTGATTCTTGTACAATTCAAGGATTAAGGAAGACAATCTATCAAAATCCCCTAATTGGGTCTCTAGCACACTCTCTACTTCTCTGTTCTTTTCCTTTCCAATTTTCCTTTGCCAAGCTAAATCAAACAGTACGTCTCATCTTAATTTTGAGACCTACCCACTAAAAAGAAAAGCTGCCCCTTTTGACTGAGAATGACACTGCAGGTTTCTAGGGAGTTGTCAATCTCCATTAGTTCCTTTCCTCAATCTCCGCATAATTGCTCCGCCAATCAAGAGAGCCAAAAGCTCCTTAATTTGCCCTAAACCCTATACATATGCCTTCCAAGTTTAAACCCACCATGTTCTTCAATGTCTTCATTTGCAAAAGCTCTCCCATGTTTCTTCCTTCTAGTGCTTTTCGCTTCTCTTCAAGTTGAAGCTAGACACAGATTATTCTTCAGCAAAATCACCCACAACAATGGGAATGAGCCCGATATCCCAGTCACAGAAGATCCAGAAGCACCTACACCTACACCATCATATACACCAACATATTCACCTTTATATGGACCAACGTATGCACCAGCACCAGAATTGACAGTGGCAGATGCACCTTTATATGCACCAGCACCAGCACCAGCACCAGCACCAGAATTAACAGTGGCAGATGCACCAGAAGAAGGAGCACCGCTTGCGCCGGCACCGGCATCGTCTGATTCTGAACCAGAGTTGGGCTATGAGCTATATGGTTCTGCGGATCAGGAGACACCAACCACCATGGATGTCCAAAATGAAGTTACGACTCAAGAAAATGGTCGTTATGAAAATACCAACTTGTACAACGACACCACAAACTACATCAATGGCAGAGAAGGCTCTACCAACAGCTATTACAGTAATGACAATGGAAACAGCGTTGATGGGTTTGAACAGCAAGGGATGAGTGACACAAGGATTCTGGAAAATGGAAGCTACTATCAGGATGATGTTGTGAAGAATAAGAATAATGATCAGTTTAATGGGTACAAGTCAGGGAGAGGAAGCACTACAAATGAAGTGTATTTTGGTAACAATGAGAAGCCCAATGAGTTCAACACCATGGAGGAGTATGAGAAGTACCAGGAGAACCAAGGATATGTGCCTTGATTTGATTTCGATATCCATACACACACACACAGGGATCTGAATGCATGTATTAAGAACTCAGCACTCTTAAGTCAATTTATAAAATGAGATTTTTGCTACTGTTATTTTTGGAATTCCATTTATGTCAAACTGGTTGATATATGTGCCCGATTTTCATAAAGCTAGTACTTATATTGACACACGAACAAATTCATTCTTTCTTTTTTTTAGAAGAGACGCATGAACAAATACATTATACATACAACAGTGGTGAATTGTGTCTAGGACTATATATAAAAGTCTCCCGCCTCTATATATACACTCTTCTGGTAAGGGATATATATTTTTTCATTTTAGGGAATTGCATATGGAATCTCATTTCTTGACGAATTTACTAATTTCATATTTTAGGTTTTCATACATATATCATTTTTGTAAGTTTTAAGCTACATTGAAAATCATTAATATATTCATAAGTTGATTTTTGTAACCATAGAAATTTGTTCGGCCATAGTATTACTTAAAAGATTTCCTAAGGATTTCGTGACAGAGGGCGGTGGCGACCTCGGCTGGGTTGTAGGAGGTCCATCAGAGAGATATTATGAAGGAATCTGTCATCTAGCGGCGGAGCCAATCTCGGGTGAAGGCGTGATTGGTGGGTCCAGATCAGTGGTGTGTGTTCAGAAACGGTGGTCGATCGAGACTCCGGCTAGCGGCGGCGGATCGAGGAAGCAGTGAGCACCGTTGACAGCGGAAGGGACTGAACCTTGGATCAATCTAGGGGCGGTAGCGGATCTTGCTCTTGAATTCAGAGGAGAAGATAGTCAAAGTCTGTATTGTTTTTCAGTTTCTTGCAGCGTCGACATGGCTCTCAGGCATGGTCGTCCGCCGGACTGAACGGCGGTCAAGGGCTCCTGCGAAAGTGTCCCTCAGATCGGATTGATTGGACTTGAGGATGGGTAGGCTGGGCTTGGACTTCAGATTACTGGGCCAGTAAGGGATTTCGGGCCGCAGCTCATCTCCTCTTTTTCTCATGTAGACTTAACCTGTCGGTGGACTTTTGTTGGAATGACATCTCTAACCTATATGACTGTTAGGTCGAAGCTGTTCACGGTTCTGTTGAGTAGAAATGTACACCAATGGAGGTCTTAAGCATCATACTTTCGGGACGGATGCTTTGATCTACAGTTATATAGTTGAAGAGGTCTTTCTGTTTTTCAGTTGTAGTTTTAGATCGTCCAACATTTTAGATTTTAGTTTTGAATTGTCCTTTTTAAACTTTAGTTTTGGATTAATTTAATCAAATAAGAGCTTTCTAAGCTTGTATAGGAGATTTATTTATCTCTTGCTTGACCAAGCGTTCACTGGTTGTATTGGCAATCAGCAGGATCTATGTCCATTTACCTCGGAAAAAAAATATATAGTTCCGTACACTCTTGTTCTAGTTTCTATTTACATGTCTTTTTCAAGTGAGGATGGCTAATTTTACGTCACAATCAACAATCGTTAAGGTTGCCGGCTCAGCCAAATGCAAGGTAACAGTGATAGCTGTTCAAGGTGAATCGGTGGAAAGGCATGCAAGGATAACCTGGATTATGAAACTAGAAAAGACACATAGGAAGGAAACTGAGAAAGAGAAACAAGAGAATTCTGGAGTGAACCAAAGAAAAGGACGGAAATCAACAACTATAAGGGAAATCAGCGGGTGGGGTTTTCAGTTTTATATAGTACTCTTGTTCCACTTCCTGGTTGGTAAAGGTAAAAACAAAACAGGTCTAACTTCAATGACATAGCCTCAACAGTCTTCAGCTCAGCGACAGCCCAATGCTATTGGGAATCAACAAAAACTACTTGCAGTACTCTTACATTGACACTGATCTACTTTAATCATGAGTAACCGCTCAACAGTTCGCCAGGCATACATTCAGTTACTGAAATCAAGTACAAGAACACTGGACCAAACATTAAAAGTTACAAAAACAACATGCAATTGAATAAATATCATCAACAGTATTTGCATCTCTTCTCTCATCACAGGATTTTGAATATATGCATTCATCTAACTCCTACCAATATGCTACCTTCTTGGAACCGGCTTGCATCCATATTCAATCTCACTGCGAAGCGGATATCAGTGTCTGTGTATCTACTCTTCCCGGTACTCCGGATTTTCTTTCAAAATCACAAAACCTTCGAGGATTGGCGAAAGGGGAATATACCTGTATAAGGGCAACCGTTAGTTTCGAGTCGGTCAAAGAGTGAAAACATCAAACAGGAGTGGTTTAAGGAGCATCAACAGGAGTAATAAAGAACAATTCTATACTTCTCAGTTGCCAACTCTGCTCTATCACCCGCAGCCAAAAGGACTGGTGTCGAGTGGGTCTGGAAGCCTGTAATTGTTTTGGGACGACCAGCCTGGCCCACAACATCCACAGCTTGACCAACCCGAACAGGAACAGACAACGGCTTCAGATTCTCGTCTACCGTTAGCAACATTCTCGGCTACATCAAAAAACAGTTTGATAATGAGAAATACTGAAATAGATATCTAACTATCAGGGAAAGAAAGTGATAAAACTAAAATTATCAAATACCAACCTGCATTGCCAATATCAGAAAGTAGAGAACATAATGATACTTCCCCAAAATGATGGCTTTCATATCAAGACATGCATGCAGCATGATTATGATTCCACCAAGTGCTGCCCTGTAAGTAGAAAGATAATGCATAAGATAACTGAAAAAAGGAAGCTAACAATGACTCAAAGAACTATCTGACAGAACAATAATTAAACATCAAGGAAAGATGACATGTTTAATGTTACAGAACATGTTTATTACTTACGGTGATAACAAGAAGCGGTCAGAATGATATGGATTTAGTGTCAATAAACCCTTTCCTAAATGAACAAGACCTTGAGCGATTCGGACCTGCAAATGGTGCCAACAAAAAATATTAAACTCTGAACACAATGGCAAATGAAACAAACAAGAGATAGAAAGCATAGGATATATTACACAGAAGAGCAGGCTAGCATCCTTGTAGTAATAACTCGAAAGATTGCGAAGCATAGCAGCTATTCTGGCATTGTTGGTTCCTGCCCCTATCACACCTAAGGAAATTACTGCCGCCTGAAGCATTCAAACGAAGATATTAAAAATTCAGGTTCAAGTGGGAAACTTATGCCAATAAATGGAGATTAAAGCTTTCTATAATCCCATACCATTGCTACTTCTGAATCTGTGTCATGGCTAAGTCTGCTTAATGTGTCCATAACAGTGACCTGGTCAAAAACACATAACAAAACAGTGAAAATATGACAAAGTTAATGAAAGAAATACCAAAAACCCTTTCCCTAGGCACTAATATGAGATGCCTAGTCATAACTCAATTATACAGTATGAATTCAAACTGAAGGGCAATTAAATGGGCAAATTTGAAGCTATAACTCACTCAGGATACTAAAATTTTCTTTTTGAAAACATTTTCATTTTAAATGCTTTCAGCTTTTTCCAAAGTGAGTGGAAAATTATAAGTTTCAAATAATGAAGTTGAGAGCCAAAACCTCACACAATGTATGAATTCCTTGAATCAACTTCTATGAACAACTATAGATGGTGAGCTTGACCTAACAGAATATTACCTTTGGATTTGATATGCAAAGGAGACCAAGAGCCAAAGGAACTGCCCGACGGATATTTTGTTCTCCATACTGTAAAAGATGCTCCAATGAACGAATTGCCATTTCAAGTCCTAGCTCTTCAGCCATTGCTATCATCGCAATACCAAGCACAGCAGGGCCCTGGTGTGTTTCACCCTTCTCAAGATGCTGTGAACAATGGCCGAGAAGATTTTGAACCTGCATGAAATAAAAGCCCGCTAGTTCATATACGTGACAAGGGACCTTAACTGAGGAGTAGGTCTTAAATAATTACCTTGAGAACATTTCCTGTTCCCGCATAAGCACAAGAAAGCAGAGTCATATCACAATGTTTTCTGATTTTTTCTTGAAATGTCTTTGCAACTTCAACAGTTGCCTCCGCCCTATCCTGTGAGACACAAGTGAACTACCATTAATTTCTTCTTAAATTCTGAAAGACTGAATGGTTAATATCCAACAAATAATTAATATGCAAACAGGGACGGAACCAGGATTGGAAAATAGGGTAGGCTAATTTTCTCTGTGTTCTTTGGGCGAAGGCCAAAAAAAAAAAAAAAAAAAATTGGGTCTCCTAAAACTTCCACTGGAGAAACCCTTCGATATCATTACAAGAGACAATTGGAGCCAAAATTATAGCATAATAAGTACTAAAACACTCAAATTATAGCATTTGAAAAACAATAGATATATAGAATGTGGAATGTATAGAATTTGGAATGCGATAGATATGTAGAATTTGAAATGTACTCTTTTTCTCTTCTCTGGAGTTAGAACTTTGGGACGAGATTTTACCCCAAACCAACCTTTGGAAATTTCCCATGAAGCAAACAGAACGGTCTTGCAATAGAACCTAGCCAAGCCCAAGTGCTAGCTAAATTTAGTTGTAAAAAATCCACATGTCCAAATTTAAGTGGAATCAGACTGCCACGTGGTTCTCATGTAGCATTTAAAAATTTCTCCTCTTTCTATATAGTTTTAGGTTTGATGTAAAATCAGTCTTATCTATCTGATAGTCGATACCAATATATTTGTAAGATTGTAGCTGAACATAGAAAATATAATTTGTGACACATAAATATCTGATCAGTGGTAATGATCTTCTGCTTTTTAAGCTGGTATGATAGAGAGGACTTTTTTTAGAGGTGCTGATGATGGTATGATTCTTTGCAAGTTTAAAAGTTGGGGTAGGCTGCAGCATACCTTAGCCTACCCCTGGTTCCGTGTCTGTATGCAAGCCTTGACTGTATAATCAATGAATTTGACGTGGCAAGAGGGAAAAAAAAAAATTATTGCCAGAGTAGTGATGGAGCCACGGGAAGAGAGAAAAAGCCCTTGAGAAAAAGTATACCTGCTTCCCAAGGAACAAAAGACCTAGGCTAAGGGGTATTAGGCGAGCAAGGGGCTCCCCCAACTCGGCATCACTTCGGTCCATTAGTGCAAATATGATTGCCTGAGCAACCTCTTCATTGCAAGATCCAACATATATCAACCCCAAGGAGATTGCAGCGAATGTGATAACATCAAGGGGAGCTTTTGCGTCATTGAGTATAGTAGTCAGCTTGCTACATATCTGACACAAAGATTAAGTTGGTTTTAATAGATATGAGCATACTATAACAGTTCAGGAAATTCTGACTAAACTAGCAAACTTCAGCTTACATGCCACCTAAAAATAATAAGAATAATCAAGACACCAGGACAGCAGTGTCCGCAAAATAGTGAAGGTTCAACTATAACTGTACTCCTGAGACCAGGTCTACTGGAACTCAAAAGGCAATAAGCAAAACACTTTAAACTCTACCTGTTCGTTCTCAGCTCCAGCATATGCAATCCCTAGACCCATTATTGCACCAATTCGGATAGATGGATCTTCTTTGTCAATGTATTCGCCCAGAAGTGCCAGTGCCTGGAAAAGAGATCAGTAAGATCAATAATTGGACGATTAAGATTTAGTGATACATACAGAGAAACATTTAAGGTTAAGTGAACAGATGGAAAGGTTGAGGTAAGGCACTCACTGGATCACAATCATTTTTTATACTGCAATTCACAATCCCAACCCCTAGCAAAGCACCCGCAATAACATGGTTGTCATTGCTGTGGAAGTACTTGTCAATTTGAGCAAGCCCAGAGTCGACATCCCACAGTAAAATTGTACCCTATCATGAAGAATACCATATAAAACTTACAGTGTAAAACAAAACAAAAATAATCAACTGTAAGAGAGAAATACACACCAGACTTGCTGCAGCACTGGTCTTTCCATGCTCCTTATTCTTGAAAAGCCAGTTTCCTGATGCACCACCACTCGAGGCATCTGATGGAACTGTCATTAACTTATCCTGCAGGAACATTAATATTATGTCATAAAATTCAAAAGTCATAGACATTTCACCGCCAAATCAATTCTGAAAAATTTTACCTGACCAAAGCCAGCATTGACAAATGCATTAACAAATGTTGCGGCTAAGTTTTGTCTGGCTGAATCAACACTGGCACCAGCACTAGCCCGGCCATCAAGCAAGTGTGCCTTTACAAAAATACCAACAAAATTTTGGTGATCAGAGAAGGTATCAAGTGAGGAACAGTGCAAGCATCAAATTTTGCAAATAATACGTAAAATAAAGTAGTTATCAGAATTTCTAATACTAACTATCCATACAGCAGACAGATTTTTAAAACCCGAAAATGAGACAAGATTAATGAACATACTGGGGATTAGAGATTTATATCTTGGGAAAAATCATTGCAAGAATATTTAACAAACTAAGCATCTAAACAAAACAAACAGAAATATCCACAAAGTCCCAAACATAAGAAAGGCATTCGGATACTCAGAATGTATGCAATATACTAACAAGTCAAAAACTCTAACTACCATGACATCATCAATGGTCAACAAAATATAGAAATCCACAATTTGTTCTAAATCCATCTTTATGTCAATCCTAGAAGATAAAAGTTCATCAAACCTTCAAAACTATTTCTAGTCGTGAAGAGCATGAAACCCACAAATATGTGATAACAGAAAAGAGAACAAATCGAAACTTATTATTATTAACTTGACAGAATCATATGGAAAGTGGGTAGTGATGAGCATGAAAATTGAATATAGATACCTCATCGATAGATTTTGAGTTACTTAAATTAGATAAGTGAAAGAACACTATTTTACTCCCTAGTTCAATCGAGTGACTAAAAAATACCAAAAGTTGACAGGGACGCAAGTTACCAACAAAAAAAAACACTCAGAGCAGCATAGCTTTTTGCACATTAAATGCAGTAATCCTTAAAATCTTATGATGGTATATCATCACAACAGCAAATTTTGAAATATGCATCAAGTGTCAGACCTATGACATGAAATGAAACGTTCAAAACCTTGTAGATATCTTCTGGAGTTTTGGCCTCCATGACCTCAATATCACGAGCAAGGGTAAGATAACCTTCACTGAGTTTAGCGTTATTAATAATGTCCTGCATTGCTTCTCTTTCTTCATCTTCTGACACCATCTCATCATTAAGCTCAAAATTACTACCCTGTAAAGGCCAACAGGAAAACAAGCATCAGAAACACACTATAAGATACTAATGTCAAATTCACACCTTTCAGCCAGTGTATAATTCTCTAGAGCACCTGATGCATTCATATGCAGAGAGAGAGAGAGAGAGAGAGAGAGAACTTTGAAGAACCGCTTTACAAATATAAATTCCATGACTTACATGTCGGGCAAGGATGTAACAGAATTGCTTTTTACGCAGCAGATCATCACAAGATGTAAAGACTTGCTTTACATGCTGCGAACATACTCAAAATTGTTAGCACCAAATAATATAACTTGTATATCTTCTGTCAACTTCCCTAGTCAATTAACAAAACACATGCCATTTTTTTTTAAAAGCACAGACCTCCTTATTGTCAAGGAAAAGGGCAATTAGAAGTGCATTTGGATATTCTTCAAATTTCAGATTTATCATGAATGCGATATCCAAAACTAACATATCATCTGGTCCAGGAACCAATCTGCAGTACAACGAGATACAAATTAAACGTCAATAAAGCGACTCTTTAACAAATCACAATGACACCTTTCAGCACGTTATCATATATCAAACAATTACTTCAATAAGTTGGTGGAGCAACTGATACATAATTATCCGACTAAAACTGGAAACAAATTAAACGTCAATAAAGCGACTCTTTAACAAATCACAATGACACCTTTCAGCACATTATCATATATCAAACAATTACTTCAATAAGTTGGTGGAGCAACTGATACATAATTATCCGACTAAAACTGGAAAAGCAAACTTGGTATATTATTTGCACAAAACATGCCACATTGGGAAAATTCTCTGAATCAAGGTACAGTCTGCTTACCTTGCCAAACTGATGAGGTAAAGGCAAGTCCTCTTAAAATTTGTCTTATCAACATGCTCAACTAACAGATCAAGGTCTTCAACCTGGCATTGGACATTTGGACAAGCTATCAGTACCAGTCCCAAAAAGAAAGGGCTTGTCTGGCAAAGAATGTTGACAAATTAATATTTGGTTTTACCTCCATTAAAAGGTCAACAGCTTCCGGTTCGGCATTGTGCTGCATTGCATTTAAGAATTGATTAGAGCCAATATATATACATTTTGAATACATTTTCCTAAGAAACACTAATAGAGATGTGCTATTAAATTATATTAATTTCAACTCTATAGATTGTCTAAAAATGCATGATACAGAGCAGAGTTTGATTTAACTTTAATGTGTAAACTATTATTCTGGGATTCACTGAAGCTGTGTGACTAACTGTGCTCCAATTAACTATTTTTGGCACATCATCCTGAGTCAAATTTTTGATTGCAATGAATCGGCTAATACAAGATAAAACACAATTGAACAGACAAGCACAACCTGATTTCATATTCACAACCTAATTTCATAAGCATTTGAGTAAAAAAAATGTTTAGACAGGAAAAATACAAACTTGTTTCTGATATTACCCTCATGTGAAAAGCAACTATTTGTTGTACTAGCTCCATTAGATCATCAAACGGGGTCTCATCACTCTGCAACTGAAACAGCAAGTTAGCACCGATACTCAAGAGTTAACATACATATAGCATGAAACATAAGAGTTTCTTATCTTGATTAACTAACACATGTTACAACAACAATGGCAACATTAAGTGATACATGATACAAGCATTGAAAGAAATTGCAAAATAATATTTTCTAACGGTGTACTAATTTCAGAAATTTCAATGTACAGAAATGAAGAATGATCGAGATTAACTTGTCTTGCTACCTCAATTAAATTTTCCAACAAATAAAGCTAATACAACATGTCCAAAGGATAAAAATTCACACCTGTCGCTTGGCATGTTCTTGAGCAATTTCTCCAGCTAAGTTCCTGATTACAAGATAGTCACAGTAGTGAGGATATATATAGTCATGTATCTAAGGGACCTTAACAAATATGCAAGGACTAAAATGATGAAACTCACATACCACAAATTGCATATCATTCTGTTAGAAATTAAAAGATTCTAACCTGACATATTCATGTCCCCATGAACCAATATCACCGTCTGAACCCAACAATCTAAACTTTAAGCTTTCCTGAAAGAAGTGGACATATAAAGACATCATTACACAGCTGTTATATACGACAAGTTCAAATAGTTATGCAATCGACAAAAGTATAATGCAGACACACCAAACTTCAAATAATAGACATACCCGTTCTCCTTCAGCAGACATGGTCAGTGCCAAAACTGACAGTATATCCGCAAGGTATTTCTGCATGCAATACACAGTATATTATATTATTTAAACAAGAAAAAAATCTAATTATTATGGAAGTCGACAAGGCACCGATAGTTAAAGCATACCTTCAAATCTGAATCGGTCATTGTTTCATAGTATGCTTTCAGAGTTCCGTAATGCGGGCGAAGATATTTTAATGGCTTTGGTACTGAGGTCATGGAACTAGTTGAGGTACGAATTTCCTGCCTACAAGATGAAATTTGATGTCATGGCAAGCCACACAATAGTATCTGATCCATATAAGCAAATATTTTGCTGACGAGTTAATATTAGTCCAGGTAGTCAGTAACATTAAACCAAGCAAGATGCAGCTGTAGGGGTGAATACTGGCCAAAACTTGAAGCTTCCGTATCAAATAAAGTTTTCTTCTTTTTACTCCAATAGAGTGAGGTCAAGTAAATTGCAACCCAAGAGAAAATATACCAGATACAAATCGTGGGCTGTGAATTACTAAAAAACACAGGCGGAAGAAAAGAGAGGTCATAGAACATACCTCATACTCTCTAGCGCAACTTTCTGTAGTCCAGGATCAGAATCTTGAACCCTCTCCACGTACAATTCTAATTGCTGCTTGAGGGCCAAATCTTCATCGGACTGCACATAACACAGATACAAATTCAGCGAAACCGACAATCATTTACTTAACTTAACCAATGCAGCTTGAATCCTCAGATATATCAGATTTTTCGATTTTAGATAATACAAACTTGGATAAACCGAAAAACAAGAGATGAACAAATCCCTAAAATAAAAGATGGTCTAGGGCAAAACAAAATTGTCAAAACCCTAAGCGATGGAATTGCATACCAAATCCTCGTCTTTCTTGTCATCTTTCTTTTTGGAATCCTTTGGGGGCGGGGGTTTGGTAGGCTCGTCGTGCTTGCCGCTGCCGCTTGCGGGGTTGGTCGGATCTTGCGAAGCCATGGTCGACGATGCTCTCTTTCTCTACTCTCCTCTTGAACAAGAAAGTGGACTCCTTCCTGCTTTACAGGTTATATAAGGTGAGTCGGACCTAAACCCACATCATATCTCCTTTTTATTGGGCCTCCAGACCAACCGGCCCATATAATCTGATCTTTAGTTTTTCTTTTTATTCTTTCTTTTTTTTCCATTAAACAGATTACTTACTGGCCGTCTCACCGAAAAAAAAAAAAACAGATTTTATGCTAGTTAAAACTGTTTATAAAACTGTTTTAATATTCCTGGAGTTTTAATATATACTAGTTAAAATTGTTTATATCACAAAGACATATTTCCAATACAGAGCCTCAATCTCACTCATCTGCAGATTAAATATTTGTATTTGTGATCTACATTAAGAAAAGTTAATTAATATATATTATTTATTTACATTAAATATATATATAAAAATATTTATTGAGTGGGTCTGGGGATGAGATTGATCTCAATCCCCCATTCTCAATCTTAGATTAAAGATCCACATCCCCGTTCCATATTAGTCCTTGATTCCTCCCCCGTTAAGGGCGAGTATCCCATGAAGCTCCACCCCGCTGGGGATTATTGTCATACCTAGTAGCACATTTGTTTCATGTGATAAGGGAGGCTTGGGCTATCTTAAATAGTCCAATACTCGTGATCTCATGTTTGATAACACATGGGCTACTTTAAATTGGACTACATAGTTCTAAAAACGCTAAAACATCTTCTTACAAAGAGCCCCAAAAAACCTTTGGGATTATGTAAGCCTTATCTCACTCTCGTTCATCTCTTCCCTTCAGTTCGTCGTTCACCTCCAAAACTGCAAATCAACTTCGCCCCATCTATTGTTTCGATCCCAAATCCCATTAGCGGCATCGTTAATCCCACACCCAACCATACCCAGCTCCACCATCTATGACCTCCTCATTGTCCTTGAAAAATCAGACGACATCAAATTCTTTGGTTCAAGATCTCCAATAACAAAATCATATCTCTGATTTAAGAACTTTACACAAACTTTCCATTGGATTATCGACTCTTCTTTTGGGCAACCCATAATTTGAAGCCTTGCATCGATTGTACCATTCAACATTGATCAACATGCTTTTCATGGACAATAGCGCTTTCCAAATGTACTTGAGGACTCTAGAGGGAGTTCAGAGATTGCAGGATTCTAGTCGGGTATGAGTATGAGGTATTTTTATGCAAATCAATGGGTTTGTTGAGCTGGGCATTGTTATGTAAGGTGTTTGGGTTGCTGTGTGAACTTTAAAGAATGAGAGATAAGTTTTTCTTTTTGGCTTCAGAACGTTTTTTTTTTTGAAATTGTTTTTGGCTTCAGAACATTGTTGTTGAATGAATAGAACTTCACCCATTTATGTGAAACATTTAATAATGCAATCATTTGGTAGAACTATATGGACTTATTCTTACTCTATGCTCGTGTGTCTTTTCTGTCCTGTGTAGGCGGTGCATATTTTGTTTGGTCAAGTAGGCGTAACCTCCTAGTGGTAAGATAAAACTAAGTATCGCCGGATTTAATCTCCGGCGGGAATATAGTAGGGACGCTGTATTATTTGTCATTAGAATATGTAATTGAGTTACATATCAAGTTATTATTTGCCTTCGATGCTGCTTTACAGGTTATATAAGGTGAGTCGAACCTAAACCGACACCATATCTCTTTTTTATTGGGCCTCCAGACTAGCCGGCCCATATAATCTTATCTTTGCTTTTTCTTTTTCTTCTTTCTTTTCTTTTCATTAAACAGATTACTTACCGGCCGTTTCACTAAAAAAAAACAGATTTTATACTAGTTAAAATTGTTTATAAAATTGTTTTAATATTCTCGAAGTTTTAATATATACTAGTTAAAATTGTTGATATCACAAAGGCGTATTCCCAATACAGAGCCTCCTCTCACCCATTTGCAGATTAAATGTTTGTATTTGTGATCTATATTAAAAATGTTAATTAATATATATTATTTAGTTACATTATATATATATTGAGTGGGTTTGGGGATGAGATTGATCTCAATCCCCCATTCCCAATCTTAGATTAGAGATCCACATCCCCGTTCCATATTAGTCCTCAAGTCCTCCCCCATTAAGGGCGGGTATCCCACGGAGCTCCACCCCTGGGGATTATTACACATTTGTTTCATGTGATAAGGGAGGCTTGGGCTATCTTAAATAGTCCAACACTCGTGATCCCATGTTTGATAACACAAGAGCTACTTTAAATTGGACTACATAGTCCTAAAAACGCTAAAACATCTTCTTACAGAGAGCCCCAAAAAACCTTTGGGATTATGTAAGCCTTATCTCACTCTCGTTCATCTCTTCCCCTCAGTTCGTCGTTCACCTCCAAAACTGCAGATCAACTTCGTCCCATCTATTGTTTCGATCCCAAATCCCATTAGTGGCGCCGCTAATCCCAACCATGCCCATCTCCACCATCTATGACCTCCTCACCATCCTTGAAAAATCAGACGACATCAAATTCTTTGGTTCAAGATTGCCGATAACAAAATCATCTTTCTGATTTAAGAACTTTACACAAACTTTTGATTGGATTATCAACTCTTTTTTTGGGCAACCTAGAATTTGAAGCCTTGCATCGATTGTGCCATTCAACATTGATCAACATGTTTTTCATGGACAATAACGCTTTCTAAATGTACTTGAGGACTCTGGAGGGAGTTTAGAGATTGCAGGATTCTAGTCGTGTATGAGTATGAGGTATTTTTTATGCAAATCAATGGGTTTGTTGAGCTGGGCATTGTTATGTAAGGTGTTTGGGTTGCTGTGTGAACTTTAGAGAATGAGAGAGAAGTTTTTTTTTGGTTTCAGAACGTTTTATTTTATTTTTTTGAAATTGTTTTTGGCTTCAAAACGTTGTTGTTTAATGAATAAAACTTCACCCATTTATGTGAAACATTTAATGATGCAATCATTTGGTAGAACTATATGGACTTACTCTTACTCTATGCTCGTGTGTCTTTTTTATCTTGTGTAGGCGGCGCATATTTTGTTCCTTCTATGCCAGTCGAACTCGCAACCAGTTGGAATCTGAGAGTATCTCAAAACCAACAGGCCGCATAGGGACCAGCGAAACTTATTCAACTTAGAACACAGAATATCATTATTTTTTTTTTGAAGAAATAAATATATTTTTCTTAAACAAAACAGGAAAAAAAAAGAAAGAAAAAGGAGGAATCGGGTTATCTGTTTTGGGTTTGGAAACGGAGCGGGGCGAACCCCTTTCTATCAGACTCGAGTTCTCCCCTTCCGAATACTCGCGCTCCTTCCCTTCCAGGGCCAACCTCTTTCGCTCCCGGTACTATTCTCTCTCTCTCCTCCTCTCTCTACTTCTATAGCTCTATATTGTTCTGTCTACTGGTTTAGGGTTTAAACCCAATTTGCTAGGCGATTTTGTTTCTGCATTCATATTCTCTTGCTCTCTGCTTTTACATTGTCTCATAGCCATGTTTAATTTTGTATGGGCTTTGAGCTCCAAGCAACACTTTGTCCTGTAATTCGCTTACAATTTCCTTTCAATATTTTCATTGAGCTCGTCTACTTTGTTACTTGTCATTTTCACGCTATTAATTTTGTGGGTTTCCTGTTTCTGGTTCCGATTTGATAAGTTCTGGACCTTATTCTTCGACTCTTGGTTCAGTCACTTCTGTTGGAGTCGCACTCTGTGATGGCTTCCTTATTCAAGGTAAGTTGTTCTCGGGTTTTCGATACTATCTAATGTTTTAATTGCTGGAGTGAAATTTCTTATGAGTTTTTTGCAAGTACTACAGCTGGCCAGTCTGCTTGACTATGGGTTCAAGTGTCTTGCTTACTTTCAGTTATTGTAATGCCAGTTGTAGAGATAATGTTAAAGAGTCCAGTAGTAAAAATAATCTTGTTGTGTGCGAGATGATGTTAGAAGTTATATGAGAACCGGAGTAAAAGAGAGCCTTCTAAATTCTCTCGTCCAAGATGTGTTTTTTTTGGGGGGGGGGGGGGGGGGGGGTTGGTGCTCTTTAAAAATCTTGTAAACAACTTTAACAGTGATGTTTTGTAAACAAGTTGCAGAATATTGCACATCTGTTGTGAATCTTAACTTCTCTATTCACATCTATTATATACACAAACATTCAGTTGCTTGTTCAACATATGTGAGCACAAAAGTTGGGTCCTATTGTTTCAAACCAATCAACATGTGAAAGTGAGATATTATCTCACAGTCGTTAATAAAAAATGTATATAGTATAGGCTCAAGACAAGTTGTATACATTTTTTTCTTAAGTACCATGTGTGATTCATGTACCTGAAAACTTTGAGAGGATTTCTACATAATATCATAGATTGGTATTATTTATATTCTGTACCGATTGAGAAAAATGGACACTCTAACCACTTGTAATAGGTGCATACTAAAAAGATAACTGATTAGAACTGCCAGATTGCCATTTGCTTCATCAACTCCTTCATTGGAAGCTGAAAGGCTGAAGATCCTTACTGCTTATCCTTTCTTCTCCAGCATGCATATCAAAAATTTATAAATACATCCTCTTTTCTTCTCTTATTCTTTTTATTCACTATTTTAATTAGGATCAAGCGAAGCTTTCACAATATCGGGATAGAAGATTTCCTGGATCACAAGAGGAATTTGAACAAGCACTTCTGTCATCAACAACTGTTTATATTGGGAATATGTCTTTTTATACAACAGAAGAGCAAGTGTATGAGCTTTTCTCTCGTGCTGGAGAAATTAAGAAGATAATTATGGGCTTGGATAAGAATACAAAAACGCCTTGTGGCTTTTGTTTTGTCCTGTAAGTCTACGTTCTCATTCACATTCTTAACATAATAAAAGGAAACAGTCCAGAGGTTGTAAGAGTAACTTGAGCTTTCATCTCTATGTTAGATATGTGACCCTCTATTTAAGTTTTATCTGTCCTGGCACATTTTCCTACCTGCTGATTACCATGAAGTTACTGCTCATAACCACTGGATCAAAATCAAATGGCAGGCTGTTCATTTAAATGAACTCTTCTGATTAATATCTGGCTGTTGGGCACTAGATTTTGATCTGATCTTGCTGAACAATATTCTTCTTATTGGAGGGTTGCAGACTGTATATCCATGCTAGAACTGTCCTCTCTGCTAAATTCTTTTGGATTGAGTCTTCATTGCTGATTGACTGCATAAACATTCTTTCTGGGGAATGTTTTGCTCATAAGATGGATTATTTAATTCATTTTGTTAAAAAAGCTACTGATAGATATTTTCTTTATTTGAATCATCGTATCTGTTCTTTTTTTTTTCTTTTTCCGAGTCATGTACCCCATTGTTGCTGACTTGCTGTTGCTTGACAATTTGGATGGCAACCGTTGTATTTTTTCGAAGTAATTTGCACTGAATTGTTTGTTTTTACTTTCTTTCATGTTTCATGCTTAGTTGATTGTATTTGGTTTTATTGATTATTTCTGGTTAGAGTGTATAGTTAACTTTTCTCTCTGAGAGTTAGACTTTAATCTTTTTGGCCATTTTAATAGATTCTATTCTCGAGAAGATACTGAGGATGCCGTAAAATATATAAGCGGGACTATTCTTGATGATCGTCCTATTCGTGTGGATTTTGATTGGGGATTCCAAGAAGGAAGGCAATGGGGCCGAGGGCGAAGTGGTGGACAGGTGGATGATTCTGCCTTCCTTCAATTAGCTAAATATATCTTTGTAAGTGTTTTAACATTAATACTTTCTCTGTTTTACAGGTTCGTGATGAATATCGTACTGATTATGATCCAGATATCCTTTTGCCAGTTTAAAATGTCTGCAAAGTTTTTCTTCAGCATTCTGTGCAACTTTTTATAATATTGTTTCCGCGTGATGCATTTTTTTCTTCTTCTTAGGATATGAAATTAGAGATGAAAAATACTGCCCTTTAGTTTCCTTAATACATTATACGTAGAGGTGGATATGGCAAATTAGTTCAGCAGGAGTTGGAAGCTCAGAGAACACTGGTTGATTATGGTACTGGATCATTGGGTACTTTTCCTCCGGTCATGCCACCTCCTCACTGTAAGTCAGTTTGATTTGTTTCATCATCTATTTCTATATTGTTTGACAGGAAAACTGTTTGTCTAGTTCAAGAATTGTTTGTCTTGACATGTGTGATTGTGTTACGGTTTTTAGAGTAGGTTGGTTGTGGTTGTACTGCGTATTGGAAATTGCATCAGTTAGCAACAACATAATTTGGCAAGGTGCAGCCAACCATGCAGACAGAAATTAGTACTAGCATATGAGCAGGTTCATAAGCTGACATGATATGTAGAGCAACGTTTTACCTCAAGGATGGTTTAGGATCATGGCCTGACGCCATGTCATTATGTTGTGAGCTCATAGAAACAGATAGGGTCTTAAGATTTATCTTTCCGGGCAACTACAAACTAGCCCGGGCAGGGTCACCTTTAGTACAGAATTCCATTGTAGCTATTGAAACATATCTCTTTGTAACATTTTGTGGTTCTTGTTAGCCAAAATATAGTGTTGGACCTTATGTCCACATGCTAGTTGTATTTTAGTTTTGCTATTGGTGAGTGGTAGTTTACAGTAAGATTCGGTGTTGGAAAACACTTCATTAGCAAACCTGTAGAGATGCTGTAGTTTGACTGTTTTCCATTTTGTTGCAATTTAGAATTTGGTCTAGTCTATTACATACTTGATAGTTCCTTTCATGAAACTTTTGCCATTTCAATTGTACAGATGGTAGACAAGGGGGAGGCAATAATCATGGTGGTTCTCATCGGCATGGTAGAGGTATTGTACCATTACATACATTTGTATGATTTGGTGCGAATAGATTTCTGCAGCTGTATTTGCCATTTTTGTTGTTTACTTATTTATCTGATGCTTTGAACTTCATTTGTGACAGCTGATTTTCATCGGAAACGACACCGTGATGATGACCACCAGTCATATGAGAATTCAAAGAGGAGCTCAAATTATGAATCACGGAAGAACTCTGATCATGACTCTAGACCGGTAATTTCTACTGATTCTTATCCTAATTTGCCTTGAATCCTAAGAGTTACATATGCTGTTTTCATGCGCCAATGCCAACATGTTGTCAATAATATTCCATGTCGAGTAATAATAACTGAAAAAGTATCAGTGGCTTGTGTCATGGTATTTTCTTTCAATGCCATACCAACTCATCTCACTTCTAATTTGTTCCACAGTAATTTAGAATAATCCCAACCCTTGAAAAAAAAGGCTTTTTATTTTTTTTTAAATTATTAATTTAACATTTCTTTTCTTTTCTCTTTCTATCTTTTTATTCGCTGCAACAGGAGAAAAATCCACGGTTTCGTGGGAGTGGTGACTCTGATGACGAGGAAGAAGATGGCAAAAAGCGGCGACGTTAATCAGTATTTCTGGGGATTGATCAGTGGACTGAGACTTTTGGGCATTTCTTCATGCTATTGAGATGTCCGAATTGTGCCTGAACAACTTGAAGACATTGTTTTCTCTGTTTTTATTTATATCGAGGCTTAGTTTCTGCATTTATCCTACAGAGAAGTGATCAACTGTGTATGTTCAAACTGTAGTATCTTCTTTACGAAATAGTATTAGTTGTATGTTAACCTGGGAGCAGATTTCACTCCATATTTTTTTCCCTAGGGGGAAGAAAGAGGAGTCATTGGGTGGCGCCTTCTAACTCAATTTGCAGGCTAACTTTATTCATTTGTAGTTGTAGTTTTTGTCATATAATTCCTTACGTTTACATCTCTCCTGAGCTTTGGTGTTGCTTGTTCAGCTAGTAGCATATCGTTCATCCAAACTTCACTCACGAAAAGAGGAAAAAGAAAAGGCAAAGGGATCCAAATATTGAAACATGTGGGGGTGATGCCCCATACAACGTTTGGACCAAAATCTGAAAACCGGTCTTCCAATTCTGTTGCTAACTGGAGTGTTTGATGAATTTGCAAGCGTGGCTATATGTAATTTCTAGCAAGGATAAAAGAAAGAAAACAAAAAGAACTTTTTTCTAATTGTCATTTCATTATAGTCTTGAGACCTCAACCTTAGAATCTGCTCCATCATGTCTGACGGTTAGGTACTGCATCTGCATCTTCGTAAATCTCCATTTCAACCTAAGAAATTTTGGAGTTTCAATCAAAAAATTATTTTGAGAAAGTAATTCACAATCCTGTGCTGATTTGCCTCTTTTTTGGCATTTTTCGTTGAAGTGTTGAACAGTGGACATGGTGGATCAGAGACAATTTATCGTCGAATATTGCATCAAGGACAAAAACTAGGATATATTTTCCTGAGAGAAGAAGTCAGGAAACCTTTTTATTTGTACATGTTGAACATTACACACGGATCAGTGACAGTTTATTGTCTAGCATATCAAGGACAAAAACTAGTGTTAGATGAGATCTGGTGGTGACTATTGGACTATTTATGATTGTTTGCTCACTTCAGCCACAAGTAATGCCTGCTCCGGCTGCTCCTCCTGTTTTCCTTCTGCTTCTGCCACCACCATGGCCTGCTGCTGCTCCTCCTCTTCTGCTTCTGCATCTGCTTCTCTAACTTGCACCATGTGTTGTCGGCAGTAACGAAGAATTACTAGGGATATGAATGCTGCAAAGGCAATAGGTTATGAATGCTGATAAGAATTACTAGGTTACATCAATCAACAGTATTCCTAGAATCAACAATATTCCTAGGCTATGCCTGTTTTCTCTAGGAGATACAATAGACGCTATCAGATATGAACTTTTATCCCCTATGATTCAATCAAGGCCTTGATATATTTCAATCATACCAACCAGCTAACAATGGAAAAGATTTGGAAGGGTCACAAATGAAGAATTATTATTACTAGATATGTCACTTTCAAACCTACAATGTCCACATTTATTGTTCAACAGACAAAAGTATTCAGCAACAGATGAAAGTATGCTGCAATGTTTATTTAACCTACCGGTGAATATACGGGTTTTCACTGAAGACAGATTCCAAAATGCTGTGGCTGCTGATGCTGCTACAATCTTTTTGCGAGAGCATGCTCCCCATGCTTCCAACACCCTCCATTTCAAGCACTCAGCTGCACATCCAGTTTACATTTAAGTTGCTGTCACATGAATATAAAGGCAGTCCACATCAAGCCCAAGCACATACAGGTGGAGTTAGTTACCTTTTTGGTTCATTTGAATGGAGTAGCATGAGTACAGCCTTGGGATTGTGAAGCTGATAAAAAAGGCTACCAAAAATATAAAACATATAGTTAGAACGGAAATATACAAATACAAAAGAGCCTCCATAATGAACTAAAATAAACAACACTACCGATCATATTCATACCAAGCATAGAGAGCCTCCACAATGTTATATGATGTCCATACTCTGCTCCTAGAAGAAAGAATGGAGCTACCTGTATGCAGAGAATTCAGTTGCACAATGTCAAACACTGCCATGAACTCTAACAGTATGAACAATCAAATTTTGATTTGTGGTTACCTTGAGAGTCATAGATGGTTCTCCTGAGAAAAGCTTCCTTGTACATGATATTGCAAGATTTGCTGCAGGAAGTATCATTTTGGCCACACCAAGAATATCACTTTCCTTAAGCAAGAAATCGCGCTTCTTTTCGATACCATTTCTGTGAAAATCCATAAAGAAATCAGTGAATCATACCTAACACAGAAAGATTAGCAGCCAAAGTGATACACAAGTGAGGTGGAAATTGTTGCACCTCTGAGAAATTGAATTCGAGACAAATGAAGCACCCAAGAACAGAAGTCCTAGTTGGGAAATGGCCGAGAAGATGCTGCAAACAACCACAGTGTTAGATTTGTATTGCTAATGTAACATGTTTGATAGTTCCAAACAAGTGAAAAGTGAAATTGCACCTAAAGTGGACTCCTTTGGTAAAGCAAGAAGAGAAGAAGAAGAGAGTGCCCAAACCAAACCAAAGGGTTGATCTCGCTACATCTCTCCACATTATCAGATCATTCAACAGCTGCCCAATTCGCTCCAGACCACTCCCATCCTCATCATCCACTATCATCACAATCATAAATCATTAAAGAAAACCCAAGAAATCTAAAAGACAAGATTGAAAGAACTGGGCACCAACTTGCAGATGAAGCTGGGGAAGGAACACAAGGGACCAAACTGAGCTTGTCCTTCTTAGACCTTCTTTTCCTGATTGGTTTCACAACCTCTTCTCCCAAACCCAAATCCTTATCATCTCGACTCTCAACCTCCGATCTCCGCCTGGACCTTCTGGTTTTCCTGGGCGAGGCACAGCCCAGAGAGCCCATCTGGGAGGCTCTGCTGCTCTTGCACCTCCGCCGCGGCCCCGCCGGTTCCGCCGCGGGCTCATCCGGCATGTCGAACCGGTCGGCGAGGCGGGTCTTGGACCTTCTTGGGTTGGGCGAAGGCGAGAGTAGTAGCAGCTCGTGGAGAGGGAGAGAAGAAGCGGAAGATTTGCGAGACGGAGGAGAAGGCGACTGGATGAGAGCGAGAGAGAGGTGTGGGGCCTTCTCCGATTGCTCGAGGCGTGACGCGGACTTGGTTCGGGAGGGAGGCTCGGAGCGAGAATGGTGGCGATAGGGAGGCAGTGAGGCTGTGGAGTCCATGACAGGGTTGTTGATGTTTTGATGATTGAGAGCAGAGATAATGGAGAAATTCTTGTAGCCGTTGGGATTTTGGGATTTTGTGTTTGAATTTTAACGGCGGGGTTAAAGGAAGCCTGAAGCCTCCGGCATGTAAGGAAATAAGCTATTTCTTTTTGGACAATGCAACGGTAAGAATTGAGCTGTTTGATGCGCTCCGGCCGATCCTATAATACTAATTTCAATTTGAAATTGCGGTATATGTTTATATAATCTGTTAATTAGTTCTGTAAGAGAGGTTTGAGAACCGAAAGAGTTGTATCTTATTTATTATATATGGAATTACAAAATATTAATATAATAAAGATAATAAATACATATTTATAAACTAATTACATATTTTTTTAACATAAAGTCAAGACATCAATCTTTGTTAAACTTTCAGGGTATTTTAGTCTCTTCACTCAATCTCATTTTCTTCTTCTTCACACTGCTCATCTTCTTCTTCCTTCCCAATCTCATCTTTTTTGCCATCGTTTTGTATCTCAAACTCTAAAAAATGATTAAAGTTTGAGAGAGAGTTTGATGGACTGCCGTATTTCTGGCAGTCTGAACTAAATATGGAAAGTGGGGCAGGGAGAAGAAGATGAGCAGTGTGAGGAAGAAGAAGATGAGATTGAGTAAGGAGACTAAAACACCCCTGAAAGTTTAACGACTAACTTCGTTTCGGGTACTTATGTAGGCTATTTAGGCTCTGATTCTTTCTTGTATTTGAGGCCCAAATCTATGGTTTTTGTTCTTGATGGTATGATTGTTATCCAAGTTTTTGACACCCTTGGTGGCTTTTAGAATTTTAGTCTATCTGGAGTCACATCTCGCTCTTCTAGCAGGTTGTATCTCTGTAATTACGATTACGGTTCTCGTTACCACTACCATACTTATACAATTTTTGGGACATGTGTTGTGCAGCAGTTGTACAGTTACCTTTCATTTTCATTTACTATATATTGTTAAATTTTATAGCTAAAGTTTTTAAAGGGATAACTAATGTAATTCTGGAATTCGAAATAAAAAAAGAATACCACATCTATTTAGATAATTCTATTCAAATCTCATTCATTGTTCAGATTTTATGAGTAAAATCAATCTCGTTCTATACCGTGATTCCATGTCACCCAAAAGTGGCATCTCTAAATGTCACTAAAATCGTACGACTATTGTTTAATACGGAACTAAAATGATATGACCCACCGAGTACTAGTGTATATATAAATCAATAGCGTAGGCTAAACATTGTCTCTACTCTAGAGATCTCTAGCTCGTTAGAGCAATTGCACCCGTAGGCAATTGGCAATTGCTGATTTGTCAATTGAATTGCCCTTGTCAATTCACTATTCATCCCAAATTGGCAATTGCCTCTCATTATCAATGCACCCGTTGAAGACAATTTACATGCTTATTCATTATTCATATTTTAATTTTGAATAATTTAATAATTGAAAACGTTAAACTTATAATATTTTTTTGTGTGAGAAAAAGAGAAGAAAAACTTTCAAAAGTTTTCAAAAGTTTTGGTGTAAGAAACTATAGAAAAATGATGAGTATATATATATAAAATTTGTTGGAGTAGTATTATGATATTTTTTTATTTACTTACGAAATAAATTTTTAAGTGAAAACAGAAAAAAATTACCTTTGCTATTTAATTATAGACACAAGATATAAATCTAATGGTTGTAATTAAATAACCATTACATATTTTTATCCGTTGGGAAAAAGCTGTTTTAAGTGGCCAACCGTTAAATTTAATGGGCTCCACTGATTGATCAGGCAAAAGTATGGTCGAAAATTGGCAAACCAATTGCCTGGGCAATCCCTGTTTGGTGGGCCTCAGCAAATTGCTCGGGCAATTTGGCTCCGCTGCATGGCATTTTTAGCTGAAATATGGTGGGTCCCAGCAATTGCCCAACCAATCAGTCCATCGGTGCAATTGCTCTTAGAACCTAAACCCAACACCCACATTCTCACTCTCGCTCAACGACTCCCAAGGTAGAGAGACATGGAGAATGGGAAACGAAGAACTGAACACGGCCTCAATCTCCGTCCGTGGTGTTCTCAACACCTTAGCAAAGAATCTCAACTCCGACGATCCACGACCCACCATTACGCTGGGCCGTGGCGACCCGACTGAGTTTGCTGCATTCCGAGGGAACGAAGAACTGAACACGGCCTCAATCTCCGTCCGTGGTGTTCTCAACACCTTAGCAAAGAATCTCAACTCCGACGATCCACGACCCACCATTACGCTGGGCCGTGGCGACCCGACTGAGTTTGCTGCATTCCGGACGGCTCCTCCCGCCGCTGATGCCGTCTCGGATGCTCTCCAGTCCTTCAAGTTCAACTCTTATTGTCCTACCGGCGGTGTTTTAGAAGCAAGAAGGTACGTATTGTCTCATCCTCTATATATCTTTTGCACCAACATAACCGTCTGCGGTGTCTCGAGCCCTGCTCAAATGGAGGGAGAGTCTCACTATGAATGGACACTTGTTTTCTTTTCTTTCTCTGTAAAGGATCTCCAAACCAAAATGAATGAAAAATATTCTTGATCGCAAACAATGAATTGAAAAATACTTAGTCGTACCTTTCGAAATTATTACACTCCCTATTTCATTTGTCCATGAGCTTCTTGATTCTCATTCTATTGTTTCCTGATGATTATTATTTCCAATGATTTCATATGATTTCCTTAACTACTAGTAATAATAAAACGACAGAGGCAGAAGCCAATTTCAGTTTCGATACATATAATATGTAGTACAGACAACCTTTTCAGCAAAAAAGAATATTTTTAATACAGACAACGAGACTACTCGTGAGTGAGTCGTGACCCATGATGAAGCTGGGAGCCATTAAATATGACAGAAGATATGGAAGAACTTCGTCCAAGAAAAAATGAACAAGAGCATGACTCCGATGCACGGTGCCGTAGCATGCACATCGATTTCAACTTTTCCTGTATATGCTGTATTGTGTGGTATGTGTTAATTAGAAAGAAAATGTTTGAACATGCAAATTGAAAACATGATGTGTTTTCATATTTGCACTCTATCACAATAGAGCTATTGCAGAGTATCTCTCCCGTGACCTCTCAGGCCAGTTATTGCCTGAGGATGTATATCTCACTGTGGGTTGCACACAAGCAATCGAGATCATAGTGTCTGTTCTGGCACCTCCTGGTGCCAATATTCTTCTTCCCAAGCCTGATTACCCACAGTATGAGGCTCGAGCGTCTTTCGACCATCTTGAAGTTCGCCATTTTGACCTTATTCCTGAAAAAGGTTGGGAGGTGGATCTTGATTCTGTTGAAGCTCTTGCGGATAACAACACTGCCGCTATTGTTGTTATTAACCCTAGCAATCCATGCGGAAATGTCTTCACATACCAGCATTTGGAAAAGGTAGGGTGTGCAATATTGATTTGCATACACTTTTTAATATTGCTCAAACTATGTAATAGCTCGTGTGTGTCTGTTGGAAATTAACACGTCGGAAGTCGTTATCTATATGCTTGTCGTGTTAATTTCCAAGTACATTTGTGTTATATCCAGATTACAGAAACAGCAAAGAAACTTGGGATCTTTGTAATATCGGATGAAGTTTATTGCCGTCTGGCTTTTGGCAGTAACCCTTTTGTGCCTATGGGGAAGTTCAGTTCAATTGTACCAGTTCTTACACTTGGTTCTATATCAAAGACATGGATTGTTCCTGGCTGGAGACTTGGTTGGATTGTGAAAAGTGATCCCAATGGCATCCTTGAAAAAACTGGGGTACGGCACTTGTTTTTCTATATATCTTTTCTATTTTTATTCTCCAGTCATTTGAATTCTCTTATGTATTCCAATTAACATCAATCCACACCAAGAAAGAAGATGAAAGAATTACTATGCAGCATTGTCGTGACTGATTCGTTTAACTAGCAAATATGCAATTGCGTGAGCTCTCAGGAGATTATTACATTGTTCTTTAACGAATTTTACTTGAAGTAGTTTATCATTGATGTAACTTTATTGGGATACATTTCTGTTTCCTTTTGGTCCAGATCGTTGACAGCATTAAGAACTATCTTGACATCACTTGTGATCCTGCAACCTTTGTTCAGGTACCTCTTTTGAGTTTTGATCACTTGCTTTGTGAATTTAAATGTCAAAAAATAAAATGCAAATCCTTGTTGTTGGAGTGATCATTCAGTTTTAAATTGTCAATAGCTAAACTAACAATTTAACATACTGGACTGCCAAGAGAAAACAGGTACATAGGTCCATCTCTTTTGTCTAAATACCATTCAATACCTCAATGACAAAACATATTCTCAATTTCAGGGAGCAATACCTCAAATCATTAAGCGCACAAAAGAGAGTTTTTTCTCTAACATAATTGGCATAATGAGAGAAGCTGTGGATATGTTATATGACATGATTAATGAAATCCCATGCCTTACTTGCCCAAATAAACCCAAAGGATCCATGGTCGTATTGGTTGGTACAAATACACTTTATTCATTTGCTACATACTGTCATTGATTTGGTATATAATTAGCATATATGAACTAAATGATGACAAAACATTACAATTAACAGGTAAAACTTGACTTATCAGCACTTGAAGGCATTGATGATGATGTACAGTTTTGTCTTGAGCTGTCCAAAGAGGAGTCTCTGATTGTTCTGCCAGGTAAATCCTAATCTATCATCTTGGATTGAAATCATTGTATCTCCAAATCAGAATGTACAGATTGCATATGGAAAAAGTACGTACTTTGGTTTCCTGTGTATTCTATTGAAGCAGATTTGCTAAGTTCAAACTTACAATGTCATCTATTGGGTTCAGGTGTCACTGTTGGACTGAAAAACTGGCTCCGCATTACTTTTGCTGTTGAACTTGAAGTACTTAAAGAAGGCCTTCAAAGGATCAAAGCCTTCTCACAAAGACATGCCAAGAAGCAATTAGGTGATGATGAGTTAATTTCCATGTAGTAACAATCTTAAAAGTGGGTGATGCTGATCGGTAACTCCTGTTCATTTGGATATCAGATTCTCTCAACTTCAGGAAGAAATAAAATAAATTAAGATTTATCAGCATTTGTAATGAAGTTGAAGTTGGTCTTTAAGACATGAGTTTCTTGTACAATATTAAAAAGTTGATATATATGCTAGCTGCTAGCTGACTTACTAGCTTCTTACTATTACCCAAACTAGCTTCTTACCAAACAATGAGGAAATTGTAGACCTAATATGCATAGGCGTATCGTGGAATTGGCTGGGAAAGTACCATATATAACAAAACAAACTCATGAAATCATTTAGAAATTGCAGAAAACTTTCACTTATCTAACAAATAATCTCTTTCGAGTGTCATAAGAATTCAAAGGAGTTACAAGTCCTGCATGCAACATGAGACACAACGCGAAGTTGCTGATCTCCTTTAAATCACCCTTGCGATACAGAGGGTTCTTATTCATTTTGACTTTTTGAGTAATTGACTAACTAGTCAATTTTCTACTAGTATTATAAGTTTTTTTCTTAATGATAAATCAAAACCAGCGTTTGAGTGAAGCATGAGATCCAACCAGGAGTTTCTGAACCCCAACAGATCTGAATTGCAAGTTTGCAACACATGCATGTTACTCTTTCTTGGCATGCCTTTCACAGAAACCTTTAATCCTCCCAAGGCCATCTTCAAGACTGGAATGGTCACAGGCGAATGTTATCCGCAACCAGTTCTTTAATCCGACAGTTACACCTACAAGAAAGCGTGAAACATATATGGTTCTAACTTCACAAACAAACTCCACCAGCATAATCAGTTTCACTTTCTAGTTATAACAGAGAAACCTTCGCTTGGACTTTTTGTATTATATGGGTACCTCGTACCAAACAGAATGGTGATAATGTAGTATACATAGGGACTCTAGTCAATGTAGTACTGAAGATTTTGATGGTTGCGAATTAAGATTGTTTGTAATTACCAGGTAGTACTATGACAGATTCCTCTCTGGCAAGTTTGAGGCTGAACTCAATATCATCACTAATGTCATCCAACAATGAGAGATTCAGCTTTACCTACATGCATATATAAGAATTGTTTACCATTTACTTACTAGATCTTCATAATGACTCAGAAATACTTACACATGAAAATATATATATATATATATATATATATATATATATATATATATATATATATATATATATATATATATATATATGCCTACCATTACAAACATGGAACCCTCAGGTTTGCTTGGGCAGGTAATGCAGGGGATCTCATTAAGTATATCAAAACATATGTCTGCAGCACCTCTTAGTATCTCAACTGTTTTCAAAAAGAAATCTTCCTTTGTGTTCTCTATAATTTGAGGAATTGCTGCCTGCAGATCCAAGAAAGCCACATCGAGCACAAAATTTGATATCAGACAAAGAGCACTAGTATAGAAATTTCAGGAAACAACAATAGTATGTCTTCATAGAGTGGCATCTCTCTCTCTCTCTCTCTCTGAAATTTCTAAACCGGTGCATAATACTTGAATCACAGAACCTGAATGAAGGTTGGAGCATCCGATGAGACCTCGAGACACCCTGTAATGGACTTCATAATCTGAAGAAAAAAAAAAAGGCAAGAGCATAGGAAGGAGAAGATTCAGAAAAAATTATATATTGCCAGAAATAGCAAAGATTGCTCTTGAATGGTATAGAAGAAAGAGAATGAGAAAATACGTACCCCCGTTTGTTGAAGAATTGCATTGGGGTCACAGGTGACAATCCAACCAAGTCTCCAACCAGGTACAATCCATCTTTTTGATATGGAACCAAGTGTAAGAACTGGGGCAATAGATCCAAATGTCCCCATTGGAACAAATGGAGTGCTTGCGAAAGTAAGATGGTCATACACTTCATCAGCAATTACAATAATCCCAAGCTTCCTTGCCGTCTCTGCAATCTAAAATTCAGCAGACTAAATGATTCTGTAGTACCAAACTATCCACTAAAGTAAGCAGTTAAGCACATGCATTTTCCTCTCCACCTTTCTAATTTTCTTCATCGTTCAGAGATTGCTATATCACTCACTAGTATCAACTCTAACTGTAAATTACATTTTCAGTTCATGTAGTCATTTAGTGCTTTTATCAAAGTCATTTAGGAAATAGAATACCATAACCTTCCAAAGTTCCAAGTGAGAATAACATGACACTATCACCAGTTAATTTTTCGATAAATGTAAGTTTAAATTCGGTTGCAATCATTAATTCATAGATGAACTGCAATAAGTAGAATCAGGTATGAACTGCAATAAGTATATACATGTCTTAACTACATGGAGCAGACTCATACAAGTCTTCCTTGCCTGCAACACTTACAGATAGAAACCCTGTCATATACGCTATTAGCATGAAAAGAAAAGATGCAGTAGGAGTTCTTTGACCAACCTTCTTCAAATGTTGAGACGTATAAACATTTCCACAAGGATTTCCGGGATTGATGATGACCATGGCAACTGTATTTTCATCTGCAAGTGCTTCAAGAGCTTCAAGATCAACCTCCCAACCCTGTTCCGGAAGCAGATCATAGCGGCGAACTTCCAGATTGGAACAGGCTGCCCGAACATCATAAAAAGGGAAGCCTGGCCTTGGAAGCAGAATGTTGGCAACAGGATTTGACAGAGATATAGCTGTCAGTAGCACTTCAATTGCTTGTGTACATCCAATTGTAAGATAAACATCGTCAGGCGATAACTTGTATGGGAGATCTTTGGACAGATAATCTGCAACTGCCCTGTATCATAATAATGTTGAGCATCATCATATCAGACTACATATTTTACGAATCATGCATAAATAAACATGCACCAAAAGAAAGGAATTGAAGTACACACTTTTGTAACATGAAACATGAAACATGCAAAGCTATTACATAAGGCTAGTTATTTGTTAAGCTAGATATACATACCTCCTGGCTGGTAAAATACCAACTGAGGGAGAATAGCAGTTGAACTTGCCGGACCGAACAGAATCAACGATGGCATCTTCAGCCGAAAGACTAGTCCGGAAGCATGGGAAAGCGGATGGGTCACCGTGGCCGAGAGGAATGATAGGCCTTTGATCATCTTTGTTGAGATTTTGCATTATATTGGAGAGAACTCCTCGAATAGTGATTCGTGGTGCCGCTTTGAGCTCTCCATTCCCCTGAAAATTCCACTTGTTTTCCATTTTCTTTACTGAGTTCTTCAATGTCGGCTTTCTTCACCTTGGTTTTATGCCCACGACGCTAACCTTGATATGAATTTAAGTCGGGCCTGTTGAGCCGCTGGCTCCTTGTCCACCAGAAACCTGAGATTCTTTTGGTCCACTTGTGATGAATGTATACGACAAAAAGTTCCGTCCTACCGACACTGTTAAAACAAATAATTGAGCCTAGCTTTTGCTTTTCACTAGAGTAAGACAAAACTCTACAAATTCCGGTGATGCCTCTGCAATTTGTTATTGGTTGTTTTCCTCTCAGGATTCCTCGTTTATTTTTCTTTCCCGGTACAAATTGGTTACTGTTCATAAACCCCCCTCTATTTCTATTTACATGTTCGTCTTTATTTACTATTTATTCACGGTTTTGTTATCTCACTAAAACAAATATATTCGTTTACTCAAGCAAAGAAAATAAACTTTATATCTAATTTTCAGATAAACACAATACTACATGTCTCATACCTCAATTGGTGCATGTACATCTTGTAAACTAAGAATCAAGCACAAATGTAGCTACTTCCATTGCTCAGGGCCTCAGGCTAAGTCTCATTTGGGTATTTGTTTGATATGATCATAATGACCTGATATCCTAGTTAAGTACCCTAGATACACCGTTCATTTTCTAGAAATTACCATTTTGTCTCTTCTTCTTTGTTTATTTACGGCGCACAGTTGTAATTTTGTAAATTACCAAAACAGCGGACAAAATGATATTGATTGATGGGGATGACAGAGGTGTAAATCAGCAGAAAAAATGGGGTAAAATAGTAATCTGGGTGGTCAACTCAATTACCATTTTATCCTTCGATTTTGGTTATTTACAAAATTGCCTCTCTCTCTCTCTCTTTCGCATCAGTGCGCTGGTCCAAAATCTAAATCCCAAAAGACAGCCTAAGGATGAGATTCACACAAGGCCCATAAAGCATGAATTAGGTCGGTCCACCATCTTCATCCTCCAACACTATACATTCCTTTGCAGGCCGCGACACAAGTTCTGCATCATCTTTGATTTCCCTGGTGATAGTGAGACCAGAGGTCAGATCTGCCGCGGTCAATATTTGGGGTATTTTAGTATATATATATTAGGGTTTCACATCGAGTATGACTTTGGTCTTTACGTTTTTCGAGAAATTTTGAAAAATAACCTCTATCAAATTGATTTATAATCTTGTTTTCAAAAACATATAGAAAATAACCATTTTCATAGGTAAGATGTCAAAGATACCCTTATTTCATATACTTTGCTCGTCTTCTTCTAATGCCTCTTCATCTTTGTCGGTACCCAATAGAACATTCTATCTCTTCTCTTCATCTTAATGATCTATATTTGGGGTTTAGTTAAACACTCTTCCTTGACTATCACTCACTTATGATGTTCTTTTACGTATTTCAATATATTTATATCGTTAATCAAATTTGTCTCACCTCTCTTTTTCTTCTCTTCCAAATCCAGAACCAATCTTTGATCGTCCGATCACTCTCTCTGCACTTTTTCTCTAACAATGTTGAGTTTCTCTTGGATCATTATATACAATCCAAGTGGGGTTTTAGTTCTAAAGCCATAATTCTTTTATTTACAATAGGATTGTTCATATGTCATTTCAGGCTAAGATCTTTCATTCAAAATAGTGACGATTCTTATATGACCTGTATCCATCGCAGCTCAATCAAAATCAAAAAAATTTAGACAGCAAAAATAACTCAAAAACAATGAAATTCCTTACTGAGAATGAAACCATAATTAGCACAATTGAATATGATTGGAACGTATTCTAAACTAGTGTTGACGGTTGAGTAAGTTCTTGACTTCTTGTGGTTGAAAGGTCAGTAAATGTTTTCATTTCTCAAGTGCAGAAGAAAAAGATGAGAAAACTGGAATTGGTGAAGCATCAAGGATAATTGCGACTTTTCATCATTTCAAGTGGTTATTTCTCAAAATATTTTAAATTAAGATTATAAATCAATTCGAGTGTTTAAATATGGCCGTTTTTCATATTTGCCACTATCAATATTATGTTTTAGAAATTTTTTAATTTTCAGTTAAATCGGATAATGTGGCATAACACATGTATGTACTTTAATGGCAACAAAGAGAGATACAAGAAAGTGACAAGATTTGAAGCCCCGTTTTACATCATTTTTTTATCAAACAAAAAACTGAAATAAAACCGATGCATAATATAAAGTAACTATAAAAATACAGGAAAGTCACATGTATTTTTGCAAGGTGCTAGTGCACCACAACACTAGAGTAAGTACCTATCAAGTAACGATAAAGACAACTTGCCATATAAAATAACTATTACGTAGCTAATATGTAACTAGCAATATCTATCAGGTAAACTAACCTGTCATTGCCATATAGTTGATTTGGTAACTATCATGTTAACTTGTCATGTAGAGTAATTATCATAATTGAACGATTACTGTTTGTGGATGTAAAAAGAGTTTTATGTTTTTTTTTTATCTTTAATTTAATATGAGTTGATAAAATAGAGAAATCCAAAAATGTCAGTTTTAGAAAATAAAAATAAAATGTTACGTAAACTCATTTATTTTTAAAAAAAATAAAAAAAATATTACATAAACTTATTTATTTTTGTACTTAGTCGCACTAAATTTGAACTACTTATTTACAACAATCCTGGTTTATCCCAGATGCACTTGGTCACCTGTCCATGAACCATTGAACCTCCACTCCCCCTGACCCGAATTATCACTAGGTCACACAACACCTTCAGCAATTCAGATTGCATTTGATTCGATTGCCTCCTCAGGTTTTGGGTCGAAAATGTTCAAGTCGAAGCTGCAGGAGGTGTGCCAGAAGAAGGCTTGGGCCTTACCGGAGTACAGCAGCACCAAGGAGGGCGTCGATCACGACCCTCGCTTCTCCGCATCCGTCCTCGTAAACGGCCTCACTTTCCACACTCCCCAATCCTTCCGCTCCTCCAAGCTCGCCCAAAACGACGCCGCTCGCCTCGCATTCGAGCACTTTTCTGCGCCCGCCCCCGTCCCCGCCCTCGCCCCCGCCGCCGCGCCCCTCCCTGTTTCCCGCCCCGCTCCTTCCGCTTTCCCTCAGCCCAGTCTTATCGCAGGTATACAATTTCGGTTTTCAATTTAGAAATTTGATTTCGGGTTTCGAATTCTCTGTTTGATTCCTGTTTTCTGTATGGATATGAGTTGTGACAACGTTGATCTATTCAGTTTATGATCATAGATAGAGGTATAGCTTGATATATCGTCATTGAGGCTGTGCAGCTCTTGCTGTAGATCTATGGAATTGGTTTGCGAAAGCATGAAAATGGCCTCTAGCTGTTTGGTGTACATAACACCACTGAGTTTATGCAAAGAAATAGATAGTTTCTGTCCAGCAGTATTTTTCAAGTTACTTAAAAGCAATTTGGTTCTGGTTCACCAGGAGTTTCTAGGACAACATATTGCTAAAGTTCAATGATATTTTTCAGACTATGGTAACTATCCTACTACAGTTTGTGTCGTTGCATGTTTTCTAAGGCTTTCATGACTGTGATGATTCTGTTTACCGTTAGCTCAATTAGCTTCCTGATCGTATCTTCTGACAGAAATGATTTAAATTCATATCTAATCCAGATAAAGTATTAATGTCAGTACATGATTTTTTCAAATCTATTCAATTATAGAAATGCTGTATTAGGGTTTTGATGTTAATTAATAGCTGAGCCTCTTTCAAGTTTTGCTATTCTTACTATTGAATGGAACTTTGGAAAGAGTTTTACTTTTCTGGCATTTTTCTCTGTTGATCCTGATATTAAGTCCCATAATATTTAATTGTGTGATGTGATGATGCTTATCTGACTATATTCCTATATGTGATCTATTTAATTTAGCATTTTATGGGGTTCTCTCTTTGATTTTTCTTATGGTATTTGAAGGTTTCTATTATTCTTAACAGACTATTACTGTTGGTGAAGGGAGAATAGGATTTAATTGTTTTCCAAATGAAACTTTGTTACTATGTATTCAGATAAGCATTACTTTCCTAGGGTTTCGTGTGAGTGAAAAGTTACTTTGTATTACTTTTCTTTCTTTCACATTTTCAAATGCTTGTTATTACAGGACTTCCCGTAGGATCTCAGATCAGCGACAATACGACAGTTGTTAGTTCTCAGAACAGTGGCAGCAAATTAAGTGTTGACGGTGATAACTATTCTAAAGGTTAGAAAACTTCTTCTGTTTAAACTCTAGTGACACGTTCTTTGATAATTGACACTGGGCTAACATAATATCATTTTTGTTTTGAAAGGATATAATATCAGTTCTTGCGCTGGAGTATTTTGAATGTTTTCACATAACCTCAAGGTTGTTGCGTAGTTATCAAAGGATGTGTAGTATTTCGCATGGTCATGAAAAAGTTTTTTTGCGCAAGCTGAAATGGAATTGTCTTATAAAAGATGTGACTGGAGCTTGAGATATAATTTTCTTTATTCTATTGTAGAGCTAGCATGTTGGGATCTTCGACATGAAACATAGAAATAAAAAAATATAATGAGAGAAAGTAATGGCATATCCAGTATATAATGCCTGACATTCTAGCCTCCGCATATTGTACTTATCAATTTGCTCACTTTTATGTCTTAGTTCATACCCAGTGTCAAATTTATCGTGGTTTGTGTTCTAGGCTTTGCAACTAATACTATTTTCATATGGGGTGCAGATGTACAGCATCATAAGAACCAGCTGCAATATTATGCTCAAAAGAGGAACCTAAATTTACCTGCGTACTCTTGTGAGCGTGAAGGTCCTCCTCATGCCGCTCGTTTCAAATGTACAGTAACAATCGATGGACAGACTTATCAGGGTCAAGAATTTCTTCCCACTGTGAAGGATGCTGAACATGCAGCTGCAAAAGTTGCTTTGATCTCCCTGTTGCCAAATGGAGTCCAAGAAGTTATTCTTCTGACAACCCGTAGCCAAATATTATATTTATGTCGTTATAATTCAAAGCGAGCCTAACATGGTTTTTGTTTTTTGGTTTTTTTTTCTGTTCTTTGCTTCACTTTAGGATGATACTGGTTTGTACAAGAACCTTCTACAAGAACTACTTCAAAAAGAAGGTCAACATATACCACTTTATAGCACAACGACATCAGGTGAACCTCACATGCGTAGGTTTGTTTCAACCGTGGAGATTGGAGGAGAATACTTTACAGGTGAGGTAGCAAGAAGCAAGAAGCTGGCAGAAGTGAGTGCAGCGAAGGTTGCTCACAACACTCTGAGAGATCGTAAGTAAATACAAAATAAGTAAATGAATTATTTTCCTCCAATATGTCCTACTCATTTGAATTTGATTTCATTCTTAGTAAGTAGTAACTGACCTACTATATTATTCTTTTCCATTCAAAAATATGCTTAGTCAGACTTTACTCAATTTGGAAAAATAATAAGCTGGGTAGCTAAAAAGTTGGCCAGCTTACATTTGCTAGAAAATGGTATTTTGCTTCATTTCATAATTTGGGTTCCTCTTCAGGTAAGTTGAGTCATATTCCATTGTTTCCCACCCCGGCTGTTGAAGGGCAAGTCTGTTCTGAGTTATTATCATCTAAGGCTCCATCAGTTGTAGCGGCTGATCTACAACAACAAATGAGACCCAACACTCCAATTCCAAATTCGGTTAAAAGGGAACCAGAATCGGAGATGAGTGGTATGTTTTCCCATGATGATACACTTAATAAATATACTAATCACTGTGCTCCTACATTCTGTGCTCCTAGTGAGGATAAAATAAAAATAAGGCTTCCGTGTTAATTAGCGGTAAATTTTGAAATGCTGTTCAGTATTTAGCAAATGTAGACTCTATGTGCCAACTTATGAGTGAATTCCTCTTTATATAATTGCATGGATTACGAACAACTAAAGCAAGTTGTTTACAGTAGCTGCTGTGGGAACCAGTCATCATAACGGACAAGTGATAAGAGATTCATAATAAGATTTACTCACTCAAACTATGTGTGGAAGTGAACTCCCATTACGTTAACACTCACCTGTAAACTTGCATTTTATCCAGTATACTGGACAAGTTGAATAGATGTAAAACTGTGTATTCTTTTATCTAAGTAAACGTATTGTTTTATTACAGTGGCCGCAGTGGGAACTAGTCGTTTGGGGACAACTCCATCTTCCGGAGTTATTAGTGTTACTGTTGGTGGAGAATCCACTTTATCTGGCACTGTACATGCCCGTCAACTGGTGACTTCACGTTCTGCTTCCCCTAACCCCCAACACAGTTCGTTTTCGACTTTGGCTTCTAACTGTAACTCAGATGTGGCCTCTACTCTTGAGCCACCAGCGAAGAGATTTTTCTCTAACAAGGTTTCTGTGCATCCACGCATAGTAGCGACACTCCCTGAAGACTGCGTCGTGTTGCCTCTTAGTGATGAAAATTGGGTTGCTGTATCGCCTATGAAGTCAGAATGTAGAATGGATCACTGATATTTATATTGTGTACCGTAGATGGTTTCTCTTTTTCTTTATATTGATGTATTTTGCTGGGAAACCATAAGAGACTCAAATAACTTAAATTCCTGAAAGTGAGTCGTGCACCAAAGTTATGAATTTCCTCCAATTCTCACCTTGATTTGTCATTTATTCAGAAATTGGAAGTGAGATATTGGAGAAAATTAAGCCCGGCCAGTATGCAGAATGTGGCAACGGGATAAGTTTAATTTACTCCAATTCTCAATACAACACTGTGCAGCAGAGCTTCAATTTTCATCGGATTCAGTGGTTACTCGTCCTATATTACATGGTGCAGTTCATGCGATTAGAGATTGGGAAACTAACGTGTGCACTGCAAAGGGCGGGTAGATCTTGGATGATGGAGGCTACAAAAGGAATATCGTATGTACGAGACATGTCCTCAATGCATTGACATATGTTGCGAGGTCCGTTGTCACTATTTTTGGCCATCTTGTTCAATCTCCTCACCGAATCACAGCACTGCGATGACGGTTGCGAAAGAAATCCGGTGATAAAACTCATGCAGTTGCTGAACTCGTTTCAGGCTTGAGCACGATAACTGGACGCTTGACCCTTAACCGATCCACACATTAGTACGAATATCATCGCACAAGCAAAAACGCGATCCATCACAATATATATTGTTTTATTGAATGAATTCGGATGCTTTCTATAGCTAATAGCTAGCTTGAGGTTATCTATATATGTATGTATCAATATGTGAATCAGTTTGAACAAATTACCATCATGCTAGCTTCATGAATGATTTTTATAAGATAATAGAGCATGAGAACGTCTTGAGATTACGACTTAAATAAGGTAATGACATCGTGAATTACTCAATACATGCACATTGCATGCTATTTATATATAAATGAGTGTGAAAATAAGAAGGATCGTGTTAAGCGGAGCAACATTTCACCTCTAAAATTATTCTACAATTAGTTATTAGAAGCATACATATCTTGTAATATATGGACCCGATCGAGTTCATCACATACATCACTTGAACTTTTGTGATTTGTGAATAGCCTATGATATATCTTTTCGCATGCCCTAATAAAGAAATGAGACAATTGTTTAATTGTTTTTTGTTTGTTTCGGTGTATGGCCTGGATGGTTCTAACTCGCAAGTCTTTGATACAAGACAACTACCCTTTTGGTAATTGGTAACTGTATGAATGTTGATGTTTTATCATCTCAAAAAAAAAAAAACAAAAAAACAAAAACAAAAGAATGTTGACGTTGCATGTTGGGGTGGATTATCATTTAGGAGACATTTCTAGATGCTACAAGAAGATCACGTGACGGTATGACGTGGTCCTACATTTCAATAAAATATTGATATGTGGATTTATTACAACTAAAATATAAATTAAGATTTTCTATTTTTTATAAAATGACTTTCATGGGTCTTTGTTGAGTTTGGACTAGGGTTTAGGTTTAGGGGTTGGGGGTTAGGGTTTTGGGTCTAGAGTTTAGGGTTTAAAAAGAAACAACAAACTAAAAATTGTCTTTCACAAAATACTTGATGTCTTGGAATTATTTGTATAATTTTATCCGGTTAAATTGGAGGATGGTTTATTGTTGTTAAGAGGGAAATTCTGAAATTTTCCAGGTTAGGGTTGTCTATATTTAAGGGAGGTTTGCTGAGCTTTTTGGTAAATTTTTCTTAGAGGTGGTCCCCGTAAGACTTACTCCGGGTTTCAGGGTGAAATTCGGGATGAGTCTTCACAATATATATATATATATAGTTCATAAGAATTGGTGTTTTTGAACAAGTATATTCTCAGAAATATATGTATTTACACATTATATTTTAGTGTTCAATCTAAAGATGATAGTGATAAAAAAAATGCTAGAAATATATATTTTTAAATATAAAAGAAAGACAAAAATCAATTTTTTTTTCCTGTTAATAAAAAGACAAAATAATCTAGTCATTGGATTTAAAATGATAAGATTGTCTTTTTGCTTAAGAACGACATGACATAATCTTTTTAATTAATGATGTGTCTAGGTAACATAATATGATACCTAAGATTAAAGTCATAAATCTTAGGACTTATTAAGGAAGCAAATTTGCCGACAATCCTTTTGTGCCTACCCTTGTGCCCATCCACCTAATCTAATGCCAAGTGTCTTTTATCTTAACCAGCTCTAACCATTGTTACAATATAAAATTGTAATAAATGAATTATGTTTTCTTTTGATTTTAACTTTAACTTTTTTAACAATAATATAAATAAATTTTCTGATCGATCATGCTTTTACAGGTTTCTATCTTTCTGATCGTTTTTTTATATATATTTATTATACTCATTTCATAAACTAATAATGTCAAACTTTTCATGAATGGTAATTTAACTCAACTCTTTGATTTTTATGGTGTTATAATTGTCAAGCATGTCTTGTTATTAAGTTCATTTTGTTGTTTGTCCTAGTTATTCCTTTTTTTGTTCTCTGCATTTGATTATGAACAGAAGTAAGAGTCAATTGTTCCTTGAAGCCATACAAATAGTGTTTGGTGTTGTAGATGCTTAGCGTTTAATTGGATTATTGAAAGAGTCAAATAGGATACTGAGTGTTCTTCCCTAAAAAAAAGGATATTGGGTGTTCTGAAAACAAAAGCAAAGACATGTGGATAATAAAAGAAAAAAGGTTTGCACATGTTTGAAATCAACTTAAAAGAAATAATAAGTGTGCGGCTATTGAGACGTCTAAATTTGCTCAATGTACCTCTCATTCTCTCTATACCTCCATTTTACTTTTAAATATAAGCATTTGCTCATTAGATCTCTTTTTCAAATTCTTAAAATAGACTTGTTTATGTAATTAATATATATATATATATATATATATATATATATATATATATCAAGAATCTGGATCTAAGGAAGACATTCTTAAACTCTTAAAGTAAGGATGTATTTTGACAATCAAAGCCATCAAATCTCTAGCTATACTTACCCACATATGAATCATATAAAAAATTAGTTAAAATGAAAAATGTTTAACCATTTGATTAGCACAAATTTTTGTTTTAATTTTATCTAACGGTCTACAATTGTTTATGTCAATTTAAATGACCAAATGATTATGAAATTAGTTGAAGTTTTGGAGACATGTTTATTGCATATGAATCTAGAAAATCAATGGTTGAGATAGTTAAGTGAAATCATCTACTAATGTAAAATAATAGAAATTCTTAAATTCTTAAAGTAAGGAGGTCATCTTTAGATCCTCTCTTTATATATTAATGTATTACTCGTTATACCTCTTATTCACTCAGTATATCTCCAATTATTTTTTTTATTTTTTTTTTGCATGCCAGCATCCATTCCTCTTATTCACTCAGAAAAACATATTTAACTACGCTAAAAACAAAAAACACTGCTGCCACAAACATCGAACCCTTCACCTCTGTAATAGTGAAAGAATGTCAAACCGCTACACTATCCCTGCTTTGATGTACTGAAGCCAAACTGATATATTTAACAAAATAAAACTTCAGCGGGGCACGGGACCACTGGGCCCCTGAGTGGTTCCGCCGCTGCCTACATATATATTGTCACCTTGCCGAGTTGCTGGTGACCAATTAGGCAATTATAGGACTCTCTCTCTCTCTATATTTACTGAACTGAAAAAAAAGAGCTTGATTCAATCAAAATAAAAAAGGGGCTTGATTTCTGAAAATATATATATAAATATAACCCAGTAGCTAGCTAGTTGTAGACATTCATCATGAGTTAACGAAATCTAATTATCAGCTAAAATAAGACATGCATCATCGACACGCTGTTTAAATTTACATTAAATTGTTAGTTTACGTTCTCTTTTCTCAATCCAAACTTTCACGGATATTTCAAAATCAAGCTATCTTATTGTTGTATAAAAATTACTTAAAAAATCGAGGATGAAGGCACATTACACAAGTATTATTAAAAATATGTAGAGCATGTAAGTCACTCTTTCACTAGTACGTGCAGATACTGTGTTCCACTCTCCAAACTTTCTTCTGCTATCAAAAGAACAACGAAATATATATAGAAAATGAGTTAGACACGACAATACCCGAAATCGAAGATTTATACATGTCAAAGTTGCAAAATGTTAAATTGACTCACATATTCTATAAATGCAGCATGGTAGCTGATGCTCTGGCTAAAATAGTATTGATCATGATCTGAGGTTGATTACTTTTGACAATGTTCTAGTTCATACATGCTGCTCAGGTTATCTTGCAAATGTTTAGCTAGAAGAATTGGTTTCTGTTCTAGTGTGTAGTCTTCTTTTCTCTTTTGTTTGGGCATTTTAGGTCCCTTTGTAACAAAGAAAAAAAACAGAAAGAAAAATCTATGCATGATATATAAGATATAGGTTTAGACCGTAAAATCCCACCTGAAATTAAATAGCAAAACTTGTCAAAAGAAAAGAATAAATAGTAATAAAAATTAAGATGCAGAAACGGCGTCGTATTAGAAAAGGCAAGAAATAAAATATTTCCGTTGGAGAACAACTCACTCAGTTGGCCCCAATTTCAAAATATAATACCGTTAGAGAGATCCTTCCCCAAACGTTATACTCCCCCGCTCGCTCTCCATTAATCCCCCAATTGTCTTCTCTCTCTCTCTCTCTCTCTCTCTCTCTCTCTCTCTCTCTCTCTTCATCAAATTCAGACCAAAATGATTTCTGAGATGCCGGCGACGACGGAGGAGCCGAACACAAAGGCGATGACGGACACGGAGGCGCAAACCTCCGTGACGATGATCGACGAGGTCTACGAATTCTCGGCGCCGCGATTCTTCGATTTTATGAAGGATGAGAGCGACGCCGACAAGAACAAAGCCGAGCTCTGGTTCGACTCCGCTCGCCCCTACGCCCCTTCCCGTAAGTCTTCTCTCTCCCAGATCTGGAGTTTATACTTTCTTTTCCATATCAGGTTTTCTTGTTTGAATTCGATTGCCTCAATTGCAGTAACTTAGGGTTTCAATTGCTAATTCGCACCGTTTTTGAAATTGAAATTGCTCCGTGTCTGTGGTGTTTGATTGAGTGGGAAATTAGTTAGGTTGCGGTTGCAAGTTCAATTTTCTGGTGACGTTTTCTTTTGAATAATTCCTAAACTCATGTAATCAAGTGTTTAGGAATTGTTTATAGCAAGAGTTCATGAAATTTGATCAACTCAGTTGGATGTGGTAACCATACATTCGAAATTGGGGGTTTTCTGTTGATTTTGTTCTCAACATACCACTGTGGATTAGTTTAACTAGATAAGTTTCCTTTGGATTATACATTGCACTGGTATGAACTTAATGGTTTATTTTGTTGAATGAAGAGTGAGGACTGGTTTTGCTGGTTTTGCTTCTTGAAAAAACTGAGCATCAAGACTTGAAAAGATCCCAAAAAGTGATTTCTTGTGTTCTTTGGATATGAAAACGTTTTGATTATTTTCTGTGCAGCTTTCATGCCTAGAATCAAGACTGGCAGATCTTTTACAGTAGAGAGCATGTGTGACTTTACTGAAGCAGAACATATGCAGAAGGTGGTGTGATCTTGTACAATATTTTTTTTTATCTCCTTGAAATTTGAGAACCTTTTAGCTTATTGTTTCAGATGGCTTAACTTTTGCAGAACCTTGAATCATCCTCTGATTTAAAAGCTGCTGATGAAACTAAGGCTGACTTGAAGATCACTCCTGAATTGAAGGAAGAAACAATTCCCAGGGAGGCTAAAGATGAAAACAGTGCAAGACAAGCCATTACGGTAATTTGACTTTACTCTGTGAAAATCACATTTTCCTGATTACATGTGGCCCCTTATCACTAATGTATTGCTTTCAGATTTCTGCTGATAAAGTAGAGGATAAATGCATGAAATATGATGGAAGGTTAGTGTTCCTCTTACTGCTGATCTAATGCTCTCTTAGGTCTCTTTCTAGCTCCAAGGTCTCATTGTGTTTCTTCTCTGCAGTGTTCTGGCTGCTGCAGTATCTTTCAATAAGAGAACTGATATAACTAATGAGAAGGAGAACAGTAATTCCATAGCTAGTACTCCAAAGCCACCCATGAATTATTCCAAGAAGGGAGATCTTCAAAGTGATTCCAAAAACCACCAGACAGCTAAAAAGATATCAAGTATGGTCAGAAACACATCAGGGATAAGGGGAAAAAGTCACTTGCACTCTTCACAAACTAAACCGTATACTATGAAAAGGTTGGCATGCTTCACTTTATCTGGTATCTCTTGAATTCATTATACGCCAGTGCTATGTCCTAATTGTATACTTGACTGAAACTTACAGAGAAGAGAATGTGAAAAAAGCAACTGGCACATCCATGTTAGCTCAGGAGAATCAGGCAATTAAGCGGCAGAAGTTGGATGCTGGAAGATCTAGACAGGTTACTTTTAGTTCTGTAATTTGTGTTGACTCACATCTAGAAGCCTCTTTGTTATTTTTTGGTGAAGATTATCTCTAGACATTTACCTTGACTGTTTTTCCTTGTGTGCCCTTAAAATGCAGATTCTTAATCCCAAACCCCAAACATTGCTCCACAAGTCAAAATTGGGTCATACCAGTGCCACACATTTTTCAACTGCTATTAAAACTCAAAAAGAGGACAGGATTGTGCGTTTCATCCCTCTTTTGCACTCCATGTTGTTATGCAATATCAGAATTGAGTAGTTGATCCTTTCCCAATCTACAGGTGTACGTTCGGGAACCCGCAGCACCATTTGTTTCAATGGCAGAAATGATGAACAGGTTCCAATCAAGTACCAGAGACTTGTCGCTGCCGCATGCTAATGGTTCTCTTTCACACGTAAAGGAGCTTCACCCTGCTTAAAGTTCTTTCACTTCTTTTTCACTTTTTTTTATATAGTTGGTCAGGTGTAATAAATGTTTTTTTTTGCTATAGAGGTTGATGTTGTTTCTATTATTCAGATGAAGCCTAAACTCACCTTAACAAGACCAAAGGAGCCAGAATTTGAGACATCACAGCGTGTGCGCTCAGTTAGAGTGAAGAGTACTGTTGAGCTGGAAGAAGAGATGATGGCCAAAATTCCAAAGTTTAAGGCTCGTCCAGTAAACAAAAAGGTACTTTTGTAATATTCAAGTTATGGCCTGATCTCAACTTTAATACACGATTTATATCCGTTGATTCACTGGACTTTGTTGGTCGTTACAGATTCTTGAAGCACCATCATTACCTGCAATGTCAAGAAGTACCCCACAGCCACCTGCATTTCAGGTAAAGCTAAAAGTGAACTGTGTATCATCAGAAGAAGAAAATTCAAGATTGTTTTTCATGTTCAATAGTTCTGAGCTGTCATATTGCTCTGATGCAGGAATTCCATTTAGAGACTATGGCAAGGGCTAACCACAATGCAGAAACAGCCTCAGTAGCTTCAATGGATGTATCACGACGACAGGTAAAGACAATTATGTTTTCTTGATATTGCTAAACCAGTTAAGGTGACATACTAATAATATTCTCCTTACATTTATGACAGAATAAACAAACAAAGCCCCATCATCTTACTGAACCTAAAACTCCTTTGCTACATACATCATTGAGGGCCCGTCCACCTAGAGTGAAAACTTCTTCGGAAATTGAGAAGGAAGAAATTGAAAAAATCCCAAAATTCAAGGCAAGGCCTTTGAATAAGAAGGTATATCTCCAACCTAACCTTTCAGTTTTAAATGAAGCTCAAGGCAAGGAGAAAGTCTAATGTTTTCCTGTAACATCATGTGTAGATATTTGAAAGTAAAGGAGATCTAGGGATGTTCTGCAATGCCAAGAAACATGTGACTGTTCCTCAGGAATTTCACTTTGCAACAAATGAAAGAATACCACCACCACCACCACCTTCAGCCATTCATGATCTATTTGATAAGGTAGTGAAAATGAACTTTTTTCATCATTCCTTCATCATTCTGAATCTGTGAAAAGATCTCCACTGCGATCCATATCTAATTTGTTGTTACCTTTCCAGTTGTCTTTGAAGTCGGAGCCCCAACAGAATCCAATTCCAAGAAATACAATGCCAAATCCATTTCATCTCCATACAGAGGTATGGATTTCTTTTGTTCAAAAGAAGTTTGGCATTCAGGAATCAGGACACAACATATTCATAAAATCTTTGTTCACCTCTGGATTTTCAGGAAAGAGGGGCTGAGAAGGAAAAGAAATTTATTACCGAAGTTATGCAGAAGCAAATGGAAGAAGAAAGAGCTAGAGTTCCCAGAGCGAATCCATATCCATATACTACTGACTACCCAGTGGTAAATATCTTTATTTTTTTGTCTGATTTTATACTAGTAATTGCAATGGAGGAAATGGTACTATGAGCCTTGGTTAAATAAATGCAGATCCCACCAAAGCCAGAGCCCAAGGAATGTACAAAGCCGGAACCTTTCCTGCTAGAAAGCTTAGTGAGGCATGAGGAAGAAATACAAAGGGAAATGGAAGAAAGACGGAGGATGGAGATGGAAGAAGCCCAGTCAAGGGTTTTCAAGGCACAACCAATCTTAAAAGAGTGAGGAAACTGGTTAATATGTATACATGATTTCCAAATCCCAAGTTAAAAAAAAAAAGTTGAAATAACTCATTTTTTTCCATAATTATGCAGGGACCCAATTCCAGTTCCAGAGAAAGTCCGTAAGCCTCTAACACAAGTTCAGGAGTTCAATCTGAATGTTGATAATCGGGTGGTGCAAAGAGCAGAATTTGATTACAAGGTAGGTGATCCACATAATGAGAAACTCATTATCTGTTACATTGTCAAAAACAAGGTTTTCTAATTCCATTTTGCAGGTTAAGGAGAAAGAGATGATATATAAGAGATATAGAGAAGAAAGTGAAGCAGCAAGGATGGTATGCATCCTTTTTCAAAATTTTGTTTATTCTGTTGCTTGCTTGCTTATACAAGCTGAAAATAGTTCAAACTGACACCTAATGACCTAACGTTTGCAGTTAGAGGAAGAGAAATCATTGAAACATATGAGAAGGACAATGGTACCTCATGCAAGACCGGTGCCTAATTTTGAGCATCCATTTTGCCCCCAAAAGTAAGGAACATGCAAGCTTGATTTATATACTACTGGAATTATTTCTTCGTTGCTGAGCTATTGATTAATTGGTGTTGCATTATATAGGTGTCCAAGGGAAACAACAAAAGCAAAGTCCCCGAATCTGCGAGTCCTACAACGGCAAGAAAGGCGAAGGATGATGCTCAAATCCGCCACTTCCAGCGCTGCTGCACACATGAGATGAGATGATTAGTGCAGGATTGTTTGTTCAAGAACCTTTGAACCCTGTACAAGGAGTTCATAGTTGTAGTCTTCATTAATGCCAACTGAACGATTCTTACTGTGAGGTTTAAGTTGGAATGAACAATTAACTGAGTGTCCAAGGGAAACAACAAAAGCAAAGTCCCCGAATCTGCGAGTCCTACAACGGCAAGAAAGGCGAAGGATGATGCTCAAATCCGCCACTTCCAGCGCTGCTGCACACATGAGATGAGATGATTAGTGCAGGATTGTTTGTTCAAGAACCTTTGAACCCTGTACAAGGAGTTCATAGTTGTAGTCTTCATTAATGCCAACTGAACGATTCTTACTGTGAGGTTTAAGTTGGAATGAACAATTAACTGAGTGTCATTCTTTGAATAGTTGTCACACCAGAACGGACTAAGGAACAAAATAGTTCTTTTGTGTATTGGAAGTTTTAAGGCTGTGCAAAATAGTATATGCTCTTGAATCTTGACCTTGCTTCGAAATTTAAATTTTATATGGAATTAAAGCTTCATACTGATTTCCGGTTTCGTGAATGCAGAAACCTGGGAAAGGTAAAATACACTTCAAGTTGAGTGCTGACAAATAAAAAAGATAAGCTTTTGTTACAAGGAAATGAACTCATGATGGAGAGCTGTTTGTGCAAGAACATGACTTGCTCGTCCTTTGGCAAAATTGAGGCCGACTTGTGAACATCCTCCTTCGCCACATTATCAACCACCGAAGCATCTTCATCTTCAGAATTAACCTTTGAACAAGCAGTAAACAATCCTTCACATGAGTATGCTGCAAAGATATAACGAATTGAATAGCAGCTTTAAATCCCATCAACTCTACTTGAAACGCTGGCTGCTACCTAATACCTTTGTATGAGCTGCTATAAATTTGCAAACCATCCATCAGGAGGAGTATGTGTAGGCAATCGACTTTTTCCGAGCCACATAGCATGCGGAATTAGTGGTTGTTGGGCAAAAATTGTAAATGCATGTATACCCAACATAACTTTACCCTATCTTATTGACTAAGATAGAGTTTTAATTTATGTCTGGTTCAACCCATTCAAGACAGAATGTGTTTCTTAATTACAATCCCTTGTTACAAGGGAACGCCCTTTGATTCCGTTTACCAAGAGACTATTGTAGGTTTGTTTGTTTTTGTGACTGCACCCACATTTGAGAATGGGACCGCATACGTACCCTGAAGAGGATCAAGTCACTCGTAGTTCAAGGGTTCCAACAAGTGAATGACTCGTTGGAGGGCTTTGACTTTAGGATGAGAGTGGTGTTTGGAAATGTGTTTGGATTTGTGTCTGAAGGCATTTGAGCTTTGGAGCAAGATTCTGGCTTCAGGCGATCCAGGGATTTATTTGGGTTGGTGGTTGCGTCCAGATTTAAGTCCAGACTGCCTACATACCCTTGTAAAGGGATCAAACCAATGTAGTTCGAAAGGTTTGGTTATGGATTTGATTCTCTAGTGCTTTAGGAATTTGGCCAGAGTCATTTGGACTAGAAGAATTTGACTGGTGGTGTCAGGGATTCTGTTTGGAATTTTGGTTGCATCTAGTGGGTTGCTAAACTGTCTACGTACCCATTTGTGGGATCAAACCAACCGTAGTTCAAAAGAGGTTTGTAGGCTTTATGGCTTAATGCCGGCTTTTGGTTTAACAAACGTATTTGAGTTCGTTAACTGTGTTTCTTGTGGACACCCAATTTGGTAGAGTGTCTGTTGATTTGATTTAGGCACCCGGAATAGGTAATGCAGTAGCGTGACAGAAAGCTTGAAATGGCTTTGGCCACAATCCTTGATAGTGGCGTAGGTGATCTGCGCATGTAGGCGGACTGCTTCTTCATGCGGACTCCTCGCGTATGTCAGTGAGCGGGCTCCGCGTGTATGTCTATGAGCGGACTCCGCGTATGTGTCTGTGAGCGGACTTCGCGCGTATATATGTAGGCGGACTCCGCGTGTTCACTTGTGAGCGGACTCCGCGTGTATATCTGTAGGCGGACTCCGCGTTTTATGTATGTGAGCGGACTCCGCGTGTATGTCTGTGAGCGGACTCCGCGACTTGCTTCATCTTCTGCATGAATGGATCTCGCCTCGCCTGGGCTTAGAGCTTCTGAATATTAGCTCGTCACCCCTTATGCTTCTGCTTCAATGTAAAATCACCTCGCCACCCCTTAGGGTTCCTGCCTTGGCTTGATTGTTGGCTCGCCACCCCTTAGGGTTCCTGCCTTAGCTTGATTGTTGGCTCGCCTTAGGGGGAGATGGCTTGTGGGCTTCTGGCGGAGTGAGGAACGAGGCCGAAGGATAGAGATCCTGCAAAAGAAGTAAAGAGAGTTAGAGAGTGGGCTCCACCTTCTTGTTGGCTCGCCGCTTCTTTTCTTCTTTCCCTCTGCTTTTTGCTTTGCTTGTTCTCTTCTCCTTCTTCTCCTCTTTTGTCATGTCCGTGTTGACTCCGCCTGCTCATGCCTTTCTCTTGTTCCCTGCTTTTTGCTTCGCCTCTCTCTGTTGCGCTCTGTCCTTCTGTCTTCCCCCCTAGCTTCTTCTTTGTGTCTCTTTATATAGAGTGCACGGTTTGGAAGATTGAGTTCGTATTGGACTGTTGTCCAGCTGTTTGCAAGAGTCACAATTGAACTCAAAAACATTGTGCATGTAGCACAAGAAAAGTATTATTTTTATTTTTGTAATCCTTTTCTTTTTATTATTTATTTTATTTTTTTGGCGATCAACAGTGGTAAACTGTAGGCAATCGACTACACAAAGGAATAAGTTGTACCTCACTTGAATCAATTAATAAGTCGACCCTTGTGGTGGAGGCTGTGACCATGGCCATCTATGCTCCCAAATACGACTGGACTCTATGTGCCAACCTCCAACAATACTTGTCCATGAAACTGCTTTATATATTTGAGTAATCTCCACCCCTATTTAGCAGGCATAGCTAGATTCATTCTTAGGTACACAAAAATGTTCACAACTAGCACATAATTGATGAAGATACAAGGGAACCGTCTGTGGAAGCAAATAACAATTCATAATATACAAGGGAACCGTGCCAAGCTTCAATCTTAGAGCGTCCTATATACATGTGTAGGAAGCCCTATATATCCCTCATGCTTATCAACCCTTTTAACTCCCAACACATTAACCAGCTGCTCTCCTTGTTGTTCCATTCAAACATTCTTATTCAATTTAATCTGCTGGCCTGATGCTATCTTATACGTATGAAGTGAATTTTGTACCTGTTGACACTTCTGCTCAAGCCCAACCCATACCAAAAAGAAAAAAATCATCGGCAAATAGTAGGTGATGGAACTTGGGAGCAGTGAGAGCTAAGAATACACCTTGTAACCAACCTTTATGCACAAAATGAGAAATCAAAGAGGACAGGTCCTTCTGCACAGTATGAATAAAAATGGGGATAGAGGTCACCCTGTCGGATACCGCCGGAATAAATAAATAAATATTAGCTTACTTCTAATATTTATAACAAATAAAAAATTTTAAAAAAAGAGTGAATGGTAAAAGTATAAAAAATAAATTTCAAAGTATACTAGGAAAGCTTGCTATGCAACAGTATGGTACATGCTGAAAGAGGCTTTGAAGAAGAATCAATGAACTATTATAAAACATCGAATTACACAAATTATAGGAACGGATGTTTTACATCTCTTATACAACAAGAAAGATATCCCCTCAACTGAGATCAATTCATCCCGTGATCTATCTTTTGACTACATTTACAAACAACTCTATCAACAGCTAATCCAACAATCTTATCACCCAAATCAATTTCCTAACTACATGATCTCCTTCCGCCTGTATGCTAGAATCTGAAATCAGCAAAAGAAATACCGACTCGTTATTATTTGATCACAACATGCCACCTATCTGGAATAGAAACTCACTCATACAATCACTACAAAAGACTGCAAAACTGAATTCTATTAGACTTATGGATGAAGAAACCAAAAAACAAGTTCTTATGGAAACTAGTTCAATATGGCAAAAGGATCCGTGCAAACATGGATGAAGAAACTAATTCAGTATGGGCACAAATAAAAGCTTTCACGAATCTTACTATGCCCATTCCATCATTTACATCAAGATTTTGCCACTCTGGATGAATCATGTTCTCACACTTCAAGCTCTAAACACTCAAAACCACAGAAAAATGTCATGCCACACTGTTTTTGCCACTCTCAGATCAGAGAGAGAGATCCAACCATAATTTTTTTTTATTATGTTTTAATTTGATTGAATTTTCTATATAACTCTCACTGACGGTCTTTAACATACAATTAGTAAATATAAACACACATACTAAACCTTTTCTATGTATACTCACCAAATGGTCCCTACTATTGGCTTTAATCCCTGCCAGAGTTTCTTCTGCTTGCAGAATTTGCAAATCATATTGGCATGGATCAAGCAAAAGGGGTACAGAATCTAGATCATTCATTAATGGTGATGGGTGATCAGTCAATTTATCGTCATTGGAATTGTGGTGCCCTTTAACTGAGAACAACTCAACTTCTTCAGCTTGCAGAGGTGTTTGACAAGCAACATACTGCAAGAACATATGCATGACAAAATTACACAAGTAAAGAAGCTGGGTAAATAAAAAACGTACATTAACATTTCCAGAAAGAAATTAAAATCCCAAGAAATCAATCTATGCTTGTGGTCAGAGTTTTAGAATGAATGACGTAGTTCTGTGTTCTCCAACTCTATCAATATTGGAATTGACCGATTTTGAGGAGTAGTGAGTTTCACAGTCATATAATCATGCTCTCGAGTCCAAATATCACATAATGAAATTTGACTTTTTCATTGTCAAAGCAAGTTTCAAAACAAACTTTCCTCTTAGATAAGTAACATCAGGGAAAAAAAATCTTACTTCACGAAGGTGCTTGACTGACAAACTCGGCCTACAGCAAAGGTGAGGCTGCTGCAAGTTTGGTGTGCATCTTTTATCCAAAGAAATAAGCATGAGATGAACATCTAACTGCAGAGAGAGAGAAAGATTTCATCAAAGAGATATAACCACACCCAAAAAAAATCTCAGAACCCTAATCAGGTCAAAATGGTGCTCGGTAAAAGCCAAAACAGTTAAGTGTGTCTAATTCCATCTACCAGACAGTATGTCACTATACCTCATCATTATTTTCCTTGAGGCTTCGAAGGTAATCAACCAGCTTTGATAAGCGAGTGCTTCGAGAACTCTTATTGCTGCAACCACTTGCAACACCATGCCGGGTGTGACTCCGAGCACCACCCCGGCCCCAAGCAAGCATTTCAGAGCTCCACACAAGACCAGGAGAAATTCCCCTGCTGTCTCTGCTCACTTCTAAATCATTTTCAGTGCATCCTGCATTTGAATTGGTCACAGATGATGAAGGCTGAGATGATCGAAATCCTGTCCTTCTCCTTGGCCGTCTCGGCCTCACTTCAGTATATCTCTCTTCAGCAGGAGGTGATTTGTCAATTTCATCCTCATTGTCTTCAAACCCTCGGAGTTCAGTGGCTCGAGAGTTCCTTCTCCTTTGGAAAGCACTCCGACTATTGCGCTGTGGTCTCATATTAAATCCATCTTGGGTATCTTTGCCAAGTGAGCGTCTCTTGATTAGAGCTTCTGATTGTCGTTGAAATATTTGGGCAATTGATGCTTGTATCTGTATTCAAAGAAATACAACAGAACACCAGGAAAAAACCTGTCAGTATGCAATAATTATTTGGGAAAACATATAGATGTTTATTGCACTTGCTCCATTGCTTTCTTCCTTGGGCTGGGGGTCATGTCAGGTTCCAACATTCAGATCTTTTGTATAAATTGATATTCTCACGCAAGAAGATACCATCCAAATCTTAACTAAGAAATCCATCAACCTTGAACCTAACCTGCTCATTTCGAGTCCTCTCCTCTTCATGGAAAGCCAATTCCTGAAACCATACAATGAATAAATATCTCGTGCTGCAAAAACACAATGAATAAATATCTCGTCTGCAAAAATACTAACATTTTTTCAGGCCACATTAATCTCCAAGGAAAGTGACAATTTGAGGAATTTCTTGTTAATTTAGCTTTTTCTCTTTTAGCACTCTCTCCATCATTTTCATGATTTTAACTTTCTCTCTCTATATCTTTTCCTTCTTACACAGTTTCCATCTTCTTCAATTCAAAGTAATTTTCGAGTTGAATTCAAATTATTAAAATATAAGTTATTAAAAGCATATATCTACGAATCATCTAATTAAAGTTCCGGGGGTTACTTCAGTTAAATCAGTTTATAATCTGCCAATCTTCTTAGTCTTTTCTATAGAAAATTTCTTATACTAATAGTTATTTGTATGAAATTAATCTGAAGTATATATCCATTCTCATTATGAAAATCAGGGCTTTATTATACTTGTAAACTTGGAACTTATGTCAATATGTCCTAGGAAGTATACAAAAGCTAATCAACTTATACCTCCTCCTCATATTTCTCAATATCTGGATATAATGTTGCAATTAAGGCATCATAATTTGGATCATCTCTCAAAGACCGTCGACTGGCACAGTGTGTTCGGCAAGCAGGACACTCATTGTTCCTGAAATTATGTAACAAGCTAGACAAATAAAATCCTGATTGGTTTGCAAGATATTTTATGATAAATCCATCACTCAGAGTGGAGAAAGATGCAGTGTCTAGTGATGAACAATCCGATAGACAAAATTTACCATCATGATGAGCAGAAACAAAATAATGCTATACAGAAACATGTAAACATTGGTGTAAATTGCACAATGCTGAAAGGACCCTAGATGTTAGACCAATGTTTAAAAGCCACATCAACAGCCACATGAAAATGTGGTCCAGTTGCCACTTTAGTTGTTCAATCAAAAACTCAAGAAAGGCACTCTTACTGAAAATCAGAAAAAGTTGTCAATACCCCATTCTCATTGATTTGTCGATGCATTCCCTGCAAAACCTGTGTAGGCATTCCATTACAGTCCGTGTCTTCTTAATAATCCCTGTCCATGCAAAAGAAATTGATCGATGTTACCATTTGGCCAGGAAGATGAGTCCCTTTTCTTTTTATAGGTGTAGTTGTAAGGAGGTTCTAATTTTGTTTCAGCAGCCACACTTCAAAGTTACCAAAAACAAAGAGGCCACTTACAAACAAAAAGAAGCTTTACTTTATCAACTACAAAAAACGTGAAGAACTTAACCTAAAGTAAATTGTTGTGAACTCGCAGTTTATAACTGCTTGAACTTTCACACATTTGTGTATTCTGACTTTAGCCCTTCACACCAGAAGGTAATATCTTTGATCCAACAATAAACTTATATCTTAATTTTTTTTTTTAGCTTTAATTGAGGGGAAGGTAGGGACGAGAGTCGAGGGGACCAGGTCTTCCACCATTCAAGCAATAAGAACCCTAGAACTCAAGTTGAATTTTACTTCTCCCAACTGATTTTGTTTCTTGGTTTAACATTATCCTTGATGATGGTTTTGTATATCTAATATGGGCAGTGTTCGAAGTTCAACAAATACATGTGTCGTGAAAAACAAACTTCTATTGAACAAGGATAAAAAAAAATCTTAAAACAGAGAACAACGCATCAACAGAAATCTCTACCAAAAACTTAAAAATAAAAAAAGAAACAAAAAAAAATCACACAATAAAGAAAACAGTAATCCTATCAAACTTGTTCTTCATCAAAGTTATCATATTCAACATAATAGATTCAAACCTAATGAAAAAAAAGTTAAATGCTTCCAGCTCAGGAGTGATCTTTTAGATATCATAACAGTTCAAAAGAATTTGACATTGATTTGAAATTCATTTTTAGAATAGTAGTTGGGGAACAAAAAGAGCAGTGCAGTTTCTTTGGAAACATTCACATGACCAGAAAAATACTCTTGAAGGTGAAACATTGGATAAAGCAACGTTTAAGTCAAATTACATGTTTTATGATAATTGCACATGACGGCACTTACTCCCATCACTCAATGTTCATCCACAGTCTGAAGATAAACAAGTCCTCCCTTACCGACTGTTACGCAAAGACGAATGTACTTTGGAGGAGTGCCCATCAGACCCAAGCACTCCTAAATTTTGGTGATTTACAAACTATCACAAATCCACAACTCATTATTCATCAATACTTCAAATCCCAGAGTAGCTAGATAGACAGTTTTATTCTACACTTCAGATTATTGTAATTCTGTTTATCAACAGAGAATAGTCAAGTCACCAAGTTCTCTACCGACTTTTCTTATAAATCTTAGCGACGTTATATTATGACACATAGAATAGTTAAAATCCACATGTTGATACTGAAGACGCTGGTATGAAGAAGGTAATGTCCAAAAACCATCGGAATCAGCACAAGTTTCATCCTTTAACACCCAGTCTTTCAAAGTTCCAAGCTGTGCGCGCAACTTTAAACACCCTTGAGTACCCCCTTCTTGCTGTCTTTTTTATTATTTAAGCCCATGATCAGGGATCAAGAATTTCAAAGAAAACTAGAAATGATTGCTTCTCAAAGGGAACCATTACTGATTAGAGCAAGTACATACACTAGTAAAAGGAGGAGCAGTTCAAGGAGGCACATATCCGGCCCCATTCTGCTAACAGCATATTGTTTGCGAACCACAGAAAGCAACTGTTCTCAGTACTTCAACTGATGTCATAATCCATATTAGGCTTCCCTTTGGTTATGTACAGAACAAATCAACATTATATTTTTCATAAAAATCTGCGTTTGTTTTGGTTTTAGGATACAATACAGTTCTATGTACCTTAAGAGTTTTGCAATTGTTCTGATCAGATCCAGATTATTCCTAATCTGGAACAGATTTGGTTTATGATATCCAGTTTAAATAATACTTGTATGTAATATTAATATATAGCAGTAACCAATGTCATAATAATTAAATTCAGGTAAGCAGTAAATAGGCAGAATTAGACTTCTATACCTCTACTACATCATTTAAGATTTCTGGAAAGCAAGAAAAACAAATAAAACTCACATATATCTCCATATTTAAAGCATGTTATTGGTTAATTGAAAAGATGAAGCAGAAATTACCAAGACATATTGGACAGTGTACATCTTTACGAATATCGGGCAGTTGGACAAGTACAAATCTGCAAGGGAAACAAGAAGTTGGAAGGATGAGGATCAATTATTACTTGGCACTATCTTCATCCATAAAATCAAAACCGTAAAGTTCAACTCATATAAACTAGTTGGGGGACCTGATGTTGTCCAATACCACCAAATCACAGTCTAAAAGAATACTAATAACACCGGAACAGTGCATGAGAACGGGAAAAAAAATCAGGAAACCAGTCAAAATTCTAATGCAATGATTCTACAAGAGTAATAAAACCAAGCAGCATCAGAACTTGCTATGCCGGAATTAGACAAGTAATAAGATCAGGAGTTGAATTTTGATCAAACATTCAACGCATCAAAATCTCAAAAATGGCGGCGAAATCCGAAATCTACAACTACAAGTAGCTCAGTAGCCTCCGAAGACGTTGAAGAAGCGAAGAGACTCGAGCAACAACTACTTGCAAAATGTAGACGTGAGAGAGAGAGAAGAGTTACTCGGGCTTTTCTTGGGAGGGGCTTCCGTCACAATCTGAAAATACGAAAGCTCAACTAAGTTAGCGAAATCAATGAATCAATGAAGAAATGAGAGAGAGAGAGATGATGATGATGATACGTAACCGTAAGCTTCATCGTCTTCTTCTTCTTCTTCTTCGTCTTCTTGCTGCTGTTGTTCAGCTGCTACGTCTCCTTGTTGCTGCTGCTGCTGCTGTAGTAGTGGTTCATCAGGCGGACGAGATTGCTTGGGGCGGTGGCGGTGGTGACGTGAGGGGTCATCGTTGTCGTCGTCTTCGGTGAGATTTTCCGGCGAAGAACGCTTCTGGGCAGGCATTGATGTAGTAACAGCAGCAAGGGAGATCGATGCAAGATTGGACCAACAACAAGAAGATGCTCTCTCGGCTCTCTCTCTCTCTCTCTCTCTCTCTCTCTATTCTCTGCTCGCTTTCTTTTCTTTTTGCTTTTTTCTTTTTTCTTTTTTTCTCTTAAATGATAAGGAAAATTGTTTTTATATTTCTTATACATAAATAAAAAGAGTTTATATTATTAGTAAATGGTTTTAGTTCTTACATTAGTTTGAGACCTTTCATGTGACTACGGGTTAAAACATATCATCAACAAAATTACGAGTTTAACCTAAAATAATAGAAAAATGATCAATTACCTTATTATGGGAGAACTTTTTCAGATACACAAAATAAGATGGAAGGAACTTGGGTTACCATGTCTACATGTCACCTAGAACTGACAATAGCCACTAATATAACGTCATGTGTCTATTTTCTATTTAGTAAATTCAAGGCCGTTTACGAAGCTAAACGGAAAAGACTTTCTGCAAAGGACAACTCTCGTAAAACCAGTGTTCTAAAAGGCGCCGCCTAGCCCCGCCTAGGCGCCGCCTAGCCCCGCCTAGGCGCCGCCTAGGCTATAGGCAGAGCCAAGCCGCCTCGATTTTGGGCAAGTCGTTGCACCCAGGCGATTCATCGCCCAGTGACCGCCCAGGCGACGGCGAGGTGAGCGAGGCGAGGGAGGCGAGGGTGAGGCGAGTAAATATAAATATAAATATAGTCATATAGTTTCTGATACTTGGCGGAAGAGGCTGAAAACACTGGCCTATACGAACAAGCTAGTATCGGAGATCCCAGCTAGGCCTCAGGCGCCTCTCCGGCTTTCGAACGCCGTCGTCAAGCACCACGGCAAAGACATTATCAAGAAATCTCAGCGCAAGAATAGGTTCCTCTTCTCCTTCCCCGGCCTCTTCGCCCCCATCGCCGGCGGTAAGATCGGCGACCTCAAGGGTTTGGGCACCAAGAGCCCCATTCTCTACCTTCATTTCCCTCAGCCTCAGGTACTTCTAATTTCTTAATTTTCAAATTTGGCTTTATTTGATTTCTGAGAATAATTGAGCTTTTTTTTTCTTTTCTTTTTTTGGGCAGGGTCGGATGAAGCTGTTTGGGAGCATTGTGTTTCCGAAGAACAAGTATTTGACTCTGCAATTTCCTAGAGGCGGAAAGAGTGTCATGTGTGAGGACTACTTTGATAATATGGTACTTTTCTTTCACTATCAAGAATTTTTCAGCTCTAAACATGCATGTGTGCGCTTATAGTGGCATTTTAGATGTATGCTATCAGTTGATTTGGAACAACATTGAGACTTGAGAGACGAGCAGCATAGAGTGTTGAGGAAATTGGCAATGTCCGGATTAGCTGTTGTTTCAATTAGGTGCAATATGTCGGGCATTGAGTTCATTTTGTAATTTTTAATTTATGGGTCTAGATCAGATAACTAAATCCAACATAGTGTCTTCTAGGTGTATCTCTTACTACCCTTTGCCCACTAAGTCCTATAGAACTGATTATTAGTTTGTAAGAGAGCTGCAGAGCTGATATCTTCTCACACAGTGCAGTCACTCCATGTTGTAGGGTTTGCAGGCCTTAAGTTTTTCTAACATTATGCATTTTCTGTTTTCTAAGCTTCTCTACCAACAATCATCTATTGCTTGCGTGTGGGATATGGAGAAGAAGAAGAAGAAGTGGTTTCTTAGGTTTGCATGTTATTTTGGTTACATTGGCTATGTTGAATTATGCATTAAATTCTAGACTTGAATGCTTGAGACAATTTACTAGTTTGCATTTGATTAATGTTGTGAACTTGTGAATTGTGAATTGTGATGATGGTTGTGTTGAATATTTGATCATTAGCTATGTTGAACATTGTTGATTAGTTTGATTATGATGATATTCTAAATTTACAGGTTGGTTTGCTCATTTTTAGAGTAAGGTTATGTTAAATTTTTTCTAATTTATCATATTAAAACCATTTTTAAATATTATATAATTTATTTTTATTAATTAAAAATATAAAAAAAGTAGATCGCCTAGTCCATCGCCTAGTCCCGCCTAGGCTATCCAGGCTCTAGGCTACGGGTCATCGCCCGCCTAGCGCCTAGCGCCTTTTAGAACATTGCGTAAAACTCCAACAAACGCACAACTGACAACAACTCTAAATCTAGGCCTCCTTAAAGATCAAATGAGCTTCAATAGTGAGATATGTGTGAATCCTAGATCAGAAAGCCATAAAGCAAAGCAAATATGAGAGACCTTACAAAGTGGTTTTGTTTGTTTATTATGGGAATAAGAGGAAAACAATTAATTTGGGCTCAAAGGTACAACTAGTACGAACTAGATGATAATCCACCTGAATCGGTGAATTTGATCCTCTATTCATGGTTGTGGGAATTAGATTCGAATCACCATGTCTATGAAGAATTAGAGTAGAGGGAAGGAGATAACGTCGTTCAAATGTCACACTAAGTATAAAAAGGACATGTGTCGTTACATTAGTGGCTATTGTCAGCTCTAGCTGATCAGGCCTTGTCAGCCAAGTTCCTTCCAAATAAGATTTCAAAATTCCCACATATCCTACACATTGATAAAGTTTTATTCCCACTAATCAAATTTCAGCCGAAGGCTCACAAGGTTGACTCGTACCTCAATTCTCTGCTCAAGAAAATTGGTATGTCACTCTTTCACCTTCAAGGTATTACGACAATGGTCTGCTACTAATGCTGCTAATCATCCACTCAAGGTCCTCTTTCTACTACTACACATAGCATCTTGGGAGTGCACTATAAACCTCCAAAGGTTTTTTGTCGCTCTAGCAAGAAAATTGAGATAGATGGTAATTTTTCATTTTCCTGCATTTGTTGATTTGGATGAGGTTTTTGCTCTCCCCAATTTGTTGATGGATGATATCACATCATGCTCTTTGTTATTAATTATTTTCTGGTTTTGCGTTTTACAGGTTTTGGTAATTAAATTTGTCTTATAATTAATGAATTATTAATTTCTCACTAAAAAATAACTAACCTCAGTTTTGAAATTAGGTTCGGTAATTTAATTTAATTTAACTCTATATTATAGCGCTGTGTTTCGGAACAGTGCAGTCTCGGGCCGGGCTTCGGCTTTTTCTTCCCTCAGGCAAAGAGAAAACCCAGAACACCGCTTGGTGTATCGATCTCTCTCGAAACTCCACCGTCCCCTCACCATGACCATCCCCCCGGTTCTCCTTCTCCTCTTCCTCCACGACATCTTCCCCTCCTTTTCTTTTCCTTCTCTCTTCGTCTTCAGGCTCTTTGGTCGTTCTGGGTTTCCGCGTCTTCCACATGCAGTTTATGGGTTTCGATGTAAGAAAGAGAGCGGAAAAACCCATAAGAGAGCGACAGAGAAAAGAGAGCAGCAGAAGGAAGGCGAAAGACTATCGATTTTGTTTTGGTTGTTGATCTATCGTTTCCGGATTATAATCGTTCCAATCCTGACCGTTCTCATCTGCCTTTACTCATTTGGTATGTCTCTTCTTTTTCTTTTGCTTTTGTGGGTTTGGTTTTGATTTTCTTTTCTGTTTTGTTTTGATTTGATTTGATTTGGGTTTGGTTCGTTCTACTGTTTTTGACTTTCGATTCGCATGCTAGATTCTGATTTTAAGTTTGAATTCACTAAGTAGTGGTTTGCCAAATTTCGCAACTCTCTCTCTCTCTCTCTTTTCTTCTTCAGGAATCGGAGAAGTTAATGACAGAATTGGGGATTTTCTTTTCGTATTGGATTATTCGGTTGAACAGATCTGGGAACGAGTAAGCTTTTGGTTGATTACTTTTGTTTTTTTCCTCAACCACAATTTTTATTTCCTGAATTTGAGCTTCGAATTTGTGAAACAAATTCCTTGCTCTTTGGTCTGAGGTTGTGTTTGATAAAGAAGAGGAGAGAATAGTTTTTCTGTTTGTGCATATTTTAATTAAATCTTTATATGGTGTCCGATATTTTATAAGTTTACATGACCGCAAACAAGAACAACAAAGCCCGGCTGCAACCCTAAACTATTTGGTGTTGATGTGGTGTAGCCTTTGCGTTTGTGATCAGGAACAAGAAGAAACATGATTTGGGGTTTCTGTGGCTACAAGTATCATTTGCTTCCCACAAAAACATTATAACTGTCATACTGCGTTGTCGAACAAAATGGAAGGATAATCAGTGGCATAAAATAAAATATGATGAGAGAAATATGCATACCAATTCTTACCATGATCAGGTATAATTTTTCAGTTGGATTTAGGCCATATGTTTTCTTAACTTTTTGAGATTTAAATTAATTTGAAAGATTTGGTTGTCCTTTTCACTAATTTCAATCTTTAGTTCCATTGTGATTATGCGAACGTGATCAGTTCTGTTATGAATAGAAAAAAAAAGTGAGTGATAGAATATAGAAATGATACTTTCTTACTTTACAGTGTGTGCTGTTTCTTTGCACTATTTCAGTCATCTTTTGATAGACTTCGAATAATTGGTTTTACTTTTTGTTCAGCCGACTCTTTGTGTAGTGTAAGCTCAACCAATGCTACTATGGTTAAATGAAATTTGTGTTATAAAAATATATTTCCTCATCTAACTCATCACCTATCTACTATGAATTTGATTGTTAAATCTTCATTCCACAGACTGATATGAAACTACATTTTTTTCCCCCAATTTTCTCTTTTACTCTAATACTATTTAGTGACTGCTTATTATTTATTGTAGAAGGAACAAAATCATTCATTAATAAGCTTATTCCCTTTTGCAGGTTCCAGTAAGAGATATCTGTTACATTGTTCAGGGAACTGTAAGTTGTTGTATAGTGCAATCTGTTTTGGATTCAGGTATATGACTATCTCATTTTCTTTGTCAATCAACTTTTATCCTATATGTTTCAGCTTTAAGTGACTCAGTTTTTGGTCAAGTGCTTCTCATTTTTTTTTGGCTGGATTAGCTTTTAGTTCCTGAACCCTATACTTTTCAGAATTTTGTAATATTCATAAGTATCTTTTTAGTTTGGTCATTCTTTTATTATGTATATTTACCTAACAGCCTCAGTTTTTTTAGTCTTCTCGATCTTCATTAGCTTTGCGTATCGATATATTATAATTCATTCCTGAATTATGGTGAATAATGTAGACATGGGCTGTGAAAAACAAATGTCCTCAACAAGAAACTTTTTTCAATACTTTGAGAACGAATAAAGTGCTGATCACATTGAAAAATTCCCAATTCCTGAAAATACATCAGCTGAAAATGCAAATATAATAGGTAATTACGAACATTTGTTCTCATGATTTTTTCGATACTTACGTTGTACAGATTTGGCACTAATTGTGACCTTCATTGTGTACTAATTATCCCCTGATATATTGACATAGTTATTGCCTCATGTTCATCTTCATTAATTTCAAATATTATCATTAATTCATGAATTAAAATCTATTTCGCAGGTAGATGGTGTGAAAGCAGCAGGTCCTCAAGAAAAAGATCATTTCAAAATTTGGAAGATGAAGGAACATCAGCAGCTCCTGATATTTTCTAGGAACAAAATAATGTTATTGGGGTTCAAACAGTAGGCAAACAAGTAAACGTTCATGCTTGGTTTCGATGAGGAATGATTGGTTTTTAATCTGATGAGGGGTGATTGTTCCCTGCAGTCTTTTGATGTTTTCTATTGGTGAGACATGAATTACAAAAGTTGACCGGTAAGGCTCTTTGATGGTTTTGAGAATTTGATTTGATCTCGGTTTGATTCTTTTCTGGGTTTTCATCTGCATGTAAGCTTCTATCCATCTCCATGTGCTTGCTCTTTTTAGTTTATCTTGATTTCCATCGATTTGTTCTTGAGGACACCCAATTTGTCGTGTCTATTGGTTTGGTAAGGATGTAAATCAGAGATATAAAAATTATGTTTTCTGGTATTGCTTTATGAATGTTTGATTGTGTTTTCTGTTTCCCTTGATCTTGAGTTGATTTAAATTTTGTTCTGAACTATGATAGTATAGTGGAAGAGGTTTTCAATGTTGTTCTGAGTTTAACAAAAGGTATCATCAATTGCATCTCTTCCCGCAGCAATATAGTCCAAATATAAATTGCCTAAATCTTGGGGTGAGTTTGAGGTTTTTACTGTTTGCTTCTCTTATTCCTTGATCTTTCTGTAGTCATGATGTTCTGGGTTCTATTTGTTTCTTGAGAAAGCTGACGAGAATAGAGAAGAAAAAACTTCAAAGCTTGATTTATTGTTGTTGATTTTCATTCGTGCTATAAATGTTTAGAATAGCAAAATCTGTTTTCTGTTTGTGGATTGATAACAATGAAGTTATGTGTTTTCGCAGTGATAGATCTCATGACAGAACCTGTGATGATGGTATTTCCTTATTTGTGTGGCATTATACTCCTCTTCATCTAATGCTGGAACATTTAATAAGTGCACACTTTATGACCATGGAAATTTCAGACAAACTAGGAGCACCCTTTTGTGTAGGGAATCGGGAGGTTAGGCTTCAAAGATTGCTGGCTACACTCCCCAAGACAAGATGGCCCTCATGTACTCTTCATGTTGTATGGAAATTTTCAGATAAATAAAATATGAAATGTATGTATGTTCAGTGATCTACATGTATGTATGGAATTCCTTATGTAGCAGAACATGACCTTATGTTACAAAGAATTATCATTTTATTTTCTTTTGATTCAGGTTATAGTCAACTCTAACTAATGTATCTGTTGCAGACAAGAAAATAGCACCAGCAATATGTACAGCTAATACTGAGCCTTCATTTAAAATAGTTTTGGTAAAGCTGATCGAGTGTTGCTATGGTAAGCTCTCTATTTATAACCTGAAGTTTGTAGTTTATGGGTGTATGTACCACATGTATGTCTATCTGTGAGACTATGAGACAGCTAAGAATTGCAGATTGCTCTAAATTTTATGGTAGTGTATGGCTTATAATCTAAAAATGTTGCTTCTTTGATTGAGTTTGCAGACTCCCTTTGCGTGTAATTAATAAAGTGTGTTAAATGTGTAGAAATGTTGGTGTGTCATGAAGAATGCAGAAAAGAGAATTAGGTGCCCTTACATTGACACCTGAGAGTTTGGTTTCATGGATTGCTAATGTTGGTCACCTTATGCTGCGGGTGTAGTATGGCATTCTTTCAATATACTAAGTTCTGCTGGTAATTTATTATATGATATGTCAATTTGTAAAAAAATATTGGTGATGGGGTTTGAAATCAAAAAGAATGATGCAAATTTGATAGACATTTATGTTGTCACCGTGTGTAAGATAGTAATTGGGAGACATTTTAATACAAGTAAAGTGGTACATAACATCATCCATTCGTGTGGGACAGGTTGTGATATGATTGCAAAGACTTACTGGAGAAACTTATATTAGGTTATGGCATAGATATTCACGTCAGAAATATGAAACTTTAACTAATTCTGTCATTATTACGGATTGTCTGTTGACCTTATTGATTCATTATAGTATGCATCAAATAGATGGTTCAAGTTCCTGCTATAGGAAGATAATTTTTATCAGTAAGTAAAAAGGGGACATATTAACTCAGTATAACTTTGCTCCATTATTGTCATTGCAGGGAATGCCTTGAGGAATGTAAGGAAGCTGTTGCGTCATTGATGGTTGCTGCAGCAAGATTTCCTAATTTACCAGAGTTGCATGACATGATGCAACTATTTCAAGAGAGATATGTGAATTTCTCTAGATTACTGTGTGGATAAATAAGGTAAGTATATTTATGGACCTGCTTTTGATGGAATTTTAAGAATTGGTAACTGCTGTGAAGCTACCTAACTTAGTTTCTAATTATACTTGGGGGGAACTGTTGTTGTAATTGTGATATGAAGATGCTCTGGGTGTTTGCATTTTGTAATTGGTTTTATTTTAGTTGTGTTTGTTTTATGACATTTGGATTTGTTTTATTCAATCCACAACGTATATTTATTGGAGCGCCCATTGCATTGTATTTGATCTGATTTTGGTAAACAATCCTGGCCTCATTCATTCCGCCTTGGCTCATATCCACCTCAAGGTATGTAGTTATGTGTTTTGTGGCTGTATAAAATAGAGCAGGAATTGATCGATAACCTTGACTTAATCAATTGATTGATGAGAGTTGTAGTTTTGATATTGAAAAAAACTTCAAGAATATGATTTCTGTGTTGTTTGTGCGTCCAGCTTTATTTTCTATACTACATAAGTGGCGAACCTTCTATTTCACTTAATTTGGTGAATTTCATATTTCTTTTAGGGTCATCTACTATTAAAAAAATGAATTTGGTTTGTAAGCGTTAGTGTCGTTATTATACTTGATGTCCTTATAAATGGCCAATCTACTTTAGGTCTTTAATTGTGTGATTATATATGTACTTTGTGGATAAGTAACCAACTAGCTAGCTTATTAGTAGGAGTATTGATCGAGTCAGTTGATGCATGAAGGTAGATTTTACATGTAGCAAGAAATTGATCCTGTCACTACATAAATGGTAAAGGAAATTGAAATGAGCCTTTTCAAAAGTATAATGTAGTTGTGATGGATTGACTATAATAGAGTGAGCTATAATCTATGTGGTTTAAAATATCGAATAACTTTATTCTTTTTTGCGTAATTACACAACAGGAATCTACAGCTACCACTTTGATTGTAACTGTAAATTTTAACATTAAGAAAATGAACTTGAATTGCTTTGCTTTAAAGTGCATTGTACTATCTTAAAGTCTGAATGACCCTTTTATTTTCTTTTTATCTTAATGTTCTGTGTATTGAACAAGTCTGCATAGTTTTGCAAGCTTGGATTTTCTACATTTTATCTTAATAAGAAGTTTCTTAATGTTAATGTTTTCTTAATAAGAAGTTTCTTAATGTTAATGTTTTCTTTTGTCAATCTATTGGTTTCATGATTTATTGTTTCATGTTTGTGTGGGATTTTAAAGTCCACTGATATATTTGAAACGAGTGCTCAGGAAACTCAAAAAGTATGTGGAATGTCAAGTCTCAGTTGGGAGCATTGATCTTAGTATCGACTCCATAAGAGCTGTTACAATGCAGTGCTATTTTTAGTACATAAATGTATATATCTATTATTGAAAAGTTTATGTTCTGTGTTGCCTCCCCGTTACTGTTAATCTAATCTGCTATTTAACAATACATTATTAATAACAAATTTTAGTTTGAGTAACAAGTATAAGAGAATCCATGTTGGATTATAAGCGTTCATCTATTACATATTCTTGAGAAAATAAAACCTGCAGCAAAGCGCGGGTACAAAAACTAGTTGATCAAGGCAATGTGGTAACTAAGAACAGATTGGCTAGTCTGGAACTACAAAGATAACCATATACCCAACTCTCTGCTTCAAAACAACTGAATATTAGTCAAGATGGTTTCACAATAAACACAAATACAATACTATAAAATCATAAAACCAATAACTTAAAGAGTTTCCTAGTTGCCCTAGGTGATTACCGTAAGGGCCAGCATCAATTGGGGTTCTACTCACGGTAGTCATCTTCTCAGCAACATAAACTGCAATCTCACAAAACATAGAATCAAGGAAAATCTTCTATGCTATACTACTTGTTTCTTCACAGTATGAGACTGCTATTATTAGGAAAAAAATGTAGTTAGCATAGGGACATTCTACTGGTATATATAGTGGCCTAGAAACATAACTCGTGCTCAGCCCATAAGGAATCCAAGTTTACTTAATGTTGATTAGATACAAGTCTTTAGATTTATCTCAAGAACTCAATGTTGATCAGGTTAATCAACTTGATAAGTCTCCAACTTCTAACGAGAGACATGCATCTGAATAAATAACAAGATAGAGTTTTACATTTATATTTCTACTAATTATATTCAAGTTAATCTCAAAACTATTTTATGCAGATAAAGATAAATGCAGTGTCCAATATTATTTTCCAACACTGAACACTACTTTGTATGTGTTAACTTGTATGCATTTTCTATATATTCAGCATCGACAATATCAAGCAGTCATATACAGCATCGTCAAAGTGATAATGGCATTGATCTTGAAGAGTCAGAATAACAATCCTAACCATGGAATAATACAAGTTATACACCTACATGATACTATCTCATTCCCAGCAATCCTGTCCCCATGAAATTGATATTCCTGTGAAACTGGAATTCAAGTTTTACATAATAATGGAACTCTAAAAATTATTGCATCAGTACATGTCTAGCTAGATGACAGAAGAGAGAGAGCAAGCTAGTTGGTAAGTTTTATCTGATTTGGAAATGCTTATTGCGGGTCGACATTTCTTGGATGTTGATCTGAATTCTTCCGGATCCCATATCCTCAACCCTCCTGCACGACTCAGTACTAGTTCCTTTGCGGCTTGAACCTTCTGCATATGTCTCAGATAAATTCTTCCTTCGGCGTTCATTGTGGCCAGCCAAGCGCCTGCGACAACTCCTCTTTGTGTCATCGAATTCTGATAGCTCATGAAATCTGCACCCCAACAATTCCAGTTAGTATATCTGTCTAAGATTACGAAGACCGGGGTCCAAGAACTTGGTCATGTTTTGGTTATTTTTTTGTTATACGTATCATGTACCAGTAGCTATAACTATATTTGTGGAATGCAGCATGATGTTGCTTAAGTGTCAATTTAGTTTTATTGATTCCCATGTCTTGATGCGCACAGGTCGTACGAAATACCAGATCACGGGTTGTGCAGGTCAAGGTGCTTTTGCTGAAGTATAGAAAGCATATGTCAACTGTAATCCTGATGATGTTGTTGCATTAAAGGTATATTTGACCTCAGCAGTGCTCTCTCAATGCTACTTAGAAATCTGGATATTTTCATTATTTTTAAAAAAAAATCTGTGACAGATACAAAAGCCTGCTTTCCCGTGGGAATTCTATATGTACTGTGAACTTGATGAACGAATCTCAGACAAGGAAGTAAGCATTTACTGATGCTCCAACTTTTTGTTGGCAGTTCTTCATTCTGTTTATTTAACTTTTGATATGTCATTGTATCAGAGGTCAAACTTTGGTTTCGCTCAAAGAATGAATCACTATTCTGACTGTAGTATTCTCGTCTGCGACTATATTGCTAATGGTACACTTCAGGTAGCTTAATCATACCAAATACGATATACACTGTCTGGAACCATCATGCCATATATGCTTATAACCTAATGATCTTCCGCAGGATGTAATAAACTCATTTGCAGTCACCGGAAAATCCATGGAAGAAGAGTTATGCATTTATTACACCATAGAAATGCTCTACATGTTAGAAACTCTGCATGACGTTGACATCATTCATGGAGATTTCAAGCCTGATAATCTGCTTATTCGCTATTCTCGGTATCAAACATTCTCCACAATCTATTGAATGTGTTACATTGATTTGTATAGAAACTCTTAGAAAATAGAAGAGTGGAACTTAAAGACTACTGAACCTTTTCATCTTATATTTTTACTTGCAATCTGAAATCTCCTCACCTTTTCTATCCTTCTTCCTCCCATGCTATTACTACTTACTAGTAATATTGTATTATCATCCTTTGTCTTCCCCAGTTGCAACTGTGTTTTCCAGCTATGAAACATACCTTGAGATTATTTTAAATTATAATTATCCTACAATTAAATGGCTGATACTTTAATTAGCTTATATGGTAGGATGTCAAATGAAGAGTACAACTATCTCTTATAATAAACTGCTTATCCTTCGGAGCCTCTCACTAAGGTTCAACGGATCCCAACCAATAAAAATTCTGCCTAACAATGCATGGAGTTGAGGGAATGTTCGGAAATCTCACCTTATATAAATGCAAGCTTATATTAGAGCAGCATGATTGGAATCATAGGGGTGGCAAGGATTTTCTCAGCTGAGATTATACTCATGATTTTTGCTACAAATAAATATAAAAGAATGGCCTGGACTTATCCTCTGCCATAGATTTCAGTTACTAATGGGAGTTCATCTATATCTGATAGGGCCTGCTGACTAAAACTGTGAATGTGTCTCTCAAAATACAAGTCTAAAGTTATTCTAGAGATTGCATCCTATGAAATTTATGTGAGATCAATTGCTTGAACTTTTGCAGGGACTTCCTCACAAAAAGTGGATTCCATGACAGAAATGAGCTTACAGAAGATGGATTTCGGGACAGAAGTGGCCCCTGGCTTGATCAGGTTTGTTTGTAGTTCCAAAAATCTAGTACTTGGCTTAATTAATTTATGATTAATCTTAATATTCTTGCAGGGTCTTTGCCTTGTGGACTGGGGAAGAGGGATAGATCTGCGTCTCTTTCCTGAAAATATAGAGTTTAAGGGAGATTGCCGAACTTCTGGATTTCGTTGTGTGGAGATGCAAGAGAATAAGCCTTGGAAATTTCAGGTTAGTTTGCATTTTGTTTTCCATTGTACGTTCGGTTCACATTATCACTTACTTAGCTATGTCCCTTGTTACCAGGTAGACACGTATGGACTCTGTGTCGTTGTTCATATGATGCTGCATAGTTCTTACATGGAGATTTACAAGAAACCATCACCTGATGGTGGTTACGTTTATCAACCCAAGGCATCTTTTAAAAGGTAGTTTTCTCAGTTATGCATATTTGACATTTGTCTTTCATCTTGAGCTCTTATCTGGGAGGGGAAGTGTGAATAGAAATACCCCAGTTCGATATTTAAGGTCATATAAACATGTACAGCGGCCGATCTTTTTGCTTCCTCTTCCATCTTTTATTTTTATCTTCACTCTTCATTCCTCACTTGGTACCATGATGATTTGACTTCTATTTTGGTGATTCAAATGACTTCAGATACTGGAAAGTTGAACTCTGGAAGAATATCTTTGTGAAACTGCTTAACAGTAATCCTGGCTGCAATAACAAGAAATTGTTGCAAAATATGAGGGAGTCTTACCAGGAATATATCTGCTCGGACCCCCACCTTCTAAAGAAACTAAGTGATTTACTGGCAAAGCAAAGGAAATCAATGTGTTCTGCTTAGAGTGCCTTTGATCTATCTCTCCTTATGATCTGTAGTTGCATGTTCTGATTGCATTTGCTGTGCAAGCATACATAACTTTATAATTACATTCTCCAATCCTGCTTCTAGCTTTCTGATGTATAGTTTTGTTGCTAAGCTCGTCTCTGGAGCATTTGTAAAACAGCAAGTGCCAAACCTTATCACAAGTATAATTGTATTCTTTTCTCACCAAAATGAAAAGAGGATGTAGTATGTAAATTCACTTGTTTTTCATGTGCTGTTCAGACATACTTCATGGCAGCATGACTTCCTGTTGGTTGATTTAGTTCAATTGTATGATGTCAGACATACTTCATCTGTCTGATTCAGTGTGATCTCAGGATATTATGCTACAGAAGTATGAATGAGTTCATTATTCTCTACTAATCATTAAAATTGATGCATCCCTAGCGTATATTGTAATTACTGTCGGCATACTCCACTGTTGCCTGGGTTCCTTTTTTGTCATGGTTGATTATGATGCTAAAAGGCAGCTGATAATAGTTTGTAACTTTGTAGGAGCAGCAAGAGAGCTTTACATCTGATGGTACCTTTATGAAGCAGAGATTTTGTTTTCTCAATTCTTTCTAGGTTTCTTGTGCTTCTCTTACACATATAACTGGTATAAGATTCTCAAAGACTGTTCAAAACTTCGAATATAGTATTCTTGAATCACTGAACTCATAAAGTATTTACAAGATAAAATATCTTATAGACAGTATACACAAGTTACTTGTTTGGCATTCTTAAATCTATGATTCTTATTTTTATTCGTATGTGAAGTATAGCCGGGAGGGGCAGTACTACCAGGCGAAGATCGACAGAGGCCTTGCTACTTGGTGCTGGCAGTGCACCGTTCCGCTTATACAACAGAAGGATGTTAAAAGCAGTCCACAGGGTTCTCAAGGACAGCATTACATTCCATCTGGGTCCTCTGGTAAGGCCTGTCAGGCAGACAGTTACGGCGATCATCAAATGCAGTGTTGCCTCTTTTGGATGTTGTCAAATTCTTACAAATGCTCCCGTCTTCCTCACAGAAATAATTATAAGAGTGTAAAATTTGCCAAATTAGGCAGACTACAAACTCCAGCTGGCACAATTCCAGTCATCATATTGTGGGCCAAATTTAGTTGCTCCAAGTGAGCTAGCCCTGCAAGGCTGTAAGGTATAGGACCAACCAGCTTGTTATTGCTCACATCCAAAACCCTCAATTTGTACAGAAACCCAACTTGTTGTGGAAGACACCCCGACAAGCTAGTGTTGATTAGCAAAAGCTCCTCTAATGTATTTGCAAAGTTGGCTACGCTCGGAGGAAGGCATCCGCTGAAGTTATTGTTAGCAAAAACCACCACACTGGCTGACGATGATAAACTCGAAGCTGGAATGTTTATTCTGGTGAAGCGGTTGTTATTTACAAATATTGCGTCTAGTTGTACTATGTTGCTGAAGAGTTGTGGAGGTAACGCCCCTTCAAACTCATTGTAACGAAGATCAAGGTATTTTAGACTAGGGAGAGAGAGGACTACAGTAGGAAAAGGACCTACAAATCTGTTGTTACTGAGATCAAGCTCATGAAGGAGTGTGAGGTTGGCCAAACTGTGAGGGAGGATGCCACAAAACCGGTTGCTATTCAGATGGATAAGCGCAAGGTCCGACAGCAGGCCTAATTCGTCTGGGAGGAATCCGGCTATGTCAGCTTTATTGAGGTCAATGCCAGCAACAACTTGGATTTTGGGGTCATCAGGAGCAGGTGCACAGAACACACCCCTGTAAGTGCAAACTGAACGACCCTCCCAATTCGAGGTAAAGTTGTGTGGATCAGAGTACATGACTCGTTTCCATGATTGGAGCGCAAGAAAAGCTCGGTCCAGTCTTGCATTTGAATGATCATCTGTAGCTGCAGCAAAATCAGAGTGGTTACTGTGGTGGCGGTCATGGTGGGGATGGCCATGATGATGAGAAGCATGTACACTATCTCTACTGCTGTGTTTTGCAGCAACAGAAGTTAGATTGAGATGGTTGAACAAACTGGAGACATGCACAACTAAGAGAGTAAATGAGATGGCATTGGCACATTTAGCAATGGAAGTGAATGAAAACAAAGCCATTTCCCAATCCTCTCCTCCGTCAGTTAATTGGTTTGAACATGGTGTAAGAGAGCAGTTAGTCGTTTATATATATATGTATGTATGTATGTATACAAGTAATAGAAACACAAATGCGCACTGGTTACTAGTCTCCTCTTCAATCATTTTAATCAGACCAGATGATAATGCTGGAAGAAAATATGTTCTGGTTGGCTAGCGACAGTCCACCATTACAATTCGGGCTTTAATATGAATCTTGTACATTCACATTTGGAAGAGAGAAGAGAGATCAGGCAGTAATAGTGCTAATAGTACATAGCCTAAATATCGAGTTATTTTCTTTGATAACGATTAAAGACCTACCTCATTCCATATAGGTAGTTTTCACAGTTGTTCCAAGTGGAGCTGGAGAAAGACATCTTCCATCCCCAGACAAGACCAAACCCAGACAGCAGGCTAACCTTCGGTTTTCTTCAAACTCAAGGAAAGTTTGAGGCTATCCCCCTTCATTTGCTCCATGTACCTACCTCGTTTTTGTTTGTACTTGGTTAGTCTTGCCTGAAGGCCAATGGGGGAGGCAGTGTGAAAAAACATGAAGTGCCTTAGGCCCATAGTGCCATCGATGTTTGAGAAACTACTCCTTTCAATAATCCGACTGACTCATGGTTAACTAATTTAGAGCCCCTAACACAGCTGCGGGGTTGTAATATTGCTGCACACTATTAACCACTGTAACACACCAAATCCCAGCCAAGTCAAGTGCCCCAATGATCTTCATCACAGTTTAGCTTTGATATATTATACGTGGCCTTAGAATGTAAGAACAGAACTGGTAACATTCATGAACAGATAACTCAGAAATAGGCACCCCCATACACACCAACTTATAACTCACAGGAAGTTATAAAACACCTACAACAAATTTCATTCTTGTACCTATTTTCTAATAACAGTTCCCTAAATATGTGAAGACATGAAATCACTATTGGTCATCTAAACTTATTCCACCAAGCCATTAGACATAATCAAACACTACGCTTTCATCAACATAACATCACATTTAACCACCACCAGATCCATACTTCTTGCCAAGAACAATGACTTGCAGCTTGTCATAGCCAGCAAGCACACCAGCACCTGCAACAGCACGCAATATGTTTGCTCCAGCACCTTTAAATAGAGATTTAGCACCCTCATTTTTGACAATTTGCTTAAAGGCAACCAAAGAGCTTTTATATTTTACTGCTTCTCCTGATGTCATCATCATCCTTCTGCGCACTGTGTCAATTGGGTATGAAGCCAGTCCAGCTCCAATTGTAATTCCCCATCCGAGCAAAAAACTAGCAAAGAAACTATCCTGTAAAATACCAAGAGAAACACAGAAATTACCATCAACATGCTGTGGAAATGACATCAAGTCCAAAATAACAGGGCATTCAAAGACATCAGCTTACAACACTAAGGTCACAAATTCAAATCATTTCTCACAGAATAGGCCAAACATACAAACTCCAAAACATTATTAACAATAAATAATGGCAAGGGCTTGGATAAAAGAGATGCTAAGCCAAGGTCCAACAAAGTATACAGACTACTTGTAAAGTCCACATAGACCTGCACAGCTTGAATTGTAACAACAAGGCAGACAAGAAGTGGGAAAGATAAAACAAATAAATTCACAGATGAAACCCATTCAACTGCCTTCAAAACTTGCACTTTCACAACTTTCTCAGATAATAACCACACACAAAATTTCGATAGAAGGGTACAAGATTGAAAATTTGAACATACCTGCAAGCTACCCACCAGAACCACAGGTTTCAGAGAATCATACATTCCAAAGTAGAGCCCACGATACACGATAATCCCAACACATGAGATGTTAAATCCACGATACAGCCCAGCAATACCATCAGACTTTAGGGTTTTCTTGTACACATCGATCATACCATTAAACTGCCTCTCCCCACCCTTTTTGGCAGCTTTAGCATCATTTGCCAAACGTGTTCTAGCATAGTCCAAGGAATAAACAAACAGAAGAGATGAAGCACCAGCAGCACCACCAGACGCCAGGTTCCCAGCAAACCACTTCCAGTAGTCATCTCTGTCCTTCTTGAAGTTGAAAAGCCTCTTGAAATAATCCTTGAAAGCAAAGTTTAAGGCCTGATACACAAATCTTCACAAGTTTAGAATGACTACTAGAGGGGTCTCAAGTTGCACAATTCCACATTAAAAAGCTTATATTATAAGACAACCATCTCTATTTGGACTTGGGAAGTGATCTCTAATATTGTTGGTTAAAAACTAGATATGGAACATTTACTCCAATTCTTATTGAACACGATACAATAACTCAAGACACAGACACAAAAAGGGAAGATAAAACAAAGTGAAAGAAAATTGACCTGGGTAGGAAAGTATCTGATAACATTAGCAGTATTTCCTCTCCACAGAGCAATGACACCCTCATCCTTCATTGTTCGGGCAAAGCAATCAGTAATCCCCTTGTATGGTTCAGAAAGACGACCAGCCTTGATCATCTCATCCTGATTCTGGATTAATAGCTTAATACGCTCGATTGGAGCAGCAGCTGTTTTAGAAACAGCGGCAGATACACCTCCCATAAGGAAATCAACAGCAAAACCAGCAGCCCCTTTCTCTGCCGGAGCCTGTACCAAAATGGTAGACAACGGGGAGAGCTGTGCCAGGGGAGTTCTTTGGCAAGCTGGGAGCAGGGGTCCTTGCAAGCCTCCATTTGCATAAGCGCCAGTAAAACCATAGTTTCTGCTGTTGAAGTTGGGAGAAAGCTTAGGAATGAGGCTGGAATGCCCATGTATTTTCTGAAATATAGATGGATGGGACGACCCATCAGCCATGATTATAACTCAAGCCAGTGACCTGCGCAAGAATAACATGATCTCAAATAAAGGAAGGCATGCACCTTGACGAAACAGGTCATAAGATTCAATCAGCATGTCTTCAGTAACATTAATCACTAGTGTCCCACTGCCTCCATTATCTAACACGAGCTGAACAAATTCCAATTCACCAGTGGAACTGCCTCTCTTTTATACTCAATCTCAGAATCTATTTTTAATACCTCTTCTTCCTTGATAGTAATACCATCAAATCTCAAGCAAAACTATACAAGCAACGGAAAAGAAACATGCAGAACGAAATTAGAGTTGTTGACCGCAAGAACATGAATCAATAATATTAAGCCTTCAAGTCAAGAACAAGTTTCAGCACCCAAAGAAAGGCAGGTCTAACTAAGTTAAACGACAAGAAACCAGAAGAGCGAAACCTGAGGAGGTCGACGATGCTACAGAGAGAGAGAGAGAGAGAGAGAGAGAGAGAGAAGGATTATACACACCGAACCGCTGCCCCCGGACCTCTAGGGTTTTTCCGAATGACAATACTACCCCTTCTCTTCCCTTTTGAAATCACTTTTTTACCCGCTTCTTAAGAATTTTGTTCTTTTACATGTCTATTAATCTGAGATGAAATTAAGAGTGTTAGAATTAATTCCGGATGAGTAAATTCTGACGTGTTAGAATATGTGTGAGTCTTATTTGCTTATCAGGAATCAATTTCTTGTGAACACCCCCTATTAATCTGATATCTAAAGAGGAAGATGGGTATCTGAATCAAACTTATGGAATTAACTTTTTCTCTTCAAATGGTCAAAATATCCTCATATAATTATAATATTTTCAAATTACACCACCGTAAAAAATTGCAAATATTCTAACATCATTTCTAGTAAAGTATTTCAGTAATCAAACTAGTTTTAATTCTGATATAGTAAGTAAACGATATCAATTGTAATTAGTAACATTCATATTTTAATTCCTTATGGTAAGTAAACAATAAAATGAAATGAAATATTCTCACACCGATTCTTACCAAGTTAGTAAACGTGGTGTTTTCAAAACTTAAAGTACCAAAGTTTATAAACAAAAAAAGATGAGGTACATTTATAACAAATTTCTCTTTTTAATATATAAAATGAATAACAAAAACAAAAACAAAAACTTAAGGGTAAATTAGTTATTTTATGAATAAAAATGACTATCGTCAATCTTTTTAACGGAGCTAACGGTTCTAGATACCAAACTTTAGTTAAGGTAAGAACGTGAGATACTGTTTTAAAGTTTTTTAAACATGAAATATCAAAGCTTTACTTCTTTAAAATGTAAGACATTGTTTATATAATTTTCCCATTCTCTTTTGTAATAACATTTGGTCGACGAATTTGTAGTGTGGACGCAGATTGAGGAACAATGCTACAGTTCATAGATTTTCCCAATTTCATAATACAGAATTCTGTACTGGCATGGCCTCCAGTTCCTTATCCTTTTAGAGACATGCCATATACATATGTACCTCACATCGTTTGCATTGGCCACTGAGCAACATGAGATACAGTTCTCACAATGGCATCATAGCTCAAATCAAGACCCATGCCACTTTCTTTTATCGTCTCTTTAAACCAACTTTTGATGGACTGTATTGCTAACTAATTATCAGTATACAACAATGCAAAGAACATTGTCTAGAGCTGCAACCTATTGCAGCCTGTTATACTTAATAAACTGATCTGTTGTATCTTAACCTTCATCTGAAGGTGCACTCATGCAGAAAATGGATTCAATACCCAACCTGAAATCGAATACAGAGGCAATTCAGGATTATGATACTTCGTAATTAAACGTGGGAAGCAAATACTCTGTAAACTTAAACATCAAAAAGGGAGAAATGTATTGTACACATTTCTTTAGCAATTACTGTACAAACAATGAGAATAATAATGACTTCTACAGAAAACTGATTCAACAAGAGCGATTATTTTAAAAGGCATGTTTGGTTGCTGAATTATTTTGCCAAGAGAATATCAATGAGTGGTATGCCTGGTAAGCACCGGTCAAACCCTAGAATTTTAGAATATTTCTACAGGAGTGCTTGGATGCCAGTGAGTCAATGTACCAAAATTAGTGAGTTGGGTGATGTCAGTTGATCCTATACGTGATATAGACAATTCAGGCAGGGGGCAGTGGACGCCGACAAGTTGGACACTCCATCTTTATATCCATCCACCTTTGTAAACAACCCGAATGAAAGAAATGATCGCATGGTGTCACCTGCAATGAAAATAGCAAACTACGTCAAGCACTGGTCAAGCTATCTATTATAAAATAAAGGAAAAATAAAACATCCCATCACTGTACCATGCAATCATCTGAACGCAGTGTGAGATCAATTCCAGTCATGCAAATGACACAATCTGTGGCATGATTTGTATCCTGATCAGGCCTTCTATGGTAGCTATATTTCTCAGGTAGAATCTGCAACACATTATAGAGAGACGATATGTCACACTGCAGGGACATGCACAAGAGGCGTTTTCAAAGTAGCATATAAACTTGCTGTAACAGTTTTCCCCCAGATTTAAAAGTAAGAATAGGATTACAAAGTTTATTATCATATTTGTACAGCCATTGTAAACTTCATTTCATCCAAAAGAGCAGAAAAGCAAGTGACAATCTCAACACATGTAGTGTCATAAAAAGAATATTGAGACACTCAAAGCTGACATAGAGTATAACAATCTTGTAATACCATTAGCAACATAAGCTTGGGTGTTGGAAATGATATTTACAATACAGTGAAAGACCTTCAACATTTCTTATATTTTCGTTTCAAAACAAACAATAACTTATCAATATCAAAGCTTAATAGAATTTATCTAGTGAAATACTTTGTAAAATCCTTAAAGTATTCTTAAAAGAAAATCAATTAGCTACTATTCAAATGCAAGAACAAATAGGCATCTAAGTTCCAATCAAATAAACCTGCACCTTATTCTTAAAAAAAAAAAAGAATAAACCTGCTCCTTGCTTAAGGAAGTTCAATAAAATAAAAATGTCATCATTACTCATTCTTCTGACAACAAATAGGTTTCTTGACATGAGAGTTGAAAAAGAAGAAGAACGAGGAATATATAAATGATCAAAGTTGCACCACACCTGACGAGGAATGAACCACCGAGAGCCAAGATAATGCTGGAGAAGAAGAATTGATGCTTGCAGTCCAAGAAATAAACTCAAACATATACACCAAATCTTGTCAGGCTCTATGCGCATGAAGTTGTTAGGGCACCCAAATATGTATAACGGGATTGCTAGCCGAGTAACAGTCATGCCTAGGATGTAATGAGGGTGCAAGGGTTTTCTTGAATCACGGATGACATTGGTGATTATTTGAGGCATCCAAAAAGAGTACATAAGGAGAAGAATAGGTCTCAGGAAGTTATGGAACTCATACATGACCAGAATGCCTCCAAGAAGAATTCCATCTGCAAAAGATTATAGATTTACGTAAAGCCTAACATTTGTAAGTTGTAACAAAGAATCATAAAATAGAAATAAAATGTAAATCCGGGAGCACATATCATAGACTAAATATGGATATCTAAAGGATAATCTCCCTCATGCAATACCCAAAACTTATGATACTGGATATCTGAATGACTACTGTCTCCACTGTGAGGTACCCTAGATTAAGGATGATATTTTAGTTATTAGGTAACCTACACCATGGCTAGGAAACCGGTGGGAGACAGTCAAGTTGCAAACCGAAGCAGGATACTAGGTGTGCTTGTTTTCTACAGTGGTGTCATTGGCACTGGGGGAATGAGAATTAGCTGGTTTTGGGCAGACTTTTGCATTAGAGAGAAGTTATCTGTATAACTTGTTGAATCACTACAGTTCACAAGTAGCTGATGAGATGACAGAGAGTTCAAACTCTGAATGACCAAATTATTCTCCGGTATGTTTTGGATAAAAAAAAATTATTTATCTACTTGGTTATCTAGTAGCTTAAATTATATGTAAACATTCATCTTCAGCATTAGTTTGCTGAAACCAAAAGTTCAAAAAACGTAGGGGCTCTAAAGTCAAAAGTCAACCAAAAAAATTGACATACATACTATTAATAGTCATATCAAATTGTTCTTGTCAAATAATTATCCTTGAGAATAAAGAGAGATTAACTTTCATGAGTTTAATATATACATAAAATTCAAGTGTATCTGTGCATGATTCCCAATAAACTCAGAATTCCAGAGTTGATAAAGTGACATAAAAACTGAAAAAAGTACTTGCATATATAAGTTAATGATGAAGTGATATAAACTCAAAATAGTACTTACAGAAACGGCTATATAAAACTGAAAGCTCACGCCTCATCGTCTCCCATCCTTCTCCGCTATTTGTAGGCCTACTTGCTTTCCATATAGCAAGAAGATATCTCATCTCGAATATTGAGAAGACAACAAACTTGAAAAACGCAGCGGTTGCAAAAGCATTAAATAAGGATTCTGTATGCACAAGGAATAAGAAAAAAATAGTTAATAAGGAGAAACGACAGCTGAAGTATTCACAAATGCAATACAAGTTACACGTGAAGAGCAGAAGACAGAGACTTTGTTAATCTTAAATTCAATACTTCTTATCAATGATCTAAACGGCAGCCATGTACTTTAGATGGTTACAATAACAGTAACTTTAGCTTTTCGAGCATCTATTATAAAATACCTTGATCAACAGGATATTACTAATTACTAGTCCACAACTTCTATGATTGGAAACATACAAGCGATTTGAGACAAAGGTGGTAGTGACAAATAACAAACGTACCAACAAGTATTCCTGCTGTCAAGTGTAGAAGGCAAAGATAAGCGTCCATGATAGCCTGTTGGCCAATCATTAGAATCGACACTTTGGCAGCCCCCTGATAAGGAACCACAATTACTTCCGTCGACCAGAAGAAAAAGAAAGCTGAATGATGATTGACATATCGCTAAAATTGGTTTCCTAAAAAGTAGGTTCGGACAAATTTCTTACCAACTGAGTGTTGCTATGTTCCATTTGCCGAATTAAGAGAAGAACTTGTAGGAAGGAGATCTGGGGAAATACGTTAAGGAATTCCTCCACAACAGTGGAAAATCACCATTTGAAACTAAATGCAAGACTGATGGAAAATAAAAAATAAAGGATACAAAGGTGACCATCAAGGTATAGTTCACTGCTTTATTATAGTACACCTCCACGTTGATAGAAGTAGCATTTAGAATCAAGGGTGAGAAGCAATCTCCATCATCATCCACTGCAGGACTCTCCATCAAACCTTCTATTTGGTAACGATCACGATCTCCATCTAATAATGATAACAATTTTTCATAAGAGAAGAAATTTCAAAATAAACAAAGGAATAGATTTCAAATCACAGTCAAAAAGGTTAGAACTTTGGCATCAGACCTACACAAGCCCCTTAATGCTTAAAACTTGATTATTTATTCATCGATAAGATTTATAAGGAGAGAATAAACAAAATTTGATATGATGACATATGCATATGAACATGAGACTTGCAATAAGTCTTATCACAAGTGTATACAAATTTCTTTTGAATACCGAAATATATCCATACATTCCTGAAAGTCACTTGTTCGTTTTTTTCTGCATAACCATTCAACTGAGAATACAGCTTTTCATACTTTTGCAACTACTATGTTATATTGTTAATTTCATAATCACTGACCTTTAATAAATAGAAACAGAAAAATGATGAAAAAGAGATATAAAAAGAGGAAGAGATTTCCATAAACCCGGAGGTGAAATAAGAAGTTATGGCGTCCTGTTAACTTTCGGTAAAAGTATAGTAAACCGGACCTAATGGCATATGCACATTTACAATGGACACACAGTTATACATTAGTGTCTTCTAAACATTCATCATCTCTCCTCTCATCTTCCTCTACTTTTTCGTTCTTTAATTAAAACAAAATAGTTTTTAGAGAAGAATCTAAAACTTTTTAATGTTAAGGAAGCAATTAAAAGGAAAGAAAGAATCCATACGCTGAGAAAACTCAAATACCATTATGGGCAGATGATACACGTGAAATTTGGCCTGCAATTTCTATATTAAAATGTTTCTCCATTTCGTAAATTGGTGCTGCAGTAAGAGAACATAAATAAATTACAAAGATCACAAAAGCAATATGGAAACTAATAGTGAAGTGGGAGAAATTACAATGCTTTTTCTTCCATAGCTTATCTCGTGGAGATTCTTGAAAAACTTGGGAAGAGAAAGCTCCAAGCTGTTCAAAAAAGAATACATGTATCATGTAAGTCATCAAAACCTTCTTTGGTAGACAGATTCCATACGTCAGTAGACACACATTACACTGTAGTATGATAAATACGGCCATTTGAGAAAAAAAAATTGAATACTTGTTCAAGGAACTGTAGCTTCCTTGGGAACATGTGATCAAACCCAGTTACACATACAGATCATATTTGCATGCTTCATTTTTAAAAATGAACATATGAATTAACATTGACAAAACGTTTCTGATTTATTTTAATACTAAATCATTTAAAAAAAATTCTAACAAGAAACAAAAAATTTGTTTCTAAAGAAAGAAAAAAAAGATACATGCAAGACTTCATTTATATCAATATGCATAAGACCCTTCAAAAAAAAAAAAACAAACATGTGAAGGGAAGAGATTTAAATAAATTGAATGAGATGTCTATCAAGATTTGGAAAACAACAAGAGCCAAAAACCAAAACATACTCAAATTAAGGATCCACACCAACCCCCACCACACACACACACACCTCTTCCCGGGCCCGGGCCCCCAACAAGGATAAGACAAAGCTGTATCTAGAAACTTTATGTGTTGTTTATCGTAACTCAATTAATTGTTTGTTTATTAAACTTTGTACAACATTTATAGATGATATCTAAACCCAACTGACTATATTACAATACAGTTCAAGATACAAAAACAAAGCAGCAAAATAAGGACTAGACAACAACATAACAATCACATAATAGCATGAAGCCATGAAGAGACCAATCCCTAAACTATTATGAAAACCAAAGCCCATAAAAGATGCCCACTCCATACCATATAAAACCTCATCTTCCCTACTTATCTATTCAAAAACTCATTTCTGCCAGTCCAGCTATCGAAACCAAATGTTGCCAGCATTCCTACCTCCTTGTCAAGAAACGCCTTTTCCACCCTCTAAAATTGTTTAATGTTTCGAAAGAACAACATCACAAGTGGCTGGAATGACCCAACCAATCTGTCTAATCACTTCCTTACAGATAATGTGCAACTTCACAGTTAAGCAAATAATGGATCGGAAATTATTACTGTTATTAGTCATTTGTAGCACATTTTGGATAGCCACTTTTCTGCAACCTTTTCGGCTCAGATTTCCAAAGATCATAATAATTTAAACTTCAAGTGCAAAGTAATTTAGTAGTTTAGTACTTTCTATGAACTATTGCATGTTTCCTACCTCCTTATTTAAAATTTTATATCAGATGCAAAGTAATTTCAAGCAAAATGTACTATATATTGCCACCTTCTGGCACTCCAGATAAAAATCAAGATATGAATTACAAATAAGATGTGCCAGACGAAAGCACAATAAAGACAACATATAGTCAAAATATTTATTAGGCTCCATAACACATGAGATGAGAAAAAAATGATACCATATGATACGGGTTCGACAAAATATAATCTTCTTCTTGGCTTGAGTCTCCCTCTTTCCCACTGTACAATGATGGGCACGTAATTATAAGTCTGCATAGCACATAACTTAAACGGAAACTAGGTGACAATGATAGGATCAACAACAAGGAGTAAACTTCATAACAAAATGTATGGAAAATCACCTATTAGCTACCATTCGAAGCTGTCTAAACGGCCATATAAATACACCTTCCACTCTAATTTTGACACCACCAACATTGTGTTCATTGTCAAACACATCATGGAAGATAATCACACCCTGTTGCCAGCAAAATGAAGAAACAAAAATTATCCATAGAAGTATCATAATAACTTGGGAACTCATGATTAATTATATGTTTCATAGTTCAAAAAATGGTAAAGCAAATATTTAAAATTACACAATTTAAGAATGAGTGGTAGAACTCAATTAAAGAAAAAACAGGAATAGTGCTAGAACAATATATGAACTAAAGATGTATAAAATGGATCTGAAAGTGTTGTATAGAAAACTATTGTCCAACAATTCTAATTGCTTCTGCTAAATCAAGCTGCTACTAATCGAAGGACAATACTTGACAGCTGAATTCATGGGGTGAATGTCCCATTGAGCAAACATTTACCATGGTATGGAAGTCCACAGGAGAAGGGTTTGTGCCATTAGTATACATGTTCTATTGATAAAGAAATTCCACTGATTGCCTATGTGCAAGACTAAAATGCCAGGTACTTATTTATTTTTGAGACTGGTGAGTTTTGGCCTGACGTGTGACTATTTTAAGTTGTGTACAAATGGTGTGCATTCAAGGAATTGAAAGCCAGATGCTTTAACAGATACAAACCATACTTTTGTATCAGTCAGGATCATTAAAGGGAAACTCCTCACCTGCACATAATGTACACCTGTTATTTTTGTTTGTGTGCTAACTAATTCGATGACAGAATTGCCACTGGATTTCCTAAATTCCTGAAATCTGGAAGAGCTATTAGCAGAATCAGGAAACTTCCAAGTCCCTGCAACTCACACAACAATAATTTATATATCTCATCAGATCAAGTACACACACCTGCCTAATGAATCAATATAAAATTGATTATTTATTTTAAGACTAGTAACTGTAGTTGTCTTACTCAGTGTTTATATCTATGCTTGGAAATAATGTCGACAACGAGTAAATTGTGCGCTTGTTTAGGAAGAAAAATAACAAATGCACTTATTAGAAAAATTCACTGTAAGATTTGATTAATTTGTTAAATGCCCAGTATTTAGTATTTTTTTTTAACCAAAGCAAACTTATTATCAAAACTGCAAGTCACTCTTTTAGATCCTTCTATCCAAATGGAGCCTCAGTGTATTTAACTATGCAAGCCAGTTGAACCCATTGTGCTACTATAACCAATTATAAAAGACACTGTGCTCCTTGTAACATGACAAATAATCCAAATATAATTACAACTTCATTTCTCCACGGAAACCCTATACTGATGTCGCAGATCAATTAAAAAAAATCATTAACTCATTCAAACGTATAAGACAAAAGGTGTCCTAATTCAGAAAAAATGAAAAGCCAACACCCAAATCCCCCCACAATCCCTGAAGTTTTCTCTTCTTTAGAAGCCACATTGGCAGCATCCTGTTATAGATTCACTGCAGCATCCTGTAATGGATTTGCTGCAGCACCCCCTACCCTTTTTCATTGCAGAGCCTTCGACTAGCTCTGGTATATAAAGCTTAGACAATCCGTTAAATTTTACAACTTCATATTCTTGAGCAACTAGTCTAGCGTAAGCTTCAAAATACACAAGTCTACGAAATGCAATAAGAATATCATATGAACTGGGTACCAATCTACATGTGAACAGAAAATATGGCCATAAGTTACAAACCTCTATAAGTTCCTGTTATATTCCACGTAGAAAATGGTCCCAACTCATTTTCATCTTTTCTTACAAATAGCCACTGCAAAGAAGGTTAAATGAGGAGTTTAGTAGGTTTATTCAGATTTCATCCAATTCCAACAATCTTATTTTGGTAATTAACAAACAAGATTGCAGACTTCCTAGGAAACTATCAACTGAAATACAAAGCTAATTGTCAATATCTGCATGCAGCCATGCACTATAATTGAAATGATTAATGTTGTACACTCAACAGTAAATGAGTAAATAAGGTTAAGTAGTATAATCTTTTTCATTAGTCTTCTTGTGGTTAAATGAAAATTATAATATGTCTTTACAAGAGAGAAAGGATTTGATCACAACAGAAGAGCTATTGGAGTGGAAATGTTCAGAACATAGTGCTGAGATGATATCTACAAAGACGTCAGAGAGATTAGCTTTGACACATTGCACAAGACACAAGCCTGTAACCACTGCCAATAAAGCAGGCCAAAATCGCATGTGATCCCAAGCTCTTCACTCCTACCCCCTTCTAATCTCAAGTTTCTTCAGTTAAGCTCCATTCATAAACCCATAATCTTTGACAAACACTGAAGTCTTAAAACCGTACAGAACAAAGTACAAATGCCAGAAACTGAGAGAGCCAGAAGTAAAGAGAACCACAACATGTTTCCTGTGGATACAAAACCTCATGCCCTATCCCTTTTGTCAAGACACAGACCCAAGCCTGTATAATGTCTAATTGTCTATACAACAGTGTTCTTCTTCAAAGGAGAGAAAAGGTGAATGTCAAACTGTTGCCATCTGCCATCAGAGCTAGAAACCGCCGAAAATTCACTATCTAGGCTCAGTACTAACAACTGAACTAATGTTGAATGACCTGTATCTTTGTTTCGAAGACATAATGAGGCTGACATTAGAACCAATCAACACTAAATGCAAGCACCAATTTGATTAACTTAGCATCTCAAATCAACAATTCGACCCTGGAATCAAAGAAATAGTAAAAGAGTGGAAAACGAAGGAACCGAACCTCATCGCCCCAGGAGCGAGCCCTTTCCCTCAAGGGTCTGAGCGCCGCCACCGGAGGAGGAGAAAGCAGCGAAGCAGCAGCACAGAAGAAGAAGCAGTAGAGAAACCTCAACCCTAATTTCCTCAGAGTGCCCATACCACAATTCAACTGCGAAGGGAAATCGAAGCAAAGCCCATCAGCTTAAGACAGAGAGGTCGCTTGGATTAGGAAGGGAGTACCAGCCGATCAAATGAAGAAAGTGAAAGCTCAGCGACTAGTCGACTCTCTTAAGCAAACACCACAAGGTTAAGATTTAGCAACTAATTAGATCATTAATACCAATACGGGATTGGAGAAGCTACGGTGGTCGTTGAAATGTCCACTGCCTTTCTCTGCGCTTTGGTTTTCTGGTCACACGCGCTTTTCAGGTGCCTGCAACTCAACTCTATACTACTTCTCCTGCAAATGAAAATAACAAATTTCGATATTTCTTAACAAATAAGATAAAACCTTATTTTTCTGCTCAAATTACAGTAAACCCATAACGTTGTGTTCCACCGCAAGGTGTCTTTAGCTCTCACACCACCCGCCTCCCTCTACAAATCTCATTCGCGTTTGAATTATGCACGAAATTAATTCAATAATAAGTATTTTGGTTAATTCTTTTATGAACTCACCAATTAAGAAGATGTTTACTGATTTTTGATCAAAAAGTAACTAATTCATTAGTGAAATAGTACAATCGATTAAGAGCAAAGCATCTCTAGCGATGAGATTTAGAAATTGATATATTTAGCAAGAAATTTAAAATTTAGGTATCGATTTGATAATGTTGATTCATCAGTAATTGCTACTATTTATTGTAAAGTGACACGTGGGCAAGAAAGAAGAGAAAAAATTTAACTGTTACTTTAGTTATGCATGGATCATTAACAAAGACCGATTAATGTTGTCTAAAATCTTCTTCAAGTAACACAGCTATGCTAATATTATACAGATCCAATTTAAATATGAGCTCATCCTTGTCCTTGAAGAACTCTTTAATCCAGAAGTATACTGGCAAAAAAATAAAGGAAAAGGTAAGTATCGGTGATGAGTTGAAAAAACTCATGTAATAAATAAATAAAAAACCTCATGTTCTAATGTCATTTTATATGACGGCCACAACCTTATAACAAATCAACACTGTCGAGTTTCTTCTTGTTTCTCTTCTGGAAGTCCTGAATAACTTTCTCCCTCTCCAGGGGAGTAGCAGATACTACCCACTTGCTAAATTCAAGCTCTCCCATACCCATAAACTTGCCAAGAAGACTGAACCGAATCCTTTTGCGATCTGTGGATACAGATACATTCTCCTTTCCACCAGTTATCTTGTTGTTTTCTCCTAGCAATACCAGTGCAAAGCTGTTTGAAGCTATCGTTACAACCACTAACTATTTCCGTCGTCCCTTTCATTCCAGGTCGATTATTCACAATGTCTTCATTACGATGTGCATAGACAACACCTAAACAAAACAAAACATTTCGGTTGCATTCAGAACAAAAATGAACTTAAATAAATAAATCAAATGGTAGAAAGCTAAAACAAAGAACAAAAAGATATTAAGTGCAACAAATTCTCATCCCAAGAACCTTGCAATATGAAATAAATGGTCTGAAGCTCAAAAACCAGCATCTCTACAGTTGGCAACCCCGCACTTCAAATTGTGGACAATTTTTAAGGAACCTACCAGAGAGAGAGAGCAATAACAGCCTGTTTCATTTTTTTTTCCTTCTTTATTTGTTTGACTGACTTTCCTTTTTTGTTCCAATGACTTTCCATGTGTATTAGGAAGTCAAAATTAAATTTTTTTATTTTTTATATTTCTTTCCTTCTTCTTTTCCTGTTACACCTTTTCTCTTCCCCTCACCAAACAGCTCATTATCTTGTATGGCACAGAAGCTCCATTGCGGCAAACAGCTAAATCATAAATCATACTTACCCACATCTTTGAGCACAGGTTGACTTGCTAAAGCCTTCTCAGAATCAGTGGTCTCAGACACGGATGAAGGTGTCAGACCCACTTCTTTTATGCAAGTAATTTGGTTGATTCTTGTTCCCTATCATGACAATCCCCTTCTTTTTGTCCTTGCATTTCATGCATCTCAAATATTTCGCTGGTACAAACCTTATCTGAAAGGTCACGAAATAAATTGCAAATTCCAAAAAGTTCCCCTCGAAACTCTTTGCAATCCTGAAAAATGCGAGAGTCAAGTGAAATGCAAGTATTTAGGAGTTGAATACAAATAAAAAAGTTCCAGGAGAAATGTAGAAAAACATAGATTTACCGTACCTGGACACCTTCAAAATATCTTTTCTCCATTTTTCCAGAAATAGCAATGTTTGATAGCTGCTGTTTGTACACTGACGTGAATAAACAAGTTCATCAAGGGAACCAGCAGAAAGTAGGCGGAAAACCACAACATGCCATTTCTGCCCAAACCAAAATGACCTGTCTTTGGCCTGTAAATCTTGGGAAGGATTCCAACTTGGATCAAATATTACAACACGATTTGCACTGACAAGATTCAGTCCAAGCCCACCGGCTCGAGTTGATATAAGGAACACCTAAAACAATAGATACCTGTCAAATAGGAACTTAAATAGACTTCTCTGACATTTGATTAAATTATACCTGTTTGCTTGGACTTGAATTAAAGTTGTCAACAAGAGACTGGCACAAGTTGGTAGGTGTAGAACCATCAAGTCTTGAGAAGCAATAACCATTGCGTATTAGAAATTTTTCCAGTATGTCCAGCATCCTGGAAGAAGAGATTCTAGTTAATTAGTTCAGCAACTAACAAGATCCAAAGGCCGACCTAAAGACGAAAGGCATGCACTGGGAAATTTAAGAAAAATAAATATGGAGCCAAGTGATCACATTCACCTGACAGAGTAACTGAACAAAAGGACTTTATCACCCTGTGCCATCCATGAGAACATAAACTTTTCAAGTGCTCGCATTTTCCCACACTGTTTAACATTACTCAAGCCCATAAACATTTCAAGTGCTCGTTTTGAGTGTTGCCTCCCACCAGATCAATATCTGGGCCAAAAACAGCGGATGCAAACTCTGCATCTTTCTTTTGCTTTTCTGGGTCATCCTTTGGATTAGGCTTAATAAGCTCCAAGTGATTACTTATCTAAACATTCCCAAACACACTTCATAAAATTATAAAACATTGTGACAGAAATTTATGTGAATAATTAGGCATCAATCAATCTACAAATATCATGCATGGTTTATAAAATGCAAACTCAATCTCTCACTCAAACAATCATCCTAACTTAATACATGTAAGCACGTACTGTAAAGGTTCTTATGCTTATAATACATGGCCTAATGCCAACTCAGCAAACACATGCAAAAGTCACCAAATGTTTGATGACTCATGTCATAACTAGGAAAGCACATAACAAGGGTTTTTATTGTTCTTAACAGTTTGATCAAGAAAAAAGGTGGGACAAAGTTAATCTCTTCCACATAGAAAATGCCAAAAAAAGAAGAAAAAGAAATTAAGAGTCTAGGAAAACAAGAAAAGAACAGAACACTACATGACCGAGCTGAAAACAACATATTTTCAGGTGATTCATTTATTCACAGATATTCTATTTTCTGACACTGTTTTTTCCTCTCACATTTGATCAACGCAGACCAAAAGTATAGAAAGCCTTGCCTCTCCACCTTAGCTCGACCCCTAATTCATGAGGAGACAAAAGCTTCATGCCCCGCCCCTTCCTTGAGGAAACCATAGCTTTAATGATACAAATTACAAGGATCAAAACACTTCCACACAAAATGAACTATGTCTTCCTGATAAAAGAGTGAAAATTAGTAGGTTAAGTAAGGGAAATCTCATTTACCTGTTGGAGCTTGACAAGGCAAGGAAGGACAATACAAAAGGGGCATGAATCACAACCATCAGGGTTATCCCTATGAAGGTATGGCCAAAATTTTCCATCTGGTACAGTCCTTTTGCAGCACTCAACTTGGGAAAGAGGAGATCCACAACTACATGGAAGGTCCTTATTTATCAGGCATTGGATGTCTGGTAGCTGCAACATTCGCCTATACACCCGCTTTTGCAATTCGCTCACAAAAGATGACATTATCTTCCTTCCCCATCATAAGATGACCAATAGTTTCCTCTTTTGTTCTCCTCAACATATATTTATTAAGAACCACCACCAGATGCTGTTTTCGCTCATCAGCAATGCGGACAAATCTTTCCGGAGCAGTTGATCTTTGGCCATGTTTGAGAGGTTCATCATAAAACTCCCGAAAATGCTCCCGTGTTCCCAAGGATCCAGGTGCAACCCAGTCAAAGAGATTAAACAATTCCATGATTTTGTTCTGCATCATAGTTCCAGTGAGACCAATTCGTTTAAAGGTTCTAAATTCTAGACATGCCAGGTAGAGCTTTGATTTTTCATTCTTAAGACGGTGTGCCTCATCCACAACAACAATCTCCCAATTAACACCTGATAACTGGCTGCCACAAATTCTGTATGTGTCAAAGCTCGTGATAAGTATCTCAACTCCGCGAGCTTTGAGTTTATCATAAATCAAATCACGATTTGCACCATGGTAAACAGCAACACTAAAGTTAGACCACTTAGAAAATTCGCTCTCCCAGTTGTGAATAACTGAACTGGGGCAAACTATGAGAACAGGGTTTCGCTCTGCTATGTCACTTTTCTTTGAAATTGTGGAATCAATGTGATCGCCATCTTTCCCAAACACAGCAGCCAAGAACGCAATTGTTTGAATGGTTTTGCCTAGTCCCCTATTGCATGAGTAAGAGAAAATATGAAACCTTCCCGCTACAAAATTATGGTAAAGGATTGTAAATATCTAGAGATATGACATGAATGCATTACCTACAATACAGATACCTGGTAGAGAAATTCTACTTATACGACCACCCAAGAACTTTCATTCACACTTTACCCTAAACTTTCTTTCATTCCTAGGTGAGAAAGTTTCCCTATTAGTTCTGGCTAAGGTTGTTAAGGAACATCATGGGAACATGTGCTTCATCGATGGGTTTGAATAATGCATAGTATAATCCGTTGGAGCAGAACTATTGATTCCGGTTCTTCACTAAAATCTACCCTAGCGATGAAAGGAAGGAAAGGCTCAAATTAATATGCAAATGCGATTGGTATGAAAAAATCCAAAGATAAATCAATCTTGTAAAGCAATTTGAAATATAATTTCAGCAGGATAGACTTACATATCATCTCCAAGAACCCCTCCATGGTTGTTCTTGTATATTCTGTAAAGAAACTTTACCCCACTCTCTGATGTTGAAGCAACCTGCAAGGGCTAACACCTGGATTACAGGAAGTTCACCGGGGGAGGACAGGAGCAAGGGCTCATAGGGTCCTGCAGCCTGAGGAGCTGCTGAGCCAGAGACGACTTGGGGTGCTTTCTAGGGACTGTGTTTGGGTGGAGGCCCGGAGTGATAAGTTCTGGCAGGGTTTCAGGCTTTCTTTCAAGGCTCGGAGAGACATCACCCAAATTCCACAATTCAGATTTGATCTCCGATTTTGTGTTTCAAAAGAAAAAAGAAAAAAGAAAAAAGAATTGGCTGGTGAAATGACGAGAGTGACCTCTAGGGTTTGGACCAGTTTGCCTATATATAAGGTCGGTCTCTCTCTCTCTGAGCTTCTGTTTGTTTTGTTAGATGAAGATGATGAAAGTATTACGAGAGTGATGGATGATTCCTGTGATCATTAAAATCAAATACTCTTCGCTACGTTCTTTCTGATTCATATTCTTCTTTCTTTCTTTCTTGTTGCTTCTGCTGCCCATTTTCTGGGTTTCTTTTTCTCTTTTTCGTTTGTTTACCTTCTTGCGTATCTCCAATTTGAATCTCTTTTTTAAAACAGTGCTCCATTATTGGATTATCTTTTAGGCTGATATTCAATAAAGAACCCAGAGAACCTTTAATCTACTTTTACAGATTGTTGGTTGACACTGAATATGATCAAATGAGTTCATAGGGGCAAATTGTTAATTCTTGTATATGCAACCCTGAATTTGAAGCACTTGGTAGCACTGGAATTGAACTGCATTTTGCATTCGACTGACTGAATTAGATATGGAAGTAGGCCCTTATGCTTGATGCAACCAGAACTGTAGAACAATTATTTTCTTGGTTTTGGGTGTTACTAAAATTAGTAGCAGTGATTCTGTTATCTGTTTCCTGGAAAGCTTCTATCTGCATTGCCACTGAGACTCTCTTACCAGGTCAATCTCTTATGAGGACTGGCTGACCATCTCTCCTGGTGGTATTTTTGAACAGGTGACTCTCTAGACTATTACATTGGCATTTGGTATAAAATTCTACCCAGTCCAGCAGTAGTTTGGGTGGCCAACATAAACTAGGCCTTCCAAAATGGAAACACAACTTTACTAGACCTGTCCAAATCTCCAATTTGGTCCATTCAGCCATGTTAATAGTTTCTAATTCCACCATAGAAATGCTTTTTGACAATGGTTAACTTTGTTTTAACTTGGAAAGTATACATTTGATTCATCTGCTATTCTATGGTAGAGTATTGAAGATTTAACAGATATTAGGCTACACAAATTGTGGATACAACAAGCTTACTAGCTAAGAAAATCTTACTCCCTGGAGAAACCAGCAAAATTCATCCCCTGGTCCGTTTTGAGCTAGGGCTAAATGGATCAAGCTTTTGTTTGGGTTATTTTTGATTAGTTCAGAAACTTAATGGACCAGTGGATGTTGGATGGGGAAGATTTTCAGCCTTTTCCCACAAATGGAATGGATGATGGCCATATTGCACGTCTCAATTTTGTTTCAAATGCCAATGGGAGCTGCATTGCTACATTTTACTCTGTTTCTCCTAGAACATTAGTCTTATTGTCGGAATTGGTGGTTGGATCAAGATATATGTCTGGGGGAAACACTACACCGAATGGACTTAGATTTTGCGATGTTAAAAGACTTTCTAGTCTCTATGATTAGATGCCCCAAGGTTCTTTGCAATCTCTGATGCTCCAAATGAATCAACTAGTCATAGATTGGAAACCAGATATCCTATTGCATTAGGAAGTGCCAGAGGATTGACTTACCTGCATGCGCAAAGAATCACTGTCGCGTTAAGACTGCTAACTTTTTGTTGGATGCCCAAAACTGGGAGATTTCGGTCTTGCCAAACTTATCTGCGGAAAGGATAGCCGAATTCTTACTACCATGCGAGGAACAGAAGGCTATTTTGCACCAGAATCTGTTGTCTGTAGCTATTTGTTGTTGTTGCTTCAAGTTTAACCAGAAGGTGAAGCACAGAAGTCTTGGATGAGTCCTGACCCCTGATTAAAATTTTATTAAATTCTTGTTTTGAATCTTGATCTGCATTTAACTGCTTGCATTTTTTTTTTCTATTTCACAATAGGATCAAAGCTTGATCCCATTCAATCATTGAGTCGGAAGGAAGTTTGTTGGTTGATACTTACCTTTTGTATACACAATTTGTTCTTCTAATTCATAGTGTTGGTCTTGCAAAAGTGATTTCTTGTCATGTTTCTAGCTCAAAAATCAAATTTTGGTCCATAATTTCCTCAAATCTCTATTGTTCAATTTTTTTCTCTTTTATATTGTCTGTCTAGTTATATTATTCCATTCTCATGCTCTTATATCAGTCCCTCCAACACTGATATGGGAATGTCGATGAGAGATTGACACTGACTATTTAGTTTTCTAGAATAATGTCATCATCTTTTGGTTTTCTATAACAAAAATGATTTTTTTTTTCTCGCAGTTATCACAACATTTGCTTTCCATGTAAAATCAAACACAAATAAACTAATAAAACGTGGTAAGCTAGGGATGACTTTCATGTTCAGAGAAAATTTGACTTGACCAGTTTATATTGTATCCTCTAAGTGTGGAAAATTGCACATACATACAGCAAGCATGACCGTTTGCCATTGTTTATATTAATGACATGTTTGGATCCATAACAGACCAAGTTAGACATCTGATAAACACATCAAACACCTTGAACACAATGAAAACTAGTATCAGAAACCACTTGATTTCCCAGTCTGTGCTACCCTTGTTATCTTACACTGCTTGTACTCTCAAGGCTATTGAGATTTTGTTACCAGGCCAATCTCTCAATGCGGACCAGAAGATCACCTCTCCTGGTGGCATTTTTGAACTTGGTTTCTTCACACCAGGTAACTCTCAACACTATTACGTAGGCATCTGGTACAAAAATCTACCCCAACAGACAGTTGTTTGGGTGGCAAACCGAAACCAACCAATTATTGATCCAACTTCCTCGTCCCTTGTGCTCCTTAAAAATGGAAACTTGACCTCAAACAGCCCCTCAACCGTGGCAATATGGTCAGCGAATTCAACGCCACAAGCTACAAATTCTACAATAGCCATGCTTCTGGACAATGGCAACTTTGTCATAAGAGATGCATCTTCAGTACTATGGCAGAGTTTTGATCATCCAACTGATACTTGGCTGCCAGGTGCGAGGCTTGGATATAACAAGCTCAAAAGAAAATCCGTAGTGTTACTCCCTGGAGAAATCCACAATATCCAGCACCTGGTCCCTTTTCTTTTGAGCTAGAACAAACAAGTCTTCGGCTATTATGGAATAGTTCTGAAACATACTGGACTAGCGGTGATTGGACAGGGAAAACTTTCAGCCACATTCAAAACGTAGAAGAAAAGTATGTTCCCTCAATTTTCTCATTTGTTGTAAATGAGACTGGAAGCTACCTTACTTATGCAGTTCGTGCTTCTGCCTATCCTGATACCTTTGAGCATACCTTTATTAGGTACATGATAGAAACCACTGGTCAAATAAAGTTCTTTGTCTTGGAGAAGGGCACCCTGCAATGGAACTTGCTATGGATGCAACCATCCAAACAATGTGATGTTTATTCTTCCTGTGGTGCTTTTAGTATATGCAACCCGCTTAATCTTCCTCGGTGCGGCTGTCTAAAAGGATTCAGACCCAAATTTCCTAAAGACTGGGAATTAGAAGATCACTCAAATGGCTGTGGGAGAAAGACGTCTTTCCATTGCAGTGATGAAGGAAATTCCGCATTCCTGGTGATGGAGAATGTTACTTACCCGAAGAGTCCGGACTCATTGGCAGTTGATAACATCGGAAAATGTAGATTAGCTTGCTTGAGAAATTGCTCGTGCACTGCTTTTGCTTATGATAATCAGTGTCTGATTTGGGGGGGGTGATCTGTTTAATGTAACGCAACTATCATCTGGGGGAATGATAAGAAAAGTTTGGTATCTACGAGTAGCAGCATCTGAGAAGAGAAGGACTACTTGGATTGTGGTTGGAGTACTTGCAGGCATCTTTACTATCTTTAGCATTGCGCTGGTAGTTGTCAGACGGAGAAAGTCTACTGGAGCATTGGAGTCTTTTGAGCAGTCTCTAGTGCTCTTCAACTACAGAGATTTAAGAAAAGCAACAGAAAACTTCTCAGAGAAAATTGGAGAAGGAGCTTTCGGTTCTGTTTTTAAGGGAATATTGCCTGACTCAACTCCCATTGCAGTGAAACAACTGAAGAGTCTGTGGCATGTTGAAAAGCAATTTCAGGCTGAAGTGAGAACTCTTGGTACAATCCAGCACATTAATCTTCTTCGCCTCCGTGGGTTTTGTGCAGATTATACAAGAAGACTCTTGGTTTATGACTATGTGGCAAATGGCTCTCTACAATCTGTTCTATTTCAAAAGCATCCACTAATCTTAGATTGGAAAGCAAGATATCATATAGCCATAGGCATTGCAAGAGGATTGGCTTACCTCCATGAGGACTGTAGAGATTGTATAATACACTGTGACATTAAGCCAGAGAACATTTTGTTGGATGAAGAATATAGTCCAAAAGTTGCAGATTTTGGTCTTGCGAAACTGATTGGCAGACACCATAGTCGAGTTATGACAACTGTGAGAGGAACTGTTGGATATCTAGCACCAGAGTGGTTTACAGGTGAAGCCATCACACCAAAAGCCGATGTCTTCAGCTATGGAAAGTTGCTCTTTGAGGTTATATCTGGAAGGAGAAACACTGAAGGGTTAAATGAAAGCTACATTCCTAACCGGGTTGCAAATGTAGTAACTAAAGGACAAGATGTTCTTACCTTGGTTGATTACGGTTGGAAGGTAATGCTGACAAAGATGAACTCATTAGAGCATGCAAAGTTGCATGTTGGTGTATTCAAGATGAGGAGAAGGATAGGCCAACAATGAGGCGGGTTGTTCAAATTCTCGAAGGAGCTTTAGATGTTGGGATACCCCCGATCCCACAATGTCTCCAGTTCCTCCCCGGAAGTTCTATGGAAGCAATCAATTGCCAACAGCCTACTTCAAGTTCAGAAATCATATTCCTCAGCAGTAGCAACTGGTCAATGGAAAACTAACATTTTTTTTTTTGAAAGGAAGAAGGAGGAAACGTTAACAAGAAAGGAAGTTAACAGAATCTCCAAAAAAAAGTTAACAGAGTATAGACACCGTTAAGCCAAGCCGTCACCTTTACGTCTCAAATATGTAGAAGAAACTCTCATTCTTGAATTTTGAAGGGTAACGAGATAAGAACCAAAGGCTTGAGGCGGTGGAATTGTTTGGCCGTGTAGGTTATCTATTCTGGTTTTCGTTGATTCAATTTCAGATGTATTGGCGGCCATTTGATCTCGATTTGTCTCGGTAAGGTCAATTCAAAATATTGCTGGGTTTCATGTTGTCCTGCCTCGAATTTCTTCCTTCATCTGTCCCTTAATTATTGTTACAAGGTTGCCATCGAAATAAGGGTTGTTTTGTCGGAATTGGTCCCTAACTGTTGCCTCCGATTAAAGCATCGTTGCCTCCGAATTGGTCCCTAATTGTTGCCTCTGAGATTAAAGCATTGTTGCCTCTGAATTGGTCCCTAATTGTTGCCTCCGATATTAAAGCATTGTCGGTTTATCTTATAAGCATTGCCACCTCGGAATTGTATATGTCTGCTACAAGTTACATGTTTGCCGTGGCACAGAAAAAGACTTGAGGTCTACAAACCATGGCTGCAGTGGTTCTCTTTTCCAGGAAGACAAAAATAGAAATTGGAATGATGGTAACCTCTTCTCTCTTAGAATGATTTATGAAATGCAAATATGTAATTAATGCTGATTTCTTTTGCGTACGTTTTGAATGATGCAGGCTTTTGATCGCAATATTCCTGTTCTTATAAGGGCCTTAGGGTCGTCAAATTCAGATTTGCTTCACATTATACCTGATCCTCCATAAGGAAGAGAAAACCTTTTAATGTTGGTGGGTATCATATTTCCTATCATGATAATGAGTTTTAATCTCGAATTTTACTATAATCATAATACGTTTGTAATACTATGTTCTGTAATATACAAGGTGCTGCAACAATTGACTCAAGAGACAGCACCATCGTTTGATCTGATTGGCACTGGTAAACATTTGTATGAAAGTAAATAAAAGGTTTTCAAATAACTTATGCTCTCTCTTTAAAAATATAAAATCTTTTGCCACATTTTTTTTATTTCACTTGAACCTGGGTTGAATAATGACTGTCTGCAGGTTGTCACATTTTTTCACTCCAATGCTGCATCCACTTACTAAAAATGAGGTTTGTTTTATAGATTTTGTATCTCTTCCTCTTCTGGCATTATCTGTAATTTTGTTAAATGTTTTTGGTTTAATAAGCTGTTTGCATGCCGGGCACTAGTATCACCTTAGAGTTTAGAAATCAACTCCCAAGCCTTACTACTTAGTTGGAAAGCTTCAGCAAGTGTTCTTGTTTTGAAAAGGTTCTGAGAACTTCTTGTTTTCCTTGTCCCTTGATCATTTCTCCTATAAAATATGTTTCTTCTGAAAACTAAGCAAACAAGTTTGGAAACTTGTACACTAAATGATAAAAGGAAAGTGGCAGAACTTTTTACTTATACAGGCTACCTGTATAAGGATGTGCCTCTCATGATTGTTAGAGGATAGGTGCACAATTAGCTCACGTTGTAGGATTATTTTGATGATAGTACTGTCTCATATGTTACGGTTTCCTCCCAGTGAATGCATCTTCTTATCACTTCACATTCAGTTATTTTTGCATTTCCCCTGATGTGAAGTTTCTTAATTTTTTTTTGAGATTTTTTTTAATCTCGTGACAGTAAGTGTACGTGAGCATCACCCATGTTTTCAATGATATGAATTCAATTCTTTGAATTTGTATAGTGATAGGGAGGCATAAGTGGCATACTATAAAATCATAAAATGTAATATGCTATCACTTTCATGTTATACATGTTCATTCTTTCTTCCTTAATTTGTTTTACAACTCCACTGTAATCTTAACATTATTCATTTCACATGACAGTCTTGCAGCTGTAGCAAAACAGAGACCAGTTCACTATGGCACCGTTGTTTCTTCAGTATAGTAACGATAGGAGACAACGGCGGCTATTTGTGATTTTTTTTTTTGATGTTATTGATCGACATAGAAAAGATGTTAGGGACACCAGGGGATTGGTGATGTCTGGGCTTAATTTTAGGACGGTAACATTATCCATAAAGCTGCTTAGATATTACTTTGAAGGTATCTTGGACTGGACTTTAAGGAAACAAAATTTTATAATGATATTTTCCCGTAGATAGTTTTGCTATTTATATCCTTCTCACATATTAAGACAATAACCAGATCCTGACATTTTACAATTTCTGGATTGCAGTGTGCTGTTCATCCACAAGATGACATCCGCACCAGAGGTGTTCGACTGGTACGTGATATTTTCCACTTACACTTCAACTCCTGTCTTGAAAAGCAAGAAATATAGTAAAGCATCAGATATTAGATGAAGAAAGGAAGTCACCCTATTCTCTAGTTTTTGGTTGTGTTTGGCAGGTGGCAAACAAACTCTATCCCTTGGGTGAAGAACTGATGGAATGGTATGTTCCTTTCATATATTGCTCTTCAGTTCCATTCTTTGTCCATCTAAGCAACCGTCAAAATGTTGTATGGTCAAGATTATGTTTTGCCAATCTTTTGGGTCAGTTTGAACATACATTCATTAATAGAGAAATAAGGAATAGATTAATTTACTCTTTTTTATTTGTTATAGTACGTATGGTATGGATTGATTGTTGGTCACTCAATCTCTCTCCTTTCTTCCTTAGGCACACATATGCCCGACAAAGCACACGCAAATGTGAAACAGGCAGGAACTTTGGAGAAAAATATAATCATATCTGCACTCTACAGGCACACAAATTTCTCGGGAGAAAAGGTTTGGTGTTCATTTTATGGTTCTGGACTGACTTGCTTGTATTGGGTTATGGGAAGAAGGTTTACTAGTTTCCATTGAATAATGCAGGTTTCACAATCTCATATTGAATACCACATCAACTCCAAGAGAACAATTTAGTTTCACTTCACCACAAGGTAAAATTTCTGGCTTTTCCCTCTTCTTCTTTTTTGGTGTTTAAGTTCTCACTGCACTTATTCTTTCCCTTTCAGATCACCTGCTATGATACTGTTTTTGCTCAATTTAATTTCAGATAAGTTGGAAACAGAAAATGCTAACGAAGAAGCTGATGTACATTTTGCTAGGTATTCATGGCCGGTGTTTGCTTCTGGTATCATTAGTCATTGTCTCTAATAAATTGCAAACTTTCACAAGTGGTTGGAACCTTGAAGCCGAAAAGCATCATAAGCCTCTGGTACAACCCTTCATTTAGGAAAGTAAGTGCTCTAAAATGAACCTAAAGAGAAGGAACCTGAGGATAAGATGAGTGTTTAAAGTCTTATGCCAAATTAACTATATCCTGAAATTGCTCTGGTAGTTTTGATGTTGGATAGTTAACTTTAATTTTAGAAGTACTAAAAGTCCATGGTATACAGATACACTACTCTGCACTAGATAGATAGATTTACATGGTACTATCTTTGCTTAAATTCAATTTCACATTCGCATTGGTGGGTTTTCGATTGTGGGTTTCAGATATTCCATGGTTTTGCTATTTGATTATCGATCTGTGATATAATTTGGACTGGAGCCTTGATCTGCTTAATAGAGAACACATTTACATGATATGATTTTGCTATTTGATTATCAGTCTGTAATATAATCTGGATTAGAGCCTTGGTCTGCTTAATTGAGAACACATTTACATGATATGATATAATGAATCTGAGGTGTCTCTACTTTGTATCTGCTTCATAGAGAATACATTTACATGATTTACTGAATCAGATGGAATACATTAACATAAGTACAGGCATGCTGTCCAAGCCGGTATCTGAGGGTTTTCTCATCAGTCCCGCAATTTCTTATTGTTACAATGTAACAATTATGTTAAGCTTTCCAATTGATTCCATAGAAATAAGGGTATCTTAAAGTATCGAAATGCTAGTCGGAAATGGTCCCTAAAAGGTTGCCTAGGTTTAAAGTTTCTTCAAACATGTTGTCATCCTGAGAATTTCAACACTCGATTGATTTTTTGCCTAACTTGAGGTCCCAACAACCAACTGATTGATGCGGTAGTGTTGGGGGAGACTATTGAAATTGTGGCCTTGTCGGGTTTTGTTATTGTTGCCACCTAAGTGATTATGCCCAGCTTGAGGTCCCAACAAACAAGCAATTAAGGCAATAGTGTTGGGGATATCGCTGAGATTTATCGTCTTGTGAGCTTATGTTAGTACGATTGTTGCCACTCAAGTGATGTTTCCCTGCTTGAGGTTTCAAGAGAAAACTCATTGTTGCCTTACAAGGAAAAGATTTGATAAATGCTTTTGTGATAGTTATCATAGGCTGCTTTTTCCTGAAGCACAATTTTTAATCTCACAAGGCTGTCTTTTGACTATTGTCCTATTCTGATCATTCTCTATGATAGATTGTCTTTTTGCTTCGGTTAAGACTTACACATCTGAAGGAAATATATTAGAAGCATCCAGAAGCATGTCTCTTATTAAGCTTCATGCCTCCTCTAATATGTTTTGTGATGCATTCTTACATTCTATCTATGCTCTTCCTTCTGGTGCACAAGCTATAAATCATACGCACAGGGTAAACAATTTCATGCAGTCATGCACGCATTATTAATTGGGGTCTGGAACAACACCCCATTTTTGTTCTCAAGTTGGAACATTTTACTTGAGATTTAATTCCCACGTTGATGCTCATATTGTCATTTAGAAATTCAATATATTGCATCCTCTACCTTGGAATTTTCTCATTATTCATATTTTAAATGACTCGCGGTATAAACAAATAGTCAAAAGGGGATTAGACCAGTTAATCTCACTTATCTAACAGTTCTCAGGACTTGTGGTGAGAAATTAGATATATTTTGATGGGAGGTGCATAAGTCCGTCAATGCTCGATGTGAGGAGTGGAATTTATTTCTGCATAATTTATTGGTCCCCATGCATTTACGGAAAGTTTGGGCGTGGATGTTGCTGGTAAGTTGTTCGACAAAATGCCCCAAAGGATTATAATTTTTTTTTTTTTTAGAATGCAGTAATATCAGTTATGCCTCCAAGGGTATTTCAAGTGAAAGCATTTGAGCTTTGCAGGAAATTGCAGATGTTGGGTACTGAATCAAGTATTTTAACTTGGAATAGCATAGCATGATTTTACTTGAGAATAGAAAATGTAAAGAGTGCTTTAGAGTTGCATTCTTATAAGAGTTGGTATTCAACCTGACTCTGGTGGCATTTTCTGTTGGGCTTAGTTCTTCTTCCCACATTGGAGCCATTAAGCTAGGGAAGGGTTGCATGATTCTGCCACAAAGTTCTAGCTTAGATGCCACAAAGTTCTATGTTTGAAAGGGGCAATTGTCTTCCTCATGTTTTCACATTCAATTCTTTCTTGATGGAGATGTGGCATGATGAATATCAGCTAGTGGGAACAAACCCAGACCTTAAAACATAATGTCCTGACTCCTGATTAAAGCATATGGGACTGTAAGAATGTATGAAAAGAGGGAGAAAAAGTTTTCCGCCCCAGCTATGGTGACCTGTAATGATGTAATTGAGGTATTTGGGTGAACTGGCAATATTGTGAAGATGGAGTCATGGAGGGAAGCCTATCTCTGTTGCTTATTTTTCTCTCGTTAGTGCGTACAGTGTGTTCAGTGTTACATTGAGGCGATACATTACTGTAGGTATGAAACAGAGCTTATCAGAGACATTGTGCACAAACTGTGGAGCAAAGTGCATCCTAGTCTCACTGTATTTGGTTCCTCAGAGAAGTTTGGGAATGGATATTAAGCTAGCTGGAGGAAATAGATGTCCTTTTAGATACAGAAACAAATTATGTTTGCTTATAGGGATATGGGGGATGGGCTGGGGTAAGACGACCATTGCTAAACCTTGGAATTTGAAGTTTGCATCTTTCTTGCGGATGTCAGAGAAGTTTCCGCAAGCCATATGGTCTAGTAATTCTTCTACAAAAAGAAATTCTTTCCCAAATCAAGGGAAAAAATGAGGAATCACTATGATAATGAAATCCTCCTTCTCGATCCTTATTCTGATACAAGACACATACAGAATATTCGAATCAATGATATTCGAATTCATTCCCAACTTTAACTTTGTTCATAATCTTTTATGTAGTATACAGTTTAAAATGTTAGTACCAAAGTTTGAACAGACATTGAGATTCCAGTTTTGGATTTTGTGAACTCCAACGGCCAATACCAGAGCCTCAAGCTAGCTGGGTTTCGATGAAACCCAGGGAATGTCACTGCCAGCCATAACAAGAAAAAACGACCTCTCCAACACACACGCCAATATTCTCTCCACCCCCACATAACCATCTTCCTCATTCCCTCACAAAGAAACCATGCTGTCTAGAGCCTTGACTGTAACCAGAAAGAGCCCCAAGGATGATGTCTACATACGCGATCTCGGCTGTAGCCAATCGGGCAGCTCCTTCAATGACTACGAGGACTGCATCGTCGGCTTCATGGAGGATTTGCCACTCGTCCCCTGCGACCACGACAAGAAGTGTGTCGGATGCGAGGAGAGCCTGGCACACTTAACCTTGAGGGGTGTGCTTAGAGGTTCGGTGGGTGTGATCGGAGAGAGCCGGTTGGCAATGACGGAGAAGGTGGTGCTCTTGGGAGGAAGAGTGTGTGCGGTCAAGAGGTTTAGGCAGCTGAGTATTAAAAGGCGCGAGTTTGGCAAGAGAATTGAGAGGTTGTCTGAGGTGAGTAGGAAGTGTGATTTTCTTGTTCCAGTCACTGCTTATTTGTTTGCCAAGAGGATCAAGTTTGTGCTCTCCGATTATCGCCCCATGGGAAGCCTCGCTGACTTGCTTGCTGGTTAGTTCACTTGCTAGCTTCTTGTTTCTATACATGGTCGTGATTCGAGAACTAACTTAATTTGCATTTTGAAATAGTAGTGAATCTACAATTAATTATTAATAGTACGGTGTTATTCTAACGGTTGATTAGAAATTCCTCATCCAAGATAATCATGCATGTATGCACTAAATTATTCTATCAAAAAGTTCAATATTGCTTCATGTAGATAGAGTACGCAAATACTATTAGATGGTCGATCGTGATGAAATGCTTACGTTCATAGTGTAGAAGCTACTTGCAAACAAGAGAAATGCATACAATTAACAAACAATAAGTTGGATTCCGATCATGTACGTATAGATATCTGATGGAATACTTTTGGTTCGATTAATGTAATCAAGGTGCGAGGGATCATGGTCACACGGCGCTGGTTTGGAACCAAAGGCTGGCCATAATTTGCGATATTGTAAAAGCAATATCCTATGTCCACAAACAACCTCCATACCAGAAGAACATGATAATGAACATCCATGGCAGCGTCAAGGCCTCAAACGTGTTAGTGAACATCGACTTCTCAGCATGCTTATCGGATTACGGGTTCACCCAGTTGGCGGAGCAAGTGGAGATTCCGGAAGGGCAGGTGATGAAGTCGCCCCGGTGGCTGGTGGAGAAGACCAACTATTCGAATGAGTTGTCGCAGAGGGCTGACATTTACAACTTTGGGGTGATACTGCTGGACATTTTAGCAGGGCCAAGGGGTCTGAGTCTGCTGAGAATGGGAGTGAATGAGAAGAAGGAAGCCATGAGAGGTGGTGTTTTGGATTTGGTTGAGTTTGGTGTGAAGGATGGGAAAGAACAGAGGCAAGTATCGAAGCTCTTCGGCATTGCCTTGACATGTACAAATGCCAACCCGGAGGTTAGGAAAACAATAGATGAGATTAATTTTGAAATATCGAGGATGTAATTAAGTATGCATGCATGCATGGGTAAATTAAGCATTAGTATAGAGAGTGTGTCCATGTTCATTGGCAAGGTTATGTAACTTTTGTTTTAATTAATTACACTATGAATATCACCGTTGCTCAATAACAATAAATATTCGAATTAAGCAATCAAAGATCGGAGCGAATATATTAATCTTTTTTTGAATCTTCGATGTGTTTCAGCTACTCTCTTTTCGCTTCTATTTGTGGGTCTCTGTTGGTTCTTCAGCATGCAATTGAGCGGATTTTTATTTGCTCGAGCATGATGACATGTTAGACGATTTTCCGATCTAGTCTTATAATTGGATGAACTTAATTGGTCGGAATCCTCTACTCCCATCATGTTAGTTTTGGAAAGTCATAGACAGTCTGACCTAGGGGTCGACGGAACCAGAATTTTAAAACTGATTGGGTTATTTAGACTTGTCATTTTTAAGCAAAAACTATTTATGACTAAAATGTTTGTACTGTTTGGGTCGATACAGAGAAACGTAAGTAGCACATCCAAGAAAACCTACATCAAATCATTAATTAGAATATCACTTATATTAGTGATCTAAAATTCTATGATCAATACTTAAGATGAGATACAAAATATGAGATGAAGTTTAAGAGTAATTAATATATATATATATACACACACATTAATTAAATTGAAAATTTCTGTCTGGGCTATAGCCTTTGTAGCCCTCAAGGAAGCTTCATCCTTGGTCCGACCTGTCGTTGGCGCTGAAAAATGCAAAATATCATAAATGATCACTGACTTTTGACCCGTTAATCACTTTACTCACTCACATTTCAAAAATATCACTAAACTCATTCACTTTTGACTTTGTCTCTAACTTAACTCACTATTAACTCGACCGTTAAGAGCCGTTAACATCGAGGGTATATATGTCTAAACACTAAAAAAAAATCTAATTAATTTTTATTTTTGAGGAAAAAAATAAAACAAAATGTTGTTTCTTCATTAGATTTTAATTCACAGACATTTGTTTTGTATTAGAAATTGCTGAATTTTTTTTTAAATTGAAAATAAATTAATAACTTTCAAATAAGAAAAATAAGCATTTTTAGTTAATTTTTTTTTATAACGAAGAAAATAACTACAAATAATATATATTTTTTCAAAATAATTTCAGATTTATTTAAGTTACTCTTTTTCATAGAAAATTCAAGAAAAAATAATTGGAAAATAATCTAACAACTTTAGAAATAAAATAAAAAAGTTAGAAATGCATATTATGTGGTTAAACAAATATACCCTCAATTTTAATGGTTCTCAACGGTAGGTTTAACGATAATAAGTTAAGTGAGAAACGAGATCAAAATTGAGTGAGTTAAGTGATATTTTTAAAATATAAGAGAATAAAATGATTAATGGGTCAAAAAACAGTGACCATTTGTGATATTATTTCCTCACCTAATTTATTGACTACAGTAAGAATGCTTATTATCTTATAGATATCTTTCAGATTTGATAGAAGGGTCCTCATTAGAACTTTAGAAGGGCTCAACCCTAATCCTCTATTTAATGGTCCTTGAAAAAGATTGTAAGATGCCTGGAGTGTACAGTTGTATCTAATGAAGTATAATCGATTATAGTAGTAGAAAATAATACTTTCAGTTCAGGGTTAATTCATTATTCTATTCATTCCACAATAGAGTTATATATACAAGTACAAAGGAGAGGTTTATCTAACCCTGATAGGAAACAATCTGTCTATGATGACAAAGATTCCCTAATTATATAAGAATATTAATTCTACGTAGATTTACAGCTATTCTATACTCCCTTCAAGTTGGTTTATACAATAAATGTATCATGGTCAACTTGTCAATCCATCTGTCGAACACTTTCTGTAAGACCACGTAGAAATTTTCGAAGCTTTAGTCAAGTTACTATAGGTATGTAACCGCATTTAGAAATTTCAACATAAGTAATCGGGTTTATCTTTGAGAATTTACCGAAAGAGTCAAGTGCTCGATTTAAGGTTCCTATGTCAATGTACATATCGACACGAGTTCAAGGATATTTTCAGAATATTTTTCGAACGCTCAGGCTAATTTTTATGATTTTTAAAAGTTCCTATGAATAGAAAATCATAAATTAGTGTTAAATCTGGGCTGTTGGATTTAAGTGGGAATTAATCTGAACTGGTTGTCCTCTAATAAAAGAGGTGCGGGTCAAATTTTGGTAAAACCTCACCCCAAACATTTAGACGACGTCGTACTACCTCTGTTCTCTGCCGTTCTGACACACCTGCATGCCAGACCGGTCTCATCTTAATAGTCTCCTCACACACGTCAACCATGTGGGGATAAATAGCACATGCATCCAGGTGTCACGCTTAAAGAGAAGATTTCAACCATTTTCGTCCAAAACTCTAATTCTAGGGCTCTGATCGTTCTCCGACTTCAAAATTGGTATAGTTTGATTCCTCTCTTCATTTTCTACAGTCTAGTGCCTTCAATTTTACGATCTAATCAAGGTTTGCAATTTATGGGTTTTCGGCAATTCGAGCTTCGACGAGGCTAAGGAATTCCAACGACATTCCAGGCTAGGCGAAAAAAATCAGTTTTTCAAATCATATTCAAGATCGCTCTTGCCTTTTTCAAACAAAATTTTGATGGTTCTGTTTTATATTACCGAAAAGCTTATACACGTTTTGTAATATAGAATAAATATGGACAACCTATTATTACCTCGACTAAATATTTAGGCCATTCCAATATTCTTTGTGCTGAAGCTTTCGCTCTTAAAACAGGTCTTTAGGTTGTCTTAGAGCATCTCTAACATGTTATGTCAAATTAGAATTACCTCTGTTTTGGAGGAAAAATACATTTGTTTGCTCTAATAGGTCATGTAAACCATCCTCTATAATATATAAAGTATGAAGAGAGAGAATCAGATCCTCTATATCTATATAATTCTCAAATTTTGTATATTTATAAAAAAATCTCTAAAATTTATTGTTTTGCCTTATAAAATTCATTCTCCCTCCTAAAAAAAACTTCATAAAATTAAACATTTAACATGAGAATTGAGATTTATTTTTCTTCTTAGAATTTGATTTAAATAAATATATAAAGATTAAATTCAATGTGCTACCTTGAACTTTAGGTCACTTATCAGGTGTATCCATGTTTTTTTTTTCAATCACGTGTACCCCTATACTCTGAAAATCTATCCAACTCGAACAAAATTCAAAATTACAATCAAAAGTGACATCATGATCTGACGTGGAAGAGACAAGGATGACCCACTTATCAGTTTCTAACCCCCCACGAAAGATAGAGATGTCATTTTGACCCATTTTACTGATTTTTTTTACTTTGCCATCTTTTTTTTTCTTTCTTTTTTTCTCCTCTCTCTCTCTCTCTCTCTCTCTCTCTCTCTCTCTCTTTCTCGATCTTTCTCTGCAACTCTCATCTTCCCCAGATTTCTTTTCAAACCCTAAACCTTCAATTTACCTCCCCAAATGACTCCATGCCTCCAACATCTTCTTCTATCAAATCCGAAAGAGCCCTTTTTGATTTGAACAATCATAAAGATCTCAAACCCAAATCAGCTATGGGCAAGGACACCTCCACCACATCTAAATCCCCACTAACTCCCAAACCCAGCCTATCTTCGATTCCAGTCTCTTCAACTTCCAGACCCTTCTCGACGTTGCCGCCGGCCATGACAACAAAAACCCCCCATGAAACTCTTCTCTGAAGAGCTCGCCTCCAAGTTCTTCTCTTTCTCCAATTTCGATCATTCTATCGCCACTGCTATCGACTTCAGTATGGCCCACTTTTCCCCTCGCTGCCTCCAAACTCTACCCCTCTCTACTTCTCTCTCCTATGAGTTCTTCGGCTACTGCTTTTGTTTTGATTTTACAATTTTTCAATTGATTGGTGGTGAGTGTGGAATCTAAGTTTTTGGGTGGTTTTTTTTATTCGATGAGGGGGAGTAGTGGGTTTGACGGAGGGGTGGAAAGAGAAAAAGAGGTGCTGGGTCGGTAAGACAGAGAGAAAAAGAAAAAAGAAGAAAGAAGGCAAAGTAAAAAAACAAAAATAGTAAAATGGATAAAATGATATCTCTACCCTCTTTGGGGGGTTAGAAACTGATAAATGGGTCATCTTGTATCTTTCACGTCAAATCATGGCGTCACTTTTGAGTGTAATTTTAAATTTTGTCCGGTTTGATGGATTTTCAGAATATAGGGGTACATGTGAAGAACATGACATACCTGACAAGTGACTTAAAGTTCAGGGTATCACATTAAATTTAATCTTATATATAATATTTATTAGGGTTTTTATATATAAAAAAAAGCTATTGAATTCCTATAGAGATTTTTTTTTCTCCTTAAAATTTCAGTAGTGCTTTACGGTTATGCTCATAATAATTTATTTTTATTTCTTTAAAAAATTTCTACTACCTTATTTTTTTAATAATTAAAAAAAAAAAGTTTCACCAATACACTGAAAGAGCCTTGATTTCTAATAGCAGAGATAACCATGGTCATACCATATATTGAAAAGTAGAGCCTGTGGAGTGAGCAAACCCGAGAAAACGACATGTTAGAAAACATACAAAATGTGACACCTTTGTTTTGGCTTTATGGGCGGCTACTCTATATTAGTTACTTTGCCACCATATGAAATTGTTTCTTAATGTTATCTTTCTTCAACTGCTCTCCAAAGTTTTGATTATTTTGGTGATTGTACCAATAAAATCTTTTGTCAACATGAAGAAAGATGGAAACCTCAAATAACATCACAGTTACTATCAACATCAACAACAAAAAACAAGCCTGCATAGAAATCAAAATACAAAAAATAATGGATGCGTCTATTGTCACCCTCACAAATTATTTTGTTTACCTCCCGTTCTCTTCACACCTAACTTATATATTTTTAATTGTAAGTCTACTTTTTTCACTCATTTACAATACCTAAAATACAATTTTCTCAATTCTGTTTTGTTCACCATACTTTTTTTTCTCACCCTACATATATTTTTTCAATTTCATATTTGTTTTGTTCACTCTACATTCGATCTCTTCTCACCCCGCATATATTTTTTAATTTTGAAATTAACTTATTTACCTATTTGCAATACACACAATATCAGGCTCTTCTAATAGCCATTGTACTCCAAAAACAAAACAAAAATTGAAAAAAAACCATAACATTAATATCATTTGGATCACATTAAAGTATAAATCTTAATTAAAGAACAAGAAAAAACTCTCAAACTTAACTATTTGGTATCCGTCGATGTCAAGATGCACAATATTTGTAGATGTATCTCTACTTGAAAAAAGTTATGAAGCCAATGAAAAAAATAACCAAATCGAATATAAGTGAGCGACTAGACATAGAAATTTACATTGAAAATCGACATGAGAAATAATAAGTAAAGGGATAGACGAAGCATTAACAAAAATAAAAAATAAATACAAACAGTTCACCTCATGTTTAGGTTGAATGATAATGTCTTCAGACTTCATAAAACAACCGAATATGATAAATTATGGGTTAAAGTTTATGAAGTACATGTTTATCTAAAAAAAAAGATAAAAAAAAAGATATTGTAATTTGAGGCTAAAGTTATTTGCTCGTAGTTATAATCCCTTGTTGGGTGTTGTAATTGCTTTGTAATTGCAGTTTATTAAATGAAATTTTATTTAATAAAAAAAATATATGTTTATCCAAAGAAAAAAAATATTGTAATTTGTAACAACTTATTGTCTATTGCTGTAATTTTACATCAGGGTATATTGGTCTTTCAATAAATCAACAACGTTTGGGGTGAGTAAAGTGGTTTGTGGGGTAGCAATAGACACACCCAAAATAATTGATTTTCATGACATGGAGAAGAGAAAACAAATAAAAAAGAAAATGATAAAAGCAAACTATATGTATTCTAAAAAGATGCATAACATCAAGTAACATTTGATTTAACGGTATAATCTCCCCTTCGTAAGTGTGAGGTTGTGAGTTCGACCCACGAAATTGTAATATTTATTTGATCAAAAAATAAAAAATAAAAAAGGATGCATAACAACAACACAAAAATAGACAATCATGAGGGAGTGATACCGAAACCTAGTTTTTAGGTTTTGCGAGCAGTATGTGCGGCCAGGTCCCCGATCACGAAAACAAAATGTATTATGGATCCTCACATACAAAAGGAAAAGGGTATGATTATGATCGGCGGTGAAAGAAGCAAAGAAGCTAGAATCTGAAATGGTGGATCAAATCCGAGTAAAAAATTGATAATTTCCGTGATATTTCATCGAAATTTTCATTTTTCTCACCCAACGATATATCTTTACCCTCCGAAGCATTTCTCGTCCGAAACTCCCCATATATCCCGATATTTTCCGATATTTCCCGATATTTTTCACAATACACTGAAAGCTCTACACAGAGAGACGATAAAGATAGTGAAAATTTTATACCTCATATGTCTTCTACGTGGTCTTAAAGTACTCATATAATTCTATGTGAAATGTATTATATGTATATAAGGCGTGATGACTTAACCTCCCTTTAGATTTCTAGTCATTAAAAAAAAAATTAAAGTAAACTTTTAAGAATTATTAACAGTTCAGCACTAACTTTTTCACCTTAACTTACTATAACTCCCTATATATCAATGTTTATTCAAGATTTGCATTTTAAAGTTCGGTTTAAAATTTTCTTGTTTTTCTTCAAATTTCTGTCACTTTTTTTTTTTAAACTGCAATCGATAATTCTTTAAAATTTTCGTAATCATCTTCCTTGATCCAATCCAACAACGACACTGGAAGAAGGTTGCCTCAGAGAGTGGTTGGTCCAAAGTCCAAACAAGTTGGCTGGCTTTGAACATGGATTGACTGCAATGGAAGTACAACAGTAGACCATAGTAAACAGAACCACGTGCGCTATTTCAGGTCTTTCTTTTTCTTTTTCTTCTCCTTCTTCTTTTGAATTCTGATATATAAATATGAAATGTTTATGAGCTGAGCTAGCTGGTGCCGGCATATATAAAGTTTATAGGAGAAAGGTGGCAGAGAATCTGTGTCTGTAGCTAGTGAGTGGAAAGAGATCCAACCAATTCATAAAACAGTGCTCAAGTGAGTCGAAGAAGAAGAAGAAAGAAAGAATGAGACTTTTTGTTGTGTTATGTTTCATCATCAGCTTTGGAGCTCCTCATCCCTCAACGGCGTCTGACAGGCTCATCCCAGGCCAGTCACTTTCCGGCAACCAGACGTTAACCTCTCCCGCCGGCAAATTTGAACTGGGTTTCTTCACTCGAGGTAATTCTAACAACTACTACATAGGCATTTGGTACGCAAATCTGCCTGATCATACACTTGTCTGGGTGGCTAATAGAGACCGCCCTGTTTCTGATCCACTTTCTTCAGAGTTTAGATTCCTTCAAAATGGAAACTTTACCTTGCTGGACCAGTCCAACTCTTCAATCTGGTCAACTCAGACTTCTTTGTCTTTAGGATCCAACTCTGCCACAGCAGTGCTTCTTGACAATGGCAACTTTGTTATTAGAGATGCATCTGATGATGTTATATGGCAGAGTTTTGATCACCCAACTGATACTTGGCTCCCAGGTGGTGCCAGGCTTGGTTACAACAAGATCACCAATCAGAATGTAACCCTCACTCCCTGGAAAAACCCACAAGACCCGGCCCCTGGAATTTTTTCCCTTGAGGTTGATCCAAATGGGACTAGTTTTTGGTTGCTGTATAATGGCTCACAACAGTATTGGAATAGTGGGCCTTGGAATGGCAAATCTTTTGCTCAAGTCCCTGAAATAGTGCTGAATGATCATATAGCAAATGTTAGATTTGTTTCAGATGACAAGGGAAGGTATGTGTCTTATGATGTTGCGGACCCTGACACCTATATTAGGTACATGATTGATACGAATGGGCAGTTCAAGGTCTATTTGTGGGGGAAGGACTTCGCCCAGTGGAATGCGTTTTGGTTAAGGCCAACCCAGTTCTGTGAGGTTTATGGATTTTGTGGTGCTTCTAGTATCTGCCTGCAAAACGTTAGTCAGTGTGTTTGCTTGGAGGGATATGAACCTAGGTCCCCTAAAGAGTGGGGATTAGGGGATCATACAGATGGGTGTCTTAGGCAAGCACCTTTACAATGCACTACTGGAGTAGATGACACTTTTAAGGTGTTATCAAATGTCCGCCTTCCTGTGAATCCGGAGACTTTAGCTGTTGATGATATTGATGAGTGCAGATTGGGGTGCTTAAGAAATTGCTCATGCACAGCTTTTGCTTATGATGGTGGGTGTTTTGTTTGGGCAGGGGATGTATTCAATGTCAAACAGTTTACACCAGATGAGAAAGAAGGCAAGGACTTGCATCTGAAAGTTCCACCTTATGAGATAATAGAGGGGAAGAAAGAGAACAGGACCCTTTGGATCGTTATCGGAGTAGTTGGAGGTTTGTTGATTGTTATTACCATTGTTGTGGTACTGTTTGTGAAGCATCAATATTTTGGGGAAAAGTTTGATATACTTGATGGTTCCTTGGTGCTGTTTAGGTATAGGGTTTTAAGAAAAGCAACTAACAACTTTTCGGAGAAACTTGGGGAAGGAGGTTTTGGTTCTGTTTTCAAAGGAACTTTACAGGGATCAATTGCCATTGCGGTGAAGAGACTTAACTGTCCCAAGCAAGAGGATAAGCAATTCTATACAGAAGTGAGAACTATTGGAAAAGTTCAACACATTAATCTTATTCGTCTTTGTGGATTTTGTGCAGAAGCTTCTAAAAGATTCTTGGTTTACGAGTACATGCCAAATGGGTCTCTAGAATCTGTTCTATTTAAGAAGAGTTCCATTGTCTTAGATTGGAAAACTAGGTACCATATTGCAGTTGGGACTGCCAGAGGATTAGCTTACCTTCATGAGGAGTGTAGAGAATGCATCATACACTGCGACATCAAACCTGAAAACATTCTTTTGGATGCAGAATATGTCCCAAAAGTAGCAGATTTTGGTCTGGCGAAGCTCATAGACAGAGACATTAGTCGGATAATAACAACGTTGAAAGGAACCAGAGGCTATATTGCTCCAGAGTGGATTTCAGGAGATGCTATAACATCGAAAGCTGATGTCTTTAGCTATGGGATGCTGTTATTTGAACTGATATCGGGAAGGAGAAACAGAGATCTATTAGATAATGGTTTAGAAAATTACTTTCCAACCCGCGTTGCTAATGTGTTGAACAAAGAAGAAGATGTTGATACCTTGTTGGATTACAGGTTAGAAGGTAATGCTGACAAAGAACAACTGAGAAGAGCATGCAGTGTCGCTTGTTGGTGCATTCAAGATGACGAGAAGGATAGGCCAACTATGGGGCAGGTTGTTCAATATCTGGAGGGAGTTATAGTTGCTGGAATTCCACCCATGCCGAAGTTCCTCGACCGCTTTTCTCAGAGTCTGGTTGAATCCATCAATTATCGGTACATTACATCCAGCAGTTCTGATTCATGTCGTCATGAGTACTCAAATAGTATATCTCAAACTTAAAGCACTGAATGCAGCTACCATTTTGCCATTCATTTCTTTGGTTTACCATTGCACATGTTTTCATCCAGTCTCAGCTGATTGTGAGTTCACAACTCAATCTCCCTTGTGGTTTTACATTGTAAATATCAATGAAACGGATACCAGGTCTTCAGCTATTCCCAGCTGGTTGTGAGTTCCCAACTTAATCTCCCTTGTGATTTTACAATGTATATATCAATGAAAGCGCTCGCGCATCATTAATTTTTTCTTCCTTAAATATCACATCATATCAGTTGCAATTTTGTGATGAAGGCACACAAGTGTACAAAAGTAATTCAACCGAGTGTGCAGACGTTTTTCTCAGAGAGTAATGCAGATCTTTTTGTTTACATTTTCTAGTCCAATTGGTGTAAAATTTATTTTATTGGATCTAATATGGTGCTCAAATCACTAGTTGGGTGGTTAATTAGTACGTTTAAGCTATAAAAGTTCGGATTATCGGTGCCTTCCTTGAGTCATTATGTCGGGTGGGGCTGCATACACATACGTAGTTGCGAGCTCATACTGAAACGAATTGCTTGTATCAGTTGTATGTGGTAGACAACTATTGAGTGAAAAATAACAATAACATTGTCTCGGATTCCCAACATGGCTCTCGTAAAAACTGCAGTCATATTTGTTCAACATACTTTTATGTTCTTTTAATGGGAAATATAATGTCCACGAGCGAGGGAAAGAAGGGTTGGCAGAGAGAGCCAAAAGAAAGTAGAACACAGTTCATACATGCCTAGTTTCTGATTTGTCTTCTTTTTGCTGGGCTTTTTGGTCCAGTCCCAAAATAAAAAAATAAAAAAGCAGAGCAATAAAAACTCGTCCAGTATCATTATCGGGCAGGCATCAGTTCTCCTCTATCATCGTCGAATATCTCATTCTCATTCTCATTCACCCATTACTGCTGTAGCTTCAGGTACAATTATTCTCCAACATTTCTCCTTTGGTTCACTTCACTCTTGGCAAACTCAACCCACCTCTGTAAGTTTTTCGTTGGGGTTTCATTGCTTTGCTATTCTCTAAATTCTGCCGCTAATTCATTGGGTATATGCAACTCTCTTCCAACTAACATCTTGCAGATTATTACTAAAATACACCTAAACGTGTGTTTAATTTCTGATTTTGGGAATTTCTCTAGTTTTTTAAACCTTGTTTGGATCGTCTTGAATTGTTTGTGATGATGCATTGCGCTATTTGCTGGTTATTTTTATACTAAACTGAACTAGTGTCACATGCTGCTATGCCCAACTCCTCTCTCTCAAAATTCCCATTCTCTTTGGTTCAATTTACTGATCCATTGCTCCCTTTGGTTGACAAACAAGAGAAAATTTCAATCTTTCTTAGAAAGTGAAATATAGACTCTTTATGTTTGATCAAGAATCCCCAGAAGCCGAAAAGACATCAATTCTATATAACTGTTTAGGTGGGTGACCTGTTAGTATTTTGTGCAATGTTAAATGCTAGAGTATTAGGAGCAGATGGATAGGATGATGCTGACATAGCACCATCGCCATGGCAAATCTTGTCTTTGCTCAGTGGCTAGATTTTCCTGTCTTTTGAAAACATCCTGTTTGCTAGGGTTCAGCATAAGGCTTCAGTTTTACTTCTGAAAAGCTGATTCACACATTTGTTGAATTTCACTATTTATTGTCTGATGTTATATCTCTATAAACAACACAATTTTTTCCTATTTCAGGAGTGTCATTTGGAATGATAAAGACTTTGGTGTTGCCAATCCAGGTTTGCATACAATCTTTTTGATAGTCTCTTGCTGCATGTCAATAAATTTAAGAATTGGTTCAAGGAATAGCAACAACAAGCATAAAAATTGTGACAGTATCTTTACCTTTTTCCTGACTTTTAAACTTATCTAACAATGATCTTGTCAATAAAAATACTTGACTTAGGCAGTGAAGTTTCCCACTACAAAGTTTGAAGGGTCTAACCAGTTAAGATACAAAGAAACAAAGATGGATCTCACTATAACACGCCCTGATGATTGGCATCTTCACCTTCGTGATGGTGAACTTCTTGAAGCTGTCGTCCCCCACAGGTGTCGATCTTCTTTGATTATGGAATTAGGTGCACTCTTTTCTTGTAGAGAAGGGTTAGAGTTGCAATCTGATGTCAAATTGTCAATTTTATAAGCAGTGCAAGTCATTTTGGGAGGGGAATAGTGATGCCTAATCTGAAGCCCCCTATCACCACCACTGCTGCAGCTGTGGCTTACCGAGAATCTATCTTAAAAGCACTGCCTTCTGGTAGTGAATTCACTCCTCTTATGACACTTTATTTGACGGATACCACTAGTCCTAAAGAGATTAGGGGCGGCATGGTTAGCTGTGGTCGTTTGACTTATTGGGGCAGTCGGGTGTTGTCGGTGCTTTAAAGATTGGGCTGGTGTTTTCGAGTTCAAGTCTTCGAGGTGGTGGTCCTTATGGCGAGCGATCAACGTTGTTATCGTGGTCTTGTTGGCAGCTGGCGGCATCTCAACCTATATAAGAGGTGATGGAATTGGGCTAGGTTTTGGTTTGGGCTTTGGGTCTCGTTATGGGCTGGGCCTACTTGGGCCTAGCTAGGTAGGGTTTTTAATCTGTTGACGTGCTAGTGTGAGGTAAACCCCCTCTATATAGGTATGTTGTGTTTGATTCCGTTCTTTAGAGCTTCATCACATGGTGATTGCATTAGGTTACTTTAAGGTAGACCTGTAAATGGACCGGATCTTAATTCGGACCCGCTCCGGATCCGTGGTTTTTAAACGGGTTTGGATCGAAAATTAGACCCGTTGATCCGTTAAGGACCCGGATCCGTTTAAAAATAATTAAATAATATTTTTATAAATATAATATTATTGATAAATATTAAATAATATAATAATTATTTGGATAACCTAAACGTCTAAATTGCGTCTAAAGTATGATCATTTGATGAAGTTGAAGGTTACGATGCCTATGTTTTTTTTATGCTCTTTGCTAAATACATTGGAGGTTTAGTATTTTGAATATATTAGTTTATTGTTAAGAAGTATTTTGGCCATGTAATTCAACTTTTGATATAAACATTTATTTTGTTATAATATTTCATTAGTGTTTTATGAAAATTTATGATAAAATTAAGAAATTATTATTTAAAATTTGAAAATATTTATAATCATAAACGGATCGAATTAACGGGTCAGGTATCCGTTAACCCGCCGGATCCGGATTTGGATCTAGCTATCAAAGATCCGGCGGGTAACGGGTCGGATCCGGATCCAAAATTTCTATTACGGATCCGGATCCGGATCTAGGTAGATCCGCTCCAGATCCGGCCCATTTACATGTCTACTTTAAGGTATCATAAATGACTTGATTTTTATGTGACCCCAATAAGTCATGTAAATATAATCTTATTTAGACAGGCAAGTCATGTAATCTCATTCTTTCTTAAATACAAGCTCATACGTTATTAAAGGAGATCAATTTTTCAATTTGTTGGCGCCGAAGGTCTTGACAGTAATTTACTGACTTCTCTAAAGGGTTTTATGTAACCCGAAAAAAAAATAGAGAGAAAAGATATTAGGGTTTTGCCGTAATCGGAATAGCAGTAGAGCCATGGAGGTCCCAATCCTCGGCAGCGATTCACTGAAATGGATCGAGTTCCCTGTCCCTTCTGATGCCGCCTCCGCCTCTGCCTCCGCCGATACTTGCGCCCCTCTCACTCACGACTGCGCTTCTTCCATCGCCATCGGAGACCCTCCCACCTATCTCATATGGAGAATCCACAAGCATCTCCCTCACGCTCTCGAACTACTCGAGCTCTGTGCCAACAAGGAGTTTCCAAAACTCGGTCTGCGAATCACTTTTCCACAAGCGCTTTCTTCCTCAGTTTTCCTCTGCAAAAATGAAATTGATATCGGTTCCAGGAGCCATCCCTATCTGCTTTATGCGCTCACCGTCGCCGGAGTCGCTTACCTTTTAAGGCTCGGAACCGTCTCCAATTATGCCTCCAGCTCTGTTATCAGAGAGGTTAGCTTGCATCCCCATGGACCTATAACGAGTGCGGCGGCGACGCCTACTGGATGTCTTGTTGTAGGCCGCAACGACGGCTCGGTCGCTTGCTTTCAACTTACACTTGACTCCACTGCTCCTGGTATTAGGCATTCTGCTTGTGTGCCTTTGTAATCGTCCAAACGGTCTTAGTTTGATGGCATTGATTTGTATAAGTCTAATGTCTATACAACTGTTTGAATTGTTGATACTGTGTTGTCCTCCCCTAATTCGAAATGCTTCTTTCCTGCTTTCGAAGGTTTTCTGCAAGAGCTTTCGGGGCGATCCAGGAATAGGTAGCTTGTGGGGTTTCATGGCAAGGTACGTTCACTCAACTAGGAATTACTTGAAATAACCAGTCTGTGTATACAATTTCCAGTCATCTGTTTATTGATATCTCATGTTTGAAATGTTATAGGTTAATTGACACATGTAGAGATAAATTAGTTGACTGAACTAGGTGACTGCTCTTGAGAATGAACATCTGAGAGTTCCTGAATGGTAGTTGTGTTGTGTGTCTTAGCATTTTCTGTTAAGTAAGCAAATGAGAATCCCTAAAAAACACGACATCACTTTATTCTTTTGCTTTTAACATGCGATTTCCTGGCATATATTGTAACACAACTTCTTAATTTTTATCCTCGGGTAATGATAAATGGTAAATGAAACTTATACTGCAGGGGTAGGACAGTAGGGGCTGTGCAGGACTTGGCTATATCTATGGTTCATGGGAAACCACTTATATTTGTGATTCATAAGGATGGGGTGTTACGTGTGTGGGATCTCTTATTTCATAGCAGGCTCTTTTCCCATAAGTTGAACGGTCCGACAATGGCAGGCAAGTGCTACCGTTTTCCTCATTCTTTTTGTGATTGTTTTTATGCTCTTCTTCAGTAGTCGCTTGTCATTACCAGCTAATAAAAGTAGTAATCTCTCAAACCAAAAATTCTTATTTTTAATTCTCTTGTGTGGTATTTATTGTACATGAATGAACTTAGCAAAGACTTTAGGCTTGTACATGCAGCACTTTATGCTGAGAAAAACTCAAAGAATCATGCTAAGGTCAGCAGTTAAATCTTATAGGCATATGTTTAACAGGTTTTAGGGTTTGCAGTGTCCAATGAATGTGTCTACGGTATTCGCTGACCAGTAACATATTAAGAACGGATGGGTTTTGGGGTTGTCTCAAGTTTGGGTTGTGATTATAGTGTTCTGTTTTATAGAGTATTTAGTAACTTAAGGATTGGAAGGTAATGTAAACTTGTATAAAATTAGTCATCTTTATGTGTGTAATCAAGCAAGCAATAATGAGAAATGGCTGCCAGATGTTTTCTGCAAATTATTGTCCGTAGGAATCATAATTTTTTAAAATGGGTAGAATTTTGTGAGACATGATGTTCGTGTCAAGTTCCATATTGATGATTTGTTATGACTTATGATTCTAACAATGACAAAAGGAAAACTGGTCAGCCTCATATGCAAATGAAGGTCGGTCGTAAGAATGAATTTCGGTGATGATACAAATATATGTTGGTTTTCATGTATGGTTTACAGGATTGGCTACCTGTATTGTTTGGGCCGGAATACCACAACCTGTATCTGGTTGATTAACTTTGATACATAAAGAACCCTCCACTTGTTTTCTCTATAAATAAAAATTTTATCCACTTGTTTTCCGCAAACAAATTATTGCCAGTTCTGTAGCCATACAAGTCAGGACAAATGATTCTCAAGAAATAGGGAGAAATTTATTAGAAATAGGTCATCATATGCTTAGTATCATAGCAAAAGGGTGGAAAGTCTCTTCCACTGGTAATAGGATCATAATCTTTTCATCATTTCTTTTTATTTTAAGAAAAAGAGAGAATCCAACAAACATAATAAAGGCGAATTCTTTAGTTGACTTTAAAGTTATAGGTACAAGTAATATATAATGTTAAGAAAAGATACAAGTGATGTATACGTGTGTGTGTGTGTGTGTATCTATAAAACATCGGACTCTATTTGACAACATCTGAAATCTATATATGCAATGACTTTCTCATGACCTAAAGGTCTTTTAATGCTTGTTCATAGTTTGTATAGCTTTGTGAGACCATATGTTCATAGTTTGTATAGCTTTGTGAGACCATATACCTCCTTAAATTTTCCTTTTGGAAGTTCCATTATCTATGCTCTGCAGCAACAAGAAAATAAAATTTCAATGAACTATAGCATGTATTCACACTTGTGTTCTCCAATTTATCAGAATATTCTTGTTTCCAAAATTGCAAAATGATCCTATCCACACTAGTGTCCTCTTTCAATATGAGAAAGCATTACTTGTATTTTATGATTTTCTAACTTGTATGGTGCAGGAGCTGCATTAGTAAGAGTGTGGGTTGGTCAAGCTGAAAACAATTCGAGCATAATTCCTTTGGCAATCTTGTACAGTGAGAATTTGGTACGGAAACACAATACTACTGCTAAGATTTTAAATTTTCTAACATAGACAAAATTAGAATGGGTTATGATTTTTTTAAATTTTTTTAATTTTTTTTTTCTGTATGAGTATTTCTATATATCGCAGTTGGCATATTTAACATTTCTTAAATCTCAGGCTAAGTTTAACAAATAAAGTATAAAAGAAATATGGAGATAAGTCTGCTTGACAAAGAAAAAGCAATATAGATATGTAAATCATTTTTTGTTTTTACACTCAGTATCATACGCAATTTGTTCACATTATCACATCTTCGTATCAATTGGAACATCCGAAAACAAATACCATTTCCCTGTACAAAGTTGACCTCTCTAGCTTTAACGTTCATAAATTTTTAATGAGATTCTTTTATCAAAATATTATTTATTATTGTTATCTTATTGACTGTCGTGGTGATGGCAATTTGTGATTTGATGTTTGGTTTGCTCTGGAAGTGCACATAGATATTAGTTATGATTGTGGCCTATGTTTGGCCTGGTGCTTGTATAAGTGGTGGCGGTGGCTTAGTGTAAAAGCATTCCACTTCTTTGTAAGTTCTTGCAATTCATTTTCTCCTTAAGCACCACATTACACAAGAGACTGCATTCCAATATGATCGCTGAATGAGGCATGGCATGTATGTGCAAGTCCTATTACTTCCCATCTAGGGACCATTAGGGCAGCTGCCCAGTAAGCACTAGAGAATGCAAAGAAGGTGGTTGTCTTTCTCTTCCCATCCAAGATTGTATTCCGGTACGTCCACAGAAGAGGAATTCTGAAAAGGAGAGACACATTTCCCAACCAGAAAGCAAATAATTCATTTTTTTTCGAACCCTTACTACACGAATGAGTTCTAATCAAGTGAGCTTAGTTACTGGTGGGTAGTAGGGTATATCCACCCGCAGCTCTGGAAAGCCGTCCTATATATATATATATATATGATTCAGAAGTGTGTGTATCTCATAACTAACTCTCCAAGTTTTGCAACCCCAGATTGCGCCGATTCATATACTTTTAATTTTCACAGATTTCCTGAGTTGACGTTTAGGATCAAAACTGCCTCAAAGCAACACACAGCAGAAACAATGGCAGATCACAAATGCAACCGTATAAGATGAAAGTGGCAGTAGCTAAGAACTAGTGAAAGTTTATCATTTTCATACTAAACCATGGTTCATTTTTAAACTGCATAAAGAAATCAGTTATATTCCTCTAGCATGACTTGATGTTTCTTCTATATGCATTCAGTTAAACAAGCCTGATATTATATTTGCATTTCTGCTTTTGTTTGATTTCATGAAGGAAATTAACTCAGACACCATCTACGTATATAGCCTCCATTGTAATGTGGGAGACAGAATTGTATTATTGATGGAACCTTTAGAACAAATTATTCCTATTGAGGAGGTAATTTTTTTTGTTTATTTAATCTTTGGGTTTCTTAAGTTTTGTGTCCTTGTGATCTCTTATGCCAAATGTGTTATTGATTTGCTTTTTCCATAGGATGGATGGATTGATGTCAAACTTATTTCCAACAAGATATGCATATTGAAAAATAATGGTCTGGTGCTTCATGACTTGCTGCATAAGAATGTCAACACGTAAGTCTATTCACTCCTAATAATTTTTGATTGACTGGTTTAACCATATTGTTAGTTTCCTTCTAAGTGTCTTAATCTCAACCCTTAGGTGACCATGAATATCTTGGTCACCAGGTGACTGCGAACACCACTGATTATGGGTATCTATTTATCAGGAATTCTTAAAATTGTGTTTGGGTCCACTATACAGTGTACATGACTTTTAAATTTAGATGAGTGCTCTGATCCGTAGTTGCATTTGTATTTGTAGCGTTGATGCCGTTTGTTATGCTTTGCAAGAGGACTTTGTTGCAGATCAACTCTTTCAAAGTTCTGAACATTCTTCAGACGACCTTCTTTTGATAACTCATTCAGTATTTTCATCTTCAAAGGTATGCTGTCTTATATTGTTTAGTTGTAGACTAGCATCCTATTTCCTTGAAAATCTGATTCCTGTTTGAGAATCTCTGATTTGCCCTGCTTGAAATTCTGGTTTACGTGTATAAATGATTTTGAGCTTGTTTGCAAGTATTGACTCACTGAGATGGTTAGGCTAGAGTGTGGGTCATTTATATTAAATAATTATGGCTCCAATTAGGACAGTCTACATAATCAGGGAGGAAGACATTTTGCAGACAACTGTTATTCTTTCCTACTTTTGCATATCTAATATAATTTTGGATAACTTCAGATAGAATTTATGATGCCTACACAGAAATTTGGGATCAAGGCTGTAACAGTATTAGGGGGTTGAATCTAAACATATATAGATATAGGTGTATATATATGTGTATGTATATGTAAAATAAACAATTGTGAGCTTTTGTAAAATGCATACTTCATCCAAGCAAGATGTTACTAGATGTTAAACTTGTTGCTTACAATGCTTTGCTTGATGCAACTTTGTACAGGATCATATTCTACCGGTTGTATCTTCTATTTTCTTACGTAGGCTGCTTCTTCCTGGCATTCATCATAATGCTGCTTTGCGCACAACTTTGTTGGATTATAATAGGCACTGGACCGAGTCAGATTTCCACTCCTTAACTGCTGATGGGTTGAAAAAGGAAATCCTTTCCCTGATTGAAGATGAGGTTTTCCTAGTGATTTGAATTGTTTCTTTCTCATTCACATGCACATGCACATATTGGAGGGAAGGAATCACTTGGATTTAGTAACCAACTGATAGACTTTTTATATTGTGATAGGGTCTGACTGGTAATCCATCGTCAATATTTTGCTGCTGGAAAATTTTTGTGCTTGCTATTTCCAAAACTGGTGCAAGAGCAATGCACCATGTGGCCTGCTTGTTGATTCCTCAACCGGCACTTTTGGTTTAATTAGAAAGAGTTCAGTATCTCTTTTTCGTTCTTTGGAGGATATTGAGCGGGTTAATGATGGTATCTCACTGTCCTTCGTATGAATTAGAGTTAATTTTTGTCTGTTTTTCAGAAATATAATTTCTTGTTTAATAGTTTGTCCACTCTTTTTTTAGATATGGTTTCTCATATCCAAATTCATGCTTGATAGGCTCTTTGGATGAGCTTGGCAATTCTCCAAGCTTTGGGTTGGATTCATTTGGTGAGGCTCTTGATTGTGAGATACTTGCTGAAATGCTGAGATGTCATTAACGTTAGCCAGCAATTGGGAAAAACAGCATCTGCTATATATTATGAATCACTCATTAGTACACCACCAGTTATCTCATCTGAAGAAATTGTTCCACGTCTATTGAAGGTATTAGAAACTGGAATTAGTTCAACAGCAGCAATGCTTCATATATCGGATCTTGGAACTGATGTTGCCTGGGAGAAAAATCTAGCAGATCACAAAAATTTGAGGAAATTTTCTATCAACATGATGTTGTCTCTTCATGCTTTGCTCAAGAAATCTGGCACATGGAGCCGTATTTTGAGTGTGATTGAGAACTATCTAAAGTATCTCGTACCTCGGAAAATTACACAAAACTATGATGCTGAAGTAGCATTGGATATCAATGCCTCCATCTTGGTCCAGGCTACATCTCAAGTTGCAAAGGTTATGTTTGAGTCTGCACTGGATATTCATCTGTTTCTAAGCTATCTAGTGAGCATAAGTGGGCAGGTCAGTTCTTTCTTTAATCTTTTGTCTTGTTAAGTTTCTAAGATTCTTTTTGGCTTTGCAAGCGGTTACTGGATTTGGTATTGGTGGTGAATGAGTGTTGGAAGAGTATTTTATGAGAAAAGATTAAGGTTTCAATAACTATAATTTATAAGATTATAGCACTCCAATTCAATAGAATATAATGAGACCATCCTGTAAACTTCTGATATATTTGATTATCCCTTTTCTTTTTGCATGCAGATCAATATGCTGCATGATGATATATCCAAGATACAACTCATGTTGGTTCCCATGATTCAAGAAATCATTTATGAGTGGCTTCTCTTACATTTCTTTGCCACCACACCTTCTGAATCAGCTTCAATTGAAGATTTCAGCTCTCAACTTTCATTGTTACAAATTGGTGTGTTAATGCTAGTGCTGGATCCTGGATCCTTTATGAGCTTTTAGCTAGTGTTACAAACGCTATTGGTTCCCTGATGATTATCCTATTTTTATGGTTCAGGTAGCAACACAGGCAGAAGATCATGGAATGAGAAGCTTGGGAAGTGTGACTTCACTCTGGCTTTTATATTCTTACTCAATGTTAGAAGTTCTGACAAAGACCCGAGCCCCTTTTCTCCAAGAAGCATACCAAATGTTCAGGACATAATTGATTCAATACGAGAATTTGCTAGCTGGACCATGTGGAGCCAGAATGGGGAACCTCTTACTCCCCTGAGGCGTGCAGTGGATCTTGCATTGATTCTGCTTAGGCACAAGCAGTATGATGCTCTTGAGGTTATTTCTCTACATATAGCTTCCTCTAATAGCTGAGATTTTATGTTCACAAATGCTTTGTTGAACTATGTCCTGACTTCAACTATTGTTTATGTTTTGCATAAAGCGCCTACTCACTATTGTGGAGGCACATTTACAAAAGGAGAAGACTTCTCACGGTATTCAAGCTACAGATGGCGAATGGTGCATACTTCATCATCTTTTAGGATGCTGCTTCCTTGCTCAGGCACATCGTGGATTAAACGGCCTGAAAGAGAAGAAAGTTCATGAATCTGTTCTTTGTTTCTTCAGGTATTACTTTCTCTGTTCTCTATGTATTATATATTACCTCCCCAAGCGTTACCTTTTTTTTTTTTGAATAAAAGTTACCTCTTAAAGTGCTTTGGATTTTTTTTTTTAAAGTTGAAAAGCATTTATTGATCAGATCATAAAAAAGCATTATACAACAAAGAGTTATTTTATTTTGGCCTTGATTATATTCCTCATTTCACCCACCTCTTGCGTATATTGCAGTGAATTTTCATTTTTGCACCGACTCATCAAATCTACTGAGGAAAATCTTATTTAGAAAATAATAAAGGCAAACATTGGGCTATTGTTGGGATGCGGTCATATTGTTAGTGGCATTGTTTGGACTTAGCATATAAAGCATTTCGTATTAATGGAGTAGGAAGCATCAACACACATATTTTATTTTTTAATTTTTTTTCCCTGTTTTAGGGCCCTTCATCCCCTTCTATTAAATCTCTGCATATAAAATATGGAAGAAAACATTATCAACTACCCATCCAGTTCCTATCCTCAGAACATTTCGTGGATATCCGATGAGCAGAAAGAGAAATCCATGACTTTAGAATGTCATATAGAGAGCTGCTTGGTTTAGAGTTTAGGGTTTCATGGATATTCGTAGGGCATTTAAACTATTCGACAGCTTTCTCCTATTCTATTTACCATTATTTGAACATATAATAAAGAAAAAGCTCTCTAATTTGCTCAACAACTCTACTCTTGATCATAGTAAGAATGAAAAAGTACATTATTAAACCAGAAAATTGGGAAAGTAATGTGCATGCAAAGGAAATCACGAAGTTTTTATTAGAATAATCACGCCTAATGTTGTGAATTGCTCCTGGGATTATTAAAATTCCAGTTTTCAAATGCTCATGTACTTATCTGATGAAAACATATATTGTGATTTATCTTTTCAGAGCTGCATCTGGAAAAGAAGCAGCTCAGGCTTTACAAAGCTTGCCTCAGGATGTGGGGTTGCCACATCTTGGTATCAGTGAGTTTGTTACCTTTATGCATTGAACAATAATTTTATTATTAAGAGTTCTGTTTTTTTTTTCTTTCCCTATTTCCTTTGCCTTACCTTTCTCTGGTTCAGATGGTAGCGTGTCAGATGCTGCATGGAGGCTGCATTACTATCAGTGGGCAATGCAGATATTTGAGCAATATAGTATTAGTGATGGTGCATGTCAGTTTGCTCTTGCTGCACTTGAGCAAGTTGAGGAAGCTGACAGTGCAAACATTGAGTCCCACGGCAGAGCTCCACATAATGAATCAGTATCTACCATCAAAGGAAGACTTTGGGCACATGTTTGCAAGTTTACTTTAGATCTCAATCTGTTTTATGATGCATATTGTGCAATAATTTCAAATCCAGATGAGGAGAGCAAGTACATCTGGTTGAGGCGTCTTATAATCGTTCTTTATGAACGTGGTGCCATAAAGGTTTCCGATCACATTTCTAATTAATCATTGTTTGCTTTCAACCATTTTTGTTTTCTTTGAGGGATTGCGGCAGCTGGTTTCTATTTCCATTTGAACTTGTAATTTATTACTGGCTATTTCTTATATAATTTTTTTTCTTTTATTTTCATTGATGGCAGATTCTTTGTGGTGGTCAGCTACCGTTCATTGGTCTTACAGAGAAGGTAGAACAAGAGCTTTCTTGGAAGGTATGACTTAATAATTGCTGTTGGGTATTGTGTTTTTCGTGCTTTTTTCCCGCTTACTTTTTGCTGTCCTGGTGTTTATTTTCTTTCTTTTACTCAAATATGCAGGCAGAGCTGTCAGACATTTTAGCAAAGCCAAACTTATATAAGTTGCTTTATGCATTTGAAATGCATCAGCATAACTGGCGAAAAGCAGGAAGTTACATGTACCTTTATTCTGCCCGTTTGAGAACTGAAACATCTCTCAAAGGTTACAAGCAATTGTGGCGAGCACTGAAAGAAATCCAGAATGGGCTCTCTGCTGCTATCAACGCACTTTATCTTGTTCTTCCTGCATATGCTTGGATTGATCCTTTGCTTGAGAGAAATGCTCTTCACGAGCAGTATCCGAGTAAAAAGGCTAGAATAACAAATGAAGACCAGTGTAAGTGATGGAACTGCCAAGAAATTTTATTTTTATTTGTATTATCTTCAGATCATGATTACCATGCATATTTTCATAAACTATATACCCATAGTTCTGATCCTCAATTTTCTGAGGAAAAGGTTAAATGCTCATCAACTGTTGGTTCAAAATTCGATGGCTGATATTGAAAAAACAATTTACTACTATTCTATATTATTCTTTGTATGGAATTTGACCCTCACCAGTACATATTATTTTTTGAGAAGAGATGATGAACATGCACAAGATAGGAGACATGAATGTACATATACACAGACACAAGCTGCACAATTCGAAGGATCCCTTACTGGAAGGCTCCTTACATTTATGTGTGTATTTGTTAATATATAGATTCCTTGTATAAAACTTTGTAATCCAGTGCTTTTTTTTTGTTTTGTATTGCAGCAGCAAGCAATGATGTTGATCCCCAAAGTTGGAAATCTTATATAGATATTCAGAAAATTGAGAACGAGTTTGTGCTAACTTCAGCAGAATATCTGCTGTCATTAGCACATGTCAAACGGACAAATACAGGTAATTGTGCTGTGCTGATTAAGTTATATACTTTTTAAGCAATCAACCTGAGATGACCATAAATCATAATCCCCACTTTCTGGGTGATTATATCATATATATACCTACTTGGGAAAAAAAGAAAAAGGAGAAGAAGTCTGAGTCATTTCCTTTGCTAGTCTCTCCCTAGTCTGTGTTTTTCCATCCTGCTATAAAAGCATTAGAGATGGAAAAATAGAGAACAGATATGTGACTACCTCCTTGAGGACTGACTAGTGATCTAAATAGTCAAAAACTCTGGAAATCTTCCAAACCTCTTCATAGTTTTTGTCTTGAAGGTCTTGAAGAGTAACTGAATCACAACTGCAACTTCATGAACAAGATCGAAAGCCCTGCTATAGAAACTTTCCCTTAATATTATGTAAGTTTGGGTATGGTTTGATGGACTGATAGTAGTCATGTCCTCATCTGTTTACTAAGTATAATAACACCGTCACTAGTAACCCAAGAGAAAAAAAATGCCACTGTTAAGAACTGGCGATCATAGATTATTCATCACATGGTAAGCAGCTGTCACGAATTGTCTTTGAAAATATCATATTCTAACTCATAATCATAGGAGGAAAAAAGACAGCAAAGAACAGCTTTTTTACAAGCCCTCCTAGGTATGATACTCATTTCTTTGCTTTGAGAGCCAATACGTCCCACCTTTCTGAGCATTTTGATGTCGACATCTCATGGTTCGGTTGGAAATGTTTGCTTTGCCTTCTTTATTCACTTTCTATTGTTTTGATTATGTTATGTTCCTTTCTTTACAATCAGGAACCCAGAAAGCACAATTAGAGTTGGTTGATCTCTTGATCCAGACAAATCTATATGATATGGCATTTACAGTTCTCTTAAGATTCTTCAAAGGTTCATAATTAAAGAGGTACAAGTGTGTATTATTTACTATTACATGTTTTTTCCTTTATAAGCATTCAATGTAACCCGATGTTGGCTTTTTCAGGGGATTGGAAAGAGTTTTCTCTGCTATGTCACTAAAATGTTGTCCACATATAGTTGATTCTTCAAGGGTTGGGTAAGATAATTTTTTTCCATACCAAGACAAGCAATTGGCTTCTAATACTTTTAATTTTTGCTCAGTTAGGTTACTTTGTTTTACAGCTTGGCTACATAATTCTTAACACTGACACTAAATGTTGCAATTCATAACTTTCAGGGATGATCCCGCAACACAGGGTCTTCTGTTGACTTCTTCAAAGGATGAAGTGATCGTTCATGGTTCACCTGATGTACGTTCATCAAATCAACAACCCAACGGAATTAGTCAATGGGGAACTCTCGAGCTTTATCTTGTGCGTATCTTCTATCTTTCTTCTTCTCCATGTTTAGTTCATTAGAGAAAAAGTTATATCCCAAAATTTGTGTCTTAAATGGGTTATAAGACAATATGTTGTTGATCATGGACCGGCCTAGTTTTGCTCTTAGATAGTTGCAAAAAAAAGAAAAACAAAACCAAATGGAACTGTGATTATGATTTTAATCCATAGTGGAATTTTGTTCTTTGTTTTTATTTGAGGTGTGATCAGCTTCCAAAATTTAAGTGTTTTGGTATCCGTATTTGATTAGAGGTGTACAATGTTTATACCTTTATACCCACTAGGTTGTGAACTTACATTATTCTCAATACAATGTAGGTGAAAGGCTGTTATCTTTTTCCTTTATGAAATTAGTCATATAAATATATTTAATGAATTCGGGACAATCTGTGGATATCTTTTTCCTTTATCAAATTAGTCAAAGAAATATTTTTTAATGAAATCGGGACAATGTATGGATATTCCACATTACAGGCCACAATGTGTTTTGTTCATTCTTCATGTTTTCAATGTTCTCTCTCTTTGCCTATATGTAATTTTCTTTGTTTTTTTAAATTGTTTTACATTCACAATATACAGGACCGATATAAAATGTTCCATGCACGTCTACCACTTGTTGTTGCCGAAACTCTTCTTCGTACAGATTCTCAAATCGAACTGCCCCTTTGGTTGGTTAAATTATTCAAGGTAACTCTTTAGGCTGCACCGGACCAAAACGAAACTCTCTGTATGCTGTTTATGCAGAGTAGTTCATTGGTTTCCAATTCACTATGTTTTAATATTCTTTCTTAATGGGATAGCCTCAAAAGACAGTCTCTTAACGTGATATCCTGATGACATGCACTGACTGTTAACAGGATGGCAGGAGGGAAAGGACATTGGGGATGACTGGCCAAGAATCAAATCCGGCGTTATTGTTTCAACTTTATGTTAATTATGGTCGATATAGAGAAGCTACGAATCTGTTGCTCGAGTACATAGGGTCTGTTGCATCCATGGTAAAGTCCATCCTTTTTCTATCTAAATCTGAATTCTTGCTCAGCTGATATTATCTGTACTTATGTTATACCATTATTTTTGTGTTTGTTGCAAATTGCAATATGAATATGTAACTTGATCAAAGTGACACACAAACACTACGGTTTGCGTTCATGTAGTTTATATTGCTTTTAGAATAGGATATTTATGGCCAGGTTATATGATTTTAAGATATCAGAAGATTTATCGTACATCGGTAAAGAGTTTTCAATAGCTCACCGAAGTGCATTCTCAGAAAAAAAGAAGATGGATAGCTCACAAAGTGGTAGAAAATGGTATCTTGAATCCCACCAGTTAATTAACCATTATTCACTTATGCTGAATAGGTACATCATTCCTGTCGGTTGTTTAACTTGTTATGTTTCCATTAACAGAGACCGGCCAACATCATGAATCGTAAAAGACCATTTGGAGTCTGGTTTCCATATACTACAATTCAGCGCCTCTGGTGCCAACTTGAGGAAATGATAAATTCAGGTCACATGGTGGATCAATGTAAGCACCTCAAAGATTTGCTACACGGAGCTTTGCTGAAACATCTCCAACTGGTAATCTATATTTTCTTAATCTACAGGTACTCGAGCAATGGACATTTAGTATTGTCTCCATGTAGGTAATGTCCAACATCTTTCATCTTTTGTTTTCAGGTAAAGGTGGACTCGGAAGATGCACTTAGTTGAGTTATTTCAGAAAATAAGATGGAAACACTTTCGATGCCAATCTTGAAGATTCACATCATCTGCTGTAAAGATATGCAGCAGCTACAACCTGGCAAGACTATAACAAGGCAGTAGTGGGTCTCCTCCTAACAAATTATGAACTGCCTGACGCTTAGTACTCATCAGAGTAACTGAAGGGAGCCTACCTCGCTATGGCTGAGAAGAACTGATAACAGATTGGCTTTTACGGTTTCAGCAAATTGTTAGTTATTGAATTCTCACAAGAAAATCGGAAAAGATGGTGTTGATAACCAAGATGAGCTTTTTGTATTAGACGGCAGGAAACCCACCTTTCTGAGTTTTTTGTTGGTGATAGAAAACTCAGATTGGTCATTGGTAATTGATTGACATCTCCTACCTGCGTGTGTTAACTACAGATGGGGAAAATATATAACATCATGATATTATACTGGAGCTTGCTATTTGCTAGAAGTTAAGCTTATACTGGTAACAAGCACTTTACTATGTAGAATGAAAGTTGATACAAATCCGTTGATCAATCTACGAAGTACAAACCCGCAACCAGTGCTTGGTTTTCTTGAAATAAGATTTTGTTTGTTCCGTTTTATTATCCATGTATGATGTCTATTTTTCGGGGGGTTTTAGCCGCGATTAGCGAAGGACCGAAATGAATGGTGACAATTTCGTTATCAAGGTTTGCTGTAGTTTCTGATGTTGAAACGGTTTTGTTTAATGTGTATTGAATGGAAATTAATACAAGGAATGGAATTATGATGTAGCCAAACATTAATATGAGATGGTACACTTGTTTGTTTTGCAGCTTTGCATGCGCTGTTAGCTAGCTTCTAAAAATCAGCTCATTCTTTGTGCATGTAATACAGCGCAACTCAGGAAACTAACCGGCGAGAATGCAGCATACGTGAACACCTCTCTCTCTCTCTCTCTCTCTCTCTCTCTCTCTCTCTCTGATGGATCTCAATAATAATGAGCCTCGATATGCATGCTTGTACGTAGCAGCCGTAGATCAGGCATTCCTGTAGAATTCAATGAAGGTGGTTGTGGAGAATTTGACAGGAACTCTCTTCCATGTCCAAGTTGAAAACAATGCGACAGTTTCTGATTTCAAGAGGGAAATCGAAACCCAGCAGAAGCTCCCTTATGACCGGCTCATCTTGATTCTTCATGTCGATCATCATCGTAGCTATACCATCAACGACAATGGCGATGGGGTTTCCCTTGTTGATTATGGAGTCCGAGACGGCTCCCACATCTATATCTTCTTCAATCCTCTTGATGACCATGCCTCACCCTTCGGTGCTTAACTGCAGGCCCTGCTTCTCTCTTGCCATATATTCCTAGTTAGCAAGCGCTCGGTACCTCCAATGAAAAATTAATACAAGGAAGAAGAAGAAGAAGAAGAAGAAGAAAATATATTAAAACATAGCAGCAATCTGATCTACATATAATTTTCTTTTCTTTTTTGCTCTCCAGATCTTGTGGTGGCCACTCCTGGCCACTTTTGTTCTGCACTTCAGGCTAGTAATAAGAATCAGATATGAGAAGCATATATTACATAAAATAAAAATTTCCGACCCAAAAAAAAAAAAGAAAAAAAGAAGAATCCCTTTTAGTGATTTTTGCGAGGATACAAAGAATTTTTCTACCTAAAACCCCTAATGCAACCAGATCCGACGATCAAAAGGAGGGCTTCTGTAACATGATGTGGAAGAGAATCCCATATTCGTGTTAGGTATACTCATGACAATGCTTGTGCCCGGCCTGTCTTGATCTTAATATATTAGTGAGTTCATCCTCCCTTCTTAGAAACAGATGCACAGGATTAGATGAGCAGTTCTTCGATCTGCTAACATTTACAAACTAAGCTTTATTCTAAAAATTACAATTAATTTTGTAGTGATAGTCGGCACTGATCAGGATGTTGAAGTGTTTTTATTTTGTCACCATTTACTTGACATGAAAATTAATCCTTATTAGCTATGCTATATATGCATTTCTTCATATAGAAACTAGTTGAAGTAATCTGAATTTCCAGCTATATGACTATGTTTAATCCTTCTAGCACTAGCTTATGATTGATAAATATCAACCACGACAAACAGTCCCTTTGAAGACATATAAGAAATCCCCATCATCAACACCATGCCATTTGAGGCTGCAATTTTCACGCATGATCCTCTGCTTGTGTATGAACAGGTAGTCATCAAGTGGGAGAACTTTTCCTCTCAAAAGTAATTCCTTCAGCTCATTAACCGTGCTCGAGTCCTTCATTTTCACAGGAATCCTCGCCGAGTTAAGTAAACTCGACGAAGTTTGCATCACTAGACTCAACCTTTTGGAGGGAGGGTCATCCTTTACACGACTCATCGACTTGAGGAACACAACTATTTCAGAAACCTCGTGTATACCATACTCACTTAAATGGCGAAAATCTTCTTCTAGCTCGGTTCCACAAAAGAAGAGTGACATTCTTTTGATAGGGGTGCCATCCATGATGTGTATTTTCTCTTTGAGGCTGTGCTTCTAGTAACTCCATGTCTTCCATGTCTAAGCCATCTAGTAACTCCAAGCCACAGACTGCAAGTGTTTGTGAAGCGACTGGGACACCCAAGAGTTGTTCTATCTTGGTTTTGATTTCGACAACAGAGTCTTTGAGACCTACTTCTATGGCGACTTTCTGATCCCATGATCCAACAATAACCCTCGTAATGGTACGTAGTTTCTAAGAAATATTTCAAATCTCTGCAGCTTCTGACTAGCTATTAGTTGAACCCTTTTAAATTTCAGCTAGAACTCAGAAATAAAATTATGATTTTAGTTTCATTTCAAAGGAATGAGTACGTATTTCTGAAGTCCCTTCATTCTGCAGGCATATCATACAAAAATGATAATTAATTCAGGAGGCATTCTTAGTTATAATCATACATGACTATGCATGCTCAAGTTAACTGTTTTAATTAGTCCCTGTGCTTTAATTCTCAGACATGCATGATTGTGAAGCTTTGAAATTTTGAATCACATGTTTTTTATTTATTTTGAAACTTGAATAATGTTTTTTTTTGAATAATTGATTAATGTACTTCTATATACCAGATAAGATGGGCAAAAATAAATTAAAAAAGAGGATAGGAAACAATGCCAGGACAATAAACCCAAGTAAATCACTTTTTCCGATCGAGTACTAAGCTCTAGTATTAGATAAGAAATGGAAATATGAAATGAAATGAAAGTCTCATAATTAAGCAGTAGGCCAGGAAGTGACACTTCTCATCGTGTTATGCCGCTCCTAGTGAATTTTAAGCTTGCTGGTCTGCTTAATTTGCTAGCTTACGGTGTTAGGGCTAGGGTTTTTGGACACGCATGGTCCTTGACATTCTGATCGTGTGCTTATTATGAACACGATGGTTTGTTATAATATGAAATGTACGTGGAGGGTGTTACAAGTAGATTAAAACACTACAAACCGGAGTGATTAAACTGCTACTTACAAACCACCTAGCTTAGTACAAATTAAAGCTCCCTCACATCGATCAGTCTTAGTTCAGTTACCAGAGGGATCTTCATGAGGAACAATGGTCATTTTAAATTGGAAGGCTATTCAGACTCTGACTGGGCAGGTAACACAATCGATAGGAAGTTCAACACAGGTTTTTGTACTTTTGTTGTTGGAAACTTGGTTACATGGAAAAGCAAAAAACAAAACCTGGTGGCAAGATCAAGTGCTGAAGTTGAGTATCGTGCCATGACATATACAACTTGTGAGTTAACCTGGTTGAAGACTTTGCTAAAGGATTTGGGGATAGAATGCACAAAACCTATCACCTCACACTGTGATAATCAAGCTGCGATGCATATCGCTGCTAATCCAGTTCTCCATGAACGAACCAAACATATTGAAATTGATTGTCACTTCATCAGAGATCAAGTTCATTCCAAAGTTCTAACTACTACATATGTTCGATCTGGTGATCAATTAGCAGACATACTCATCAAAGTGCTTCCAACTGCTCAGTTTGATCGCTTATTATCCAAGCTTGGCTCAAGACGTTACTTGATCTAGTTTGAGGGGGAGTGTTAAAGTACAATCCCTAATGGAGCTTTGTATTAAATGCAGGTGTAGTCATAAATGTTGTGTTTTAGCATAAACCCTTGCCCGAATATATCTTTTCCAGATCCTACGCTTTCTTCTGTCTCAAGCAAGCTCCATGAGTTGGCGTAATCTCCTATCCTTCTCTGATGAGATCCACAATTCAAGGATCGGTGATGGTTCTCAATTCTATGTATAGCTGTTAGTAGTTTTAGGATTCATGGTTTGATCCAAGAGACTCAAACCTTCTTCTATTTTTTTCCTTTAAATACTCTTGTACATACAGTGAATAGATAATAACAACAACAGATTCATATCATCCTTATCTCTTGTTATGTTTTAATATGATCAAAGTTAACAAATAGGAAAATTAAGCAAGTGGTTTTGTTAAGTACATGATCAAAGTTAAAAAGTGACCATTCCTTCAAGGACGTAGTTAATCAGGGAGCGCAGTTACGTGAAGTAAGATTTTGGGGTTGGTTTAACCTTCATCTTCCTTCTAGAGCATTAGTAGCACGTTTGCATTGGTACGGCATATTAGAAGGGACTAGACTGTGCATAGCAAAATAGGACGTGTCCCGTATTCGGCTGAAACACAGACTATATTTAATGAGCATATGCAGTCCGAAAACGCCTGCTGCACTGTCTTACAAGAGACCCCAAAATTTTTGGGACTCTGGAAGCCTTAATCATGCTTCGCTCTCGTTTGCCCTCACTCAATTCTATCTTTTTGATCTCATATTCTGCTTTTGTTCATGTTAGTACATAGCCAAAATACTTGGCTGAGCCGAGAATAAGGTGCAATTACCTGGTCATCGAAGATCATTCCAGGAGAGATAGCTCTGACGAGCCCTTCACGGATATCCAAAGCGTGAAAGGCCGGTAACAACCCGCTTGCCAAACCCACTCTAGTAGCAAAACACCCCCAAAAGGGGAGACACTGCAAAGGTTAAGAAATAGTCCCACATCAGAGACTGAAGCCACAGTGCCTAACCTTGGCCTATAAAACAGGCACAAACTCCCAAAAAGGTACAGACAATTCTCTTCTCACACTCCCGTACACAGCAAGTAGCCACCTAAAACTAACTTAAGCATCGGAGAGTCGAAGACTGGGCCACCCCAGTCCCGACTTCCTGACGCCCTGTTACTTGTGTAGGTACCGAGTGTGGAACCAAAGATTCTACCTCTTCCCGGCTCGCAACCCTTTCCCGGCTCATGGTATCGGGACGAGACAGGTAGAAACAATTGGCGCTAGAAGGAGGGGCCCTCTTATGGAACTCCCATTTGACTCGTCACAATGGTGGAAATCATTGATGACCCTACGGACCCTGGCACTCAGGTAGAGAAAGAACTTTTCCAATCCGGCGACACATCCCTTCCCCAAACCGGCAATGCAGCCCCCATCAGCCATCCTGACCCCACCACAGCCCTTGAAATTCTAAAGCGAGATTTCCAATCGTTTCGCGAGCAAGCGGGGAAAGAGAGGGCAGAAGCGGAAGCGTATCGGGTACGCATCGCCGAGTTGGAAAAAGAACAATTCTTGCTCCGCGCCACGTTAGAACATCGTAACGTGTACAACGACAGCTTGGACCGCGCGGCGCGAGTTGCCGAAACCCCGGACCCCACCTCTTCTCTTCCTAATCAAGGCCAGGCCGGTTCCATGCTCCCGGGAGGCCCTAACCAGATCATATACGTGTCCCATCCCCTTACCCACCCCTCATTTCCATTCCCAGCCCCCAACCATCTACAATCCCCAATGACCCCCCTGCCACATCAGCCTAATCCATCTGCCCAACCTGTCTCCACTTCTACCACTACCAACCCCCCTAACCCACCTCTTGACATGCCAACCCGCCTACTGCTCCAACTTAGCCAGACTGTCACACAGTGCTGCGCGGGTTGAAGGCGTCGAGAGTCACGGGGCCCAGCGACCCTTGTTTGCTGGCTATGGACATTGGCCAAGCCCCTTCAAGCCTCGAGTGCAGATGGACAAGCGGCCTCCGGGAACCAAACCACTCAAGGTGGACAAGTATAAGGGCACGGGGGACCCCCACCTCCACCTCAAGACATTCTTCTCGCTATATAGCTCCATTGGCTATAGCGACGCCATGGCCTGCCACGCCTTCCAAGAGACCCTCTCCGACGAGGCCCTCAGTTGGTTCCTCAATCTGCCGCCCAACTCTATTGACAACTTTGACCAACTCTCAGAAGGCTTCCTCAGCCGTTTTATACTACACGCCAGCATTTATCGCAGTGTAGATGCCCTGTTCCACATCAAGCAGAAGGACGGCGAAGGCCTCCATGAACTGCTGTCCCGATGGCAATCTGCCACCGCGAGATGCCACAACTTGGAACCTCGCGTGGCGGAGCAAGCTTTTCGTCAGGCCCTGCTCCCCGGCAGTTTTCTAATGGAGATCAATAGGAACCCTTCAGGATCCTACGATGTCTTGATGGACCTGGCTGTACGATGGGCCCGCGCTGAATTTGCCACTTTCGGACGTTTCACCCCCGCCACTTTAGCACTTCCAGCTCTGCCACCAAAGCAACAATCTCCGCCGAAGTATGAGCACTTTGACGGCGGGCAGGATAAAGGGAAGCCATGTGGCCCCTCCCGAGACCAGGGGCGCGGCTCTGACCGTGGCCATGGGGGGCAAAGAAACCGCAACCACCCTTATAAGTCGAGGGACCAGAGCCCTCCACAGCAACAGCGCCTTTTCCTTTGTCTCGTTACGAGGTCCACACTACTCTGACCACCATATATGAGGACATATGAGCCAGGCACAAAGATCTCATTCCCCCACCTCCCAAGAACAGGTACCCAAAAAAGCCCCGGCGAGCCACCGACAACAAGTACTGTGCTTATCATGTTGATAATGGCCACACAACGGAACAGTGCCATGGCCTCCGCAATACAATCGAACATCTGGTCCAGAATGGGCAACTCCACCAATATTGTGCTCCCACCACAGGCGCTAACGCCATTGAAGTACATGGCCAGATTCTAACCTTACATGGTGGAGCCCCACGATTCCCCCCACGACAGCCTTCTGTAAAACGGCAATGCACGACACCCTCGGAAATCCTAGACATTCAACGCGGTGTCACGATCACCCCATCAACGTGGCATCAAGTGACATTTCGCAGAGGTGAGGATACCATAAATTGCCACCACTGTGAGCCATTCATAATCAATGTGCAGGTAGATCATTACAGGTGCCACAGAGCCTTAGTGGACACAGGGGCCGCCGTAAGTGTCATGTTTTCCTACTGTTACAAAGGACTCCGGTGAGACCGAACTAAACTGTACAATAACCACGACCCCCTTGTCAGCTTCTCTAGCGAGATAGTACAGCCGTTAGGCTCAGACCGTCTAACCGTGTCGGTGGGGACTGCTCCTTGCCGCTCTTCCATTACAGCCCGCTTCCTCATAGTCGATTGTCCCTCATCCTATAACCTCATCTTAGGCCGGGACATCCTTTGGGGGCTGCAGTGCTTCATCGCCGGTCACATGCTTCTCATGAAAGTTCCTACCCCAGGTGGCATTTTGACAATTCAAGGGGATCGAGCAGCTATTGAGCATTGTCATCTTAACGCCATCCAGCAGGGGCGCGGAGCCTATGAGATGTTGCCTCTCAGCCCCTCAGAACCCATCGATGACCCGCCGGACGACCCAGAGGGGAGCGGGAAAAAGAGAGCCCCGCGACCTAATCCAACAGAAGACACAGAATGGGTGTCCATGTCACCCACCGCCCCGGAAAGAAAAGTCCGCATTGGCTCAAGTCTCGACCCGGAACTCTGCCACAAGTTCATTGCCTTCCTCCAAGAAAAACAAGCAGTCTTCGCTTGGTCATATGCCGACATGACAGGAATCTCCCCTGATATCATCACCCACAAACTCAACATCCTCCAAGACCACCCCCCTGTCAGGGCAAAAGAGACGTGCCTTCCACCCAGACAAGTATCGAGCTATCTAAGCCGAGGTCCAACGGCTCAAGGAAATCAAGTTCATGTTGAGGTTTCTTACCCGACATGGGTCTCCAACGTCGTCATGGTCCCCAAGCCTAACAACAAGTGGCGCATGTGTGTTGACTACACGAACCTTAACAAGGCGTGCCCCATGGACAACTTCCCTTTGCCACGAATCGACCAATTGGTTGATTCCACAACTGGCTTCAAGGCGCTCAGCTTCCTCGATGCCTACTCGGGCTACAACCAGATCAAAATGCACCCCGCCGACCAGGCTCACACAACCTTTGTCACTGACAAGGGACTGTATTGTTACGAGGTCATGCCCTTTGGCCTCAAGAACGTGGGGGCGACTTATCAACGGCTGGTCAACGCCCTGTTCGAGGATGAAATTGGAGAGGCCATGGAAGTGTATGTCGACGACATGTTGGTCAAGAGCAAGATAGAGGACAACCACATTGCCAACCTCAACAGAGTATTCACTAAGCTCCTAGAACACGGGATGCGCCTCAACCCTCAGAAGTGCATCATTGCCGTGGGGGGCGGTAAATTCCTTGGCTTCATAGTCAGTGAAAGAGACATCGAGGCCAACCCAGAAAAAGTTCAAGCCATATTGGACATGACCACCCCGACCTCTCGAAGCGAGGTCTAGTGCCTTACAGGACGCTTGGTAGCCCTAGCACGTTTTATTTCCCGCCTCACAGACAGGTGCAATCCCTTCTTCCAACTGCTCAAGGCACATCATAAAAAAGATATCACTTGGGGCCCGGAGCATGACGACGCCTTCAACAACATAAGAGCGTACCTTGCCACTGTCCCTCTCCTATCCAAGCCAGTCCCTGGCGAAGTGCTTTACCTGTATTTGGCTGTTTCCGCCACTGTCGTCAGTGCGGTGCTCACACGCCATGATCATGACAATAAGCTCCCGGTTTACTATTGTAGCAGAGGACTCGCGGATCCAGAGACTCGCTATCCAGGCATAGAGAAACTGGCTCTCGCCCTCATCACTGTCGCCAGAAACTCAAGCCATATTTCCAAGCCCACACAATTCATGTACTCACCAACCAACCTTTACGGCAAATATTGCAGAAACCTGAAACCTCAGGCCGCATGGTAAAATGGGAGGTTGAGCTGGGAGAATTTGACTTGCACTACAAGCCGCGAGTGGCCATCAAAGGGCAGGCAGCTGCAGACTTTATTGCTGAATTCATTCCCTTGGCTGACAGCAGTCCCCACCAGATGCCCCCGCTGGGGACGCCATCTGGGAACTCCAGGTTGATGGATCCTCTAACAACAGACTCAGCGGAGCGGGAATCATAATCACGGACCCAGAGGGTCACTCGTATGAGTATGCCCTCCGGTTTGAATTCAAAGCCTCCAACAACATCGCTGAATACGAAGCCCTTATCGCAGGCATTCAAATTTGTCGAGAGCTCGGAGCCCGACACCTTCACATCTTCAGTGATTCTCAGCTCGTAGTCAGTCAGGTGGCAGGGGACTTCAAGGCCAACCAACACATCTTGGGATCCTATAAAAGTCTCGCGGGTGCTCTTCTGCAACACTTCAGTTCATACAAACTCACCCAAATCCCGCGAGCGAAAAACTCTAAGGCTGACGCCCTAGCGAGACTCGCCACGACTCCTCTCGAGTCCACGCCACCTGATGTGCACATCGAAACACTGGACAAGCCTAGCATCTTAAGAGCCTATTCAAAATTTTTTGCCCTTGAGCCCATGGAGCAGCCCTCATGGATGGACCCATTCATCACTTTCCTTTCGGATGGAACCCTGCCCCGGGACAAGCATGAAGCACAGTGGCTATGCCGCAAAGCCTCCCTTTACTTGCTCAGAAGTGGAAAGCTATATCGTCGGGGCCAGTTATGTCCCCTACTGCGATGCCTGCCCATTGCAGAGGGGCACAAAGTGCTGAAATCGCTCCACAACAACATTTGTGGGAACCACGCTGGGGCTCGGAACCTCATGTTCAAAATGCTTCGCGCGGGGTATTATTGGCCAACCCTAGAGCGTGATGCCAGAGCGGTCGTCCAAAAATGCCTTCAATGCCATAAATTTGCAGATTTTGCACATAACCCCCCAGTGCCCCTCTCTGTCATCATCTTGCCCGTCCCTTTCAGCCAGTGGGGACTCGATTTCATCGGACAGCTTCCCACAGCCCCAAGACAGTTCAAGTATGTCATTGTCATTGTGGATTACAACACAAAATGGATCGAGACAGAGCCCCTTGCCACAATCACCACTGAAAAAGTAATCAATTTCCTTTGGCAAAATTTGTACTGTCGCTTTGGAGTAGCCCAGGCCATCGTTACAGACAATGGAACCCAGTTTGACAATGACACATTCCGGGGATTCTTGTCAGATCAGGGTACAACAATCTTTTATGCCTCCCCAGCACATCCCTAGACCAATGGCCAGGCGGAAGCTATAAACAAGCTCATCAAGCAAAACCTGAAGAAACGCCTGGAAGAGGCCAAGAGTTTGTGGGCAGCCAAGCTCCCAGACGCTCTCTGGACACTCCGCACCACCCCCACAACGGCCACAGGGGAGTCCCCATACCTCTTAGCTTACGGCACCGAGGCAGTGGTACCGGTGGAAATAGAGGTCCCGAGTGAACGTGTCACAGCTTATGACCCCGAAACAAATGCAACAGGGTTACGACTTAACATGGACCTCCTAGAGGAGCGCCGGGACAAAGCATACCTCAGGACCATCAATAACAAACAGAAAATAGCCAGATACTACAACAAAAAAGTCATCCCCCGCCCCCTGAAGGTAGGCAATTGGGTCATGAAAGAGGTCATCCCCCACCCTACTGGCCTCAAGGCAAAGTGAGAGGGCCCACTCGAGATAGTTAACACTCCTGGGCCTGCCACATTCTATCTCCGAGATTGTGATGGTCGCATGCTACCCCGCCCCTAGAACGCTCGCCACCTCCATCTCTACCCCAGTTAACCAATTTTAACCTTGGCTTCGTAGTCGTTACTTCATTGTTTTTTAGCCCAGTAGCGGCTCCGACAATGTACACCTTGCCCGCTAGCGGCTAAATCTAAATGCAATGTAGTGCTTTGTCATTCCAACATGCTACATTTCATCCCCGCAATGCAGGGTCATAAACCATACAAAATTAATCAACAAGCAAAACAAACACACAAAGGCTACACATAATGCCAAAACATCAACCTGGACTCCCAGGCAAATTAGTATAAACCAGTCATAATGGCTAACCACGCCACTTACATTGTTCCCAACAAAAATAAGCCCTACAACTATCAAAACACTCAGGTACATCTCATTTTTCCCCAGTGGATGAGTCACCAGATTTGTTAACACTCCCCCCGCTCTTCGACCCGCCACTACGCCCATGGACCTGGCTAACGTTCACCGCCACCCTCTGTCCTAACGAATGCTTCGACTGGTCCCGGGACAAGAATGAAGGCCTCACAGCTGCGGTAGGACGCACAAGTGAACTGCAGGTACTCCCTCAGGGCCAGGATGCCCCTTTACTGGAGACTTCTGAGCTTCAAGGCCCGCACGTGCCAACAACCCCAGAGCCCGAGGATCACGGGACGGGACGACAGAAGATGCCACTTGAGACACCACTACTTGGGTAGGTATGGACCCCTTGGGGCCGGTGGCTCTCACAGATGACGCAGCCGCAGTTGCAAGAGGTCACGGGTCGCCCATAGCTGCAGTTCCCTTCTGCCCAACAGACATTGCACACCACGCCTCATGCTGCTTCGCCAGAGACCGCGAGATCTCGGCTTGTTTCCTCTGTTCAGGTGTCATGTGTTCCCACGCCACCTTTGCACCATTATTCTCCACATACCACTTGCACATAGCCAACTCATTAATCCAGCCCGCCTGACAGCCAATTCGGCTTAGATCATCTTGCCATTTGCTATAGGCACCCTTTAGCTGCTGCTTGTACACCTCGCCCTCCCGGAACAACCTCTCCCCTATCTCGGCAGCCCGCCCACACTTCGCCTTCCAGGACACCTCCAGCTCCGCAAGTGACTACGTCAGCTTCGCCACCTCAGCTTCCAAAGATGCTACCTTGGCAACCGCCACTTCCCCAGCCTCCACCTGCTCATCCTTCCTCCTTATGGCTTCCTTCAGCTTCGCCACCTCTCTATCAGCAGCGGCCGCCTGGGTCTGGAAGACAGCAACATTCTGCTCCGCCTGCGCTAGCCGCTCTGCAAGGCCACGATTACATTCCTCTGCCTCCCTCAATTGCTGACACTTCGCCTCAGCATCTCCCTGCCAGTGGGACGTCGCCCGCTCGCTCACGGCATACATCAATAAGGTCGCCTGTAGTTACACAACAACACATAAACCCCAAGCTCAAAAAAGTGTGACACAAAAGCATACAGAAACTTACCTGAGTCAATTTCTCCTTGGCGAGAGCCATGCCAGCCGGCGGATCCACCACCTCCAACACGTGCATATTCCGGGAGCGGTGATGCATGTCATATGCCATCTGCGCTAAGTACGGTTGCGCTTCCCCCGTCCCTTCTAAAGCTTGGGCAATCTCAGCTAAACTCCCGGATCCCCCTGACCGACTTTCTCGCCGCGACCTTTTAGGCTGACCCTCTCCTTCCTCTTCCGAGTCCGTGCTGCGCCAATCTCGTCACCAAGATCCGCAACCTCCTCCAAGACAGGTTCCTCCCCCGTCGCCTGCTCATGTTCACCCTCGCGATCACCCTTTGTCTGCGCCTCTTCCAACTCCACTTCCTGGACGCCCAAACCCATCACTTCCGCCACCAACGGAGGCACGTAGGCGTAGTCCTCATCCGCCAAGTTCAACCTTGAAAAATCACCACAGTCGCCCAACTCCACCTCCCTCCCCTCCCCTGTCTCCAGGTCTATGTCATACTGCTTGGCATGGTCCGTCTCAGCCAGCAGCCCATCCAGCACGTCCTCGTCCGACACTTTGTCGTACAGACCTTCCTTCTTCCGCGAACCAACGTCACGTGGCATTGTCATTGCAACAAACAAACAGTAGTCAGACAACGATCCGTAAACCTAAACAGAGAACGCAACCACTAAAATACAGACCCGGAACCCGGGCATAACCAAAATGGCTGTATATGCCAAGGCGACATATCTGATACGAGCTCCTACATTCGAATGCCCATATCACCCGGCGAATCCGGCGCTCCATCAGCTCGGTTAACTTATACTCTTGCGGCACTGCACAAAGCTAGTTGTTAGCAGCGACATGGCAACAAAAAAAAAACACAAGGCACAAGTACACGATACCTATTTTCTAGAAACTCCCAGGAACCCGGAAAGGATGCCTGTGCCACTCCTGCCATTGCCCCCCCAACAAGAAAACACTTGCGTCTCTAGGTCTCACTTGTTGATGTTGGCAAGTCTTCCATCAAGACCTTAAACTTCCCCCGTGACTTCATCGTCACACAGCCCCGGCTGCCCTTCTTCACGCACCACCCCATGTGCCAGTACGAGTTAAACTCCTCGCAATTAGGGAACTCCTGCTTTAGTAGGCGAAACAACACGCCCGTTTCCAATATCTGCTTTAGCATATTGGGGGTAACTTGCCCCGGGGCGACATGCAGACACGCCAATGTGTACTGCACAAACGGGGGCAGCGGGAACATCGACCCTCGTGTGGGGACTTGGGGACTCGGCACCATGCCTTTAGCACCCGGGTAAAACCTATTCTCGGCATCTATAGAATAAACTCCCCACCCAAGAGCTCTCTCGGACTGGGGACTTGAGGACTTGTTAGTACATAGCCAAAATACTTGGTTGAGCTGAGAATAAGGCGCAATTACCCGGTCACCGAAGATCATTCCAGGCGAGATAGCTCTGACGAGCCCTTCACGGATATCCAAAGAGTGAAGGGCCGGTAACAACCCGCTTGCCAAACCCACTCTACCAGCAAAACACCCCCAAAAGGGGAGACACTGCAAAGGTTAACAAATAGTCCCACATCAGCGACTGAAGCCACATTGCCTAACCTTGGCCTATAAAACAGGCACAAACTCCCAAAAAGGTACAGACAATTCTCTTCTCACACTCCCGTACACAGTAAGTAGCCACCTAAAACTAACTTAAGCATCGGAGAGTCGAAGATTGGGCCACCCCAGTCCCGACTTCCTGACGCCCTGTTACTTGTGTAGGTACCGAGTGCGGAACCAAGGATTCTACCTCTTCCCGGCTCGTGGTATCGGGACGAGACAGATAGAAACAGTTCAAGTTCAATTTTTGGATGTTTCTGAGTGGGTTCTTCTCAGTTCAAGTGTTCAATAATGGATCGGGTTAGAATTGATCAATTCATCATCTCTTTCTTTTCTCTGTTTGCATAACCCAGTTTATCAAGCTCATGATCGTTTTGTGCTTTGTCATGATCTAAACGATGAATAATAAGATCGATCCATTCATTCATTAGAAACTCTCAAAATTTCAGTCTTTGTTTTTTGTTTGCGTTTGATTTGGTTTTGTTGTGAGGTGGGTGTTGGGTTGATGAAAACAAATGATGAGCACAGAAGCATTTGTCTAATACCCACTTTTGTCTAATATCCACTTCTTAATTTCTTTTGTTTGTTTGATTTCACGATTTTTGGATCAATTTCAAAATTGAGGAACAGACATGGGGAATATTGTTTTAAAGTTTAATGTTTGAACATCAACCTCAAACTATGATATTGCTTGATAGATCTTTGGCTTTTTGTAGGTAGTTTTGCAGGTTGCTGTTCTTGGTGTGAGTTTTAATTATAGTCCTGAGGGCTCTAAACATGGGTCTAAGACATCCATAATACAAGCCGTGCTTCTGTAGTGTAGGATTGTGAAATTAAGTAGGGGTAACACAATCCCCCTTATCAAATGTGCACTAGGTGTGCACGTGAGATCCTTTTAAAATGACATTTGGTAGTGTTTTCATTTCTTTCTTTTTTGATCGGGGTAGTGTTTTCATTTCTTTTTTTTACTTTAGAAAATGAAAATGGGGTGAAAATGAGTTTGAACACCTATTTCTCCCTTGGAAAAAAATAAATACAGTAAAACCTCGATAATTTAATACTCGATTAACTAATAATCTCACTAAAACAATAATTTTTCCTGGTTCCTGGGTTGGGGACAATGTGCTAAATTAATAATTCTTTAAATTTATAAGATAAAATAAATACGAGAATTCACATAAACCCCAATGAATATATAAATAAATAATTCTTAATACATAGATTTAATTTTTCATTTATGAATTGTGACTTATTTTTCCTTAAAAATCAAGGTCATTGTGATCATATTTGATATCGTCGATTGACTCACTTACAAGTCTAATATATATTTTTTTAAACCCACTATGCAAATTCTTTTTAGTGCTACATGGATTATCTTTGTTGTGCCCGCATAATACTTTACACATTTCATCATTCATCTCGAATTTTTTTACTCATCTGAGATGATAAGCTGTATGTGACTACGGTTAAATAAAGTTTGTTTATTTAATTTTCATCAAATGAACTAATTTTGCACTTTACAATATTATTTCTGTTAAGAAAATCAATAAATTAATAATTCAAATAATATTTGATAAATTAATAAGTTATTAAATAATTGATAAATTAATAATTTATTGATTAATACCTCGAAATTAATAAATTTTACTGGTCTCAACGTTATTAATTTATAGTGGTTTTACTGAAAAGAAAATAGTAGAGTAATAAAAATGTCACATCCCAATTTTTGAAGGATAATTTTCAAAAATTTCGACATAATATATCTTAAAGTATTATAATCCTAAAACCTATTTCAAACAAACTTCATAAAAAACTAAAACTAAATGCGGGAATGTACATGTCACACAATTCAACGCTGAGTTAAATATTACATTTCCTTGTTTAAAAAAACTTGAAAATCAAGAAAATGAAAACATTTATATGAGTTTAATATTGTCTACCCAAATATAAAAATATATAGTGTACAGCAAAACCAAAAAAAAACCCTGCCACTAAGCCTTCGCCTCAACCTTGCTGATCCTCACCTGCAGGTCTAACCCCTACGCCAAGAATTGGTGCACCGGGTTGTAAACAAAAAAACCCGGTAAGCTAAAAATCTCGTATGAGTAATTCCTAAAAATAACTCAATACTTCTAACATCAAATTATATCATAAGAGCAATTTAGATTAATAATTAATTCTACAACCTTGCTGATCCTCACCTGCATGTCTAACCCCTACACCAAGAATTGGTGCACCGGGTTATAAAAACAAACCCGGTAAGCTAAAAAGCCCGTATGAGTAACTCCTAAAAATAACTCAATACTTCTAACATCAAATTATATCATAAGAGCAATTTAGATTAATAATTAATTCTACAAATCCAACACTTTTACAAATAGCATGTACTCATGAGTCTCAGATATTAATAAATACATCTCATGACCTACAACAACAATTTATGTACCCATGGGTCTCATACACCATAAGGTATCTTTCATGATCTACACCGACAGACGGACTAGAGCTTTATTCCAAATAGTAACCAATCACCCGGCTAAAAGCTTGGAACCCAGACGGTGATATTGAAATGAGCCAAAGTACAGTAACTAGCTTTTGTCGTCGCTCGCTGGTTAAAATAGCGAGATGAATGGCCATAAAATTTACCCAAAGACGCACTGAGAATATACCAACCAATAATTACCCTAGAACGCGTGAAAACTGAAAACAGGAGAAAGCAGCAGCAGCACAGCTCACAGTCTCGCTAGTTCTCTCTCTCTCAGTTCTTCCTCTGCAGCTCCCACTTTGGACAGTCCCCGCTTAAGTTATCAAGGTAAATGCCGTCGTTTCCTTTTGGGCATGCTCATTTTCTTCTCGATTATACTTACTTGGCTTCTTTCATCACCTCACTTGAACTTCGTCAATTGAGAATTACTTGTGTTTCAGATGGAAATGTCAAATTTGTTGCCAACTTGAGGTTTAATTAACGGAAGCAGCTTTATTATAACGAAAATGGGCCTTCTCTTCTTGTTTGGCTTATTGTTTTTTCTTAGTCATGAGCAATCAGATTATCAGCGTATTCAATTTGGGTCCCATTTATGCATAGGAACTTAAATGCAACACCCACTTGAAAGATCCGATTCTTTTGTGTTTTTAATAACCTTTACAGCTCAGTTTTGTGGTTTTCTCTTTGTTTCTTCATAATTTTGATGCTCAATTTTGCTTTGCAGGGCTCAGATAAATGGCATGTGTCTGAGATGGTAATGGTGGCACTCCAGGCCGGCTATTTGAATTTCAGGTACAGCATTTCAACTGTATGAGTTTTAGTTTGATTGTTATTTCTTTGTTCAGTTGTTTGGTCTTAAATTACTTTAGTCTCTGGCCGAATGCCTTGGCTCTTAAACCCTAAGCCCTGATACTAGTTAGTTGTTTTTGTAGGATCTATAAGCATATTCAAATATGCTTCAGCAGGAAGGACTTCTCTTTAGATCATCTTTCCTTCTAACTGTATTTGCTGGGTTCGTGCTACATTCTCTTGCCCATTCAGAGATTCCTTTAGGTTCAAAACTTTCTGCACTAGACACAAACATCTGGGCCTCCCCAAATGGTGATTTCGCATTCGGATTTTTTAACCGAACAGATGATCCTAACTATAGTGTTGGGATCCGTTTCAATTCAAAGTCTATTCCACCTGGAAAACAAACTCTGGTGTGGACTGCTGGAGCTAATATCATGGTTGGTGAAAAGTCTTATGTCCAGTTGACCCAGGATGGTGAATTAGTAATTATTGATTCTTTGAAGGGAGTGGCTGTATGGAGCAGCAAAACAAGCCAATTATCTGTTGTTTCAGCTGCTCTTCATGATAATGGAAACCTTGTCCTGTTGAATGGAGAGAAACATATTGTTTGGCAAAGTTTTAATACCCCCTCTGACACACTTCTTCCCGGACAAAACTTCTCTAGGTCGCAGATGCTTCGAGCTGCAAGCAAGAATCTCGTGTCCGATTATATGTCCAGTTACTACACTCTTTTCATGAATGCTTATGGTCAGTTGCAACTCAGATGGGAAAGTCATTTTGTGTATTGGACAAGTGGAAGTGCTCCTAGTTCCAATCTTAGCGCTTTCCTCACCTCTGAGGGAGCCCTACAACTCCGTGACCAAAACTTGAAACCTGTGTGGTCGATGTTCGGGGAAGATTACAATGATTCTACAAGTTACCGATTTCTTAGGCTGGATGTTGATGGTAATCTACGCTTGTACTCATGGCGTGAAGCTTCAATGACATGGAGAGCAGTCTGGCAAGCTGTTGAGAACCAGTGTAATGTCTTTGCGACTTGTGGTCAACGTGGCATCTGTTTCTTTACCGAGTCTGGGTTGCCTGATTGTAAATGCCCTTTTAATCCTGTGAATGGGTCCACAGAAAAGTGCTTGATCCCATCTCAGCAATGTGAATATAGTTCCAGTTTGTTTAGTTATAAGCATACTGTCCTTTATGGAATGTATAACTCTACTGATGATTTAGTTGTCCGAACCAGTTTGCAGCAATGTAGAAGCTTGTGTCTCAAGGACCCACTCTGTACAGCTGCAACCTTCTCAAATGATGGAACAGCAAACTGCTTAATGAAGAGGAAGCAGTATGTTACTGGCTATTCGGACCCCTCACTAAGTTCAGTATCTTTTGTGAAGGTGTGTGCAGATCCATTAGCTGTAAATCCTAATCTCTCCTTGTCGTCCCCTTCAGCAAAGAAGTTTTGCCTTCCTTGTCTAATTGGAGCAGCCTCAGTTGCTGTATTTCTTTTATTTCAATTGGCACTTTGTTTATGGTTCTTCAGAAGAAGGAAAAGAAGAAGGAATCTGGTCAGGAAGAAACCCAGTTTTGCTTGTACCAGCTTGAGTTCAAATGGCTTGATTGTGTTATCCATCTCTGAAATAGAGGACTTCACAGAAAACTTTAAGCATCAGATTGGAAAAGAGATGTTTAAAGCTGTTCTTCCGGATAAAGAATCAGTTGCAATCAGAAAGATGAATACATCCTCTGAAGAAAGAGAATACAGGTCTGCAGTTTCATTGATAGGTGGCATTCATCACAAAAACCTTGTAAAGCTACAGGGTTACTGTTGCGAGTTAAATCACAGATTTCTGGTCTATGAATATGTCAAAAATAGTTCTGTGGAGAGATATATAGAAGACCATAAACTGTGTAAGAGGCTGACTTGGGGGAAGAGAGTTGATATATGCTTAAGCGTGGCAAGAGCTGTTAGTTATCTACACACAAGCTGCAGGAAGTGCATCATCCATGGGACTTTGAAATGGGAGGATGTGTTATTGGATGAAAATTTAGAGGCCAAGGTTACTGGCTTCGGGCTTGGGACAATCATCGGGAATGAATCATGCTCTTCAGCAATGAGAGATGTAGAAGACTTTGGTAGGATGGTGTTGGTGTTGGTAAGTGGGTGCAGAGAAGTTGGGGACCTCTGTGAGTGGGCATACAAAGAGTGGTCAGACGGGCACCCGGAGAATGTAGTTGATAGAAAACTAAGCGGCATGCATCTAACTCAAGAGCTCGAGCGTGTTTTAAGAATTGCGTTTTGGTGTCTCCAAACTGATGAACGTCAAAGACCTTCAATGACCGAGGTGGTTACGCTGTTAGCAGGCACATCAAGTGTTGATCCCCCACCACCGCCTTTTGCTTGATAAGTTGACATTGAATGACAACTGATAGCACCAGGGTCCAAACTATCTTGAAGAAGATTTTAATTCTTAAGAAGTTTGATGTGTGACTAACAACACAGTGAGCAATCCAGGTTTTCTTAGGAAAAAACTATTCATCTCCCACTTGACCTTTGACCATGATGAAATGTGGCTCTGTCTTAGTTTTATAGATTCGATCAGGGTTAACAGTGAAATGTAGTTTTCAATTTGTCTACATTCCAGGTCTTAATGATTTTGATGAGAAATCTCTTTATCCTACATATATGCTGGTCACCATATTTGCATTTTGTTCACAATTTTCTTCTCCTTATTGTTAAAGCACAAAGCAATGGTATTTTATTTTATTGCAAGAAGGCTTATGGGGTGGATTTGGTGGTGATTACTCTGCATTGTACTTCCTCTTTCTTCTTGTGAATCCTAATCTATCTCTAAAAATACTGGGAGAAGTTGGTATTTCATACTTCTGTGCCCAATCTTACAAGGAGATATTCTGGTTAGCTAATTTCGATGAAATAAGGGAGGGAGGTATTAGATTTTCCTTTGGAATACATATTGATTGATGCAAATGGAAAGCACTTTGCAGGTGAAAGGAAGACGTGGAGACTAGTTTTTTTTTTTTGGTTTTTTATTTGAATCAAATAGATAATTTCATTACTTATCTACGGCTAAAATATACGTACATCAAATTGCCTACTCACAACCACTAAGAAATAACAAAATAACAGTGAGCTCTCATTGTAAAATGCGCTCATTTAAACCTAGCACAAAAGATTTCCAACTGCTCCTATAGTCCTATCTATAATTCCCATGTAGCGATCATACATGTTGCTTGCGGACCTCGATTGGTGTACAACGCAGTATAACCAAGAATGAAACAAGAACAGTTTTCCAGCAATTGTCCAGAGAAGGATCAAAGAGATCAAGCGGCCTCCTTGCCCTATCGTTCGGGCCCGCCTTACCCCTATCAAACTTTGGAGTAGTGATTCGCAATGGAGCAGCTGGAGTCCTCAATGGCCTAGGCACTTTCTTCTTTTGCCCAAGAGGCTTACCAACCTTTCTCTTCAAGGAAATAAGAGTAGAATCCATATCATTCACCGACAGACCAAGAGATTCAGCTTGAAGGACTGGAACTCGTCCCCTAAGAATAGTTTTAATTTTCTTAGGGGAAGGAGTGTAATGAGATCTATAAGGATCTTTCATTATGGATTCTCATAGATTCAAGATACTAGGATTATCTGTTCTAGCCACAGGTGGTGAAACGTACATTATATTAATAATTCCAGAAGAAGTAAGTGAAGTTTTCCAGAAAAAATATTCATATATGCATATTTGAGCAGTCCAAATAAGAATAAAACTCTTAGCAAGAGATGCAATAGACTATTATGTTCTATATGTCTTACAAGATGATAAAATAATAAATTTTAAGAAAAGTCTGTTAGAAGACGATAGAATAACAAATTTTAAGAAAAGTCTGTTAGGAACAGTAGAAACTTCCTTGTGCAACCAATTTGCATATTTCAATGTGTTTCTAAACTTCATAACGCATCTCAGAGATGCATTTCACTGTCTAAGATTAAGAATTAAGACATGGAATTTCCATGAAGAAAGAAATGATGGAACTTGCGATAGATTATCGAATCTATTATAAGTTGATGAGTTCGAATGTAACTCATAACACCAGGTTTCTAAATAGCCATAGGATTACTACTTCCATACTCACCAACCCAAAAATTAGTTCCCAGTAAAAACATGTCACAAAATAGCTTGAAGTAACATTCCCAATAGAATGAAACCTGTTACCACCTGTTAAACAGATTCAAAACACGAATGCTTCGATTTATGAAGACATGGGAGGAAAAATAAGCTTACAATTTCAAGGCATTCATTCACCAACCATGAATAAGCTAGCTCTTCTGGAACTAGATCGACTTTTTATGAAGAGTTTTTTGAAGAAGAAGGTACTAAAAGACCTATGAAAATGCTTAGAGCAGAGGAACTAAAATGATTATATGCACAAGCTGAGATATGTGAATTCATAGAAGAATTAGAGAAAATTATGAATAAAATTTCTCAAATTTAACTTAGAAATAATAAGAGGAAGATTCTTCCTTATCAACCAGCAAAAGATGAGCCAAATACATCTATGGAGACAGGAGAAAGTGAAAGGCAAGCTCCTCAAGAATGTCATAGCATATATAGTTCAAAACATTACAAACAATCCAACTAAGATAATGAGAACAAGATCAAGCTTCCAAAAGGACAAGCACCTACAAGAAAAAGTGGAGATCGAAGTTCTCAGAAGTACATCCCTACCGATCCCAAATGAGGACAGTCAGTGTCTGAGAGAGAGGTTTATTTGGATCTAGACAGGGTAAGAGATAAACGAAAGACACTAGATGACTGAGTTGCTAGTTTAAAATTAACTCAGGCTCTAGTGTTATCAAAGTATATTTACGAGGATGCTCATGCATATTATGAGTCAACCTTAACTAGAATAGTCCAGAAATAGTATCAGTTCTTTAAGAGAAGTTCAAAATGGGCTGCATGGGCAATTAAACTAGCTCAGACTAATAATCCTTTAGATTTCGCAATTATAATTTCCTAAAGCAGCTAATTTTGATTACTTAGTATTAATTTTTGTTTTATTAAGTATTACAAATGTTTGTTTTAAAAAAAAAAAATCTGCGGTCAGAAAGAGAGAACATAATCTCTCTTTTCTTTTGGTTTAATCGCTTTGTTGAAGGAAAGCAAGAGGTGTCAAGCAGTTAGATAACCATAGGGTAGCTGGCTAGTCTAGACCTATAGGAGGAGAATTGTGAAGTCGGCCATTGGTTGAAAGTTGGCCAAAGTTTTGACAAAAACCATTAGAGAGAGAAGTAGAGAGAGAGAGAGAGTTTTGGGGAGGACAGAAATTGGAAGAGTTGTGAAGTGATGGAGAAAACCTTTTCCAATTCGTTTTTCTAAGGTAAAACCCATTTCCTCTTCTAGCAATTTCAATTTCAGTTTCATAGTTTTGTTTATGGTTTGCTTTGATTCTTGTTTTCTTGTTTTGAATTTAGTATGATTCTTTCATTTGTTTATAGTTGGTAATTTCGAATTCTCAGACTTGTTTAGACAGCAAAATCGAATTCGAAAAGGATGTTATTGTTTGGAATCGTTGTGGTTGAAGCTCAAGAACATGGTTCTTGAGTTTGGGTGTCCAAATCAAATTTTGGATCCTTTTGATTCAACTGTTTTTTATGTTTAAAATCGTTATCATGTTTTGGAAATCTGTTCATTTTCGTTCTGAAACTTTAGAACTTGTTTTGTTACTTCAAAAGTTGAATTAAAGCTTCCAAAAACTAAGTTTTATTCTTGCTGTAAATTTCCAGAATTCTGCAGAAAAACTGATTTTCTGACCTACTTTGAGGCATAATATTTTTCAGCTCAGGCATTTGTTTTGAAATTTGAAAGTACCTCTGTAAAGCTCATATATCCATCATTGTGTGTGTTATATTTCACAGGTTTTGGTTATTATTGGTATGATCAATAGCTTGTCAAAAACAGTAGCAGACTCAGCAAAAACTGGAATTTCTGGGTTTTCAGATTTTTACTCCAACTTTGCAAGACCTTAACTTTCTATCCAGGGCTTTGTTTTAAAACTTAAGCTATGTATTTAAAGCCTGTAATATCATCTTTACACTAGTAGAAAAAAAGGCTTAACTGACGGGTATATTCATATTTCGTTGCTTAGGTACTTCCTAAGCAATGAAAACTCATTTTGTCGCTACAGATACATTTTTCGTCGCTACAATTCTCTAGTGCGACAAAATTATTTTGCCGCCTAAGATTCGTCACCACAAATCCCACTCAGGCGACAGCAAAAATTTTGTCGCAAATTATTTCTGTAGCGATGAAACATTAACCCTTAAGCGACGAACAAGCTAGACGCATAAGATTCATAACTTAACCGACAAATCCACATTTCGTCGCTTTAGATAAACACTAAAGCAACGAAAATTTTGACTCTTAAGCGACGAAATGGTTTGTCGCATTATGTCCTGCACCTACCCGAGAAATTTAAGTTTCGTCATCGTAGGTTAACACTAAAGCGATGGTAGTTTTTGACTTGAGCGACAAAATAGTTCGTCGCTTAAGTGAAATCTTCTTTATATCCTCTGCATCAGTTCCAGATCGAAAAACTGGAGGAAAACAGATCGAGCTACAGTGAAAAAAAATATGCACAGATCTGGCTCACAAATCTCTGGCTTATTTGATGCTTGATATCATCTTCATCCACTAGTTTGTAGTTTGGTACATGCTCTTTCTCCCTCTTTTCTACCATATAGGACAACTGATATCAAAACCTAAATGCCCATGAATTAAAAGAAAACCAAATCCAAAACAATCAATTAAAATTAATGTATGAAAATTAAGTAAATCTGCATTTTGAAGGCTTAAACGGACTCGGATAGCCTAAAAAACCCATAAGTCATGGCATAGCAATGAGTATTGTTCGTTAGGCCGTTCTGCTTCTAGAAAGGTATCATAATAATCAATCGGACACCAAAAGCCAAATCTAGAGCAAACCGGGTTTGTACATGTTTCGATTGATCTGCTCTTCAATCTCTATCGCCATATGTTCTATATCACATTTTATAAGTATTAATTAGCATAAAGTGAAATATAAATGATTTTCCAACTTAAGCGACTAATTTTGTCATTTTCGTCGCTTTAAAACATATATTGTTTGGCGGAAAGTCAAAAAATTAAGCCACTTAAGCGACGAAAAAGAAACAATTCGTGGCTTTGGCCCAAATATTTAGCGGGCTTCATTCCCAAATTTTGGCCCAAATTTAAAATAACTTAAGCGATGCGCGCATCATCGCTTAATTCATCTGCTCTCAATCCCTAACCTTGAATAAAAATCCCAAATCGGTTCAAATCTCCCCCTCACTCCCTCTTCCTCCTCTTGTCCTCTTCCTCCGCTCAGAAAACCCAGCTCCCTGCTTCCTCCTTACCGGTCCAAATCCCTTCACTCCGTCTTCCTCCTCTTGCCCAACCATCGAAAGCCTGATTCCTTTCTCCTCCACCGCTCACAAAACCCAGCCACGTCCTCCTCTCACTACCTAGATGTCGCCAGCGCTCGGGACAAGGAAAGCTCGGGAGGAGGCGGAGGAGCGTCTGCGACTGGAGTGTGCGCAAAAATACGGCTCTTCTTCTGCCGGATCCAACACAGCCACTCCGACGACGACGGCGCTTGCAAGATCACTTGCTTCATCCCTTCAACGTCCCTCCACGCAGAAACACCTTTCTGAGGGTGCACCCAGGGTTGTCATCTCTCGCCGAAAACCGAAGAAAAGTGGAGGACCTCCCCAAAAAGGCAACCGGGGTGTGGTGAACTTCTCAAAGGTGTCTGATATTGTCAAAAGCACGGGGAAGAAGATCGAGTTGGACTTTGATTGAGAGGTTATTGATGGACCTCATAATTCTGATGTATGCAGCATGTTTGTCAACAGTCTTGGAAGCATCATACGAAAAAGAGTGGCAATGAAGAAGGAATCGTGGTATGATTTAGACAAGGAGGAGAGGAAGAAGCTTTTTGACGGTCTCACTGTAAGTTAAGATAACTTTCAGTTAATTTTTTTGGTATGGAAATTGTTTTTGTTTTCAGCAGTTCAGTTGCTTCGTATTTGATTGTGTTTTGGGTCTTAGTTTGGCTTGAAATTTTGTGCTCTTGTTCTTCCTTATGTTTACTCTTGGTCTTCAAATTTTGGAGTTATTTGATAAGATAGATGAATTATGGTGATTTTCTAAAATTAAGTGCTTTGTGCTGAAATTGTATTCCAGTTATGCTATGGAGTTGTGTTAAGTCTGAATTTGATCAAGATTTAAGACTCATTTTGGTCTGAAACTTTGTACTCTTGTTCTTCTATATGAGAACTATTGATCTGGAAAGTTTTACCTTATTCCAATGTAAATTGACAAGTCGGTGATTTTTCAAAGTTTAGACTGCAGTTGGTAAAGTCCCAGAATTTTGAGTATGCTTCCTTGTTTTCTGTTGACCTAAGTGTGTGTGTATAAGCATGTTGCTAGTGTATAGAGAACCATGCTATGTTCCAGAATTATGAGGATGATTTACTAGCCTCATTAGAAGCTTTCGTGGTGTGTGATGATACTATGGGTGTCCAAAGTAGTTGATTGTGATGTTTGAGCATCTATTCATACTTGTGATAATTGGTAGGAACTGTGCATCTATTCGTAAGTGCAAAGTGGAACTTGTGATGTCCATTGCTGCAAGCAGCTAGCTGATACTTTAGATCATAGTTCCTGTGCCATTTTCACACTACAGAAGACACAAAACAGAAGCTTGGAAAGCTTTCCAGCCTATATGCATTCTTAATGAACTTGATTAAAAAACTTGGTCCTCTGTGATAGAACTCTTATATAGTTGCAATTGCAAGTAGATATGCTTAAAGAACTTGGTCCTCTGTGTCTCTCTTCCGATCAAGAAACAAAAGAAAAGGCACACACAGACGCATGAACTTTGATTTATAATGTAGGACATGAATTATATTGGTGTTTATTGAACATAATCTCTGTTCTCTGATATGGTTCTAATTTTCTGTATTGGTATATCTCTCAATTTCCATGCATCATGGTATAAATTTTTTTCATTCCCTGCATCATTGCAACTTAATGGTTTCAAGTTTTCTATGTCTTGCAGTATTTTTTTATCATTGATTTTAATGATGTAAAAGCCATTAAATGGATCAATAAAAGGGCGGCAAGTGTATTCCGTGAATGGAAGCATGACTTATCCGAGATTCACAAGCTCGGGGGGAGAGACGTGATTCCGGAAGAGCTTTTGCACAGGCAGGATGAGTGGGAGTGGCTTTGCACGCATTTTGAATCAGAAAAGTACAAGGTATAAATTAAGTTTTGGTTATGAGAGTTTAGTGTTATTTGATAGGGAAGGTGATTTGTGGTGATTTTCCTAATGACTTGAAAATTTGTGTAGAGACGATCGGTTGCCAACTCCAGCAACCGTGGTAAGAAGGAGTTACAACACCACTCAGAGAGGAAACCTATCATTTACCGGGTGGCCGAACTAAGGGATAAGGGTGCTTCATTACCGGTGGTTGACGTGTACCCGGTGACATACGACATCAACCAGCCTAAAGCTGCTGAGCATTATGTAAGTATCAATACCTAATGCCTTAACAAAGTTTCTATGCCACTTTGCATGTTGCATATTTCATGTGATGTTCATTTGGTAATAAGTGTAGTTAAATTATAGTGAATTGTTGATAAGTGTTTTGTGCTGAAACTTTTGGTGTTATGCTGTGGAGTTGTGTTAAGTCTGAATTTGATCAGGATTTAAGACTCATTTTGGTCTGAAACTTTATACCCTTGTCCTTCCATGTGATTAATTACCCTTGATCTCAAAAGTTTGGTGTTGTTTAATAAGGTAGATGATTCATGGTGAATTTTTGAAGTTGGGTACACTCTGCTGGAAATTGTGTGTTCAGCAGTTTAGTTGCTTCGTATTTGATTGGGTTTTCGGTCTTAGTTTGGCTTGAAATTTTGTGCTCTTGTTCTTCCTTATGTTTATTCTTGGTCTACAAATTTTGGTGTTATTTGATAAGATATATGAATTATGGTGATTTTCTAAAATTAAGTGCTTTGTGCTGAAATTGTATTCAAGTTATGCTGTGGAGTTGTGTTAAGTCTGAATTTGATCAGGATTTAAGACTCATTTTGGTCTGAAACTTTGTACCCTTGTCCTTCCATGTGATTACCCTTGATCTGAAAAGTTTGGTGCTGTTTGATAAGGTAGATGATTCATGGTGAATTTTTGAAGTTGGGTACACTCTGCTGGAAATTGTGTGTGTTCAGCAGTTCAGTTGCTTCGTATTTGATTGGGTTTTGGGTCTTAGTTTGGCTTGAAATTTTGTGCTCTTGTTCTTCCATATGTTTACTCTTGGTCTAAAAGTTTTGGTGTTATTTGATAAGATAGATGAATTATGGTGATTTTCTAAAATTAAGTGCTTTGTGCTGAAATTGTATTCAAGTTATGCTGTTGAGTTGTGTTAAGTCTGAATTTGATCAGGATTTAAGACTCATTTTGGTCTGAAAACTTTGTACTCTTGTTCTTCTATATGAGAACTATTGATCTGGAAAGTTTTAGCTTATTACAATGTAAATTGACAAGTCGGTGATTTTTTAAAGTTTAGCCTGCAGTTGGTAAAGTCCCAGAATTTTGAGTATGCTTCCTTGTTTTCTGTTGACCTAAGTGTGTGTGTATAAGCATGTTGCTAGTGTATAGAGAACCATGCTATGAATTACGAGGATAATTTACTAGCCTCATTAGAAGCTTTCGTGGTGTGTGATGATACTATGAGTGTCCATAGTAGTTTGGTGTTTGATTGTTATATTGTAAAGCTGATGCCTGTTGCATGTTTCATGTGATGTGTATTTGGTAAAGCTGATTACTACTTCAGTTATCATGTTTTGATGATGTTATAACAGTTGTTTTGTACATATTATTATTGAATTGTAGGAAAAGTTGAAGGAACATGGTGTTATTGCCAAGACTTTGCACAACAGTCAACACCCGGACATCCCACCGGATCAGCTGCCTCATTTGGACCCAACTCAACTAAGTGTTGTGCAAAACGCTATAGGAGAAACAAAAGGGTCTTACCTTCGTGGTATTGGACGAGCAGGCGCCTCAGAGAAGAGCAGAAGGTCAACATCTTCCTCTTCATGCTCTCGACCGAATAATGAGGCGATGGCAGAGATAATGGCTGCTAGAAAGGAGGCGGCTGAGGCACAAGAGAAGGCTGAAAAAGCCCAGAAGATTGCTGAGCAGTCTGCTGTAGATTATAAAGTGTTGAACTTGCAAATGGATCAAATCATGGCTCGAATAGGGCTACAGCCTATGTGTTCACCCTCGGTTCCAAGCCAACAACCTCGAGATGACGATGATGATAAGGGCCTTGACACTTCTCAGATTAGTTTAGGAAACCAGTAGATTTTTCTAGTTTAAATAATTGTACAAACAATATTAGCTAGTATTTATTTGGTTTGTACGATAACATTATTATTATTATTAGTAATATAAATATTCGATAAATTTATTTTGTTTTACATGAAGTAATTATTTATAACTTACAGGAATATATTTTTGAGTTATTATAATATCTCTCTCAGAATAATAAAAAAAAAAATTCAAAAAAACTAAAACCTAAGCGACGAAACTTTTGTCTATTTTGTCGCTTAAGATAAAAAGTCTTTTGTCGCATAAGGCTATAGCGACGGAAAAGTTCGTCGCATTTAATGAAGCGACGAAAACAAGCTCGTCGCTAAACCAAACAGGTTCGTCGCTTAACCTTAAAACGACAAGAGAACATACGTCGCTAGACATTTTAGGCGACAACAACTTTTCGTCGCTTAAGTTAATTATTCGTCGCATTAAATATAGCGACAAAAAAGGATCGTCGCTAAACTAATTTTTTCGTCACTTGGCTGTAAAACGACAGAACAACATACGTCGCTGGAAAACTTCAGCGACAACATATTTTAGTCGCTTAAGTTAATCATTCGTCGCTTAGGTTTGTGGCCACACAAACAATCCCCGTCGCTTGGTTTGTTTTCTTAAGCGACAGATTATATATTTTTGTCGCTTAAGCACCTATGAGACGCGTCATATGCGACGAATCTTAAGCGACGTCGGTTTCGTCACTTAAGTCGGAAGGCGACAAAAATAAGTACTTAGCCGACGATTTTTTCCCATCGCTTAAGGCTTTATTTCTACTAGTGTTAAAATAGGCTTGGGTTCAGCAATTTTGGTTGTAGTTGAGTGGGTGGAATTTGAATCCAAAGATGCATCTTGTACCTTGTTTTTAACACAAAAGCTGAAATAGAAACTTAGTTTTAAATCAATTTCTTTAGCAACTGATTTAGTTACTTTTCAATAGCTCTTTAAATAACTTTTAAGTGTTATTTAATTTCTGTTTCATAGTAAAGTAGTAGAGTTTTCTTATTTTGTATACTACTTATAACATAGTTACTAACTCTAGCTCATCATTCTTTGTATGTACTTTACCTTTTGGGTAAGGTTCCAGAGACAATTTTAGCAATCCACAAGTGTGAGAAGTGGTGTTGGAGCACGAGTTTGTGCTGTGCAAATCAAGGTAGGGTTTGATGGGGTGTTTGTTTTTTGTGCTATTGTATGAGTTGTGTGGCCATTGCTTGAGTTGTTTGACATTAAAGTATTTGATATTGAATTGCTTGATATTGAGTTGTTTGATTTGGTTTGAATTAAATGTTGAATGATATTGAGATATTGAATCGATTATGACATATTTATATTTAAAAGCATGTGTTCTTATTTTGAATCTATATTACATGATGTTGGTGGGAAATGAGTGAGGTTGGAGGTGAAATGGAGAATGAGTGTTTGGGAATTTATGAGATTTTGCTATTAGTAAACCATTTATGTAGTTGAGTTTACTTATAGGGACTTCCAGTAGCTATGATCAGCCCACCTGTGCAAATGAGTGGGGAATGTATGCCCCTTCGACGTATGAGTCGATGAAATGATCTTTCGGGTTTCGGGACTGGGGACCTTGAGTATAACAAGACGAATAGCAAATAAGGAAATTATATTCGAGGGTGATGTGAGGTGTGGGATGAGAGTTGAGTCAATATTGTGTTCATGCATTCTTGACATGTTATGTTTGTTTTTGTCGTGCTGCATATCCTATTTTATTAATATATTAACTAGCCCTACTTAGCATTGCTCACTCATCATCAAACCCCTTGCAAATGTGGTTCGTGAAGCATAGAAAGTGTTATATTGTAAATTAAGGTTTTCATGTTTTTGTTTTATAAAATAAGGCTTGAATAAGGAATGGACGTTCTGAAAAGAAATGCTATTCTAGTTTGTTTGTTTGTAAATGTTTTAACCATGTGTGTTTTAAGTACCTTCTTATAAGGCTTGTAATCTAAATAAATGTGCAAAAGTTTTTGTTTCTCATGTCATGTTACGATATCTATCTCATTTTAATTATGGATATTAAATTGTCTGTAATTAAAGCGCGATTCATGCCTTAACTCGAGATTAGACCTTTACTCAAGTTGGGGTGTGACAACAATCCCTATCTATGCACACTTTTGTGGGGATATCACTGGGCATAGTGAGCAATGTAAAGAAAGAGCTAGAGCAAATATTAAAAAATTTAGTATTTGTAACATGAGGTATTTTGAGGAATACACAAATGAATTCCAACACTACTACTGCACAATTGGAGATATAGAGAATGACGATCTCGTCAAGACCTATTATAGAAAGTTACCATACCCATGGAACGACGCAGTAACACAGTCCTTGGAAGAAAATCCTCTTCAATACTTTAGTGTGGGTGAAACAACATAAGGAGTAACAAATCTTCTAAGAAAGCAATGCACAGAGAACATAAAATCCAAAACTGTAAATAATCAACTCAAGGGAGTTCAAAATATGTGTCCAAAAATACTGGATACTCCAACACAATGGGGATGTCATATTCCTGAGGAAAAAAAATACAGAAAAAAGTTCTCAGGCAACGAGCATGGAAGGAAATTTGCTTCTAAAAAGAAGTATACGTTCATAAAGAGTTCTTAATACAATAAAGAAAAATCTTCTCCTACAAAGATTTTTTAAGAAGAAACAAAGAACGAATTCCTCTAAAGAAGCAAAGAAGTGCAAATGTTGGCTTTGCAAAGTATAAGGGCATTATGCAAACGAATGTCCTAAAAAGGAAAAAAAGATCTTCTGAAGCCTTGATTGCAGAAAATGATGAAGCTATAGAATATGCTAATCTAAAAGGCTATGAAGTCACTTATTCTGATGAAGAGAATGATTTATATATTCTCTTGAATATCTATCAGAAAGTGAAATAGAAAATACTTCAGAAAGTTCTGAAGAAGAGGAAAATATAGGGTATCGTCCTATATTTTTATTACAGATATAAAATTGGAAAGCAGAAACCTCTGATATTATCAATACCTTCCATCCCAATCCGGGTAAGTTTACATGTGACTATTGTAAATGTTGTAAATGAGATGATATTAATATACTTCCACTACAAACATTAACTAGAAATGACTTTCTTCTTTAACATTAAGATCATCCGGCAATGTAAAAGTCAAGGCGTTGATTTGTTGATTGGAAATGACTTTTTTCTTTAACAAACAGTAACTCAAATCCCACAAATGATTGGATTTAAAAAGAATAGAAAATTTTATTAGGAATCCAGACTTATCGACGTCGTGAGCATTACAGGTAAAGTATTTACAGATCAATATCAGAAGTCGTCAGCGAAGAGTGATGATTACAAGCCAATATCTGAGTCAGTTTTACTGTTAAAATACTAGTTAAAAGGTCACAGTGAAATATTGGTAAATGAAGCAACAAGTTTAGAAGACTCTAGAATAGATGAAGAATTTGAATCTTAAAATTCTGACAATGAAAGTTCTTATGGAGAAGGAGAATAAATCAGAGAGCATAATTTAAAGGTATATGCTAATAAAGTGGAACAGAAGAAAATACCAACTCTCGCATAAATAGAAAATTTGCTGAAACCAGTATTGGTGAAGAACCTCAGTTGTATTGGGAAAGAGACCCAATATATTGTCAGCTAAAATTTAATGCGTGATGCAAATGCTATTTACCGTGTTAAAGCTATCTCTCATTATAGGAAAGAAGATAGAAAAGAAATGGAAATCCAGATCCAAGAGCTGCTCGAAAAGAAGCTAATTAGTCCTTCAAATAGTCATGCTCCAACATTTTTAGTAAGAAATCATGCAGAACAATTAAGAGAAAAAACCAAAAAGGTAATTGATTACAGAGATGTAAGTAAAAAGACCGTTAAAGACATGATAAGATGAATTCTGAGGCTAAAATTCATATCAACTTCGCCATAATGGATAGTGGTAAATGGACATGCGAATTTTATTTCGCCATATCATCATATCAGGTCAATTCAGGGTCTTGTACAAAAACCAGCCGTTGCAGGAAGCAATGGTAGACTAAATCAAAGCATCTTATGGATGAAGGCTATGGCTATAGCAAGTATAAAAAATATGGTCCTAAAGGATTATGATTCAAGTCTTCTGGCAAGTGGAGAAAAGATAATAGTCACTTTGTAATACCCTAGATTTCATAATTGTTTTCCTTGTATTATTCCCTTATTTAATGAAGGATTATCCATGAAATTTCTTGGGTTTATGCGAAGTTGAAGTTTCGAGAGTTTATTTAAGTTGCCTTGATTTTTAATAGGCCAAAAGTTGACTTTATTTTCCGTAAGTTATCTTCGAAAACTTCCTTCGTGAAAGTTGTAGAGCTTGTCGATACGAGTTCGTAGACACGCAGCACGCTTAAATCAGAAGTTGTGAGAGAAAGTTGTGGTCAGAGAAAGTTAGTTTCCGGTTTTGGTTTGAGTATAAGTAGAAAATGTGTGTGTGGGTTATTTTAGAAACCCAAAAATTGCACACAGCCCCTTTCAGTTTCTCTATCTTCCTCCTCGAGCCTCCGTGTTCTCCCGTTTTCTCCGGCACCAAACCCAGTCGTCCGGCCACCGTTTGGGACACCGCCGATCACGTCGGGTTCCCAGGACTGCTGCCTTCAAGCCTAGGTCGGTGTTGCACGGCGGTTGGCCACAGACGACGCCAGCAGAGGACGTCTCTCTCTGTCGGAATCGGTGGTGCTGTCGTGGTTGAAACTGCCGTTTACGACGGTGACGAGGTGCATCATTGGGTGAGTTTTGCTTGCCTCTTCCACTTGTGTGTCATTGGGCAAAGCAATCAACTCAGTTTTGAGTTTTCAACTTTGATTTTCAGTTTTGGTGCTCGAATTTGTGACGGGATTTTGGAGCAGTTCAAGGTCGATTCGAGGCTAGTACACAGGTACAAAGTTGTTCCTCTTACTTTGATCTACGAGTCGAGTTTGTTGGATGTTCAACTGGCAGCAATTTGGGGTGGCGCGTGAGGCCCACTCGCCGCCGCCTGTGGCGGCGCGTGGCGGCGCGTTCGGTTGAGTTGCAGCCCTAGTTTTCTGTGTTAGGTAGTCCTTACTGCTGTGAGCCTGTTGAGTGGTAGTGTGGCTAGTTTTTAAGAAGTGTTGGCATGCTAGAACGTTAAGTGTGATTTTAGGTTTGGTGGAGGTTTGAGTTAGGAATGGAGGAATTGAGGCAGCCTTTGTGGGTCTCTAAGTTCGACAGCTTTGGAAAGTTGTCATCTCTTGATTTAAGGGTTAGTTAAGGGTATTGTATTAGCCTATGGTATTTTTTAGTTACTAAGGTTTTAATTGTGTGTTTTTAGGTGGTTGTGAAGTTGTGTTTCGCTTGCTAAGTTTGGTTGTGGAATTTGCAGCTGGATACTTAGGTGAGTAAACCTCACCAAGGTTCACTTTTGAACCTAAGGATGTTTAAGGTTATATAATGATAATGATGATGATGTTGGTTTTAATATTATGCTTTTAATTGTTTTAAAATTATATGAGCTTGATCGCCAACGGCTCATAGGTAAGATAAAAACAAGTTTTCTTTATATTGTGATGTTCAGAATAATGATGTGATATATATTATGTTGTTAAGAATAATAATTGTGATCTTGTGTTGTTGTGGATAATGTTGTGAAAATTATTATGATTGTTGGATAAATAGCCAAACCGGGTTCCAAGCCCTTTTTGGGTGATTGGTTGCGGTTAAGATGCTATTTATCATTTTTGTATTGATATTAGACAGTCAAACCGGGTTCCAAGCCTTTGGCCGGGTGATTGGTTACCTCTAGTCCGTCTGTCAGTGTAGATCATGGGAGATACTGTATGGTATCTGGGACCCATGGGTACACATAGTGTTGTTGTAGGTCATGAGAGGTATTTTATTAAATATCTGGGACTCATGGGTACATCTCTTGGGTAATGTGTTTGATGTGTGGTTTGAAATTATTGATCCAATCTCTCTTATGAATATTGGATGTGATAAATGTTGTGTTGTTTTTGAGTTTACTCATACGAGCTTTTTAGCTTACCGGGTTTGTTGTTTACAACCCGGTGCACCATTTCTTGGTGTAGGGGTTAGACCTGCAGGTGAGGATTAGCAGGGTTGAGATGGAGGCGTAGTGGCAGGGTTTTTTGTTGGGTTTTGGGTGTGTCTTTGTATATTCTTTTATATTCACGGGGATAGGAATTATTAAACTCATGTGAGCGTTTCCTTTCTAGTTCTCAAGTTATGTAAACAAGGAAATGTAATATTTAACTCAATTTGGGGTTGTGTGTAAATTTACATTACGCATTGAGTTTATTTTCCTTGTTTTTTTTTGTTGAAACAGGTTTTGGGATTTTAATATTTTAGGATATATCATGCCAAAATTTTTGAAATTATCTTTCAAAAAAATAGGGGTGTGACAGTTGGTATCAGAGCGAGGGTTACATATTTGGTGATAATCAATACTTCGGAGTGATGGCCCGACTGCAGCGGATCACCATCATAAGCTCTTCGGTATTGATTTGTCATTGGGTATGTGAAGGGTTAGGTGTCGCCTCTAGGTTAATAGGATGTCAGAGTAGAGAGTACTCTGTTAGTGGAATTTTAAATCTTGGTGTTCCATCTTGAGTTAGTGCCTTGGTTAATAAATGTAGCATTTGACTTATACTTTGGTTTAAGTTTTATGCATGAGTTAACCAAGGTTTGCTTGATTCTTAGGTGATGGATCCTCCGCGAGGGAGAGCTAGAGGCCGAGGTAGGACCAGAGGGGCCGGTAGAGCCAGAGGGGCAGGTGGGGCCAGAGGCGGAGGTAGGGCTCCACCTGTGGATGACTTCTTTGAGGACGAGGTAGAGTTGGAGGTGCCGGTGCCTGTTGCAGTAGATGATGGTCTACGATTGGCCAGGCTGGCTCAGGGTATCATCAGGTTAGGAGCGCCTTCCTTTCTGGGAGGTACAGACTACCTCGTAGCTGATCATTGGATAGAGGGCATTGAGACATACTTCACCATGATCACGTGTACGGAGATTGAGAAGATGCGTATTGCTACGTTTCTTCTCAAGGATGAGGCACGGGTATGGTGGAGCGGGGTAGAGAGATCTAGAGATGTGACTGCCTTGACTTGGGAGGGGTTTGTTAAGCTCTTTCGGGAGAAGTATTTTCCTGTTACAGTGAGGGAGCAGTTGGAGCTTGAGTTCATAGCTCTAGTGCAGGGCCCGATGAGTGTCAGGGATTATGAGGCCCGTTTTTCTCAGTTGTATCGTTTTGCTAGAGAGATGGATGCAGTGGATTTGGCACGGAAGTTCATTCGGGGTTTGAGGCATGAGCTCCGGAAGCTGGTGACTTCCCACCAGTTTGCTACTCTAGCAGAGGCGGTTGAGAGTGCCCTTGCAGTTGAGCAGGAGGAGGCGATGCATGAGGTAGAGAGGCATAGAGATGTTTAGGGGAAGGGCAAGGCCCTGGCTGGGAGTAGCAGTGCAGAGGACCACAGAGGTGGTTTTGGGAAGAGGCGGCGGACTCACCAGCTGGCTCCAGCTAGAGCAGCTGCTGCCCCTTTTAGGGCTCCACCTATTAGGCAGGCAGCACCACTGAAGTGTTTCAACTGTGGTGAGCCGGGCCACTTCTCTTCGGCATGCACGAAGCCCATGAGGCAGGGATGCTTCACTTGTGGGCAGGCAGGCCATTTTGCTAGGGATTGCACCCGACCTCGGGCTGGAGGGCAGGGTGTTCAGCAGAGACCATTACTTCCAGCACCAGCTAGAGTTTATGCCATTGGTCAGCGTGGTGCAGGAGTGGAAGGTAGCATTCTTGTTTTTGATCTGCTTGCTTCAGTTTTGTTCGATACAGGGGAAACCCATTCCTTCATATCTAGCTCAGTGGTGAGGGCATTAGGCTTGACTCCGACATCGCTTACTAGATCCTTGTGTGTTTCTTCACCTCTCGGTGTTTCTATGGAGCTTGGCACTTTGTGTGAAGCATGCCCTATAGTGATTAGTGGTAGAGAGTTCCTTGCTTCTCTCATTGTGATTCCAGATCGCTCCTATGATGTTATTTTGGGAGTGGATTGGCTAAGGTCAAACCATGCTATGATTGACTATTTTGATATGGTGGTGTCATTCCACATTCCTGGACAGCCAAGCTTTCGCTATCGTTGTCATAGGTCAGACACTGCCATGTGGGAAGGAGTGTTGGCACACATTGAGGCTACCGATAGTACCGTGGGTATTGCGGATATTGCAGTGGTCTCTGAGTTTAATGATGTGTTCTAGGAGATTCCGGGATTACCTCCTAAGAGGGTAGTGGAGTTTGCTATCGATATGGTACCAGGTACTTCACCGGTATCAAAGACTCCTTATCAAATGGGGAGAATTGAACTTCAGGAGTTGAAGGTTCAGATTGAGGGTCTTCTTGAGCAGGGATTCATTAGACCTAGCACCTCGCCTTGGGGTGCACCAGTTTTGTTTATGAGGAAGAAGGATGATACACTCCGATTGTGTGTGGACTATCGGGAGTTGAATAAGGTGACCATCAAGAATAGGTATCCCTTACCTAGGATTGATGATTTGTTTGATCAGCTTAGAGGTGCTACGGTATTCTCTAAGATTGACCTGAGGTCCGGTTATCACCAGTTGAGGGTGAAGGAGGAGGATATTCCGAAGACCACATTCAGGTCTAGATATGGGCATTATGAGTTCGTTGTTATGCCTTTTGGTCTAACCAATGCCCTTGCTGCTTTTATGGATTTGATGAACCGCATGTTCAGTCCTTATTTGGATGTGTTTGTAGTAGTATTTGTGGATGATATTTTGATTTACTCCAAGACTTTGGAGGATCATGATAGGCATCTACGGATCGTACTATAGGTTCTTAGGGAGGCCAAGTTGTATGCAAAGTTTGGGAAGTGTGAGTTTTGGAAGGAAGAGGTCAAGTTCCTTGGTCATGTAGTATCAAAAGAGGGGATTTCGGTGGATCCCTCTAAGGTGGAAGCGGTGTTGAATTGGAGTCGTCCCACTACTCCTACGGAGATCTGTAGTTTTCTTGGGTTGGCAGGATACTACCGGAGATTTATTGAGGGATTTTCTAGCATTGCCTCTTCTTTGACCAAGTTGACAAAGAAGGATGCCAAGTTTGTGTGGACCGATGAGTGTGAAAAAGCTTTTGAGGAGTTGAAGACTAGGTTGACTACCGCCCCCGTATTGGTCATTCCTATTAGTGGTGTTGGCTACGTTGTTTATAGCGATGCATCTCATCAGGGTTTGGGTTGTGTGTTGATGCAGCTTGGCGGTGTTGTGGCTTATGGCTCTAGACAGTTGAAGGTTCATGAGAAGAATTACCCCACTCATGACCTAGAGTTAGCCGCGGTAGTTTTTGCCTTGAAGATTTGGAGGCATTACTTGTATGGAGAGAAGTTCGAACTCTTTTCTGATCATAAGAGTTTGAAGTATTTATTCTCTCAGAAAGATTTGAACATGAGGCAAAGAAGGTGGATGGAGCTCCTTAAGGACTATGACTTCACCTTGGAGTATCACCCTGGGAAAGCCAATGTAGTGGCGGATGCATTGAGCAGGAAGCCTAGGGTATAGTCGCCTCTATGATGGTGCAGGAGTGGCTCATGTTGGAGACTGCTTCTGAGTTTGGCATTCTTCCATCGGGCAAGGAGCAGGGGATCTTCCTTGGAAGCGCCTCTGTGCAGCCCACCTTGATTTCCAGGATTATCCAGGGCCAGGCACATGACGAGTTCTCATGTGCTAAGGTGGCGGAGTTAGTGGTGGACTTGTTAGATGATTGTCCTTCTGAGTGGTCGGTTGGATTAGATGGTGGATTGAGGTATAGATGGAGATTATGTGTTCCCGATAGTTGTGATCTCAAGGGAGAGATCCTATGGGAGGCACATCGATCTCGTTATACGGTGCACCCAGGGAGCACCAAGATGTATAAAGACATGCGTAGGTAGTTTTGGTGGAAAGGGATGAAGAAAGATGTAGCAGAGTATGTGTCCAAGTGCCTCACTTGTCAGCAGGTGAAGGCGGAGCATCAGAGGCCCGGAGGCTTGTTGCAGCCATTATCTATTCCTACTTGGAAATGGGAGCAGATTTCCATGGACTTTGTGACTGGACTGCCTAAGTCCAAGATTGGACATGATGCTATATGGGTGATTGTGGACCGTTTGACGAAGTCAGCGCATTTCCTTCCCGTGTCGATGTCGTACACGGTAGATGCCTTATGCAAGTTGTATGTGAAGGAGATAGTGAGACTTCATGGAGTGCCTACTTCGATTGTTTCAGATCGAGACCCCCGATTCACTTCAAAGTTTTGGGGTGGCTTTCAGAAAGCCATGGGTACTACCTTAGACATGAGTACAACATTTCATCCTCAGACTGATGGGCAGACTGAGCAGGTGAATCAGGTGTTAGAAGATATGCTGAGGGCTTGTGTCATGGACTTCAAGGGAAGTTGGGAGGATCACCTCCAATTGATTGAGTTTGCCTACAATAATAGCTATCACTCTAGTATCGGCATGGCACCATATGAGGCACTCTATGGGAGGCCGTGTAGATCACCTATTTGTTGGGCGGAGGTGGGTGATAGTGAGCTGTTGGGTCCTGATATTGTTCAAGAGACGACTGAGAAGGTCTCTATTATCCGAGATAGGATCCGAACGGCGCAAAGCAGGCAAAAGAGCTATGCCGACTTGAAGAGGAGGCAGTAGAGTTTGATGTTGGGGATCTTGTGTTCTTGAAGGTCTCACCTACGAAAGGGGTGGTGAGATTTGGCAAGAAGGGGAAGTTGGCTCCTAGGTATGTGGGGCCTTTTGAGATTTTGGAGAAAGTAGGAGATTTGGCTTATCGGCTTGCCTTACCTCATACCATGTCCGGGGTGCACAATGTGTTTCATGTGTCCTTATTGAGGAAGTATGTTCCGGATGCATCTCATGTAATTGATTATAGTTCTATCAAGGTGAATGCGGATGCAACCTTTGTTGTTGAACCGGTTCGAATCTTGGATAGATCAACCAAGAGGCTTCGAAGGAAGGAGGTCGAATTGGTTAAGATGTGTTGGAGTCACCATGATGAGGGTGATGCATCTTGGGAGTTAGACTCGGATATGAAGGCTGAGTACCCCAAGTTGTTTTTGGATTAGTATCTTTGAATTTCGGGGTGAAATTCCTTTAAGGGGGGTAGATTGTAATACCCTAGATTTCATAATTGTTTTCCTTGTATTATTCCCTTATTTAATGAAGGATTATCCATGAAATTTCTTGGGTTTATGCGAAGTTGAAGTTTCGAGAGTTTATTTAAGTTGCCTTGATTTTTAATAGGCCAAAAGTTGACTTTATTTTCCGTAAGTTATCTTCGAAAACTTCCTTCGTGAAAGTTGTAGAGCTTGTCGATACGAGTTCGTAGACACGCAGCACGCTTAAATCAGAAGTTGTGAGAGAAAGTTGTGGTCAGAGAAAGTTAGTTTCCGGTTTTGGTTTGAGTATAAGTAGAAAATGTGTGTGTGGGTTATTTTAGAAACCCAAAAATTGCACACAGCCCCTTTCAGTTTCTCTATCTTCCTCCTCGAGCCTCCGTGTTCTCCCGTTTTCTCCGGCACCAAACCCAGTCGTCTGGCCACCGTTTGGGACACCGCCGATCACGTCGGGTTCCCAGGACTGCTGCCTTCAAGCCTAGGTCGGTGTTGCACGGCGGTTGGCCACAGACGACGCCAGCAGAGGACGTCTCTCTCTGTCGGAATCGGTGGTGCTGCCGTGGTTGAAACTGCCGTTTACGACGGTGACGAGGTGCATCATTGGGTGAGTTTTGCTTGCCTCTTCCACTTGTGTGTCATTGGGCAAAGCAATCAACTCAGTTTTGAGTTTTCAACTTTGATTTTCAGTTTTGGTGCTCGAATTTGTGAAGGGATTTTGGAGTAGTTCAAGGTCGATTCGAGGCTAGTACACAGGTACAAAGTTGTTCCTCTTACTTTGATCTATGAGTCGAGTTTGTTGGATGTTCAACTGGCAGCAATTTGGGGTGGCGCGTGAGGCCCACTCGCCGCCGCCTGTGGCGGCGCGTGGCGGCGCGTTCGGTTGAGTTGCAGCCCTAGATTTCTGTGTTAGGTAGTCCTTACTGCTGTGAGCTTGTTGAGTGGTAGTGTGGCTAGTTTTTAAGAAGTGTTGGCATGCTAGAACGTTAAGTGTGATTTTAGGTTTGGTGGAGGTTTGAGTTAGGAATGGAGGAATTGAGGCAGCCTTTGTGGGTCTCTAAGTTCGACAACTTTGGAAAGTTGTCATCTCTTGATTTAAGGGTTAGTTAAGGGTATTGTGTTAGCCTATAGTATTTTTTAGTTACTAAGGTTTTAATTGTGTGTTTTTAGGTGGTTGTGAAGTTGTGTTTCGCTTGCTAAGTTTGGTTGTGGAATTTGCAGCTGGATACTTAGGTGAGTAAACCTCACCAAGGTTCACTTTTGAACGTAAGGATGTTTATGGTTATATAATGATAATGATGATGATGTTGGTTTTAATATTATGCTTTTAATTGTTTTAAAATTATATGAGCTTGATCGCCAACGGCTCATAGGTAAGATAAAAACAAGTTTTCTTTATATTGTGATGTTGAGAATAATGATGTGATATATATTATGTTGTTAAGAATAATAATTGTGATCTTGTGTTGTTGTGGATAATGTTGTGAAAATTATTATGATTGTTGGATAAATAGCCAAACCGGGTTCCAAGCCCTTTTTGGGTGATTGGTTGCGATTAAGATGCTATTTGTCATTTTTGTATTGATATTAGACAGTCAAACCGGGTTCCAAGCCTTTGGCCGGGTGATTGGTTACCTCTAGTCCGTCTGTCAGTGTAGGTCATGGGAGATACTGTATGGTATCTGGGACCCATGGGTACACATAGTGTTGTTGTAGGTCATGAGAGGTATTTTATTAAATATCTGGGACTCATGGGTACATCTCTTGGGTAATATGTTTGATGTGTGGTTTGAAATTACTGATCCAATCTCTCTTATGAATATTGGATGTGATAAATGTTGTGTTGTTTTTGAGTTTACTCATACGAGCTTTTTAGCTTACCGGGTATGTTGTTTACAACCCGGTGCACCATTTCTTGGTGTAGGGGTTAGACCTGCAGGTGAGGATCAGCATGGTTGAGATGGAGGCGTAGTGGCAGGGTTTTTTGTTGGGTTTTGGGTGTGTCTTTGTATATTCTTTTATATTCACGGGGATATGAATTATTAAACTCATGTGAGCGTTTCCTTTCTAGTTCTCAAGTTATGTCAACAAAGAAATGTAATATTTAACTCAATTTGGGGTTGTGTGTAAATTTACATTACGCATTGAGTTTATTTTCCTTGTTTTTTTTGTTGAAACAGGTTTTGGGATTTTAATATTTTAGGATATATCATGCCAAAATTTTTGAAATTATCTTTCAAAAAAATAGGGGTGCGACACACTTGCTATAATCATCCACCTCCAGAAAGTTGTGGCTTTTTCATAGCTCTAATGAAGAAAGAATTTGATTGCACGCTAGCTACCACCACACCTCTAAAAGAGATTGAAAATGATGAAAAATATAAGATTTATTATGATTCATATCTCGACAATGAAGAAGATGACACCACACATGGAGGGGAATATATTGGTCCAAACTCTTCAGCCAATTATGATGAGGAAGAATACCACAACATCAATAACATGATGGAATGCTAAACGGTTGCCGACAGATCAAAACAAAAAACTTTTCTCTTTCATAAGAAGTTAGTGACAGCCGACGTATGAAAACAAGAGACTTTATTGTTTCAAAAGTAAAGTTAAACTTATCAAGATAAGATTCCTCATGTCATCTACTTAGTTTTAGATAAAGTTTAATTTCAGTTTGAAGTCTGCTCCTTATATAAGTAGCTTTAGCAGTCAGTAGGAAGACATCAGAAAACTTGAGATAGAAGTTCTCTCAACTTTTCTCAAGAAGTAAGATAGTCAGAATACAATCCTTAGTATAGTCAGAATAAGAGTATACTTATTGTGTAAAAGTGTTTTTTGGTTGTAATCATCTAGTGTGGTTTGCTTTTATTGCAAGTAAGTGTTTGTCTTGTAATTACAGTTATAAACAACTACACAGCTTTTAGCTGTTTACCTAAGAGTGAGGTTCTGGGTTTTGTATTTGTATTTATGTTTGAATAAATAAATTGTATCTTGTGTCCATTACTATGTCACACAATGTTTCTACATGCTTCGTCCCGAGCCGGGAAGGGGTCGCGAGGCGGAGCGAAGTAGAATTCTTGGGTTCTTCACACGGAACCTGCACAAGTGATAGCGTCACGAAGTCGGGACTGGGGTGGCCTAGTCTTTGACTCTCCGATGCTTAAGTTAGCTGTGAATACTTGTACGGTAGAGGAATGTGAAAGAGAGAGTATATGTGTGTATGTACCTTTTATGGTAGCTTGAGCTTGTTTTATAGGCCAAGCTTGGGTACCTTTGCCTTAGTATCTAATGTGGGACTGATTGCTATCCTTTGGAGTGTCTCCCCTTTTGGGGGTGTTTTGCCGCTAGAGCGACTTTGGCAAGCGGTTTGTTACCGGCCCTTCATTCTTTGGATGCCTGTGAAGGGCTCACCAGGGCTATCTCGACCGGGTAATTGTAACTTATTCTTGGCTTAGCCAAGTATTTTGGCTATGTACTAACAAGTCCCCAAGTCCCCAGTCCGAGAGAGTTCTTGGGTGGGGAGTTATTCTACAGATGTCGAGAATAGGTTTTACCCGGGTGCGGGAGGCATGGTGCCGAGTCCCCAAGTCCCCACGCGAGAGTCGCGAGGTGACGGGCGTGATGTTCCGAAAACAGGTTGGCGAGAAGAAACGTTTACCGCTGCTCTGGCGAGTCAGTCTGCGCTTGGTTGGGGACTGTCGCTATGTGGCGAGTCTGTGCGCGCTTGATTGGCAACTGTCGCTATGTGGCGTTGCGGCCGCAATGTGGCGAGTCAGTCCGCGCTTGATTGGGGAGACTCGCTATTAAGAGTTGCGGGCCGTTGCCTTGGCGAGTCAGTCTGCGCTTGATTGGGGACTGTCGCTATGTGGCGAGTTAGTCCGCGCTTGATTGGGGACTGTCGCTATGTGGCGAGTCAGTCCGTGGTTGGGGACTGTCGCTATGTGGCGTTGCGGCCGCTGCGTGGCGAGTCAGTCCGCGCTTGATTGGGGAGACTCTCTATTGAGCGTTGCGGGCCATTGCCTTGGCGAGTCAGTCCGAGCTTGATTGGGGACTCGCTATGTGGCGTTGCGGCCGCAACGTGGCGAGTCAGTCCGCGCTTGATTGGGGAGACGCGCTATTGAGAGTTGCGGGCCGTTGCCTTGGTGAGTCAGTCCGCGCTTGATTGGGGACTGTCGCTATGTGGCGAGTCAGTCCACGCTTGGTTGGGGACTGTCGCTATGTGGCGTTGCGGCCGCTGTGGCGAGTCAGTCCGCGCTTGATTGGGGAGACTCGCTATTGAGCGTTGCGGGCCGTTGCCTTGGCGAGTCAATCCGCGCTTGATTGGGGACTGTCGCTATGTGGCGAGTCAGTCCGCGCTTGGTTAGGGACTGTCGCTATGTGGCGTTGTGGCCGCTGCGTGGTGAGTCAGTCCGCGCTTGATTGGGGAGACTTGCTATTGAGCGTTGCGGGCCGTTGCCTTGGCGATTCAGTCCGCGCTTTATTGGGGAATGTCGCTATGTGGCGAGTCAGTCCGCGTTTGATTGGGGACTATCACTATGTGGCGAGTCAGTCCGCGCTTGGTTGGGGACTATCGCTATGTGGCGTTGTGGCCGCTGTGTGGCGAGTCAGTCCGCGCTTGATTGGGGACTGTCGCGTTTTTTTTTTGAAGTGGCCAAAGGTGACGTGGCTTTACCCTGACCGCTAAAGTTTGTGGGGTCTAGGGGAATGCCTGTAAATAGGGTTGGAGAGAACTGAAGGGGGGAGTTCGTGTTTTGAAACTGGAAATTGTTGAGCCGCGATTTGTGTTTTAGGGTTTCGGCTATTCTACAAGTTTCAGACTGGGAAACGTCCAATTTCATCCTCAATCGATTGGGTGCGAGCGCTCAGCCGTTTGTAATCAGCTTCACTGACAATACGCAAACCCGCTGTTTCCAGGTATGAATTCGTCGCTTTCTCTGTCTTTGATTTTGTATGTGGTGGCGGCGTTGTTTCGGGTTATTTGGGGTGTGGGATTGTTCACATGTTTGTGGTGTTGGTAGGATTTCTAGGGTGAGAGATTTGTTGTCGGGCTGGTTAAGGTTAAGGTAGCGGGGTATGGCAGATCCGGTGTGGATGTCCAGCGAAGAGATCGTGGTGGTCTCTAGTTCGCTTAGTGCCGATTCGGACACTTTGCACCGGATGGAGGAGGGATTGGATAACCTTATGGCGAAGATTGCCCTTGACTTGGGGGAAGGCATTCCTGTGATGGATGACAGGTCTCATGTGTCCTCGTGTGACCCTCTATTGCAGGAGGTAGAGGAATTGATCATGGCGACATCTCGTGAGGAGGATGATTTATTTTGGGAACCCCCTGGCGAGAGTTTGACTTCGTCGGAGCTTGAAGTGCTTCGGCAAAATTGGAGCATTCCGGAGGAGGCCTTGTTGCGGCCGCTTGGCCGGGGGGTGAAGTTTTGGGATCCCCCGGGCAACTTTACGTTGGTATACGAGTACCAATTAAAGTGCGGGTTGATGTTCCCGCTGCCCCCGTTTGTGCAGTACACCTTAGTGTGTCTGCATGTCGCCCCGAGGCAAGTTACCCCCAACATGCTGAAGCAAATATTGGGAACGGGAGTGTTATTTCGCCTGCTGAAGCAGGAGTTCCCAAATTGTGACGAGTTCAATGCGTGCTGGCACATGGGGTGGTGCGCAAAGAAGGGCAACCGGGGCTGCGTGACGATGAAGTCACGGGGGACGTTTAAAGTGTTGGTGGAAGACTTGCCCACCTCAACAAGTGAAACCTGGAGGCGCAAGTGTTTCCTTGTTGGGGGGGCAGTGGCAGGAGTGGCACGGGCATCCTTTCCGGGTCTCGGGGAGCTTCCAAAGAATAGGTACCGTGCTCTTGTCTTGTGTTGTTTTGTTTTGTTTTGTCTGTTTTGTCACTGCTGACAACTAGCTTTGTGCAGTGCCGCAAGAGTACAATTTAACCGAGCTGATGGAGCGGCGGATTCGCCGGGTGATATGGGCCTTTGAATGTAGGAGCTCATATCGGATATGCCGCCTTGGCATATACAGCCACTTCGGCTACGCCCGGGTTCCGGGTCTGTATTTTAGTAGTTGCGTTACCTGTTGTAGGTTTGCGAGTCGTTTGTCTGACTATTGCTTGTTTGTTGCAATGACAATGTCACTCGACGGGGGTTCGCGAAAGAAGGAAGGTCCTTACGACAAGGTGTCGGATGAGGATGTGTTAGATGGGTTGTTGGCTGAGGCTGATCACGCCAAGCAGTACGACATTGACTTGGAGACGGGGGAGGGAAGGGAGGTGGAGCTGGGGGACTGTGAAGATTTTCTGAGATTGAACTTGGCCGATGAGGATTACGCCTACGTGCCTTCGTTGGTGGCGGAAGCGATGGGTCTAGGCGTCCAGGATGTGGAGTTGGAGGTGGAGGAGGTGCCGGTAGAGGGTGATCGCGAGGGCGAACCCGACCAGGCGCAGGAGGAACCTGTTGTGGAGGAAGTTGCTGACCGCGAGGAAGAGACAGGTGCGGCCCGGACTCGGAAGAGGAAGGAGCGGGTTGACCCGACTCGCGAGGGCCAATCGAAAAGGTCGCGGAGGGACAGCCAGTATGGGGGATCTGCAAGTCTAGCTGAGGTTGCCCAAGCCTTGGAGGGGACAGGGGACGCACAGCCATACTTAGCTCAGATGGCATTTGACATGCGTCACCGTGCTCACGACATGCATGTATTGGAGGATGTGGATCCGCTGGCGGGAATGGCTCTCGCTAAGGAGAAATTGACTCGGGTAAGTGTTTATATGCTTTTGTGTTCCACTGGTTTGAGCTTGCGGTTTATACGTTGCTATATGACTGCAGGCGACATTGCTGATGTACGCCGCGAGTGAACGGGCCGCCTCCCACTGGCAGGATGATGCTGAGGCGAAGAGCCAGCAGTTGAGGGAGGCTGAAGAACATAACCGTGGCCTTGCAAAGCAGCTAGCTCAGGCGGAGAAGAACCTTGCAGAGCAGCTAGCTCAGGCGGAACAGAACACTGCTGTCTTCCAGGCTCAGGTGGCAGAGCTGAAGGAAGTTGTGAGGAAGAAGGATGAACAGGTGGAGGCTTTGGAAGTGGCGGCTGCCAAGGCAGCGTTCTTAGAAGCTGAGGTGGTCAAGTTGACGCAGGCACTTGCGGATCTGCAGGTGTCCTGGAAGGCCAAGTGCGAGCGAGCTGCCATGGCGGGGCAAAGGTTGTTCCGGGAGGGTGAAGTGTACAAGCAGCAGCTGAAAGGTGCCTATAACAAATGGCAGGATGAGTTGAGCCGGCTGGGCTGCCAGGCGGGATGGATTAACGAGGCTGCCATGCGCAAGTGGTATGGAGAGAAAAATGCTGCAAAGGTGGCGTGGGAACAAATGATGCCCGAGCAGAAGAAGCAAGCCAAGATCTCGCGGTCTCTGGCGAAGCAGCATGAGGCGTGGCGCGCAATGTCTGCTGGACAGAAGGGGACGTCAGCTGTGGGTGACCCGCGACCTCTTGCCATTGCAGCTGCATCATCTGTGAGGGCCACTGGCCCCGAGGGGTCCATGTCTGCCCAAGTAGTAGTGTTGCATGTGGCTTCTTCTGCCATTGCGGCTCGTGATCCTCAGGCTCCGGGGTTGGTGGCGCGTACGGGCCTTGAAGTTCAGAAGGCTCCAGTGAAGGGACGCTCCGGCCCTGAGGTGGCTCCTAGTAGTTCACTTATCCGCCCTGCCGTAGCTGTGAGGCCTTCCTTTTTGTCCTGAGACCCGTTGAAGCAGCCGACTGGGCAAAGGGTAGCGGGGACTGGGAGCCAGGTTCATGGCCGCAGTGGCGGGTCGAAGGGGAGTGTGAACAAGTCTGGCGACTCATCCGCTGGGAGGGAGTGAGATGTGCCTGTATACTTTGATAGTTTGTAGGACTTTGTTTTGGAACAATGTAAGTGGCGTGGCTAGCCATTGTAACTAATTTATACTAATTTGCCTAGGAGTCCAGGTTGATATTTTGGCGTTATGTGTAGCCTTTGTGTTTGTCTTGCTGTATACTTTTGTATGGTTTGTGGCCCTGCGTTGCGGGGGCAAAGTATAGCATGTTGGAATGATAAAACACTTCATTGTACTTAGATGTAGCCGCTAGCGGGTAAAGTATACATGGGTGGAGCCGCTACTGGGCTATTGTATATACACTAGTAACAATGAAGTAACGGCTTTCGAAGCCAAGGTTAAAATTGGTCTAAGGTAGGTGGTGGCGAGCGTTTGGACTAGGTCGCGGGGCTCTCTGTCCTACACCCCTTTGTGTCGTCCCGTGGATCATCTATGGGTTCCGGGGGGTTGAGAGGCAACATCTCATAGGCTCCTCGCCTTTGCTGGATGGCGTTAAGATGGCCATGCTCGACGGCTGCTCGATCCCCTTGAATTGTCAGGGTGCCACCTGGGGTAGGAACCTTCATGAGAAGCATGTGGCCAGCTATGAAGCACTGCAACCCCCAGAGGATGTCCCGGCCCAAGATGAGATTATATGATGAAGGGCAGTCGACAATGAGGAAGCGGCCCGTAATGGAAGAGCGGTAAGGAGCTGTTCCCACCGACACGGTTAGGCGATCTGAGCCTAACAGCTGTACTGTCTCGCCAGAGAAGCTGACAAGTGGGTCGTGGTTATTGTATAGCTTAGTGCGGTCCCGTCGGAGTCCTTTGTAGCAATCAAAAAACATGACGCTTACAGCGGCACCCGTGTCCACTAGAGCTCTGTGACACCTGTAATGGTCCACCTGCACATTGATGATGAATGGCTCGCTGTGGTGGCAATGTAGGGTATCCTCATCGTTGCGAAATGTCACTTGATCCCACGCTGATGGTGTTATCGTGACACATGTCAAGGATTTCTGAGGGTGTCGTGCATTACCTTTTTACAGAAGGCGGGCGTGGGGGGAATCGTGGGGCTCCACCATGTAGGGTTAGGATTTGGCCATGCACTTCAATGGTGTTGGCTCCTGTGGCGGGAGCTCAGTATTGATGGAGTTGCCCCTTCTGGATTAGATGCTCGATTGCATTGCGGAGGCCATTGCACTGCTCTGTTGTGTGGCCGTTATTGTCATGTTAAGCGCAGTACCTGTTGCAGGTGGTTCGCCGGGGCTTTTTTGGATACTTGCTTTTGGGAGGCGGGGGGATGAGATCTTTGTGTCTGGCCCATATGTCCTCATATGTAGTGGTCAGAGTAGTGTGGACTTCATAATGAGGCGGCGGGGAGGAACGACGTTGTTGCTGTGGAGGGCTCTAGTCCCTCGACTTGTAAGGGTGGTCGCGGTTTCTCTGTCCCCCATGGCGACGGTCGGAGCCGCGCCCCTGATCTCGGGATGGGCCATGTGATTGCCCTTTTTCCTGCCCGCGGCCAAAGTGCTCATCTGGTACCGGGGCGGTAAGAGCTAGTGTTGCGTGGGCGGGACGTCCGAAAGTGGCAAATTCAGCACGGGCCCACCGCACCGCCAGGTCCATCAAGGCATTGTAGGATCCTGGAGAGTTCTTATTGATCTCCATCAAGAAACTGCCGGGGAGTAGGGCCTGACAGAAAGCCTGTTCCGCTACGTGAGGTTCCAAGTTGTGGCATCTCGCTGTGGCAGATTTCCATCGGGACAGCAGTTCATGGAGGCCTTCGCCCTCTTTCTGCTTGATGTGGAACAGGGCGTCTACAGTGCGGTAGATGCTGGTGTGTAGTATGAAATGGTTGAGGAAACGTTCCGAGAGTTGATCGAAGTTGTCTATGGAGTTGGGTGGCAGGCTGAGGAACCAACTGAGGGCCTCGTCCGAGAGGGTCTCTTGGAAGGCGTGGCAAGCTATGGCGTCGCTGTAGCCAGAGGAGCTACAGAGCGAGAAGAATGTCTCGAGGTGGAGATGAGGGTCTCCTGTGCCTTTATACTTATCCATCTTGAATGGCTTGGCTCCCGGATGCCGCTTCTCCATCTGCACTCGGGGTGTGAAGGGGCTTGGGCGATGTCCATAGCCAGAGAACAAGGGTCGCTGAGCCCCGCGACTCTCGACGCCTTCAACCCGTGAGGCTAACTGCGTGACAGTTTGGCTAAGTTGCAGCAGCAGGCGGGTTGGCATGTCAAGAGGTGGGTTGGGAGAGTTGGCAATGGTTGAAGTGGAGATAGGTTGGGCAGATGGATTAGGTTGATGTGGCAGAGGGGGGTCATTGAGGATTGGGGGTGGTTGGGGGGCTGGGAGTGGAAATGAGGGGTGGGTTATGGGATGGGACATGTATACGATCTGGATAGGCCCTCCCGGGAGCACGGAACCAGTCTGGCCTTGAAGAGAATCTGGGGTTTCAGCAATTTGCGCCGCGCGGTCCAAGCTATCGTTGTACACGGTACGATGCTCTAACGTGGCGCGGAGCAAAAATTGCTCTTTCTCCAACTCAGCTATGCGTACCCGGTACGCTTCTGCTTCTGCCCTCTCTTTCGTCGCTTGCTCGCGGAACGAATGGAAGTCCCGCTTGAGGATTTCAAGGGCTGTGGCGGGGTTGGGATGGTTAATGGGGGCTGGGCTGCTGGTTTGGGGAAGAGATGTGTCGCCGGGTTGAGGTTCCACTTAAGTGCCAGGGTCCACAGGGTTATCAATGATTTCCACCATGGTGCTGAGTGCCGAGGCAAATGGGAGTTCCACAAGATAGGCCCCCTCCTTCTAGCGCCAATTGTTTCTACATGCTTCGTCCCGAGCCGGGAAGGGGTCGCGAGGCGGAGCGAAGTAGAATTCTTGGGTCCTTCACACGGAACCTGCACAAGTGACAGCGTCACGGGGTCGGGACTGGGGTGGCCCAGTCTTCGACTCTCCGATGCTTAAGTTAGCTGTGAATACTTGTACGGTAGAGGAATGTGAAAGAGAGAGTATATGTGTGTATGTACCTTTTATGGTAGCTTGAGCTTGTTTTATAGGCCAAGCTTGGGTACCTTTGCCTTAGTCTCCAATGTGGGACTGATTGCTATCCTTTAGAGTGTCTCCCCTTTTGGGGGTGTTTTGTCGCTAGAGCGACTTTGGCAAGTGGTTTGTTACCGGCCCTTCACTCTTTGGATGCCTGTGAAGGGCTCACCAGGGCTATCTCGACCGGGTAATTGTAACTTATTCTCAGCTTAGCCAAGTATTTTAGCTATGTACTAACACACAATATATATATATATATAGTTAATATATGCATAATTAAATCTGCTTTGTGTTTCTATTTTACACTTTGCTTTTAAGAACTAAGATTTTTTCCTTACTAAGGCAGCAGTGAATCCGTCAGGGTAGTAATTAGTAGACAATAAGTCGTTAGGTGAAAAAGTGACATGTTGAAAGCTAATTCTTAAAATGATAAGTCTTAGTCTTACTAGGTAATAAGGTATAGAATAAAAATAAATAAAAAATAAAAACTATAAAAAGATATATCTATCATTTTTTGTTGTTTGCACAATTACAAAATTTAATGGAAGTATGTCATTGATAACTAGGTAAGAGTTTAGGTATTACATTAACAACTTTATAACTCTAACGGAGACACAAGAGTTGAGAGATTGATGGCGTACTTTTCCATATATTTTTTTGTAGAGACTGGGTCTTGTTTTGGTCATGTTTGAAAACATGGAGTCGGAATTATTTGTAGAGTTCAATACTTGTCCTTGTGAATTAATCTTTCCATTATATATAAACCCAAATTGAACCCTCCAATTAATAATTCCTTCTCTGATGATGAAACGTCGAAGAAACAGAAACTGATTGATCCATTCATGGAGACTGGTAGAGATCCTGGACTTCCAGTCGGCTACCGATTCGCGCCAACTGAGCAAGAGCTTTTGCTCTGTTATCTTTACAATAAGCAGGTAAATGGAGCTCGCCTTCCTTGCAATACGCATGTAGTGATGGAGTGTGATCTTTATGGAGAAGAAGAAGAATGGAAGCAGCTATATGTTCCAGCAAACGAATGAGAAATCTCTCTAGCTAGCTAGCTACTTCTTCACTGAGCTAAAGAATAAAAACGACAACGATTCACGAATAGCGAGGACGACATCGTCAGGATCTGCTACGTGGAAGAACCAGAACGAGAAGCCTATCCATCATGCACGATCACCACAGTGTCACGGATGGTCATGATGAATGGAATGAGAGGAAGATTATCGGGTTTAATTAAGCGAACCTTTTATATATATACAAGTGCATGATGCAAGCGAAAATTGACATATAAGACGTTCAGTAATCATCACATACGTTAGAAATGTGGATTTGGGATATCGATCACACAATATTATTCATCACCATGCAGTTTCACACCCTATCTCCTATATAATGCATTAGCTAGTTAGCCTTCCGATCGATTACGTACTCCCCATGGCTATAACTAATTTGTAATTTCTGGACACCGAAATCAATCAGTGACCGATTAATTGCATGCAAGATCAGAAATTCCACATCTGAGGATGGATCTGGAAGTCCCACAAGTAGTCTTGATCATGATCATGATGCTGTAGTTCTTCGTCGCTGGCGGATCCATAGACAATGCTTTTCAGCTTCTCAGTTATTTTCGCTGCCGCAAAATCAAGAATCAAGTTGCCCATCTGCATACATACATAAAATAACGCAATGATCGATATTAGCTATAGCTAGCTAGGCCACCCCTTATATATATTTAGCTAGTGTCGTGAGGAATTAATCAAGTATTAGATCGATGAAATATATGATATGTACATAGCGAAATCGAGCATATATATATATATATATATATATATATATATATATATATATATATATATATATATATATATATGATAGCGAATGGAGGTCGACCTGTACCTCTGCACGCACTAGGTGAAGTATAGAGTTTCCGGAAGCTGAAAAGCTAGCATGTACGACATCTGCTTGTTCTTGGTCAAGTATACGAATTATATCGTAGAAGATGAACTGATTGTGTAGTCCAGTACTCAAAACAACCTCTAGGGTGGAACCAATCTCATGGATTTGAATTTGCGGCGATTTCGCAGTACTAGTGGCAGCTGCTGATCTGGTGTTGCTGCATAATTCATATGATCTTTTCCTACCAATCTTTAGGTTGTCTCTTTTCTGCTTGAGTTTCTGCATATTCGACTCCAGGGTTTTGATGTAGTTAATGGCTTCATCTATTTGTTCAGGCAGACTCAGAGGTTCCTGCATTACCAATCGTATTAATCATGGACTCAAATAAATGAAGTTCTAATCAAACCCATTAAAGATTAATGCAAACAAATTATGGAAGTTATACGTACCTTGGAGTGTTGATTTGGGAGAAGAGAGTTGAGTTGGGAGTAGAGGATTTTCATTTGGTTTCTTCTGTTCTTCTCAATAACCCTCCTTTCTATTTTGGATCCTGATGTAGTTACTTGAGTATTCTCCATTACTTGTTTGGCGTGGTCTGCAGGCACCAAAATTCCCATGAACAAAGAGAGCTATAGCCACTAGCCAGCACGGTTTGAAATATATATACGTCGTAGCTGTGTATATATATATTTGTGGACTTGTGCTCTATATATAGATATGAACTTTCGAAAAAGTGAGATAGAGGAGATAAAGGAGGACATAATTGAAGTCTCTAGTGCGTTGTGATGGATGACTTATCAGTAGGGGCAGGGATTCAATATCTTGATGATGGAGCGCAGTATAAGCCTGCCTGTGGTGATGGATGAGCTAGGCTACTCATCGGTCGTCATATACCAAATATCATCAAGTTTGAAATTTTGTTTACAATAGTGGACAAACAGAGAGACACGTGTGGACATTATATCAGCTTCTAGGAAAAAGACCTATTTTGCTGCATAATTATTAGGGCCTCATCGATCCCGTACAGACTCGCAGTTCATACTTATTCATACCCGGTTTTTTGTATTACTTGCTGCATTTCTCAATGAAACCACAGCCGCATGTAAATTTGGTACAAATTAAAAGAACGCAACGAACACGTAGAAACTGTACGTCACTAGATAAGATATAATCGACTTGACATATATATATATATAGACACACACGGTCCGTTTCTGGTGCGGACGTCCGGATAAGTTTTTCGTCCGTATTTTCGCTGTTTCTTTACAATTCCAACGCCGGCGACGCCGTTTCTTTTCCCCGGCGTGATCCCAAACCTCCACCGACGGTGTTGGAATGAAGAAGAAAGCCGGAGAGATCGCGATCGGAGGTCTATGCAACAATCTCACTCAGAACTTCACAACTGATCATGGTGGACCTCCGATTACGATCTCTCCGGCCTTCTTCTTCATTCCAACACCATTAGGGGAGGTCTGGGATCACGTCGGGGAGAAAAAACGGCGTCGTCGGCGTTGGAATGGAGAAGAAACAGCAGAAATCTGGACAAAAAACTCGTTCGGACGTTCGCACTTGATAACGACCGTGTGTGTGTGTGTATTTTTTTTTTTTTCCAATAAGGACCTCTTTATCTTATTTAAAGTACGGATTTTTTTAATTTGACATACTTTCCGATCATATTTTCTCATTACAGCCGTTCAGTATTTAGATATACCTGACTTGATCATTTCTACAAATTTTTAGCTAGTTTGGTTATCGTTAAGACATCAAAAATGTATTAAATAAATGAACGAACCGAATCTGTTCATCATGAAGCGTATGTTCTTTTAACTCTAAATCACAGTTTTGAATGCCTTAATGATTATCAATTTTTTGAGATGATCTGTAATTCATATATACTTAGATACTGAACGGCTATGATGAGAAAATATGATTGGAAAGTATGTCAAATTAATGAAATATGTACCTTAACTAAGGTAAGGATATCCTTATTTGAAAAGGATTCTATATATGTATATATATATACAATTATCAATGATCTACCCATGTTTTTAGTTCTAAATCACATTTTTGAATGTCTTAACAATTATCAGTTTGGTTGAAAAATTGAAAAGATGGTATACTCATATATACCTACAATGTGAACGGTTAAGATGAGGAAATATGATCTAAAAGTGGATCAATTAAGAAAATTAGCACATTTTGAATAAATAAAGATATTTGGACCTGATCATAATTTTGTATATATCTTTACTATTACAAAGCGAGGTGCTCATTTGGTGTCTTTGGTTAAGCATTTTTTCTAATTACCCAAAAAATCAAGGTAATAGAAAATTCTCAAAGAAATAAAAATAAGTTACTATGGGTATAACGGTAAAACACCACTGAAATTTTAAGAATAAAAAAAAGGACGTGGTTTTTCCTAATTTTGGTGAAGCAGTTATTAAAGAAAAAGGATAATCAGATTCATTTTATTTAAAATAAAGCAATTAAAATTAAACTTCTCTTATTTTGTAAATTCACGTGCAGATACACGGATCAAAGGCTAGTATATATAAAAACACGAGACGTGTTTTACTCTAGTCACGCATGGGCAATCCCTTAGGGTTTTACTCTCCATATAATATATATATATATATATATATATATATATATTCTTTTATATATTTTTTATGAAAATATATGTTCTTTTATTATTATTGTAAAACATAACGAATGTTTGTCACTGCTAATTACATCTTTATACGCAAAGATCGATATGCATTTAGAAAATGTGGGTGGTCCAGTAGGAATTCACATGCATGGATCAGTGTAAAACCAAGACAATGGCCTCGCTCTAACAAATATCTAGCTAGAATTGTGAGTGATTTATTTGCGAAAAAACAAAAACAACACAAAGACAAATGTAGCATATTTAATCAGAAATATCGGACAACATGCATCAACATCAACATCAAATTAGCAGATAAAGAACATCTTGTATTTGTGGCAATAAATTGAAGCATGTGATTTATATTGTGACAATAAAATGAAGCATATGTGCCACGTTTATTGTTTTTTTTATGGAAATGAATGTTACTCTAGGGGGCGTAAAACTCATATATTAAATCAACCAATGAGACTAGCGGGAATTGAACTCTAAAAACAAATCCAATGGCTGGTCAACCGAGAACATAGCTCCGATATAACTCGAATAGCGTACAAAAACTACAAAGAAATATTAACTCAAAAATTAATGTTCACAACCAATGCTTGTTTGCACTAGTGGGTGGGAGCTAGTGTGGCTTAAGCAAGGTCGAAGGTTCGATCCTTGTGTATGCAGCAACAATCTTGGGAGAGCTTCCCCGTCTACGGGCGGTCCTAACCCGGCTCGAATGGGAATTGGGTTTCCGTTAAGGGGTATTATCCCCGAACGCCCAAAACCCTTTAAAAAAAAAAAAAAAAAAAATTAATGTTCACAAGAGGACTTTATTCTAGTTTAGAAAGCAATAACCTACATAACCAATTAAAGTATCCCAACTCAATGAATCGAGTCCTAATACCATTTCAGTGTACATTTTCATAAAATAAAAAAAAGGAGTAAACTCTTTAATATAGTTGTGTAGGGATCTTCTCTAGCCCTAAAAAAGTCACCAAAGCCCAGATCAAAGAAACTCACCCAAATTGGATTGAGGAGGGATAGTAGAAAGGCTCACAATGCCCAAGCCACACCCACTGCCCTTAAACTATGAATTGGGCTAGTCCTTGCCGAAGACCCAGCAAAACCATTAGAACTAGTACCGTGTCAGTCTCAGTCCAGCGGCCAACCCAGCCACGACCCCATATCTTCTACAAGCACTGTCACTGAACCACATGAGACCTCTTCTTAGTTCTTTGAAAAGCAAACTCCTCGGGAAGCCCAAAAATGACGACGGGTCAGTCCACTGCCACCCTTGCTCGATCAAAACCTAGTCACAGCTGTGTCTATGTCGTCGCTGCTCTTCTCACCTATCAATCTGAACTTGTTCTGCGCCGAGATGAGCCTGCGTATCTTGATCTTAGTAATGGTACAGTAGGAACCAACCACCACCCCTCAACCTTGAAAAGCTCCAAACAACCCAGACCGTGGCTTGTTCTGCTCCGTCTCTTTCTGCTAAGAACCCAACACCAAAGACGTTCGAATGCAGTCGGATTCCCCGTTGGGTCACCGCCGCTATGCTCACGAGAATTTAGGATTTCTAGGTTTCGGTGTTGGTAGCCGCAGAGAGAGAAAAACCAAGCGATGTTATAACATTGATTGATTGATAACATGTAGTACACGATTGATTTTTTTTTTTTGAGATAATTAAAAGAGTCTAGTAACTGTTAAAGCTCATACCGTTACATCAACGAAGAAAGAAATTTTTTCCCAAAATCAGAAACGAGATAAACGTGAAAAAGTCTCCTAAAAAGAAAAAAGTCTTCCCATTACTCCATTTGAGGAGACCGTCGTTTCTGAGTACATCAATCATGGACCGTGGTACACGATTGATAGTCATGAAGCTTCCTGCCGGGTTGGAGTGAGTACTCGACGCGTGGGATTCAAGCCTCTACATAGGAACAATGGCAACTAGTACTGTGTATATTTCGGCGGTTAGTCTAGACTTAGACTTTCAAGACTTTCAAGTCTTATTAGTTACTGTACAAAGTCGACACTCTAGACTCAGACTTTCAACTACCATTATTGGTCAGTGTGGTTGATAGGGATATTACGTACGCTTTTTTCTTTTTTTCTTTTTAATCGAATGTTCATGCATGCGAAAGCGTTTTATGTAGTATGAACCTGTGGCGGAGCTAAAAATTTTAAAAACTGGGGCACAAAAATAATACTTTCACAACATAGAAAATTTTTGCAATATAACAATGTACTTATGATTGACTTGATAATCGGTGCACTCTACAACTATGTTTGTATTTTATTTTAAAATAATTTTCAATCATATATAAATAACATCGAACACGTGATATCCTGGAGCTAAAACATTTTAGGTGAAGACCCTATAATTGTAATAAAAAAAAAAGAAAAAGAAAGAAGAAACAAGTATATATGAACTCCGGTACTGAAAAAAAATAGAAATCATTATGATCTAGAAATGTGTTATAAACTAGAACTTACTTTCTTTGTGAATAAACTAACCAATAAAAGAGAATGGAAGAATGAAGTGAAGTATGTTATTGATTCTCACATATCTTCTTTATATAGAGAGAAGTATTACATAGCAAGTCCTCATACTATTAAGATATTGTATATTAGTCCTAAAAGTATTAATGGACAAACACTTAATATTTACAACACTCCCCCTTTGATATCCATTAGATTGGACACACTTTGTGTTGCCTCGTCAAAAACCTTGTCAGGTAACAAAAACCCAGTGGGAAAAAATAACCCTGGTCGAAGGAGAAAAAGAGTGCAACGCGCATGTTTTAGGTAGCATGATTCTGGATGCTCCCCCTCAATGAAAGCTCCCCCTGATCCTTGCATGCCAATTTTAATAGCTCTGATAGTCGCCTCAATCCGATGCCTTTGGTTAACTTCTAGAAAATGCACTTTGGTAGAGACTTCGTAAAGAGGTCGGCTAAATTCTCATCAGATCGAATTTGCTGAATTGCGATTTCTTCGGTCTTTTGGAGCTCATGAATATGGAAGAACTTAGGTGCGATATGTTTAGTTTTGTCACCTTTGATGAACACTACCAAAAATAAAGCTTTAGGCGACGAAACATAAAAAACCGGGCGACAATTTTTTTTTTCGTCGCCTAAGAGGGAACTTAGGCAACGAAAAAAAAAATCGTTGCCTAAGGAAAAAAAATCGTCGCCTAAGGTTCCACTTTAAGCGACGAAATCAAAAATCGTCGCCTAAGGCTAAATTTCGTCGCCTAATATAGAAACTAGGGCGACGAAACAATATTTCGTCGCCTAAGATATTTATATCGTCGCCTAAGTTTTTATTCTTCGGCGACAACTATATTTTGTCGTCGCCTAAGTGTTTTTTAATCCTTAGGCGACGAAACGCAAATATATCGTCGCCCAAGAGTAATCTGAATAATTAAAATAAAATAAAACACATTTAAATTTCATTGTACAGGATTTTTTATTTTTACCCTTAGGCAACGAATTTAACAAATATCGTCGCCTAAGTATCATCTTGGCCGACGAAATTAGGGTAATTCGTCGGCCAAGATAATACGAATAATTAAAATAAATAAAGCACATTTAAATTTCATTGTACAGGATTTTTTATTTTTACCCTTGGGCGACGAATTTAACAAATATCGTCGCCCAAGTATCTTATTGGCCGACGAAATTAGGGTAATTCGTCGGCCAAGATAATCCGAATAATTAAAATAAATAAAACACATTTAAATTTTAAGGAAATGTTTTTTATTTTTATATCCCCGTAAGCGTCTCGTCGATTGGAAACTATTCTCAGTTGAAGGTCTGGCCAGATTACGTGATTTGGAGGGTCGAATAGCCGTTTCCGTCCGTTTAGGGGTTTGACCGCGCCGATTGACCGGACGGATCGAGCCCTTATCGTTGTCCGATGGAGCTGAATTTTTGTCCACCCACGTAATTCGTTATACTGCTCATATCTGACGGTCGGTTTTCAGTTCCTCTTCTCCGATCACCAAAATCACGATATATATACTAATGTTGTATAACTTTTTTATATAAGTGTTGAGTTTAAGTTTCGTTTTGAAGACAACGTATACGTAGAGGCCTCAAACGCAAAAAAGTCGTGAAATAAGATATGACCAGAACGGTGAAATACATCAACCCATGAAAAATGAAGATATTCCAGTAAAATTTCGGTGCCGGTTGTTCCGGTCAACGAATTTCTCTTATTTCTACCTAGTGGTAGCCCTATCCCGGGTATTTATTTTTTACCAAATTTTTATAGCCCCGTAAGTTTCTCGTTGATTGGAAACTATTCTCAGTTGAAGGTCCGGCCAGATTACGTGATTTGGAGGGTCGAATAGCCGTTTCCGTCCGTTTAGGGGTTTGACTGCGCCGATTGACCGGACGGATCGAGCCTTTATCGTTGTCCGATGGAGTTGAATTTTTTCCCACCCACGTAATTCGTTATGCTGGTCATATCTGACGGTTGGTTTTCAGTTCCTCTTCTCCGATCACCAAAATCACGATATATGTACTAATGTTGTATAACTTTTTTATATAAGTGTTGAGTTTAAGTTTCGTTTTGAAGACAACGTATACGTAGAGGCCTCGTTTTGAAATAAGATATGACCATAACGGTGAAATACGTCAACCCGTGAAAAATGAAGATATTCCGGTAAAATTTCGGTGCCGGTTGTTACGGTCAACGAATTTCTCTTATTTCTACCTAGTGGTAGCCCTATCCCGGGTATTTATTTTTTACCAAATTTTTATAGCCCCATAAGCGTCTCGTCGATTGGAAACTATTCTCAGTTGAAGGCCCGGCCAGATTACGTGATTTGGAGGGTCAAATAGCCGTTTCCGTCCGTTTAGGGGTTTGACCGCGCCGATTGACCGGACGGATCGAGCCCTTATCGTTGTCCGATGGAGCTGAATTTTTTCCCACCCTCATAATTCGTTATGCTGGTCATATCTGACGGTAGGTTTTCAGTTCCTCTTCTCCGATCACCAAAATCACGATATTCTGAATTTTATGATAGAACTCTTGGCCGACGATATTTATAGTGAAGAACATCATCGCCCAAGTAGGGTCTTAGGCGACGATGTTCATAGTTTTGGGCGACGAGATTTATATTGAAGAATATCGTCGACGAGATTTTCTTCATCTTAGGCGACGACTTCAAAAAATCGTCGCCCAAGATTATCTTAGGCGACGATTTTGAAAAAACAGGGCGACGATTTTTCTAAAATCGTCGCCCAAGAACGCCAATATAAAAGGCAAAAATTAGGAACCCTAGCCATTCGCGCAGCCGCTCACAAATCCAAGCCCTCTCTCTCTCTCTCTCCGAAAATCCACCGAAGCCCTCTCTCTCTCCCTCTCCGACCCCGACCCCGCAACCCGACGCCGACCCCGACGCCGACCTCGACCCCGACCACGACCCCGACCCCGACCCCGACCCACAATTTAAGGTATAACCCTAAAACCCTAAATTGGTTATGTTCATGAAAATTTTAATTGTTGTTGTTGTTGTTTGAAATTGTTGAAATTATTTGAAATTGTGAAATTGTTGAAATTGTTTGAAATTGTGAAATTGTTTGAAATTGTGGAAATTGTGAAATTGTTTGAAATTGTTGAAATTGTGAAATTGTTTGAAATTATTGTTTGAAATTGTTTGAAATTATTGTTTGAAATTGTTTGAAATTATTGTTTGAAATTGTTTGAAATTATTTGAAATTGTGAAATTGTTTGAAATTTGAGTGAAGTGCAAAATTATTGTTGTGTTGTGAAATTGTTGGTGAAATTATTGTTGTTGTTGTTGAAATTTAGGAAATTAATGGTAAATTAGGGTAAATTTGTGTAAATTATGGTAGGATTTTAGGGTAAATTATGGTAAATTGTGATGTAAATGATAATTGTAAAATATTAGGGTTTACGGTTTAGGGTTTAGGGTTTAGGATTTGTGGAAATAATTTGTAAATATATTGTAAATGATTAAATAATTTTTGATTAAATAATTAAATAATATAAATTATAATTGTAAATATATTGTGGAAATTTTGTAAAAAACCGGTGGACGCCGCGTTGGGAAACCGGTACACGCGCGCCGCGGGAGGCACCATCCGCTCCAGACTCCCTATGTTGTGGGGAGTCTGGAGCCAAGTTCCTGATGGAGTGAAGGAGACGCTCCATCAGTCGATGTCGGTGAGTTTACTCGATCAATTACTATTTTTTTAACTAATAAATTATTTAATTATCGAAAAAAATACTAACAAGTGGTAATGCAGCAATGGTTTGTGGTTCCTGAGGAGGGACGTGACTGGGCGGACAAGGCCCATAGGGAGAGGTATCTCTATTTAATAAATTATTAATTTTTTTTTTTTAATAATATATTTAATATTTTTTTTGTATATGTAGGTTCAAGGAGTGGAAGCACGACCTCCGGGAACACTAGAAGCAGTACGGGAGCGACCGTTCGGGTACCCCGAATGAGTTCGAGTATCGGGAGTACGAGTGGCGGTGGCTTCTTGTCACGCAGTTCAACGACCCTCACAAACAGGTAATTCGTAAACAAATTTGAATATTTAATTAGTGAATTAATTATAATTGTATGTTTTTAAATAGTTACTAACGATAAATTTTTTTTTGAAGCACCTCGCCCGGGTGAACGCTGAGAACCGGCAACAGAACACGACCAACCATCATTCCGGTTCGAGGCCGTTTTCGGCCATCATGGACGACGTGCGGCGAGAGCGGACAGAGGAGAACCCTATGTGGGGACCTTTCAGAGGGCATATCCTCATTCTGAGGAGGATCTTGTAAGTTCCTTACCTTTTCTAATTTTCAATTTTAATTACATTTTATTAAATGTATATTAATATATTTTTTTAATATATCCAATTAGGCGAGGGTGAGGGAGGCGGAGCAAGAGGTCATGAGAGGCATGGTGAATGACACATGGCCGGGCACGGCAGAGGATGACATGTCAGAGGCCATGTCCAGGATCGACACTTCAGATCCTACCGTTGGGGCGCGGATTATGGCCACTGCCTTCCCGCAGCGTTCCAACAGCTACTACTGCCGGGGTATGAAGTCACCAATGCCAACCAGGCGGCTATGGGACGGTGGATGACTACCTGCATCGCTGCACATGCGGCCGGACTTGATTTTTCGCCCATGCCTACGCCTATACCATTACCTCAGTGGCCCCACCCTCAGTGGCCCCACCCTCAGCAGCAGCCTCCTCAGCCTGACCAGCCGCCGCCTCAACCTCAGGACCCTCCGAACGGGAATGATGAGTTAGATTTCGAGTTTCTCCGTAGGCAGATGGACTGAATTTTTGTAATAAATTATTTATAAATTTATAAATTTGTGTTATTTTTAATTAAATTTTAGTATTAGAAAAATTTAAAGAAATGCCGAAAAAAAAATTCCAGCAAAAATTAAAAAAACATTATTTATATATTTAAAAAAATTATTTAAATATTTAAAAAAAAATTAAATATATCTTAGGCGACGAAATTGCTAAATAGTCGGTCAAGGACTTACCATATAAGACGACGAAAAAAAATTATCGTCGCCTAAGATGTAGTGATCTTAGGCGACGAAATATTTAGTTTCGTCGCTCCAGGTTTTAAGATCTTAAGCGACGATTTTATTTTCTCGTCGGCTAAGGTGTTAAATCTTAGGCGATGAATATTGTTGGGCGACGAGAAAGTTGTCGTCGTCGCCTAATATATAGGTCTTAGGCGACGAAATTCGTGTCGTCGCCTAAGAATTCACTCTTAGGCGAGGAAGGACTGAATTTTCGTCGCCCAAGTTCTTCACCGACGCACTTCTGTCGACGACTTGTCGTCGCCTAAGTACTTAGGCGACGAATTTATGTAACAGGGCAACGATTTTTTTTCGTCGCCCAAGAAGTTTATTCTGGTAGTGCAATAGAAGAGAATAGAAGAATGGAGTGAAGTATGTTATTGATTCTCACATATCTTCTTTATATAGAGAGAAGTATTACATAGCAAGTCCTCATACTATTAAGATATTGTATATTAGTCCTAAAAGTATTAATGGACAAACACTTAATATTTACAACACTCCCCCTTGGATGTCCATTAGATTGGACACGCTTAGTGTTGCCTTGTCAAAAACCTTGCCAGGTAACAAAAACCCAGTGGGAAAAAATAACCCTGGTCGAAGGAGAAAAAGAGTGCAACGCGCATGTTTTAGGTAGCATGATTCTGGATGCTCCCCCTCAATGAAAGCTCCCCCTGATCCTTGCATGCCAATTTTAATGGCTCTGATAGTCGCCTCAATCCGATGCCTTTGGTTAACTTCTGGAAAATGCACTTTGGTAGAGACTTCGTAAAGAGGTCGGCTAAATTCTCATCAGATCGACTTTGCTGAACTGCGATTTCTTCGGTCTTTTGGAGCTCATGAATATGGAAGAACTTAGGTGCGATATGTTTAGTTTTGTCACCTTTGATGAACCCTCCTTTGACCTGAGCAATACAAGCCGCATTATCTTCATATATGGTTGTTGGATTGTCAGTTACTGAAGGAAGGTCACATGTCCTCCGTATGTGGCGAATAACTGATCTCAACCAGTAACATTCTTTGCCAGCTTCATGTAATGCCATCAGCTCCGAGTGATTTGATGAAGTTGCCACTAGTGTTTGCTTTGTCGATCGCCATGAAATTGCAGTATCTCCACAAGTAAAAACATATCCTGTCTGTGAGATGGCCTTATGCGGATCAGAGAGGTATCCTGCATCAGCATATCCAACAATGGTTGGACCATGAACATATGTTTTTTCATAAAACAAGCCCATATCAGTTGTACCACGAAGATAGCGTAAGATATCTTTTACACCGTTCCAATGACGCGTGGTGGGGGCAGAACTATATCTTGCTAACACATTAACTGCAAATGCAATATCTGGTCTAGTGCATTGTGCTAAATAAAGTAAAGCACCTACAACACTCATATATGGTACTTCTGGACCAAGAATATCTTCATCATCTTGTCTTGGACGAAATGGATCCTTATGAATGTCAAGGGACCGAACAACCATTGGTGTGCTTAGTGAATGAGCTTTATCCATGCTAAAACGTTTTAAGATCTTCTCAATATAAGCTGATTGATGGACTAAAACTCCACTAGCCAAATGCTCAATCTGCAGACCAAGACAATATTTTGTTTTTCCAAAATCCTTCATTTCAAATTCTTTCTTTAAATATTCAGCTGTCTTTGAAAGTTCTTCAGGACTTCCAATCAGATTAATGTCATCAACATATACTGCTACAATGACAAAACCAGAATTTGATTTCTTAATAAATACACATGGGCATATTGGATCATTCACATAACCTTATTTTAGCAAATATTCACTTAGACGTTTATACCACATCCGTCCAGATTGCTTTAATCCATATAAGGATCGTCTCAACTTAATTGAGTACATGCCTTGCTGTTTTGTGGTTGTTTTAGGCAACTTCAACCCTTCTGGTATTTTCATATAGATATCAGTATCTAGTTCTCCGTATAAGTATGTCGTTACAACATCCATAAGTTGCATATCAAGTTTCTCAGAAACTACCAAACTTATTAGATAACGAAATGTTATGACATCCATCACAGGAGAATATGTTTCGTCATAATCTATCCCAGGCTTTTGTGAAAAACCTTGCGCAACAAGTCGCGCTTTGTATCTTGCAACCTCATTTTTCTCATTGCGCTTTCTTACAAAAACCCATTTATATCCAACCGGTTTCACATTGGGTGGTGTTTGGCCAACGGGTCCAAAAACACTGCGCTTTTCTAAAGATTTTAACTCTTCTTGGATTGCATTTTTCCATTTGAGCCAATCATATCGTTGTCTACATTCTTCAACAGAGCGAGGTTCAATATCATCGCTTTTTATTATTTCGGTAGCTACAGCGAATGAAAATACATCATTTATGACCATTTCTCTACGATCCCAGAATTCATTGGTGTACATATAATTTACGGAAATTTCCTTATTTTCAGGTACCTGAGCCTCTTCAAGGGCTTGTGTTTCACCAAAGTCATTTGACCTTTGTGTATTTATAGAATCATGAATTGTGGATCGGACGTCAACGTCTTGCCCAAGAGTATTTTCAGAAGCGATGTCATCATAATTCAGATGTGCCTTTGTTTTCCTCTTTCTAGGAACTGAATCTTTTGAACCTAGAGGTCTGCCACGCTTTAGGCGTGCATTAGATTGCTCATTTGCCGCCACATTATTTTGTCCAGTCGGGACATCAATTCGTGCAGGAGTATTAGCTGCTGGGATATGTGATCTTGTCACTTTTGCTGTGTCGGTGAATGCATCAGGCATTGAATCAGCAATGTTTTGGAGATGCAGAATTCGTCGTACTTCATTTTCACTTTGTTTAGTACGAGGATCAAGATGAGACAGTGTAGGTACTACCCACGATAATTCACGACGTTCTTCAGGAACTTTCTTATCTCCCCCTAATGGCGGAAATATCGTCTCATTAAAATGACAATCTGCAAACCTTGCACGAAATAGGTCACCCGTCAAGGGTTCAAGATATCGAATAATGGATGGTGAATCGAATCCGATGTAGATTCCCAATCGTCGTTGAGGGCCCATTTTTAGACGTTTTGGCGGTTCAATAGGCACATAAGTGGCACAACCAAAAATCCGTAGATGGGAGATATTGGGCTGGCTCCCAGTAGCAAGTTGGGATGGAGAATATTGGTGATTGCCTATGGGCCTCAAACGAAATAATGTTGCCGCATGCAAAATAGCATGTCCCCATGTATAAACAGGCAGCTTTGTTTTCATAAGTAAAGTACGTGCAATTATCTGCAGGCGCTTTATGAAAGCCTTTGCCAAACCATTTTGTGTGTGAACATGTGGAACAGAATGTTCAATTTCTATTCCCAAAGACATGCAATAATCATCAAATTTTTGAGATGTAAATTCACATGCATTGTCTAGTCTTATTGTCTTAATGGGATTGTCCGGGAATTGTGCTCGTAACTTTATTATTTGAGCAAGAAGTTTGGCAAATGCCATATTGCGAGTGGACAAGAGGCACACATTTGACCATCTTGTCGATGCGTCAACCAAAACCATAAAATACCTATATGGTCCGCAAGATGGTTGAATCGGACCACAAATATCCCCTTGAATTCTTTGTAGAAAAGATGGGGACTCAGTGTCAACCTTTGCATAAGAGGGTCTAATGACCAACTTTCCTTGAGCACAAGCTTGACAAGGGTTATTGCTTGGCAAAATTATATTTTTTGGTCAACAATGGATGACCATTGGAATTTGTAATTATTCTACGCATCATGGTAGATCCGGGGTGACCTAAACGGTCATGCCAAAGCATAAATGTATTGTTGTCCTTGAACTGCTGGGTCACAACATGGTATGTTTCAATAGGCTTAATGGTCGTCTGATATAAACCAGATGATAGACCAACCAACCTTTCCAATAAGCGCCGTTGGCTGCAGACATTGGAAGTAATGCAAAGGTGTTCCACGTACATTCCTGTCATTTGTGGTCTCAATATGGAAACCATGTAAACGAATATCCTTGAAACTTAGTAAATTCCTTCTGGATCTAGGAGAGTATAAAGCCTCTTTAATGGACAATTGAGTTCCATTTGGAAGACTAATGTGGGCGCTGCCGGAGCCATCAACCAAATCGGCAGTACCCGATATGGTGGTCACAAGAGTTTTAGAAGGTACTAAGATGGAGAAGTATTTTCGATCACGCAGGATCGTGTGCGTGGTGCCACTGTCAGCAAGACAAATTTCTTCTCCATTTTCATGTTGAGCGTGTCCATGATCCATTTTCAAGCCTTCAAAAAATAAAATAAAATATATAAGCAACAATAGATTTTATTATTGCAAGGTGTTAAAATTACACGTAATGATATGATGATTTATGTAACAGTTTGTATACGAAATCACATTGAGAGCACATAAATTTGAATGCTTATTATAGTGGTCAAAAACAAATAACCATTAATTGTCAAATTTATCATTTCAACAGGATTTGGAAAGTAAAAATTACTATGTACTAATAATAAACAAATTAATTATAACCACAAACACTCATAATAATGACCTCAAAATTAGTCTATAAAGGAATTTGGAATGGTTGCAACACAATCACTCATATCACAGCTAGTGTTATTCGCCAAAATCACTAGCAAAACCACAAATCACATTAGGCATTCAAATTTACGTGCATTAAGCATTAAGCATTCAAATCACAAATCACATTAATTAAGCATTAAGCATTCAAATCACAAATCACGTTAATTAAGCATTAAGCATTAAGCATTCAAATCACAAATCACATTAAGCATTCAAATCACAAATCACACCCAAGAAATTCGTATTAAGCATTCAAATTTCGTATTAAGCATTCAAATCATAAATCACATTAAGTTCCTTACTGTTGGTCAACATTACACCCAAGAAAAATGTATATGTATCAATTGTACGTAATCTTGTTATTATGTTATTAAACAGAAAACTTTCTCTACTTTCCATGCAAACAACATTGTGTTGCAGCAGCAATACCGTGAAAGAGATTTCAAGAAATATTCAGAGGCAAAGTATTAGTCCTAAAGTGAATGGAAGAATGGAGTGAAGTATGTTATTGATTCTCACATATCTTCTTTATATAGAGAGAAGTATTACATAGCAAATCCTCATACTATTAAGATCTTGTATATTAGTCCTAAAAGTATTAATGGACAAACACTTAATATTTACAACAAAATGAGAATTATTTAATAAATAACATTAGGCCAGTTTTATAGAAGAAAACGCCACATAAAAAATGTAGTGCTTGTTACATCAATATTAACGCTGAATCATTAAAAACTAAATACATGGTGGGAATCTAGAGTCAAACACATGACTAGCAATATAACAAAACCTTACCTTACCACTACCGTAAACAAACAAGTTTGAAATCTATAGAATTCAGTACTATAAATACCAAAACTTGAATGGGGGCACGGGTCCCACTGTGTCCCTATGTGGCTCCACGATACCATTAAAAGATACAAAAGAACCACTTATAACACATCATATTGAAAAGTCTGAATCATACTTTCTAAATGAGTTACAAAATCTCCAATACACCATAAGGTTAAAACATTAATTGTTCCACAGATCAAGAAGACTTCTCAAACCGACAACGTGCCAATTAACAAAGTTGTAAGGGTTGTGTCGACATACCAACTAGATAACGGCTCTGAATCCACAAATATCTAAATATTTGCTCGTGTCAACTCTAGCTCCTAAGTAGTGAATACACGTGATAAACTTGACGATAACTTTAGCACTCAATCAGCCACAAATCAATAACCACCAATGGTTGCACAAAAAGCGCAAACAAGGAAGCATAAACAAAAAAAACCTACAACAACAACTACGCTAAAAAAGAAAACAAAGGAAAGCAACAGTGGTGAACACATGATTCTTCTTAAAAGGGGTTATTTTCATTGCAGTAGTATACTAAGAACAAAAACTAGTTAAAACGCCTCATAGAAATGTATCTAAGTTGCTCAATTAGCGATAAGATTTATTTATTTATTTTTTAATCTTAATCAAGTGGGGCATTAGCCCCCAGTATCTATAGTGTGCGTCCGCCAGTGAAAACAACAACCCCTGGCAACAGTCTTAAAAAACAATAATCCTAACAACCATCCAAAGGCCCAATATATAAGTTAAAGTTAGGACTCACACGTAGCCTCAAGGACATCCCCAGTACTATTCATCATCATCTACACACCAAAAACCCGCATATATATTGAGGTTGTCCACACCAACCATCTCATCCCTTTCCAACAAGGTCAAGGTCTCGTGTTGAAACGAAGGGATGAGGACTGATAAACCATTGTCAGTAGAATCTCTTCTCCACTAGAGACTCGATTTGGGTTGGGATCAAAGCCGCCCAGTTGAGACAAGAACCAATAACAGGGAAAATAAAAAAAGGGTGGCTTTCTTTGGTAGCTAGATGTAGGGGAGCTATTGTGAGGTAGTGGATGAAGGGATTTATGGAGGTTTCTGGAGCTGAAAATGTTATGGGATAATTGGCATAAAAATGAGGAACAAATTAGTCCTTTTAAGGTTGGACACATGAAGATGGGTCTAAATCACCACTGTGGTAAGGAAGAACCAAGCAAATAATGGGCTTGGTATAGAGAAAGGCTAAGAAGAAACCCACTCATAACTTAGAATGATGATTTTAAACAGTCAAACAGAAACCGAAAATGAACTAAAAAAAAATTCATTAAAAGGAGATTAATTAATTAACTCAGTGAAACAAAATTCACACGCACTCAGCAAAAAAAGAAGCAGCTCAAACAACCACACTTGTTGCCCAATTCTGTTTGGTTTAATGACATAATTAAGTACGTCTCTACTTGTAAGTAAGAGGTCGTAAGTTCAAATTAGTATCGTACCACATTAATTGAGTTGTGTATGGATAAAAAAAAAGAACCGCACATGCAGCACACATGTACATATATAGTTGTAAGTCATTCATTTTTTACTTACATAATTTAGATTAACACAACATGCAGACTGGCTAGAGATGGAAAGCTAGCTACTTATATATGTAAAACCAAAACCGCGTAACAAAATTGTTTGTTTCTCTGGCTACGTACTGATCACAGAACCTCAACCGCCGTGAAATGCAATCCCGGCATAGTCTCCGACAGGTCGAACGTCAACAAGGAAGCCCTCGGCTTTGGTGGCCGGTTTCCACATCCTCCGACCTGTAACAATCCCGGAGTTGATCGTTCGAAAGCTGCAAACCACTTAGCTTGCATGTACTTGTGCTTCCTCCAAGGTCCCAAATGCATTTTCTTCTCCTTCATGCACTTTTTGGCTGCGTTGCACAAAATTTTGATCAAGGCTCGTAGTCTTTCAGCTTTCCCAACAAAGACTTCCGGCAAGAAGCTAATTAAACGGTTGTAGTCTTGGCTAGCTCTGGCCATCTCAAACTCTGCTCGGAAATTGAGCTCAATCACCACCCTAGTCTCCCCTCTCTTCGAATTTGAATTGTCCAGCACTTCCAAATAAGTGTGCTCTCCTGCAAATTAATTCACGTACAGGAAGAATTCCATTGATCAGCTACATGAAACGTACAGAGCTATAAATTAAGATATGAACTGATTGGTAAAAATGATAAGTACCTGATGGGGTACTTGCTGAGCTTTTCCATTTAGACTTGCAAATGGCACAGTTGTAGCCTAAACTAATAAGCCGATTGCATATTTCGCTTTGCAAACAATTCCGGCAGTCTCCTGCCACTTCCCTCGAACACCGGCAGCACGTGCTATCTATAGTTTCTCTCAGCACCTCCTTGGTGGCTTGTCGGATTTTCGATTCTATGCTACTGGTTCTATGCAATGTTGCCTGCAAAATTCCAAATACCAAATGATCAATCAATTAATTATAAGCAACAGCATAGTCCATATATAATTCAAGCAGACAATTAACAAATTGAGATGGAAATAATTAATTACCTGGAGAAGTTGGTGTTGTTCGTCCCAAAATGCCTTGTTCTCTTCGACAGAAGCTGCTTGGTCTTCCTCTTCCTCATCGGAGCCGGACGTCATACTGTCGGCCGGGAAGGCATGGGTGGCTGCAGCAGGTTCCTCTATAAACCCCAGAACCATGTCGGAAAAACTCGCAGCTCCGCCGGGAAATTCCAAAATATCGTTGGCGGTCAGGCGAGTGACCGAAATTCTAAGCATTACTCCGGCCATTAACTCTCTTTGCAAAATGCAACGTACGCACGTGTTGTTGATGAATGCCTGAATGGTCGACACTTCCCGCGGATTCATTTTATAAAGGGAGTTTGGGGGTGGGCCCCGGCCCATCCGGCGTGGACAAATGAGACGCCGCTAACATGAATGGATCTGTCGTCTTGTTGACGTGGGCTGGATCGGGTGGTAATAATAGAGACATGAAACAGAGTTACAGAGGTTGGTTCCACGTCCTCATCTCTCACCATGTGAGCAGTCTTGGAAGCCTGAAGAGTTGTCCATTTCTCCAATTTTTTTTGGGTTACATTAAAAAGCAATCCAGCTATTATTCTGCAGTCGAGAGCAATTTTAGATATAATCTATTTCAAAATGATGTTTTTTCAAGCTGAAATTTGAACAAAAGACCTCATATTTCTAAAAGAATTTTTATAACGTCTGCCCCATTTACAGTTTAACATGTTTTAATTAAATCAATTTTATTGAGTTCTTATTTCTCTATTTTTTTTATCATCATGTTTCCTCTTCTTTTTTTTGTTTTGTTTCTTATATCTCCTTTTAATCAAGTAATTTAGAGTGTGCTTTTATCTAGGATGTGTTAGTAAAAAGTGGCGGGCTCTTTAGCCTCTATTATTAGTCTACTATTCGAGCATGCTTCCACTAAATCAATCTCATTGGATTCCTATTTCTCTATTTTTTATCATCATGTTTTCTCTTTTTTCTTTTCTTATTTCTCGTTTTAATCAAGTAATTTGGAGTGTGCTTTTATCCGGGATGTGTTAGTAAAAAGTGGCGGGCTCTTTGGCCTCTATTATTCTACAAAGTTTGGTTTCTTGAAAAGAATATTGGTTTTAGTAAACCACAATATTATTTTGGCAATATCAGTAAGTTTGGGTATGCAAAGTCTTATGACAATATTCTTATCGACTATAGAAATAATAATAGATGAAATGATTCCTAGTTTTCATATCTGACATGCTAGTTTATTCAATATGTTTTTATAGTTCCTAACCCTACCTGCCTGCCTTTCGGCCCTATTGCGACTCCATCAAAGGCCCGGCGCCCCATTATTCTGAAGAATAAATTATTTCAAGAAGGGGAGGACTTAACTGAAGGGGACATTAGTCTGGAACAAGCTATTATCGAGAAGGGCACTGCTTGCTCTAAGTTCAGGACCTGCACAAACTCTCTGCCTTGAAATGATTCGAGAGGATGAAGTGGAGATAGAAGCGGTAACTATGATGCTGTATTCGATTGTACGTGAAACAACCTCCCTACCCTGTAAACCCGCAGGCATTCCACCACAACCGTGGCCAATTTAAGGATCTTGCCCATAAGCTGGATGAGCTGGGTTAATCAAGGTCATACTATTGGGCTTAGGACGACTACAGGCACAAGAGAAATCCAACTTACTAGACATGGAATTCCACATCGGTTTCCTGGGAAAGGGAGCAGCGGTTGAGCTATAAATACAGCCCAACCACCAGCTTGTCAGATATCATTACTACCCTTGTTAATTACTCTTTAGCCCATTAGATACTGACTTAATCATCGAAGGAGGAAAGACCGGAGGCTCCTGGTCGTCCTTTCACTTGCAGGGTACCGGGAAATGATGTAACAGCCTATCAACCCACCATCAGCTTCTGCATACCCCATCTGGGATTGTCAGAAACATTTGGCGCCATCTGTGGGATCCCGTACTAAAAGCCGACATGACTCGATGGCCGAATCAAGCGAGCACCTAGAGCGGGAGGCAGGAAGAAAAGAACAAAGAGAAGTGATAATTGCAAGAACCCCAGAAGCAAGAGGAAGCTCACGAGGTGCAGGAAGAGGTATTTGGGAGACTTGAACGCTCAAGAGATAGTGGAGGCAATGGAAGGGATGAGGGCTTAAATTGCCCGGCTGGAGCAACAGAGGGTTAGAGATAAGGAAGAAGCTTCCGGGAGGGAGCGCAGACTAGAAAAAGAAAATGCCACGCTAATGAGCGCCCTGTCCTGAGGAATAGGTCAACGGGAAGCGTTGGATAGGGCGGTCGAATCAGACAAGGCGGTCACGTCAAGATTGACAGGCGCTCGGAAGGGAACAGATCATAGAACCTTGCATATAGGGACGAACCTATTCCCGGACGAAATGAGAAATGATGGACCCCCGCCCGAGCCACAACCGATCCCGGATCTCCATGCTGGAAGATCGGGAGAGATGGAAGAAACCCTGAGAGCGATCAGGGATAGTGTTGCAAGTTTAGCCGAAAGGGTCACGGACGCTGAGAGAAGGGGGCGCGTAATCCAACCCGTACAAGTTTTGAAGAAATAGGGGGGCCGTTCACGAGAGAAATCACCCAGTCTGTCCGATCGAGCATGGCTAAACCGTTGAAACTCAGTTACAATGGGGATCGGGACCCTCATCTTTTCCTGGATAATTTCAAGTCTCACACCAACGCCAAAGGGTACTCGGGCGCGATATGTTGTAACATGTTCCAAGAAACCTTGCCGGGGGAGGTGCTAAGTTGGTTTTACGAGCTCCCGTCAGACTCGATTGATTGCTTCCGGCAATTGGCCGACAGGTTTGTCAACAGGTTCATCCTGCGAACGGACGGACATAGCACCACCTAACTATTCAAGGTTAAGCAAGATAGGAGCGAGGGGTTGAAAGCCTTCGTGAACCGTTGGCAAGGGGCCACCGCCAGAGTCAGGAATTTTGACAAAAAGGTTGCAGAGGAGGCGTTCGTTCAGGGACTGCTTCCCGAAAAATTCATGTAGGCCGTAAGAATTGAAAATCCACAAGGCTACTACGAGCTTATGGAAATGGTGATTAGGCATACGCAGACAGATCACGATACCTACGGGGGAAGCTCGGTTGGGAAGAGAAAGATCAAAGGGGGTGAAGGATTGCTAGTGCAAGTGGTCCAGGAAGTTCGGGCTTGGAAGGAAGAGCAAGAGCCGAGTTCCTACTCGGGAAAAAGACACAAGGAAAGGGGCGGTAGGAAGGCAGGGACGCAATATGGTTCGCAAGCAAAGGTGAAGGGCTCCTACCAGGACACGGGGTACGTAAGAGCGCCACCGACGAACAAAGAGCATTTCTCGATGCTTAACGCCACTTACGAGGTAATATGGAATGAAAATAAGTCTGTTATTCCGCCTCCCCCGGCAAGGAAGTTCCCCGCGTCGTGGCTCGCTAAGGAAAACATGGGGAAGTTTTACGGGTATCACGGGGAGGCAATCATCACATAAACAACTGCATAGAGTTGAAGAGGGCGGTGGAAAACCGGCTGAAAGAAGGGAAATTGCAACAGTACGTGCCTGGGCAGAGGCATGTAGGGGCTATTGAAGTGTATGGGACGATACACACTATACATGGCGGCTCTCGAATAGATCACAGGAGCAACAAAGCCAAGAAGTAGTGTATAGGAAGGCGGGATGGTCGGGAAGTTTTCGCCTATGGAAGTAGCAACAATCAACAGGCGGTTACCGGTTCGAAATCCGTAACCTTCCTAGAAGAGGAAGAAGAGGGTATGAGGCCGCACGAGGACCCGTTTTTAATAACATTACAACTCGACCACTACATAACGAAGAAGATCCTGGTTGACATGAGGGTTTCGGTCAACGTGTTATTCTGGAGTGCTTGGGATGTACTACATCGAGGGTGTAATAAGTTAATACAGGACCATGAGCCCTTAATCAGTTTCTCGGGCGACGTCGTTCAGCCTTTCGGATCCGATAGCCTTGGAGTGAGCATGGAAAGGCAAGAAGGTGTCACTCGCGTGATGGTGGAATTCATCGTGGTTGATTGTGAGTCATCCTACAACGGGATATTGGGAAGGCCAGCTTTATGGAAACTAAAGTCATTTGTTACCGGCTACATGTTGATGATGAAGGTCCCAACCCAAACGGGAGTCATTACGATCCGAGGGGATTGAGGGGCAACAAGAAATTGTTACGCGGTTGACAACAAGAGGAGAAGGTCGGAGGTCCTCACTGCAGGCCAAGCCGCGGTCTCCACTTCTGACATATATGTGGATCCCCAGGACGACGCGGAATCCGACACAGAGCGTCTTGGTGCGGTAGGAGAGATGAAAATAGTGTCAGTGTCAGAAGAATTCCCGAATCGGTAAGTAATTATAGGGAAGGGGCAAACACCTAAAGTGCGAGAGGCTCTAGTGGTATTCTTGAGGAGAAACAGTAGGGCGTTCGCTTGGACCTACAAATATATACCTGGGATATCGAGCGACATCGTGACCCACAAGCTATGCATCGAGAAGGGATTCCCTCCCGTAAGGCAAAGGCGAAAGATGTTTAAGCTAGAGAAATACGAGGCAATGAGGGGATAAGTAAGGAAGTTGATGGATATCAAGTTCATCCGGGAGGTCAAGTACCCCCAATGGCTGGCCAATGTGGTGATGGTCCCAAAGAAGTCAACAAGACAATGAAGAATATGCGTGGACTACTCGAATCTCAACAGGGCATGCCCCAAGGACAGTTTCCCGCTCCCTCGCATAGACCAATTAGTGGACTCCACGTTTGAGTTTGAATTGTTAAGCTTCATGGACACTTACACGGGTTATAATCAGATATTGTTGTAGGTATATATGCTGCAAGCATAAGTAACGACCGAGTAGACTGTTTTTCGGCCACAAAGGGCCTTGCCCCGTCATGCCTCCTGTAGACCAACATCCAGGTTACCTCATCATGGTGAAAGATCATTGGTACCACATCGGGAAGGTGCTCCTCCAAGCTCCACAAGGAGGCACCATGATAAGATATATGTATAGTTAGTCCCACATCAGAAACATATAATAAGAGGAAACCTTCCTTAGCTATAAAAGGAAGACTTTCCATATGTAGAAACTCTCTCACTCTCTAGGAATGATAATTCACCCCTTTTCGGAGGAGTCTTGTAACATCAAAGGCCTATTGGCTATGATAGTGGAATCTTAAGTGGACGTAGTCATGTCCTCCGTTGGCATGGTGAACCACTATATGTCTGTCTCTTGCCCATGATCATTAATTATGTTCTACCGTGCTTCTACATAGTGTACGAGATTATGCAGAAACATATACAAATGCACGTGGGGGATGAGGAGCACACAACCTTCACGACTGATAGGAGGTTATACTGCTACAAGGTCATGGCCTTTGGATTAAAGAATGCGGAGGCCACCTACCAGCGGTTGATGAATGTCATGTTCGCCGAGTACCTTGAGAAAATAATGGAAGTATATGTCGACGACATGTTGGTCAAAAGTCTAACGGCCGAGGAGCATGTGGGGCATGTGGAGAAGGTCTTCGAGGTGATACTGAGGTACGGGATGAGACTGAATCCTCAGAAGTGCATAGGGAAAGGGATGTTCCTTGGCCACATAGTAAGCGGGAGGGGAATAGAAGCCAACCCGGAGAAGATCAGAGCCATCCAGGACATGGAAAGGCCCAAGGAGGGGAATGAAGTGTAGTCGTTGGCCGGGAATATCATCGCCCTAGCGAGGTTAGTGTCACGACTCACATATAAGTGTGCCCTCTCCTTTCGGCTGCTGCGGGACTAGCATTGTAAGAAGATAATCTGGGGACCCGAGTAGGAGGAAGCCTTCATTCAAATAAAGACATACCTCACGTCCGCGCCAGATTTGTCAAAACCATCCCGGGCGAGATGCTCTACTTGTATATCGCAGCATCAGAAATGGTAGTCAGCTCAATGTTGATAAAAAATGAGTCTGACATCGAGCATGCTGTGTTTTACGTCGGGAAGGGATTCACTCTCACTGAGAGCAGGTACCCGGACGTTAATAAACTTGCATTGGCGCTTATCGTGACAACAAGAAGGCTCAATCATTATTTCCAGGCACACTCGATAACACTTTACACCAATCACCCCCTTAGGCAGATCATGCAAAAGTCAGAGGTCAGCGGGAGACTGGTGAAATGGGCAATAGAGCTTGGAGAATTTGATATTCATTATCGGTTGCGAGTAGTCATAGGGGCAGGCGGCAATCGACTTTATAACAGAACTCACGCTAATGAAGGTTGTTGATGTCCCGGCAGTGCTCCAGCAATTGGCAGGTGCAGGGGAGCTTTCCTCCAAAGCCGGGCAAGGTACTGATGGTCTGCCATCACCACATTGGAAACTATTCGTTGATGGCTCGGTGATGAGACATAAGAGTGGGGCGGGAATCATATTGGAAACTCCCGATGGGTTCAAGCATGATTATGCCTTAGAATTCCAATTTAAGACCTCCAACAATACCGCAGAGTATGAAGCATTGATTGGCGGGTTACAGCTCTCCCGTGATATCGGCGTGGAAAGAGTTGAAGTGTATAACGATTCTCAGCTGGTCGTAAATCAGGTTAACCGGAGTTTCGATGCAAAGGAGTCCTAGTTGAGCTCCTATCAAGCCCTGTCAAAAGCCTTCATGCAACGCTTCAAGTCAGCTTCTCTGACGCATATCCCGCGAAAGGAAAATAGCAATACGGATATCGGCGTGTAAATGGCACGCAATGAGGCAGTGGGAGGGAGAAGTTGTTCCTAAACATGTTGCCATGTACCGTGACAAAGCTGTCCCTCAGGCAGCAGGCCAGCTCGCCTTCGTACAGACCCCGGAGTGTAACTGTCGATGGGACCCCTCAGTCTTCCCGAAATTGTTCTATCTTGGCCGTGGTCATGCTGCTCTCGGGTTCGTCGCAAATGGTTTCTCAGAAATGCGAGTGTGGTTTCTCAGAAATGGAAGTGAAAACCGGAAAGCGGGACAGTCTGTATACACGCACGACGAGCGCACGCCTTGATCAACAAGACTAACAATTGAACCTCAACAACAGTTCACGAGGCACCCCTCACCGTTGGATCACACCGTAGGATGATGCCATGTGGCTCGCACGACCGTAGCTTCTTGGAGAAGGCAAGACAGAAGCGTCGGGCAATAATTGCCCGTCAGATCACCATAAATGTGGCGACAGACATTTAATGCACCTGTCACAGCTCGCGCACAGTATACAAAGCATGCAAGAAGCGAATTCCTTAGCTCGCCCGATACGTTTCGCCCATGTGCACGCGGAGCGAATTCTCTTGCCCGCGTGGTGTTTCCTTGCTCGCGGAGAAAATTCTTCAGCTGATGTGGTAGTCATTGCACGCGGAGCAAATTTTTCTCCTCCCGTTGTAGTCCTTGCACGTGGAGCGAATTCTTCAGCTTGCGTGGTAGTCATGGCACGCGGAGCGAACTTCTCAGCTCATGTGACCTGTTTAGTCCTTGTGCGCGAAGCGAACTCCTCAGCTTGCGCGATAAGTTTAGTTTTTGCACGCTGAGCGACTTCTTCAACTCATGTGGTAGTCATGGCACGCGGAGTGAATTTCTCAGCTTGCGTGACCTGTTTAGTCCTAGTGCGTGAAGCGAACTCCTTGGCTAGCGCGATAAGTTTAGTCCTTGCACGCGGAGCGAATTCTTCAGCTCGCGTTGTGGTCCTTGCACGCAGAGTGAATTATTCAGCTCGCGTGGTAGTCATTGCACGAGGAGTAAACTCCTCAGCTCGTGTGCCCAGTTTAATCCTTGTGCGCGCAGCGAACTGCTCAGCTTGCCTAATACGTTTCGCCCTTGTACGCGAAACTCAGGCATAAGATCCATCTCGGGTGAGTATCACCGGGATCGTAACACCCAGGCATAAGATCAATCTCATGTGAGTATCACCGAAATCGTAACAGCCAGGCATAAGATCCATCTCGGGTTAGTGTCACCGAGATCACAACGTTGAAAGACATATTCCCTTTAAAAACGGAGCAAGTGACTTGATAAACCACGGACGACGTTAACACCCCGTCACTTGAGTAGTAACACCGGATATGGAAAGGGCTCGCTATATTTGTCCATGAAAGTATAACACCCGTTCAACCCACGTCATGAGTCCAAACTTGGGGGGACTATGGGCGGGATAGTATTGGTTTACGAGCTTAATTTAGCAAGTCCCCACTCAAGATATGTCTTGAACGTACGGGAACTTGGGGGGACTTGTAGTCGGTTGTGCGTGAAACAACCTCCCTAGCACGTAAACCTGCAGACATTCCACCACAATCGTGGCCAATTTAAAGATCCTGCCTATAAGCTGGATGGGCCGGGTTAATCATGGTTGTAATACTGGGCTTAGGATGACTACAAGCATAAGAGAAATCCACCTTGAAATTGGACATGGAATCCCACATTGGTTTCCTGGGAAAGGGAGCACTGGTTGGACTATAAATACAGCCCAACCACCAGCTTGTCATGTATCATTACTACCCCTGTTAATTACTCTTTAGCTCATCAGATACTGACTTAATCATTGGAGGAGGAAAGACCGGAGGCTCCCGATCGTCCTTTCACTTGCAGGGTAACAGGAAATGAGGTAGCAGCCTATCAAACCCACCATCAACTTCCACATACCTCATCCAGGATTGTGCAGAAACAGATGCCAACAAGTGAAGCTGACAAGCAACATGCCTTTACCTTAGGACTGCCTGTCATCACTGGTTTGGCAGCATGCACTGAAGTAATGAACCTGCCAATATCCTTAGAGACAAGAGAATCACCAATGACCTCTCCAGTGAAAGCTCCAAAGAGTTTGAAGATGGCAGTGAAATGGCAGCAGCCTCCTGCTCTCACAAAGTCCCTAATTAAGCTTACCGCTCCACTACCCTCACTGTTCAAGTCCTGCTTTAATGATGTACCTTTAAAGAAGTTGAAGATGCCACAATTTACATCGACTTTTACTGCAAGATCTCTGAATTTGGTGGGCGTTAGGGGAAATATGTTGATCCCTAGAGAGCATGAACCTTTGCAAGTTTCTCCGAAGAAGAATTGAGGACGTCCTTTTGGTTCTAAGAACAAGAAACCCTCCAGGGCACAAGCTCGGGCCAATACTAGCTCAATGGAAGACATCTTAGCTCCTTCACCAAGTCTCCGGGATAAGGGCAAGGAGAAATAATAATTCTCTAGTTTTTTTGGGTTTTGAATTTGAATAATTACTATGGTTTTGATCCATAGTGGACTGTAGTTTTTTGTTTTTCTCTAGTATTTCTTGCTTCTCTGAGAAATAAGCAATGGTCTAAAATGTGCTAGGCACTAGGCGCTAGGCGGGCAGCGACCCATAACCTAGCGCCTGGACAACCTAGGTGGGGACTAGATGGAGATTAGGTGATTTACTTTTTTCCTATTTAATTAATATATATATATATAATATTTAAAGAGATAATGACCAAAATACCGAAATGATGAATCTGCCCTACAACAAATATCTAATCTCTCTCTCTCTAAATTTCTTCACTCTCTTTCACTGTGACCAAATTGGAGCCAATTGGAAGTGAATCAGAACCCTCCTCCAACGGTTCTGGACTTCGGCAATATTTGGGACAAGATAAAGTAAGACGTATTGCTCTCTCTCTCTCTCTCTCTCTCTCTCTCTCTCTCTCTCTCTCTCTCTCTCTCTCTCTCTCTCTCTCCGGAAAGCTAAGAAGTAGCAGCGGAGATCGAGTCTGGATGGTGGTTTTCTTACGTGTTTGGTCCAAGGTCACCTCGGACGCTCCTGCTTCGCCTGGGCGGCGCCTTGACCACTTGGGCGGTCCTCCAAGTTGGCCGCCTCACTTGAATGACTTGGTGAAAATCCGAGCGGCTTTACTTCGCCTACAGCCCAGGCGACACCTTTTAGAACCTTGAAAATAAGTGAACGAAATCTATATAATGAATGGTGCTAGAATGCCACGTCCTTAATGTGCCTAAATGTTTAGTAAGAGAAGTCATGCATCCGTGTCATTTTAGCTTGAGTATCAATGAGTTTGTCGTATGGTTTTACCTGTCAAAAAATATGTTTTTATAATAAAAATAAAAAAGTAATAAACTACTATCTTTGTCAATATTTTGTAATATCTTTGACTCTATAGCCGTAAAATAATAGGCATTGCATTATTTCATTGTCATCTATCGGGCTCTAAAATTTTATATGTAAGAGATGTGTATAAATAAGTTTTCACCTATACCTGACAGGATATTCAAGCCAACTTGAATTTCAATATAAATAAATAGTAAGAAATTGATAAAGTGTCGACCTATACCTGCCTTAGATATTCAAGCCAACTTGGATTTCAATAAAACCAAATCATAAGAAATCGATAAAATAAAATAAGATATCCTTAAACACCTTGCATCAACAAACCATTTTATTAATCAATTATGTGCTTTCAATCTTTTGTTTAATCATGTACTAAACTAAAAAGACGAGAAACATCATCATTTGATCCCGGATAGATACGTAATGATATAATGCATACCTTGTACTATTCACATTTTACTCTTATACATCTCTGGCTATGCACACTGTACTCTTTTCCTTTGTTACGTATATACTAGTCCGGATTAACACAAGCAACATAAATCTAAAAGAGAAATCAATCTCATAATTAAGGACAGGGTGAATTATATGGATTTGGCTTGAATTTTCAGTTGTATATAAATAACTTAATCGTTTTGTAGTATCTAAAGAAACTCCTCAGGGTGTGAATTTTCATATTGTTATTATCATTACTTCATTCGGTAAGTAGAGAAAAAATTCTGCTTTTTCAGGAGATAGAGATACTAATAAAATAACGATTGAAGAGCTTGATATGTTCGAAAAAAAACAAAAAAAAAAACCAAGAAGATGAAACGATTAATGGAGCCAAAAGTGCGCAACAAACTATTTATAAATCTTCCTAAATGATCCGGGACATTAATATATGCTAAGATTTACATGTTGGTTAAGTTATATGAATCATGGAATCTAGCTGGTAAAGAGAAGATAAGATCTGACTCAAGTAAAAGTGGGTATTGAGAGTGACACAAGAGTAAGACAGTAAAAGTGCAATATAAATTTAGGCCTAGATCACTACTTGATGGAGTTATGTGCTTATTATATGTTAACTTTCCGATCTCTATAACCAAAGTAAACAAAGTACTGAAAGATAGGCACCAACCCGAAGCCCCACTAAGTTTATAAAACTTGCTAATATGATTCATTTAGTGGAAGCAGATTGCGACTGATTTTGATAAATTAAGAAGTTTTAATCTTAATCATCTACTTAATAATCAACTTGTCATGCAAATGTACATAAGTTAATATAGTTGTCAATTTCTTTTTTTTTCTTTTTTGAGAATGAATACAGCTGTCTATTTGTCATACACTAGATTTCTAAAAAAATATTTCATACTTGAATTCTCGACATAATTAACGACCGATAGAGATACTACGAAGAATCGAAGTTTGTCGATAAACTCAAAGTTGTAGATGTTTAATTTGACGAGGGTTAGCAATTCATAGAATCTTATTCAAAAAGGAAATTATGTTTGCTTTTCAATTGTTGTGTGGACTCTCATAATTGTCTACAAACGGGGGGTTCTTGCAAAACCTAAAAACTGCACCAGCCGGGAATCGAACCTAGGTCTTTATCGTGGCAGGGTACCATTCTACCACTAGACCACTGGTGCTAGCTGCTAGTAAAATTCATAAGATATGATATTTTATAAGCATAAACTCTCCTACTAGCAGCACAGCTGGCTCACAAGTCACAATGATTGGCCCAATGGGGGTTATGATACTTGTATACTTGTATTCTATTGATTAGTAAACTTCAATCAGTCCTCTCATCTGAACTACTCAGATGAATGTCATGTTATGAAAATTCTGATGAAAACTTGAGTATTGCAAAACCTTTCAATGGGAAACTCAAAAACTTGCTTGATCAAAAAAGCAAAAGAACGAGCGAGCACCAGTTTGTTGAGTTCTTCAACCTATTTCTCCTTATTCTAATAGTAAAAGGAGTAGTATTTTCTCTCAAAATGGATGGAGCTCATATAGATACCTGGTGCCTGATAGGAGTAATAATATTCCCCTCCGTTCAAGGAAACTTGACTCATTAAACTATATGATTGTTTCATATCCTAAATAGCAATTTAGTCTAATAAGACATCTGATGGACATTATAAGAAATCTTTTCCTGTTGTGATTAGGAGATCGCATAACGCTCGCTTCAAATGATTCGACAAGTAGTTGTTTTGTATTCTTAATTCCTTTTTTTTAGAAGACGTAATGTAATTCTTAATTATCAAAGTACAAATCCGGATATTCTTCAAATGGAAGAATTGTTAACGACTCACTTTACCATATTTGGATAAAAAGATAAACGGATGTTCTAAATTTCTAATCATTAAGTACTTTGTCAAAGACAGCTAAAAAGACTAGTATTCCTAACCTTTCCAAAATTCCAAGTTGAATCAAAGTTATGAACTATATATATCTCCTAGTTCAAACAGATTAAAACTCTATGTTTGCAACTAAATAAAAGATGACACGCAAATCAATTCAGTACTTCAAACATAACAATTCGACATCTCTGCACTCCAACTTGCGCAACACCAACTAGGAAAACAAAATAATTTGTTGATGTCTTCTGATCCGGTGGGTTTCAGGTTCTACCCAACTGATGAAGAACTGATCAGTTATTTCCTCGACAACAAGAACAATGTCCACACAACTGCACAAGTGCCATCAATGGCTACATTCAATTACAACAATATTATGCCTGAGGTTGACCTGTATGGTGATGTAGAACCATGGCAGATTTGGGAAACGTATGGGGGATCCGAACTGTACGACCAAGATATGCTCTTCTTTACACAGCACAAGATGGTAAACCCAGATGGTTTACGCATTCAGCGCAAGGTTGGATCTGGTGGAACTTGGAGTGAAGGTGAACCAGGCAAACTTATTTTCGATTCAAAGCTTATGCAGAAACCTATTGGACAAAAGAGGAAATTTCGATATGAGAAAAAAGGGTCTGAACACAATGGTTGTTGGTATTTGGAAGAGTATAGTCTTCTTTCAATGAATTCTGCAAGTTATGTGCTTTGTCGACTCCGACAGAACATCAGGAAAGGAAGGAAGAGAAAGGAGATATCATTGAGGCAAGAGTCGCCAATGAATTATGCACCGGTGGGTTTCAGGTTCCACCCTACTGATCAACAGTTGATCAGTTACTTCCTCCACAAGAAGGTGACTGAAGAAGCATCATTATACAGTTACAAAAACATTGTGTGCGAGTTCGATCTTTTTGGAAGCACGGAACCTTGGGAGATCTGGAACATGTATGGGGGACATGAGTTGCGCAACCAAGACTTGTTCTTTTTCACAAAGCTCAAGAGGGCGAGCCTCAAGAGTTCACGCATTCTCCGCAAGATTGGAACGAGTGGGACTTGGAGTGAAACAGATGCCTCCAAATTGATTAAAGATGAGGCAAAACAAAAACATATCGGGCGAAGGAGGAAATTGCGATACGAGAGCAAATGTTCCAAGCAACATGGTCATTGGTATCTAGACGAGTATAGTCTTCTAGATTCAGAATCAGATTTTGTCATTTGTAGACTGCGAAAGAACGATAAATCATCACCACCATCGTCTGAATGGAATGGAAACAAGAGAACACACAGTGCATTATGCCAAGAATCAAAGGAGACTTCTGTCACTAAGAAAAAGCTATTGAGAAAGCAAAGTAATGAGACGATGAATGTGAACAACAGCAAGAACAACACCTTGTCTGACCAGCCAATAGCTCAGACAAAGAGGATGCAACCTGGCACGAAAATCAAATTATTTGGGGTAGAGATAGATTCGGATCTTAAGTATGTTTAGAGAATAGGAAGAACACAAGTTCTTTGCTGCTTTATAAGTATGTTTTTCTCAGAGGGTTTTTGTTGCCCTCCTTGTTTTGTTTTGTTTTAAGAGAATAGTTAAGTTAATTGATTTATTCATGGCCAGAAAGCTCTTACAAACACAAGCCTTTACAAATAACTAGTCCTTATTGTGTCGGTGAGCCATGACTTGGTTGATTAAAAAGTCTAACCAACAATTTTGAGAACTTTAAAATCATGAGTTCAAATTTCACTGATATATATAACGTGTGTGAGTTATTTAATAATTTATTAAAAAAAAAAAAGTAGTCCTAGATGCGCTCAGATAAAACCTTGTGTTGCACAGAGACGTCAGTGGTGTACAACTAAATAAAAAAGAATTAAACAGAATCGGTATGTGTCGAATCTTACAGCAACCACTTTCCCTGATGGATTGTTTGCCCTTGCTGTAATCTGATTGGGATATTACTTTTGTTTGGTAAATTTTCTAAGACCGATCCTCTCTGTCATTTCTTTTTCTGAGAACCCTAATTCCTTCCAAATAAGCAAAACATACCAGTACATCGAAGGAGCCGATCTATCACCTCCACATTTGGACTCTTTCTTTCTCACTCAATCTACATTTCCTCGTCATGGAAGATGAGCTACAGAATTCGACTAGTCAGCAAAGTCCCTCTCCACATTTGGACTCTCTATACCTCAGAGTTGATCTTTTGCAGTTAAATTTCAAATTAACTCAAGAATAATGTCCAAATGAGAAACATGATTGACGATGCAGTACGATCCTCTGCAATGTTTGCAGTCTTTTGGAATTGCAAGTATTTTTCAGAATCGGATCGTAAAATCTAAGTAAAAATTGATGTACAACAAAAACAGTAAAATGATCAAGGAAAATGGAAGTACCAGGTTCACAGCAGTAGGGTTCTAGACTTCTAGGAATCACTGAGAAATCAGAAAAACTTTGGCTTCACACCAAAAATGTCTGGGGATGGCTCCAAGTCAACCCATGTTGCACACACAAGGAAAAAATCTCAAAATTTCACTATTAACTTATCTTTCAAAACATACAAGTTACAATTATGACACTTACACAGAACAGATGAACAATTATGACATAAACAATATCAAAAGATAACAACCTACAATTCACATTGTGTTTATTACATAATGAAGGAGAAACTCATAATCATAGAGTGCTCAGTAAGTGGATGAAATTTTTAAAGATCATTTGTCTGGCTCCATATAAAGAAGTCTCAGGTCACCTAATAGACTGGCTATGTAATCATTTACCATTGTTTTGATGAGAACTTCAAAAGTATTTATAATAGTAGTTCAACGACACGGAGCGGATTCGATGCACCATGGTTCACTTGAACCAGGCATGTGCATCTCACGTGCATTAACAGACGTCAGTTAGTCAAATGGAGACAGAAAAATCGAACTGCAGTAAAAATAAAATTTCAGATCTCTGCTTCTTATTCATTTTTCCTCTGCTCAACCCTTCTCAGACTTACCAACATCTCCTCCTCATCCTTAACGCCTAGAGCGGCCATCATGAAATTGAAAAGGTGATTTAGGTGGAGGCGCTCCCAACGCCTCCCGAATATGACCCGACCCTGTTTGCCACAGTACTCACCTCCAGGGCTGTGCCATTTCTTGATCGACGGCGGTATCAGATCTGGAATTTCTCGGCGATACTAGAACCTTCTTCGACCTTGTTTCCATGAACGAGAGTAGCAGATCTGCAGGCGAAGGCTTCGTCTTCGTCTGAGCTTGTTGGGGGAGAAGCAAAAGTCGTGGTAGCTTTACGACCCGCCGGCGAGAGTGATGACAAAACGAAACACGGTCTAACCCGATAATATGGCTGTCGGCGAGACTAGAGCCCTCTGCCCCTCTTCAACCTTGCTTCCAGATCGACCTCTGTTGAATTTGTCAATTTTTTTTTCTCAGTTGCATCTTGATTTATATCAACTCTTATTCAAGTTGATAAACTGATATTCATCTTGATGTATTTTTACCGTTTGAATAGTGTTTTAGGTTTTAACGATGTTATTATCGATGTTCGTGCATAGACAAAAATGAATGGCTGAGATCTAATTTTAAGTAGCGGTTCAAGGTACATACAAGAATTTTCGTCAACGACAAGATCGAAATGAAGTAACGAATTTGGCAGACCCAACTCTGCTTAATATTTTCAGAATACTGGAAAATAAAGAGAAATAACTGCAGGGACAAAATTGGGCGGCAAGGATATTTATTTCTAAATATAAAATAAAAGCGGCACTAAGTGATGTCTCTCAAATCAGAATGATTCATTTACTTCACATCTTAAACCCGGTCAAATAGAACAAAACTCAAAGGTTGCTTAAATAAAACCAAAAGTTAAAACAACGCAAAAATAGATTAATGAAATTGTGGTTGGTTGATTTGTTTTTAATTTTTGTATATGAGAAACTAATTCGTCTACTCAAACAGGAGAAGATTATAAGGCAGGGAACAAGAGGTTCTGTAGAAGACAGCTAACAATAACACCAAAACAAAAAAACCGTCAAAAAAAAAACTAAGAAGGATGAAAGAGCCATTCAAAAATCGTGAGGAAACTAAAGTGCACAAGACAACAACAACTAACAAACTCACTGAAATATCAAGATTTTACTAACAACAGAACCTTATCTCAGGCATATATATGTTGTTCCGTGTGTACAGGAATCAAGAATAAAAGACTTCTTCACCAAGAGATACATGCATGCACAAAAATCAAACTCAGCATCCCATTTAGCACAAACACTTTCAAAAAAATAAAGAAATTTTGAAAATATAGAAAACAAAACGAGGATAAACATATATGAAAGTCACAAATCTTTAAAAGCTGTTCTCACCATCTAACAAGAAGGTGGGGGTGGACGGGTGGGGGAAGAATAAATACAAAAGGATTCCCCAAAGGATCTGAGATGTATGACTCACTTTCCTTACATTCAAATATTACTTTTATGTTTTTGTTTGTCTTTGTACCGTGTAAAATGAAAAAATGAATTACAGGATATTGAGAATTTTTCTTACCTTGCAGATTACAGGACTTCGATAATAGATATCTGAAGATACTATAAGAAAAAAGTATCCCGGCATATGGTCAACCATAATCAAATAAAGTCCACCTGCAGATCCATATCAGATGAAATTAAGGAACAAAAGAATGTGATCATTGGTAGCTGAACAGATATCTATTTATTTTTCTTATTTCTTAACAAGTTCTATTTTCTTGATATTAATCGAATTGTGTGTAATGCCAAATGAAATACAGGACCTCCAGAATTTTTCTATACCTGAGGAAGAAAAAGACTTTGACAACAAGTATATGTAGAACAAAACTGCAAAGTTAGCCCAGCGTACTGCAAATCAACCATAAACTTGTATTAGTCCACATATTGATAAATCTTAAATCAAACATCAGAAACAAAAGAAGGACCCATATTTCTGGCACCTGCAGCTCCAGTGAGGAGTCCCCACACCACGCACACACACACACACACTCTCTCTCTCTCTCTCTCTCTCTCTCTCTCTCTCTCTCATTCATTCGAGGAAAACTCGGATTGCACAGGGATAAGGCATGAAGATTTAAGTTGAACAAGAGATCACAAGCAGAAACTACTTGTGGATAAGCAATGCAGCACCACATTCTAAATGAAAATATAAGCAAGCCGCACTGCACATTCTAACTGCAAATATAATCACACCACTGGAGCTAGCAAATCCAAATTATCTAAAAGAGAAACCACCTAATGTTGCTGAAGGCCACAAAGCTGGTCAACCTATAAATTGTTCAAAGTACCCCGAAAAGCACCAAAAAACAAGCAACTCCAAGAAGTTGAGCTATTTGCCGATTTCCCAATACTGTGCAACTAAAGCACGCCACTGTAACAACCCAAAACACATCAAGACAACTAAACCCTTTTTTTAGAGGAAGACAACTAAACCCTTGAAACATAAGTAGAAGAGGAACTTCAGATTATACAGGAAATGTACTAATGTGGGCAAAAGCTGATTTCAAAAACATAGCAGAAACAGCCACACAAATATAACACAAGTTAACTAAAAAGGTGAAAAGAATTGTCTCATCATATAGATGACCACATTAATCAAACATACTGTCATCAAAATTAGCACTGCGAAAAAAACACCATCGTGGATGGACCATTAGCTTTGTTTCTTGGGTATCTACACAGTTGTTAGGATCTAGGAATATATTTAAAGGGACAATGGATCATACTGATAAGCACTGTTAGTTTTAAATACCCAAATGCTCAAGCTTTGGCCGAAAACTCACCCGGTGAAAAAATGAGCAGCAAATTGGAGAGAAGCTCATGAATGACTCCAGAGAGATGAGAGAATGGAGTCAAAAAGAAGAGTGGGAGGAATCGTAAATTCCGAAGAAATGAAGGGTAACACAATAGAGAGGTTCCGCGGACAGATGGCACAAGGAGACGACAGCAGCGTAGAAAAGAAAGAAAATGGAAAATAAAGAAATTTCCTACCACTTTAAGGAATGCAATTCCTAAACGAATGAGGTTTAGGTTTTGCAATCTGTTGTTTCCCGGTTCAAATAGGTCGAGACTCTATCCTCGAATCCCACCTGAGCAAACGATAGTCAAAATCCCTCTCTCAATTTCTTCAATTTGGATTTCAAATTTGGAAACCCAGTCAAACCAAACCAAGGGAGACGATGGCCAACGTTCCGGTAGGTTTCCGGTTCCACCCGACGGACGAGGAGCTCATCCGGCACTACCTGTATCTGAAGAACAAGGTGATCAAGGGCCCAGCTGAGGAGGAGGCGGCGGCGGTGGTGCCGGAGGTTGATCTGTACGGGGAGACGGAGCCGTGGAGGATTTGGGAAGCGCACGGCGGAGCGGATCTGTACGACCAGGACCTGTTCTTCTTCACGAAGCTGAAGAAGGTGAACCCACACGGCACGCGGATTAATCGCAAGATTGGGACGGGGACTTGGAGCGAAGGCGAGCCGTCCAGACCCATTTTCGTCGGGGAAAAGAAGAACAAAACCCCAATCGGCCGCAAGAGGAAGTTCCGGTATGAGAACAAGTCATCCGACCACCACGGCTGTTGGTACATGGAGGAGTACAGCCTCGACGGCATCAAATCCGCCGATTACGTCATTTGCCGGCTGCGGGAGAACAACAGATCTGGAGGCGGCGGCACGGGAGGGAGTAGGGATTCGTTGGCCATATCGGTGGCGGCGTCGATGGAGGCTTCTGGGCCCATTCCGGTGGGGTTTAGGTTCCATCCTACTGATCAGGAGCTTATCTGTTACTTTCTGTATAATAAGAACAAGGGGAAGGGCGGCAGAGGGCTAGCGATGTTCATGGCGGAGGAGGCGGAGGAGGAGGAGAAAATTAAGGCATTACCGGCGGCGGAGGGACAAGCGGAGCTTCCATCGGCGGCGGAGGAGGACAAGAACAACACCAACGAGAAAGAAGGCCAAGCGCCGCCTCCGGAAGTCGAGGAGAAGAACAACGGCGAAAACGAAGCGGCGGCGGCGGTACCAGTGGAGGAGGAGGAGGAGAAGAAAAAGAAGGAGAAGGGGAAGGAGAAGAAAACGGAGGGGGAGATGCAAGCAGCTCCGCTGCTGTTACTGGAGTACATGAAAGACAACAAGGAGGATGAGACGCTGCTGCCAAGGGAGGTGGAGGTAGGTAAGAAAGAGAACATGTTTTTGCATGAGTTTGATCTGTTTGGGAGCACGGAGCCTTGGGAAATTTGGGAGATGTTTAGGGGAGCTGAATTGTGTAACCAGGACTTGTTCTTCTTTACACAATTGAAGAAGGTAAACCCCAAGGGCTCACGCATTGGGCGAAAGGTTGGATCCGGCGGTACTTGGAGTGAAGGAGATGTCTCCAAGCCCATTGTTGATGACAGAACTGGAAATCCCATTGGCCGAAAGAGGAAGTTGAGGTATGAGAAAGTTGGCTCCCCACACCATGCATGTTGGTATTTGGATGAGTACAGTCTGCTTGATGCTGATATTGGAGATTATGTCATTTGTCGACTCCGAAAGAATGACAAGTTAGCAGCAGCTGCATTCTCATCCGCTGAAGCTGTCAACAACAGGAAGAGGAAAGCCACTCCTTCCACCACTCCTGCTACTGCAGAAGAATCAAAACAACCTCCTGCTACCGCAGAAGAATCACAAGCTCCCGCTACCGCAGAAGAATCAAAACAACCTCCCGCTACCACAGAAGAATCGAAACAGGAGGAGGACTCATCAAAGGCAAAGCGAAGGCGCATTACTGGGCTCACACAAGTAGAGGAAGCAGCAGCAGATGTGTTGATGAATATGGCCAACAGCACCCCCAACCACAACACATTGAAACTATTTGGTATTGAAATTGGTTCCACTCCTACTATAGGAGGTGAATAACTCTTGTTGATCTGTCTATTTGTGCCTGAAACATAGTGAAGCGGTGCGTTTTGGCAGGATGGAAGGAGAAACAATGTCATTTATTTATGCATGAAATCCAGTAGGGAGGCCAGGCTTTCACTCACAACTACTGGACGGAAGAAAATGTGTCTTATGGACAGTCATCACTGTTATTATTTATCCTTCAAAACCCAGTTTGAGGCACTTGGCTACTGTGGTTTCATTAGGAGAAAGACCATGTCATTGTAATTTATGTTTGTGGAGCCATGTTTTAAATTAAATTTCATTTTGAGGGAAGAGCATTCTCACATTCGATTTTCTTTGCTTTTCATTCCTTTTGCTCATAACAAGTTTTCCTGATCTCCGTCAAGAGGAACAAAATAGCTCTGCTTCTGTGCATCATGGTGTTAACTGTTCGATCCATAGCGTGCGCATTCTCTAGGATCTGACCAGTGCCCGACTAAGAGCAGCATGTTCTGACTGGGATGGTTGTATAGTCATCGGACAGGTTGGTAATCGTTTTTCCCATCCTCTCTTTTTTTCTTTTTTCTTTTTTCTTTTTTCCGTTTGTGGTTCTTACTCACATGGGCAGCATGCTTTAACTTTCATGTCTGTTATCTCTTTTTTAAGTTTTCCGTTCTTTACTGCTACATATCTTCTGTCTCCCCCTTTCTAATAGTTTCTTTCTGTTCTTCATGGGAACTGCATATTACTTTAAGTCTGTGATATAAAGCTCAAAACAAAAGCCTATATGCTGCTCTCCAACTTTTGTTTTCTTTATTGGATTGTTTGGGTGGATTTCCATGTTGCTTAATGACAAGTTGATTGATGTCTACATCCATATCCAGAATTTAAATGTATTGCAAAATTTGGTATAAAAGAATGCACTAATCTTAAACTCTTAATGTGTTGGAACACGCAAAACGAAAGAAAACAAATCCTAACAACATCCTTGTTCATCCACCAACTGTGCCCTTCCTTTCATAAGCTGAAGGGGGTAAGTAGACCACATTGAGGTTGTTATCATTTTCTGCAGTAAATTCACTTCAATTCCTTGCCCTTCAGTCTTATCAGTGCCTATATCTGTTGCTCCTTCCAGAACTTTCATTACTTGTCTCATTGTCGGACGACCACGAGGCTCAGGATATGCACACAACAAACCCAGACGAAGAAACCTCTCAACCTCATCAATGTTATATCCACTGTTACTCTTCAACCGCTCATCAAGACCATGAATCAATTCCCCTCTTTCCATTAATGTCCAAATCCAATCCACCAACCCTGGCTTCCCTGCTTCAACCAGTCTCCTTCCGCAGACTACTTCTAGGACCAATATCCCGAAACCAAACACATCAATCTCAGCTGAGGCTCGTCCTGTTCGAACCACTTCTGGTGCCATATAACCCACCGTCCCAACCACTTGTGTTGTGTCACTCAGTTCACCTGGATGGGGCATTCGGGCCAACCCGAAATCCCCCAACCTTGCTTTCATATCCTTATCAAGTAGCACATTGCTTGCCTTGATGTCTCTATGCATAATCTTAGCTTCCCAACCTTCATGCAGATACAATATCCCGCAAGCCACATCTTTTAGGACCTTTATTCTCTCTTCCCAAGTCAACATCATTGTCTCGGTGCAATCAAATAGCCTCTTATCCAAGCTCCCATTTTTCATGAAATCGTAAACCAAAATCAGGCTGCCTTTCTCTTTCTTGCACCAACCTCTCAATCCCACTAAATTTCTATGCTTCAGTCTTCCTAAGCTTGACACCTCAGCCAAGAACTCTCTCAACCCATGATCACCTTCATGTGAAATTCTTTTAACTGCAACTTCTTCTCCTCCCAGTACCCCTTTATAGACCTTCCCAACCCCTCCAGTTCCAATCACATTTTTCTCTGAAAATTTCTCCGTTGCCTTCCGAATCTCTTGATAATCAATCCGGTGTGGCCAATACTCTGATTCCCAAACTTCAATGTCCGCTGTTTCCTCATCCCCTTTCCTCTGTTTGGTCTTCACAAAAAGCACATACACGAAAATCCCACAGCAAATGACCAGAAAACCACCAACACTAACTCCTACAATAAACCCTTTCGATTCAAACACAGAGGCCTCTGAAACAACAAACGAAGGCAAATTCTGAGTGACCAAAGCGTCACCAATTGAAAATTTTGAATTACTAAAGCTCCAAGACAATATCCTATGGCTCTCTACCAATGCCCCAGTTGCTCCACTAAACCCCACATACATTTCATCCAGAAGCACCCTAGAAAGATCAACCACCTCAGTGATCAATGGTTTCTGAGGCTTTCTAACACCAGCACGAGCCATAGTCACATTAATAGTGGAACCCCGAAAATCAATCCACACTTGGTAATTAATCCCATCATTGAGCTTCAACTCCTTGAAATTCCCACCATCCTCACTACTAGTCCAGTAGCCTGCAGCCTCTGAACGAATAGACGTGAGTGAGTTAATATCCACACCAACATGGTTATCGTTAGGATCCTCAAATTCTTGGTTCTTGAACACATCAAATTCAATACCGAGGATATTGGTATTGGGGTCACCATTGTTGGTGAAGTTGAATAAACCCAAATGCTGAGAAGAGCTGGCACCAGTTAAATCTGAAAAGGGCAAGAACACAAAGGCAAAACCATGGCCGGGCTGGAGATGTTGGACAGGTGCAAGGGAGAATATGAAGGAGGTCGAGAAGGAAAGTGGAGATGACGAGTTGGCGAGTTTTGTGCGGATTTTCTGACTATACAGAGCACGTCCCAAGGAGAAAGTTGTTGATTCATTTGTGAGGCTGAGGATGGAGGATTGGATTGTGGCATTTCCATTGAGAAGGAGGCTGGAGGAGTTGAAGTTAGTGTTGAAGACGAACTCAGTGGTGGATGAAACTGTGTTTGATAAGCAGCTGAGGATCAAAAATGTTAGTTGTATGATTATGGTTGAAGTATTGAGGCAGAGAAAGAAGGTTGGTCGAGAAGACATTAAAGATAGTTTACAGAAAGGATTCATCGTTCTTGTTAAAAACAAGGGAATGCATGCTGATTTCTTTCTTTTGTTCCTGAACACTTATTTCTGATTTCTGCTTCTTTGACTTGACCTTTCTGTGAAAAGTAGAATTGTTGATCATTGTTGAAACTTGAAAACGTGTTTATGTTTGTCTCTAAGGCCCTGTGTCCATTATTCCTTGCATCGGTGATACTTATTTGAATGTTTCAAGCTTGTTTTGTTGACTTGTTTGCAATAATCTCTCAGTCCCTAACTCTCGGTTGTTTCCCACGAGTTAAGGTGGTTCACACCTCTGCTAAGTACCAAGGCCAAGTATACATACCTGAGGTTAACTTTATGCTCATGATCGCTAGCGTGATGGTCACGGCAGCCTTCCAGACAACAGAGAAGATTGGAAATGCTTATGGGATCGCAGTGGTCAGTGTGATGGTGATCACTACAGGTTTACTTACTCTAATAATGCTGGTGATATGGAAGACCAGCATATGGTTGATTGGTCGGGTTTCTTTCGATCGAGGCCATCTATGACCATGACTAGACTGCATTCAGAAGGGATACAACAACTTAAGCTTTAGCATTTGACCATTGATTATCATCATCTCAGTATTGATTCAGTGACATTAGTGCTGGATTATATAATTACAGTATTTTGTAACAATTAGGATCAATTGTGAAGTAGGTTTATCATGTTAGATGACAAGTACTTGGTTCCTGTTTTATATTTTAGTACTTGCTGTATGAATCTTCACTCAGTATTGCCCATAGAATGCATTTCACCTTACCAATCAAACCTCAACCAGAGCATTCTCATTGCAGGAAACTAGAATTCTTACTCGGGTCCCCAAGTATAACAAAAATAATACAAAGGTCCCAGGTTTCCAACATAAACTTGCTATATGTACTAATATCGGGAACTATCAAAATTATGGACGCTCCTTTTTCTTTCTAACAAGGTAAAGCTGGGAAGTTTGCGACTGGTAACAACAGCACAAAATTTGGCCGTTCGGATATTTCTTCTTACCAGTTACCAAGTAAAGCACTATGTGATGAAGCAATACAGTACTCTTATGCATTAGTGTACTTACTATACAGGGTACAATACCATATTAGAGGGTACTCTTATACATTAGTGTACTTACTATACAGAGCACAATACCATACCTGTGTATGTGTTATGTCAAGGGGATCCGGGGATCCAGGGATCCAGCTCAATGCTCCACGCTCAACACTTGATGAGAACAGTGAATACATGTGTTTGATTGCATAGCTCATACAGCTCAATGCCTTGAAGCAGATGATGAGTTTCCCGTCCCTTGCTTCCCAGATCTAGTCTTGTCAAGTCGCGCTCGTCGAGCATATTCTTGGATCCGGCGATCATGCTCTTTAAGCATCTGGTCAACATTGTTTGATGAAACAAGTAATGGGCCAGAGACATAAATTTTGTTCCCCTTGGGACCACGGCAACTCTGAAAAAAAAATTCAGAGGAACAACTCAAGTTCAACTAATTATGAAAGAGAATCTGACAAGAATCCAGGGTATATCAAACAAAAACTGAAAGTGATTTATGACAGGTAAGAGAAAAATAAAACTGACCAGATTTGCTTTCTCATCTTCTATCTGATGACTACTAGGGATTCTCTGCGTGTGACGCATCTGATCCTGCTTTTTGGTGAAATCCTCTCCATCAAATGACCCTTGAAATCTGCCTACTTGTCTTGTTGTTTCAGGCCGTGAAGTACCTGGTCTCTCTTTTTGATCTTCAGAAGGAGCTGTCGTCCTAGCCAAAACTAAACCAGATAATTTTGACAAGTTAGTTATATTAGAATCACCAAGTTCCTTCCCAGATTTAGCCCATGCAGGTCCATGGATGAGTGGTCCAGATACTGAAGTCCTCTTATTACGGTGCTCTGAGAAATCCTTTCTAGCATCTTTATCCGTTCGCAACTGTTTGGTTGGATCGATAATGAAACTAGAGACAGCTTCCTCCCTATGAGGATTGAACATTTCGCTTCGGACATTTGGATTGGAATATCCTTGTCTTTTCTGTGAGTAGATAGGAACTGGCATCAGACATAATATAACAGAGGCAGATGCATTTTAGAAACATATATGAGCACACCTCAGTTTCAAAAATAACGACAAATCAATTAAAGCTATCCAAAACAATTGAAAGAAAAATAATAATATAAGATGTGCATATGTTGAAGATGAAATATTCCAATCAATAAAGAAAGGCCCTCGAAATATGTATTAAAAAGAAAAGAAAAGAAAAGTTTATTTTGAAACGTGAAAATAAAAGCAACATCCAAGAAATTTTGAAAAGAGCTGCAGTTTAATCATGATAATCAGAAGAAACAATTGAGATTCTACGGAAAACACACTACTTGTTCTAACTTGTGACACTCAATCAATTGGCCTTCGTTAGCAGAGCCAGCTAACCTCCGCTACGGTATACACATCTATATTCCTAGTATCTTCCTTCTAGCATCCGATTAGACAGCATGATTTTTTTTTTTTTTGAAAGGGGACAGAGCATGAATTTAAATCCTGGAAAATATAAGTAACCAAAAGCCTGAGACACTTGCAACTTTGCAAGTGAAGGATTCACTGCTCGAGAAAGGAAATAAAAAAATTCCAAGAAGTAGGCTTCATGCCGCAAAACAGTTGTAACTAACTCTCAGATTGAATAAAGTTCAAGAGTTTGGAAAAGAAGGGGCCACGTTGAATTGGTAGTCAAAACAAAACTTTGTCCTGCTATGGCATACATTTTAGCAATACATGTCATGAGTAAACAAATGAGAAATAGCTGTAAGAGACCATAATATACAGATTTAAGACAGTTGTAATAATGTAAATCCTTTCACTAGGTTTAATATCAGAGTAAAGTTCCATTCCTCTGACATCAATGTCTCTTTTGGCGGTCCACTATTGAACTTTCTTATCTCAGTTTCTCTTTCTGAGGGTAAAATATTAAACTAAATTCAAAAGTTTATTTTGAAATTATATTTTCACCACATTTATAATTAACTTTAATTTAACCAAGACTTCATGCCGCAAAACTAGGATAGAGAACTTAATTGAAGTTACCTGTGCTGACGTAATTGCTGAGGGCGATCCTCTGCTTGAGAGTTCTACTTTCTGGGCCCTTCCTGCAATTGCTCCTTGCCTAAAGAAGTGTTCCATAAATTAAAGTTCCATTATTCCAGTACCATATCCAAAAGAGTAATGATATTAGGTAATAAGGAGTACCTTCTAGCTTCTTCTTCTCTCAGTTTTACATCAATCTCTTTGCTTGGGGGGTACTGGGGCAAACTTGAAGGCTCACAAGGCAGAGGTATGGTAGTAAAGTACTGTAGAAAAAATATATACATATAGTTAGTAAAGCTAAAGAAATTCATGGATCCCATTGATTATCAATAAACAGTTCCAGAAGAAAACAAATCATGGACCACTGATATATATACATGCATAACTGTCGTGTGTGTGTGTGTATACAGGCCTTTTCAGATACAAACCTCCTTATTCAAAAGGTACGGATTTCCTTAATTGACATACTTTTCGATCATATTTTCTCATCTCAACCATTCATCTTTTAAGTATATATGAGTAGATCATCTCTACAAAATTTCAGCCAAATTAATAATAATTAAGGTATTCAAAACTATGAATTACACGAACGGTTTCTGTTGAACAGATTTGGTTCGTTCATTGTAATCATATAGTTTCAATACCTTAACGATCACCAATTTAGCTGAAATTTTGCAGAGATGATCATGTCATACATATTTAGATACTAGTTGGCTATGAAAATTATGACCGAAAAGTGGTTCTATTGGCAAAATCCGTACTTTTTGAATAAATAAGGATGTTTGGACCTGATAAAGACTGTGTGTCATTCATTTTCAAATAAGGACCTCGTTACCTTAGTTAAGGTACAGATTTTCTTAATTTGACCTACTTTCCAATCATATTTTCTCATCATAGTCGTTCAGTATTTAGATATACATGATTAGATCATCTCTGCAAATTTCAGCTAATTTGGTTATCGTTAAGGTATTGAAAATGTATAAAATCAATGAACGAACCGAATCTGTTCATCCTGAACCGTACGTTCTTTTAACTCTAAATCACAGTTTTGAATGCCTTAACGATTATCAATTTGGCTGAAAATTTGTAGAGATGATCTACTCATATATACATAAATACTGAACGGTTAAGATGAGAATTTGATCGAAAAGTGGGTCGAATAAAGAAATCCGTACCTTAGCTAAGGTAAGGAGGTACTTACCTGATCAGCATTGTGTGTGTGTGTGTATCCCCTATACATATATATATACATATTTATATATATATATATCTCCCCTACATAATATATATATATATATGTCCTCGCACCTCACTATTGAGAGCAATAGCAGCAGTTCCTCGATTAGCAGGATCCACCGATAGTAAACTTTCCATAAGCTGCAGAGCAGTAGCAGGAAGGTCCTTAAAAGTCTCTGCAACACATCTTCTATATGGTTGTGGGGGTCTAATCACTGTTGAATGCCTTAAGTGTAATTTCCGCCAATAATCCTCAGATGGCGAGCCACAGAGCTTAAAAATTTTATGCAACTGTTCCACCTACAACAAGCAGATAAATTACTCAATAAATAATAATAAAATAAAATACAGATAAGATGCTTAAAGGCACCATACAATACATTGATGATAAATTGGAACAAACAGATTTCTTAACATATGTGCACATTTTATCAGAAAGAAGACGGAAGGAAAAGGTCACTTCAATTTTGAAACAACAGTAAACAGAAGTACCTCTGTAGAACATATGAGATTATAAGACTGAGTCTTTCCTTATTACAGTTGACTCATAACAATGATTGGTCAACTATATTTTCCATATATAATGATGAGTAATTTTCAATTAAACTATTAGCTCAAAGAATTATTGCAGATGACCAGATGTAATGAGTCAAAAAAAAAAAAAAACTCTGGATAAAACGAGTTTCTTTCATTAGCATTGATACATGGAATCAAACATAGTCCTCCCATGCAACTTCCAATCTCAAAAACGTCAATATAAGCCATAATTTAAAATAAGACTAGTACAATCTGCCTGGTTCTTCCTCTATAACCGGTTGATTCAAATCACATAGAGAGATCATCATTCATTTTATACTTGAGACTGATCTAATTCCTTAGTATACTTCTGATTCAATGCAACCCACTAGGTCATAAACGATGCATGCATCTCAGAGAAGGGGAGAGGAGGGGGAATTTGTAAATTTGTTACCTCTGTTTTTCCTGGAAGGATAGGTTTTCCAGAATATAATTCTCCTAAAATGCAACCGCTGCTCCACAGATCTACTGCAACCCCATATTTTGAGGCTCCAAGTAAAAGTTCTGGAGGTCGATACCAGAGAGTTACAACACGGCTTGTCAGTGGAACACTGTGATGTGGATCATAAAAGCTGGCCAAGCCAAAGTCCGCAATTTTCAAGATTCCATTGTTGTCAACAAGAAGATTTGACCCCTTTATGTCACGGTGCAAAACACCATGACTATGACAGTGATTAAGTCCACTCAGAAGCTGCTGCATATAGCACTTAAGCTATAATGACGTAAAGATTGTACATGTTAGGTATGAAGATCACTAGAAAAAGATAAAACTGAGGCGAAAGTAGTAAGATGATCAGATTTGTAAAATTGTCAGACTACCTGAGGTTCAGAGAAATTAATCCCTGGGCGTGAAGCAAGTCCTGTAAGATCATGTTCCATATACTCAAAAACAAGGTATAAGCTGCTTGATGTCCGAGATGTAATCAATCCTTCCAATTTTATTACATTGGGATGATCAAGCCTACGCAAGAAAAGGATTTCCCTTGCCATAAACTTGACACTCTCAGGGTCAAGATTATCAAATCTTACTTTTTTCAAAGCAACAAATTTATCATTCAGGACATCACGGGCCTTGTAAACGCTACTGTAAGTTCCTTGCCCAATCTGAAAGAAGTAGATGCCAAAAAATGACGAAGAAAGCAAGAATCAATAAGTATTAAAAAGACAAACGGGACTAAGTATTATTAAAGCAAAGTGAAGATCTATATTTACACAAGACGGGATAATAAGAAGAAATGCATATTAAAAATCAAGTAGAGAACACAGCATACTTTATTTAACTTCTGGAAAGTATCAGCACGACGAGGTATCCAGCCATCGATAGCTTCAGGTGCAGCTGAAGAGAGCCAACCAGGCCACCCAGCCGCTACCTGCTCAGCCACAGTAACCTTTGGAATTCTTCTTGAACCCGGATGATCAAGAACAGTAATCCCAGCATTTTCTATCTTCTTACTCTTATTCTGGTCATCATATAATCGCACAGAACCATTGATTGCCTTGTCAATCAACATAACTTTTACAGCAGCACCAGCTGCAGCACCACCATCCAACCTATCTTTACTACGAACAACCTCTCTCTTAGAAGAATTCAACCGTGGAATCTTGATCTCCGAGTGTCTCTTACTTGAAGCCAAAGATGATCTTTTTGGTGGGCTTTCCCGGCTATCTTCGACCGCAGAAGGCTTGCCACATATCAAACCCATTTTGCACTATAAACAATAAATATCCCCTCCAAAACCCTCCAGAACCAAAACCAATCCAAACCTTGTCCAAACCTCCTCCTTTACCCAAATATATAACAAAGAATCAACCTCACCAATCAAATATCCTCAAGCTCATACTTGATCCTATATAACCAATTTCCACAGATAAACATCCGATTCAACCACAAGACCAATGAACTATACCAATCCAAATTCAAGGCTACCCAATACCCACGTCACCATATTCAATCCAATAGCACAAGAATTTCTCTTTTATAACAAACAAACACGGAAAATTCAACACTAGGTTACTGCTACGGAAAGTATGAAACTTTTTGAATAAATAGTACAGAATACCTTGAAACACAGAGACCCAGAAAAGGGATCAACAAGAATGGAGTAATGAATGGAATGACTGCGGCTCAATTACAAAGAAAGAGCAGAAGCAGGCTGGTTGTTCATGCGTGGGTTTTGGGTTGATTGTTCAACGCGTATTCAAAACTTAAATATTGATTTATATCATTATCATATAAGGGACGGCCTTTGCCGGCTATTTACTCAGTCAACAAAACACACACACACACTCCCAACCTTTCTTCCAGTTTCTACTTCCCACTTTGCAACAAGTAAAAAACAGTTGGAGTTTGGTTTTCTGTTCAAAACAAAGTTAATGGGTTCTGCTTGGCACTTGATGCTTCTATTAACTCGTTTTTATTCATCTCGGCCCTCCCTCCTTCACGACTAACCACCTTCATCATTATGATTAAATAAGTCGGCACCAATCAAAGTTAGGGTCTTGATGATGGTTGGGGAAGGCCAACTATTTTGGGCCTTTGTCCATGTACAAAACTCACCTATAAAATATTAAAATATATAACAATTATTTAGATTTGTAGCCTAGGGGTGGAATAAAGAACACAGTTATCGGCTATAATTTTGTTTTTATCACACAGCGATATTAATTTAACATACTAAGATAATATTGTGATATTGTCCCGAAATTGAAATTATCATGTCAGCAATGCGGCCTAAATAAAATCGATAGCCTTCGTAGGATAACTCTCGACCTAGGTATGGCTACAATTTATACAGTAGCATAATTAAATATAGGATAAAAATGACGTTATTTATCTCGATTAATGAAGTTTAATCTATACATATGTTCAAAGAGCCAAGAGATCGGAGGGATCCTGTTAATTTTTCACCTGTAGTTAGCAAAATTCAAAACACATTTTCTGGTTGGAAAGCTCGTACCCTTTCTAGAGGTAGAAAACTTACTCTCATTAAATCAAATATTTCAAGTATGCCTAATCACATTCTTTCTTGTACTTTGATCATTTTGATAAAGAATGCAAACATTTCTTTTGGGGCAATTCCCCTGCTAAAGTGGCCTGGAATCCAGCAACCCATGGAGGGCTTGGTACTAGGCCAACTAAAATATTTACTAGAGCTGCTATTGCTGAATTAGGATGGAAGATTTTAACCCAACCAGATAATTGGTGGGTTCAACTTGTTACCAAAAAATATCTTAAAAATGATTCTTTTCTTGTTGCTCGCAAAAACACTTCTCATTCTATTGTTTGGAAATGCATTTTACACTCGTGATATCGTACTTGAAGGCATTCGCTGGATTGTTGGTGACGGTCAAACAATCCTCTTCTGGCAGTATAATTGGGTACTTCCCTTTCCTTTATACACTAATATTCCTGAAGATCAGAGATATTTAATTGACTGGAATAATATTGTTAACCATTCTATTACTAATTCTACATGGAATGTTCAAGCATTAGAAAATGCACTGCCTCATGATATTGTTGTTCAGATTCTAACACTTGGTCTTCCTTTATATCCTCGTTCAGATCAATTTATTTGGGGACCTTCACGTTCAAATTTGTTTTCTATTAGTTCTGCTTCTTGGATACAATTAAATAATAAGTCCAAACATTTGAATGCATGTTCTGAGATATTTTGTATCTTTCTAGATGTTTTTTATGTGTGCATTGGCCTTATTCTAATATGATATGTAGTTTAATTAGATTTATATATTCATTATCCTTATCATATTGGTATTGTGTAATTCTCTATATAAAGGACTCCTATCAATAAATAAAACGATGATTTATCTATTGTCTTGCTATCTCTCTTTGTCTCTACACTTTATCTTTCATCACGTTATCATGCATTTTTTCTAACCTTAAAGCCAATAGCCTGCCATTTGTTTTCCAAACCCTAAAAAAAACAATTCTTTCTCAAACCAACAGTTATCGGCCTTGCCTCGACCCCGAAGCTGTCGCTGCTCCCGGCCGTCAGCTCCGCCTTCTTTTCTAGTTTCGCCGATCGAGCTTTAGATCAAGAAATCCGAGTTTTTTGAAGAAATTTTATGGTATGTTTTAAACCCTAAACTCTTCAAAGTTCAATAAACTCGGGGGAAATAAAGTGTTTTTTCCCCTTCTCCATCTTCATTCTATACTTGGGATTTTATGCGTGCAGGTACCAAAATCTCGAAATTTCATTCGCGGGTCAAGAGTGTGTTTGATCACTCTTATTTTCTTGTCAGGGTTGTGTATGATCAACCCCGACCTTTCTTCGGATTATGTTTGATCAATCCGAGGACTTTTTTTTCGAATTGTGTTTGATCAATTCGTGGCTTTCCGGATTGTGTGTGATCAATCCATAGGACAAACCATTAAAAGTATTGTTTGTGACCTCTATCGAGTCTCATAACAGCTTTGTTTTGTATGCAAGAGTAATATAACATTCTGCTCCTTTGAGTTTTGACATACTCGATGCCTAAAGTGAATCTTCGCTTGGTATCTATGGAACCTTTCATTGGAAAAGATTAAACCACATGTTTTGACCCCCAAGCTAACAAGCGTAGTTGCCGAGATTTCACATCTCATGCGCTCAAAGTCTTTGACGCGCCACATCGACAACAGCCTTCAACGGTAATCTGTGCAAAAAGTAATGACCACAAAATACTGTGGAATGCACTTATGGAGCGTTTCTTGAAACGATCATCTAACTCAACTTGTTGAGTTATTAGTCACATTGATTGTTTACCACATTTTTACAACTACATATTGTCGATGATCTTTTATGGCATCATGATCCATAATCTTTAGCGGATTCCATCATCATCAAGTTCTCTAGGTCCTGCAATTTGGTTTGGAATTACCAATGAGATTTGATTTTGATTATTATGTTGCAAACGGGAATTGCATATACGCTAATGCAATAAATGTATTTAGGATTGTCCCCAAATGTGGGGACAACAATATGGGTCATGACAACGGCAGAAAACGCCGTGCCGATGTCTAGAAAAGAGGGGGAGGTGTCGCCGGCCGTAATGGCGACACTCTTGGTCTACTCATGTCAGCTCATGACAATGCAACCGTTATGGATCTCCGGATCACTGGTTCAAAAGTTGTTGAACTATCCTTCAAATTGTGAATGCATACAAAAAGGTACGGAAAATCAATACGAGGACAATAACTTCATCCTCATGATCGAGGATTTCAAATATTCGGATCCTGCTCTAGCTACCCATGACTTTGACGTCATTGGCTAGACATTGATTTTCTTTCCAAGTTATATGTAATAAGACGTCATATCGATGTCCTTATTTATCATAGGACCGCGCAACGCGCTGCTTCTCGAGGAGGAGATTATTGAAAGCAGTGATTCTGTGTTCGTCGAGGTCTTCAAGTTCTTGCCACATTGTCTGGATGTAGTCATCACCAAGCAATTGGTGTTGTTCCTGAACGCGAAGCGAGGCGACGTGAACCTCAAGGGGAAGGATGGCATCATGGCCAAACATGAAAGCATAAGGCGTGGTATCTGTTGGACCGCGCGCGCGCTTGGAGGTGCGGTAAGCCTACAAAGTATGGTAAAGCTCTAGATGCCAAACGTGGGGGTTCAATTCTAGCATTTTGCGCAAGATACTGAGGATAACCTTATTGCTCGCCTCCGCCTGACCATTGGATTGTGCATAATAGGGGATCGAATGCAGGAGGTTGATACCATAGCCGGTGAGGAACGTGACTATGGTGGAGATAAGCTGGCGCCAGTCGGCGGCTGTCACAAGTGCGGACTCTGCTCCCTCCTCAAAGTTCGGCCATGTAGAGAAACTAACGGCCCGTCCAACATTCTTGGGAGCTAGGCTGGAATGAGCTATAACCAAATCATCTGGTGTCCCGGCTCCCTGGAGTGGCGAACTATTAAACCCCTTAAAGACAACAGCAGAGTTACGCGTGGGAGGAGTGTCAAGACCCGCCCCGAATTTCACCCTGAAACCCGAGGTGAGTCCTGCGGGGACCACCTCTAAGGAAAATTTACCGAAAGACTCGGCAAACCTCCCTTGAAAATGGACAACCCTAACCAGGAAGAATTAGAGGACCACTCTTTTAACCCAAAATAACATCCTCCGCTACAACCCATAAATAGCCAGAATAAGTTATACAAAAAATCCCAACAATAATCAGAGCTACTAAAAAATAAAATAAACACAACGGAAGCTAACAATCTCCTAGTAGATTAAACAGGTAACCTATTGGCGAAATGTAACGGAAAGATTGGTGACTATGCCCGATGACGAGTTGAGTATGCACTTGCTCATCTCTAACCCGATGAAGATTTGCAATGAATTCCATTAGTGTTGGTGTACGCTCAAGCGAAACCGATATGGATGGAATGTCTGCCACACGATCATATTCTTTCTCAAAATCACCCATTTTCTTTAGCCTACGATAACTCTCATGTTCATCAAGCTCATTTTCAACAATCATATTATGCATAATTATGCATGCCTTCATAATATATTTTAGGACATCTTTGTCCCAAAGCCTTGCTGGGTTTCGAACAATGGCAAAACGCTCTTGAAGCATTCCGAATGCGCACTCCACATCTTTCCTTGCCCTTTCTTGCTCTTTAGCAAAATGTTGATGCTTATTTCCTCGTCGAGCTGGAATAGTCTTCACTATTGTTGCCCATGATGGATATATACCATCAGCAAGATAATATCTCATGTCATATGATCGGCCATTGACTTTGTAGCTCATAGGAGGAGCACACCCTTCATCCAATTCACTAAATACAAAAGAGCGCTCTAACACATTGATGTCATTAAGAGAGCCAAGTAATCCAAAGAAAGCATGTCATATCCAAAGATCATATGAAGCTACAACTTCTAAAATAATAGTCGGTTCATGAATGTGGCCAGTAAACATACCATGTCATGCGGCAGGGCAATTTTTCCATGTCCAATGCATACAATCAATGCTTCCCAACATCCCAGGAAAGCCACGTTTTTCGCCTATTGCATGTAATCTCTCAATGGCATCACTATTTGGCGACCTTAAGTACTCATCACCAAACACTTCGACAACTGTTATGACGAACCTTTTGAGACTTTCCATAGCGGTGCTTTCACCAATCTGCACATACTTATCTACATAATCGACTGGAACACCATAAGCAAGTATTCGAAAAGCAGCTATTACCTTTTGAAGTGATGACAATCCAAGACACCTAGCTGTATTCCTCTTTTGAACAAAATAAGTATCATGTGCAACGACACGATCATGAATGTGCATGAAAAGAGGTTGCTTCATTCAGAATCTCCTTCAAAAGAAACGTGCCGGATATTTTGGAGGATTGGCAAAGTAGTCACCGTAAAGTCTTTCATGACCCCCGATAGAATCACAATTAATTGTACGTCAACCCATAACATAACCACGACGATCTTTTCTTGAACTCTTGTTGGTAAGATCTTCTTCTCCAATTCGAGCAAGTAACAATTCTTCATAATCTTCATCTATATCATCATTGTCATCCATGAACGTATCAACTATATAACTACTACCCAACGAACAACGAGCCATAAGAAAAATAGTTTTTAAGTGAGAAAAAAATGAGAAAGAAAGAGAATTTGAGAATGAGATAGCAATAGTGATGAATGATTTGTTTATATTTATTCAAAAATTTAGCTAGCCATTGTAAAGTAGCTGTTAGAAAATAGCCGTTAGAAAATAACCGTTAGAACTAGCCGTTAGAAATTAGCCGTTAGGAAATATGCTCATCAAACTATTTGATTGTTGTATTAAATGAGGAAATAGAATATTTTATTGTTGTATTAAATACAGGATTCCCCAAAATAGAGAAGCTGTTGGAGTTGGAACAAAAAGATTATGGGGAATCTGACTTTTGCTTACTCATTTTGGAGAAAAGATGGGGAAGATGCTGGAGATGCTCTGATAGGGATGCTAGATATGTGTAGGTCTAGGTGCAGTAGTTTTGGATGAGAATAGAGGCTTAATGGGGGGCACTATCAGTTCCTAAAATTGCTACGTTGAAACCTCATGTAACGGAGGCTCTTGCCTTATGGTACAGGACAAAATTATGCCAACTGATTAGAGTAACTAAATGTTGCTGACATTATCAATGTTATTAGGAGAGCTGATTTTACTTAAGTGATCTTGGTGGAGTAATAGATGTAGTCCGACACCTGAGGTTGGCTTTGAAAGAATAACTTGGAAGCATGTACGGAAAAGGCATAACCAAGTAGCTTAGAAGAGTTCTGAAGATGGTGCAAGCAATGTATTTCCATGAAGTTGGACATCCTTGGCTCCATGAGATCATTGATATTAGTGGCAGATGTTAAAATCGGGGTTCTTGTTTGAGAATTCCCTAATTGATGTAATCTTTACTGATTCAATAAAAGTCGTTTACAATAAATAAATAAAAAAAGATTAAAAAAAGAAGATAAATTTGCTCATTAATTCATATCATATCTTTTTCTCTTCCCCATTCGAAATTTTCTCATTTCTCATCTCTCTCTCTCTCTCAAGAAGCAGACCCGTTGCTTGGACGACAAAGTCGCCGCCTCGGAAGACGTTAACCAGGATGCAAACCATGGCTTAGATTCTGATTTATCGTGGATTTGTCTTTAACACAATCTCCTTTCCTTATTTGACTTGGAGAATGATTCTTATCCTTAATTGTTGGTTGGCCATCACTCCCTTCTCTCGCTCTTTGAACGGTAAAGATAGCTTCTCTTAGGTTAGGGTTCCAACTCATGAGTCTAGGCCTATGTATGGATTATAAAATCTTCAACTCTTGGCCCAGGCTTCACTACTTAGATATTTGTAGCCTGAAAATTTCAAGAAAAATACATGAAATTAGGCCCATTATGAATTTCTGTAAATCAAGTTCCAATACATACCCGACTCAGTATTTATATACGACATCAATAACGCCATTACACTTTATGTCATTATTTATTTGTCAAATATTATTTTGGTAATTCCCTCTTCTATGACCGCGATCATCACTGCACAAGACCTTCCAAACTCATACCCATAAAACCATACCTAATTTTAATCCTACAAAAGCCCTAAATCTAATCCTACTTTCATCCTCACCACCGATTACAAGTAGTCCACAATCTGCACTTAGTTTGGCCGTCTCTCCTCGGGTCCTTCGACAACGACGAGTATTTGGCCCCAGTCGTTCCTTATTTCACCGACGGTGACCTCAACGACCTCCGCCACTGAATGATCTGGTCTTTTTCTGGTGTCGATCTAATTCAAACCTGAGAGGACTTCTACGTCTTGCTCCCTCTCGCCTTAATTCAAATCCTCTACTCCCCCATTGCTCTGGCAATCAAGGTGTCTAGGACGACGATGCTGATGATCAGTAGAGGGCTTGAGTTGTAAGAAGAAAAATCAAAGAAGTAAACTAAGTGAAGTGAAGTGAGGAGGGTCTGAACAAAAAAAAATAAAAATAAGTGAAATGAGGGGGAGAAAGAGACTATTTTACCCCTCGAAATTTGACATATGTCACACAATTTAACATCGTTAATGATGTTGTATACGTATGTTTAGTCGAAATTGCGATGTGGTGTACCAATGTTTATGTTTTAGAATTTGAGACATAGAAATTCTTAGTTGGCCAAACTTCAAGTACAACCAAAATTTTCCCTAGCCCATAAGTGGTGATGATGGCGCCATAGCTTTTCCTAGAACTATTTTTCTTCATCTCTCTGCATCCTTGCCTTTATTTCACGCTCTTTAACTCATACCTAAATACAAATTAGTAAGATATAATGAGATTATTAAAGAAATAACTAAGCAAACTGGGGTAGAAAAACATTAATAATTACTTCGATCACTTGTTTGTTAACACAAGATGGGTGTTAAATTCTCTTTTCAAAACATGAACTACCAGAGTTGTTAACACAGACACATGCAATCAACATTTGATAAGCACATAATCATCTGAAACTGCAAAGCTCATTGGAAACCGCCAAACCAACTTTGATCAACACAAACAAATATGTAGATATTTAACAAATTTAACCATTCAGACAACCATTTGGCTTTATTAATAAAAATATATTAATATATTATTTTGATCAAACATTTCGAAACGTACCTGTTTTTAAATATTAAAAAAAATGCTTCTGAATTATAAACACTTCATTTGTACGTATTTGTATCTAATTTCAGGAAGTTCTTCTAACGAGGACTCTTAAGTTGAAGACTCTTTAGTTGAGGACTTGTTGAAGACTTTTCGGCTTATCCCACCTTTCGATCTTATATACACATCTTGACCGTTCAGTTTATAAGTATTTATGAGTAGATCATTTGTCTAAATTTTCAACTATATTGAAAATTGTTAAGGCATTCATAAGTGTGATTTATCAATTATGAACTTGAACGGTTCATATTTAACATATTTGGTTTGTCCATTAATTTGATCTAGTTTGTTATTTTAACGAACACCAATTTGACTGAAAATTTATAAAAATGATCTCATATAAACTTAAAAACTGAATGGATAAGATGTCAAAATGTGATCGAAAAATGAATTTTTTAAACCATAAACTGAAAAGTCCTAAACTAAAAGAGTTCTCCTAATTTCATGCGACTTAGCTTTTACTCTCCTAGATCAGTGAAAAGAAATGTATCGTGAAAGAGGAAAACTTGTTGGACGGTGCCAAGTATATGATTCCATTTTACTTTCAACAATGGCAACCTCATTGATATTATATAGAGTTGCCCGCGGAAATGCAAAAGCTGCTTTTCTTCAGACACTATATTCTCCGGGGATTTAAAAATTAAGAACGGCGTTCTTTTTATATAATCATTTCCCTTTTCCAAATTAGTAGAGAAAATTCTGAATTTGGGACGCGCGTGGAGTAGAGTGCCTTACTCGCGACACATTCAAGTGCGTGCTTTTCACCTCTTGTGATGAATAGTGATGATAATTATCTTTCCCATTTTTCTTTGCTTGGGTGCAGATGATATATATATATATACTTTGTTTTCCATAATTTATTCTCAGATTGACTCATTCAAGAACATCATCCGACCAAAACCCAAAGTCCCAGAGCAGCCCACTGATATTAAGAGACACAACAAGGTGTTCGTTAAGTTCCACATATGGCAGACAACAACGAGGAAGAACAAGACGCAGCACCGCCGCCCGCGTATTACTTGGTGTTCCTCAGAATCATGAGCAAAAGGAGAACCTGGGTATGTATTTTTGTGCTGGTCTATGCGATCCTCTTAACTTGCTCTTGGAATTTCCTCAAATCCATACTCTCGTGGTACAAATTACAAGGCCTGCCTTCGCCGTCGTCATCTGGGTGGCCGGCCCTCTACGCCTCCGTGCTGCTCGGCGCGGTTTTCGGATTGCTCTCCATGTTTGCAGCGCTGGCGGTGTTGGTGCCCGCCACCTTGGTGACTTGGATTGCGATTGTGGTTCTCTTGGCCTTCTTTGGGAAGCCCAGGAGGGCTTTGGTCGTCGAAGGCAGGAAGATTACTAGGGAGATTGTGGTGATTGTGTTCAAGATTTTGTTGAAGGAGGGCAATTTGGTGGCTGCTGTTTGTGCTGTTTTGGGCTATTTTGCCCTTTTCAGGAGGAATAGTAATGCTACTCCAGACCTCATTGACTGAATTTCTTTGCTAATTTTGGTGGTTGTGGAGGAGATTTCAAGGCTTTGTTCAGGTTTTGGTAGAGTTTCCCTTTCTCCCTGTGAGGATTGAGAGAGGGTAAAGCTCTGACCTCTGCTGTAACAGTTCACTTGTTTTAATTCTATTTTGTCATCTCTCACTAGTTTGTGTAATCTGGTATCTTTCTTCTTCCCCAATCCATCAATTTTGTACCCTATAGTTTTCATAGCAAGGGTGAATGAATGCTTCCACGTGATTTCTAGTTTTAGCAGGAGTTGCAATAGTAGTTCAATTGTGCAAGGAAGCAATTCTGCTCACAAATATAAGTAGTAGCTGCTTATGAAGTATTTTGATTAGATACTACCCAATTTAATGTTTTGATGATCTGGTTTAGCATGAAGTTCTCTAGCGTTTGATAATCTGTTCAATACTGAAATTTTTGGTTGCTTTTTCTTTGGTCGGTGCTTTTTCGTATTTGATTATTTCCCACCGTATAAGATAGTAGACTTGTAAACTGACCAACCCAACATGTTAGAACTTTTAAGCAGGAGGTGGAGTTCAAGGCAGGTTATGGCATATTGCTGATGTTTTGTCAGCTTTGTGCATCTCCCGGGAGTTATATTTTGAGTGGAAGATGAGTGAATATTCCAGCTATTGTATAGTGGAATGAGGTTCGACGTCTCTATCTGCTCTGCAGTCTCTCACAGTCTCTCTCATTTTGAGTTCTTGTTAACGACGGTTTGATGAAGATGATGAAAGTATTACAAGAGTGATGGATGATTCATGTGATCATTAAAATCAAATACTCTTCGCTATATTCTTTCTGATTCATATTCTTCTTTCTTTCTTGTTGCTTCTGCCCATTTTTTGAGTTAATTTTTTTGTTCTTCATTTGTTTTACCTTCTTACATATCTCCTATTTGTTCAACGTTGAATCTCCTTTTTAAAATAGTGCTCATTATTGGATTATCTTTTAGGCTGATATTCAACTGAGAGATGAAGAACCTAGAGAACCTAACTGGCTTTAATCTCTATTCCACTATACTTTTAAGCAATGGCACATTGGCCCGTACAGATGGTTGGTTGATACTGAATATGATAAAATGAGTTCATAGAGACATGTGTTGTGTCAATGGAAGGACATTCCAAGTTTGGATTTGCTTCCATGAATTTGATATATAGACAGCCATGAATTTGAAGCACTTGGTAGTGCTAGTTAATCTCGCTAATCATATACCCTGGTTCATGACCGAGCCGGATTTCCTTAAACCAACCACACTATCAACTCGTAAGTCTCGTACAGGTTTTTCGATAACGGTTTGGATCCTCAGTATTTATCAAGAGAATTTTTCATAACAAAGTATCAAATGAAAAACCCAAAAAAAAAACAAGTGTAAGTAGCGCCATTTAAAAATGCAAAGTAAATAAAAAAATGCGGATTATTTTCATAGCAATTTTTAATATATATATATATATATATATATATATATATAAGAACGGAAAGAGAGAAACCCTAAGAGAGAAAAGTCACCCGTCCGGTTGCGCTGTCATGCTTTGATTACGGCCGGACGAGTCGATGCTATATAGGTCCTTGGAGATTGGGGTGGGGAGGAACAATTTTGCTTCGCTCTTGGTTGACGGCGGTGGATGCACAAGTAGTGACTTCGAGGCAGATGGTGTTGATTAGTGGTGTGGCTAGGCTACACACCTAGTAGATCGGTGCTTTACGGTTGGATACGCTTGGATCTAACCACAAACCTAGCAAATATAGTGTGATTCGACATCAGGCCGCGTAGCAAGTGGCGATAGTAAGAGTTACACAGCTGGGTTATCTCTCCTGGCTCGGCTCTGAGGGACTGAGGTGGTTGTGGTATGATATGTGATTGTCACACCCCCAAACCCAGTGTCAGTGGAATTAAAAAAAAAAATTAACATCGAATCCGAAGTGTGAACGAGAAAAATAAAATAAAATAAATCAAACTCAAATACTTTTTCAGAAATCGTCGAAAACAAAACATGTGTAACAATAAAACCTCGATAAATAAATATTCGATAAATTAATAATCTCGATTAAATAATAAATTTTTCCAGTCTCGATTCGGGATCAGTATATATTATTAGGAATCTCGGTAAATAATTTTTTTAGACTCCTTGTAGGACCCAACAAATAAATAAAGTAATATTTGATTAAATAAATATTTAAAAATATCACAAAAAATATTAATAATTGATAAAATACATAAAAGAAAGAGCAAATTATGTTCATAATACAAATTACGAAAACTCTGAATAATTTTAATTTCTCAATTTCGTTATTCTCAAGCATCCATACATAGTCCTTTGCTTTTTCCTTGTATTATGAAAAAAATAAGAAAACTCTAAACAACAAAACTCTCTCCCAATGTTTGATCTAGTGATATAAGTCTCTTCTTAGATGTGAGATAAGTGAGAGGTCATGAGTTCGACTAATAGTATTGTAGCATATCAATTGTGAATTTGATAATAAAAAAAAACCCCTCTATAATGTAATAAATATTCATTTATAATAACTCCTCTAAAGTAATAACTTTTGTAGATCTCAACATTATTCATTTATAGAGGTTTTTCTGTAGGGTTCCACTTACATGTCTTGGGGTATCCATACCTCGCCTACATGGTAATAACCCCGTTAGTTGACTCACTAACCCGGTTAAACTCTATCTAACTCTGTTAACATCTCCATTAGTGTTAATACTTTGTTAATTTTTTCAAAATTTGAATTATAGGGACTTTAACCCAACTTAATTCTTGTTGACTCTAACCCTCAACTTCAAACTCTCAATCTCAATCTAAGTCCCTCTATTTCTCTCTCGCTTTCTCTCATCTCACAAACAGCACCCCTGAAGAACCCTAAACCCTAAAATCTCAATCTCAGTCCCTCGCAAACGTACCCTAAAATCTCAAAATCCTAGCATGTCACGCTTGAATTGCTATGGTTGGATATAATGATCGTAGGGGACGAACACTTGTATTTAGAGGTGTAAACTTCTGATTAGGCATAGAAGTATGTCCAAAAGAGGCTAGTAACAATGTGAGACTCAAGGTTACTGATGTTGGGGTTAAAGCTAGAAGGGTCAGGATAATGTTACTTTTGTGATGCACTAAATGCTGCTTGTCACAACTATAGAAAAAAAGAAAAAAAAAAGGCAGCTAATGAGTATAGAGATCATTCCTAATGATGAAGAACTACTAGATTTCATTAAAGTCAGTTGAGGAAGTGCCACCAATTACTGATTTGGATGGGCCAATGATCAGGTTCTCAAGAACTTCAAATGAGCTTTCATAAGATGACTACTTTTCAGCAAACAATTGCTAATAATGTGGTTGAGTTAGCGAGGGAGATAGTAGCTTGGACAATAAAACCATATAGCATCAAATGAAAAAAATAAAAAACTACCATATATATAGTTCAAGTCCAAGAAGGAAGATTCTCACAACACTGGTTCATGGAAGGATGCTAAGAAGAACTACGTCTGCCTGGAGAATGTTAATCAAGCTTTTTGTAGGTATATTGGCTATTGCTATTCAACACTAAGATCTCCTACTGCAATCAGGAAAAGATGTACGAGATCAGGAAAGCATAAAGTCTAGGACAAAGTTATGCATGATCAAAGACTTCATGATAAAGATCAAGGTAATGAGATTTCAACATCTCATATATGGTAAGTAGACCTGGCTTTCAATTTGATAAGTTTTTGAATGATGAAATTTTGGAAAAGTATTATTTCTAAAGACTACCATATTAGGAATATTAATTGATAATTTGCAAGATATCTTATTTCCATATCAGTAATGTCCATATCAGTACCTGCATAAAACATATTTGATCATATATGCATAATCATTGTTCTCAGGTGATTAAGAAATTGATTTATGTTTTATCTAATGGCTATGTTATAGCATGAAACTGGTATATTCATTTTGGAAAGTGCAAAGTGATGGTTGTCTGCTTGCATCTTTTCATAGACGAAATTTGATTTTGTCATTGAAAAACATCTGTTAAGGGGGAGTGTTTCACACTCTATAAATTGTTTCTGCTGTGTTTAGAAAGAGCAGCTTTTTGTATGATCGAGAAAAGGCTGTGTTAAGCATTGTCTTTGAGTTGATTGTGTGTTCATCTCATCTTACAAAATGCCTGTGTATTTTCTATAAACTAAGTCTCTCCTTTTTACTTGCAGATGAATTACATTTGAGATTGTTGAAGCTGGTTTCTGGTGGAAGAGAAAAAAAAACTGGTTGTGTATCAGAACCAAGGAATACTGATTGTGTGTAGAATTATTGGATAAGAACTGAAAGTAATCTAGTTTCAGTGTTGCTGCATAAATACTGATTGTGTGTAAAAATCAGTTGCAGCAAGATCTAGTTATGTGAGAACTAGCATATCTGAGTGTGTGAGATCTCAATTTAGCAATTCAGTTTCCTTTGATAAGGCTACTTGATATGCATTACTTGTGTAAGAAGTAAGAAGAGTATATTGTATAAGTTTTGTAATTGTGTGAGAATTACCACTTGTAAACTTTTGAAGAGTAAATGAATAATCTTGCTTGATGTTTTTTCCTTCATTGAGGTTTTGCACCAAACCTTTAAATTACTTGTTCTATTTGTGTTGTTTATGTGTTTGATCCATTTATATACCGAGACTTTTGGATAATGTGAATTACGTTATTAGGTAATAAAAGAGCTGTTTTTTGTTTTAGATTTCTTTGTTTTGCATCTTTTTTCTTTAGTTTGGTCTTTGCATTTTCCTTCTTATATTGTAGTAATGAATGCTATTGAAGGATCCAAAGATCGTTCTTGCTTGACCTAGCTTGATCATAATGATGCATATCAATATAATTTATTTGTTTCCTAAAAATATAAAACTAATTGTTGTTGATTTATTAATAAAGACCATGTACAGTGAACTTATTGTTGTTGGCTTCAAAAAATAAGTTCTGTCATTAGAGTTTTGAAATTCTAAAACTAGAAATGACAGTTGATTCTAAACTTATTAAGACCCAGTTTGGCATTGAATTTTAGAAAATAAAATCACTTATAATCATCATTTTGAATAGATATTTTGTTTAGTAAAATCATAAAATATGCTTATCTAAAACTTATTAATTTAATAACCACGATTTTAAAAAACAAGCTATTTATATTTTAAAAATAAATAATTTATACTCACTAACAATAATATCTCATACCTTAAATGTAAAAACTGTGACTTTAAGTTGGATCTATCTTCTTAAAACATACCCCGGGCCGGGTGAAGCCAACTTGGTGGTGAATTCTGTGGCTATATTTAGTCACTACAAGAATTGCAACCTTGGATGATCACTTTTTTCTTGCCAAGATCTTGAAGCTCATGGATTCAAGTTGCAGCAAAGTGTCGGTTTTTTTTTTTTTGTCGTTGGTTTTCAAATGGGACTTTGGCCATGCAATTTTCTCTTCTTAATAGAAAAGAGAGAGAAGAAAACAGAAGGGAAGAAGTTAAACAGAAAGAAGAAAGAAACCGACCGCATAAAGAAAGCATCTGCCCGAGTCTCACGACTGAACGCCAAAACCCCTTTGTCCGTGGTCGATCATACGATACACTTTAGTGACTTTACTATTCCTCTTCTTTCTCTCTGAGCGCTCAAAGCCAAGTGTTACTGCAGAATCCAAGCTGAGAAATTTGGAGAGATTTGCATTTACTTGATATCACCATTATTCAGTAGGTGAGATTGAGGCATTGGTGATAGGAAATATCCACACAGACACACACACATGGCCCATGGCTGGTGTTGAGTCCAATATTAAACTCCAAGAAAACCAGTGTATTCAGGTGCTCAGATCTAATCACCCGGCAGGCAGCTGATACCAATATTCTACCACACACCCACCGCCAGTTGACTCTTGTTTTCAAGGTTGAACATGTCTTATTCCCTACTTGCCCTCCTACCTTCCTCATTTCTCGCATAGACTTATTTACCTCGCTTTTCCTAATCTCACATTTGCATTTCCCCTTTTATTCCTTCCTCAATTTCAGGGTTGGGTCTGGATTCTTCGAGTTTGAGGCATCCTAAGGATCTGGGTGCTTTCTGGGATTGGGTTTTTTGAATCATTCATGTTTGTTTGCATCTGGGTTTTCTCTGATTTCTTCCAATCTCTCATAGTTTTGGGGGTTTTATGATTTTAAGGTCCTCTAGATTATATAAAAAGAAAATGGTAGCAGCAGGAAATGGTCTGTTCTACCCCATTGTCGGATTCGCTTCATGTTTGGCTCTCATCTACTTGTCCTTTGGGGACTTGAGGAGCAATTTTCGTGAAGAAGAGCATCAGTTGGCTTTTGTGAAAAGGAATGGGACTCAGTTCACCTTGGATGGTAAACCATTTTACATCAATGGATGGAATTCTTATTGGCTAATGTATCACGGTGTGGATGAGTATACCAGACCTAGAGTACGAGAAATCCTGCAAGCCGGTGCCAAAATGGGTCTTACACTCTGTCGAACTTGGGCTTTTAATGATGGTGACTACAATGCTCTTCAGGTTTCTCCTGGTCAGTTCGATGAGCGAGTTTTCAAGGTATTCATATTGCATACATCGTCATCCTTTTGCTCTAATTAGCTCCATTAACCTAGAGTTCCATTGAACATTATGCATTCTGTGTGGTTGTCTCCTGACGTGCGCTTCAATTTACCCGGTTTTGTTCAGTAGCGGTCTGGTTTTTGCATATATTATAAATTTTATATCACTCAAGTTTGCAAGTGAGTAATAAATCATGGATCCATCTAAAAATGTAAACAGACGGTTCTAAGTAGAAATTAATGCATACCAGTGATAATTGGGTTCCTTGTTGTTAAAGGCTATTCAAAGTGGATATAAAAACAGTGTAGAAGCTAGAAACAAAATATGAACTACATGTATTTAGCAATCTACGGCAGCTGAAAGAAAACTAGTCACACACTGCTGATTTATTTGGGCTGTGCTGCCTAGGAAAAAAAAAAATTTTATGGTAACTTTTGGTTAACTTTGTATGCTCTTAATGTGCTTACTTCTCCATATTCTTTCTTCATCATAAACATTGGATTGTGTGGCAGGCTTTGGATCATGTTATTGTAGAAGCAAGACAACAGGGCATCAGATTGCTACTTTGCTTAGTTAATAACTTGGAAAATTATGGTGGGAAGTCTCAATATGTAAGGTGGGCCTGGCAAGAAGGTGTTGGTTTGAGTGCATCTAATGATTCATTTTTCTTTGACCCATCCATTCGCAATTATTTCAAGAGTTACATCAAGGTACTTCTTCTTGTTTATTTTTTTTCTTTTCGTTTTTGTTTTGGGTCCCAGAAAGATAAGACGATGCATTACATTTTTATGCCACTTTGAGACTTCATAAGTATAGGTTTTTTTTTTTTCATTAAAGGATTAAAAACTACTTTTAGTTGTGTTATTTTTTTTTATAGGATGCTTATTGTTGTTGAAAATAAAGAAGAAAACATATTTGTTTATTAGTCTCAACTTCGGGTTTGTCATAGGTAAAGTGACCAAGAAGGTACGTGGAACCGACTTTTGCAGCTAAGACAAGTTGCTACTAGGTTATAGTTGCTGTATGTTTGGGGAGAAATTATGTAATGTAAAATGAATCACAATTCTGAATCTTATTGATCAATAGGAAAATGCAGTCTTCAGGTCAGCCTGATGAGTCGACCAATTCCTCTATCCCGCTTTTTCCACTTCTCTTTTTTGTGGGAGCAAACCATCCTACCACTCTGAGCCTAAAGAGAAGAGAGTAACCCAGAATCCAATCTACGGATGAATAGCAACTCGTACCAAAAAAAAAAATGAAAGACTTATAAGAAATCGCTTGTTGGTCCAACCAAGAAAGACATTGTCGTGTCTTGTTTTCTTCCGTATTGGTTGATTTCAGAGCTACATGTTCCATTGTTCTAGACTTGAAGGCTGCAGTGGTTCAAGGTCATAGATTTTTGGCGGAGGTTAATCTCTTTTTCAGCCTTTTCCTCCTTTGGCAATCTTTTTTTTTCTCTTGTTAATTTTTACTGATCCTCCCAAAATTTGGAAACAGTTAAAGGTTGCCTTAGATCTCCATTTAAATGTTATATAGAATGATGCATATTGAAGGAAGTGCTTGGGATTTTACAAATCTCACTCTAAGCAGTTGATGGATAACCCTTCTTTCTTTTCTTTCTGCATTCTGTAATTTTGAAAGCTGAAGTCCTAAAGTTATTAGCTTTGGTTATGCACTTGGGATTTGGTAAAGAAAACCACCCTGGTGCTTGTATCCCACCTCAGTGGTGTAATACCTGCAAAGAAGAAGCCACAAATGAAGAAACATTTGCTTTGGCACTGTTTTGTTGCTTTAGGTCTTTGCACAAGGGTATTAAAGGATGCAATTTGAGCTGCAGTATTAGGGTGGAGAGGACGAATCTTGGAGGAAGAAAGAAAGGGATAGCTCTGGTGGATATGTTGTGACTGCTGTGTTTTGGCCATTAGACGGAGAGTAACATACAAAAGTTCTGAGAATGTGCGGGGGATGAGTTTGACATAATTTGCGAGTTGACTTCTGAATAGCTTGTTTATTGCTTTTAACTAGATTTGGAATGGAACGGATTAAACTCTTATGCTTGGTGCGTGCTTCTTTGGTGCGTGTTTAGCGGGTGTTTCTTGAAGTTTTTCTCAGTGGATGTCTTGTCCACTCCTTTGTTGATTTTGTTTTCAATCAATGCAATTTTGTTGTTTAAAAAAGAAAAGGAGAACAGGGAAAACTTGACATGACGTTCTTACTAGGCCTTACTAACTTTCATCATTTCATCTCCCCTGTTCTTACCAATATCCAAGGAACGAATCTAATTTGTGCACACCATCAACTATCAGGTGTCATGTAGTTTCAAGCTGCAAAATATGAGCATGAAAGCACTGACTAAAGTTTAATAGGATAGTAGTTTGGATCTATGAGGTACAGGTGATATACATGAATTAGAGATTTCTGGTAGCTGTGCGTAGCTTGTATGGATTTCTAGAGGTTGAATGTTTTGACAGAAATGATCTTTTATTGTGCTGGCATCTTGAATAGGTCATTATTTTCTTTAATTGATACTTTTCTGTAAATAACATGCATACCAAGAATAGTTTGAAAATTAATGTTATGCCGCTATAATGATTTAAATTATTTATAGATTTTTGGTTCCTTTTTGCCTCATTTGTTACCAATTCTAATTCATTTCCTTTTTGTTCCCCCAGACTATCCTAACGAGGAAGAATACTCTGAATGGGATTGAATATAGAGATGATCCCACCATTTTTGGGTGGGAGTTAATAAATGAACCCCGTTGCAGCACTGATGCCTCAGGCGATACTCTCCAAGTATGCTCTCAACTCTTGACCCTATTTTAAAAAAAAATTATCACCAAAGATTTATGTAATTTATTGTTAATACTGCATTCAAATTGCCAAGAGACCATTTTGATGTTGATGTTCACTCTCCCTTTTGTGGTTACTAACACAGTAATACTTTTAACTTTTCAAATTAATTAACACACAAAAGGGTGTGTGTGTAGTACATTGAGAGGAAAAGGGGGTGTGAATACCATATGCCCCTTTAATTTTTTTTATCGTGTTTTCTTATTTTACTTGAGTTTCTGCTGATTGATCACTCTATTTGGGTGATTGGGAAGGGTTCCTAGTTTACAAAATGCACTTTTCTTTGGCAAATTATCATTATTATGTTGTTTAATAACTCACTTTAGTCAGAAATTTAGTCAAAAACGTCTTCAAATATTACAGTTCCTTTAACTTGCCTTCTGTTTTCCTTTATAAAAATGTACTCTCTTTCTTAGAGTCCACAAGCAGCTTCTACAATTCTATTGCATACTGTGTTGCAGGATTGGATAGAAGAAATGTCAGCATTTGTGAAATTAATTGATAAGAAACATCTACTGACAGTGGGCCTGGAAGGATTTTATGGTCCTAAGGACCCCAAAGCCTTAACTGTGAACCCTGAACGGTGGGCTTCCCGACTTGGATCAGATTTCATTCGCAACTCCAAGATCCCCAGCATTGACTTTGCTTCTGTTCATATCTACCCTGACCATTGGTAAGTGTTTTCAGTCAGTTTACAACGTTACTTACACAACTATCTGAAGTCAATATGAGGGAACTCAAAGCTTACAAACTTATAGTAGTTCTTTGAGTATCTCTTTTACTATACTATATGTGTTTGTGTGTGTGTGCTCATCCAATAAGGAGATGAGGACGTCTTTGGTTTGTTGCAAAGGGATAAATTTGAAGCAAATGAGATGACAGTAACTCTCAGCCTCACTACTCAAAACCCAAGTAGACCATTGCTGTGTGCGTGTGTCCCTCATCCAATAAGGAGATGTTGACATCTTGGTTGTTGCAAATGGAGAAATGTGAAACAAATGAGATGACAGTAACTCTCAGCGTACTCACTGTTAGATTGTCTAGTTTGAAGCATTCATAACACACTCCTCTTTTTCTTCTAACTGAACTACTCTCTTACTTAGAAAATAATTAGTTATGAAATCAAGCAACAAAATTTCTTCACATATTCCAATGAAAAATTGCTTGTAGTTAGCAACTTGTGATAAACGCTAAATACGATGAAGTAGTGTAGACTCATCATATTGCAGCTTGATGAGGACATCATAGTCAAACCTTTCAAGGTTTATGAGCGAAACAAATGGAAGGAGAAAGCACCTAATCATTCAAGATAATTATTACACCTGGGAGGGAAACGAAGTCTGATGCCTGAAGTCTCTAAGCTGTTTGTGTCTTTTCATATTTCCATTTCAGTTTAGTAGTCTTAAGGTCTCTTTAAGTTAGTCTTAAATGCGTCAGTTTCAGGAGAGGGTCCTAATGAGTCTTTAATGTTTCAGTTTTAGAAGAGTCTTTAAGAGTCTTTAGTGCAGTCCATTTGAGCTACCAGCTCAAGTATAAATAAGTGTAAGGGCTACCTAGGTATGCTATGTTATATGAATAAAAAATTTCAGAGTGTTTCTGAGTTTTCCTGTGATGGGATTGGCGTGAAGCCTAGTTTGGGTGAGAGGCCTAAATTTTGGTGAGAAACCAGGGAGTGATTCCCAAATCCAAGTGTTTTGTGTGTGTTTAAAGCCCCAAGCTTTAGAGCTTGTTGATCCTGGTATCTAAACAGTAGGTTTGCTGCATCACAGCTGTTAAGATTGGTTAGCGGACATGCAATCTTTTTGATTCTTGCTAGCAACTCTAGACATAGTCATTAGTTATATAAAGTTGGTAGACTTGCTTTCATTGGCTTACTAGCGAAAATTTTCCAAGAGTAGCAAGCTGCAAAGCCTCATCATGATTTATGAAGCATGTTTATCCCTTTGGATATAGAGGACTAAAACAGTGAATTCAATTCATTGTGCTTGCCATTACCGCGAGAGGATTATGAGCCATTGAGATATATTAAGATGCATCTTGATTTCTATGCTTCTATCGTCCATAATTAGTGTAGCAACTGACATAGTCCAGGTTCTTTGAGAGTCCCGTATTCACAGATAAGCAAAATCTAATTGGAGTCTTTTGGATTGAAGTGTTAAATGATTGATATGCAATCTCGATATAGTATCACTCCGAATAAATGTCTATTGGTTTTCATCTGATAGTTGGTATGGATTTTGTGCTCACTGATGAGTCTCTGTATATGCAGAGTGATTATACGGTTAAGGACCTTATACAAGACTGTTCTCTAAGTTGTTAGATTAGTTGTGAATGGTTGAGATGCACAATGTATTGATATACATCTTTATATAGATTTGATCAGCAATTCAAAAACTGGATCTGATTTAGGGATATTGGAGGCTATATATAAACATATGTGATCCTTTTTTGTTTGTCAGAATTTCAAAATTTTAATACATGTAGTATGGATACGGCACGTACCGACCATCTTGTAGTGGTAAATTAGCTGTTAAAAGGATCATCATGTATGTATATAATGTATGCATATATTTAGTGTATATAATTATCTATATATATATATATATATATGTGTGTGTGTGTGTGTGCGTCTTTTATTCAAATTTGTATGAAATAGTTGGCTATTGCTCATATTCTCTATTTGATTAGATCTGATCAGTTTGAGGCTAAACTACACATGCTCTGTACCTGAAGTACTGCATAATAGATCTGTCTCTCATTTTTTCACTTTATGAAATAGATCTAACTAGTTTTCACTTTTTGGGTAGGTTTCATGATCTAGAAGTGGAGGACCACCTGAAATTTGTAACCAAGTGGATGCTTTCTCACATTGAAGATGGTGAGAAAGAACTTAATAAACCAGTCATGTTCACGGAATTTGGCTTGGCAGACCAGCTCGATAGATTTTACAAAACTATTTATGATATCATTTACAAATCTGCAAAGAAACACCAGGCTGGGGCAGGTGCTTTAGCGTGGCAGTTTATTGTTGGGGGAATGGAAAAGTTCAATGATGAATTTGGGATTATTCCATGGGACAGGCCAGCTACCTATAAGCTGATAATAGAACATACATGTAGGTTGGCTAGAATCCAGGGTCCAGTTTTAGAACAGCGAAATTTGAAAGAGCTGTGCTTACAAAAACACTGAACTGCTTATTTTTGAGCTGAAGGTTCATTCCTTTTGAGGGGGAGGGGGTAAAGTAGGATGTGTTGTGGTTTGCGGTGTTTAGAGGGAAGCAGGTGTTGCCTGCCACATGATACACGTTATATAGTTTCTTCTCAAAGGAATTAGATTAATTACAGAATGTGTAAGAATTGCGATGTTATCAAGCCTTTTGTTGTAGAAGAACATATCAACATCCAGAAAAGGTTGCTAGATTATGGAGTGTAGTTTACTTTGCTTGTAAGCAATTGCCATGGTACTATGTTTATTGGGTGGGACACTGATGGGACTGATAGTTCTCTGGTATAGATAGCAGCACCACTAGCTCTCTTGTAATGATTACTGCTTCAAATGTTTTGATGATATATTTATACAACTCTGTTCCTTGTTGGGATTTGACTTCATTCGTTCATATACTGATTTAGTGGAACAAAAAGGTGTGCATCATTTCTGAATCACAATGCTGCAATTGGCTGCAGCATTCAGTGCAGTGCCTCTGAGAATGTAACCGTTAAGATCACTTGAAAACGAACAAGGGAAGCAGTTGGAAGAACAATGTAACCTAGCAATGACACAGGAATAATTAAAACAGGGGCAAGAGACAACAGCACTCTTTCTTTCTCTTAGAGCTCATAAATTACTAGATCAAATCAAGGCTTGAGCGACGGTTTGCCAATCTGGGCGATGTCCTTGGTCCCTTGCTTTTCCTCTTCTTCAAACTCAACTTGCTTACATCCTTCGCCACCTCTTGCATCACAGTCTCATCCTCCACTTCCAATTTCCGGCTCCGAGTCCTTGAAGCCACGGCCGCCTCCTCTTCCGCAACCACCCTGTCGAACTCGACGACAAGCCGCTTCCCCCTCACAGCCTCCTCATCGTCGTCTTCATCAATCAAGGCCATGAATCTGCGGCGCTTGGTCGCAACCGGAGCCGGAGGAGGCGAATCGGAAGAAGCCCTCTTGTGCCGCTCGGCGCGGAGCTTGCCGACGTTGCCTTCGATCCGGCCCTGGAGGCGGAGGCGCTTGAAGCTGAGGCCGCCCATGGACCAGTGGGCCTCGTTGGCCCAGGCGAGAAGCGGATCCAGGACGGGCACAGGCGGGTCGACCCGCTCCTCATTGAACTTGACGTCGGTGTAGATCCGAGGGCGTGGGAGGCTGCTGCCGTAGAACTTGGCTGGACTGGCCAACTTGAGCTTCAGAACCATGGCGGCGGCTATCAGAGCAAAATTGGTGCGGGAGTGTGAAGGGTAAAGGTGTGGGTGTCGTGTTATAAAGAAACAAGGCAGACTGGAGTTGGCGGGGACAGAGTGGCGCCAACTTTTCGTTTCGCGCCATAATTTTGGCGCTGCAACATTTCATTCATTTGGTTTTTGACTTTAAAACCCAAGGGTGCTGCTACAATAACCATCATTTAGTTCTATTTTCGTCACCTCGATCATTACCCATTCTGATGTAAGATAAGCCAACTTTATTCTCAAGTGAATAAATCTTAACCAAAGTCTTAGTAAAACTAATTTACGATATTAGAAATAGGTTTAAAATGTACATGCTCTTGATAATTAAAAGTTTAAAATATTAAAGAGGTATTGAAATTCTAATATAGACCGAAAAGTGGTACCTAGAGCTATTACATACGTTATAAAAGATGTTGGTGCCTTAGCGGTGAATTTTTGAAGGACACTTTCGTTATTTAAAATATTATGATTTTTTTCACTATTTTTAAATCTCTATATTCTTTCGTATCTTCTTCCCTCTTTCAACATCAAATACTCTTTAATTTTCCTCCTTCTCTTTCCATGTTTCATAATTAGAGACGACAAAAGAATTAAGGCACAATGATTAGTTTATAACTAATTGATGGTGGTGTGTTTTTCTGCTAGAGTTTCTTTTGAGAACCCTGGTGCGGTGTAGGCAGCAGCAACGTTATATCGGGGCTCATTGATCCTGCAAGACTTTATCTGACTGGCCGCGACGCTCTCCATTCTGGCAGGGCGTTGATCGTGGGTGTGAGAAGGACAAATGTTTGGATCGACGGCGGGTGGACCGTAGATTTGATTTTATGATAGCTGTAGGGCAGACTTGGGCTCCTGTATCGTGGCTTTGAATCTTGACCATACTTGAGGTGTTTGTTTTCATTCATGGCAACTTAAGGCATGAGGTTTTGGGTTCTAATCTCCTCAAGACCGGGAGCCAGATTGTTTGGTTGTAGCAGCAGAATGGTAACCTTTGTTTCGGTTGTCGGAGATCTTGGGGGCCGATCGCGAGATGATGGTGATGGTGATGGTGATGGTGATGGTGATGGTGCAGTGGCGGTGGAAGGCGGCAACGGGAAGCTGAAGCCTGGGTGCCCAGCTTCTTGGGTGCTCATATATAGCTCATGGCCTAGTTGGTTTTCTTTTGCTTTTCTGCAAATAAGGTTAGGTTTCAACTTGGTTTCGTTCTGGTTGAGCTCCTAATAAGAGAATTGTTCTTTGTTCTCTTGTTTTTATTTCCTAGATTGGTTACAGCGTTGAGGGTGTATGTGAAGAATTTAAGAACAAGAAAACCCAGAAGAATTTGGAGAATTTTCTCTATATTTCTTGATAGCTTTACAAGAGATTGAGATATGTATATAGATATATACATAATAATCTATAATAAAAAGTATAAGAGAAGCTAAACCTATAATAATCTAAAAGAGCAATAACTGTGACACACTATGCTGCTGATAAAGAAGAGACTAGCAGCAACACATCACAGCAGTGCTGCTCACAGAAGAGCTGTCATACACAGTAGTAATCTCACAGCTCTATTCACACTACTAAGTCAACTTTAACTAGATTAGTTCAATTAGAACTAATCTTCAACACTCCCCCTCAAGATGGATCCAGCGGATTGATGGAGCCAAGCTTGGACAAAATGATAAGGAATTGTGCAGTAGGCAAGGCTTTGATGAAGATGTCAGCCAATTGATCCTGACTTCGAGTATAAATGGTTTGAATCACCTTGCCTTGAACTTGAGCACGAATGTAGTGACAATCCACTTCTATGTGTTTTGTTCTTTCATGAAACACATGATTCAACGCAATATGCATTGTAGCTTGGTTATCACAGTGAAGAGGCATGGATTTGGTTGACTGAAAACCAAGATCTTGCAAAAGACCTTTGAGCCAAATCAGCTCACAAGTTGCTGATGTCATTGCTCTATATTCTACTTCAGCACTTGATCTAGCTATCACATTCTGTTTTTTGCTTTTCCATGTGACCATGTTTCCACCAACTAGAGTATAAAAACCAGTAGTGTTTTTTCTGTCTAGTGAATTCCAGCCCAGTCTGTGTCAACATAACCAATAATATATGTTCCTCCATTGTTTTTAAATAGCAAACCTCTACCAACAGACTCTTTTAAGTAGCGAAGAATTCACTTCACAATGCTCAAATGTGCATTTGTGGGAGCATGCATAATCTGACTCACAATACTCACACTATAAGAGATGTCAGGTCTAGTAATTGTGAGATAGATGAGCTTTGGTAGTAGCTCATATTTTGAAGTAGATCACCTTCTGCTTCCAATTTGAACTTGTTGTCGAGGGGACTAGGAGCTGATGTACACCCTAGCATATTAGCTTCTTTGAGAAGATCCAGGACATACTTCCTTTAATTCAAGAACATACCCTTTTTAAAAGTAGCCATCTCAATCCTAAGAAGATATTTTAATTTTTCAAGGTCTTTGATTACAAACTTTTTATGAAGAGCTTGTTTCAGAACTTCCATCTCTTGCACATTATCATATGTGATTATCAAATCATCAAAATAGATGAGTACAACCAATTTCCCAGATTTTCCAAGGTCTTTAGTTGCAAACTTTTTGTGAAGAGCTTGTTTCAGAACTTCAATCTCTTGAACATTATCACTTGTGATAATCAAATCATTAAAATAGATGAGTACAACCAATTTCCCAGATGCACCATTTCTAACAAATAAAGAAGAATCTACATTGCTTCTTTGAAAACCAACTTCCTCAAAAACGGAACTAAACTTAGCATACCAAGCCCTAGGTGACTGTTTCAAACCATAAATAGCCTTATGAAGCTTGCACACCATCTCAGGGTTGTCAATGAGCATTCTCAATATTTAATATTATGCCTTGAAGAGGACTCGAACCTCCATGCTTTTTAGCACGGGATTTTGAGTCTCGCGTGTCTACCATTTCACCACCAAGGCATCTTGAAAGGGAATAGTATTCCATGAATATGATATCTATCCAGTGCGATGTATGGAATATATGACAATGGTAGAGTGTTAGGGTATTTCTATTGATCAGTCATGTCAGAATGGACAATCAAACCGATTTCTCGATTCAATAATGATAGACACGCGAGACTCAAAATCTCGTGCTAAAAAGCGTGGAGGTTCGAGTCCTCTTCAAGGCATAATATTAAATATTGAGAATGCTCATTGACTTGGACCAATTTGTGCTCTCCATACATAATGTTTTGATCTAAGGTTTTAATTCTTCCATGTTTCAGCAGTAACGTATATTGTTCCTTAGCTTGAGAATGTCCAGGAGTTAGTCACATATAAACTTCTTCTTCCAATTCTCCATGTAAAAAGGCATTCTTGACATCCATTTGGTGCAAGTTCCAGGCATGGTTCGCTGCAACTGATAATAACACATTGCTCCTACAAGGCTATATGTCTGAGTAAAACCACGAGCCACAAGTCTAGCCTTCTTCCTCTCAATCTTTCCATTTGAACGAAATTTGGTTTTAAATATCCATCTGCTCCCCACAACCGTCTTACCATAAGGAAGCTTAACCACATACCATGTTTTTTTCTCATGAAGAGCAAGGAGTTGATATGCCATTTCTTGTCTCCAGTCACTATTTTGATTTGCTTCTTCAAAAGTCTGAGGTTCAAGAGTACTATCGAGACTACTTAAGAAGGCATTATGAGTTGGAGAGAGCCGTTTGTACGTACATGAGTCATCTATGGAATGCTTTGAGGTAAAAGACACATAGTCTTTGAATTTTGCAGGTTTGTTCCTAGCTCGACTTGGATTTCTCCTAAGAGGAATGGAAGAGGTAGTTTCTGTTGATACTATATCAGGTTTGTCAATGGAGGTATCATCAATGGAGGGCCGGCTATTTGACTGAGGTTGTTGAACTTGTTTGGTGACTGGATCAATTACTTCTGGAAAATTAGTGTAAGGGAGAGGAACAAGATCATGATATCTCTCCCCCTCACTATTATTCCCAATTTTCTTATGAAAGAACGGAATAGCTTCTTCAAATCTTACATCCCTGGATACGATGACATTTTTTGAGATGAGATCATTACATTTATAGCCTTTCTAAGTGAAAGAGTACCTCAAAACACGCATTTGGCAGCTCTAGGATCCAACTTGTCCCTGTGACAAGCTTGTATGTGAACAAAACAAACACAACCAAATGTTTTGAGATGAGACATCTGAATTTTTCGATCTTTTAGCATTTCCAGAGGAGATTTAAACACTAAAACCCTACTAGGAAGCTTGTTGATCAAATATGTAGCAGTGAGAATTCCTTGTGACAAAAATTCCTTTGGTACATTCATCTGGAACATGAGGGCCATGGTTTTCTCAAGAATGTCCCTATTCTTTCTCTTGGCAATTCCATTTTGTTGTGGAGTTCCCACACAACTAGTTTGATGTATTATCCCATAAGTGCTCAAATATTGATTCATTTTGTTAGATAAGTACTTAGTGCCATTATTAGACCTTAAAAACATGATTTTGGAAGAGAAGTTAGTGGTAACTAGTGTGTGAAAATCTTTAAACATTTCAAACAACTCACTATTAAATTTCATAATATAAATCCAAGTAATCCTTGTAAAGTCATCAACAAAGGTTACAAAATATTTAAAATCATCAAATGATTCCAAAATAGGTCCCCAAATGTTTGAATGAATGATTTCAAACGGATGACTAGCTCTAGACATAGATAGAACAAAAGGCAATCTAGTAGACTTTGAAAATTGACAAGCATCACACTGAATGTTGTCATTACATAAATTTGGAAGTAAAACAGATATTACTTTGTCTGATGGATGAGCAAGTCTTTTGTGCCAAAGACGATGGTCTTGAGAAGCTTTTGAGCAGACTTGAAGAGCCTTAGGAGCAATGGACTCTTTTGGAAAGATCAGATAATAGAGTCCATTTCAGAAAAATCCCTCACCAATCATCTTCTTGGTGATGATGTCCTGAAAACACACATTCTGAGGTGTGAAAATGACAAAACACTTTAACTGATTTGTAATTTTGCCAACATAAAGTAATTTAAATGGAAAGGGAACAAACAAGGCATCAAGATTGGTACTACTAGATAAATGGTTTGATAAATGGTTTGTCATGTGATTTGTGGCACCAGAGTCAATTATCCAACAATCATATTTTCTATACATAGATAAGGCAATGGAGAAAGATTGTAAGATACCTGGTACTTCAGATGTTGTAGCATGATTTGAATCCACCAGAAAGCCAGCAAATTTCCCAAGTAGAGCAGTGTGATTATTGGAAGAACAACCTTCATCACTTCTTATATTTTTCTGATGTAGATACTCGGCAAAGTCATTGATAAGAGCAATAGGATTAGTTGTGAAATCAGGCATCACAGTAGAAGAAGATGAAGCCAAATTGGCTTTGTAGTTTCCACCAGAAAAACTCCTTGAGGTATTCTTCATATCCTTGTCTTTTAAATACTTTGGTTTGAGTTCTGGATGAAGGATCCAACACCTATTTATAGTGTGTCCAAGAAATTTGCAATGGTCACACCTCAGATATGGCCTCTTGCCTTTATAGGTGTTTACATCAGAACACTTGTGATTTGCAGCACAAGCTCTTGCTTCAAGAATCTGAGTTTTAAGCTCCAGATTCATCACCCTTTTTCGAACCTCCTCTCTTTGTATTGTAGCACAAAAACTAGAGAAAGATGGAAGTTCATAATTCATTAGAATGAAGCTCCTCATATCCTCATAATCAGTACTCAAGCTTGCCAGGAGTTGGAAGATTTTATCTTCCTCAACTCGCTTAAGAAGAACAATTGAGTCAGTAGAGTGAGGTCTGTAGAGGTTCAATTCATTCCACATGTTGGTGAGTGCTCCCAGGTGTTTGACAAAAGTATTTTCTTCTTATTTTAGCTCTGAAATCTCTTTCTTCAACTGAAAAACCATGGCTGTATTATTCTGATTTTCATACATCTCTTTCAAGCATTTCCAAAGATGCATGGAAGATTCAGAGTAACTGAATATTTCAGAAATTTGTGGCTCCATTGAATTGAGAAGCCATGACATAACTTGATGATCCTTGCATAGCCAAGAATCATACCCACCTGTTAATGGTGCAGGCATGAGAATAGCACCATTGACATAACCGAGTTTTGCTTTTCCTCTCAAAGCAAGAGAAACTGCTCTAGACCATGGAAGATAATTATACTCGTTTAACAAAGCTGAACAGAGGCGTTGGCTAGTGTTTACCTCAAATTTAGAATTAGTTGTAGCGGAAATAACAGAAGACTTCAATGATGAAGCTTCAATTTCAGCCATTGAAAATACTGAAACAGATGCTTCACTAATGGATATATAACAAGGTAGTCAAAGAGCAAGGATACTAATGTTTCTGCTCTGATACCATGAAGAATTTAAGAACAAGAAAACACAGAAGAATTTGGAGAATTTTCTTTATATTTCTTGATAGCTTTACAAGAGATTGGGATATGTATATATAGATACATAGTGTGCAATAGTAAAACGTCTAGGAGAAGCTAAACCTATAATTTCAACCCCATAGTTAGAGATGGAGAACGAGGAAAAGAAAAAAAAATGCTTAAAGAAAGAAGTTAATTAAGATATGAATGGATGAAATTTGTCCATCAAAATGTACCAATGTTTGTTCAGGATCTGAACCCGCTAGTTTGAAGTACCGTTATGACATTTTTCCTTTTTTGAAACGTTAATTAACAAGTGGTAGAATAATTTTATAATATTTAAACCTATTAGTCTCAAGTGGTAGAAAAAAAAAAGAAGTTTTTTGGCCGCCCAGCCGACCAATAAATGGCCGGCTGCCGACACTTTGCCGATTTGTCTAAAATCAGGACGACAACCCTTCTCCGAGCGGCCTAGGCCGTTTTTTAGAATCTTGCTTAGTATACACAATATTGTCTTTTGGAAAGACTCCCCCCCCCCCCCCACATTAAGGTTTCTAAAAGACTTAGTGGCCAGAAGAGCTCAACACTTTCTAGAGCATGCAAGGTCATTTTACTTGACAAGACCCACCCCGAATTTCACCCTCAAACCCGAAGTAAGTCTTGCGGGGACCACCTCCAAGGAAAGTTTACCGAAAAATCGGCATAACCTCCCTTGAAAATGGACAACCCTTCCTAATAAATACCTGCAAACACTTCTGGAAAATCCAAATCCAACCTTAAACTCATGGAGCCTTCGTGCTCCCCAAATCACAACATCTCCCAATTTAATTACCAACTTAAACAAGATAATCTCATAGCCAACAGCCACAGTTCAGAGCAACTCTATTTGAAAGGAAATAAACTAGAAATATAAAAATGAGCGGAATCTACACTATTGACTATGCCTCTTCTTCAAATACGTCCGACCACAACTATTCAATCCTGCAAACTGGGCATTTTTAAAATGAAGAGCCCAGGGGAAAACATATGAAAACAAAACGTTAGAGTGAGTGGACAAAAATAAATTTACAAATAAAATATTTGTTTCCCCAAAATAATTTCCAAAGAAAAATCGAATGCATGCTGCAAATAATAAAACTTTTATCTCATAGAATATCGAGCCTCTCAGACTCTATAAAATACGTATGTATTTACACTCGTCCATACTCCCTATATAAATTCATGGGTCTATATAGGACTACTACGCACGCGTTCAACGCTCACGTCACGCCTTAATGCGGTGCTACACTACGCCATCAAGGTGGACAGACGGGTGTATAAATATGTGTCCATACCCCCTCTATGAATTAAACACTCAAATAGGGCTACTACGCTTACGTCCAACGCTCACGTCACACCATAATGCAGCTATATGCTGCGCCATTAAGGTGGACAGACACATATGACTAGCTAGCATTTTCTATACATACTCTCTCATAAATACATATTTATATCCACCGAAAATCCCATTTTCGGTATCTCTCCAAGAGAAATAAAAGCGTCAAAATTAATTGACGTCAAAACTCCAACAAAAGGAAATGTTCAATCATGAACCATACCATGCATATTATTTCAAATAAAAGTCCACTCACAGTATTAGGCCTAAGCCTTCCAATGCTCGGCATACTCCTCGAGCGCTGTCTCCACTATTCACAATCTCGAGTCAATCCCACGTCTGATAATAAACCGCAGAATAAATCGGTCAAACCAGATTCCGAAATAATCATTGATTCGTCTTCTTCTTAAATTGACTAAGTATCCTAGGTTGACCAGGATTGACCGACATATATTAATAATCAATTCCGACTAAACTTCGCAACTATAACTTATTCGGAATGAACCTTAACCTAGAATCAAAGTCACCATCAATTTCCATGCCTTAACACATTAACCAAAATACTTCCAAAATTATTTTATGATCCCCTACGATCATACATGCTCACAAACAAAATCAAGAATTTCCTTCATTTCCTCTCTACACAATTTCACCCTAAAATTTACTAAGGGCACCCAAAAAGGGTTTCCATAAATAGGAAGTTTCCAAAAAGGGAAAGTTTCCCAAGATAGGAACTTTCCTCACTTAGAAAGATTTCAGATTATAACCCGACAAACTTTCCTATTTATGAAACAACGCAAAACAAAAAGGAAAAACTTCGATAACTACCTCAACTGCTTCTGTCGGACTAACTGCCTTCGCCGGATTCCGACGACTTGCCAGAATATTCTGCCGGATTCCGGCCACTTGCCGGAATTTTGCCATAACTTCCCCGCATACTCCAAATTCCAAGTTATCGACATCCTTGCAACCAAAACATAGAATCAGTCACGATCCAACATAACAACAACACAGCTGATCAAATGAAGCCCTTACCTCTAATCTGCTCACCACCAGAACCCAGCAATCTTCTCCTTGCTGGAAACTGGGCTTCTTTTCAAACCCTAACCGCAGCTGACACTACAACCAACCCCACCTGAGTCCACCAACTCCTCCTACACAGCAGCAACCACACCTGGCCCCTCCCCCTTCTTGCTCGCCTTGACCACTTGTGGTCGAAACAACGTCGGAAAGCAAAAGTAAGATGTCAGAAAAACTCATCGGCAACCACCGCAGCAGCTCGCCGGAAAAGCCCAAAAATGCAGAATTAGGGATTTCCAATTTAGCTCGATTTGAAGAGTGAAAGGAACAGAAAGAAGAGGAGAAGGACTGTGGAGAAGAACCCTACCGTTCGTTGCCGTCGTCGCTGCCTGAGCTGGCCGGAATCCGACGAACATAGTCGGGTTCAACAGCTTCGATCTACTCTGATTTGGTTCGCTTGCGTGATCCACGGGCTGGGCTAGAAAGGAGAGGAGGAGAGGGAGAGAACGGCGGTGGTCTCGCCGCCAGGGGTGGCCAGAGACGGCGGAGCTGCGCTGGAGAAGGCAGCGACAGAGGGAGACGAGAGAGAAGAGAGAGGGAGACGGTTAGGCTCGGTTAAACCCGAGTTGGGTTTTTGACTGGGTCAAGCTCCACTTTACCCTTTTAAGCTTAAATTCTACGGCCCAGATCAAAGCCCTAATAGATATGACAGCCCGGATTAAACGTTATTTGCTTCCGAAAATATAATTTCTATACTTAACCAAACCTCCGATAAATTATCTAAAGGCACCGCTAAACCCATGTCGACACACGCAACCAACTCGGCAATACAAGGCGTATGATTCTACGTTGAAATCCACTGGATAAGATTCTCATAGAGGTCAAAATTAAGACCCGTTAGAAGAACAAATCTGAAAATTCGAACACTACACAAATTGCAGCAATCACACTTCTAATACCGAGATACTTCGCGGAGTCAAGGCTCTCGCAAGATCACCAAGCAACCTTGCTCTGCTTAAGTGATTAGTCTAACAAGAGTTTAACCTCAATTGCCGGAATGAAATTATGTACTGATCAATAACTACGTCACTTAAATCTCTTCACCAAAATTATGACATTTCCACTTTGAACATAAAATCTGGCAACAAATCGGAATTCAAGTTCTCTCATGATCCTGCAATATTTATAAATCTCTTCACAAGAATCCAAGAGATAAACTGCAGCATAACTATCATGAGAAAACGAGTTTTTCCTCCTTTTTGCTTACCATAAATAAAACTGACTACTAATGCCCACAAAATAATTAGCACGGTCAAATCAAGCTGTCTGACTTAACCTTCCAATAACAAACCTGGGTTAGCAAGTGGTCCCACCACAATATGATCTCGAGAAAAGACATTGCTCGACTTACCAATATCTCTACTAACCACACATTGAAACTCTTAATAAACCTTGACTCGAAAAGCTTCTTGAGTCAACCGGGGAAAACTCTCTTCCATAACACTACAACATAAAATATGACACGACCCACCCCGAATTTCACCCTGAAACCCGGAGTAAGTCGTGCGGGGACCACCTCCAAGGAAAATTTACTGAAAAGATTGAGAAAATCTCCCTTGCAGATGGACAACCCTAACTCGAAAATTCCAAATTTCACTCTTAATTCAACACTTCCAAACATCACTTAATTATCCTTTAGAAATTCTACACATAATATACAATAATCCCAAAGTATTCAGAACTACTAAACACTAGCGGAAGTAAGAAAACACGAGTAGGTTAAACATGTAACCTACTGATGAAAACTGGCGAAAATGCGGGTGACTATGCCTCGTCTCCTACTAGATCCAACCCGAACTCTGCAGACTGGGCAATTTAAAACGAAGGGCCCAGGGGAAAACATTTAATAACGTTAGAGTGAGTGGACAAAAATAAAATATTTATGTTTCCCCAAATTAATTTCTAAGGAAAAATCGAATGCATGCCGCAAGCGATAAAACTTTTATCTCATAAAATATCGAGCCTCTCAGACTCTATAATATACGTATGTATTTACACTCGTCTATACTCCCTATATAAATTCATGGGTCTATATAAGGCTACTACGCTCGCGTCCAACGCTCACGTCACGCCTTAATGCGGTGGTACACTACGCCATCAAGGTGGACATACGGGTGTATAAATATGTGTCCATACTCCCTATATGAATTAAACACTCAAATAGGGCTGCTACGCTTACGTCCAACACTCACGTCACACCATAATGCTGCTATATGCTGCGCCATTAAGGTGGACAGACACATATGGCTAGCTAGCATTTTCTATACATACTCTCTCATAAATACATATTTATATCACCGAAAATCCCATTTTCGGTATCTCTCCAAGAGAAATAAAAGCGTCAAAATTAATTGACGTCAAAACTCCAACAAAAGGAAATGTTCAATCATGAACCATAGCATGCATGTTATTTCAAATAAAAGTCCATTCACAAAATAGGCCTAAGCCTGATGTCGATCTGGGGCCTCGTCTGCGCTCGAGCCTCCTCACGTCCTGTTCCAAATATAATATTAATTTCCCAACCAATAATCCAATATTTAATCAAAATAGGCAAAATTACCCGAGAGCCATAAATACGCTCATCATTGCCTAACTTCGATATTCTTAAATCGGAACGATCCGAACTTAAATATCATACTCAACAGTCGTAAATACAACCTCCCCAAAATACGACTTAAATCCTACGGCCGGATTCTATATTAATTAACCGCCAAAAATACCAAACTTCGGAAATTCACAAGTCTATCCAAATCTCATCCAAAAATTCCATAAATCACACCAATATACTCCACTTAATATTCCACATTTAAAACCCTAAAAGTCTCCTAACCGGCGGCGGCTCCGCCGGCAACGGCGGCCGGAGGCCAATTCCGGCGACCTCCAAAACCTATGAAATTTTGACAGAATAATCTCCTCATCATGCTCTACAACTTTCATGACAAACACATCACCCAATTCCAAGCCTAACTAGGCTAATCGAACGAAAATAACTTAAAAGTGATAGACGCAATTTATGCTACTTCCTTAATGTATTTCCGACCCTATTTAGCCTCGTTATTTCCTTAATAACTCCAATTCTAACATGTTTTATATTTTAGAGTCAATAAAGGCAGATTTACACAAAAGGATGCTAAAACGCAAGAATTGAGCGAAATCCTAATCAAAGGAGGATTCCTGGTGCAGCAAGTGATAGGAGCATAAAATGCGACGTTCTTAATATGTTTTTACATCTGTTTATAGTTTGCTTAACCCTTATTGTGAGAATATTGTGTCATTTTGTTAAGTTAAGAGTTTACGGTAGAGTCGGCTGTATATTGTGCTAAAACGAGCTGAATACGCAGAATTAGTTGATACACGCATTTTATGCTATATTCTTAAAGTATTTTCGACCTTCTTTAGCATTGTTATTTCCTTAATAATGTCATTTCTAACTTGTCTCTGTTTTGTAGGTCGAAAGAGGCAGTTTTGCACAAAAGAAGGCTAAAACGCTAGTGTTGAGAGAAATCCTAATCAAAGAAGGATTCCTGGTGCAGCAAGGAGTCTCATTAAGTCAAAATATGATAGGAGCACTAAAGGGACAAAGAGGTTAGAAGAGAAGTGAAGGCCCAAGTCCAAGGATTGAAGAGAAAAATGCAGAAAGCCCAAAAGGCCCATGTAGTGCAAGGAAAGAAGGCCCAAGCCCAAAATGGAAGGAGAAAAGTCAAGGACTGCAGCTATCCCACATCAGTTTTGGTGAGAAGTTCCATCAAGTCTTCTTCTATATAAAGACTGCAGCTATCCCACATCAGTTTTGGAGAGAAATTCCACCAAGGCTTCCTCTATATATAGACAGCCTTGGGTGCTTCTAAGATCATCACTTCTTCCATACAAACACAAGCTGAAACTCTACCAAGTTATCACCATAAACCCTATACAGAAACTAGACTAGCCAAACCACCACCACCTCCCTTTTTGCTTTGTACAATTTCATCACCAATTCCACCACCTTTGCAGCCACCATTCAAGGTTTCTACAAAGTGTGATCTATTCTTTTCATGGCTGGTTATGTTTCTGTAATTTTACAATACTTTGTCTATGAAGATTGTATGTTTTTATGGTTTCCAATTTGGTTTTGTAACATGTTCAGATTTTATGATATTTATAACTTATGTATGACGATAGTTACAAACTTGTTCATGTGATATTTTCTGTGCTAGATTTAGGGCAGCATGTTTCAATATATTCTTGATTGTATTCGATTAGTTTTCTGGATTGAGCAGGCAAAATCAATGGTTGCATACAGCCTAAGGCCATGGTTGTTATGTGGGTTGCGATTTCATCTACCAAAGTGATATATGATTTAGTCATACGCGAAGTTGTCTAGCTCTTTGTTGCTTAAAAGTGGTTTATTATAATTCTGAAAACTTGCATGTTAATAGGATAAATGACGCCATACCTTGTGCATGTTTCTGATTTGGCTTACTATGCTTATGTGTTTTCTTGTTTAATTTCTACGCGAAGTGTCTTTAAACGGGTTAGCATACAATTTAGGATTACACGCGAAGTTGATTCTAAATACTTGTGAAGTCTTAACGATTGGAGTAACCGCGAAGGGCTCTAAATCAGAATCGGAATTGAAGTAGAGTCCAGGATGTGTTGAAACTGCTGTACCGAATGTCTTGCATAATTTGTTACATGTTCTTGAGTGTTTTCGTTTCTTGTTTTGTGTGAAGTTGTCGATCACATGTATATATGTTAGTTTAGGTTTTATTTCAGCAGTAGTTTTAGTTAGATAAATCTTTCCAAAACCCATCCCCAATTTATATGTGAATATGTATTAGCACTTATAAGTTCAATTCACCCTTTGACATCCCCGGACTGAACGATCCCTACTTATTCTATACTAACGATGACATTTGCAAGGTAATAATTGTGTGAGGTTGCATTGTTTATTTTGTAGTCGATGTAGTCTCCGTCAGCAAGGACTCTCATTAAGCCGCATAATCAAAGGATAAGTCGTTTAGGAAACTTTCCTGTTTTGAAAAGGGAAAGTTGCCCATTTCATTTTAAGAAACTTTCTTATTCTGATTTAGGAAAGTTACTACTTTTGAATCTTTCCTATTCTGACTTTCCTAAAATATTTAGGAAACTTTCTTTTCTAATGAGACAGGGAAACCATTTGAAGTCAGGAAACCTAATCCAACTTGGAGTAGGAAGCTGTGAATGTCTATAAATGGAGGAGGACGAATTCTGCAGAAATCAAGGGATTTATGTGTTAATATAAATCAGAAATTAAGAGATTCTTTCCCTTAATTTCGTCATTTAAATTCTGTCCATCCTACCACATTTATCTAATTTTATTTCCCTTGCAGGAACCCTAATTGTGCACCAGGAAATGAAGGAAAATCATGGATTTTCGTCAGAAAACTAATTGACAGCAGAAGAGGGAAAATTCCTAATCATAGGGATTCCTCATGAAGCAAGGATGTCAAATCCTACATGGATTAGGCCCAAGATGGTCGCCATAAATCAAGGAGAGGGACGGCAAAACCCTAGGGTTTCCTGCCGAGTCTTTCTAGGATTTTAAGACAAGATTTCGTTGTCTAAATTAAGGAATTTATTATGCAATTCAAATCTGAAAATCTGGAAATTAATTCCTTAAATTCTTTTGTCTAAAAAATCTGATTTTACAAGACTTATTCCTTCCCTTTTCAGGAACAATAAATGGCGCAGCAAATTAAAGAGGAAGAGCTGATTTTCGGCAATACAAGGAAGGACACTAAATGGCTGATTTGTTGTGGAGATCAAGCAACGTAACTAGTCCATAATTCAGCCAAATTCATCACCTTTGTGCGCAAGAAATTCTAGAGAGTTCCCAAGAGATTTTAATTAATTTGTCAGGCAATTCTCTTGGACCGTTGGATCAAGGTAAAATCAAGGGAGGAGAATAAACCCTAGGTGCGACATGGACACTATAAATAGAAGACATATGCTGAGTTTTGGAGATGATCTCTTCACGCACAAATCACACAAAAACAATAGCATCTTTCTTCCTGTAGCCGTGTGCATCTAGAAGCCGAGAAGCCAACGTTGGAGAGCAGCCTTCGGACTTCTCCAAGCTGCAGCCGAGATCTTGAAGCTGAGGAGCACTTGCGTCATCATCAACTGGCCCTTGAAGATCATCGAAAAAGTGTAACAACATGCCTGTTCTCTTTTCTTGCGTTAACTTCAAATTCGGATTCAAAGTTGCATGGTTCTATGGTTTGAACTTGTTATTCTTTTAAATAAATGAGTATGATGTTGATATGTTGGATGATTGTGAATGGTTTTATTTGTTTGTCATGCAAATTGTTAAGCATATAGTTACATGTTATATACTAAACCGATTATGCAGGATTGGTGATTGCTATGATTTGTACTAAGCTTCTTCAAGTAAGTATAGATCTAGAAGTAGTGAAGGCTATGCCTAATGGCCGAGACTATATGTTATGCATCTGGGAGTTAAGCTTCTTCAAGTAAACTCGTGGTGCATTTGAACTCATAATTCTTTAGTTCTTAATGACTTATATATTGTGTGGACGGGTGCCTTCGCATCGATCGCAGCATTTATATGAGATTGTCTACGTGTTAGGACTTCTCCAATGTAGACGATTATTAAGTAGAATTCGATGGAATGCAATGACTTCTTCAAGATTGTGTTTCGGGTTCATTGACATATCTTGCTTGACAACATTTTCATTATTCACATGATAATATATCGATTCATACTTGTTGTTTGAAGGTTGTGTGTGTGTGGAAGATGATCACTTGTTTATATTATACTTTATTTACTGTTTTTGTAGGAACGTAGAACAAATCCTAAAATCCCCCCTGAAATCATGTAAATGTAATTGCTGTTTATATTCTGTAAATAACTCTTAAATTAGATTCTAATATGTTTAGTTTTGTAAACGCAGGAGCACCCTAAAAGTCCCCGGATTGATCGAACCCTAATTACCAATACTACAATTGTCAAAACAGGGTTCATAATTGCCGCGCACCTGGAAACGAGCCGCGTCAATTTTGGTGCCGTTGCCGGGGACTTTAAAAGTCTCCTACGGTCTTCTTTTAGTTAATTTATTTAGTGTACTTAAATAATTTTGTTACTGATTGTTTATTTTATTTTCTTTTCAGGTTTATATCTCATTTGGTAAACTTTTCAGTCAAGGCCGCAAAGCAGATTTGGGCCTTAACCCTTTGTGAGTTCCTTTCTGAGGTCTCTCGAGGTTGAGGGCGGCCCATATTGTGCTCTTGTCGGACCATCGAAGATATAAGTAGTTCTTAGCTGAGTAAGGGGCACTTTGAGTGGTGCCAAGGCCCGAGTAAACGACTGGGACCAAAATTGGGTTTCAAAGGGCTATAGACTGTGCGTAAGCACGATAGGGGTTCCGACCTCCGTAGCCCACCAAAAACGAAACCCTACCAACCCGTTTCACTTCGGCCTTGCCATTCAAGCCTTCTGAAACCACGGAATTGCTTGTGTTTAGATGGCAATGCCTCTGTCGCTTTCAATACAGTTTACAACTTGAGATATGAATTTGAAGGGTGAATAAAATTTAGAATCAGTAGTGTTGCATTAGTGTTATTTTAACTTTGTTGTGTGTCGCACTAAGGTATAATGGACCAAACATGACTATGGATTGGGTAGCTGTTTCAGTCCCATTGCACACCATTGTCCTCTGTTTCCGTACCTAAGTGTAAAGTTGAAATAAACTTAAGCATATGATAATGCAGACGTGTAGTGTCTTATGTGTTTATGAAAACTCATTCTTGTTTAACTTGTCTTACTTTTCTTTTAATTTCTGTAAATTGTATGTTTTATTACTAACAATTCTTTGAATGAACAGATGTCGGCCTCAACCCAAATTTATATCAAGGACATCATCAACTCTTTTGAACATCATGAGGAGATACACAAGGTGCTCAAATTCTTCCCAAATTTCGATGAAATAAGCAAGGTGGATGCAGCAAATCACCTTACCTATGTGGAGGATGTGTGCAAACTTATGGCACCAGACCATGCTGAAGAAGTAGCTGTTAATGCCTTCATGAGGAGTTTGAAAGGAGAGGCCTATAGATGGTTCCAAGAGGAGCTGAATCATGAGAGCACTTGGGAGGAATGCAAGAAAGAATTTGTGCAAGTGTTCACCAATGAAATGTCAATACCAGCACCTAAATCAATCTTTGAGTATCTCCCTCAACCATCTCTACTCCACCATCCGAGATCACCACCACCACCTCAACCATCTCTCTATTTCATGCCGCCCCACCAAATGATCAAAAAGAAGGAGGAATCTCAAATGAACAAGCTGCTAGCAAGCATTGAAGAGCTAAAGAAGGAGCAAGCAAAATTTGGAAAGCAGATGAAAAAAAGTAGAGAAAGAGATTCACTCTATGGCCCCCAAGGTGGAATTTGTCTTCAATAGAGCCATTGATGCTGATTTTGAGAAAGCAGCTCAAGAATTGGAACGTGAGGAAGAGGAAGAACTAGAAGAAAATAGTGAAGAGGAGGAAGACAATGACTCCAACTTTAGCCATGGAAGCCACGGAAACTCACCAAGGTCATATACTTCACAAGGCTCACCATGGGAGGATGAGTATCTTCACGCACAAGGATGGGAGAACAATTTTGACACCACACTAGCCTTTGCGGATGAAGACTAAAGGAGTCAAACGTCTAGCTCATGGACGTTAAACGAGGCGTTCTAGGGAGGCAGCCCTACATCAATTCGCACACTTGTGCAATTTTGAGACTTTCAGTTTTTATTCAAGTTTTTGGCTATTGTATTAGACTTATTAGTGTTTTGTTGCACCTTTTTGCAACTATTTTTGGACAACTTTTTCTTTATTTTTATTTCCGTATTTTTATGTTTATTTTTTGTGAAAGTTGGATAAATCTCTTGTTTTTGAAATGCAGTTTATGGACTTTGCAGCAAGTCAAGTCAGGGATTTGCACGAAAATCACAAGTGTTTCTCCACTCTCTGGACACCCTACATCTACTTTGAAGTATCAATTGCAAGGAGCTTTCATTTGAAGGTCAAGGTCTTGTACCTTGAGGCAGGTGCCTAAATTTCAATCTTACCCGAAGGCTGTGAGTATGGGATGTCTACAAGGGGGAGCTTTCTCAACTTTAAACTCTTGCTTTTTGTTAATTCGTTTTTGTTTATGTTGTTTTGTTGTGAATTCCTGTTTTCATGCTTTATTCTATGTTGCATGCTTGTTCTGTTCTACATTGAGGGCAATGTAGAGTTTAAGTGTGGGGGAAGGATTTACATGTTTATTGAGTCATTTATTGAAAATTCATAAAAATTGAAAATGTCAAAAAAAAAAAAATTAAAAATTTCGTTTTGCTTTTTGAGTCTTTTGTTTGTTTTTGAGTCTTAGGAGCCCTTAACTGTCTATGATGATTATAGTCTCTGAAATTATGGATAAGATCACAAGATGATTTCCAACTGATATTCTGAAGTTAATTGAAATGAATGGAAATCATGTGAAACGTAGTGGATATGATTTGAATCTCTGGTACAGAAATGAGCATGCTAAGACACGTTTTTGATTCATATGAACCTTAAATGTGAGCTTTTGAGCCTTTATATGTGCTATTCTTTCTGAGTGTTCATTGAAATATTCTGATTCATTTTCTTGGTTATCATTTGTTTGAAAACCTCATTATTCTTTCAATTTGATTGATTGCTCACCATAGCTTTTAATGAACTAGAGATGACTAGAACTCACTCTTGTGAACTTTCGAAACTTTTTATCATAAAACACTCTGATTTTGGAAGGGATAAATGAAACTTTTTAGGATGATCACCATTTCCAAATAAACTTGTGTCCTTATTTGTGTGCGTTGCACATCCCTTAGTTTGAACCCCTTTGAGCCTACATTAAGCCTTTTCTTTCATCACCTATGTAATTTTTACCTGAACTTAGTACAGCATATCTCTACCATGTCCTTTGGGCCTAGTAGAACATTTTATTTGAAGACTACATGAGGTGACGATGAAGAGCAAGTGTGGGGGAAGGAGTCTCTGTAATGTCCTTATTGTATAAAGAGGAAAGAATTTGCCGTGAGAAGAATAAAAAGCAAATAAAGAATACAATTTCGGCAGAAAAAAAAGAAGAAAAGAAATACTGGACATTGTTGTGTTTTGCGGAATAGGAGTTTTTGTTGTAAGTGGAAGGCCTAGAAACGAAATCATTTGGCCTTTGTTCTGTTTCATTTTGTGTAAGGAGGTGCAGTGACATTTTTTTTTGGAGGACAAAAGATATCTTGGTCCTCATTTTGGCGACATAAGGAGTTGGATAATGCTTTGCTAGGTCCTTTGGAATTTTGCATATTCCTTACCCTTAAATTCATACCCCTAGCCTAGCCCCATTAACACCCTTTAAAGTTCCTTTTGATCTAAAAGATGAGTAAAACTTGATCTGTGGAGTTTGTTTCAAGAGTTGAGCCTATGGTATGGTTCATTTGTGTGAGTAATCATATTCTTTCATGAGATTTATATCTGTTTTATTGTGCTTCTGTTCATATAAATGCAAGCTTTCTATTCTAACTTGCATACTTTTTGAGTGATTTAGTCAGAAAATATGAGTGAAGAATGAGTGCATACCTTGTGAGAATGAATCATACTTGTTTGAAACATGCTGAGCTTAAATATCACCATTGTTCTATCAGGACCTACGTGTAAATATGTTGATGGCAATTAGCTTCTGAAACTTCATGGAATGATTCTTGGTTGAATGCTAATTTTGATGCCATGAGATTGGAGAATCTAAGACAATAGTTAAGGGCATTAGAGTTTTAATAACCGTCACTTGTGTGAAAGTGTGGCGGATTTGTTTGTTTTCTTTGTTTAATTATTTTGTTTTGTTTAGAGTCAGTTTGTTAGTTTGGTTTTGCTAAGGGACTAGCAAAAGCTAAGTGTGGGGGAATTTGATAGACGCAATTTATGCTACTTCCTTAATGTATTTCCGACCCTATTTAGCCTCGTTATTTCCTTAATAACTCCAATTCTAACATGTTTTGTATTTTAGAGTCAATAAAGGCAGATTTACACAAAAGGATGCTAAAACGCAAGAATTGAGCGAAATCCTAATCAAAGGAGGATTCCTGGTGCAGCAAGGAGTCTCATTAAGCCGCAGAATCAAAGGATAAGTCGTTTAGGAAACTTTCCTGTTTTGAAAAGGGAAAGTTGCCCATTTCATTTTAAGAAACTTTCTTATTCTGATTTAGGAAAGTTACTACTTTTGAATCTTTCCTATTCTGACTTTCCTAAAATATTTAGGAAACTTTCTTTTCTAATGAGACAGGGAAACCATTTGAAGTCAGAAAACCTAATCCAACTTGGAGTAGGAAGATGTGAATGTCTATAAATGGAGGAGGACGAATTCTGCAGAAATCAAGGGATTTATGTGTTAATATAAATCAGAAATTAAGAGATTCTTTCCCTTAATTTCGTCATTTAAATTCTGTCCATCCTACCACATTTATCTAATTTTATTTCCCTTGCAGGAACCCTAATTGTGCACCAGGAAATGAAGGAAAATCATGGATTTTCGTCAGAAAACTAATTGACAGCAGAAGAGGGAAAATTCCTAATCATAGGGATTCCTCATGAAGCAAGGATGTCAAATCCTACATGGATTAGGCCCAAGATGGTCGCCATAAATCAAGGAGAGGGACGGCAAAACCCTAGGGTTTCCTGCCGAGTCTTTCTAGGATTTTAAGACAAGATTTCGTTGTCTAAATTAAGGGATTTATTATGCAATTCAAATCTGAAAATCTGGAAATTAATTCCTTAAATTCTTTTGTCTAAAAAATCTGATTTTACAAGACTTATTCCTTCCCTTTTCAGGAACAATAAATGGCGCAGCAAATTAAAGAGGAAGAGCTGATTTTCGGCAATACAAGGAAGGACACTAAATGGCTGATTTGTTGTGGAGATCAAGCAACGTAACTAGTCCATAATTCAGCCAAATTCATCACCTTTGTGCGCAAGAAATTCTAGAGAGTTCCCAAGAGATTTTAATTAATTTGTCAGGCAATTCTCTTGGACCGTTGGATCAAGGTAAAATCAAGGGAGGAGAATAAACCCTAGGTGCGACATGGACACTATAAATAGAAGACATATGCTGAGTTTTGGAGATGATCTCTTCACGCACAAATCACACAAAAACAATAGCATCTTTCTTCCTGTAGCCGTGTGCATCTAGAAGCCGAGAAGCCAACGTTGGAGAGCAGCCTTCGGACTTCTCCAAGCTGCAGCCGAGATCTTGAAGCTGAGGAGCACTTGCGTCATCATCAACTGGCCCTTGAAGATCATCGAAAAAGTGTAACAACATGCCTGTTCTCTTTTCTTGCGTTAACTTCAAATTCGGATTCAAAGTTGCATGGTTCTATGGTTTGAACTTGTTATTCTTTTAAATAAATGAGTATGATGTTGATATGTTGGATGATTGTGAATGGTTTTATTTGTTTGTCATGCAAATTGTTAAGCATATAGTTACATGTTATATACTAAACCGATTATGCAGGATTGGTGATTGCTATGATTTGTACTAAGCTTCTTCAAGTAAGTATAGATCTAGAAGTAGTGAAGGCTATGCCTAATGGCCGAGACTATATGTTATGCATCTGGGAGTTAAGCTTCTTCAAGTAAACTCGTGGTGCATTTGAACTCATAATTCTTTAGTTCTTAATGACTTATATATTGTGTGGACGGGTGCCTTCGCATCGATCGCAGCATTTATATGAGATTGTCTACGTGTTAGGACTTCTCCAATGTAGACGATTATTAAGTAGAATTCGATGGAATGCAATGACTTCTTCAAGATTGTGTTTTGGGTTCATTGACATATCTTGCTTGACAACATTTTCATTATTCACATGATAATATATCGATTCATACTTGTTGTTTGAAGGTTGTGTGTGTGTGGAAGATGATCACTTGTTTATATTATACTTTATTTACTGTTTTTGTAGGAACGTAGAACAAATCCTAAAATCCCCCCCTGAAATCATGTAAATGTAATTGCTGTTTATATTCTGTAAATAACTCTTAAATTAGATTCTAATATGTTTAGTTTTGTAAACGCAGGAGCACCCTAAAAGTCCCCGGATTGATCGAACCCTATTTACCAATACTACAATTGTCAAAACAGGGTTCATAATTGTCGCGCACCCGGAAACGAGCCGCGTCAAAAAGCCTTAGAAATTTCAACTCCACATTTCTCCTTACCTAGCTGAAGAGGGAGTGAGCTGATTGGAGGGGTTGCTGCACGGGAGGAGGGCTACAAAACCGTACCAAGCTTGCCCGCATTGGTGGCCGGAGGAGGGAGTTCCGGCGAAATGCTTCCCGGCGTCTCCGGCGGGATTTCTCCTCTTCCGGCGGGTTAGAGACTCGGGGGCTAGGCCGGGGAGGGAGAGGAGGAGATGGGGGTCCGAACTGGGGTGGAGCGGCGGCCGGTGGCTGGTCGGACGGCGGCGGCTGGCGGCTGGACGATCCGGCAGTGGGAGGAAGAAAACTCGGGGGAGGGAAGGAGAAAACGGGAGAGAGGGAGAAGAGAAAAAGAGGGAGATGGGTTTGGGCCTCTCCAAACCGGTCCAATTCATATATCCGCCCACTCCAAAATAAAACACCCCGAAAAAATAATACCCGAATAAAAATTACCTTTTACTAGCTAAAATTTACTATTTTTACCGTCGTCGAAATTTTCTCTTACGTACAATTCCCCGAAACTAATTATCTCATAAAAATACCTCTAGGGACCAATTAAACTATTAACTCAATGACGGGGACGGTAAAATTCTTATTATAATCAGGCTAGTAAATAAGGTAAAAATATAAGGGTCGGGATGTGACAATTCTCCCCTTCTTTAAAAAATTTTGTCCTCGAAATTAACATACATGTCATCCGAAGAGATAGGGATACTGCTGCATCATTTGCTCCTCTGATTCCCAAGTAGCTTCTTCTACTTGATGACTTCTCCAAAGCACCTTGACAAGCGGGATTGTCTTGTTCCTAAGCACTTGCTCCTTTCGGACGAGAATCTGAACCAGTTCCTCTTCATAGGTCAAATCTCTCGTCAAACTGATCGGCTGCTCTTGCAGCACATGAGAAGGATCGGCAATATACTTGCGAAGCATGGATACATGAAACACATTATGTATCCTAGCTAACTCTGGAGGCAAAAGTAGCCGATAAGCAAGTGAGCCAACTTGCTCAATAATCTTATAAGGGCCAATATACCTCGGACTGAGCTTCCCACGCTTACCGAAACGCACAACCCCTTTCCAAGGAGATAATTTTAGGAACACCCAATCACCCACTTGAAATTCAAGATCTCTCCTACGGACATCCGCATAACTCTTCTGCCTACTCTGAGCAGTCTTGAGTCTATCTCTAACCACTTTAATCTTCTCATTCGTAACATGGATTAACTCTGGGCCACAAAGCTCTTTTTCCCCTACTTCATTCCAACACAAAGGCGTGTGTCACTGCCTCCCATAAAGAGCCTCAAAGGGGGCCATACCAATGCTAGAATGAAAGCTATTATTATAGGCAAATTCCATCAAAGATAGGTTTTTATCCCAACTACCTCTGAACTGCATGGCACAAGCCCTCAACATATCCTCCAAAGTCTAAATAGTCCTCTCAGACTGCCCGTCAGTCTGAGGATGAAAAGCAGTACTGAAGAGTAATTGGGTACCTAAAGCTGCTTGAAGAGCTCCCCAGAATTTAGAAGCAAAACGAGGATCCCGATCTGACACTATTGATTCAGGAACACCATGAAGCCTCACAATTTCATTCACATAAAGCTCCGCCAATTTATCCAAATTATACTTCTTTCCCACTGGCAAAAAATGTGCAGACTTGGTGAGTCTATCCACAATCACCCAAATATCGTCATGCCCTTCACGGGTACGAGGTAAACTAAAAACAAAATCCATGGTGATATGGTCCCACTTCCACACTGGAATAGGCAACGGCTCAAGCAACCCAGAAGGCTTCTACCTTTCAGCCTTGATTTGCTGACAAATCAGACATCTACTCACATAAGCTGCAATTTCCCTCTTCATGTTTGGCCACCAATAATAATCCTTCAAAATCCGATACATTTTTGTGCTACCCGGATGAGCAGCATATGCAGAACTATGAGCTTCCTCCATAATCTCACTCTTCAACTCTTCATTTCTTTTTGGAACACATAGCCGGTTCTTAAACAATAGAGTCTCATCTCTTCTAACTGAAAAATGATCGGCTGCGGCTCCATTCGAAGCTCTTTCCATCAATCGAACTATGGAAGGATCATTATATTGTGCTTCCCGCACTCTATCAACCAAAACTGACCCCACATGAAAACTGGCTATCAAAGCACCAACCTCATCCACTGACAAATCCACTCCTGTAGCTCGCAACTCACAAAGAAGCGGAAAACGAACCATCTTTATATGAGATAAAGATATGGAGGGATTTCGATTAAGAGCATCAGCTACTACATTAGCTTTTCCAGGATGATACTCAATAGTGCAATCATAATCATTGATTAACTCCATCCACCTTCTCTGTCTCATATTAAGCTCTCTTTGAGTGAACACGTACCGAAGACTCTTGTGATCGGTAAATATCTGACACTTGGCTCCATAAAGATAGTGTCTCCATAACTTGAGAGCAAAAACTACCGCTGCAAGCTCCAGATCATGAGTAGGATAATTCCCCTCATGCGGCTTCAATTGCTTAGAAGCGTAGGCAATAACTCGATCATGCTGCATCAAAACTCCACCTAGACCCCGTCTAGAAGCATCACAATAGACCACAAATTCTCCACTATCATCCGGAAGTGCCAAAACAGGAGCACTTGTCAAGCAATTCTTCAATTCTTGAAAGCTTTGCTCGCACTGATCTGACCATTCAAACTTAACCCCTTTCCTGGTCAACATTGTGAGAGGAGCAGCAATCTTTGAAAAATCTTTTACAAAGCGCCGATAATAACCTGCTAATCCCAAGAAACTACGAATCTCCGTCACAGTGGTGGGTCTTCTCCAATTCGACACTGCTTCCACCTTTTGGGGATCCACACTAACTCCTTCTGCCGAAATCACATGACCCAAAAACCCCACTTTATCTAGCCAAAACTCACACTTGCTAAACTTAGCAAATAACTGCGACTTTTCCAAAGTCCGCAATATTATTCTTAGATGCTTGACATGCTCTTTCTCACTTCTTGAGTAAACCAAGATATCATCTATGAATACGATCACGAAACGATCAAGATATGGACTAAACACCCTATTCATGAGATCCATGAACGCCGCGGGTGCATTAGTAAGTCCAAATGGCATCACCACAAACTCATAATGACCATATCGTGACCGAAAAGCAGTCTTGGCTATGTCCCCCTCTCGGATCCGCAACTGATGATAACCCGATCTCAAATCAATCTTAGAGAAAACAGAGGCACCCCTCAACTGATCAAATAAATCATCGATCTGAGGAAACAGATATTTATTCTTCACTGTGACCTGATTCAACTTTCTATAATCAATGCATAGTCTCATGGTGCCATCTTTCTTCTTAACAAACAACACTGGAGCACTCCATGGAGACATGCTAGGCCGAATAAAACCCTTATCTACCATAGCTCTATATGCTTCCAAAAAGTCCATTCCCAAGATCACATCAAACTCCACTATATCTAAAGGAATTAAATCAGCCTCGAAATTAATTCCTTCCACTAAAACTTCACAACCACCAAAAACCCAATTTATTCTCATCACCTCACCGGTGGGTAGAGACACATGCCACTCGCCTGGAAGAGACGATGATGGCACATTGGCATGGAGGGCGAATCGACTAGACATGAATGAATGCGTGGCTCCGGGATCAATTAAAGTAAAAGCAGGCTGACCAAAAATTAACAACGTACCAATGATGACATCTAGAGAAGTACGACCCTCCTGCTGGGTCATAGCATGCAGTCTAGCGCGAGTCATGGGACGTCCACGCTGACCACTTCCCAGCTGAGAGCCACCTCTAACCGAAGCACTGCCCTGGGCACCACTACTAGAGCCTCCAGCTGAAGAATGTCCAACAGGCTGAGTAGGGGTGGGGGTGGTCCTCCGAGCCAACAATGGGCAATCTCTCCTGAAGTGGTCCTGACCACCACACTCAAAGCACCCAGAAAACTGCTGCTGCTGCCCATATGAAAAAGTCTGGCTACCAGATGACCCACCATGGAAACTGCCACCCGAACCATACTGCCCAGACTGCTGCCTACCCAACTGACTCCTAGCAGGTCTCCTGTGACGTCCTCTAACCCTGAACTGAGAATTAAAAACTGATCCCCCACTACTGCCACTACCAGCTGATGAACCTGAAGCGGATGATGAAGCAGCTTTCTTGGATGGACCCTGACTGGGACCACCGAAATCTCGTGGCCGAGCACTATAAATCCCCATAGACTCAATGGCCATGGCTGCATGAACAGCATCAGAGAAAGTCGGGTAATAAACACCGGTCATCTTATTTGCAAACACTCCACCAAGAGCCCCAATGAACATCTCCATCCTGGTCCTCTCATCAGGAACCAGATATGACACATGATAGCTCAGGGAAGTGAATCTCTCCTGGAACTCTATAACACCCTCATCATCCCTCTTCTTCATATTCAGGAAATCCGACTGAATTCTACTGCGGTGGGCAGGACTGAAATACGGCCCCAAGAAAAGCGTCTTAAACTGCTCCCACGACATATTCAGAGCATCCTCGACATTCCTGCTAGCGAGCGACCACCAATGATGTGCTGAATCATCCAGGAAAGTTACTGCCATCTTCACCTTCCTCTCTTCTGGCAAATATGTGCTCGCAAAAGCCTTTTCCATTTTGTCCACCCAAGAATAAGCATCAAGGGGTCCCTTGGCACCCTTGAACTCTACTGCCCCTGCATCGGCAACATCTCTCTTCTTCACAGAACGAGGGGGCTGAATCCTATCCAGAACACCTCTCAACATGGCCCCAATCGAATCCGCTAAACCTCTCACTTCCTCACCCTCAATGGCGTTGGTCGAGGAAGCCACACGGGGTCGACGTCTAGGAGGCATAGTACCTAAGGAAGAAGACTTTTTGTAGTCTATCCATAAGACTAACAGAATTATCACACATACCCAGTAACACATAGTATCAAAAGCAGAAAACTTCTGATGAATCCGCCGCGGTCGGATCATCACTCTATAGACACTATGGCTACTTAGGTAAATACGATAGTGAATAAGAAACAGAAAATGAAACCTAGAGCTCTAATACCAACTGACACGACCCACCCCGAATTTCACCCTGAAACCCAGAGTAAGTCGTGCGGGGACCACCTCCAAGGAAAATTTACTGAAAAGATTGAGAAAATCTCCCTTGCAGATGGACAACCCTAACTCGAAAATTCCAAATTTCACTCTTAATTCAACACTTCCAAACATCACTTAATTATCCTTCAGAAATTCTACACATAATATACAATAATCCCAAAGTATTCAGAGCTACTAAACACTAGCGGAAGTAAGAAAACACGAGTAGGTTAAACATGTAACCTGCTGATGAAAACTGGTGAAAATGCGGGTGACTATGCCTCGTCTCCTACTAGATCCAACCCGAACTCTGCAGACTGGGCAATTTAAAACGAAGGGCCCAGGAGAAAACATTTAATAACGTTAGAGTGAGTGGACAAAAATAAAATAATAAATAAAATATTTATGTTTCCCCAAATTAATTTCTAAGGAAAAATCGAATGCATGCCGCAAGCGATAAAACTTTTATCTCATAAAATATCGAGCCTCTCAGACTCTATAATATACGTATGTATTTACACTCGTCCATACTCCCTATATAAATTCATGGGTCTATATAGGGCTACTACGCTCGCGTCCAACGCTCACGTCACGCCTTAATACGGTGCTACACTACGCAATCAAGGTGGATAGACGGGTGTATAAATATGTGTCCATACCCCCTATATGAATTAAACACTCAAATAGGGCTACTACGCTTACGTCCAACGCTCACGTCACACCATAATGAGGCTATATGCTGCGCCATTAAGGTGGACAGACACATATGGCTAGCTAGCATTTTCTATACATACTCCCTCATAAATACATATTTATATCCACCGAAAATCCCATTTTCGGTATCTCTCCAAGAGAAATAAAAGCGTCAAAATTAATTGACGTCAAAACTCCAACAAAAGGAAATGTTCAATCTTGAACCATAGTATGCATATTATTTCAAATAAAAGTCCACTCACAAAATAGGCCTAAGCCTGATGTCGATCTGGGGCCTCGTCTGCTCGAGCCTCCTCACGTCCTGTTCCAAATATAATATTAATTTCCCAACCAATAATCCAATATTTAATCAAAATAAGCAAAATTACCCGAGAGCCATAAATACGCTCATCATTGCCTAACTTCGATATTCTTAAATCGGAACGATCCGAACTTAAATATCATACTCAACAGTCGTAAATACAACCTCCCCAAAATACGACTTAAATCCTACGGCCGGATTCTATATTAATTAACCGCAAAAAATACCAAACTTCGGAAATTCACAAGCCTATCCAAATCTCATCCAAAAATTCCATAAATCACACCAATATACTCCACTTAATATTCCACATTTAAAACCCTAAAAATCTCCTAACTGGCGGCGGCCAGAGGCCAATTCTGGCGACCTCCAAAACCTATGAAATTTTGACAGAATAATCTCCTCATCATGCTCTACAACTTTCATGACCAACACATCACCCAATTCCAAGCCTAACTAGGCTAATCGAACAAAAACAACTTAAAAGCCCTAGAAATTTTAACTCCACATTTCTCCTTACCTAGCTCAAGAGGGAGTGAGCTGATTGGAGGGGTTGCTGCATGGGAGGAGGGCTACAAAACCGTACCAAGCTTGCCCGCATTGGTGGCCGGAGGAGGGAGTTCCGGCGAAATGCTTCCTGGCGTCTCCGGCGGGATTTCTCCTCTTCCGGCGGGTTAGAGACTCGGGGGCTAGGCCGGGGAGGGAGAGGAGGAGATGGGGGTCCGAACTGGGGTGGAGCGGCGGCCGGTGGCTGGCCGGACGGCGGCGGCTGGCGGCTAGACGATCCGGCAGTGGGAGGAAGAAAACTCGGGGGAGGGAAGGAGAAAACGGGAGAGAGGGAGAAGAGAAAAAGAGGGAGATGGGTTTGGGCCTCTCCAAACCGGTCCAATTCATATATCAACCCACTCCAAAATAAAACACCCCGAAAAAATAATACCCGAATAAAAATTACCTTTTACTAGCTAAAATTTACTATTTTTACCGTCGTCGAAATTTTCTCTTACGAACAATTCCCCGAAACTAATTATCTCATAAAAATACCTCTAGGGACCAATTAAACTATTAACTCAATGACGGGGATGGTAAAATTCTTATTATAATCAGGCTAGTAAATAAGGTAAAAATATAAGGGTCGGGATGTGACAAAATATACCTACAACGACACAGACCATCTAAACAACATCACCACACGACTCTCAGACTACCACAAAGGACTCACAGCTCCAAGATTCATCACTTAATTGAACTCCAGCTCACTTGGGATCACGATTGGATTTATCCATGATCCATGTCTACGACACAATAACCAATTTATCATAAAATCGACAACTAACCAGAATTCTAACCTTCAAATCATAGGGTTGAAAATCGCACTTCATAATTTCAAGCTTGAGGATGCTACCCAAAAACTACAGTAGGAATGATTTAAGTATTACCACAAACACCGCAACCAAAAACTCTGCTCCATCTAACCGAATTATATATAAAGTGAGTGAACAGATCCTCTCATTGATGTGTCGTAGCTAGTCACCAATCGCTAACGAAGTGATGTCAATAAACCAACTTTGATCACAAATTCAAGACTTATATCAACCACCTGGAACGACACTACTTAAAAATATTTACTTTGGACACCCAAGCACTCTTGCTCCATGATCCAGTGGGTTTTATTCCACTGCTACCACTTCCACCAAATCCCCACAACTATTTTAGAAATACCCATGACAACACATATTAAATTCACCATGTGTTGTCGTAAAGTTAGAGCCACCGCAACCATCTCGCTTCCACTCTATCACTACATTTCAACTCCATTTATATTTAAAGTCTTTTCCCAAAACACTCAAAAAAACTGGAAATCAAACTTCAACACCTAGAATTTCGGAAGAATATAATGGCCCCACGATTAAAATAATATAACTGACAGATGTCATTCAACGCTTCAAAGCTTGCTTACAAATAGAAACATTTAGATACACCATTCACTTTCTTCAATTCTCTTCCTATGACACAACAAAATGTTTTTCACAATGCCATGCTCAATGAGTCTTGTAAGGCCAACAATCCAAAGAAATTAATCTTGAAGTCATTATGTTGAACATCTCAACCAACTTCAACTAATCCACCTTTTAGACGAAAGCCATCAAAAATCTTACTATTCATTGACTGCTATTAACCTCCTTCTCCAAAATGCTCTGATTATACTCTTTAATATGATGATTCCAAGGATAAAAACATATCCTTAATTAGAGCTATACGGCTAAAACATGCGCCACCATAACAAGCATTAACCAAAATAATCCCAACTGACTTTCGCTGTGGACAAAGCAGTTGGAAATTTGGTCATCAATCAAGACTTCTCTAAATGGATAGCCCCCCCCCCCCCCTTTTTTTTTTAGCTACAAATCCCCCGTGACTAATTAGCCCAAAATTAGAGTCCTCAACAACTCGCATAAGTACCTCTTCCAATTACTTTGGGTACCTCATCACATCACTTCAACCAACATTTACATCTATAAAAAAAAAATATCACTACTTCAAACTTTTCTTCCAACTCTTGCTCCCAGAAACCATATAACTCGATGCCAAGATTTTCTATCGAACTACTACAACTCCTTACTTGCCCACCATAAATAGGAAACTCCAAGACATGCATCGAATCAAACGTTTAACCTACTATAGATTCGCACAAGATGTTCACCCTAACATCTTAATCATAATCCAATCAATCATTGAACAAATGAAAAGAATGCTACTATGCATATGAGTTCCCAATTGGAGTTCTCAACTCGCAATTGAACACTTAACAATTTAAAATATCAACTTGATAACCCTTGGAAATAGCATAATCCATGCACCTTTCCATTACTCAAAGCATAATGATTACCCAAGAGGTCGGTGTACGGAGGCATAGTCTTGAAGATATAGATATTTATGGCATAATACTGACCATAAATAAGACAAGAATAACTACATCACAAACCTAATCAACACATAGTGTCTAAAGCATATAATGCTAATAGATCCGCTGCGGTCGGACCATCACTCTATAGACACTAAGCATGACCAAGAATATGAGGTAGTACTAAAAAGAGAAAGGAAATGAATAACCTAGTGCTCTGATACCAACTGACAAGACCCACCCCGAATTTCACCCTGAAACCCGAAGTAAGTCTTGCGGGGACCACCTCCAATGAAAGTTTACCGAAAAATCGGCATAACCTCCCTTGAAAATGGACAACCCTTCCTAATAAATACCTGCAAACACTTCTGGAAAATCCAAATCCAACCTTAAACTCCTGGAGCCTTCGTGCTCCCCAAATCACAACATCTCCCAATTTAATTACCAACTTAAACAAGATAATCTCATAGTCAACAGCCACAGTTTAGAGCAACTCTATTTGAAAGGAAATAAACTAGAAATATAAAAATGAGCGGAAGCTACACTTTTGACTATGCCTATTCTCCAAATACGTCCGACCACAACTATGCAATCCTGCAAACTGGGTATTTTTAAAACGAAGAGCCCATGGGAAAACATATGAAAACAAAACGTTAGAGTGAGTGGACAAAAATAAATTTACGAATAAAATATTTGTTTCCCCAAAACAATTTCCAAAGAAAAATCGAATGCATGCTGCAAGCAATAAAACTTTTATCTTATAGAATATCGAGCCTCTCAGACTCTATAAAATACGTATGTATTTACACTCGTCCATACTCCCTATATAAATTCATGGGTCTATATAGGGCTACTACGCTAGCGTCCAACGCTCACGTCACGCCTTAATGCGGTGCTACACTACGCCATCAAGGTGGACAGACGAGTGTATAAATATGTGTCCATACCCCTATATGAATTAAACACTCAAATAGGGCTACTACGCTTACGTCTAACGCTCACGTCACACCATAATACGGCTATATGCTGCACCATTAAGGTGGACAGACACATATGGCTAGCTAGCATTTTCTATACATACTCTCTCATAAATACATATTTATATCCACCGAAAATCCCATTTTCGGTATCTCTCCAAGAGAAATAAAAGTGTCAAAATTAATTGACGTCAAAACTCCAACAAAAGGAAATGTTCAATCATGAACCATAGCATGCATATTATTTCAAATAAAAGTCCACTCATAGTATTAGGCCTAAGCTTTCCAATGCTCGGCATACTCCTCGAGTGCTGCCTCCACTATTTACAATCTCGAGTCAATCCTACGTCTGATAATAAACCGCAGAATAAATCGGTTAAACCAGATTCCGAAATAATCATTGATTCGTCTTCTTCTTAAATTGACTAAGTATCCTAGGTTGACCAGGATTGACCGACATATATTAATAATCAATTCCGACTAAACTTCGCAACTATAACTTATTCGGAATGAACCTTAACCTAGAATCAAAGTCACCATCAATTTCCATGCCTTAACACATTAACCAAAATACTTCCAAAATTATTTTATGATCCCCTACGATCAAACATGCTCACAAACAAAATCAAGAATTTCCTTCATTTCCTCTCTACACAATTTCACCCTAAAATTTACTAAGGGCACCCAAAAAGGGTTTCCATAAATAGGAAGTTTCCAAAAATAGAAATTTTCTGAAGATAGGAACTTTCCTCACTTAGAAAGATTTCAGAATATAACCCGACAAACTTTCCTATTTATGAAACAACGCAAAACAAAAAGGAAAAACTTCGATAACTACCTCAACTGCTTCTGTCGGACTAACTGCCTTCGCCGGATTCCGACGAATTGCCGGAATATTCTGCCGGATTCCGGCCACTTGCCGGAATTTTGCCATAACTTCCCCGCATACTCCAAATTCCAAGTTATCGACATCCTTGCAACCAAAACATAGAATCAATCACGATCCAACATAACAACAACACAGCCGATCAAATGAAGCCCTTACCTCTAATCTGCTCACCACCAGAACCCAGCAATCTTCTCCTTGCTGGAAACTGGGCTTCTTTTCAAACCCTAACCGCAGCTGACACTACAACCAACCCCACCTGAGTCCACCAACTCCTCCTACACAGCAGCAACCACACCTGGCCCCTCCCCCTTCTTGCTCGCCTTGACCACTTGTGGTCGAAACAACGTCGGAAAGCAAAAGGAAGATGTCAGAAAAACTCATCGGCAACCACCGCAGCAGCTCGCCGGAAAAGCCCAAAAATGCAGAATTAGGGATTTCCAATTTAGCTCGATTTGAAGGGTGAAAGGAACAGAAAGAAGAGGAGAAGGACTGAGGAGAATAACCCTACCGTTCGTTGCCGTCGTCGCTGCCTGAGCTGGCCGGAATCCGACGAACATAGTCGGGTTCAACAGCTTCGATCTCCTCTGATTTGGTTCGCTTGCGTGATCCACGGGCTGGGCTAGAAAGGAGAGGAGGAGAGGGAGAGAACGGCGGTGGTCTCGCCGCCAGGGGTGGCCAGAGACGGCGGAGCTGCGCTGGAGAAGGCAGCGACAGAGGGAGACGAGGGAGAAGAGAGAGGGAGACGGTTAGGCTCGGTCAAACCCGAGTTGGGTTTTTGACTGGGTCAAGCTCCACTTTACCCTTTTAAGCTTAAATTCTACGGCCCAGATCAAAGCCCTAATAGATATGACAGCCCGGATTAAACGTTATTTGCTTCCGAAAATATAATTTCTATATTTAACCAAACCTCCGATAAATTATCTAAAGGCACCGCTAAACCCATGTCGACACATACTACAATCGAGCCCTTAAAAGAGGAATTTAACATTTTGAGTAAAACTTGACAATAAACTCGAGTGATAAATTATCAAATTACGAGCACAGTTAAATTCCTCAGTAACTCGTAAAATACCCAGTAAAAAGGGTAAAATTAGGTCCGGGATGTTACATTACTTAAGTTCAATATGCTTATGCTATTCCTAGTCATGTTCTTTCCTACTTCAAGTGCCATTCTAAGATCTCTAAAGCACTGGAAAAAGAGATGAGAACTTTTTTATGGGGAAAAGATGCTAAGACACCTCATGTGGCTTGCGATCAGATTTGCCTACCTAAGAGCAAATGCACACATTTTAGGTGAGTTGGACCAATCCTCAACCCGGGCTAATGAACTATTCATCCAAATCGGTCATTGGTTCTTGGTTCGACGATACAACAACGAGACCAATCCGAGGACCAATTACTATTCACATTTTATAATAATGTTTTTTTATTGATAAACAATTATTGTCTTATACTTTATTATTGAATTCAATGATTATTTATTTATGCACAAGATGCTCATGTAATATATATAAAGAAATTAAACTAAAAAAATACCAATAATATATCAAAGACAAATATGGGAAAGACACGTGTTCATATCATATCGTTATCTTTCATACATATCTAAAATTTCTAATAAGATTATACCAATGAATGAACAACACATGTCCTCTTCAAATATATCGTTATCTTCAAAAATAATTGAGACGATTTCATATAGGATTTCAAACCAATCTCGACACGCCACGTGTAGACGATAACATTTTGTCTCCTAAAAACGTCAATAAATAAGCTTCAAAGTCATTCTACATTCACACATTCATCTCATTTCATCTCCTCCCTCTAGATTAAAATATTATCATCTATTTCACTTCTCACATTTTTCATGGATCATATAAGAAATTATTTGAGAGCGAATAAGATGAAGAACAGATTATGTAGATTCGGTCCAACAATGATCAAGCCGCTGCATTGGTTGCCCAATATCACCATATGTAGATGCAAACTCCTCAAGGTCGTGGTTCATGTCCTGGTCGTGCCCCTAACGTTGAAACACACATGCAATAAAGAGGGGCTAACATGATGGAGGATTACTTTGTCGAGCGTCCAGTGTACAACAACGTATAGTTTTCCGTCAGCGTTGCCGAATGCAAAAAAAAGTATTCAATCACATCATGGTGGACCTTTACAATTTCAATGATTTTTGGAAGCAAAAACTAGATGCCATCGGAAAGCTGGGATTTCCCTTGGAATAAACAATGATAGGTACGTTACAAATGCTTATATATGGTGCATGGGTTGATCAATGTGATAAAGTCACCTGGATGAGAGCATCAACAGCTTTGAAATGCCTTAAGAAATTTTTCGCATAAGTGGAGTATTTGTACGGGGGTTGGTATCTTTGAGCTCCTAATGCCGTAGATTTGAAAAGGCTCCTACATAGGACAACAACGTGGTTTTCCTGGTATGATTGAGAGCATCAATTGCATGCACTGGAAGTGGAAAAATTGTTCAAAGGGGTGGTCCGGAGCTTTCTCAAGCCGTAAAAGGTACCCTACTGTTATTCTTGAAGTTGTGGCATCCTACGACACATATGTTTGGCATGCCTTCTTCAGTACCCTAGGAGCTCAAAACGACCTTAACGTTCTCAGTGCATCCAACATGTTCGCAAGGGTTATAAATGGAAGTGCTCCGGAGGTCGCGTATAAGGTAAATGATAGTACATACTCTGTACCATATTACCTTACTGATGGAATATACCCGAGGTGGCAGACATTTGTCAAAGCAATATCCATACCCAAAGATGCCAAGGAGGCACACTTTACTAAAATGCAAGAGTCTTATCGTAAGGACGTTGAGCGGTGTTTTGGTATCCTTTAAGCTCGATGGGCCATACTTCGTAATGGTGCTAACTTGTTCAAACTAGAAGACATGTGTACTATCATGGTAAGTTGCATAATCCTTCATAACATGATTTTGTAAGATGAGTTTGTTGAGGACGAATTTGAGGAGTCCGAACTTGCATCCATTATTGGCAAGCGTATGTGAACGGTGGATCGTGAAGGTAATGTTATCTGTCATGAATTAATTTTAAGGGCTGGAGAAACCCTACCGGCATTCGTAGATGCTAACTTCCAATTACGTTCTACTTATCTCCACAAGGCGTTGCGAGATGAATTTGTGATTCATATTAAAATTAAATTCAGTTTACCCTATTGTGGTTTAGAGGTGAATTTATGTTAGTTCCTAAACTTTCAATTTCATCAGATTACCCCCTCCCCCGAGCTCTGGTTTTTCTGGTAATTTAGCTTCTCAACCCCCAAAACGTCATCATCAAATTTCAACGTCCATATTGGACGGAGCAAGAGTAATAGGAGACGGCAGACAGAAAAACAAGAGCTCGGGAGGTAATATGATGAAATCGAAACTTTAGAGACTAACATGAATTCACCTCTAAACCACAGTTAGGTAAACTGCATTTAATTATTCATGGGACTAATAACAAAAGATTTCCCGAACTATGGGGTCATTTTCATTTTGGTACCCAACTATTGAAATCTTGCGTTTAAGTACCCGAACTTCTCTCCTTTTGACAAGTTAGTACCTCTGTCAGTTTGGGCCGTTTTCTGCTGACGTGGCACGTTTGGGACCCACAACAGTCGGTTTTAAGTATAATTTATGGGTATTTTTTGATATTACTCTATTTTTAATGTTTTCTCTCCTTTTTCCTCTGCAAAGGCTGACACAGTTCTCCCTGGCGCCAATTCTTAGTCACACATTCAATATCTCCCGCCAATTCTTAAATACACAATGTACTTCTCCCGCCTATATTATAGATCAGGATCTCAAAGGTTACTCAGCCACTCATTAATTTAATACTGAGTTAATTCTTAACAAACCCAAATCTTGATTAACCTCAAAGTTTTACTTTACTTCTAAAACACATAATTAGATCTAATGCCATAATATTAACACAAAATTAATCGATCTGACAAGAAGCAAACCCAAGACCATCTCTTCCATATAAAGTGATATGTTAAAACCCTTATTCAAACACCCTTATCAAAACCACCCAATTGTGAGCTAGATCGGCTGTTAGGGATTTGTTTATCTGAATCATTGAAAATGGCATGGTACAGGCGTGGATCGCCTGGAAACTCAGACTGTGAACCTCACTATGGTGAGCTCTTGATGTATTTTCTAACTTTTAGAACTTGTGAGCAGGGCAAAGAAGTTGCAACCAATAATCATTTGGCTGGAGATGATACAAGAAACCAGAAAGGAAAAGGTGTTGCAACTGATGTTTCTGTTCTGAAGTGGTTTAGCAGAGAGAATGAAGCTGCATATTCGGAGTCAGAAGATGATGATTCACAATTGTCATATGTGGAAAGTGAATATGGTGGAGATAACAATGATGATACTGATCGGCTTGAGAAATATGTTGATAAGGATGTTGAATGGGTTAGTTCCATGACTAAATATACCCAAGATGAGGAAACATGTCACACTCCGGTCCTTAAGTTATTTTACGGTTATTTACTTTGGTATTATTTTGATCTTTTACCGTATTAAATAATCGTTTACTGTTAAGGACCTTAAAGTTGACTTTTTCTTCTGTTGGAATTTGGGAAAACTTTCTTCATGAAAGTTGCAGAGGACGTTAATACGAGTTCGTAGACATGCTACGCGTTAAAATCGGAGTTAGCATAAAAAAATTATCAATTAAAAGGGTAAATTTTGTGTTAGTAAAAAGGGGTAAAAATTTAGTGGGTTTATTTTTGTTTGTGTTAGGGCTTTAAGTTGGACCGGGTGTGGAGAAGCCCAACACCCAATCTCTCTTTCTCTTTCTCTCTCTTCTCTCTCTCTCCCTCCCGTGAACTCCCCCGACCCGCTGGAGACTCCACTCGCACTAGTAGTCGTCCGGTCGCTAGGGACCGCCAGACCGGTCTTGTTCGGACCCCCGCCACCTCCTCTCTCTTGCTGGGCCGGTGATCGGGCGTGGGACGCTGCAGATCGGGAGAAAATAGCTCCCCCGCAGCCAACTATTGTTTTGCCGGAGCTCCCTCCTCCAGCCACCATAAGTTAGGATTTTTGGCTCAACTTGTAACTCTCATCTAGGTGAGTAATTACTCAAAATGATTAGATTTAATTCGATCTTAGTGATGAGAAATGTATAATTGAAGTTTTAGGGCTCAATTTAATGTTTTGGTCCGATTAACTTAGTTAAACTTAGAATTGGATTTTGTGCTAGTTAAGGAAGTTGTTGTGCGGGTTGAGAAGAGTGTTGTGCTAAAATTTGAGAAGCAATGGAGGTCGCCGAAGTATAGCTGCTGGCTGCCGCTGCCGCCGCCGCTCCTTAGGGGCAATTTTTCATGTTTTTGGGTTTGTTTTCATGAGAGGAGTTTAATGAAGTATAGTTTGGAATTTTTGAAGAAGTTTTGATAATGTTGGGGATTTTTCAATGGTTAAGGATTTTGGCGGTGTTTAGAATGAAATATTGGTAGTTGGGTTAGCCAGTTTTAAAATTCTTATAAGGTTAATTTTTGGTTATCGGTGATGGTGATGAATTTTGAGTTAATGGATTAAAGATGGAGAAATTGGGCAAAGAAGAAGATAAATTTTTTTTAGGCCCTTAATTTTATGGGTTATTTATTGAAGTTTTAATTTCGTATGAGAATTAATATTATTTATTATTCAGGACGTGAGGATGATCATTTGAAAGAAGTCTCGGGTCATCGGCAGGCATAACCGAGCACTGTGAGTGGACCTTTGATTTGAATGACATGCATGCATTAGAGTTTATCTAACTTTCAAAGGCATATTGGAGATTTAATTTATTGGAGTATGAGTTTCATTTTTTTTTCGGGAACTCTTTTGAGTATTTTATTTTATGTGGGACATGTCAAGTGATTTATTTTATCACGCAATATTTATAGGTACAGTTGGGAACTGTACTGAGTTCATTGGATTTTATATTATTTTGGGGAAATGACATTCTGGATATTTGTTATTTTTACTTCACCATAAAAGGTTGATATATATATATTCATTATTGCTAGCTAACCATTATTAGTGGCTACTCACCGTAGGTGAGTAGTGCGCTTAGCGTGTGACGCTATTAATGGCTCGGGAGACAACCGATCAATATTTATATTATTTATTAGCTAGCCATTATTAGCGGCTACTCACAATAAGTAAGGTGAGCGCTTAATGTGAGACGTTATTATAACCTGGGAGGCTCGTCGTTATGGTGAAACCTCTTCCCCATTTTTATTAATTATTGAGAACCAATGACATTAGTTTATCATCTTTATTCGTAAATATTTATGGAGAATTTCCATGAGTGGCATGCAAAAGTATTTTCTAAATGGAAATTATGGGAGAACATAGATTTGATTTCATTGCTTCATATTCTGTTTTTCATTTTTGTCCACTCACTCTAACGTTTTAAATGTTTCTCCCCAGGCCTTTTGTTTTTAAATGCTCAGTTTGCAGAGTTCAGTTCGGCGAGGTTAAGAAGCGTGTCATAATTCTCACCTCATCCAGTTTTTCCTTATAGGTTACTAGTTTAACCTATTGTGTATTTTTCTCATTTCCTAATAAATGCTCCGATAACCATGTGATGTTTTAAGTGAAGTTATATTAAGTGTGTTAAGAGCTTATGACTCCACTTAGGAGTGATAAAAAAGATTTATTTGGTTAAGATTATTTGAGAAATTAAATTTATGGATATTGTTTGGGAATGATTTTGAGTTTGGGGTGGTGGATGTTTATTTGAGGGAGCGGGTGGCTCCAGAAGTTGTGAATTTAATTATTTTAGAAGTGTTTGGGTTTTGGTGATTTTCTTACATGTAAGGTTACCCATTATCAAAGGAGGTTATGCCAATAATTTTGGTATAACTTCCCTTGAGGTGGGTCCCGGAGGGTTTATTCCGGATTTTATGGGGGAAATCCGGGATAGGTCATAACAGAACCAGTAAAGACTTTGATTTTGAGATAGGTGACATTGATGTCGAAGAAGAGGAACATGATGAAAATGCACTGCATAGTGCATCTGATTCAGATGATGAGAACAAGAAAAACAGGTTCCATGAATTCAACTCATTAACTGATATGAAAGAGGTCCAATTCAAGTTAGGAATGCTTTTTACTGATTTCAAGGAATTTAGAAAGGCAGTTACACAATATTGTATACAAAATGGGAAAGAAGTGTCTTATGCTAGAAATGAGAAGTACAAGTTAAGAGTAAACTGCAAGAGGGAGGGATGCCCTTGGTTCCTATACGTTGGAAGACATAAATGTGACTATTTGATGGTATGTATCTAGAATCCATGTATCTATGTTATTTTATCTTCTTTTTTTTTTTAATTTATCTGTGTCAGCCTTTGCAGAGGAAAAATGAGAGAAAACATTAAATATAGAGTAACACCAAAAAATATACTTAAAATTGACTGCTGTGGGTCTCAGGCGTGCCATGTCAGCAGAAAACGGCTCAAACTGACGAAGTGACTGACGGAGTTACTAACTTGTCAAATGGAGAGAAGTTCGGGTACTTAAACATAAGATTTCAATAATTGGGTACCAAAATGAAAAGTTTGGGGGGGGGGGGTTTGTTAATTAATCATTCTTCATATTAACAAATCATTTGCAAAATCATTTGTTAAAGTGATGTTCTCCATAGTTCGTCATCTTTATTTTCACTTGAATAATGTTATAAGTGTGTTTTGTTTATTTAACTTTAATAATATTGTATGTGTGCTTTGTTTGTTTCCTTTCAATCAAAGAATATTATTTCACTATTCTTATTTCATAACAAATAGGTGACATTTATTTCATTAAATAAATTGCATAATATAATCAACTTAAGCATTCAAGAATAATACAATTAAAACACAATACTCTATTGTACATGGGGATTGTGGATCCTTAAAAAGAGGCCTATAGCAATCCACATTAGTGTTAGGATCGGTTTTTCTCCTAATGTCTCTCCTCATTCTTTTGAACCAATCCTTTTGACCCCGGCCAAATATCATTATTTGGCATGCCCATTATCTTTACATCTTCTTTTGCTTCTTCAAATGCCATCATTCTTTCATATTCGGCACAACAATTATCTTCTTTTTTCCTAAGAATTTCATTGGAAATTTTGTTGCTCTCGGTGATGGCGAGTAAGGCATGAACCATGGATTCACTCACATTCTCTTTATTTTTTCTTTTCCTTCTCGCTTCTTTGGCGGCTTTTTGTCCCATTGGCCTTCCAACGAAGCTAGGAGCCGTCTCCAATACAACCTCTTCAACCAAATTAATTGGTGATCCGGTTTGAGAACCACTAACCATAGAATAAACAAACGGGGTGACCGGAGGAGTAGGTGCATTTCTAAAATTAGTGTCAACATTCATAATGGTCGAATTGCTTCTTAGTCACCCTTATAAACTCTAAATTAATTTGGCACTCCTACAAAAATAAAAATACAAACTCAAATATTATAAAAATTGTAAACCATATGAATTGGTTGTCACTTAAGTGAACGGTCTAAAAAATACCTCATCCAATTGATTGGTGCTGCTTGGTCTATGATTGCCGACTTGAATTTTTGTATTGTGCCACTCTTCAAGAATCTTCTTCAAGGGCTTGAAATGAGCTTGAAGAGCTCTCGACGGTCGAATTGGGGTTGATCCCGTCCAATTTTCAATATAATGTTCATGAACCTTGAGCCACATCTTTGGAAAGGTTTGGTTATTGCCGATGACGGGGCATACAGTAACCGTCACTCATGATTCACACAATTGAACTTCCTCTTCTTTGGTCCAAGTAGTATCCGACTCTCCCATTTGTTGATTACAGAATGAAAACGAGGAACAAATAAATTGAAGAAGAAAGAGATGGATAGAGGAAGAATATTATTGTGAAGAAGAACAAATAAATTGGAGAAGGAAGAGATGGATGTGTATAAAAAGAAGAAAAGCAGTATGATATTTATAGGAAAATTTTGCTGTTGTTGTTGTTTTTTTTTTTTTCAATTTGTTCATAATATTTCTGTTGTTACCTATTTTCTAATTAAAAAATTATGTTACCGTTATTTTTGAGTATAGTCCATTAGATCAAGATCTAACAACCCATATTAAAAACCCGTTGTTTTGATAGTTTTTTTTTCACCTGTTGGAGACAAGCGCACTGGCTCTGCAATAAATAACATCAACGCATGCAGACCCTGCCATTTCTTTTAACCCAGACCAATTCGTGGACTGAGAATTGGTCCATCTCTTACCCCAGTTAGTTGGGTCCCACCTAAGACCTATGACTAACCCAGATTGATTTTGCATTGCTGCATGTCTATATTGATCCAACCTATTATCTCCCCCACCCAATTACTCAAACGCTGCATCTGTTCTAAAGATTTGGGGAGAGGGGGGGGGGGGGGGGTTCACGGCGGGCGGCTTGATTTAAGACCAATTTTATTTTAGCCAAACTTGGTTGGAAGGTTCTTACCAACAAAGAAAATTGTTGGACAAAAATTGTCACACAGAAGTACCTTAGAAAGCATTCATTTTTTGAACTAAAAAAGAAAGCCAATCATTCTTTTGCTTGGAAAAGAATTTTAGATGTCACTATGTCGGAGACATTATAACTTTTGGTATAAGGTGGATTATTGGGAAGGGAAAGAATATTAAGTTATGGACCTTTCTGAGTCTATGATTTTTCCTTGATTAATCTGTTAGATTATTTAGTTAAAAATATGACTAATATTGACGATACTGTGGCTGATTTTATTGAGAATGGTTGCTGGTGGAACATCCCCAAATTAATGTATTTTCTTGGTAGACCTACTGTTAATGTTATCTCTTATGTTAATATTCCTATTGCAGATTTTGAAGATGAATTTGTTTGGGGTCTTGCCTCAAATGGATTTTTTTCTGTTAAATCGGCTACTTGGATGCAATGTAAGCTTCCTAAGCATTCAAAGGCAGATCTTTTAAATAGAGTTTGGTATCTGAAAATTCCTCCTAAAGTGAAAATCTTTAGTTGACTTCTTCTAAGAGGAAGACTCAAAACTAGATCTTATCTAGCTAGATTTATGATTAACATTGATAATACTTGTGCTCTTTGTGATTCTAATACATAATCTCTTGACCATCTGTTTGCTAATTGTTCTTGCAGTGCTACTATTTGGGCAAATTGTAGTGATTTGCCATCTCCTACGTCTTACCAATCTGTAAGAGAATGGTTAGACTTTATTTTTAAGAAATGCTTCAACCAAAGAAGTAGAGGACTGCTTGTTGGTGTGCTGGCAGATTTGGAAATCCAGAAGCCATGTGATTCCAATCTGGTCAGTTCAACCACTCCTCAGTAATTTGTCGCTGCTTTGGTGGGTGCTGCTTATGGAGAAATCAATAATCCGAGATCATCTTCCTCTTCTGAAGAGGCTATATGCATAAAATGGATTCCGCTTAGTCCAAACTGGGTTAAACTCAATTTTGATAGCTCAATGTAAGAAATTCTCATGGTAATCCTCTTGTGGCTGGTGCTCGGCCTCTTCATTCTTCAAATGTTTCTGTTTCAGAGTGTCTTGCCCTTAAAGATGGTCTTTTAGCTGCTAAGAGATTCAACCACAAGAATATGCTAGTCGAAGGGGACTCGTTGTTGGTGATCAATTTTGTACGGAATCCAGCCAATGTCCCTTGGAGAATTAAGCCAATTATTTGTGATATTATGCACCTTCTTCGGTGGTTTGATAACATCTCTCTTATCCATATCTTTCGTGAAACAAACTTCATGGCGGATGCTCTTGTGAATACGGGTCATGCTCTCCAAAACCCCAAGATTTGGATTGGAAGTTCCCTCCCCTAAGCTTTCAGTGTTTTTCAGTTAGATTCCTCTCATATTGGTTGTCTTAAGGATTTCGTTATCACTTTCTTTTTCTTCTCAAAAAAAAAACCTACCTGGATAATTACGGGAGCCATTCTAGTGAGGACTCTTAAGTTGAGGACTAGTTGAAGACTTTTCGATTTATGGTTTAAAAGATCTATTTTTCGATCATATCTTGGCATCTTATCCGTTCAGTTTTTAGGTCTATATGTAGATCAACCCTATAAATTTTCAGCCAAAACGGTTATCGTTAAAGTAACAAACTAGATCAAATTAATAGACGAACCAAATCTGTCAAACATGAACCGTTCAAGTTCATAATTGATAAATCACATTTTTGAATGTCTTAATGATTTTCAATATGGCTGAAAATTTACAAAAATTATCTACTTATAAATACCTATAACTGAACAGTTAAGATGTAAATATAAGATCAAAAAGTGGAATAAACCGAAAAATCTTTAACTAGTCATCAATTTAAAGATCCTCATTAAAAGAATTTTCGGATAATTACTGAAGATTTGTGGCTCAAGTCGGTTCGTGTGGGGAAGACCGTCCCATTGGGAAACGGAGATTGGTAAAGTAGCCTGCCAGATTCGAATCACCCACAGCAGGTTCCAGAATAAGCCCAAAAACGCCCAATTCTGATTGGTGTGGGCACACTGTTTCCTTTGAGCGCACGATAGCAGAGCTCACGTAATAGGCTCTCGTCCAATCACCTAACAGGGCTCTTTTCCTTATTTCTCTCGGTCTCGCATGCAACAAGGACTTGAATCAAAGTATGTTTTGGTTTTAGGGTTTTGTTCCTGTTTCTTTGATTTTTATTGTTTCTTTGATTTTCCTTTTATATATATATATAAATATACAACAAGGTCCGAGCCTGATCAACAATTTGGATTGTTCTAGGGGTTGGATCTCATCATGGACTCTGAAGCCACCATCTCCAAGAAACTCAAACAAAATCAGGTCTTTTCTTGATTCTACGCTCCCTTTCTTTTCTGGGTTGATTTTGACGAGTGGGTCTATTATTTATTCGATGATTGCGATTGATAGTATTCAGGGCTTGCTATTCGGTCTGCAAATTTGTTTCTTTTAGTGTTGCTATTTGCTCATAATCTCTTTCTTCACTTTTACTTTTTTAATGCGGCTTGTTTCTGAATACTGAAATCACCATCACAATGCCCATGTTCAATGTTGTAAGCTTTTGCTGTTTCAGCATGTCGCTCTTCTCATGTGAAATCACTAGACCTGTTGGTAACCATCATCATTATTATGACAAGTGGAATGAATTTTGGAAACTCAAACTTACACATACTATACAATTTGAAATTCCCATCCATACATGAATTTGTAAATTTACGTATTTAAGATTTCAGTGATTGTAGCTACAAGACGATTTCAGCTACTCTATGCTCTTTTTCCTTCCTACTGTACTTGATTTTCTGACCGAGATCTGTAGTTTGTATTGAAGTTAACCTTGCTGTTAAGCAAGAAAAAGTGTACTTGTGATAATTGAAAGTAAAAAACGAGTTTAAAGCTGTTTTTCTGAAGACGAGAGTATCGAAGGTTCCCTTTGCTTAATCTATCATGTGGCTGCCCCCGTTATAACCTGTTCTGCTTTCTGTAGGCCTGTGACCCTGGGAGCTCTGCTAGCTTAGCAGGCTCATTAGATAGTTTTGAGCCCCTCAAGAGTTCAGGATCAACCAATTCGATTGCTCTCAAAAGTTCCAATGAGTCGTCAGGTATTGATGACGATGAAATGAACATTGAGGATGATTGTGGTGATGAAGACGATGACGACGAATTTGATTTTGATGACAATTATCTGTCTGATGACGCTTATTCGACTTTCGAATCTCAATTTGACAATGTAGATTTGCCTCCTGGGGTGGAAGCCTCACTTCCCTGGTTGAAGGATCCTTCTCCAAGTGAAAACACCCCATCCACTAAGAAGTTAACTATTTCTGATGCACCATTTGTAACTGGTTCTGCATCTGGTTCAATGAGTACATCTGCTGCATGTAGTTCAGCTGGTCCTTCTGAGTCAAGTTCTAGTAAGAACGTACAAGACAGCAATGATGATAGTCTCACCCAAAAATTTCAACAATTTAAGCAATTTGATGTTGTCGAGGATTTCTCGGATCATCACTATAGTCGCATGGGATTCTCAGATGAGCAGGTAACTTTATTTACTTAACTGTGCCTCTTGAACAGATCTGTGGAATTGTTTTCATCTCTGTCTGGACTGCTCTAAATGTTTGTACATACTAAACACGCACACAAGCATTGATGCAAATATATTACCAACACAAACTTGCAAAAATATATTGTTGACACCCACACAGGCATGAATTGATTTGAAGCTACCAACTAATTTTGTGCTCATTTCATGACAGGCACCCAAGAATTGGGCAAAGAGAATTCAGGAAGAGTGGAAAATTTTGGAGAATGACTTGCCTGGTGAGTTCCACCACTTTATATATGATACCCTGTCTATACATGCTGCTACTAGGTTTACAAATTGGTGGGAAATATTTGGAGCTATATTGTTTTGATTTGGTGTGAAATTTTTGGTTTTATTTTAATAATTAAGCTGATATTATGTAATAATGAAAACAAGTGAACCTTTTATACTGTTTCAAGTACGTTATACCAGTGTTTACCTGTTTATTTATCTTACATTTTAAGTTATTCTCTGTGTGATATTCCCATTTTTATTACAAACTTCACCTATTTCTAGGAGTCAGTCTCTTTCAGGCATAAGTTTAAGCCTTCATCTGATTTTAATTTCCTATTTTCAGACACTATATTTGTCCGGGTTTATGAAGCAAGAATGGAGCTTCTACGGGCGGTGATTATAGGACCAACAGGCACTCCGTACCATGATGGTCTTTTTGTCTTTGATTGTCTCTTCCCCACTGACTATCCTAATTCACCACCTGTAAGTCTTTGCCGTCAATGTACTTACTGTTAATTTATATATCTACTGAAATTGATTTGGTAATTTCTTCTTTCAGATGGTGTACTACTATTCTGGTGGTCTTCGGCTAAATCCAAATTTATACGAATGTGGGAAAGTTTGTCTTAGTCTTTTAGGCACATGGAGCGGTAAGCAGAGAGAGAACTGGATACCTGGGGAATCAACAATGCTACAAGTTTTGGTCTCTATACAAGCTCTTATTCTGAATGCAGACCCCTATTTCAATGAGCCTGGGTATGAGAAAACGTCTACTACAGTAGAAGGGCAAAAGCAATCCAGGAAGTACAGTGAGGAGGCCTTTATTATGTCTCTGAAGACAATGATGTATACACTAAGGAAACCACCTAAGGTATGATTTTGATAACCATCTCTCCTATAGTTAACATCATCTTTATGTTTTATAGCCATATAATTGTGGTTAGTCGGTTTTTATGCATGAAAATGTTGACAAACTAAATTTCTCCTAGGGTTGTATTGGTAAACAACCTATAAAAAAAAAAAAATCTTGAACGAATATGGGATTCATGGAATCTTACTCATCGGAACAAACGGTCCTAAGCCTCTTAAGATTCCCAAAGGAATGCAAAGGGGTGCTATTTTGAAGTGTGATATTTTTAGGAGGCATGAGTGTGTGGGTCTACCATGAGCAATTTTCAATAGGTTTGAGCTTTGGGGTTACTTTTATCTCCATTTAGGAGTTTCTAGGTTGTCAGGGACACATGGCAGGTTTGTGAAAAGAACCCAAGATATCTGAAAACGGTTCTTCCATTCGAGTTCTTTTACATCAATCAGTTTTGCCAAGATTGTGATGGTTTTGCCTAGGGTTTGGAGAGAACTTTCTAGCTTGAGCGGTTGTAACATGAGCCTACTAATCTAGTTTGGTGTAAGCAACAAATTTTGGGATAGTCTGATGAGTGTCAGACCTGTTTCATTGCTGAAGTTTAGGATTTTTGTTGTATCTGAGGCTTATATTATCGTTCCAGGTGCTGGACAATGTGGTAGAAAGTTGAAGTGAAAGGAATTCCTGGCATGACCTTTAGGCCTCTTAAAGATTTGCAGGTTTTTTTTTTTTTTCCTTAGACTTGGATTCCAGCAAAAGTCATTTGTAAGATAGGAGCTACTGAATTAAAGCCCTGTTTTTTCAAGTGTCATCTGATATGTGGTACTCAATGATCTAATAACTCTATTCAAGTTGATATGCTATTCTTGGTTTTTGTAAACCTAGTGATGATTACTCAATTACTAAAGCAGGGTATAACATAATTTTACAACTCTATCTCCAACTCTAAGCTCAGTTACTTACGAGACATTACTTGATTATCATGAATTTCACATAGATTCTCCCATGGTTTTAGAACTGGGATTTCTTCTTTATATGGCCTAGAGGACCAATAATTGCACAACTGCTGTCCATGGGGAATTTATTATTATTATTATTATTATTATTATTATTATTATTATTATTATTATTATTATTATTATTAATGTACAAGCATGTGTCTTCATGCAGTATTTTGAGGACTTTGTCTCGGGACATTTTCGCAATCGTGCACATAATATTCTGGAAGCATGTAAGGCATATTCTGCGGGTACAGTGGTAGGCTCTGCTATTGGAGATGCAGTGCAGAATGGAGTTGACAGTAGCTCAAGAGAATTTAAGTCATCTGTGGCTAGGATGATGAATACGCTTGTTACACATTTCACCAGAAATGGATCCAACAGACTGAGCAGTTTCGAGGTGCAGCTTAAAACACACATTAGCTGACTTGAATGGGATTGGGAAGGTAAATAAGAGAATTAACGATGGATTAGCATGCTGGGATGGATTTGAATTTCTAGGACCGGATTTTTGGTGTTCTGTAAAACTGATATTATGGAATTGGGTAGCTGGATTTCGTTTGTTTCTATTTCACTAGCTTTTCCACCTCAATGTATTATAGTAGGATGACATGGATGATTTTCAGCTTCTATCAATTTTATGTGGCTACATTTCTGCTTAGTACTTTGGGAGTTTTAAGAAAGCTTTTCAGTAATAAAGTTTGGAACCATAGGCCGACCTTATGACGAGTACGGCCAGTCGTGTAGGCACATAAGATACATAGCTCTTATGCAACCGATTAGTTTATGACTAAACCCCTCAACTTAAAATAAAACAAAAACCAATAGTCTCAGAAGGTTGTCATTTATAATTTTTTATCACGAGTTGTCAACCCAATATAAAACCAAAAGCTGGCAAAAGCCACACCGACCTAAGACACATTCCGACGTCCACCAGCAGACCTAGCACCACCTTCACGCCATTGAAACCAACTTAACACCTTACATCACCAGACAGAGATGACTGGGGGGAAATTAGAGTAGAAAGATTCCAGTGGGAAGTCGGAAAAGCACCGACGGAATCTTAAAAGCATAATTTTATCATATTGTACATGGGATTAAATCAGCAAGATGATGGAATCTTATTTATTTATTTATAGTTGCTTCTTACCATTGTGAGGTTGTGATACAAAAAAAAAAAAAAACAGAACTGACGCGGATTGAATAGTATGCAATGCAGTAGTTGACAATGTTGAACTCAAATACTCCCTCCATTTCTTTCATTCTTGGTCCCACCAAGTCACATATATAACCTGTCAAAAAGCAGAGAAACACAAAATATATGTCAAAATTCAATTGCAAAGCACAAGCTAGTGTGATACTGCGACACAGCTCATCTAAATTCATATAAGAAAAACCTCAGGTACTGTACAACTCTATTTTTAACAGAACTTAAAATCATTGACATCAAATCCATCATTGCATTACTTATCCTGACCCTGCAGGATCACACTCTTAAAGCTCCCTAATTTTCAGACTATCCATAGTATCTTCACCACATTCCCTCTTTCTTCTACTAGAGCTCAAATAAAACACATGCTTGGAGATACCATGTCCCAAGAATGGGCAAACTCTTGCCAGGGTGCCAGCACAATAAAAGACATCAGCAAGACATAGGAAGCACAAAAACCACAAGATTAAGCTACAGCAGCCTTCCAATCTTGAATGAGAAAAGAGACATAAGCCGTAAGGAAACTCGTACAGAAAAAATCATTTATTCCTCTCCAATCAAACAACCAAAACATATTAACTCTAAAGAACTTGGGCCTTCTTCCCTTAAGCAGAATGATGACCACATAAAATACTAGCCAACTCTGTTGGAACTGCATATAATATCCCCCACAAAAATATATAAACACTAACAATAGCTGTTATAAGAGAACGTTTGAACAACTGAACTATCAAGAGAAAAACTAAATTATTCATCAAAATCATTACCATAAAGGAGAGTCACAAAAGCTATGCACTGGAGGACTGCGGTTGATTTAGCTCTGAACTTAACATATGGTGAAGAAGAGTGTCAACTCTCTGGCTCTGTGATTTTGAGCTGTAGAATACCCAATATATGAGTTTAGAACTGTGACAAGGAATACGAGCAGGTAACAACTTTATATAGCCACAATAAGCAAGAATTACATACCCTACGGATCGACGTCGGTCTTTTACTCCATCCACCTCCTAGATTAATGGAACAAAATATCATTATAAGAGATGATATAACTGATTATGGTCAGAGGTCCAGGATGATGCCTCCATAATAATAGGAAAAAGCTCTTGATATATTTGTCAAAGAAAGAATGGCTACAAGATTCCAATTAAAAGTGGGTCTTTCGAAATGTACCCAGCAAATTTCTAGACACACCCCCAGCACTTAAATACTTTCCAACTCTACCCATGATTCTCATATACAAACCCAGCAACAAGATCTAGGAAACACCGTCATTGGAGTAAAGACTAGGTAAAAGGAAAGAAAATTGATCCTTGCTCTTCCATTATATTGCTGTTGTTCCTTTAGATTTTATCGATACGATCCGTTTGCAAATTGTTGGTTACCTTGATATGTATCAGATCTGCTGATTTTAATGAAAAAGTTGCATATATTAGGCATAACGCATTGGGCCTCTCTACATATGTTCTCTATCACATCATTCCTTAATTATACTCGAGAAGTTGAGATTGAGGAGTCAACTGGAGTGGAGAAGTATATGCAAGTAGTACTCCAACACAATGGGATTAATCACTACATGCACTATATTTTAAAATATATAGGGTGCCAAAATATATTAGGACAGTTCCAAATTACGAAGATATCAAGGAAACCTGGGACTCATATGAGTAGCTACCCAAAACACCAAATACTTTGTAAAATTCATCTCTTAATCATGCTTTTGCATTCTCTATCAAATTAAAGTAAATCTAGAGATTTTAAATGACCAAATGATTTTTTACTTTCTCCTTGAATTTGTAGATGTAGTAAGCAGTATTCTTATGATGGCTAGATTTTGTAAGATAAAAACAGAACATAAGAAATTTGATCAATTGCAGCATAACTCCCTGTTGTCAAGTCAGAAAATAAGTTTAAAGATAAGTTTAGAAAAGATCCTGACCCCCTCATGTTCTTCACAAATTCCCGCAGACTCGAGATCCATTTCAGCAAAGAAAGCCTCCAGGACAAAAGCTACAACCTGCAGTAATTTAAAATAAAACATTATTAGTGTTTTTAACAAAGTCAAGTAGAATCAATTCCACTTGGATAATAAATAAGAAAAACCTCACAATGCTTAACTATATTAAGACATTAATTTTCCGGCCAATGAACGAGCATAAGGCATTGCTAACCTACTTAAGCGCTTATAATTTAAGATAAAAAAAATTGGTTACCTGACCTCATTCTAATAGTTTAAAAAGAGCATTATACTGACCCGAAGATATTTAATGAACTTCCATTAAACTTTCAGAGAACACAACCAAGTCATGTTCCTCATCAGCGAATTCCTGAGATACGATGCGGAGGAACAAATAGAATATCATCACTTCCGCTCTGTCCCTTTTATATATTGATTATATTTTAAAGAATTTGTCTTTGGATTAAAGATTATCCACAGGCCATGTTCTTTCCAGCGCTTTTGTATATGGATCCATATGACAATCTTCAAGTGTGCCAAGAAGGAAATTACCTCAAGTGTATATGGATCCATATGACAATCTTCAAGTGTGCCAAGTAGGAAATTACCTACTTCTCAAAGTAGGGGTGAACTACCTTACCATCCCAGCTTGGGAAATGTGTAAAAAGTGGGACTAACTGATTTTCCATTAGCCTGATTTTATTAACTTTTTAAATATCAAAGTTGGACCAAAAACTTGGATGGTTAGGAAAAATTTATGCAAAAATAAGTTCCAACTATAATTCCCCACACAGACACCTATTCTGTTCTGTTATGTGTCAGTAGAACCTTATGAAACAAAGTACAAGAAATACTGAAGCAAGATTTGAGTACTTACCAAATTCAGCAGAAGTAAGACAGTTATAAGATAGAAACTGACAAAATATATAAGGCTCCAAGAAGTTCCCGTCAAATCCTTGTAACTCTGAAATGGTCAATCACATGTTATTAGTGACATGATACACTAATTACACTTGTTTCATCTTTAACTAGCTAGAAATTCAAAATATACTACTCATCAAGCATATATGATAGGTAACATAGTTGGAATTGCTTAAAATCATGTTCCTGTTTTCATAACATATTTAAAAGAATATGTATTGGATCCTCTGGCAGTGTCAACTAATACAGGAAGTTGATTACATACAAGCATCCAGATCTCGAAACATACAGAAAGGTATTCTTTAAAAGCTGTGGTAGACTAAGTTTTTGCATATACAATTTTACATCTGCATAAGCATCCAGACCTTTTTTGTTTCCATACAAAAGAATAAAAAAATAAAAATAAAACAAATCAAACCAAAAGAAAGGCATAGCCCACAGTCCAAAAAAGCTTTAGGGTACAAGGAAAAACAACAATTGGATAAACAGAGTAAAAGGTACTTGACATCCAAGATAAAAGCATGCGCAAATGATCAATTGACATGTGAACAAGGAATTTTTGTTGGTCTACTAGACATTCAATAAAAATCAGATAATGAATGTGAGCCTTCAAACACAATGAATGAATTGGAAGTATACCTGCACCCAAATATGCCAGTTTCCCGTGACTAGTAAATTGAAAAGTGTCACCATCCCGTTTGGATAATCATTGAAGTTGAAAAGTAGATAACTTATTTTGTCAAGAAAGTCAAAGGACTTGTCAAAGGAATAGACATTAACATCGAAATATAGCTCTGTTGTTATGCCTCTGTCGAAATGCAGCTAAATGACTGATCAAACTTAAATTTCATAACTGTGGGAAATGTATATCCTATTGCTGTTATTGTAAGATGAGGTTTTATCGTGTAATACTAAAGAAGTGCAGAACATTTGAACCATCTATGAATAACCACATATCGAACGAAGATTTCCATGACAAAGGATACTCATCGTCATAAAGATCTGTTGCTTCCAAACTGGCATTTCCAGCATTAACCATCCCGCCAAAGATCTACAGATTAAAAGGAATTGATTGCTTACAAAATATTGTGAAATTAACATAAAGGTGGAACTGAGAAGCTTAAAACATTGTAGATTTCTTTAAAAGATCTAAATTGTTTATAAATTAGAGTTCGATTACCAATGGTGTATAAATACCATTGCCTTATAAATACATGGAACCTTTGAATTCGCATAGAATGATCGAATGATGAATGAAAATGTACCTTATCTAAAAATGGTTAAATATGTTAGAAGTTTGTTGCGACTCTACCAATAAAGATTTTGGACAACAATCACAACATATTTACATAAAGTAGAGCACATAAGTACTTGGAGTTATTCATGAACTAGTCCAGAGCCATCAAAGTACACAAATAACAGAAAATTATGAGCAGGTGATCATCCTGCTTCTTTCGTTTCTCTCTTCCTTACACGTTAAAAATTATTTAACATACAGGAAATAAGAACCTAAACATAGAAGACAAATTAATCTTTGTTGGAACAAACGAGGACCAGTAGAAGAAAGCATATTAAACCCACACACCAACTGCATAATATTATATTCTGAAATAAATAAATATGGTTCCTATGTATGTCATCAAATATTGGCACGAGAATGCAACAACAGCTAAATATGCATAAAAACTGCTTTTTTTTTATTCATAGTTGGTACAAAGTTATTTGTATTGTACAGGATATGTATGTAGGCTAATCGGAACCACAAATTTATATGTTGAAATTTGTGAAACTATTGGAACAAAAGACAAATAGAGGGAGAGAGCTTTGAATTACCTGTACACCAAGTGTACAATAGATGCACATGACACAAAATATGGTCCCAAGGTATGGCATTAAACTTGGTAAAAGAGTCAAGAATGTGGCAATAAATGCCCGGCAACGCTGGACATGGATCAGGAGCCTAATCAATCGTAACATCCTTGCAATGAGAAGGTAGCGAATCCTGTTGACAAAAAGGCAGAAGCCATTAGATCTTTTTTCTTTTATTATTGTACAAGCTTATATATTATGTATTTATGTTATCCTGATACTCGTATCAGATGATATCACTCTTACTATCCAGTATCCATAATACAGAAGCAAATTTGCACACAAGATCTAGGTCATAACTCTGGGGTCAGGTTCGATAGGGCTTTAACTTTCACACAAGATACACAGCTTTTAAACCATTAGATATTCATTCATTCAATGGCCATAATAAATCATCATCGTAATTCAAGTATTTGCCACTAATTATACAATGTAATAGGAAAACAGGTGGTAAAATTATAGAAACTGGAATTACTTCTGCCATATGAATGTTTATGCTCATATGAACTCTGGATTTGTAATTGTTATGTTTCCATTTGGTCTTGGATCCAATTCAAAGAGGAAGGTGATGATCTTTTGGGTCTGAAGAAGAAAGGTGATGGTTACATAAGAAAAGTGAAGCAAAAGGAAAGAAACAACACACACACACACATACAAATACACGCGCGTGCAGTGAACTGAAGAATATGAAGATGAAGAATGCCGTATGCAAAGACTATGTAATTTGCTTCAAATAAAATAATGTAAAGCTACTTTTCATCTAGGCTACTCAGAGTCATAAAATCTAAAGGTCCAAAAAATGTGTAAGAAATAGAGTAATTTTGTGCCATTGAACCCAACCATAAATCTGATGATGACTCTTTTAGGTGTTAGTCCTCATGAATAATGCAGTTGAACAAAACAAATTATCCATTCTGTAGTCAAATAACATTCAGATGAAAGATCATGATAGTCATTTCAACTTGATGAAGAAGATATTAATTCAACAGAAAGAAAAATTAGGACCATTTCATAGTGGAGTTATAACTTAATAGGCATGCAGGGTATTAGAAATTTGAAACCCCTACCATTCTCCATTTGAAAGGAAAGTTAGTCCTTCTGGAGCAGCAAAAGTTAGTGTTTCTCCAATAACTGCAAATTTAATAAGCGGTGTCATACAAATATAATGCAATCTAAGGAAAAGTTAGGAGAAGAAAAAAAAAAAAGACGAAACCGAATGATACAATAAATAGATACATTCTACATGCAAACAATCTAATTAATGCAAAATCTGATCAAAATCTTTTCAATTAATGTTTTTTGCTAACATAGTACATCACACTGATAGTACTGAAAGTTAGGGCCAACATTACTTCCCCACTAATACAATCGGACCATAGTAATAGTTATTACTATCAGTGTACACTGAATTTTTTTTTTTCTCAGCTATAAACCTATAAAACAGAGCAACTAACGAAATAGGTAAATGTTTTCAGAATGCAATATGATAAATCATAGAACCATGTGTCAATAACTATGAATTTAACAAGGAGAATCTCAACTACTGTCATTAACTAAATAAAAATAATACCCGGTCCAGATGACATATAAATACCATGTGCTTATTTCATAATGACTAACTAAACAGTGGTTCCCATACGAGTTAGGAGAAAATGCAGATAATGTACTAAATGTAGATATGCCTCCCAAGAACCCGTATGGGCCACATAGTTTCTAATACTATGTTTTTTATTGTTTTGATCTAGTAATTAATAGACTAAACCTGTGAAAGATAATGAGCACTTTAAATTCAGTTTGTTCATAAATACATTAAGAAAAAGAATAAGAAAAATAAAATTACTGGATGTGATTGTGCAATTACCTATTATCAATGTGACCAGAAAATCAAACTGATTTTGGCCATCCCTCCAATAGTTCTCAAATCCAAATGAATAGACTTTCAAAGCCATTTCCAGTACATATACCCACCCTATGGATAAGAAAAAAAAACCCACTAATTAACAGTTCAAAGCTGCTTTTGTTAGCATTAATTGTCCATAAATGACATCAACTGCAAGCTGAAACATTAAACCAGGACATCAATCAACAATAACCTGATAGTGTAATGTAATTACTCAAATGACCTAATACGCAAGATTAAACTATTCTTTCTGCTTAAACTCATTAAACTTGATCAACTCCAAAGGATATGATAATCTCCAGTCACGAGTGTAACTCATAACAGACTATAAACCAAATTTCTTTGGTTTGGACATTATATTATGTATTATCATTCCTCTTACATAAAGAAACTACCTGAATTTAAAATAATAATAATAATAATAATAAAATAAAACATAAAAAAAAACTACCTGAAGAATTAATGTTCAAATAAGCTCTTACCAAGGACAAACTCCATCACTTGCCATACCTTCTGACCAGAATTGTTTTCTATGTCAAGCTGAAACCGAACAGAGAATAAAATTAAGCCACTTCATAGGCGAAGTCAAAATTTGATTAACAACAGTCACTTGAAGGAACCATTAAAGCCTCAAATAGTTTACATGTCATATAAAAATCCATTGAACTCTTTGTAAAATATGAAACACAAAATCAGCCTAAATCAAAAGGTAAAGCAGATAATATTTTCATGTTGACAAGAAAAAAGAATCATATTTTATATCCACTTTAAAGCCCGAGTCCGGCAGTTGTGTAAGAGTTTAAGCCTCACCGTAGTTTCAACAATAACAGCAAATAGATTGATTATGAGTATGAAGGATATTATGTATCCGAATTTGGGGCTCCGAATAAAAGCCTTCAACTTCTCAGAGACGGGAGAATGGTAGAACAAAGGGAACTTTTCAAACCAAGATGGCTGCACACAAATTTGCAGCACCAAACTTCAGTTTCAGAACTTCAGTTTCAACTATAAATATATAACTTTTGCATGTCTTGGACAAATCTCCACTTACAGTATCCTCCTTCTGGAATCTTAGGGCAATGGCATTACAAAGGTCAGTGAATTCTTGTACGTTGATCTGCAGGCAACAGAGAATAGTTCAGAAAACAAATGAGGAGATAGAGTGTCAACAAGTGACACTAATAATAAACCAACCAGTGAAATATACTCAAGTGCTTAATAATATAAACATGAGTATGTATGGAAGAAATGTATTAAAAGAAACATTTCCAACAAGACAAGTTAAAGACCATCCAAAGAAAACAAAGACAAGTTAATACACATGTCATCAGTATACTCATAACATTTAATAGAAAGGGTGGACTATTACCACCCTAACTCTCTAAACCCCAAAATGTATTTATTCTCTAAACCCCCAGAAAAACACCAAAACCTACAGCCCGGTTGATCACCACCTAGACAGCCCCTTTTTCTCCAACTATAAAGCCACATAAACTCAATTATTCTTAATAAACTTTCAAACCCTGAAGAGAGAAAAAAAAACTAAAACACAAAAGGAAACTATTAAACCAAGTATTTATACTGACAGAACTACAACAGTATCTGATATGTAAAGACAAGGAAATCAAAAGTCATCTAAGTGATGAAAAAGAAAGTGATTTTTCTGTGGAATAAAAGATACTGTAACTAGTCTAATTATACTTGTAAGAAAATTTATCTACCTTGAAGTCTCCACTGTCATCCAGCTCATCAAATATCAGCTCAAATTCTTCTCTTGATATTTTTGGCAAAGTCCTAAAGAGACATAAGGAAAAAAAATAGAGTAGTTAAACTCCAGACAATAAACAGTAGCCGTCTAATATTGGAAACATTTTGCATAAGGATGTTATCGACCACTGTCAAAAATAGTGAGTGGGTTCGTCAAGCAAGTAAATAGTCAACTAACTGATGTTAGCAACAATTGTCAGTACCTCAATCACTATGCAAGATGAAAAATCTAAGGAAAATGTAGAAAATCCTTCTATTATAAAATTGAAGTTTTAGAAGATGGTGAGGAGAAAGCAGAGGGGGTGGTAGAGAGTTTAGCTCCACTGTGAGTTAAAAGTTTGTTTTATAAGAGACAAACAATGAGGTAAGTGAAATGTTGCCTTTACTAGTGTTGAAAAAGTGTTGGTTTGGTGGGCTCGAAAATGGATGATAGGAGTGGGTAGCCTTCAGGTGCCTTTTTTCTGGTGAATCTTCTAAAAATTCCTTTTGATGTTAACTTAGATCTAGTATTTTCTTCTGCTAGTTTTATATGGATAACAGGGGGCATAGTTTGAGGTTTAGGCTAGTTGGCGACCCATGGGAGAGTGGAAACTTCTGTATGCTTTTCACATTCAAATTTTGAAAAACCTAGCTGGAATAATTGTCAGATAAAAACTTTATATGAAACCAACATCATAGCAGCCCACTAAGGCCTTTACACAACTAATTAAGCCATCAACCTCTGTTGGGAATTCATAGTTGGATTGTTAGAGACAAAGTCATGCTGGGTCTAACAGAAGATACTAGCAACGTTTCTTTTAAGTTTCAACAAAAGTACCAAATAGGGAATGTAAGCTGTGTTGTTGCTCCTAATCTCCTATCCTCCCCAGTGTCTCAAGTGCAAGTTGTCACATTTACATAATATAGATGAGACTGAATTACCTGTATTTGTTTAGTTCCTCAAATAGACGTATGCACTGCTCCTTATTGATATATCCAGCATTCTGTCAAACACAGAAAAACCATTGGAATCATGCCATAGGAACTAGCAGTGATTCTGGTCGCCCCCCTAAATATAGAATATAATAAGCATGAAAAATGAAAAGACTATCATAGCTCTTTTCCTATGTATGAAACAGATCAAAAACTTGATGGATAGCATGCCAGAAGAATATCCAATAAGGAACACCATCACTTACATCTTTTTCTATCAAGTGAAAGGCTTTCTCCAGTATAGTTTTCCTTGTCTGGTCCATCTCAGAAACTTGCTTTACAAGCTACAAAAAAAAATGACAATTTAGCCTGCAAATTTCATATTCCTGAATATTGTAGAAATAATCGATCAAATATTGTTCGAGTACTAGGAAAGATACCAGCACTACATACACATGTGCCAATAGAAAAGGAATATAATTATCTGTTCAGAAGCAGAATACATACTGTGTTATCATGTTAATTCACAAGTAAAAAGAAGCTTCACCCATGAATAAACCACACCTGACTTTTGAAGCTGTCATATACAACGGCAAGAATCAAATTTGTGACAAAATAGACTCCCAGCAACACGTATAGAACAAAAAACAAGCAATACCAACGTGAAGCCCTATAATCAAAACAGAATATTGTTAGACATTGATACTAAGGACCATATGAAATGAATAGGAGTTCAAATTTCTGCATCATTAAAAATTAGGAAAATAAAGTGGAACTGGAATATAAGGAAATTATAACCCAGTCCTAGTTTTGAAAAGGAGCTAAAATGACTGGAAGTTAAAGTGAAACAGGTATGAATCAAAACAATGGACTTAACCTTACTAGCTGTAACTAAAAACACGAGGGATATGAAGTATATTATTCAATTTTTTAGGCGACACTTACTTGTAGGCAGGTATCCAAACATCTGGATTGTTGGATGTGGTGAATAATACAAACATCTGATACAACGTGGTACCATATGAAGTAAATACTGTTGTCCCCTGGTCAGTATCTTCAAACATGACATAAGCTAGCCAGCTAGCAAACAGAAGAAATAAAAGCCCTAAAGCCTGCAATAGAATAATTAAACTGTGAAATGGATAAAGTAGATATTATGCATCTGTATGGAAATGAAAAAGTTGAAATCAAAACGGAATCAAATGGAAGCTTCTTATCACAGAAAACATAGTCTGTGAAATCCCCCACAAAAAGTAGCATTTAACAGTTCAAAAAAAAAAACAGTATTAAGCATAACAATGGATAGTTAACAAACCAAGACGTTCAAAAATGTGCCAAACATTCCAGCCAAGATGAGCATGCACGATCGTAACTCCCTATCAATGAAAGAAATTAGGAAAATAAATAACAGATCAATTGTAGTTACGTCATTAAACTAGGATGAAACAACATCAAATCAATAAGCAATAATGATTAACTACCCAAATTATGCACCATATAGCATACGTGGTGGCCTAATAGAAACAATTAATTAGTCTGTAGGCTACTCTGCTTCAGGAACTTAATCTACATACCAGCAATTATACTATAGTGATTCCCAATTTACATAATTGATGGGCAGGGTAAATGGAGGGCACAAATCTCTTTACAAGCCTAAAATCAGTTGCATGCCGGACTATCTGCATTTAGTAGCATGGTGTGCTCCTAAATCAAAAATAGATGACCAGATATCAGTGTTTCTAATTTGGCACTAGAACTTGCTTTTCTTGCCATGAATCAAAAATAGCATGTTAAGCTCCTGAAATGACCAAAAAAATATGCCATCTGGTTAGAACGCAAACTGTCGACCCACATCCTAAGGTCTTAACCATTTGAAAAAAAATTAGAGACCCCCAGAACAATCCCTAATAATTGCTAAGTTGATCTCCACATGTTGGATTAATGGTGGAGAGATACCCACATGTGGGGCGTAGTGTAGACTCTAAACATCTTCCCTGCATCCTAAGAGCTTAAATTTCTGGAAGTAGAGGTAAGTCAACCATAAAAAAATAAAATAAAAACAAAAACGATAATAATAATAGATTTAAAGCTGCCTCAACTAAATGATTAATTTCAGTGTGATTGTAGTTCCATTTATTATCTTCCTTGGTGAAATCGATACAAAGAGGATTTCTAACAAGGAGAATGATGAGTCTAGTAGAATGATAATAAAAGTAAAAGTAATGTTGCATAATTAAAGAAGATACACACACACACACATACACACATTTTTCACATTAGGTCACTTATTACTGAATTGCCTCATCATTGCTATAAGCACATAATAGGGTATCACACAATACCTAAAGCTCAAGATGAAAAAGATGACTCTGATATATGGAGCGACCCGGAGAGGGAGAGACTCAAAGGCGACTGGAGACAAATAGAGAACATAAGCCAGCAAATCAGCAACCAAAATCGACAGGCATATGATCTGTAAAAAGAAAAGGTACATATATATCATTACACTACATAACAAAAATAGTACCAAGATGTTAGTACATTCGACGAACATCTCATATATTCATTTGAACCTTTGTTTTTAATCATTTGCATACCAGAAGCTGCTCTATTTTCTCCACTACATATGATGTTGATGGTATCAGTGGTCATAAAAGCACAGGTATTATGGTGTACACATCTAGAAATGATAAAGTAGTTCATGTTCTACTACTATGGCCACTAGAAAATAGCTACGACTCATAAAAATGAATGTTTATACAGGCAAAATTCTATTCTGAATGATAATTTGTTGAATGGTTCTTAGCTTATTTCCTTTTAGAAGCTAATTGATTTCTTCCTATACATAACTACAATCCTAGAACATAACTTGATTCCATTTATGACAAAGAAAACTTACCTAAAGATGTAAAAGCAAATTTTACACTTCCTCACATGATAAAAACATCACATACTTCCTACTTTCCTTGTAAATTAGTCCTTGGACTATATTGTATTCCTATCAGTAAAAAAAACATGAACCAAGCAGCTATCAAAATAAGAGAAAAAATTTACACGATTGCCCCAAGGCCTTCAATGTACTGTGCTAGAAATAGGTATACACTTAAGAAACAAAGGGATGTTTAGGTGGCACCAACTGTAATTAACAACGAAGATCCCCCAAAGCCTACCCCTGCCCTTAAAAAAAAGGGCTGATTGGAGATTATTTGGATATGTACAAGGCTGAAACATACACCTACCTTAAATTTAGTAAGATGACTTTTCCAATAGAGATGGAACCCCACATATGAAATTGGAAAGAAAGTATGCACCATGAGTACAATCAGTGTTATGCCCTGCAGACAACAGAATAAAATTGAGATAAGTAATAATATTAACACACAAAAAAAAGTAAAAAACAAAAAGAGGAGAAAAGCATAGTTATCTGGTGCACAATACAACAGAAAATTGGCCAGGAAAAAAAAAATGAATCACAAGTCTCATCAGTGAATCTAGACATTAAGTGGACTCTATGGATCTTCTAACATCAATCTTTATAGCATAATTCACACAGCAATTTGGAAACTATGTGTGTGAGAAAAATTTATTACTTATCAAAAGTTCTGTATTTTAGATTTCCTATGTCAAGTGCATGCAATCAAATCCATATAGATAGTCCATCATATAAGAGGGAAGAAGAATAAACATCTAGTGAACCAAGAAGTACGTATCAAATGATACTGATTTTGGAGTCATACTTTGGGAGGATGGAAGTATGTAAAGCATGCCACTGATATCCAGTCATAAAACCTAGTGTATACCGTAATGTAATGTAAGAAACACAAGACAAAGAAGAAGGGAAATTCTACAAGAAGAATAATAGTAAGAAGTTTTAGTGGTTACTTTCTGTAGAAAGTCAAGTATTGGAAGTAAAGAAAGCTATTCTTTAAAGCGATGCCAACTCGAAACATGAAAAGGAAACGTTGTTTTTATATCCTTCTGGCAATTCATGCATGGTGCGCATATTCTTGCAGCTATGTAGTCATATGATATAACAATTAATCCTTTGCAAATTTACAAGCACATTAATCAGCTCAGAAGTTGGTAGATTTAATCATGCTTTAATTTAATCAATTGATCAAGAAATGTAGGTATATGATTGTGTCATGAAGCAACATAAGCAGAAACTGATGAATTCTAAATGTGAAAGTAGAAGAGTAGCTACCTCATATATAAGGGACTCTGTAGGAGTTAAGTAAGGCAATTGGCCAAGATAGTAGTAGTCTCTGTCACTGCAAGTATAATCAGTGAGATCCGCACACCAAAGAGGTCTCTCAAGGAAATTGAGAATCAAGAGGGCGAAGTAGAGTAGGGCCCAAAGGAAGCTGAATCGCATGTAGATGAAGTAGTACTTGGCAGCACTGTGAAAAGAGGAGAGATCGAGTATCTCCTCCGGCAAGCCAATGCCGTCTTCCGCCTGCAAGTTTCAATCAGAGACTGAAGAAGAACTCGAGAGAGAGAGAGAGAGAGAGAGAGAGATACCAAGTCGACGAGAGCGGCCGCTTTCTGGAAAGAAGAGCCGAAGGTGATGGCGTCCGAGCGGCGTTTGAAGCCCTTATCGCCGCCGCGGCGTCGGAGAGTGCTGGTTTCTCCGGGGATCAGTGGATCCTCCATTTTTTGTTTCAGAGAGAATGGGGTTGTTTCAGAGAGAATGGGGTTGTTTGAGAGAGAGGCGGTGAAGGAGGACGTGTAAAGTAGTGGAGGGAGGACTACAGGGGATTTGGATCTATCACAATTATAAATTATGATTTGTTCGTCAAGCATGCATCAACCAGCTGTCGTCTGAATATCTAGCTAGCCATTCTTCATTTTGCCACTCCATATTAATTAGCTCCTCTACCTCTCTCTCTCTTTGACATAGATTGTTATCAATCAGCTTGGACTTGGATCATGTCTTCAGCCACTCAAAACAAACCACCTCTCAACCTTGTTTAAACTAGACTTGTCCCAATGCTCACAGAGGCCCTTTAGCCTCTCTCCAATGAATACCCTCCACAAGTTTAACATAAAAAGATGCAACATCTCCGAGAGAGCAGCAGTCGGTACAACAGTGCCGAAAATATGTTCACAATGCTTGTAGAGCCGCTAAACCAAATCAATAAGCAGATCAAGAATTAAAGTACAGCAGGTACATCACAACACTGAATGCCAGGCTGCATTTCTCACAAAAAGAATAAACAAATGTTGTAACAATCTTGAGCAACTACCAGACTAATAATCTATAGTCAATATAGAGACACTGCAGAGAGAAACAAAATTGCATATGCACAGTGCTAAAAGTTCCCGATTCAACATCAGATATATCTAACCAGCAATATTAATCTAATTACACAAGTCTAGAATTGGGAAGATCAAGCCAGCCACAAATGTCAAACAATCATAGCCTCTTCAAACCCCACAAGCCTCCAATCCAAAATCCAAATCTATCCTCACAACCTCTGGGGACGATTAACTACATCAATCCCTGTCAACAAAAAGATAAAGTCCTCTTACTTGGTTGAAAATCACAGAAATAAATGCAAAATCAGTGATCCCGTACAAAAATATTTGAACCATAACACAATAATTACAATATAGCTTAAATAAAGACTTCCCAAAAGCAGATCAAAAATCTAAAGCATTATTACAAGACCACAGGGTTTCCATGAAACTTTGAGAATATACATAAACATAACCCCAAAAACCCGAAGCCACAAATCCCAAAAAGCAAGTGGTTGAAGATCCTCAACTAACATGGATATAAACTACTCTGCTTTTTAAACATATTTTACGTTTGAAACAAACAAATATTCCATCATAATTGAGCAGTCCTGCGCTAAACTAGGGGTCCGGATCAAGGGACACAATTTTTGTCCCTTAGATTTAAGTTGATCAAATGGTTGTTATTAATTGAGTGTGATTTGGCAAGTGACATGGCAATAATATTAATTGTCAATTAAGGATACAATATATATATGTAATTATTTTATAAAAAAAACAAAAACAAAAACAAAAAGTTTTACATGATCGATCTAACTCCAGAAGAACACTTACGTTCTTCAATCAAAACACCAATCTGGGGTCCTAACAAATTGAGAATCCACATCTAATATTCTTTCTTTTAAACATCCACATCAATCTTCTTAAATGAATTCCTTTAACTAATTGATAAAAAAAAGGGCAATATCTTGTTTAATGCCTCTGCAATCTGCAATGAGATTAGGGACTTGAGCAAACCCTAATTCTCTACTTTTAGAATATGCATGAAGAAATCGAATACTATGATTCATAACGAACTAGTTTAATAGGACCTCAGATTTGGTATTTTTATTTGAAGAAGTGGTGTTTTAATTTTTTTTGCCATTTTGCTGTTTGCATGAACTTGAACTTAGTTCTGCAGTTTCGTTGAAGAACACCCATGTTCTTCTTTCAATAATGTAAATCTTTTTTTTTCGTTTTTTTCTCATAAAAAGAATTTAATTTATATATATATATATATATATTTTAATTTACAATTAATATTATTGTCATGTCACTTGTCAAATCATACTCTCTATTAATAACAACCATTTGATCAACTTAAATCTAAGGGACAAAAATTGGTGTAAAAAATTGTGTCAAAAATTATGTCTCTTGAACCGGACCCAACTAGTAATATCCATGCTTTTTTTAAGGTTATATGCACTGTTTGAACTATTGGGCATCCTTAAGATGATCAACTTCTAATTAGTGAAAACACTCCCAACAATAACAACCGGGATATCAGACGCTACGCAATAACAGCTTACATTGTTATTCCTGGGCTAGCAATTCATGATTCCAGTTGCATAATATATCAAGCTGTTTAAAATCAATGCTCCAGTATAAGAACCATGCATATATGACCTTGTTCATTTAATAAATCTCTGAAATCCAAATGCAAACCCATTCACCATAACGCCAGAAACTGGTTGACGAGAAATAACACCAGAAACTGATGGGTGATAATTTCAAAATGAGACATCATATGTGGTGACTAAGGTGAAATAGATTCAAGTAGCTCATGCTCGCACGAAAAGCATGCAATCAAAATCAATGTCAGAGCATGACATGGATATAAAAATAGGAAGTTTTTTTTGTCAGAATATCAGGTCAATTTAACACATCTTTTCCCACCTACATAGACTATGCACTGAACCTTGCCGTACATAATAGCAGTACTTATCAACTAGATGCATGACAAGTTTTGTTTAGTGATCTGTGAGGTGGCATAATAATAGAATGGACATGATTAAAACCTTTGAAAGATCAATAACTAAATTTACCTTCAATCAAGAATCTCTCTTGGACTTCTTTTTTCCTGTAACAATCTGGAATATACGAAGTCCCCTGCTGAATGCATCATTAAACAGTATCCTAGTCTGCATAGACTGGAACCCAGGAAACCATGATAATACTGCCACAGGAGTCAATACAATCACCCCAAACAAGATATCGTACAGTCGAGCCACAGAAACAACAACCTCCCATAGTATAGTGCGTTGTAGTAAGGGCCGGAATGCTTGTGCTATCAATATCAAACCCCAGCCAGTGGGGATGAATGCCAGAAGACTAGTGAATATATCCATGAACTTGAAGTTTGTGAATTCCAACAGGGCAATTATTACCAGTAGTGCAAGTTTAATGACAAGAAATTGGACCAGCCGGTAGTAAATGTGATCTTTAGCTGCATATTTTACCCGAGCATACACTATCACGATAAATATGCCAAAAGCCAGGAACACATAGATCCAAGATAACAAGTAAACAAGTATACTTTTACCGTTATCAGCAATACCAAGCTGGTACACGATCCCATACTGGAAAAAGAAGAAGCGAAGGTCTAAAATTATCTCCAGCAACTTTCCCCACACACCGGTTGTCCTTAGATGATCCTGCTCCTCATACCACCATCTTTCCCAGCTTTGTTCAGCTTTGGCAAACACACTGCCACGATACCAAATCCAGTTCATAAAGTCATCAAAATCATCAACAGTCTTCAACCAGTCAAAGCCAGAAGGATTGAAAACGAAGGGAGCCATAAACCAGGACAAAACCATGAACCAACTTGTGATGGTCATTGCTATGTAAACAAATGTGTCCTTAGCCACAGGACTGTATGCTGCATAAACTGTAAGTATCAAACCAAGTTCAATTGCTTTCACAAAATGGCTACGGGCATAGAGCCTATAATTCTCTGCAAAACTCTTGTGCTGCACAACAAAGCCACGTCCTGTCGCTCGATATTTTGCCCCACCATGAAGAATGGTTCTCCCAAAATAGTGGGTACGAGTTCCCATCGAAAATGTGTAAAAAACTGAAGAAAGCTGGAGCTGCATTGTCAGGAAATCCCAGATAGCTTGGAGAAACCCATGCTCGAGAGAATTCTATACTATCATTGGAAGGGCAGTGAACAGACCAAGCTGGATAATAAACTGTTGATTCAAGACTGTACCAAGTGCTCTATTACTAGTATCATCCCCCAATATAGAACCTTCAATACCACTGAGAGCCAAATAAAGTCGGCCCCATAGAAATGCATACACAGTTAAAATCACCATCATTGTGTTGAAAAAGAAACCCACGGTAGTATAAAAGAATGACAGCATCCGCAAGAAATCAAGCCTATGGCCTAACCTATACACATCTCTGCTCAGAACTTGCTCCCCATTTCCACTAGCAACCTTGGCCTCAAACATGGAGATTTGGTTAAATCCAACATCCCTTCCCTTGCCAACTTGGATGTATTCATGGTGGGTGACGTTGCCTCCACGCAAAGTGCAATTAAAGCCAGCAAAAATGTCTTCACTGATGTTAATCACCCTGGAAGCTTTACTGATGCCACCTCGAGTCAAGAACCAAAATCGGTCAAAGACATCTGGATGACCATAATGCATTCGAATTTTCAAAGGGTTTGCCAACACCCGCTGACCCAAGGTGACAAAACTTGTTTCCTGAGCTGACATAAACCAAGCAAGAGATGAGACAGAACCAGTAAAGACATGCTCCCTAACTCCCAAGATCGTAGGCTTCCGGATACCATAATAGCGCCTGAATTCTTCCAACAGATTCCGCATTTTAAGTGCCTCCTCAAAATAATTGTCTTGGTTCATATCAATAGTCTGAACTGCATCACCACGAGTGAAGATAATGGCATGATTTTGATTCTCTGGTTTCCCCTCTCCGAGCTTCAAGGGACCAGGCAACTTAATGCGATAGATTTCAACTTCCTTCTCTAATTGATTATCATACTTGACGAGAACAGAATAATATTCCTTCTCATCCCTGCCAGTTGAAACCTCGTCAACATAGGCAATTCGAAGTGCTTCATTGGTTTTCATCAGATACAAAATTTCATCAGCATGGGGATCTTTCTTCGCCTTTTGTGTTCCATATATCTGGCATGCAACCACATATGTATATTTCATCAAAGCAGTTCCAACTTCATGACCTTTGTACAATGAGTTCACACAACTGCTTGTCCTACTTAAACTCCTGGAAGAAAGTGACTTCTCCAAGGTCAAACCATCCAAACCAATGTCTCGCATCATAGAACCAAGTTCTTGTGAACCTTCCCGAATGTCCATCTCTGATGCAGAATCCAGAAAAGCCAACATCTTAAGAGCCCGAAAATAATACATCATACCCCTTACGGTTCGAGTAAGTGTCTGTCCTCTGTAAGATGCCCAAAGCCTGAGCTCCCTCAACTTTGTTGTCCATATCTCATCATCATTTGCTATTCCTTCTCGACGCATTCTCTCCATGAAATTTTTCCACTCATCAACATAAATTGTTTGTAGATAGTACAGGGTAGAAATCCCATCTTCATTCTCAGTACGCAGTTGTTCTTTGCTGTACAATACTTCTTCACTGTAATATGGGGTCAGAACACTGAAAGCCATCATTTTCTCAACTTGTGGAGCATGGGGTATGTTCATGAACAGGGAGTTACTAAAGAAGGCAATTCTGCGTCTCGCCTCAAGGTTAACTGGAATATTCTGCATCGAGTCCCGTGAGGTAGTATTGTGTGCAGGCGCCGAACCTGCCGATAGAAGGATCCGTCATTAGGATCAGGCAACCCAACAGCATTTTCAAAAAGCAGCCCTGCAGCAGAAGATGGATCACGGAGAGCCAAACCGTCCTCTAAAAGCTGTTCAGTACTTCTTTTTTCCTTGAAGAAATCTCGAATGGCAATCTCATAAAGAGCCTGGAGAGTATTCACCACCTGGTTTGTATCTTTCTTAGGTTTGTTCAATAGCTCAGAAAGCTTGATCAACTTGGCATGGAGCAGTGGAAGGGAAGCGGTTTTAAAAGTTTTTGTGAACTTCTCAATCTGAATAGAGTGATCAATTTCCTGAAACAAGACTGTCACGATTGAATGCTCTTCTGTGTTGGGTTTTATAATGGCAAGTATCATGTGCTTGACACAATCATAAGCTTCTATCACAGCACAGTGCCTGTACTCATTCTTGCATATCTTATACCAGAGCCACTTGTCAGGCGCGTCTACCAACTCTTTGGCCTGACTAAGTGCAAGCAGCAGTTCATTGCACAAAAGAAAACAAGGCCAGCGAATGACTCTGACATTTCAAGAATTCTGTGGTAGCTCTAACAACTCAACCTCGCTGTCCGAAATCAAATCCTCTTCCCTGAAGATCAATATGATCTCATTCCATATCAAAGCAAACTTGGTTGCCTCAATCTGGTTGGATTCAAGCTTCATATAAGGCCGTCCAAGCCCATACCTCAGCTTCAACCTGTGGATAGCGTCATTAAACTTGCTTCTCAGTGTCCCCCTTGCATTTAACATCTGCTCCTCTGGCATGAGATTAAACTGAATTGCACTTGCAAAGAACTGGAATCTCAGCCTCAATTGTTGGATATTTCGAATCTCACCCAAATGCGCAAGCAAACCGACTAATGCCCCCCAAAATGAGGAGTAGATTGAATACCAGATCTGCATGTCCATGAGGTATATCAAAACGACAGGAAGCCACAACAATCCCACTGCCATTTTGTTGCTGTTTTTGAGAATCTGAAACCACTCATACTCCACATTATCAAGTTTTACGAGTGCTTTAGATGGAACAATCATGGGTTTAATCAGCATGAAGTAACTGAAAGCAAACTTGGTAGATAGCACCAAAATCCAGAACAGAGTGTACTTGAGATTGTCCATAAGGCCTTCCCTCAAGCCACGGCCGACAAAATTTTTGCTTTGAAACCACCAGGACAAGGCATAAAATATCCTCCAGTTTGAGTTCTCCATAAAATTGCGAATCCAAGGAAGAATAAAGAAGGTTATCGCCAAGAGCTCTGGAATGATGAAAACCAACGACACCAAAAGAAACTGTACAACCCGGCTGTCTGCCTCAGGAGACCACCGCTTATCCAGGTTTCTCTGGGACCTTATCCTCCTATAAAAGACCCCGAAAACAACAATCCAGCCTGCAGCAGCAATGCTCTTGAAGACCATCCTGACACCGAGCCCCAAAGTCTCCCTGGAAACCAGACTATACTGCATCCCCACATCAAGTAGGGACTGCAGAAACCTCAAACCACTCCAAGTGAAAAACACAGTGAGAACCTTGACCTGGACTTCCCTCTCCTGCAAGGCCTGCCAGGGATACTCCCTCTCCTCCCAAGCAACTATGATAGCGGCCTGGAGGAACAAGAGCAGCATGATCCAAAGCTTGTCAAAGCTCCTAAACAAGTTCCAGAAGGACCTCTGCTCCACAAAGCCGGTCTTGCCCACATGCTTACTCTTGGTATTAGTAACAAAGAAGTTGCTGCCGACGTCGACAGGCCACTTGAGCTTGTCGAAACAGCGCTTGCTCCAGAAGTACTCATTAATATCATCATAGTTCCTCCAAACACTGTGGGGGGCCGTCCCATTCTTGCTGCCCTCAACCTCGGTCCTGATGGTGTCATAAATGGGCTTGACAACGCAATTGAGGAAGGCATTCTCCCCGGAAACGGAGGGCATAACAGGCTGGCCGGTGCTCTCATCAATGTAATCCTCCAGAATCTTATTCAACTCCATGGCCATGTTATGAAAGATATAGCACAAGCACTCGGGCACGAACCTGAGATTAGCGGCCTCGCCCCAGATGAGGAGGTAGAGGGAGACGTAGAGGAGCTCGCGGCGGTGGTCGGAGGCGGCGTCGCGGCGGTGGTCGGAGATCCAGATGTTGGAATTCTTGCCGAGGTAGGAGCACCAGTTGGTGTAATTGAGGAGGAGCTTCTTGCGGAACTTGCGGAGGACGGCGGCGTCGAGAGTGTCGATGTTGTCAGGGGGAGGGTTGAGGCGCATCTGGGCGTTGGCCAAGTGGAGGACGATGTGCTCCCTCTGGTTGCGGACGTTGTCGTATTGGAACCCGAAGAACAAGGCCAGCCAGTCCAGGAGGTCCATGTGGGGCCGCCATTGGGCGTAGGGCGGCCTGCGGAGGTTGCCGACGGCGCGGAGGGAGGAGGCGGCGGCGCGGACCTCAGGGAACCGGAGAGAGGGGTGGTCGGCGAGGAGGTTGTGGACGGGGATGATGTTGTAGGGCTCGGAATCCGGGTCGGGCTGGGCCGCCGGAGGCCGGATACTCATGGCGCCGGAGACCGCTTGGGTTTTGTTTGTTTTTGGTGGTGCTGTGGGTATTTCGAAATGTTTTGCCTCTTCCTATCCCTTTCCCTTTCCCTTTCCTTTTCCGTCTGGGCAGACAGAGACAATTACGTTTCTTTATTTGATTTTTATTTATTTCTGTTTCAGTCGTAAGTTAACCAGACTATTTTTCTGGAAAAGTCGTATGAAGCTCACAGATAATAGCCTGATTGGGATAAGGAAATTCATGCTGATTTAAATTATTATGAAAATAATCAAAATATTGGATGAAGTTGCAGATCTGGACTTCCTCAACAACAACTGTTCGGAAGAAAAATAGACCATGATTTCAGGGTAAAACCATGTTTGCTGGCGGCACATTCCGGCGATCTCAACGTGTTGCGTATCAAATACGTCGGCGAAATTGAATAATCGGCAGAGAAGAGGAAGCTGATGAGACATAATTTGAGGAAGATGATGAGAGAGAGGATGGTTATGGGTGAAGGTTGTGTCTGGGTTATTGGTTTGACAGTTTACTGTGACGATTTAAAATTACAAAATCGTCTTTCCGTTAATGGCTTCGTTAGTAGTACGGTACCACGCGCGTACTGCAGATTTTGCCTGAAAATTTATTCAGGCTTTTAGGTCTCTTTTGTAACAACAACAACAACAAAAAAGACGCAATTACGACTTATTATGTAATTATTAGTCTTTTTATTAATTGTTGGTATTGGCAAACGAGTAAAAAGGAAGGTTCTGCATGTGTTAAAAGAAACTCATTTTCCTTGTTTTGAGGGTTTCCCAATGGCAAAGCCGCAGAGAATCAATCTTGGCATAATTTCATTCCTAAACACCCCCCCCCCCCCCCCCGTTACCGTCCGTGTTTCTTTTCCTTCGAAATATATTTTTGTTTTTGATTTAGGATGGATCTAAATACAAAGTCAAACGCTACTTTGTGATCTTAATCATGGACAGATTTCATCTCACAGGTTTTCCAACGTGTTCGCTATCTGCAAATTATACGATGCCTCTAACTATATAATACTTTCCATCCGCATAAATCTTTCTGTAGAAATCTGGAGAAAGGATGATCGGGGGGAATTGACGAGGAGCATTTCCTTTTCGGAGAGGAGGTCCGAGATTGATTTCAATTTGCTCTTTTATATATGTATCTGCCCGAGTTTCAAATCAAATCGTACATCACCAAACTTCAAAATTTAGGCCATAAAACATACGACTGATACAAGTAGACTCTAGTTTGATGAACAGCACACACTTGTACAGTTGCAGTGCGACTCTTCTCAACTATAACAATTACAGTGGGATACACATCCTCCATAACCACTAGCAAGAAAAACCTTCATTCATTATAAACGATAAGCAGCCATAAATACTTAATACAAGAATGCGTTTTAAAAGAAAACCCACCATTTAATCTTGCACTGGGGTCACAGATATACAATAATATTCTTGTATCTCTCAACCATACACCTATCATCAGCCTTTATTCAATGCGTAATAAAAAAACACACGCAATGACTGTTACTCAACTGGAAATTTTCCTCCCCTTTTCTGTTTACCCTGACCATCCTCTCTGAGGAGGAGCCCCAGATGAATGTACATTCAACCTGTCAATCACGGCATTAAAGTCGATGGTTTGGCCACTTTCCTCCATCCTCTGGATTACACTTGCAACATGATCACCCCTAAATCCCATGCTCACCAACTTCTCAATCAATTCATTGTACGGATGGTTACGAATGAATTGTGGATTGCGAACCATATGACTTGGAGCTGTGGTTGGTTGTGGAGTCTGAGAGCCACTTGTTGGAGGATATCCACCTTGACTGTAATGAGGCACCTGAGCAGAATATGGATTTCTACCCCCTTCACTATCATACATCATATATGTACTCCCTGGGGGAAGTGCAGGGTGAGGCCCAGCGGCGGCATACCCATCACCTTGTTGAGCTCCAAGAGCACCCTTGATCTGCTGCTGGGGTGGAGGCTGCTGTGGCATTGTTCTACCAGCTCCGCTATACCCAAAAGGCATGGCATCAGAACGACCAGAACCAGGCTGAGGAACACTCGAATATGATACTTGCATTGGCATGCTGTTTGGAAGAGTCTCTGGAGGAGATGGGTTTGTCTGCTGACCAGGTGGGTATGGTGGGTACACAGGTGTTGATGGGGGCCTCATGTGGGGCTGCATAGGCTGCATAGAGGGCTGTTGTGGATACTGAACCTGCTGAGGCAACTGTTGTGGTAATGGCTGTGGATATTGAGAGTACGTCTGCACTTGTGGTTGATTTACTTGAGATTGTGTTGGCTGTGGTGCCACTCTAGGGTCTTGTAGTTGCGGGGTTCGATACTGAGGATCCGAAGCCAAGTATTGACTTTGAGGATGCTGTTGTGCGGGTGCTGGATTTGATAGCTGGGATTGAGGTAAATAATAGGTTTGTTGTTGCTGGGTCGCACTCTGAGTTGGCGCCTGTTGTGAAGGTGCCACCGGCTGTTGCTGCGGTGCTACTTGATTGGGCAAGGCGAGAGCTAATTGCTGGTTAGCTGTTTCAGATGTGTTGTCAGTCTTCTGACCATCTGAGGTTGGTGGTGAAGCTCTTTCCTCATTAGATTGGGAATGGATCGATGAAGACGATCCTTTCTGTGCAAGCTGAAGCTTGGCTAATTCTTTTTGAGTCTCAGCAAGTTCTTGCTTGTCTCTCAGGATCTGGACAGACCTATGGACCTGAAATGAGCATCACAAATGTTCAACAATTGCAAAAACCTATTCCTAGTGTAAGAATTAAAACTATAAAACAGTAAGAGACAACAGAGGTCCAATTATTGAGGCTCTAATTTTCCATTTGAAAGAAACCATTCCTGACATTTCAAGTCCTTGGATGCATAGTGTGGTAGAATCAAGAACTCGAATAAGAGGCACGGAGTACAAAATTTTCAATCAAAACGCAACTTTTAAGACCACACATTCTACGCTTCATAATTCTAGCGAATAACAAAAATCTATAGCCAAAGTACAGATAGAGTTGCCTTATATAAAGATCCTCAGGTATATATCGCCAAGAGAGAATCCTTAGAAAACTGATAAAGCTTGTACAAGCAATTTGATACACAAGTAAGGCCTATAAATCATATTCCACCATGGAAATATTTATGCAAAAAAAAAATAAAGAGTTGCAACTAACTTCTTGAAGATGTTTCTCAAGAGACTTGAGCTTTGTATCTGCCTCCCCATGATCACGATTTAAATCAGAACGCATCTCACCAATTGACTTATCAAGGTTGTAGCAATATAACTCCAACTGTGACAGCCGCGAACTGATTCCTTCAAGGAAGCGCATGAGATTGTCAGCATATTTTTTCATGCTCTTTTCAACAGTAGCAATTACTTCTTGGTTAAGAGAGTCTTCAGGCTGGCCATAGGCAGCAGAAGAGTACATTGGTGATCTTGCCATTCTACTTTTGTGAAAATCCTGGTAGAGGTGGCAGAAAGCTAACTAGTCAGCAAACAGAATAGTATCTACTATGCTTCTAATCTAAAAAATAAAATTTGGTGAGCAATAGCTATTGAAAAAAATGAGCACTAGGCCAAACTCACAAAATAATGGAACGTCATACTCTTATGAATGCTTAAATATAAAACTGCAGAATACAACTCTCTAGGTCAAAATATAAAATAAGAGGTTCGCCAGCTTCCAACACAGCATGTGGTTGGACAAATAATCTTTTCAATGAACTAAGAAAATAAGAGGTTCGCCAGCTTACAACATAGGATGTGGTTAAATAAATAATCTTGTCAATGAACCCTTATTTCTCAAAAACTTTGAGGCAGTATCAACCCCACTCCATCTACACATGAAACCTAACTCTTAGGCTTTGCACTGGTTCTTAGATTTAAAGATGAAGCTTGTTTTTACAAACATGCTTACAAAGACTATTGAGGGAAAATTGATATGCTAATCAATTTGCATTTACCAACAAAACAATCTTCAGGAGAAGTCCCACTATATTCAGGCAGTCGATTATCAAATGAGAAAACTATATTCCCAAATCCGTTTTGACCTCACATGCTTCAAACATTTTTGAATCAGTGTAACATATATAGGTTGTGACTACTGTAATACAAGGACTTACGATATCCGAACGAGCTAACTGCATCTGAAAATCAGTTTCACTCATAGGGTTTACATGATCAACTAGAACAACAACAAAGTTCCCAACATTCAAGCAACCAAGATGACCAATAATGAAGTAATGACATAGCTTTTCTGAGATCATATATTCAGAACTGGATATACAAAAAACTATAAGGCACATAGCCAATCAAATCAATATGTAAGCACCTAAGATGCTCTTTTAAAGGAACTCAATTTAGACTACAACAAAATTAACCATAATTTCATTCAAATGCTCATCTTCACTTCAAGTCTCAAGAGCAAGTTTTTCAAACATAATTGTGTTGGTAGATATAAAATATTTCTCCACACTTACAGCTAATACTCGCAACCATATCAATGCCTATACAACTGTGCATGCAAAGCTTACAATAAGTTTCCATATTATTTCATCCACATAACATGGAAACCACCAAACCTCGATAACGTAGTTTATAGCTCTAACCCATTAAATACAGAGCTATAAAAATTAGTTCTGATTATGGACTAGGGTTCCGGTGATCAGCGGAATCAAACCGAAGGCTCTACTTGGTTGATAGGTTGTTTCTAAATATAAATCTACGGAGGACCCAAAAGAAATTGACTCACTCTGGAGGCTACTGTTGGCCTTACCCAAAAGCAAGCTTTTTAAATAGAGATTGGTTTATAAATTGAAGCAAGGCTGTGCTCAATTTCAACTGATAATTTGAGAGCAGCAACAAAGATGCCCTAATAAATCGATTTATTAACATGATCGGAACCCTAATCCAATCGAAGAGATGAAAGAATACCTGGGTGGAATTGGTTCCGATGGCTGGGTCGTTGTGACTTCCATTAGAGTAGTCCTGGTTGCTACCGAAGTCTTCGTAGGAGCACAGAATGTCGTCAGAGGCGAAATCAAAGCCCTTCGAGCCCGGGTTGGCCCGACCCGACGATCCAGACGCCATATTGCTCGCAAGGATCGGGAAGGTAATAGAGCGATTCGGGGGTCTCCGCCGTTTGCGTGCAGAAGCTTATTAGTAAATGGGAGGGGGGAGGGAGGATTATTAATTTCCAAGCAGTTTCATTTAAAAATAAGAAACACGAGGAAGATTGTGTTGGAGTTTCGGTTAGATAAGGATGAGCTTCACCGACCATGCCTTTTGTTTTTGCAGATATAACTTGTCTCATTAAAGTTTTGACAATGACATCTACGACAACCAAATATCTAGAGTTTTATTTTTCATCTTTTTCTGATTATATTGCCTCGCCACACCATTGGTGCACGAGTGGTATTCATTAAGTGACTAAAAAAATCATGGTCAATCACCCATGTATTTGGACACACGGCTGTGAACTCCAAGCAAGTGTAGTACAGCTAGCATAAACCAAACGCCTAAAAAAAGATAATGGACCTGGACCAGGACCAGGACCACGAGCCATTCCTTAGTTTTTCAGGAGACGTCATACAACCTCTTGAGTTGCGGCCACTGTTCAAAAATGGAGCTCCATATGGGTTGCGGCCACTGTTCAAAAAAAAATCTAGTATATGCTGGTTGTGACTTGTGAGTAGTAGCACGCAACACAGAGCACATAACGTAGAAGATGCTGTATGGTAAAAAGGACACAAACAAACCCAACTGTTAGCGTGTGTGCGCACGATAGGTCAATCAGCCAGAAGTATAGGCTTGATAACAGAATTGGAATAGATGCAGCTTGGTTGTTGAAACTGGAATATGCTACATTATTCACACTGTTGCTGATTATCATGTTTCATTTGCCATCACGTATGAATGGTATAGGCAAACCATAACAAACAGAACATAAAGTGTAAAAGTTTCACGTTATGGATGCTTGCCAGCAAACAATTATGTAATATGCAACAGAAGCTAAGAACGAAGAGAAGTCAGCTTCTCATACGATTCTGATCTTACTGTATCAAGTATTTTCATGTTGTACATGTGCGACCACATATTTCCACTATCAATCAGCCAACCGCATGTGCACTCATATAAGGTCACAAAAATGGTGTGATTACCTCGCATTCTCGAAAATATTTTCTCCAGCTATCACTTATCAGGGCAACCATTAGACTTTAGCAGTTAACAAAAAATCGCTGTTATGTCTCACTGTACGACTGATGGACCTGCCCATCCGAAGTCGTCTAGTTGTTAAAGCCTCTAATAATACAACTAAAGCATCCTCCACAGCTTCAGCCTGCTTATCAAATCCATGGGAGCTAAACTCTGGAAGAAGATGCAGTTCGGAGAGGAGGCCAATAGCTGCTGCTGCTGTACAGGTACGATCCAATGATGGTTGGGGCCTGCGCACACAATCATTTAACAATTAGATTCAATAAGGCAGGTATTTGGGAAAGGTGAGCACAAGTGATTTGTGGAAGAGCAAAGAAAGAGTTCAACAAGAAAAGAACAAAAAGAACTGAAAGAAAGCCTCAGTAGAGAAAGTCAGAGAACTGCAGAAGTGAAGTTGTTGTTCTACCTAAGTTTGTGCATTGCAGAAGCATCAGTAGCAAGGGAAATACAAGGGAAGTCCTCTCCTCCCCATATTAACTTTGCTTGATCCTGCACATAGAAATATTATATGAAGTCATCACTACATCATTTGATATCTTCATGCAAGTAAAGCAGTTGTCAGTATACCAACAGCCAAATTTTGTGGCTGTTAATATTACCAAACAATAGTCTACACATGTACAAAATTTGACTAAATAGGAGCATGAAGCATGATCCCACTGGTTTTTTCCTTTCTTTCCATTCACTCGGAGACTTGCCATTTTATTCAGGGGAAAAGGTAACGAAAGGAAAGATGAAGAAAAGCTGATTCTTGCAAGTATACACGTGACTTTATTATCTTTTACAACAGAGGGAATAAATTCCAATTCACAGAACAAATTTGTTCATGTAGCATTTCGCAGATAATAATGAAAACCTACAAGAAAAGCATGACAGAAACTATTACCTTCAGACAACGAAATATTGCAACAGAATTATTCCATGTTCCATCGACCAAAATGAAATTTAGAGTTCTGTCTTCATTTAACTGTGCAGCAGTCAAAAATGGAATTTATCATATTGTTGAACTCAATAAAATCATAAGAAATCTCTTGTTAAGAAACTGAAGGATTTAAGTTACGCTAGCCATTTATATGGCTTCTTAACATGATTGGTAACAATCAACTAACATCTGAATTGACCCCTCCTGGATGCCAAAAGCACTTTCAGATAGCTAAAAAAATGTTTACTGGTTTGGATGGAAGAAAAAACTATAGTAAGAAACTGTTTTTAGTTTGTTCAAAAGAAACACTAGTTATGGCTCTCAGGAAATTTATTGGGATAACCATGTAAGAAACACATTGACATTAGAAAGGGATTTTTTTTTTTTTTTTTTTTTTTTGCCTTATTCACAACTAGCAAGAGGATCATTAGCAAATGAACCTCATACACAACTCCCACAAACATAGCCCTGAGATAATTATACCTTCGTATATGGACATTCCAGATCAGCTGAAGATTCTTGGCCAAATACATCCTGAACAGATGTTACCACAGCATTTTTGTTGGGATAGAGGCACCAAACATTGCTTTTTCCTAGATTTTTGTTAATTGAAGAACAAATTAATGATCCCACAGATAATATCCATATAAGTAAGCCACAGAACATAAGAAACTTCCAATTCTAGCTGCTAGAAAAAACAAAATAAACAAAAATAAATTGCCACACTGACAACTTCACACCAAAAAATAATAAAAATAACATTGGCAACTTAACTTCATCAATTTAACTTGGTAATGTAATGTCAAGTACTAATTTCAACATGCAGTTTCAGTGTCTATAGCAATGGCTACAAAAAGTACTAAAATAAAGCATCTATCTAATCAGAGTCAAAAGACTTTGTAAAAATGTCTTAGTACGATATGGAAAGTGCTATGTTTCCCAAACAATAACTTAATATCTAAATTTGCAAATTACCAATATCAGAATAAAATTAAGGACACAATATTTATTGGCCCTATCAGTTTTGAGAAGGAAAAGCAAGAAGACCTGCAAGCTTAAATGCATCCCACATTATTTCTTCCTGTTCCACGATGCTGAAGAGGCACAAAGTTGCAGCATCAGTGCCAAATACTTGCCATAACAACTTTCCAGTATTGTTCTGCCTTAAGAAATCCTGCAAAAAGCTGACTGCTCATTTCAATAATATAAATATATATGCTTTTCTTTCATAAGTGTTCAAAGTGCATGATTTGTACAATGACAAAGTGACAACCTTTGGATGCATATATAACCAGAATCGCATTCGAGGCCAAAGAGGGTACTGCACTATTCTTGCACACATACAATCTTCCAAAGGTAGCCAGCACTGGAAAATAATAATTCCCAATTAGATATCATGAACATGAAAAGGGGCAGCATCAGTAGGAGGAAGAAGTTAAAAGCCAAAATGCACACAAATATTTTTGCAAAACAGCCCAATACCTTTTGACAAAGGTAGCCTCTACTCCCAAGCACGCGGCATGCTATTTGTCGAGCTGAGAAAAACTGAAGCTTTTGTTCAGAATCACCTAAAGCCTTATATGTCTTCCTGTGTTTTCTATCCTCTTGCACTTTAAAATCTCCCTGAAAATAAATATATGAAAAGCTTACTTCTAAAACCATGTTGCTGTAGTATTTAAATTTGAAACAAAAATAGGCCGCAGCAGAAGAGGAGATACCTGAAGCTTGCCACCACTGCCGCCAAAGCTCATTTGTGCATCGGTAGCCTTCTCCAAAACCTTCAAATCCTGAACAATTTTGGTGACCAAAGCGGGCACAGGGGAGGTGATGCCCCAGCCCTGCCATTCCTGCAATGTGATAGAGGCTTCAGGAGCTTCTCTTGGAGCAGCGCTTGAACTTGAACTTGAACTTGAAAATGAGTTATGGAGGGTTCTGGGTTTGGAGTCCATCCGCGTTTTTGAAGAAAAGGCGAGAGAGGGAGAGCATTTGAATGCGATGGCCATAGAGGGGGAGGCCATGGCGGATTCCTGCCTGCGCTTGCTATCCAAGCTGCTGCTGGGCCGTGGCCCGTAGGGTTTTTTCTTCTTGTCACTCCCCTTCACTATTTTCAAAGGATACTACTACAATAATTAATGGTTCCGAAGGAGGCGCTTTTTATTTTTTTATTCTTTTTTATTTTAGAAATAAACAATAAAATATTACTAGAAAAATCCACATGAACGATCTAAACTATGAAAATCAAAGTTAAAAACTGTCAAAGCCGAAAGAGGAAAGTTGTGATCCCAACGTTGCAAGTTAGCGGTATGACCAAGATTTGCGATTGCTTTAGTTAAAAAGTTAGATTCTCTCTAAACATGGCGAAATTTAATTACCTAAAAGTAACGAATTAGAATTCTAATATCACTAGTCTACATTCGCGAAGGAACAGGGCAAGCATTATTTATGCTAGTCAATGAGAATTTCTGAATCTCTTTCCACTTTCACATTCTTGTAATCATGAAACCCTGCAGCTAATAAACTTGCTCGAAGGGTAGAAGCTTCGGCAATAATAACACTGGAGTGACCAAGTCGATTAGTTGAAGTGAGGAGAGGAAACCCCTTGCTCCTCCATGAAAACAAAACTAATTGTCGGCTTGGGAAGTATCTAACACTGATCCATCAAAATTGAGGTTAACAAAACATTGTTGTAATGACAAAAAAATAAAAAAAATAAATTGATAAATAACCACTTTCTGGTCTATATATTGATTTATAACATTGATTTCTAAAATAGTTGAAAAATAACCATATGAGGTAATAAAATATCATAATTACCTTTTTTCTTCTTCTTCTTCTTCTTCAACCCTAAATCTCTTGCAACTTTAGGAATTGACATCACATCTTTTCAAACGAAACCATCTTCTTCGATAGCAATTTCTTCTTAGTTTAATTTGATAATTATGTCTTTGCTTCTTCTTGTTTCATGAAGCCACTCTCCAGGTAAAGGGAATTAGACCTATTAATGAAGTTATTTTCTCTTGAATATTCACTCCCTTCTCAAGTTTTCAAACTTTAAGACTTTGGGTCTAAATTACTTCTTCTCATATTTGCTCTCTCAATATATAACAATGGTTTCAAATTTCATTAATTACATTCTTCTCGCCTTTGGATTTTGTAGAAGTGAAAAAAGAAAACAAGTGATCGATGGAATTTGACAAATCAAAAGAAATAATATCTCATGAGCATAATTATGGTTTTGTTGATTTGTCAAATAATTTATGAACTGTTGTAGAGTATGAGAATACGAGAATAAATGTCTACTCATTCATTGATAGATTGACATTTACATAGGCATTACACATTGAGAATCTCTGTAAATCAAGGTTTGATATCTAACAGATATTTTAGTCTAATAAAAAGAAGATTCGGTCAAGACATATTATCAAAGATATGAATGTAAATTCCTTTAACACTCCTTCTTGTGTCGCGTACCAGAATCACATGGCGCATGAATATTGTCTCGGTAAAAACCTTGTCAAGTAAAACAAAAACCAAAATACTTGGTCGAAGGAAAAAAGAGTACAACGCGCCAACTACAACTTGAAATGTAAAACATATGTCGTAGACTCCCCCTGATGTCTACATAATCAACTCCTCTTGATAATCAATCAATCATGGAGTTTAGATAAGCAACGCATACCAATACTTCGCACATGCTTCTCAAGAGTAGATTTGGATAGAGACTTGGTAAACAAATTTGCTACATTATCCTCAAAACTCACTTGGTCCACCGACATATTCAAAAGTTGTTGTTATTGCTGATTGTAAAAGAACTTAAATGAGATATGTTTAGTATTATCACCCTTGATGAATCTTAACTTCATTTGTTCAATGCATGCCGTATTGTCTTCATAGATACAAGTTGGTGCTTCAATGGTAGATGTCAATCCACTAGACTCGAATATGAGTTATTATAGAGCGAAGCCAAACACATTCTTCTTCATGTAGTGCAATAATCTCTGAATGATTTGAGGAAGTAGCAATAAGGGTTTGTTTGGTAGATCTCCAAGAAATTGCCGTACTTCTCATGGTGAACACATAACCATATTGGGAACGTCCTTTGTGTGGGTTTGACAAATACCCAACATCAGCAAAACCGACTAACACATCATTGGCTGTCTCAGCATAAGGGACAATGCCACATTGTGTCAATTTTGAGCTAGAAGGAGCTTTGGAAGCTTGATTTTGGTTAGGAGCCAAAATCTGCTCAATTGCGGCTTTGGAAGCCCTCGAGGACGCGTAGGGGCCCTGTAGAGGCTCAACTGTATGCGACAGGGGCTCGGTTGCAGCATTGCACGTGCAGGGGTGCGGCAGGGAAGTGGCTGCTGCACAGCATCGGTAGATGCACATAAGGATGTGGTAGACGCACTCAAGGGCGCGCTGGAGTGTGGCAGGCGCGACAAGACGTGGCAGGGGCGCGCTGCACGCTTCCCGCATAGGCAGACTGTGGCAGGGGAGCGCTGGGCATTGTCTTGCACTGCCAAGCTACTGCCCGACATGGCAGGGGCCCTTAGGGGCTCTGCTAAACTGCTTGCAATGCAATCTTCAATTGAAACGTCAACATTCATGTTCTCAAGTTCGATTTTTAAGGGAAAAACAAGCCCAAATCAATTGAACCCTTCAAGTACCTGAAGATGTGCTTAACACCAGTCCAATGATGTTGCATTAGCACAGATCTAAACCTAGCTAACAAGTTCACAGAGAATGCAATGTCTGGTCTTGTGCATTGTGCCAAGTATAAGAGAGCTCCGATAGCACTTAGGTACAGAATTTCTACTCCAAGGACTTCCTCATCCTCCTCTTTAGGACGAAATGAGTCCTTTTTGATATCCAGACTTTGCGTGACCATAGGAGTCCCAAGTGGGTGAGCTTTGTTCATATTAAAGTGTCTGAGCATCTTTTGGACATAAGCTGACTAGTGAATCAATATTCCAGTCTCTCGATGCTCTAGCTCTAAACATAGGCAAAATCGAGTTTTCCCAAGATCTTTCATTTCAAACTCGGATTTCAAGTAGGTCACGGTCTCATCAATTTCCTTGAGATTACCGATGATATTCATGTCATCAACATAGACAACTACTATAGCAAATTCGGTACTTGTTCTTTTAATGAACACGCATGGGCAAAGATTGTCATTCTTATATCCCTTCCCAATCAAGTAGTCACTTAGACGATTATACCACATTCGTCCGGATTGTTTCAATCCATATAGTGAACGCCACAACTTTATTGCATAGGCACTCCGTGGTTTAGAGTCACCTGATTTGGGTAGTGAAAGTCTATCGGGAACTTTCATATATATCTCTAAATCAAGATCCCCAAAGAGATAGTAATCACATCCATAAGCTGCTTGCTCAGTTTTTCGGACACTACCAAACTGACTAAGTAGTGAAAGATAATAACGTCCATTACGAGAGAATATGTCTCCTCGTAGTTAACTCCAGGGCGTTGAGAAAATCCTTGCGCCACGAGTCACGCTTTATAGCACATGACTTTATGTTTCTCATTCCGCTTTTGAACAAAGACCTATTTATGTTCAATAGGCTTTACATTTGGTGGTTTTACTACTACCGGATCGAAAACTTGCCTTTTCGCTAGAGAGTCTAGTTCAGCCAAGATTGCTTCCTTTCATTTTGGCCAATCTACTCGACATTGACATTCTGCAACGGAGCGTGGTTCAATCTCATCGTAGTCGATAATCACTTGAGCGACGAAATAAGCAAAAGCATCATCAATAGTCATGGAACTTCTTCCATCATACCGTGCGCATCGGTAAACATTAGTGAGATTTCTTTGTTCTTCAACATCAACATTGGATCCAAGACGTCTCCCAGATATGCTAACATTGATTCTTGGACATAACTATAGTCAGAAACAATCTCATGTGAAGGATTCACAGGGTTGATGATGAGTGGATCATTTTGTGCCTTACTATCACTCATTTTGCGTGGCACATTATCTACTAAACTAACATGTCTCCCCCTCTTCTTGGTGGGAGCCAAGGCCGCGGCCATACCGCTACCATGAGCGTCCGGCGCGTCCAAGACTCCATTGTCGAGCCCGGCTACGGCCGGTAAAGTCCCTTTTGTGGGGACTTCTAACCTTGTAGGAACATTTGCAGCATGTATAATAGATCTTGTCACTTTCGCGATATCGGTAAATGAGTCAGGCATCGAATCTATAACTTTACCAAGATCGAGAATACACTGAACTTCTAAATCACTGTTAGAAGTGCGGGGATCATAACGAGACATAGTGGGGTCAGACCACGTTAATTCTCGACATTCAATTGGAACGGAAACGGTCATATCTCACCCTAACGGCGGGAAGAATGTCTCGTCAAAGCGATAATCTACTAATCTCACAGTAAATAGATCTCCTGTTAAAGGTTCTAAATAGCGGACAATCGTAGGATGTTGATAGTCAACATAAATACCTAATCATCTTTAAGGACCCATCTTAATATGCAGTGGAGGCATAATAGACACATAAATCGCGCAACCAAATATGCGTAAGTGTGAAATGTCAGGTTTATATCTAGTACCAATTGGTACGCACTAAATGGTTAAGTTGCAGTGGGTCTAAAACGAATAAGTGCAGCTGCATGCAAAACTGCATAACCCCAAGCAGAAACAGGTAAGTTGGTGCACATCACCAAGGCCCGTGCAATCAATTGTAAGCGCTTAATTGTAGCTTCTGCAAGATCGTTTTGTGAATGCACATGAGGTACGAGATGTTCTACTTCAATCCTGATAGACATGCAATAATAGTTAAAAGACTTAGACATAAACTCTCCAGCATTGTCCAATCAAATAGACTTGATTGGATGATTAGGGTGGTGAGCCCAGAACTTAATAATTTGAGCTAGGAGTTTAGCAAATGCAGCGTTTCTTATGGATAGCAAAACAACGTGTGACCAGCGCGTTGATGCATCAACCAGAACCATGAAATATCAAAATGGCCCGCACTCTGGTTTGATAGGTCCACAAATATTACCTTGGATTCTTTGTAGGAATGAAATGTTTTGTTTAGAATCACTAGCACAAGATGGTCTTGCAGTAAATTTGGCTAGTGAATAAGCTTTGCAAAACGAGCGGTGAGCATTGGAGATTGTCATTAAGGCATTTGGAGTTTCGGCTAAGGCCTTGGAGGCTGAACCATTGGCTGGCGCATAATGCACAGTCTCATCACCTAATTTGGTGGTAGTAGGAACTTCAACACGCTTCAGTGCTCAGAAAAAAAAATAGATGTCCATGTGAATTCTTGAGAATTCGGATCATCATGTTGCGTCTGGGATGTCCTAAACAGTTATGCCAAAGTTTGTAAGAGTCAGAGTCGCAAAAACTGCGAGAAACAGCATAGGATTCTATAATTTTGATGGTTGTCATATACAACCCACTTGATTGACTCTTAAGCTTCTCTAAGATGCGTTTACGGCCGCAATCATTAGAGGTAATAAATAAAAACTCTTGTCCATTCTCTTCAATCCTTTCCAGGTGAAATCCGTTGGCACGAATGTCCTTAAATGATAATAAGGTTTAATTAGCCTTTGGTGCGTAAAGCGCGTCAGTGACATGTATCATTGTGTCATTTGACAACAAGAACTACGCATTGCCTCTGCCTTGAAACAAAGACGAGAAACCAATCATGGTTGTCACTGAGGATACGTGAGGCAGAAAGTTCGTAAATAACAGCGTATTCCTCATAATAGTGTGGGTAGTCCACTGTTAGCTAAACACTCAATTTCGCCAAGAGACATCTACACAAATATGTGAAATTAATTAGTCTTGGATCAAGACAAGGTGAACACTCTAATTAAACATAGAGGGGTTAATTGGGAATTTAAACCAAGTTGGAACCCGAATGAGTGCAATTACATGACGTGAAAATCACTTTCATGAAGTCATAGCATGTGGGGCCTAGAGGCTTGGCAACAGCACCAAAAGTGTGCTAGCAGTGCGCTCGCAACTCTAGCAGACGGCAAGGGCCCTCTAGGGGCTCACAGGGGCTCGGCAGTGCGCTTAGCGTGCACGGAAACGAGGCCGAGGGCCTGTCCGCGCGCAGGACAAGCTAGGGCACGGTTAGGGGCGTGATATTGCGGCGCGAAACAGTAGGGGTGCGCAGGAGCTTGTCCGGGGCTCCGTCGGCGTGCAGCAGCGCACATGGGTGCAGCAGGGGCGCGCCGGAGCTCAGCAAAGCTCAGTGGCACCCAGCGACACGCAAAGGAGCGGCCAGGGGGTGGCAGGGGCCCTGTTGCCGGCATAGGCTCGCTAGGGGCGCGCTGCCGATACATACGTGTGACAGGTTTCGGCAGCTTGTGGCATGGGCCCCTTAGGGGCTCACAATCTGCACTAGGGCTCGGCATACTGCGACATGGTAAGGCAAGGGCCCTCTAAGGGCTCAGGCAGCTGCCCAACGCGCACAACACGCAGCAGGGACGCTCAGGGGTGCTGCAACACTGCCAATACACAGCATCGTGCTGCCTTGGTGTATTTTCGTTGATTTTTCTCAATTGTTCTCATCTTTTGCCATTCTTTATACACTAGGCCATATACATCATCAGACGACACTTTTCAGACGACATATTTTGGACGATTTTGAGTTTGTGTCGTCTGATTAATTTTTCGACCCTTCAGACGACATTTGTAAAGTATAAGTCGTATGAGTGCCATGCTCCCTTCATACTTCTGGATGTTGCTCAATTTGTCTGTCATATGCAAAATTTCAGACGGCATATATATGCAGTGTAAAAAAGCAACATTTAGCAACTTTATGGTAATACGTCAGACAACATATAAAAGTTGTCTGTGAAAGAATGCGAAATCTACTTTTAATCCCTTTTTTATATACTTCGTCCAACAACATATTAATGTCGTCTGAAACAACCATAAATCTTTGATTTATACCTCCATTTTGAACCCTTAAATTCACTTATTCAGACGACAAACAAATGACGTATAACAAACCCATAAAATTGAGTGTACGAACCTTGTAATGTATAACTTCAGACGACATATGAAAGTGGTCTCTCTGACCTTAAAATACTCAATTTATAATTAAATATTGAGTTTGGTTACCTTTTATTGTATTTAATAAGATGACATATAAATGTCGTCTGAGGGAACCTGAAATATAAGTTTGAAAAATGGCTCAACCTTTTAATCTATTCATCAGACGAGGTTAATATGTCGTCTGTATGAACTTAAAATAGTCAATTCATTTGAGTTTGGGAGAGGGCGCCAACCTTAATGTATTCATCGCACAACATAAAAATGTCGTCTGGACCTGAAATATTTGAATTTGGGCGCTAGAGTTTTCCCTCACTTTTTTCAATGTGAGACGGCGATTATATGTCGTCTGAGGTTGTAAATAAGTGGTCAACATAAAATGTGCATATTTTCCAAACGGAAACGCCCTTATCTCCTCCGACCAAAACTTATATTTTTGATTAATCGGTTTTTAAACTCCCGTTAAGAGTAGGAAAACAGTTCTATGTAATAGTTTGGACACTTTGATGAAACGATGATGTACTTCTCCTTGTGGAAGCTATAAGAAAGTTTATCTATATATGAAATTGACTCTAATGATCGAGACCTATAAGTTATTGAAAATGGGTAAATTTTCATCCACATACATATTTAAGTACTGCGATCATATCCAACGGTCAGATTAGGTAAATTTTGTCTCATGTATATAGTTGCCTTATAAAGATGTATGTTTACAAAGAACTTAGTAAACATGTTATAGCACATTAGTATGCATGTTGTGATTCAAATGACGGAAATAGATTTTTTTCAAGTTTGAGTGTCAGATGTCATCATGATAGTGAATTATGGATGTAGAACAAAATTTATGCATTTTCGATAAAGTTCGTGTCTCGGTCGATGCGGTCAACGTTAATCGAATCTTCCTTAGTAACTTCAGACGACATATATATGTCGTCTGAGCAATACTTTTAAAAGTCAACACTTTTATCTAAACGAAAACGCTCTTATCTAGACCGACCAATACTTAAAGTTGGGATTCGTCAATTCTTATACCATCATCTGGTGTCAACGAAACTATTTTATGCGAACATTCAGACCCGTTTATCGACCGATCATATCGCTCCCCATGAGGAAGAATAGGAACGTTTTATGTACAATTGAAGTTGACTCTAATGATCGAGACCTATAAATTATCGAAAATGGGTAAATTTTCTTCCACATACATATTTAAGTTGTAACGCCCCAAACCCAAATTTATGTAAGTTGAGTTTAGGGATTAGGGGTTAGGAGTTAGGGTTTAGTTTTTAAAGTGCCGCAAGGGCAAAACTGACTTGTTTTACATAAAACTATAAAAGCGAAGCTAACCCTAATTTTATGTTCCTTCCCCTTCTTTCTCATTCAGCTAGTTGCACTGCCGCCTCTCTACCCAATCTTCTCCTCACACCTCCTTCCTCCACCCAATCTTCTCCGCCCACCTCTTCCATAGCACACTCCTCATTCGCCATTCCAAAACCCACCACCCAAATTCGACTCCTCACCTTTACACCCACCACCACACCCAACCCAAACCCCAAACACATCAAAACCCAATCATCTTCCACATTTCCAAGTCGGAGAAAAACAACCACATCCAAAAAAACACAACCTTTAAACTCAAACTCGTTCCTCTCCCAACTCAGCCATGGCGTCCATCCACGCCATAGCTCCCCAGAGCTTCCTCAACCTCCCAAACCCCAAACCCAGAAAACCCATCACTCCCCACTCAAAACCCACTTCAAGTTCCAATCTTTACACCCTTAAACCCCCAAAGACCCAATCTTGCCCCTCAAGGAAACCCACCCGGTTCCTCACCTCCGTCGTCGACCACCACCATGACGTCATCCCGGTACAGAGCTCCGACTGCGTTGACCAGCAGGAAGGGATGGTGGTGAGCAGAGCAGAGTGTGAGGGTGTGGAGAGCGAGTTGGCGAGTCAGGTGGGTGGGTTTGGGGCGAGTGAGGGGAGGCTCTCATTTGATTGAGGGGATGGCTGCGATCTAATCACCTGTCCTCTGCTGATTAGATCAAACTATTAATGCCTTTCCAGAAATGTCGGTATTCTATATTTCAATGCTTCATTCTTTTGGTAACTTTGATGTCTCTTTTTTATTCTATGTATATATGTATTCATATGCAGTTAATATATATATATATATATATATATATATATATATATATATGTATGTGTCAGTGCTCCACTGTATGTAAGAATACATATCCTTAATTTTTTACGTCTAAAGTTTGAGAGTTGTATCTACCTCTTTACAGGATACTATGACTAGAAGACCTGCTGACCCAGAAGAAGAACTCCGGTGGATGTCCCAAGAAGTTAGGGGTTATGTCGAAGCTGTTTTGAATAGTTTGGCTGCAGATTACTATCCCTATGGTCATGCCAATGATGGTATGCTGTCTAATCACATAGTTTAGAGATATGTTTTGACTTTTGAGTGGAAAAGAGTTTTATTTACATTGCATTGATTTTCAGCCAAAGTGATTTTCCTTTCCAAAATGTTTGATCACCAGAAAGTAATTATCATGAATTGATTCAATTAACATGTTTTCTGACATTGATCCTGGTTAATGTACAACTCAGGCCATAGGTCAATTATCATAGCAGTGAGCATAGCTAGTACATGGATTCTTATTTATTATAGGTATCGATGTTGTGGAGGATATATGCCATGCAGCGGAAGGTGTGGAGAGAGACACTGCCCTACATGTTGTCTTTGCTGTGAGGTATTAAGCCCCCACTCCCTCCTCCCCTCCTCTACACCCTATTATGATGTGTTCCTGAAATACATGCTTCGGTGTATATTTGAACTCTTTCTTTGCTTTGTTCAGGTTTTCTGTTGCTTTGGACCTTCAGTTTCCTCAACTCGCTACATAATACAAGATGAGTTCAATATAAAGACAACAGGATGTGATAACTGCATTATTGTAAGCTTCTATCTCTCTCTCTCGCTGTGTGTGTCTATGTTCTATGTTTGCAGCTCTTTCTCTGCCTCCAATTTCAGATATCTCACTTCGACATGGCCTTCGATCTTTTATAGGGATGCATGGTCTATCTCCAACAAGTAGCATGCATTTGTAACATCCTTGCTTGCCTAACAGGAAGTGGTGAAATCAATGATATTGCTGAGTGTCTGAGCTATATCGCTGAATCGGTTTATTGCTCGTAATATAAGCTCTTCATTTCTCACCATTTCCACACATTTTTGTTCTCATATCAGCAATGGTGGCGGTAGCCATCTTGTATTATGTGAAGAAATCAGACAGGACACAGGAAAAGGAAAATCAAATCAAGATAGAAAAGTTCCTAGATGATCACAAATCCCATGTACCAACAAGATACTCTTACGCTGATATAAAGAAGATGACAAATGGATTCAGGAAGAAGTTAGGTGACGGAGGTTTTGGAAGTGTTTTCAGTGGAAAGCTTCAAGTAATGGAGTTCCGGTAGCCATAAAAGTCCTCAAGGATTCTAAGGGAAATGGAGATGATTTTGTTAATGAAGTGGGAACCATTGGTAGGATTCACCATGTAAACGTGGTTCGCCTACTTGGGTTTTCTGCTGAAGAAGGCAAGCGTGCTCTTATATATGAAGACATGCCAAACAGCTCTCTGGAGAAGTTCATCACATCTAAAGATAACAATGCTTCATTTGATTGGATGAAACTTCGCAACATCATCACTGGTATAGCAAAGGGAATTGAGTATCTACACCAAGGGTGCGACCAGTGGATCCTCCACTTTGATATCAAGCCTCATAGACAGGCAACATCATGCAACCAAAGACACAAATGTGTCGTCTCGTACTAGATCAAACAACATATGTAAACTCCCAAAAAACATGATAATGTAGTGCAATTGAGCATTAGACGACATATTTTACAGAATCAAACTCTATTAAAATGTCGACTTAGGATAGGAAAAACTTACTTGCTATCCCTCAACCTACATATATATGTGGTCCAAATGTCATGTAACAACATAAAACAAAAAAAAATTGTCGATGGATATAAGCTACCTCAACACATATATGTGGACTGAGAAGGACTCACAAGATTAAATTTTGTAATTCTTCAATCAGACGGCATATATATGTCAAGTAAAGGACCTCGGCATGACAAAATCATAACAAACTATGATAATGCTTCATTCAGTCGACAGTTAACTGTGGTAATACCAAGTCGAAAAGTAAAAATATGTGGTATGAATACAAATGCAACTACAACTAAATGTTGTATGACAGAAGCACCAAATTTTTTTTTAATAGTTTACAATGTGAAACGACAGATAAGTGAGGTTAGATCTTCTATATAACCACATATATTACAAGTTTTTGACGTTGTAAGCTCACACACTCAACACTTAATTGAAGTGTGATTTGATAGAAAAATCCAATAAATCAAATTATTCTCCAATCAGTCCACACTTATATGTGGTAGGTATACAAAACAGACGACATTTGATGTGTCTTGTGATATGATATTACAGTTTTTGGTGTGTTTATTGAAATTTTTCAATCTCCACTCTTCTCAGACGACATAAGATATGTCATGTGATAACATTTCAGACGACGGCTATTCTCCGTCGTCTGATAGACCATCACTCGACAGCTCCTCAGACGACATAAAAAAAAACGTCAGACGACGGACTTGGACCGTCGTGTGATGATGTATATGGCATAGTGATACCATAACCAATTCAAGGACTAGAAACACATATGGATTTAGCTTGTTTGCCATGTAATGAAGCTTTTAGCTTTGTGCAATTCAAACCAATTATAAGGGAATAAAATTATCAATCTATTCAACACATTTGAACATAAAAGAGAGATTTTATTAATGTCAACTAAAAAATACATTAAAGGATGTCTAATTCCATAAAAACTGACTGAAAAGTCAAAAGTAACTGTGGCTAAACAAGTGCCAAACAGAAAATAGTAGAGAAAAAACATATAATCAAAAGAGTTTAATCAGAATCCGCAGCATCCATGTGCGCAGGACTAGCTTGTTTCTTAGCTACAAAATCTGCTATGGTGAGATTGGTGGAAGGCTTAGCACCAATGTCATCTCCCCCAGTAAAGTTAGCTTCTTGTGCCAAGTACTGCTTGTGTCTTTTGTAGGTATCTCTAGCATCCTCGCTGGCAATACAATCTTCGTGCGTATGGGCATTAGAGCCGTAATGGAAGCAAGGAAGACCATTGAGATGAGTTAATGCAATAGGCGTTGGCGGATGGTTTACCATCCTATCGATAACGCTGGAAACTGTACATCATCTACGCAATCAAGTCGTCCTAAAATTCTTTGAGATCCATTATCATCAGATACTGCATCTTCAATTCTTTATGGATATGGCGCCTCAGGAACACCAGAGCTTGGGCTTTGATCATCTCACTGGGAACCGCATTTGGGCCATCAAGAGGAAAAATAGTGGAAGTAAATCCTTTTCCGACGAACAATCGTGTAACATCATATGCCCATTGAAGGTAATTATTGCCTCGTACATCGAGGATCTCAAATTCTGGCCTTGGAGGAGCAGTCATCTATAAAAGACAAAGGGATTGGAATTAGTGAACCAATAATGTAGTCATAAAATCGATGCAAATAAAAACAGGAGACTCGTAATCGCAGTCACAATCGATTATTCCCTTGTAGGCGACGCGTAATTGCAGTCAGAAATATATGGTAACGCGTATGTCGCAATCACAAAGTTTAATAGAGGATGGGAGCCCCAACAAAACCCTATTCCCCTAAAAACCCAATCCTGTCATAGAGATGAGATAGATGGAAAGGCTACTAAGCCTGAACTATGAATTGAAATTTAGAAAACAGTAACCTTAATTAAAAAAATTACCTCTGATGAGTTTGAGTCGATTGCAGGTTTTGACCGAGGGTTGGGAACCTTTCTAACTTTCCTTGGAAGACGAGTAATCTTGAAATATTTGGTTTCTAGAGGTTTCCGAGAGGAGAAAAAACTTTTCACCTACTTCTGTTTCAAGTTTGAAGCTGAAATTTTGACAAGAGGAGCACCACCGGAAGAGGAAGTTGCTGTCCAAAAATCAGGTCGATCGGAGCACTGGAAGACAGTGAACTGGTGGTTGGAGGCGACAGCGGTCTGGAAACTTCCAGCGGCCGGTTCAAGAAGCTTTCGGCCGGTTCTCGGGGTGAGACTGGTAGGGTTGGAATAGGAACATTTAGGGTTTTCTGTGAATATGAAATTCCGGCCGTGGACAGAGGAAAATCCGGCCAAAAATCAGGAAAAATGAAATGGGCAGATTAGGGTTTTCGAAGGTTTTAGGGTTTTTCGGGATAGTTGACCTATCATCTCTTGGTTAGGGCACCAAGTCTGATAACGTGTTGTAGAGTATGAGAATACGAGAATAAAGGTCTACTCATTCATTGATAGATTGACCTTTATATATGCATTATACATAGAGAATCTCTGTAAATCAGGGTTTAATATCTAACATATATTCTAGTCTAATAAAGAGAAGATTCGGTCAAGATACATCATCAAGTATAGAAATGTAAATTCCTTCAACATGAACCATGATTGTAGAATTTGTGTAATGTGTTATTTCATAGCTTTTACTAATCTAATGGTTTCATACTTGAACAATAGATCAGAAGTGAAGGAGGAAGGAAAAAATAATAATTACAACCATACGTATATGTATTGTATTAGGAAGAAGAAGAACTGAAGAATGGAGAGTTGGAGAGTGTTAATTTGTCATTAAAGGTGATTATGATATTTTATCACGGGACAATTCTCATTAGCTCTAATTATAAGAATTTTATTCCCACTAACAAAATCATATTTTAAAATTCCTAAAAGGCAACTTAAACAGCAGAAAGACAATTATACCCTTAATAAATTAAATAAACTACAATAGATCATTATAAGAGTCTATTATAAAATAAAATTTCTATAACTGGATTCTCACGACAAATGACGTTGACCGGGCTCCGGGGGCCATTGACTGCAATCCGACGACGGTTGACTGGGCTCCGACCACCATTGATCGGGCTCTGGAGATCGTTGACCTTTGACCGGCTCTGACGAAAGTTAGGGGATCTATTGAGGGCAGTAGAAGGGTTTACTGGGGGCAATATGAGGTCTCTCCAGGGATTTGTTGGGGGCAGTAAGGGGTCTACTAGGGGCAGTATGAGGGTATACTTGGGGCAGTAGGGGTCTACTGAAGTCAGTAGGAGGGTCTACTGGGGACAGTAGGAGGATCTACTAGGGGCAGTAAGAGGCCTGTCTGGTGGTCTATTGGGGGTAGTAGGAGCAGACGACATGCGTTTTCTCCACTGCCAAACCCCTCACCACCAACAACAACCACACAAATATATTTTGCTCTATCACATTCAACATAAAACAACCAATATATGCTCCGCCTCTGCAAACAAAAAACTCCATCAACATTAACATTGAATATTATAAGACCATACTTTATCTCCAGAAGTACTTGTCACTTTGTTGAGTATCATGAGTTAATGGGTTCTCTACCGTTCACCAATTCAATATCTAATATTTCTGAATCAAATACCATGATCAAAAACAAACACAGTAGTACTTACCTTACAACCAAAAGTTTCAGGCAAAGTCCTCCAAATTACTCTCTGCACCCAAGGCTTCACCGCTGCAAACTCCGAAATACGCCGCTCGCACCAAGCTGAAGCCGATTCTCTTCGAAGATTGGATGGCCAACGACATCGCCCCCGACGGCCAGCTCACCACCACCTCCGATGTCAAGAATTTCCCGGGGTTTCCGTATGGGATCCTCGGCATGGAGCTCATGGACCGTTGTCAGAGTCAATTGGCCTGATTGGGACTTAGACGTCGTTTAAGATCTACACTGACATGAAAACCGTTGAGTCCTACACCATCGTCGTCACCATCGACGCGGTGACGAAGCGACTTTTCTTGCTTGGCTCCGACGATGATGAGGACTACATCGACTACAAAGTAAACAATGCAACCTCACACAATTATTACCCTGCAAATGTCATCGTTAGTATAGAATAAGTAGGGATGGTTCAGTTCGGGGATGTCAAAGGGTGAACTGAACTTATAAGTGCTAATACATATTCACATAATACACATAGAAATTGAGGGGTTTTGGAAAGATTTATCTAACTAAAACTACTGCTGAAATAAAATCTAAACTAACATATATACATGTGATCGACAACTTCACATAAAACAATAAACGAAAACACTCAAGAACATGTAACAAATTATGCATGACATTCGATACACCAGTTTCAACACATCCTAGACTCTACTTCAATTCCAATTCTGATTTAGAGCCCTTCGCGATTACTCTAATCGTTAAGACTTCACAAGTATTTATAATCAATTTGGTGTGTAATCCTAAATTGTATGCTAACTAATTTAAAGACACTTCGCGTAGAAATTAAACAAGAAAACACATAAGCATAGTAAACCGAATCAGAAACATGCACAAGGTATGGCGTCACACATCCTATTAACATGCAAGTTTTCAGAATTATACTTAACTACTTTTAAGCAACAAATACCTAAACAACTTCGCGTATGACTAAATCATATATCACTTTGGTAGATGAAATCGCAACCCACATAACAGCCATGGCCTTAGGCTGTATGCAACCATTGATTTTGTCTGCTCCATTCAGAAAACTAATCGAATACAATCAAGAACACATTGAAACATGCTGCCCTAAATCTAATACATAAAATATCACATGAACAAGTTTGTAACAATCGTCATACATAAGTTATAAATATCAGAAAATCTAAACATGTTACAAAACCAAATCGGCAACCATAAGAACATACAATCTTCATAGACAAAGTATTGTAAAATTACAGAAACATAAACAACCATGAGAAGAAAGGATCACACTTTGTAGAAACCTTGAATGGCGGCTGCAAAGGTGGTGGAATCGGTGATGGAATTTTACAAAGCAAAAGGGAGATGGTGGTGGTTCGGCTAATCTAGTTTCTGTATAGGGTTTATGGTGATAATTTGGTAGAGTTTCGGCTTGTGTTTGTATGGAAGATGTGATAATCAGTTCGTTGATGAAGCCTCCTATTTATAGAGGGAGAGCAGCCTTGAACTTTAATCCTAGCCATTCGTTAATTTCTAATCCAATGGCTCTTATTAAGTCACACTTTAAATGTGATTTCTTCCCTTGGTTTGCTGCACGGAATCTTCTCTTCCTTCCAATCTTCTTTATTATTTTGCTCATTAAAAGGCTGCCTTATCCCCTCAATCCTAGCTGCACACATCTGGTCTTCTTCTTTTTTCTCCTTCGATTTGGCTACAACATTTCTCTCTTTCAATTTCAATTATTTCCTTCCTTATCTTCTCCTTGGTTTTCTCCTCTTTCTCTTTTCTCTCTTCCTGAATTATCCCCTTGTTTAATCCTCAATTTGCGCTGCACTCTTCTTTAATTTCTGAAAATAAGAAAGAAGAAATAAAATAAAGACAAGGTAATTATCACAAATGTTATAGAATTGTCGAATAATGAAGACTTTTAATCCAACTAGGTTTCCTAGTTGCACAAGGAATCCTACTCTAAATAAAACTTTTGACAAATTCTGGTTTTCAGCTCGTTTTAGCACAATATACAACCGACTCTACCATAAACTCTTAACTTGACTAAATGACTCAATATTACAACAATAAGGGTTAAGCAAAGTATAAATGGAGGTAAAAACATATTAAGAATGTCGCATTTTGTGCTCCTATCAGGCGATAGCAAGGGAGGCTTCTGGAATCATGGGATTTTCGCCTGCGCCGTGTGCGATGGAGCTGCTCCGATTTTCAGGAACAAACTCGGCAAGCACTAATGATAACGAGAATGACTTCTAATTTTAAGGCGAATAATAACACCGGTGGCGAGGTGCATGAGGCGGAGGCTGGGCCGAAGCAGAGCGAGCAGCCGGCGCTGAAGTTGGTAGTGGAAGGACCGAGCATGGAGAGAGAGAGAGAGAGAGATTAAAGCAGATCTGAACGTGGGATGAGAGAGAGGTGGAAGTCAATTGGAAAGGAAGATAATAGAGGAGGGTAATTTGGTCATGAAAAAAAATATGAAAAGTCAAAAATTTTGTTAGTGGGAATAGTCTCTAAGAGTCTATTGGGTTTATGGGAATTTTAGAATCTCATTTTGTTTGTGAGAAAAAAATGTCTAGATTTAGGGCTAATAGGAATTTGCCTTTTTATCACCTCATATGGTCATTCTTCAACTATTTTAAAAAGAGTAATTTTAAATATGACTAATTTCAGTTTACCTCCATCAACTTTCGGTTGATGATCATGTTAGTCCTTTTTGTTTCAATTTCATCAAAAACACCCATTAACTCTCAATTTTCATCAGCCGTGTCCAAACCTTCTTTTTTTATCCAATTCCTTTGTCAAGTGATGACGTGACATCAAAAAGAAAGTCAAATTCTGAAAAAAAAAAAACTTTTCTGGCCATTTTTCCCCCAAATCGATACACATTTCCGTACCCATCACAACCCCGTAGCCTTAGTGATTTTGGTGGGATTGAATACAATTTGTCTATTTTGCTCTTTTTCTGTGAGCTCAGCGACTTCAAATTTGGTTTTCTTCTTAATGCAAGTCATTACATGACAGGGGAATTAGATGAAAAACTGATGTTTGGACACGGTTGATGAAAATTAAAAGTTGAGTGGTGTTTTTGATGAAATTGAAAAAAATTGACTAACATAATGATCGACCTAAAGTTGATGGGGTAAACTGAAATTAGTGCTAATACACACCCTAATCTTTTAATACACACCTTTACTTAATACACTACCCATTTAGTTTTTCATTTCAATATTATACTAAATATATATATCACAAACTACCTCAAATACCCTCAATATCTAAAACTAATAATTTTTTGTTATTTAATATAATTTTATATGTTTACTATTTCACAACTCTCTTTACGTATTCTCTTTTATTTTCTGTTAAATTTTTTTTATTTGGTTAGAATTTTCTTTTTGATATTTATCAATTTATAATAAAAAAAGTAATATTATATTCGCACTTCAAATCTCCAACATGATATCAATTAGCTAGAATTTGAAGGAAAAAATATATTGAACATATATAATTTTTTCAAAGTTAATAAACTAGTAAAAGTACAATAACATAAAAACTAGTTTTTAGTTTGCAAGAAAAAAACTAGTTTTTAGTCTGCAGGAAAAAAACTAGTTTTTAGTCTGCAGGAAAAAAAACTAGTTTTTAGTCTGCAGGAAAAAAACTAGTTTTTAGTCTGCAGGAAAAAAACTAGTTTTTAGTCTGCAAGATAAAAACTAAAGTTGATAAAAAAAACCGAATGAATCGGTAAATAGTATATGTGATTACGACAGTAGTCGAAATTCAGGTGATGAATTTTGGAGATGATGTTTTTATTTCTTTTCTTTTGATGCGTAATAATTGTGGAGAAGAGTTAGGATTTAGGGAAGATAAATTTTGTTTCTCCTAATAATTAATGGATGTTTTTGTAATTAAACATACCTATAAAATCTATTTTGAAATATAAAATAATAGGGGTGTGTATTAAAAGATTAGATGTGTGTATTTAAAATTTTTCTTTTCAAGTTCATGGTTATAAATCAATTTGAAAGCCAAAAAATGTTTATTCTTCAAAATTTGATAAAAATAGGAACCGAACTAAACCTTGTGGTAGTGGTTCCAATGAAATTGCCAAATGGATAATATTGTTGCACCAAACTAAATATTAAAGTATAAAAAAAAAAAAACCTTCACATACTAAAATTCTATACAAATAATGACTTGAGCTGCATGAAATCGAGTGCAGGTACGTGGAAACAAAGCGTGTGGAAATGTGCGTTCTTTTCATTTGAAAAATCTTTAAAAATGAGTACATTTTCAAAGTACCATATATATGATACACACAATCTTTTTCAGATAATGACCTCTTCATTTATTCTTAACGAAGTGAAATCCACGTTTTTCAAATTGTAATCTACACTTCATATTTCATTTTTTGGTAATTTAGTTTTGTTGTCAGTGACTTGAATTTTATCTTTTTATAAAAATGATGATTAAAAATAAAAAATGAATATGTAAATTACAATTTAAAAAACGCTTACATTGTAATTTTCTTGATAGATCTACTTTTTTATCACATTTTCTAATTTTAACCGCGTGACGATCTCTGTAAATTTTCAGTAGGCAACCCAAACCCAAATACTGTAGAAATTCCGATATTTCGTCGGAAGAGATAGCAGTTACTCGGATGATATGAATAAACCACAGGGAGCCAAAGGCTAGGGATTGATTGTTAATGGGTTATTTTATGCGTTTGCTTACTCGGAATTAGCTGGCTACTAGCGACTCTTCAAGCCGCCACTCCGGTACTTCCCTTTCCTTGCTTCCCACCACATCATTCTCAATTCACCTCTTATATATATACTTGATCCCAATGTATATCTCTCACCCGCTTAAATGGCCACCATAACTGAATCCACCGCTCTCTTTTCTCCTTCGTATCTCCACCCGGCGATCACGTCAAGGCCAGAGGCTCTTTCCCTCTCCCTCCGCCACCGACCGGGTTTCCAGGGATTGAAGGTTCAATCGCCTCTGTATTCCTCCCTTGCTCCAAAAGTCTCGCGTCTTCCATCAACGTCCACCATTGTCTCTCAGGCGCACGACACCACCGCTCTTGACAGTAAGTTTTTACTTGTGCTCTACTTTTACTACTTTGTTTCTTTTGGTCTATGCTAATTTAGAATATGAATATGGAAAAAAGTTTCAGTTGGCACTTGAATATGTGGTTTACTTGTTATTTCACATCAAGTTTGAAGTTGCTTCCTAAATGCCTACAGGTCTTGGTTTGAATTTACTCAACGGTTGATAGTAGGAGATGTTAGGATTTACTTATATCCTCAAATGTATCACCCTTATTTCTGACCATAAAAAGGAGCAAGCCTTATCAAATATATTGTCTTGTTCATAGCTTCATCAAAGGTTAAATTCATTGAACAATTTTTATGCTCGATGCTAAAAGCATTTCTTAAGAAATGCACCCCTGATTTTGCTGGAAAGCGTTTATAATTCCTATTCCTTGAGGCACGACATAAGTGCACAATTTGAAAGAACTACAGCCCAACTTCAAACTCTCCTTTTGATATCCCGGCTTCTAAAGAGCTGATGATCATCTATTAAATATTGAAATTTCTCTAAGTCTTCTATGTCTATCGGCAACAAACCTTCAACTCTGCCTTCAGACCAGAGACTTGGTATTTTCTTTTTCTTTTTTCATAGTAAATGTTCTTTTGATCAATGACTTGCCTAGAAAGTTGCCATTAAATGGAGCATACAGAATTGCTTTCCTCACTTATTTTTCTTTCTTTTTCAGTTTATTGTCCGTCAACCATATTGTCTGGCAGTAATTAACTGTGGCGCAAAGATCTTCAGATTTTGACATTTTTCAAGCACATATTCCCAACATATTTATGCTTGTAACATCAGCCAAACCCCAAAAGAAACTAGCAAGCTAGATAACTTAATATTATTATCTACGAAAATTACTGTCCAACAATAATAATGCACCAAAAGATTCTGTCTCACAGTAATACCTCAGACGGTAAATTGGCCGTGCAGGAATAAAGAAAATTCCTTGTCAAATGAGAACTTCGTTTTTGCTAGAGCTGACATCGTTAATTTTCCTAGAAGTTTTTATCAAAAGGTGCCAACAACTGTAAACTGATTTTTTTCAGTTAGGGATCTGTTAAACAGATCGACTTTGGGCCTGCCTGGTTTAGGCTCAAGAGTTTTATTTTTGTAGCTTTGTTTGGGAAAAATCTGGGCATCTGTTGTCCTCTTTTACTTCAGTATGTGTTTGGAAGGCCTCTTTGGGACTTTCTTGTTGTATTAGTGCCTTGATTAATATAAGTTGTTGTTCTACTGCCAACAAAAAAAAACAGTTGGACTTTGTTTTAACTTGCTAAAGAAATTAACTTAGACACCTGCATTGTTCGCTTCCACAATTGTCTGTATTGGATATATTTCCGTTTGGAGAGTTGAGAATTATATGTAGTATGCACGAATTTAAGTACCTGCCTGAATTCCATGGACCAGGACATATTCAATTTAGAGCCTTTTATGACAGAGTATTAGTCTGTCACTTTGTCTATGTCTGATGTCAAAAGCAAATAAATTCCATTACATGTCCCAATAGGCTGAACGGGAACGACATGGACATGTTGAAGCCTTAATGACCAACATGAGTCCATAAACATGGTTAGGCAGGCCTGCTTTGGGCCAACCTAATGTTGAACTGAGCTTGTATTTCCTTTTCTTCTTCTTTTTTGGGCAAAGACACTGAGCTTTTATAAAATGATATTTTGGAATTTTCAGGCAGGGGGAAGCTCTCGGAATGAGAAACTATTTTTGTTCTTTTTTCTCTGTGTTAGTTTTATCATAGTCAACTAGAATGAACCGAAAGTTAGTTAGACCAGAAAGTTATGGCATCTTTTTCTTGGTGCTGTTGTCCCACCTATAGATTTCTTGTCAATGTAATGAATAAGCACATTTAACCTCTCCATATGGTATTGATTGAGAGCTCCATTCATTTGCCATTAAGTCTGAATAGTGGACATATTAGTACATCTGATACATTTGTAATCTTCCAATATTTTGCAAGTTCATATACATTTCTGCCGACATGGGTGTTGTTGGCACAGGTGTATACTCTTTTTGTATGCATTTTTAATAATTGGTCACTGTATGAGGTTACTTTTTGAACTGATGGAGTAATAGTTATAGTTATTCTGAAACATATTCTTGTGAAATTGTGTTTAAACAGTCGTCTAATTGTTTGGTTTAAACGATGATAAAATTTACAGCATTGTTTTCCTTTGTGTTAATGACATATAGCAGTGATTTTTTCTTGTTAAATTTAGCTAAAATGTGTTTACACCTTTCCTTTATAAATGTAGTTCCCACAGTTACCGAAGCAACATGGCAATCACTAGTCCTCAAAGCCAATGGCCCTGTCCTGGTTGAGTTTTGGGCTCCTTGGTGCGGGCCATGCCGCATGATCCATCCAGTTGTGGGTGAACTAGCACAGGAGTATGCTGGGAAACTTAACTGCTTTAGGTTAAGCACAGACGATAGTCCTTCAATTGTGACTCAATATGGAATTCGGATAGTCCCAACCATGATGATTTTCAACAAGGGTGAAAAACAGGACACGGTAATTGGTGCAGTGCCTAAAACCATATTGACTGCAAGCATTGAGAAACATCTGTAAAGTTGTGTATGCAAAGCCTTGCAAAATTTATGTACTTATAAATGACACAGTATTCTTCACATGTTCTCTGTTGTGTGGTTATTATTAATATTATTATTTGTTTTGAGAAGGCTCTGTTGTTTGGTTATAAATGCATTATGAAGTTTCTTGTATCTTGTCTTCTATTCTATATAACACTCATATCATCTTCAATAATATAGCCTTGATGAGAATTTCTTGGCCCTGGAAGATTTTATTTAGATGGTCAACTTGTGCAACTTGAATTCTGTTCTACTTGAGACCCTGTGAGGACCCAGACCTGGGTCTTTCTCAAGGATTGAAATGTCTACGATATTTCCGATATATTCTTTGATATGTCTTTTTTGACTAACCGATAATCTTCGAAGTAAATATCTTATCTTTCACTATATAGAGGATCACCGTAAATATCTGATCTTATATTAAGTTATGCTCTTTCTTCTCTATTCAATCTGGATATTCAGTTGAATTAATTTGTTGCTTCATTAGTATATTATAGATTGTACTAATTAATTGGTATGCAGTAGCTTAAACACCAGTTTAGTTATATGATATTTCAGAAAGCCAGCCTGTGTCGGCTTAATCATGCCGATGAAGATCAACTCACACTCTCTTAATGCAACCTTAGTTTGTGTTTGCATGATCAGATACTTAATTTGTAACTTGTAAGCAGCTAGCTGGAAATGGAAGCTTGAAATGCTCGAGGGACCATTTTCAATAGCTTACTAGGGTTTAGAGTTTAGGAGCATTTACGTACATAAGAAGGAATTATCGGTAGAAAGTGAAGTAGAACCGTAGAAAGTAGAAGTGGCCGCTCGAATTGCAAAGAGGCATTAGAAAAGACTGAAATGTGATTATATTCAATATGAGACGAAGCAGCAGCCACTTGATCGAGTTGAATGGATAATATTGTATCACCCAAGAGGCATTGGCAGAAGGGGCCACCACCGATTGACTGTAAGCTAGCCAGCCAGTAGACTTAGGGTTTTGATATCGAATTCTTTCGTTTTCTGTTTGTCCCTTTTGTTCTTGTTTTCATCTTGTAGTCGGTTGTACATAAAACAACCTCTCAAGTCCGTAAATAAGCAGACATTCCACCACGACCAAAACAACCGAGGCTGCCTTGGAGTTCCCGCCCGTAAGCAGGATGGGCCGGACTCAACTTCGGTGGCAACACAGGGCCAGGGACGAATGCAGAAGGCATGAGAGGTCAATATTTGAAACAGCAGCAAAGACAATTGTCCCACATCAATTTTTGAGTAAAGAAGAACTCACGCTGGGCCATACCAGCTTGTCAGGTATCATTGACTACGCTAGTAATTACGCTCAACCAAAAAATCCTGACTTAACCATCAGAGGAGGAAAGACCGGAAGCCCCCGGTCATCATTTTGTTCATAGGTCATCAGGAGGAATGCTAGTCACCCAACAGATATGCCTAAAGCTTCTACAACCCTATCTGGGATTGTACAGAAACATTTGATGCCGTCTGTGAGAGTCTTTACTAAAAGCCAGCATGACTCGATGACTAGGTTAAGCGAGCAGTAAGAGCAAGATGTAGGACGGGAAGAGCAAGGGGCAAGGATATTCGAAAGGACCCCGAAAACAGTATGGGGGAGTTCACGAATCACGGGGATAAATGTCCGGGAGAAAATGCCGGAGGGAGTGGCGCAAGACCTTAATCCCCAAGAGGTAGCCGAGATGTTGAAGGGGATGAGGGCCCAAATTACTCGACTGGAGCAACAAAGTGTCTGGGACCAGGAAAAAGCCTCCGGGAAGGAGCGCAGTTTGGAAAGGGATAACGCCACTCTTATGAGCGAGCTAGCCCGAGGGATTGAGCACCGGGAAATTCTAGATCAGGCGGCCGCGTTGGATAGGGCAGCCAAGCCACAATAGGTAGATGAAACGGCTCCGGCGGTAAAGGACCACATGATCGTGCATTTAGGGGTAAATTTGTTCCAGGAGGAAATGCGGAATGAGGGGCCGCCACCCTTGCCATAGCCAATCCCGGAGGTCCAAGCCGGAAGACCAGGAGAGATGGAAGAAACCCTAAGAGCTATCCGGGATAACGTGGCGATTTAAACAGAAAGAATCTCGGACGCCGAAAGAAGGGCGTCACATAATCCAACCTGCACAAGTTTTGAGGAAAAAAGATAACCGTTCACGAGAGCGATCACCCAGTCTGTTCGATCAAACATAGCCAAACCATTGAAAGTTGGTTATAATGGGGATCACAACCCACATCTTTTCCTTGATAGCTTCAAGTCTCACACGAACGCTAAAGGATATTCGGATGCGATATGTTGTAACATGTTCCAGGAAACCCTAGCGGGGGAAGCACTCAGTTGGTTCTACGAGCTCCGGTCAAACTTGATTGACTGTTTCCGGTAGTTGGCGGATAGGTTTGTTAATAGGTTCATCTTGCGAACGGACGGGCAGAACACTGCCCAACTGTTTAAAAGAAAACAAGACAAGGGAGGGGAGCTGAAAGCTTTTGTGAACCGCTGGCAAGGAGTCACAGCCAAAGTCAAGAACTTTGATAAAAAGTTGCAAAGGAGGCGTTAATTCAAGGGTTGCTTCCTGGGAAGTTTCTGTATGTCGTAAAACTCAAAAATCCGCAAGGCTACGACGAGTTTATGGAAATGGCGATTAGGCATGCACAGGCAGACCATGATACTTATGGTGGGACCTCGCCCGGGAAAAGGAAGGTCGAAGGGAGAGAAGGAGGGTCGCCGGTGCAAGTGGTCCAAGAGGTTAGGGCATGGAAGGGAGAACAAGAGCCGAACACGTACTCATCTGGAAAGAGGCAGAAGGAAGGGAGCGGGAAGAAGGCAGGGAAGCAGTACAACATGTAAGGGAAGGATAAAGGACCCTACCAGGATACCAGATATGCTAGGGCGACATCGGCAGGCAAATAGCAATTCTCAGAGCTCAATGCCACCTATGAGGTGATATGGAACGAGAATAAATCTGTCATTTCGCCTCACTCGGCTAGGAAATTCCCCGCCTCTCGGCTCACTAAGGAAGACACGGGAAAATTTTATAGGTACCACGAAGAGGTAACCCACCATATAAATGAATGTATAAAGTTGAAGAGAGCAGTGGAGAGCCGAGTGAAAGAGGGAAAACTACAACAGTACGTGTCCTGGTAGAGGCACGTGGGAGCAATCAAAGTATATGAGACCATTAACACCATCCATGACGGGTCCCGTATAGATAATAAAAGCAATAAGGCTAAAAAGCACTGTACCGGAAGAAGGGATGGCAGGGAGGTTTTCGCCTTTGGAAGTAGCAATAATCAGAAAATAACCACTGGTTGGAAGTCCGTTACCTTCCTAGAAAAGGAGGAGGAGGGGATAAGGCCGCACAAGGACCCGTTCCTGATAACATTGGAACTTGATCACTATATCATGAAGAAGATTATGATTGATACGGGAGCTTTCTTCAACGTGTTGTTTAGGAGTGCCTGAAAAGGATTGCATCGAGGAAGTAATAAGTTTATGTAAGACCATGAGCTGTTGATTAGCTTCTCGAGCGACGTTGTCCAACCCTTAGGATCAAACAGCTTCTGAGTAAGCATGGAAGGCTGAGAGGGTGTTGCCCGGGCGATAGTAGAATTCATCGTGGTAGATTGTGAGTCGTCTTAGAACGGGATTCTAGGAAGGCTCGCCTTATGGAAGCTAAAGTCGTTTATCGCCGGCCACATGTTGATGATGATGGTCCCAACCCCAATGGGATTCATTACGATCCAACGAGATCAGGGGGCGGTAAAGAGTTATTATGCTTTAGACGACGGGAGGAAAAGGTCAGATGTTCTGTCGACAAGCTAGGCCGTAGTGTCTCCCTTGGATCCATTTATGGAACCCAGAGATGACACCAACTCGGATGAGGAGTGTCCGTGGTCTGTAGAAGAAACCGAAGTGGTGTCGATCTCTAATGAGTTCTCGGATCAGCAAGTGACCATAAGGATGGGACAAAAGCCTAACGTACGAGCGGCCCTAGTGGAGTTCCTAAAGAAAAACAGCGGGGCGTTCGCTTGGTCGTATAAGGATACACCCGGGATATCGAGTAGCATCGTACGCACAAACTCATACGGGCAACAAAAGAAAATGATGTTTAAGCCGGAAAGTATGAAGCAATAAGAGGGGAAGTGCAAAAATTGATAGACATCTAGTTTATAAGAGAGGTTCGATACCCCCAGTGGTTTGCCAATGTGATCATGGTTTCAAAGAAGTCAACGGGACAGTGGATGATGTGTGGACTATTCGAATCTCAACAGGGCATGCCCCAAAGATAGCTTTCTGATCCTACGGATAGATCAGCTCGTGGACTCCACGTCAGGGTTCGAGATGTTGAGCTTCATGGATGCCTACGTTGGCTATAGCCAGATAAAGATAGATCCGAGGGATGAGGAACACACAACTTTCATAACAGACAGGAGACTGTATTGCTACAAGGTCATGGCCTTTGGTTTGAAGAATGTGGGAGCCATCTACCAACGGCTGATGAATGTCATGTTCGTCGAGTACCTCGGGAAAATAATGGAGGTGTATGTCGATGACATGCTGGTCAAGAGCCTAACGGCCGAGGAGCATGTGGGGCATATGGTGAAAGTCTTCGAGGTGATACTGAGGTACGGGATGAGATTGAACCCTTAAAAATGCATATTTGGGATAATAAAAGGGAAATTCCTGGGGTATAATCAGCAAGATGGGAATAGAAGCCAACCTGGAGAAGATCTAAGCCATTTTGGATATGGAAACACCTAAGGAAAGGAATGAAGTGCAGTCATTGGCCGGGAAGATCGTCGCCCTGGTGAGGTTTGTGTCACGGCTCACGGATAAGTATGCCCCTTTTTTCGGCTGTTGAGAGACCAGCGATGCAAGGAGATAGTATGGGGTCTTGAGTAGGAAGAGTCTTTCAAGCATATAAAGGCATACCTCACATCCGCGCCGGTTTTTTCAAAACCGATCCCGGAAGATATGTTTTACCTGTATATTGCGGCATCACAGATGGCGGTTAGCTCAGTGCTAATAAGAAAAGAGTCTGATATCGAGCATGTGGTGTTTTATGCCGGGAAAGGATTCACACCAGTAGAGAGCTGGTACCCGGACATTGAAAAATTAGCTTTAGCACTCATCGTGACCGCTAGAAGGCTCAGACACTACTTCCAGGCACAATCTGTAACCCATTTTACCAACCACCCCCTAAGGCAGATCATGTAAAAGCCAGAGATCAGCGGGAGGCTGGTAAAATAGGTGATTGAGCTGAGAGAGTTTGACGTTCACTATCGGCCGAGAGTAGCTATCAAAGGCCATGCAACAGTCGACTTTATATTTGAGCTCACACCCATGAAAGTGGTAGGAGAGCCGTCCGATGACCACCGGGAAGGAAGTGATCTAGGGGCGGACCAAGAGGCTCATAGGCAAGAGCCACCGGCACCAATTTGGAAACATTTTGTTGATGGCTCAGCGACGAAAAAGAAAAGCGGGGAGAGAATAATATTGGAGACCCCCGATGGATTCAAACATGAGTATGCCCTGGAATTTCAATTCAACACCTCAAACAATGCGGCGGAATACGAAACCCTGATTGGTAGCTTGCAACTCGCCCGAGATATTGGTGTGGAAAGAGTGGAAGTGTTTAGTGATTCACAACTTGTCGTAAATCAAGTGAACAAGAGTTTCGACGCAAAAGAGCCTCAGTTAAACTCTTACCAAGCGTTGTTCAAAACCTTTATGCAGCGCTTCAAGTCGGCATCCCTCTCTCACATTTTGCGGAAGAAAAAAGTAACGCAAACGCCCTTGCTTGGTTAGCCACCAAAAAACCTGGGAAAAGAAGAAAAAAAGCAAGGATTAAGGTGTTAAGAAAACTGAGCATAAGCAAAACCATTTCAGAGATATTCATGGTCGACGCAGGACCCGGAGAACCTACGTAGATGGATCCTATAATCGAGTTCATGAAGGAAGGGATGAGCCCGGAGGACAGGCGGCTAGCAAGAAAACTGCAGTCAAGATGCGCCAGATACACATTCAGGAATGGGAAGCTTTATCACAGAGGCTACAGCTTTCCAAACTTGAAATGTGTAACAGCCGCGGGAAGCGAGGCGATCATGGGGGAAATACATGAGGTAATGTACAGGAATCACTCTAGATCTCGTTTGTTAGCGCATAAGACACTTCGAACAAGGTTCTTCTGGCCCAACATGGGCACCATGGCAGATAAGATGTCAGCGAGATGCCATAAATGCCATCTGCATGCTAACGAGACACACTCCCCTCCTATTGCCTTATGAATCTTGCTATCGGCTTGGTCTTTTGCACAGTGGGGCTTGGACCTCATCGGGAAGCTGCCAACGGCACCATGGCAGTTCAAGTACGTAATAGTGGCCGTTGACTATTACACGAAGTGGGTGGAGGCGGAGCCTCTGGGGAAGATAACCACCGAGTGCGTGAAGAATTTCCTGATGAAAATCATATACTCTAGATTCGAGGTCCCAGAGACAATCGTCACGGACAACGGAACACAATTCAACAATGACCATTTGATTAAGGTCACAGAGGAAATGGGCACTAAGATGGTCTTCTCATCGGTGGCACACCCACAGACCAATGGCCAGGTGGTGACAGTTAATAAAATAATTAAAAAGCTTTTGAAAAAGAAGCTAGATGACACCAAGGGTCTGTGGGCCCAGAAGCTCCCGGAGGTACTGTTGGCAATCAGAACCACAACAACAGAATCAACGGGAGAAACGCCATTCTGCTGCATGGCATTTGGCATAGAGGTCGTCTTGCCAATCGAGACGTCAGTACCATCGAGAAGGGTCAAGAACTATGATGCCGCGACTAATGAGGAAGATCTCTAGTTGAATATTGACCTCATCGAGGAAAGGAGGGAAATAGCTGATTTGCACAACCAAGTCTATAAGCAACAAGTTACACGCTATTACAATAATAAGGCAGGACTCAGACGTTGGGACTAGGGGACTGGGTAATGAAGAAAATCATGATCAAGACATTGATCTTGGATCCTATCTGGGAAAGACCGTACGAAATTATTGAAGTGGTCGGCCCAACAACTTTCTTTCTCCGAGATCAGGACAGGGTAGTCATCGAGCGACCATGGAATACGGCGCACTTAAAGTTCTATCCAGTGTAGAAATGGGGGACGAGACCCCACTTTGTAACTGTATATTTGTAAGTACTACTGCCCCCAAGAGAACTTCATGCCCCGGATGATGCCTCCATTGGTTTTGAATAACTTAATATAGGAATGGGGAAGTTAAATTCAAGTACATTAATGTTGAATAATTTGTTAAAATCCCAAGTTATAACAGGCGGGATATGTAATCCACCGAGAGACACCATTTGTGATATCCTTCACAGGCGGGATAGGTGTTAGGCATAACCAAATATGATAACACAGAAGTACGACACGAAGATCAGAAAAATGCATAATATATCAAAACCCGGGCAGCTAGGAGTATACCACCAATGGGTATTTACAAAACACCTGGGATATAGCATCATCAGGATAAGACACATGGCCATTGTCTTACAAAAACAACAAAACAAGGCAAGTTACAATTTATGTTTCCCGGGAATCCTCTTCCTCGTCCTCGGACGACTCGGCCACGATGTCCTTGCCATCGGCATTCTTCTCAGCATCCTTCTCAGACGGCTCCCCTGTCAACCCCCCTTCCCTCCCAGGTTCTTTCTCAGTAGCCGCCTTGGACTTTGCTTTCCTCTCCTTGGCCTCCCAGGCAGCGATCAGATCGGCAGTCATCTTTGCCTTGTCCATATACCTAAGACGACTATATTCGCCATACTTCTCGGTGATGCCTCCCTCCCGGGCAGCCTTGAGCATGGCCTTCAGCTCGACCGACTCATTGAACTTGGCTACAGTAAGCTCGCTTTGGGTGGGAATCTGGCCTTGCAAATCGACGATCTGGTCGTCATGTTCCTTCAGCTTAGTCCACAGCTTAGCATTCTCCCGCTGAAGCACGTCTATGTCACACTCCAAAGCTGCCACTCGTTCAGCTTTTCCCTCTAGGTCCTTGGTATGAAGGCTGAGTTTGGCAAACTTATCAGCCAGAGAGAACTTCTCCTTCTTCTCGGCCTCCAACTCTTTCTTCATCTTCTTTTTCTTGGCTCAGAGGTAGCTGATCTGGTTGTTCAGACTAGCCAAGCGCTCCATCATCTCATTGGAGTCCTCGCTCGCGTCGATGCTGTACACATCAAATAGAGCTTGCAAAGAGATAGGTAATTAAGAACAACATCCCGGATGACCAATTGACATTAGAAATAACAAACTTACCTTCATCATGGCCTCCTGGGTGTATTGCCGGTTATCCTAAGGGGTGTTGGACCCAACCTTGATCCGATCCAGTTTCACCCCCTTTAGGTAACCTACCATGCTGCGGACGAACTGTTCATCAGCACACCCGTACTCGTCCAGGATCTGCTGGAGGGGGTCTTCAGGATTTGAGGAATAGCTGGAGCGAGAGCGCTAAAAGAAATTGGGTTCTAGGGTGGCGAGGCGTCAGTCACGCTCATGCCAGTCAAAGTCACAATGTCATCCCGCTGAGACTTCGACTTCGACTTCGACTTCTTGAACGATTGCTTCTTCTTATTCTCACCCAAATTGAAGTTGATTATATCTCCGGACCACGCGGTCGCCTCTGTGTCAGAAGGCGGCTTCCAGTACCCTTTGTCCTGAATCTCAAGCAAAATAGATTCCTCCGCGACACGAGTTGTGGAATCAGCAAGATTCACTTCGTTGTGGGCGACAACCTTCCCCACCTCCAAGAGATCACTAAGCAGATCCATGTCTGAGTCCATGTCGCGCGGGTGTGTGGGGCGGGGTTTACGCTTGGGAACTTTAGCTGAAAGTAAAACCAACAGTCAAGATCTCGGGAAGCAAAAGTATAAAAAGTAAAAAGAAAATAGAGCAGCAAACGAGAGAAACTAATTTGGAACCCCACCAGGCATACGACCGAGTTCACAATGAACTAACACTTTCCATCGCGTCTGTTTACACCCAAATTAATATTTTACTGGACAATAAATGTTTATGTGAATATTAATTAAATTCTTGGTCTATATCACACCAGCGAGCCCAAGTTCTTTAAGTTTACAAATAATGGCCCGCCAATAAGACAACGCGAACTGATTTACAAGAACTTCGCGGGGAACACACAGCTTGCGTGCGGAATGCCTTCGCACGGAACACATAACTCGCGCGCGTAATCACTTATGGACACTTCGCTTAGGTGAGCAGAATACATCTAGGCGAGCTGCGAATTGGCTCGCGGGGGAGACTTCACAAGGAAGACATATACAGAGTCCACGCGCACTACATTAATCGTTGAAAACTTTTACAAGTCTTTGACATGCTTTGGGCCAATTCATGTGGCCCTTATTAATTAAAAAACCTTCTTTCGGCCCGCGAGCTAGAAAGGCCCGCGGGATAGACTTTCACATGGACTGTGACACCCCGCGGGGTGAGATATTCCTAATTCCAGTCCGTATAGGACTTTACAGTTAAGCGACGCGCATGAAGCAGTAACCTATACTAAATGGAATATGCGAACTGGAGATGTGTCACAAGATGGTTGGTCCATGAGGGTGAAACAGTGCCCTTGTTCTATTATGTTGCAGAGTCTGACTTGGTTTCTATGATTATCTTTCTTCTGCCGCAAGTTGAGCTCCACTATATAAAGGGCTCTAGGGTTTACAGAACAAAAAGACACTCACTCTACAATTCAAACAAACACAATACAAACCTTCGACCTTGTTGAAACCTCCAACGCCCCCCAGAGCTCTGCCTTCGCTTCCCTGTTGAAGCAAAACACACAATCTCTCTCAACAAACAACACAAACAAATTGCAACCCAGTTCCCTTCGAGCTACCTCGAAACCCTAAACCTAAGTGCGCTGCCGCCTAGGTTTTTCTCAAAGCCCTTTCGGACTCTACCCCCGATTCCCCTGATTTCCCTATAGTTGCTCTGCTCGCGTCCCGCCGTGAGTATCGATTTCCTTGTGCTCGTAAATTCCTTATCTGAGGTGACACCTGGAAACCCCCATGCCTGATCAGAAATCATGATCTCACGCACTCAAACCTTTTCTCGTCCGCGAGGTGGCACGCCCGCAAGAAACCCCTTTTCTTTGTTCGCTATCTACCTCTCTACTCCCTACTGAGAGGATCGTGACCAAAACATTGGCACTCCCAATGGGACCGGGAGCACAAGCGAGACACCATAGGGAAACCAGGGTAGTCTCTAACGACACCTTCATCGGGATCGACGAACAGAGATGCGAGATGATTGGCAAGAACAAGTAGTAGCCATCGGGAGAAAGTATGCCGAACTAAGAGCTGCCAGCCGCAAAAAACATGCTGTCATCCTCAAGCAACGCGCAGAGGAAACAGTTGCTAGAGAGGCTGTTGAAGAAAAGGAAAAAGCCGAAAAGAAAGCATTTCTAGAGGAGTTTGGTCAACAGTGCAATGCCTTAGAAAAAGCCTTTACAATGCCTAAATGTAAAGTCTACAATTGACAAACACGTCCCTGCTAAACAGATTGGACTTCCTAGCAGCCAATCTAATGATGAAGATTTTCCTTTGGGTGAACCTAATGCCTTGTCAATCAATGACAAGAAGCCTGAGGTTGAGGCTGGCGAGATTATGGATAATAATCCCATCTCGCACGGTGTTCCTCAAAAAAATGAACTGGAAAATAAGACAGAACAATCCATCTTAGAAGCAGAAATTGGTTCGAGCACTAATGATGATGGCCAACTACAAGTTCGAATGAAAGGTGACCCAGGCGCCAGCTTTCCTATGCGAGATATATATGCGGACACAAGTCAGCCGCATGGGGTCAAGGCGGAGCTCGCCTGCTTTCTTTACCAAGTCATGACAAGCAAAATGAAGATGGACCAGAGCCTCTTGAGTTTTCTCTTTAGCCTGCACACGCGGGACGTCAAGGCTGGCGAGGTCCGCTTCTCCTAATGGTTCGTCTCGCCAATCTTATGTTCACCAGCGAGATGTCTCAATTCGCTTCACCAAACCATGGTCATATTGAGCTTAACTATATATGGTTTGGTGATATCATTTAGCCAATCCGCGGTTTCATATTTCAATATGATTGGAGTCTCTTCATGCAAGTTCAGAGGCCTAAAGGGGACTTTGGTTTAAGGGCGAAGTACGTACATGTCCCATGCATGCCATGGTTGCAAAGAAGGTCGAGCTACCGACCTTTGTAGATTCTGCATGTTTGACACAGAACCAATTTATGATGACTACGATGAAGACTATATATTAATGCGTTTGTCTCATGATCATATTCTACAAGAGTTCAATCCCAATGACACTCTTGATATGGTGAAGAGAGACCAGCAAATGGGTCTCTTCCATGGTCAGTGTGTGGTTATTCCCAATAAGACCATGCATTATGACATGATAGTTGGCAACAAAGTAGATCTCAACAGCATATGATCCACGAAAATGCAGTTGAAGATCATGCTTGGTCAAACAACAAGGATACATGGGGGGCAACGAGACGTACCCTACGAAATACCTTACCTAAATTTTCAAGTTGTTGACGCGGAACAACTCTGCTCAACACTTGAAAATTTTCAACAGCGACAGTCTCACGTTGGACACATGACGACGTCGAGACTTGGAGTGAAGCATTGGTGGCCTCCCCCATGGCCTAACGAAGGGTAACTAGTCAAGCTGTGATCCCTTCTTCTCTTTGCTCCTCGTTTTTACTTAGGCTTTACTTCTATTTTTTCTTTTAGTTTCTTTCTTTCTCACAATGAAAAAAGGAAATACAAAAAAAAGTCAAATACCAAAAAACACAAAAAGAGATCGTTGGTTTTGTTGAAATGCAAGACAACGTTATTGCCTATATCAGGCTTGAAATTTACTTAGGAGCTTATCCCTGAGGCTCAATGATAATAGACATTCCATATGCCTTGAATTACTGCCAGCGAAGTCAAGTTAGTGAGTTAATACAGCTAGTTTGCAAATGCAGAAATGTTGCAGCAACAACTTCTGGACAATCGATTTTTCTGATTAAACTGGAATGATCTAGGAAGAATTAGCTGATGCGCCTTATATCAACAGAAAGCCCTGGATGTCTATTTTATAGAGGATTTTACGGTTCGTTATTCCGACATTCCTGGTGAGAGTTATGGCAGTTTGAATGAAAACAGGTCAGGATACGCGCGGATTTACAATGTGTATTTTCATTGCGTTTTTATGATCTCGTAGCATGCTTTCCTCATTGCGGGACATCTGTATCACCACTCATTCCCTGGGAGGTATGCTAGAGTTTTGATGTCCTTCATTCTCCTCAACATCGGCGAACAGACATCAAAACTGGGGGGCACATTGAGGTGGATATGTGTTCCAGTTATTTCAGATTTTTAGACCTTCTTCAAGTGTCTTAGTCATTATTTAGGCCAATCCCTGTGGCCTCCAAATTTTGGTTCGCCACCTTTATACGGCCGTTCACCGACCTTTTTGTTAGTTTCTCATTGGGGGGCAGCGAAGTACATGGCCAAAAATTTTAATTATGTGGCTGTTCGCCGACCCTTTTGTTTGTTTCTCTTTGGGGGGTAGAAACATGGCCATTGTCATTCCATGTTTAGAGCTCACGAAAGGCCATTTTTTGGAGTCTAGTCAAAGCAAACGTCTGCTCAAGTTAAGTTATATCCATCCGAGCTACATTCGCTCGCGGTGTGTGCATATACTATGTCTTCTGTGTAAAGTAGGAGAATGCAAGAGAAGAGCAGGCGAATGCATGTGAAGTCCAAGTCCAAGGTGCCTAGTTATGTCAAGTTTATCAATTTAATATGGAACTAGGTGACCCGTACAGCAACTTCGCTACAATGCCTTGCAGGGTACTTGGGTTTTTAGGCCTATTCATAGGCTTGTCTACTTACACTCATCTTATGACCCGAGCCAATACCAATGGCTTTGAAGTAGCATGAACATAAACCTCTTTAGTCATTCTCGACATTCATGACTATGATGCTGGGGGTAATGTTTACGCCCAAATTAATATTTTACTGGACAATAAATGTCTATGTGAATATTAATTAAATTTTTGGTCCATATCACACCGGCGAGCCCAAGTTCTTTAAGTTTACAAATAATGGCCCGCCAAAAAGACAACGCGAACTAATTTACAAGAACTTTGCGCGGAACACACAGCTCGCGTGCGGAATGCCTTCGCACGGAACACATAGCTCGCGCGCGTAATCACTTATGGACACTTCGCTTAGGCGAGCGGAATACATCTAGGCGAGCTGGCGAATTGGCTCGTGGGGGAGACTTCACGAGGAAGACACATACGGAGTCCACGCGCACTACATTAATCGTTGAAAACTTTTACAAGTCTTTGACATGCTTTGGGCCAATTCATGTGGCCCTTATTAATTAAAAAGCCTTCTTTTGGCCCGAGAGCTAGAAAGGCCCGCGGGATAGATTTTCACATGGACTGTGACACCCCGCAGGGTGAGATATTCCTAATTCCAGTCTGCATATGACTCTACAGTTGAGCGACGCGCATGAAGCAGTAACTTATACTAAATGGAATATGCCAACTGGACATGTGTCACAAGATGGTTGGTCCGCGCGGGTGAAACATTGCCCTTGTTCTATTATGTTGCAGAGTCCGACTTGGTTTCTATGATTATCTTTCTTCTGCCGCAAGTCGAGCTCCACTATATAAAGGGCTCTAGGGTTTACAGAAAAAAAGACACTCACTCTACAATTCAAACAAACACAATACAAACCTTCGACCTTGTTGAAATTTCCAACGCTCCCCGGAGATCTACCTTCGCTTCCCTGTTGAAGCAAAACCTTTGACCATTAACTTTGAACACATCACCATTTTTTGGGTTTTCAATTTCAACAGCCCCATGAGAATAGACAATACGAACAAGAAAAGGACCAGTCCAACGAGACCTTAACTTACCAGGAAACAGATGCAAACGAGAGTTATACAAGAAAACTTTCTGACCAGGTGTGAATGTTTTCCTCAAAATGTTCTTGTCATGAAACACCTTCATTCGGTCCTTGTATAATTTTTCATAATCATAAGCATCATTCCGAATTTCTTCCTGTTCATTGAGTTGGAGTTTCCTGTGAGAACCTGCCTTATCAAGAGAGAAGTTCAAACACTTAATAGCCCAATAAGCTCTATGTTCTAACTCAACAGGAAGATGACATGCCTTACCATACACAAGACGATAGGGAGACATTTCTTTGGGGGTCTTGAATGCAGTATGGTATGCCCAAAGTGTATCAGTGAGTCTCAAAGACCAATCTTTCCTAGTAGGGTTAACCGTTTTCACAATGATATGCTTGATTTCCCTATTGGAAACTTCAACTTGACCACTCGTTTGTGGATGATAAGGGGTAGCAACTCTATGTGTAATACCATATTGTTTCATTAAGTGCTGAAATGACCGATTACAAAAGTGTATTCCACCATCACTGATGATAGAACGAGGGGTACCAAAACGAGAAAATATGTTCTCTTTCAAAAATCCGATCACAACTTTGTGATCATTTGTTTTGCATGCTAAGGCTTCTACCCACTTAGACACATAATCAACTATAACAAGTATGTACAAGTTACCAAAAGAATTAGGAAATGGTCCTATAAAAGCAATACCCCAAACATCAAAGAGTTCAACGATAAGGATTGGGTTTAAGGGAATCATGTTTTCCTAGAAAGGCTTCCTAACTTTTGACATCGCTCACAGGCTTTGCAATACTCATGTGTATTGCGGAAAAGAGATGGCTAGTACAATCCACATTGTAGGATCTTGGCAGCAGTCTTTTTGGAACAAAAATGACCACCACATGCATGATCATGACAAAACGTGTTGATATTGGTTTGGTCACTATCGGGAACACATCTCCTAATTATCTGATCGGGACAATACTTAAACAAGTAAGGATCATCCCAGAAAAAGTATTTTACCAAGGTTAAGAATTTTGACTTATCTTGTTTGCTCCAATGAGATGGCATCTCACTAGTTACAAGATAATTTACGATATCGGCATACCATGGCAAATGAGACACATGCATCAATTGTTCATCAAGGAAAGACTCGGTGATTGGAAAAGGATCCTCACTAGACTCAACAATCAATCTAGATAAATGGTCAGCAACAACATTATCTGAACCTTTCTTATCTTTGATCTCAATATCAAACTTTTGTAGCAACAAAATCCAACGGATAAGACGAGGTTTAGCATCCTTCTTAGACAAAAGATACTTCAATGCAACATGATCCGAATAGACATGGACCTTAGATCCTAAGAGATAAGACCTAAACTTGTCTAGCGCAAATACAACTGCTAATAACTCCTTTTCAGTGGTGGAGTAATTGAGTTGTGCATCAGTGAGAGTCTTACTAGAATAGTAAATGACATGATGAAGTCTATTAATCCGTTGTCCTAAGACAACACCTATGGCATAATTAGATGCATCACACATGATTTTGAAAGGGACACTCCAGTCGGGAGGTCGAATGATGGGCGTAGAAGTCAAAAGTGACTTAAGCTTTTCAAAAGCATGGAGGTATTCATCAGTGAAGACAAATGGAACGTCTTTGGCAAGTAAACTGCACAAAGGACGTGAGATTTTACTAAAGTCTTTGATGAACCTACGGTAAAATCCTGCGTGACCTAGGAATGACCGAAATTTCTTTAACGGTCTGCGGGGGTGGAAGATTGGAAATCAAATCGATCTTGGCCTTGTCAACCTCTATGTCATTGCACGTGTCCTAAAACAATTCCCTTTTTGACCATAAAATGACATTTCTCCCAATTCAAAACAAGATTTTTCTCCTTACAACGCACTAAGACAAGGGAAAGATGGTGTAATCACTCATCAAATGAAGATCCAAATACGGATAAATCATCCATGAATATTTCAAGGAAGCACTCTACCATATCATAAAAGATGGAGACCATACACCATTGAAAACTAGCAGGTGCATTGCATAACCCAAAGAGCATGAGACGGTAGGCAAAGGTTCCAAAAGGACAAGTGAAAGTGGTTTTCTCTTGATCCTCAGGTGCAATGGAGATTTAGTTATAACCGAAATAACCATCTAAGAAACAATAGTACGCATGACCGACTAACCTTTCCAACATTTGATCAATGAAAGGAAGAAGAAAATGATCTTTCCTCGTGACGGCATTTAACTTACAGTAGTCAATGCACACACACCAACCAGTTTGGATTCTTGTGGGAACTAACTCATTGTCATCATTTTTAACAACAGTGATGCCAAACTTCTTTGGGACAACTTGAACAGGACTCACCCATTGACTATCAGATATTGGGTAAATGAAATCAACATCCAAAAGTTTCAACACTTCCGCTTTAACTACTTCCTTCATGGCAGGATTTAGACGTCTTTGTGCTTCACACGAAGTCTTGGCATTATCTTCAAGGTGAATCCTATGCATGACTACGGAAGGGGAAATACCTTTGATATCTGCTATCGACAATCCTATGGCTTCCTTATGTTCCCTAAGAATTTGCAACAATTTTTCTTCTTAAGTACTACTCAAATCAGAAGCAATGATGACAGGAAATGACTCAGATGGACCTAAAAACACATACTTGAGAGTATCAGGTAATTGTTTTAAGTCTAACAATTTTTCTTCTTGAGTACTACTCAAATCAGAACCAATGATGACAGGCAATGACTTAGATGGACCTAAAAACGCATACTTGAGAGTATAAGGTAATTGTTTTAAGTCTAACTTTGAAGGCTTGACGATGGAAGGGATTGGTGGGGATGAAGACAAAGGAAGTGGTTCGACCTTCGATTTCCAATTGGCAGAATCTATAAGAGGGACAGAATTTAACAAAGCATTGACCTCTTCAATAGATTTGTCAAAATCAAAATCAGCTCCAAAATGAACTAGACATGCCTCTAAGGGGTCCTTAATGCTAGACTGGTGGAAAATGTCTGTCACTAAGTTGTCTATCAGATTGACCTCACCAACTTTGTCATTCTCTAGAGGCTGCTTGCTTATATTGAAAATGTTGAGATCTAGAGTCATGTTACCAAAGGAAATTGTCATCATACCACTACAACAACTTATATTAGCATCACAAGTAGCTAGAAAAGGACAACCTAGAATGATTGGAATTTCATCACTTAGGTTAGAGATAGGCTGGGTATCTAAGATTATGAAGTCGATAGGAAAGTAAAACTTGTCAACCTGAACTAAGACATCTTCCACATTACCTCTAGGATATTTCACTGATCGGTTTGCTAATTGCAATACCACACGGGTCAGTTTCATTCCCCCCAAACCCATTTGCGTATCCAAACCCATTTGCGTATATACAGAATATGGCAACAAATTCACACTAGCCCCTAGATCTAGCAAAGCTCTCTTGAAATGATTCTCTCCTACAGTAAATGAAATGGTAGGGTTAGCAGGGTCTTTATACTTAATAGGAGATTTTCACTGAATGATTGAGATCACTTGTTCCATTAGAAAAGCTTTCTTTGGAACATTCGTCTTTCGCTTAAGGGTACAAAGGTCCTTCAGAAACTTGGCATATGAGGGCACATGCTGAATGACATCAAATAATGGAATGTTTATATTGACTTGCTTAAACACCTCTAAGATCTCACCAAACTGGGCACCTTTCTTAGGATTCACTAATCTATGAGGAAATGGAGCTTTTGGGACATAATTCCTAACAGGCTGATCAGCTACAGGATGAGTTTGGATTTTTGGGGCACTTGAAGAGTAGTTTTCAGGAGGGGTTGGCACCTCTCCATCTTTGGATTTATTTATGGGAGCTTTATCATCTAGTTTTGCCATCTGAACTTTGTTATCAACTTGTTTGCCTGACCTAAGAATGGCTATGGATTGGACTTGCTCATGGTAGTTTAAAGAACTTGACAGTTCACTAATCTGAAATTGCCTTTTTGGGTTGGGCAACGACTGACTAGGAAACTTTCCTTTCTTTCTCTCACTAACAACAGTTGTTAACTGGCCTATTTGTTGTTCTAACTTAGAAATGGCAAGACCAGTAACTTACATGAACTTTTGGAGGGATTCCTCCAAAGTTGACTGTTGTGGTTGTGGTGCCACAAATTGTGGATTGGACTGAGGAGCTGAATGATATGGCTGATTAGGAGGGCGAAATTGATGATTATGTGAATTTTGGTTCCCTCCAAAGTTCACTTGAGGTTGGGTAGTCCTTCAAGAAAAATTAGGGTGGTTCCGCCAATTTGGATGGTAGGGCTCAGAAAATGCAGTACCAAATGGTTTCCTAAAATTGTTCAAGGCATTTATTTGCTCAGGGTGGCTATAAGAGTAGTCACACATATATGGAAAGACATGTTTGAGCTGAATGCATTGGGCTTGCACAAAGAGAGCAACCCTTGGTTTGGACTTGGCTGACTGAACTCATGGTTTTATATAAAACTATCGCCTCAACCTTTCTTGACAAACTCTCAATCTTTAGCTCTAAATCAGAGCCACTTCTCACCTCATACATTCCTTCTCGCTTGGGTTCCTTCACCTGTCTATCATATTGATCGGAAAAATCCCATTACTGAGAATTTTTAGACAATTTTTCGAAAAATTCATAGGTTTCATCATTTCTCAAACTTAGAAATGCTCCTCCCTTCTTTGATTTTATCATATGATGGTTCGACTGGGTCAGACAGTTATAGAAATATTGTACTAGTCTCCATGTTTCAAAACCATGGTGGGGGCACCTCAAAATCAAATCTTTGAATCTTTCCCAAGATTCGTAGAATTGTTCGTCATCTTTTTGTCGAAAGTCGGAAATGTTTCGTCTAAGGGAATTGTTTCTGGACATGGCAAAAAATTTAGATAGAATTTTTTTGACCAATTCGTCCCAAGAGGTGAGGGAACCTGGAGGTTGGGAATTCAACCATCCTTTCGCCTTATCTTTTAAGGAAAAAGGAAACAGACGCAGGCGGATAAACTCATCTAAAAAGTTCTGGAACTTGAAGGTGGAACATATGTCTAGAAATTCTTTGACATGCATGTACGGGTCCTCACGATCTAATCCACGAAAGTTGGGCAAGAGTTGAAGGATTTGAGCTTTCAACTCAAAATGAGTAGCAGTAGTGTTTGGTAACACTATGCATGATGGGGAATTTGTGGTGATGAGAGAGAAATACTCTCTTAGAGTTTTGATCTCTAAATTTTCTCCCATCGTGATCTGAGAATTAGGTTTCTCAATTATTTTCCTAATTGTTCTCTCAATCTCAAGTTTGTAAGGCAACAACTCTAAACTGAGTGAACGACGACCAAACATAAACTACAACAAATATTTATTTATTTCTTTAATTTTTTTTTGCACACACAATTAATCTACCAGAAAATCTACTCAAAGCAACAATTAATTACAAGTCAGCTCCTACTCTCTTTTAGAGTGAATTAAAGAATGACCAGTTAAGGGCTATCAAAAATGTAACCATGTGACTTTCGGGAAGATTGGAGGTGTCACACCCCAATTTTTGAAAGAAAAATTTCAAAATTTTTGGCATAATATATCTTAAAATATTATAATTCCAAAACTTGTTTCAACAAACTTTATGGAAAACTTAACTTAAGCGGAAATGTAAATATCACACAACTCAACACTAAGTTAAATTACATTTCATTGTTTACAAAACTTGAAAGTCAAGAAAATGAAAACAACTCTCATGAGTCTACAATTGTCTATTCCAAATATACATAAAAATACAGGGTACTGCAAAACCCAACAAAACCCTTCCACTAAGTTTTCGCCTCAACCCTACTGATCATCACCTGCAAGTCTAACTCCTACACCAAAAATTGGTGCACCAGGTTGTAAAATAACAAACTCAGTAAGCTAAAAAACTCATATGAGTAATCTAAAAAATAACACAACACTTCTAACATCCAATTTATCACAAGGGAAATTTGGATAATAATTAAAATCCACACTTCCAACACATTTGCCAAAGACATGTACCCATGAGTCCTAGATATTAATAAATACCTCTCATGACCTATAACCACAATTTATGTACCCATGAGTCCCATATACCATAAATTATCTCCATTGACCTACACCAATAGACGGACTAGAACTCTATTCCTAACCGCAACCAATCACCAGGCCAAAGGCTTGGAACCCGGTTTGATTGTCTAATAAAATTCACGAGATAAAAATTGCATCATAACCGCAACCAATCACCCGATTAAGGGCTTGGAACCCGGTTTGACTATTTAAACAATATCATCATTAACAACACGAGATCCCATCATTAAATTATATCATTCCACATAGATATATTTATATGAACAATATAGATATTCTACAAGAATAACTTATCAATAATCAATATAATTATGATCACATGAACCTCAAAAATAAACATATAAAGAAAACTTGTTTTATCTTACCTACGAGCCATTGGTGATCAAACTCATATATTTAAAAAAAAAACAGATAATAGCATATTATTAAATTCAACATCAACATTAAATGACCATAAAAGATTTGGTCCAAAAATGAACCCTGGTGAGATTTACTCACCTAGAAATCCCGCTGCAATTTCCACAACACAACTTCACAAATGACCTAAAATCACACAATTAATAACCTTAGTAACCCAAGTACTATAAGATATCACAACACCCTTAAACTAACCCTTAGCTCAAGGGAGGACAACTTTCCAAAGACGTTGAACACAACGACACAATAAAGCTGTCTCTAATCCTCAGAACCTAAACTCAACCCTCAACCAAACCAAATATTAAACCTAAGGTCTTAACATGAAATCAATCCTTAAAACCTAGTAATTCTAACTCTCAACAAACTCACAACAGCAAAAGCTAGCTTAACACTGAAAACTAAGGCTGCAACATTGAAAACTAGCCCCATGCACCACCCCAAAACTTTTGAGTTTGGAAAAACTCAAAACACGAAACCTGTAAATTGAAGCATGATGAGCAACTTTAATATCTGGAGGTTCAACCAGTTCGGTCGGAAAATGCCTCGAAACACCAACCCGAATTCAAATTTCAAACCTGCAAATCTGGTGCCCAAACTTGATTTTTAGGTCACCAAAGAGGTATAAACATCTCTAGAGGAAGGAGATGAGGAAACTCACCTAACTCTCACCGAATAAGCCGTCGAAATCATCGATTTTCCGGTGAGACAGCCGCAGCTCCGCCGCTTCGTGGTGGCTTCTAGACAGTGAGATGGCGAGCGAGACTACTCCAGAAATGGAGAGGACGTCTGTGGGAGTCGAACGGGACCGACAACGCCCAAAACGGTGGCCGGACGGAGGGGAAAACAGTTGGAGAAGAAAGAGAGCATGGAAGGGTCGGGAGAGAGAGGAGAGAGAAACCGAAGCTGAGTTGCTGCAAATTTAGGGTTTCCAAAAAATAACTCCCACACACATTTTTCTACTTATACACTTTCCAAAACCAGAAACTAATTTCCTATGACCATAACTTTCTTATACTACATCCGATTTACGCGTGCCACTTGTCTACGAACTTGTATCGCTAAACTCTACAACTTTCATGAAAGAAGTTTTTACAAATAACTTACGGAAAAAAAAAATCAATTTTTGGCCACTTAAAACAAGCACCTTAAAATAAACTCCCTAAACTTCAACTTCGCATAAACCAATAATAATTTCCATAAATAATCCTTCACTAAATCCGGAAATAAAACAAGGAAATTAATATGAAAATTTAGGGTATTACAATCTACCCCCTTAAAGGAATTTCGCCCTGAAATTCAAGGATACTAATCCACAAACAACTTGGGGTACTTAGTCCTCATGTCCGACTCTAACTCCCAAGATACATCACCCTCATCGTGGTGACTCAAACACACCTTAACCAAATCGACTTCCTTGCTTTGAAGCCTCTTGGTTGACCTATCCAAGATTTGAACCGGTTTAACAACAAAGGTCGCATCCGCATTCACCTTGATAGTTCCATAGTCAATCACATGTGACGCATCCGGAATATACTTCCTCAACAAGGACATATGAAACACATTGTGTACCCCGAACATGATAAGAGGTAAGGCAAGCAGATAAGTCAAATCCCCTACCTTTTCCAAAATCTCAAAAGGCCATATATACCTTGGAGCCAATTTCCCCTTCTTGCCAAATCTCACCACCCCTTTAGTAGGTGAGACCTTCAAGAACACATGATCCCTAACATCAAACTCTATTTGCCTCCTCTTCAAGTCGGCATAGCTCTTTTGCCTGCTTTGCGCTGTTCGGATCCTATCTCGGATAATAGAGACATTCTCAGTCATCTCTTGAACAATATCAGGACCCAACAGCTCACTATCACCCACCTCCGCCCAATAAACAGGAGATCTACACGGCCTACCATAAAATGTCTCATATGGTGTCATGACAATACTAAAGTGATAACTATTGTTGTAGGCAAACTCAATCAATTGGAGGTGATCCTCCCAACTTCCCTTGGAGTCCATGACACAAGCCCTCAACATATCTTCTAACACCTAATTCACCCACTCAGTCTGCCCATCGGTCTGAGGGCATCGGTCTAAGGGTGAAATGTTGTACTCATGTCTAAGGTAGTACCTATGGATTTCTGAAATCCATCCAAAAACTTTGAAGTAAAGTGGGGGTCTCGATCAGAAACAATTGAAGTAGGCACTTTATGAAGTCTCACTATTTCCTTCACATACAACTTGCACAAGGCATCTACTGTGTACGTCATCGACACAGGAAGAAAATGTGCTGACTTTGTCAAACGGTCCACAATTACCCATATAGCATCATGTCCAAGCTTGGACTTAGGCAGTTCAGTCACAAAGTCCATAGAGATCTGCTCCCACTTCCAAGTAGGAATAGGTAATGGCTTTAACATAGCTCTAGGCCTCTAATGCTCTGCCTTCACATGCTGACAAGTGAGGCACTTGGACACATACTCTGCTGCATCTTTTCTCATCCCATTCCACCAAAACTGCCTACACAAATCTTTATACATCTTGATGCTCCTTGAGTGCACCATATAATGAGATCGATGTGCCTCCCAAAGGATCTCCCTTTTGAGATCAATACTATCTAGAACACACAATCTCAATCTATACCTCAATCCACCATCTAACACAACAGACCACTCGGAAGGACAATCATTCAAAAAGTCCACCACTAACTCCGCCAACTTTACACGTGAGAACTCGTCATGTGTTTGGCCCTGAATGATCCCCTGCTCCTTGCCTGATGGCAGAAGATCAAACTCAGATGCATTCTCCAACATGAGCCACTCCACTAACTCCGCCAACTTTGCTCGTGAGAACTCGTCATGTGCTTGGCCCTGAATGATCCTAGAAATCAAGGTAGGTTGCATAGAGGTGTTTCCAAGGAATATCCCCTGCTCCTTGCCTGATGGTGGAAGATCAAACTCAGATGCATTCTCTAACATGAGCCACTCCTACACCATGATAGAGGCGATTATGCCCCTAGACTTCTTGCTCAATGCATCCGCCACTACATTGGCTTTCCCAAGATGATACTCCAAAGTGAAGTCATAGTCCTTAAGGAGTTCCATCCACCTCTTTTGCCTCATGTTCAAATCTTTCTGAGAGAATAAATACTTCAAACTCTTATGATCATAAAAGAGTTCACTTTTCTCCATACAAGTAATGCCTCCAAATCTTCAAGGAGTATACCACCGCAGCTAGCTCTAGGTAATGAGTGGGGTAATTCTTCTCATGAACCTTTAACTGCCTAGAGCCATATGCCACAACGCCACCAAGCTACATCAACACACAACCCAAACCTCGATGTGAAACATCACTATAGACTACATAGTCAACCCCACTAATGGGAATGACCAACACTGGGGCGGTAGTCAACCTAGCCTTCAACTCCTCAAATACCTTCTCACACTCATCGGTCCACACAAACTTGGCATTCTTCTTTGTCAACTTGATCAAGGAAGACGCAATACTAGAAAATCCCTCAATAAATCTCTAGTAGTATCCTGCCAACCCAAGGAAACTACGGATCTCCGTAGGAATAGTGAGACGACTTCAATTCAATATTGCCTCCACCTTAGAGGGATCCATCGAAATCCCCTCCTTTGATACCACATGACCAAGGAACTTGACCTCTTCCTTCCAAAACTCACACTTCCTAAACTTAGCATATAACTTGGCCTCCCTAAGAACCTGTAGTACAATCCGTAGATGCCTATCATGATCCTCCAAAGTCTTGGAGTAAATCAAAATATCATCCACAAATACAACGATAAACACATCTAGATAAGGACTGAAAATGCGGTTCATCAAATCCATAAATTCAGCAGGCGCATTGGTTAGACCAAAAGACATGATAACAAACTCATAATGCCCATACCTAGTCCTGAAAGCGGTCTTCAGAATCTCCTTCTCCTTCACCCTCAACTGGTGATAACCGGACCTCAGGTCAATCTTAGAGAACACCGTAGCACATCTAAGCTGATCAAACAAATCATCAATCCTAGGTAAGGGATACCTATTCTTGATGGTCACCTTGTTTAACTACCGATAGTCCACACACAACCGGAGTGTATCATCATTCTTCCTCACAAATAACACTGGTGCACCCCAAGGCGAGATGCTAGGTCTAATGAATCCTTGCTCGAGGAGACCTTCTATCTGAACCTTTAACTCCTGAAGTTCAGTTCTCCCCATTTGATAAGGAGCCTTTGATACCGGTGAAGTACCTGGTACCACATCTATAGCAAACTCCACTACCCTTTTAGGAGGTAGCCCTAGAATCTCCTGGAACACATCACTAAACTCAGAGACTACTGTAATATCTGCAATACCCACGGTACTACCTGTAGCCTCGATGTGCCCTAACACTCATTCCCACATGGTTGTGTCCGATCTATGATAACGATAGCGAAAGCTCGGCTGTTCAGGAATGTGGAAATACACCACCATGTCAAAACTGTCAATCAAAGCATGGTTTGGTCTTAGTCAATCCACTCCAAAAAACACATCATAGGAGCGGTATGGAATCACAATCAGAGATGCAAGGAACTCCCTACCACTAATCACTATAGGACATGCATCACACAAAGTGCCAAGCTCAATAGAGACACCGAGAGGTGAAAAAACACATAATGATCTAGAAAGCGGTGTCGGAGTGAAGCCTAATGCCCTCACCACCGAGCTAGATATGAAGGAATAGGTTGCCCCAGTATCAAACAAAACTGTAGCAAGCAGATCATAAACAAGAATGGTACCTTCCACTCCTGCACCCGGCTGACCGATAGCGTACACCCTGGAATGTGCCTGAAGTATCTGTCTCTGCTGATTCCCTGCCCTCCAGCCTAAGGTCGGGTGCAATCCCTGGCAAAATGACATGTCTGCCCACAAGTGAAGCATCCTTGCCTCCTAGGCTTCGTGCATGCTGAAGAGAAGTGGCCTGGCTTACCATAATTGAAACACTTCAAATGTGCTGCCTACCTAATATGTGGAGCCCTAATAGGTACAGCTGCTGCTCTAGCTGGAGCCAGCTGATGAGTCCGCTGCCTCTTCCTATAATCACCTTTATGGTCCCCTGAACTGCTGCTCCCTGCTAGGGCCTTGCCCTTCCCCTAAACATCTCTCTAGCTCTCAGCCTCATGCATGGCCTCCTCCTACTCAACTGCAAGGGCACTCTCAACCGTTTCTGTTAGAGTAGCAAAACAGTGTGAAGCCACAACATTCTGGAGCTTATGCCTCAAACCCCGAATGAACTTCCGTGACAAGGCCACTACATCCATCTCTCTTGCGAAATGATACAGCTGAGAAAAATGTGCCTCATAGTCCTTGACACTCATCAAGCCCTGCACAAGAGCTATGAACTTAAGCTCCAACTGCTCACTCATAGTATTAGGAAAATATTTTTCCCGAAAGAGCTGTACGAACCCCTCCCAAGACAAGGCGGTCACATCTCTAGCTTTCTTTACCCCGCTCCACCATACCCGTGCCTCATCCTTGAGAAGAAACGTAGCAATACGCATCTTCTCAAACTCCGTACACGTGATCATGGTGAAGCATGTCTCGATGCCCTCTATCCAATGATCAGCTATAAGATACATGTACCTCTAAGAAAGGTAGGCACTCCCAACCTGATGATACCCTGAGCCAGCCTGGCCAGACGTAAACCATCATCTAACACAACTGGCACCGATACCTCCAACACCACCACTTTCTCAAAGAAATTATCCACAGGTGGAGCCCTACCTCTGCCTCTGGCCCTACCTCGGCCTCTAGCTCTTCCTCGGAAAGGATCCATCACCTAAGAAGCAAGTAAACCTTGGTTAATTTATGCATAAAACTTAAACCAAAGTATAAGTCTAATATAACATTTATTAACCAAGGCACTAACTCAAGGTGGACACAAAGATTTGAAATCCCACTAACAGAGTATTCTCTACTCTGACATCCTATTGACCTAGAGGCGACACCTAACCCGTCACATACCTAATGACATATAAATACCGAAGAACTTATGATGATGATCCGCTGCAGTCGAGCCATCACTCCGAAGTATTGATTATCACCAAATATGTAAACCCCACTCTAATATAAAACTGTCACACCCCAATTTTCGAAGGATAAATTTAAAAAAATTTGGCATGAAATATCTTAAAATATTATAATCTCAAAACTTATTTCAACAAACTTTATGAAAACTAAACTCAAACGGAAATGTAAATGTCACACAACTCATCACTGAGTTAAATATTACATTTTCTTGTTTACATAACTTGAAAGTCAAGAAAATGAAAACAACTCTTATGAGTCTACAACTGTCTACCCCAAATATACATAAAAATACAGAGTGCTGCAAAACCCAACAAAACCCTTCCACTAAGCCTTCGCCTCAACCTTGCTGATCCTCACCTGCAGGTCTAACCCCCATATCAAGAATTGGTGCACCGGGTTGTAAAATAACTAACCCAGTATGCTAAAAAGCCCGTATGAGTAATCTCAAAAATAACATAACACTTCTAACATCCAATTTTATCACAAGGGAAATTTAGATCAATAATTAAAATCCACACTTCCAACACATTTACCAAAGACATGTACCCATGAGTCTCAGATATTAATAAATACCTCTCATGACCTACAACCACAATTTATATATCCATGAGTCTCATATACCATAAAGTATCTCCATTGACCTACACCAACAGACGGACTAGAACTCTATTCCTAACCGCAACCAATCACCCGGCCAAAGGCTTGGAACCCGGTTTGACTGTCCAATAATTTTCACAAGATAAAAATTGCATCATAACCGCAACCAATCACCCGATTAAGGGCTTGGAACCCGGTTTGACTATTTAAACAATATCATCATTAACAACACGAGATCCCATCATTAAATTATATCATTCCACATAGATATATTTATATGAACAATATAGATATTCTACAAGAGTAACTTATCAATAATCAATATAATTATGATCACATGAACCTCAAAAATAAACATATAAGGAAAACTTGTTTTATCTTACCTATGAGCCGTTGGTGATCAAACTCATATATTTAAAAAAAAACAGATAATAGCATATTATTAAATTCAACATCAACATTAAATGACCATAAAAGATTTGGTCCAAAAATGAACCCTGGTGAGATTTACTCACCTAGAAATCCCGCTGCAATTTCCACAACACAACTTCACAAATGACCTAAAATCACACAATTAATAACCTTAGTAACCCAAGTACTATAGGATATCACAACACCCTTAAACTAACCCTTAGCTCAAGGGAGGACAACTTTCAAAAGTCGTTAAACACCCCAAAACTTCCGAGTTTGAAAAAACTCAAAACACGAAACTTGTAGATTGAAGCATAGTGAGCAACTTTAATACTTGAAGGTTCAACCAGTTCAGCCGGAAAAGCCTCGAAACACCAACCCAAATTCAAAATCTAAACCTACAAATCCGGCGCCCAAACGTTTTTTTAGGTCACCAAAGAGGTATAAACATCTCTAGAGGAAGGAGAGGATCAAGACTCACCTAACTCTCACCGAAAACGCTGTCGAAATTACCGGTTTTCCAATGAGATAGCCGCAGCTCCGCTGGTCCGTGGTGGCTTCTAGACGGCGAGATGGCGAGCGGAATTGTTCCAGAAATGTAGAGGACGTCTATGGGAGTCGAACGAGACCGACGGCGCCCAAAACGGTGACCATACGAAGGGGAAAACAGCCGGAGAAGAAAGAGAGCATGGGAGGGTCGGGAGAGAAGAGAGAGAAACCAAAACTGGGCTGCTACAAATTTAGGGTTTCCAAAAAATAACTCCCACACATATTTTTCTACTTATACACTTTCCAAAACCAGAAACTAAATTCTTTTGACTATAACTTTCTCATGCGACATCTGATTTACACGTGTCGTATGCCTACAAACTTGTATCGCCAAACTCTACACCTTTCATGAAGGAAGTTGTTGCAAATAACTTACCAAAAATAAAATCAACTTTTGGCCACTTAAAACAAGCACCTTAAAATAAACTCCCGAAACTTCAACTTCGCATAAACCAATAATAATTTCCATAAATAATCCTTCACTAAATCGGAAATAACTAAGAAATTGATATGAAAATCTAGGGTATTACAGGAAGGGTCACAATGGTCTCACTAAAACCCAATTCTTCTTAAACACCAAAGGTGTTTCCTTAAAGAACTTTTCTAGACATCACACTTTTAGAAGGTACTCACTGGAGTCACCAAAAAATCACTATGCAAGAGGATCCTATGAGCTATGTGAAAACCTAAACCCATGTCTAATAGATTTTACGATTAAATTTGGCTTGAGTTTTGACAAATGCAGGAGATGGTTAACCTAGATAGGCAAGAAATTGGTGATGAAATCCAATCCTTATGTCGTTAAGGTGTGAATGCTACTAATTATTTAAATGTAAATATATATATATATATATATTACAACAAAAAATGTACAACAATGATCAAAAGGAAAATAACCAAAGAAACGAAAAGTATAGAAATTAGAAATTACACACCGGGAAAAGAAACAATGTTGTGTCGAGGCGACAATTTTGATTTCCACTGTTATCACCGCCTAGTAATCACAACTTTCTCTTCTTCGATCAATTGTTACTTTGTTCCTCCAAATTTTGATCTTCTTTGGCTAGCTCTCCTTCTTTGACTCAAGAAAAGTACCTTACAAAATAAACTATTGTGAGAATAGTAACAAGAGTAGCAAAAAATAGTAGCCTATAAAGCGAAAAATGATGTGAAATGGAGCTAGCTAGTATATATGCAAGGGATTTACAAGACATAAATGTAGTCTAAATTTTTTTTTTTTTTTAAGTTTGTTCCTATTCCTATTCTGACAAAGAAACAAACAAAAAATGCAAAAAGAAAAGGTGATGGAGGCTAGACGTAGGACTAGAGAAAAGAAGAAACAATATGAACTAGCTAGTGTTATAGATGCAATGTTCACAACAAGCTAAAACTATACTAAACAAGTGCGAGTTGTTATCAATGTATGCATAGATATAGATATATGTATATGTATGTAATAAAAGTCAAAAAGAGAACTACAAATCTAAAACTAAAGTTGCCATGTCCGTAAATGTTGCAGACCTTTTTGTTTTTCTTTTTTTTCTTTTTTTATGATTGAAAACTAAGCTATAACTAGTGGACGAATTAAATCAACTTAAATAAAATTAGTTTTCCGTTACACTCCCCGACAACGGTTCCAAAAACATGATGTGTTTTAAAATGTTACTCGCAAGTGCACGAATCAGTTGCAGTATAGATACGCAAGAGCGAGGTCGAACCCACAGGGAATGTAGGAAAATAGGAAAAACTAATCAATCCAAATTAATTTAACACTAAATGAAAGTTGATGGTGAAGTAGTTAAGATAAATAAAATAAATAAAGATTACCTTGATGCGAAGTAACTAAGGTATCAGATTCCACCATATTACTCAATAAGTCTCTAAAAATTATATATTAATTCTCGAATTAGGAGTAGCAATCTAGAAATCAATCTTCTGTTTTCTCAAGATTTAACAATGAAGCACACATGAAATATATCTAAAGTAAACTCTTCTTCGCTTCTTAATTATGAACACCAAAGCATCACATGTACACAAACTTATTGAAACTACAAAAGATCAAAGTGTTTATAAAGCATCAAATGAGAAACAAGCTCATTTGAATGACAAGAGATCAAATGATTTCATATTAAATATTTTACAAAGTCAAATATGAATGACTCTCCTCTGCCACATCAACCTAATCCATCTGCCCCACCAATCTCCACTTCCACCACTGCCAACTCTCCCAACCCACCTCTTGACATGCCAACCCGCCTACTGCTCCAACTTAGCCAAACTGTCACGCAGTTAGCTTCACGGGTTGAAGGCGTCGAGAGTCGCGGGGCTCAGCGACCCTTGTTCTCTGGTTTCGGACATCGCCCAAGCCCCTTCACACCCCGAGTGCAGATGGAGAAGCGGCCTCCGGGAGCCAAGCCCTTCAAGATGGATAAGTATAAAGGCACAGGAGACCCTCATCTCCACCTCGAGACATTCTTCTCGCTTTGTAGCTCCTCTGGCTACAGCGACGCCATAGCATGCCACGCCTTCCAAGAGACCCTCTCGGAAGAGGCACTCAGTTGGTTCCTCAGCCTGCCACCCAACTCCATAGACAGCTTCGACCAACTCTCGGAACGTTTTCTCAACCGTTTCATACTGCACACCAGCATCTACCGCACTGTAGACGCCCTGTTCCACATCAAGCAGAAAGAGGGCGAAGGCCTCCATGAACTGCTGTCCTGATGGCAATCTGCCACGGCGAGGTGCCACAACTTAGAACCTCGCGTGGCGGAACAGGCTTTCCTTTAGGCCCTCCTCCCCGGCAGTTTCCTGATGGAGATCAACAAGAACCCTCCAGGATCCTATGATGCTTTGATGGACCTGGCGGTGCGGTGGGCTCGTGCTGAATTTGCCACTTTCGGACGTCCCGCCCATGCCACGCTAGCTCTTACTGCCCCGGCACCAGATGAGCACTTTGGCCGCGGGCAAGAGAAAGGACAATCACATGGCCCATCCCGAGAACAGGGGCGTGGCTCCGACCGTCCCCATGAGGGACAGAGAAACCGCGACCACCCTTACAAGTCAAGGGACCAGAGCCCCCCACAGCAACAGCGTCGTTCCTCCCCGCCACCTCATTATGAAGTCCACACTACCCTGACCACTACATATGAGGACATATGGGCCAGGCACAAGGATCTCATCCCCCTACCTCCCAAAAGCAAGTTCCCAAAAAAGCCCCGGCGAGCCACCGGCAACAGGTACTGCGCCTACCATGACAATAATGGCCACACAACAGAGCAGTGCAATGGCCTTCGCAATGCAATCGAGCATCTGATCCAGAAGGGGCAGCTACACCAATACTGTGCTCCCGCCACAGGAGCCAACGCCATTGAAGTGCATGGCCAGATCCTAACCTTGCATGGCGGAGCCCCACGGTTCCCCCCACGCCAACCTTCTGTGAAACAACAATGCACGGCACCCTCAGAAATCCTAGACATCCTAGACATCATCAATGTGCAGGTGATCTTCCACGATCACCCTATCAGCGTGGGATCAAGTGACATTTCGCAACGATGAGGATACCCTGCATTGCCACCACAGCGAGCCATTCATCATCAATGTGCAGGTGGACCATTACAGATGCCACAGGGCTCTAGTGGACACAGGCGCCGCCGTAAGCGTCATGTTTTCTGACTGCTACCAAGGACTCCGGTGGGACCGCACTAAGCTGTACAACAACCACGACCCACTTGTCAGCTTCTCTGGCGAAACAGTACAGCCGTTAGGCTCAGACCGCCTAACCGTGTCAGTCGGAACAGCTCCTCGCCGCTCTTCCATTACGGCCCGCTTCCTCATTGTTGACTGCCCCTCATCATACAATCTCATCTTAGGGCGGGACATCCTCTGGGGGTTGCAGTGCTTCATAGCTGGCCACATGCTTCTCATGAAGGTTCCTACCCCTGGCGGCACCCTAACAATTAAAAGGGATCGAGCAGCCATTGAGCACGGCCATCTTAACGCCATCCAACAGCCGAAAGGAGCCCATGAGATGCTACCTCTCAACCCCCCGGAACCCAACCCATAGATGATTCCCGGGACGACACAAAGGGGTGCAGGACATAGAGCTCCGCGACCTAGTCCTACGAACGCTCGCTACCACCTACCTTAGACCAATTTTTACCTTGGCCTCGAAAGCCGGTACTTCATTGTTACTAGTGTATATACAATAGCCCAGTAGCGGCTTCACCTATGTATACTTTGCCCGCTAGCGGCTACATCTAAGTACAATAAAGTGTTTTGTCACTCACATGCTATACTTTGCCCCCGCAACACAGGCTACACATAACGCCAAAATATCAACCTGGACTCCCAGGCAAATTAGCATAAATTGGTTACAATGGCTAACCACGCCACATACATTGTTCCAAAACAAAGCCCTACAAGCTATCAAAGAGTACAGGCATTTCTCACTCCCTCCCAGCGGATGAGTCGCCAGACTTGTTCGAACTCCCTTTCGACCCGCCACCGTGACCACGACCCTGGCCCACAGTTCCCGCTACCCTCGGCCCAATCGGCTGCTTCAACGGGTCCCGGGATAAAAAGGAAGGCCTCACAGCTGCGGCGAGGCGGATGAGTGAACTACCAGGAGCTGCCTCAGGACTGGGGCGTCCCTTCACGGGAGCCTTCTGAACCCCCGTGCGCGCCACCAACCCCGGAACCAGGGGATCGCGAGCCGCAACGGTAGACGAAGCCACCTGCGACACTACTGCTTGGACAGACACGGACCCCTCGGGACCAGTAGCCCTTACAGATGATGCAGCTACCATAGTAGGAGGTCGCGGGCCACCCGCAACGGATATCCCTTTCTGCCCAGCAGACGTTGCGCGCCACGCCTCATGCTGCTTCGCTAGAGACTGCGAGATCACGGCTTGCTTCTTCTGCTCGGGGGTCATTTTCTCCCACGCCACCGTCGCAGCATTTTTCTCTGCATACCATTTGTGCATGGCAGCCTCATTAATCCACCCGACCTGGCAGCCTAGCCGGCTCAACTCATCCTGCCCTTTGGTGTATGCACTTTTCAGCTGCCGCTTGTACACTTCACCCTCCCAGAACAGCCTTTGCCCCGCCATGGCAGCTCGCTCGCACTTGGATTTCCAGGACACCTCCAAATCCGCAAGTGCTTGCGTCAAGGACGTTGCCTTTGCAGCCGCCACTTCCAAAACTTCTATCTGCTCGTCCTTCCTCCTCACAACTTCCTTCAGCTCCGCCACCTGAGCCTGGAAGACAGCGGTATTCTGATCCGCTTGAGCCAGCTGCTCTGCAAGGTTCCGCTCAGCCTCAGCTAGCTGCTCTGCAAGGCCACGGTTACGTTCCTCGGCCTCCCTCAATTGCTGGCTCTTCGCCTCAGAATCATCCTGCCAGTGGGAGGCCGCCCGTTCACTCGCGGCGTACATCAGCAAAGTCGCCTGCAGTCACAACAATGCATAAACCCCAAGTTCAAACCAGTGAAACACAAAAAGCATATAAACACTTACCCGAGTCAGTTTCTCCTTGGCGAGAGCCATTCCCGCCGGCGGATCCACATCCTCTAATACATGCATGTCACGAGCACGGTGACGCATGTCGTAAGCCATTTGAGCCAAGTATGGCTGAGCCTCCCCCGTCCCCTCCAAGGCTTGAGCAACCTCAGCTAGGCTTGCAGACCCTCCAGACTAGCTGTCCCTCCGCGACCTCTTTAATGGGCCCTCGCGAGCCGGGTTAACCCTCTCCTTCCTCTTTCGAGTCCGGGCCGCGACTACCTCTTCCTCGCGGTCCGCAACCTCCTCCACAACAGGCTCCTCCTGCGCCTGGTCGGGTTCGCCCTCGCGATCACCCTCTGCCGGTACCTCCTCCCCTTCCAACTCCACATCCTGGACACCTAGGCCCATCGCTTCCGCCACCAACGGAGGTACGTAGGCGTAATCATCATCCGCCAGGTTCAGCCTCAGAAAGTCATCATTGTCATCCAGCTCCACCTCCCTCCCCTCCCCCGTCTCCAGGTTGATGTCGTACTGCTTGGCGTGATCAGCCTCAGCTAGCAGCCCATCTAACATGTCCTCATCCGACATTTTGTTGTAAGGACCTTCCTTCTTCCGCGAGCCCCCGTCGCGTGGCATCTTCACTGTAACAAACAAACTAAGTCAGACAACGACTCGCAACCTTACAACAAGTAGTGCAACTACTAAAATACATACCCGGAACCCGGGCGTAGCCGAAGTGGCTGTATATGCCAAGGCGGCATATCCGATATGAGCTCCTACATTCGAAAGCCCATGTCACTGGGCGAATCCGCCGCTCCATCAACTCAGTCAAGTTGTATTCTTGCGGCACTGCACAAAGCTAGTTGTCAGCAGTGAGAAGGCAAACAAAACAAAACGACACAAGGCAAGAGCACGGTACCTATTCTTTGGAAGCTCCCCGGGACCCGGAAAGGATCCCCGTGCCACTCCTGCCATTGTCCCCCAACAAGGAAGCATCTGCGCCTCCAGGTTTCACTTGTTGAGGTGGGCAAATCTTCCACCAAAACTTTGAACTTCCCCCGTGACTTCATCATCACGCAGCCCCGGCTGTCCTTCTTTGCGCACCACCCCATATGCCAGCACGCATTGAACTCGTCGCAGTTCGGGAACTCCTGCTTCAGCAGGCGGAATAGCACGCCCGTCCCCAATATTTGCTTCAACATATTGGGGGTAACTTGCCCCGGGGCGACATGCAGACACGCTAACGTGTACTGCACAAATGGGGGCAGCGGGAACATCAACCCGCACTTCAGTTGGTACTCGTACACCAATGTAAACTTACCCGGGGGATCCCAAAACTTCACCCCCTGGCCTAGCGGCCGCAACAAAACCTCCTCCGGGATGCTCCAATTTTGGCGAAGCACTTCAAGCTCCGATGACGTCAAACTCTCGCCAGGGGGTTCCCAGAACGAGTCATCCTCTTCATGCGATGTCGCCATGATCAACTCCTCTACCTCCTGCAATAGAGGGTCATACGAGGACACATGAGACCCGGCATCCACCACAGGAATGCCTTCCCCCAAGTCAAGGGCAACTTCCGCCATAAGGTTAGCCAATCCCTCCTCCATCCGGTGCAAAGTGTCTGAATCAGCACTAAGCGAACTAGAGACCTCCACGATCTCTTCGCTGGACACCCACACCGGATCTGCCATACCCCGCTACCTTAACCCTAACCAGCCCGACAACAAATCCCTCACCCTAGAATTCCTACCAACACCACAAAAATGTGAACAATCCCACACCCCAAATAACCCGAAACAACGCCGCCACCACATACAAAATCAAAGACAGAGGAAACGACGAGTTCATACCTGGAAATACTGGGTTCGCGTAGTGACAGTGAAGCAGATTACAATCGGCTGAGCGCTCGCACCCAATCGATCGAGGATGAAATTGAACGTTTCCCAGTCTGAAACTTGTAGAATAGCCGAAACCCTAAAACCACAAATCGCGCCTCCACAGTTTCCAGTTTCAAGACTCGAATTCCCTCTTCAGTTCTCTCCAGCCCTATTTATAGGCATCCCCCTGGACCCTATAAAACTGAGCGGTCAGGGTAAAGCCACGTCACTGTTGGCCACTCCCAAAAAAAAATGGACTGCCTCGTCAAGGCAACGGCCCGCAACGCTCAGTAGCGAGTCTCTCCAATCAAGCGTGGACTGACTCGCCACGCAGCGACCCGTAACGCACTTCGCGACAGTCCCCAATCAAGCGCGGACTGCCTCGCCATGTAGCCACGGTCCCCAATCAAGCGCGGACTGACTGGCCACTTCGCGACAGTCTCCAATCAAGTGCGGACTGACTCGCCACATAAGCCTCAGTCCCCAATCAAGCGCGGACTGACTCGCCACATAGCCTCAGTCCCCAATCAAGCGCGGACTGACTCGCCACATAAGCCTCAGTCCCCAATCAAGCGCGGACTGACTGGCCACTTCGTGACAGTCCCCAACCAAGCGCGGACTGCCTCGCCATATAGCCACGGTCCCCAATCAAGCGCGGACTGACTCGCCACATAAGTCTCAGTCCCTAATCAAGCGCGGACTGACTGGCCACTTCGCGACAGTCCCCAACCAAGCGCGGACTGACTCGCCACATAAGCCTCAGTCCCCAATCAAGCGCGGACTAACTGGCCACTTCGCGACAGTCCCCAATTAAGCGCGGACTGCCTCGCCATATAGCCACGGTCCCCAATCAAGCGCGGACTGACTGGACACCTCGCGACAGTCCCCAACCAAGCGCGGACTGCCTCGCTAGAGCAACATTAAACTTTTCTTTTTGCCAACAAGTTTCCGGAACATCACCCCCGTCACCTCGCGACTCTCGCGTGGGGACTTGGGGACTCGGCACCAAGCCTCCTACTCTCGGGTAAAACCTATCCTCGGCATCTCTAGAATAACTCCCCACCCAAGAACTCTCTCGGACTGGGGACTTGTTAGTACATAGCCAAAATACTTGGCTAAGCCGAGAATACAGTACAATTACCCGGTCGAGATAGCCCTGGTGGGCCCTTCACAGACATCCGAGGAAGGAAGGGCCGGTAACAAACCGCTTGCCAAAGTCACTCTAGCGGCAAAACGCCCCCAAAAGAGGAGGCACTCCAAAGGAGGGCAAAGAGTCCCACATTGGAAACAAGCTCAAGGTACACAAGCTTAGCCTATAAAACAAGCTCAAGGTACACTTACATACTCAGATTCACATACTCTCTCTCTTACTTTCATTCCTCTACCCGTACAAGTGCACATAGCTCACTTAAGCATCGGAGAGTCGAAGACTGGGCCACCCCAGTCCCGACCCCGTGACGCTGTTATTTGTGCAGGTACCGAGTGAAAGTCTCTCAGGAATTCTACTTCGTTCCGCCTCGCGACCACTTCCCGGCTCGGGACGTAACAGGTAGAAACAGTACATAACCGAGAGGAAATCAGATCCCCAAACGTGGTTTGTGAATTTTGAAATAAAGCTTAAGGGACTCTAAGTCGGCAAAACAACTCTCTCAAGGCAGCAGACCAACGCATCTTGTCATATTCCTTCTTTATCTAATAAATTTCATTCCTTTCATTGTTTTTTTTATCAAGTAAATTACAAATTGCGTGAGTCAAACTCATAACCTTCTCACTTACTAAAGGAAAAAAAAATGTCACTACACTAAATGATACTAAGTTTCATTGTTTGTTATAATTAATAACTTTTTTTAAGGAACTAAATTTCTTTAATTATTGTAAAGATAACCGTTTGCACAAAAACATGGTTTCCAAAGCCCATTTCAATAAACTTATTTGTGTCCAAATACACAAATATTTATTAAAATCAAAATAAAATAATATTTTTAAGACATTTTTACCCTTATCCCTTATACATGGTTAGAGAGAGAAAGTGTAAGAGAGGCAGGAAAACTTTGCCAGAAGCTCTTTGGATCTCCTAACACCGGCGCCGAACTCAGGTCACTCGTCGCTAGAATCTTGTCTGTCGCTAGAATCTCGCCGGTCACCAGAGTTCGGTGTCGGAAGCTCATCGAACTTTTTAAAATGTCATCAGACCTTGCCGGAATTGTACCCTCACTAAAATTTTAGAGAAAATTTTAAGAAGAGTACATCAAGTATGAGCCATTGAAAATTAAGGTGAATTAACTTTACAAAACATAATAATAGTACTTGTAGTTTAAATCCCAATTCCACATATATACATACCGTCAATTTGATTGTTTGTCTACTTGATTCCGTCAATTTTATAAGGACAAATTAGTCTCTTAAGTGATATTGAAGAAACACACACACACACACAAATCAGAAAATACAGACTTGGCCAATCTCACTACTTCTTTGTTCCACTACCTCCATACTGTACGTCAATCATTTTCTCCAAATATTGGTCAAATAAGAACCCATCACATATAGATCCAATCTTTATCATTTTTTTCCAAACATATACAAAATGATTAGGATTTTGCATCAATAATGAATATAAGTGGTAGGGTTTTCTGGTGTTGAGATTTTTTTATGAAGGTTTTAGGGACTTCTAAGATTCTGGTTTAAAGAGTGAGGAGAAGTTGATAATTCAAACCCAAAAGCTTGGACTATCAATACGGCAAGTGAGAAGAGACTGGACACCCACGAAACTAATCTAGGCACCCTTTTCTTCATCTGCAAGCACATACATCCCTCATCCGCGGTTGCAACCCAAGTCTACTTCTTATTGTTCTTTCCGGCCACTCATCTACGGTTGCATCCGAACTATCTTGATCTCAGATCCGGAATCATATCCAAAGCTATAAATATCAGAACTCCATCACAAATCAAACTTTCTTGAACTCAATCCAAAATTAAACCCAACCCTACCAAAATTTCTACCGAGATTACTGCTCACAAGGACCTTACTGGGAGGGAGAGAGAAACTGGGTTGTGGGTCTTTAGAAACGAAAAGAGGGGTTGTGGATTCTATAAAGGAGAGAGAAATTGGATTGTGGTCGTTAATGGAGAGGAAGGAGGAGTTCTGGGTGTTGGAGAGGGAAAAGGAGAAGGAGAAGGAGAAGGAGAGAAATGAGAGAGAGGGAGAGATGGAATGACTAGATTGTCCTTTGAAAACTGAATAATGGCATAAGGATTAATGATGTTAGTAACGGTAGGTATTAAAAGTGTGTAGAATTTTCAACCTCATGCACCATTGTGATATTTAATGAAGTATATTCATCTTAATTAATTCTCAGTGACTCATACTTCATGTACTGTTCTTAAAATTATCTCAAAAGTTTATTAAGGAGCAGTAAAGTTGAAAATATTTTACTAGGGTTTAATAAAAAATTTATTAGAGAACAATAAACTTGAAATCTCATCAGAACATCCCAAAATAATTTATAAAAACTAATAGACGGTTTATCAGAGGGCGATTATTGGTGGCACTAAATGTTGAGAAGTATTTTACTACCCTAATAAAAAAATTATTAAGTGACAATAAAGATAAAGTTTTACTAAAATATCTCCAAATAATATATAAAAAGTAATAAACCATTTATTGAAGGAAAAAAAAGTTTAGAGACTTCTTACTACCCCTAATAAATGTTTATTGACCTCAATAAATTGATATGTTACCCTCCATATTTTTCAAAACTAACCAATTTGACCATATCTCCACAATCACTGCCTCCAAGACAAAACAAAACACATTAACAAAGATTATTGGCTCTAGTAAAAAAAAAGTATTATTGGCCTCTAGTAAACAAAACGATTACTGGCCCCTAGGTAAAACAAAAAAAAAATTTAAAAAGAAAAAAAAAAAGTTTCCTAATCATCTTTCAAACACTCCTTCGGATCCTCTAAAATCTAAAATCAAGTGAGTTCTGTCAGAGGAGTCAGGTTAAGGTCGAGGTCGAATTCTCCTTCTTCGGTTGAATCACGTACCTGCTGGTTTAGATCGACCACTGTGGACGAGTCTGAGTCACTCTACCATGGAATTACGTACATGCTAGTTCAGTCCGGTCGAATCACACCGATGACGGCTCAAACTGGCGAAATTTGGTGATGCGCAAGAAGAAGAACCTCATCGGACATCCGAATCCGGCGATGCTGCTAGTGATATTGTGAGCATGGTTCAGATCCAACGGTGAGGACTCAACTACCGGCTCCCGTCTAGACGACACCACCTTGTTACTCTGGCGGAGGCAAGGACGAGGTAGTCGAATGATAGGAGCATAAAATGTGACGTTCTTAATATGTTTTTACCTCCATTTATACTTTGCTTAACCCTTATTGTTGTAATATTGAGTCATTTAATCAAGTTAAGAGTTTATGGTAGAGTCGGTTGTATATTGTGTTAAAACGAGTTGAAAACGCAGAATTTGTCAAGAGTTTTATTTAGAGTAGGATTCCTTGTGCAACTAGGAAACCTAGTTGGATTAAAAGTCTTCATTATTCGACGATTCTGTAACATTTGTGATAATTACCTTGTCTTTATTTTTTTTTTTCTTATTTTCAGAGATTAAAGAAGAGATAATGTAGCGTAAGTTACCACCTAAGCTAAAGGATCTAGGGAGATAATGTAGCGTAAACAGTTCACATGAAACTCATGATCAAAACCTGACCCATTCCCATGAATCTAAGCTTTTGCCACTTAATCAATCGATATTTGCCTTAGCGGTTTAACACAGATTGATGGCACTACCAACCCTGCAGAAGTTAGTAATTCACAAGGGATATAAAAACTCCCTAGATCCTTTAGCTTAGGTGGTAACTTTCTTTGGAGGACTGCAGAAACAGTCGCATTCATTTTCACAACTTCTTTCTCACGTGTTTGCCTTCTTATGGTGCACAAGACCTTCAAAAATTTTGCATATTTGGGAACTTGAGTAATGCAGTCAATCAAGGGAATATTCACTTGCACTTTCTTAAAAACCTCCAAGATGGCTTCATGAGATTCTTCTTTCTTCGATTTTTGAAAACTGCTTGGAAATGGCACACGCGCATAGGGAGGGTTAGTAATAATTGAACTTTGAAAGTTAGAATTATTACCTTTGTGCGGTTCAGTTGGTTGGGGCAGTTTTGCTTCGACTCTAGAAGTGGCAAGATCTGCCTCAAAATCATTCTTGGAAATTTCAACTTCCTCTTCCTCCTCTTCTTGGACAACTTGGGTCTTCTTTTTGACTTTCTTTGTGACGTCATTGAACACACGCCCACTCCTTGTTGCCACTATTTTTGCAGACTCAAAATTTGGATTTGGAACGGTGCTTGGTGGAAGCTTTCCACTTTCAGAGATTTTTCCCATGAAATCCACTATTTTCCCCACTTGGTTCTTGAGTTCAGCTATGTCCTTCGTATTATTCGTTTGACCCTGCACAAGAGCTTGAGTAGAATTTGTTAAATTTTGCTGCCCTTGAAAAAGGGGCTTCAAGCATCTTATCATATGAAGAATGTGTAGCATTATTAGAATTAGTATTTGAAGCAAAATTTTGAGGAACCTGGGGCTTCTGAAAGAAGCCTTGTGGACGTGGAAATGTGCCTCCAGAATATTGGGGTGGGTTCTGCGCATTCTCCGTATTGCTCCATCGGAAATTTGGATGATCTCTTGTTCCAGGATTGTAGGTGTTGGAAAAAGGATTGTACCTTTGTTGTCCCATAGCATTGAGAGTCTCCCATCCACCATTTTCAGACAATTGAGGGCACTGATCAGAATGATGCCCTTGATTCGAGCACACACCACAAGCTTTCACCTCTTGGTTTTTTCCAAGCATAAGATGAGATAATAATGTATCAATCTTACTTTCCAGTGTGGCGCTTGATTTTGCTTCATTCACCTTTCGAGAAGAGGCCAAAGCACCAGCATATTGTTGATTGTTTAAGGCACGGTTGTCTAGCAATGCCCATGCTTCTCTTGGTGTTTTGTCAAGGAAGGACCTTCCAGAAGTAGCATCCAACAGTTAGCGCTCCAAAGATGAAAGTCCTTCATAAAAGTACTGCAGCAGGTTATTTTCCTTGAATCCATGAGAGGGGCAAGCTACAACAAGGGCTTTGAATCTTTCATAATAAGCACAGAATGCTTCTTCTGGGTCTTGCTGAATTCCAGGGATTTGTTTTCTCATCACCGTGATTTTTGACACTGGGAAGTACTTCGTCAGGAACTCACTCATCATCTTTTCCCATGAGTCAATGTGTCCAGCAGGTAGATCAATGAGCCATGACTTTGCCCAATCCACTATAGAGAACGAAAATGCTTTCAACTTTAGAATGTTAATATCTGCATTTCTTGGGCACATGCTCACACAAACAAATTGAAAAGACTTCAGATGCTTGTTGGGATCTTCATTGCTAAGCCCATGAAATTTTGGAATTTGGTGTAGAAATCCACTCTTCAACTCGAATTCTCCTTCCTTAGTGGCTGCCGGTTCAGGATAAGTGATACATGAAGGTGCATTACCTCCGGCTCCTGGTACTACCGAATAATTTTCTAATAGTCTGTTGTTCCATAGGTGGAATGTCTTCCTCAGAATATGAAGGTTGTGATGAGACTATGGACTTTGTTTGTGTTTCCTCCTCGTCTTTCGAATCTGCGTCACTTTCAAAATCTAGCTGTCTGAATGTGTCGGGGGTTTGAACAGGAAGATCAAGAATTCGGGAAGGTTATCCTCCTTGCTTAATGCGATGTAACCGCCTCTCCAAGCTTGTGAAAAACTCGTTGGTAAATCCAGGAATACGAATTCCCTCATCGGACATTCATAACCCCACAAAAATGAAATAACAGAATAAGAAACACAGTAAAAATTAAACAAAGTAACTAAAAATTCTAAACTGAGCTCAAACATAAAAGGCCTTAGAACTAAGTAATTGTTACATTTACAAAGGTTCTAAATTACAACAATCTGTTTGAGTTAATAGTTATAAGTTTGATAGATTTTCAAACTCGAATCTTAAGTGGTAAACCAATGAGAAATAGGTATGAACGTCTTTATACAAATATTTCTGTGGTTTCAGAAGACTTGGATGACCAGGCCGAAGTGAAGCGGGCTGGTAGGACTTCGTTTTTAATGGATTATGGAGGTCAAGAACCCCTATCGTGCTTACGCACAGTCTATAACCATTTGAAGTCCAATTTTGGTCCCAGGCGCTTACTCAGGCCTAGACACCATCCAAAATACCCCTTACTCAGTTAGGAAACACTTTTATGTTTGACAGTCGTACAAGAGTTAATATAATCCGCCCTCAACTCCAAAAGACCTTTAAAAAGGTACTGATGAAGGGTTTAGAATTCTATTAACTAAAGTAACCTTCAATGGTTTACAAAACAAGATAAGTACCTGAAAATAAATAAAACAAACAACAATTAGTCAAATTTTAAAGTAGTATAAATATTTAAACACAGAAGTAACCGAAAACAGTTAGAGACTTATTAAGTCCCCGGCAACGGCGCTAAAAATTGACGTGCTCGTAACCGGGCGCGTAATTTAAAAAACCCTTTTGTTATCAGAATGTAGTATTGGCAAATAGGGTTCAATCAATCCGGGGGCCTAAATGGCGCTCCTGCAGTCACGGTTACACTAAGAATTAGTAACTATAAGTATTTACAAATATTCAATTACAAATATACACATGATACAATAAAAACGGGGAGTTTTGAAGGTTTTCTCTACATTTCTACTAAAACAGAAAATAAAATATATACAAGTGATCGACTTCAAATACACACAAACATATATAAATCATGTAATTAAATTGTCTCAATCTACACAACCTAAAACCATGTCAATCAAGAATGATGAAACGAATTCAGAATTACACACCGTAGCGGTCATGCAACCTATATTAATCTGCTTAAGTATCCAATGCTTGCCTTAGCGGTTTAACACAGAAAATTCCATGCAATATGTCATGTTAATACTTAGCGCAACCATACAACATATAACATGAATCATTAAGTTCACAGAAGAATTCGAACATGTAAACAAGTTTATCTTAGCGCTTAAACAGTTCACATGCAACTCATGATCAAAACCTGACACATTCCCATGAATCTAAGCTTTTGCCACTTAATCAATCGATGTTTGCCTTAGCGGTTTAACACAGATTGATGGCACTACCAACCCTGCAGAAGTTAGTAATTCATAAACCGGATCACAAGTTTTCAATATCAAGAATGACACGATAATAAGTCAAGTAAATCTCATAGACGATTCAAAAACACAACTTTATGAATCTAATAATTAATATAACCTTATTCTCAAAATCAGCCTCAATCCAGAAAGTAGGGAGTTCTATATATCTAACAAAAGAAAATACTACAGAACAGAGAGAAATCGATTGAAGCATCGTTACACTTTTTATTCTCTGAAGTGACGTTCTGAAGAACACCAAGGTATAACAAGCTTCAATGGATGGAGGTTCTGCTGTCTTGGAGCGAGAATAACAGAGAGAAGGCTATTGTGATGTTAGGGCAGGAGTTTGTGCGTGAGAAGTGATTCCCAAAACGTTGCTATCTGCTCCTTTATATAGTGTCTTGGCTGAACCCTAGCTATCCTCCAAGCCCTTGATTAATTTGTGATCCAACGGCCTTGAATATTGCGCAAAACCTTCCATAGAATTTTCTTGCCCAGTCATATCTTCGAATGGAGCTTGAAAGAAGACCAGGTTCTTGTCTTAATCAGCCAGAAAATCTTCTTTTATTTACTTCTGCGTCACTCAAATCCTTGAGGAAGATTTTTTTGATCTTTTCCTTTACTGATGCACTTAATTAGCCCTGCAATTTGTGGAAATCAGATTATGACACAATTAGGGACCAATTAGGAATCTTAATAAAAGGAATAACATATAACTTCCTTATTTCCTGATTTTGGATCAATTAAGGATTCCATGATTTGAGGAAGATTCCCATCAGCTATTAAATCCCTGTTTGAGCTCCTAAATTTCGGCAATGCCTCCACTAAGTCAACTTTTAATTTCCTTCCTTCTTTTACTCAATCCTGTCACACAAGACTAGAATGTTTCTCAAAATAATTAAGGAAAATCAGAATAGAAATGTTACACATGAAGTAAGTTTTCTAAATCAAAATAAGAAAGTTTCTTAAAATGGAATAGGCAAGTTTCCCATTTTGAAACAGACAAGTTTCCTAAACGACTTATCCTTTTGTTTTTAGCTTCCTTTCCTTCTTTTCTGCTCTATAACCTTAACACTCAAAAAACATATTAAAAATGACATTATTACAATAATAACATAGCTAAATAGGGGAGAAAACACAATATAAACATAGCACATTGTGCTCATATCACCAATTTGGTTTTGTAACATGTTTTGATTTTCTGATATTTATAACTTATGTATGACGATTGTTACAAACTTGTTCATGTGATATATTCTGTGTTAGATTTAGGGCAGCATGTTTCAATATGTTCTTGATTGTATTCGATTAGTTTTCTGAATTGAGCAGGAAAAATCAATGGTTGCATACAACCTAAGGCCATGGTTGTTATGTGGGTTGCGATTTCATCTACCAAAGTGATATATGATATTTAGTCATATGCGAAGTTGTCTAGGTCTTTGTTGCTTAAAAGTGGTTAAGTATAATTCTGAAAACTTGCATGTTAATAGGATGAGTGACGCCATACCTTGTTCATGTTTTTTATTCGGCTTACTATGCTTATGTGTTTTCTTGTTTAATTTCTACACGAAGTTTCTTTAAATGAGTTAGCATACAATTTAGGATTACACGCGAAGTTGATTCTAAATACTTGTGAAGTATTAACGATTGGAGTAACCGCGAAGGGCTTTAAATCAGAATTGGAATTGAAGTAGAGTCTAGGATGTGTTGAAACTGGTGTACCGAATGTCTTGCATAATGTGTTACATGTTCTTGAGTGTTTTCATCTCTTATTTTGTGTGAAGTTATCGATCACATGTATATATGTTAGTTTATGTTTTGAAAAGATTTATCTAACTAAAACTACAACTGAAATAAAACATAAACTAAAACTACAATTTAGTTTATGTTTTGAAAAGATTTATCTAACTAAAACTACAACTGAAATAAAACATAAACTAACATATATACATGTGATCGACAACTTCACACAAAACAAGAGATGAAAACACTCAAGATGTTGTAACAAATTATGCAAGACATTCGGTACAACAGATTCAACACATCCTAGACTCTACTTTAATTCCAATTCTGATTTAAAGCCCTTCGCGGTTACTCCAATCGTTAAGACTTCACAAGTATTTAGAATCAACTTCGCGTATAATCCTAAATTGTATGCTAACTCATTTAAAGACACTTCGCGTAGAAATTAAACAAGAAAACACATAAGCATAGTAAGCCGAATCAAAAACATGAACAAGATATGGCGTCACTCATCCTATTAACATGCAAGTTTTCAGAATTATACTTAACCACTTTTAAGCAACAAATCCCTAGACAACTTCGCGTATGACTAAATCATATATCACTTTGGTAGATGAAATCGCAACCCACAGAACAACCATGGCCTTAGGTTGTATGCAACCATTGATTTTTCCTGCTCAATTCAGAAAACTAATCGAATACAATCAAGAACATATTGAAACATGCTGCCCTAAATCTAACACAGAAAATATCACATGAACAAGTTTGTAAAAATCGTCATACATAAGTTATAAATATCAGAAAATCTAAACATGTTACAAAACCAAATCGGCAACCATAAAAACATACAATCTTCATAGACAAAGTATTGTAAAATTACAGAAACATAAACAGCCATGAGAAGAATGGATCACACTTTGTAGAAACCTTGAATGGTGGCTGCAAAGGTGGTGAAATCGGTGATGGAATTTAACAAAGCAAAAATGAGATTGTAACATCTCGGACCCAAATTTTACCTATTTACTAGGTATTGCACAAGTTACTGAATAATTTAACCGTGCTCGGTAATTTGGTAATTTAACACTCGAGTTTATTGTCGAGTTTTTCTCAAAATGTCAAGTTCTTCTTTTATGGACCCGAGGTCTTAGTGTGCGTCGATACGAGTTCATCGGTGTCCTCCAATTATTTTTGGAGTTTCGAGCTATTTTCTACGATTTATCGAAGGCTTGGCGTTATAGTTAATTTTTTTCTAAAATCAGATTATAACTTTTAATCTTGGCCATCTGATCAGTTACGGTTTCGATCTGGACCGTTGGTTCGGGTATAAAGAGAAAACAGATGGGTTGACCTTGTCAAACCCACACTCGGGCGTTGACCCGAGCTAGCTCTCTCTGTTTTCTTCTCCGCCTACCTCCACTCTCTCCGGCACGGCGTCGCCGATTTCGGCCACCTCTGGTCAAGAAATTACCACCGATCTTTTCCTCTCCTTCTCCTCTTCAAAACCCGGTCCATGGATCACACTTTCATCTCGATTCGGTGGTGATCGATCAAAGGAAAGCTCGACTGTGTTCTTCATTTTCCGGCGAGCTCCGGCAGGGATGACAACTACGAAGGGTATATTCTTGTTCTCCTCACTTCCCTCTTCCTTGTTATGTCTTTGTTTTCTTGATTCGTGGCCAAATCGAAGGAAGCCCTAATTCTGTTTTTTTTTGGATTTCCGGTGAGCCATCGCCATTAACGCCGTCAAGGCTGCTCGGTGCTCCTCTTCTTCTTTCTGACGTCGTATCTATCTCAGGAGACCGAGATTAGCTAGTTTGGAAGCAAGGAGGGTTGCTGCTGCTGTGTAGGTGGAGACCAGAATCCGGCAGAGACGCTACTGCCGACGAAGGAGGTGTGATTTCTTGTTGGAAGGTGGTGCTGCAAGTGATAATCCGGCGACGAAGACTTTCCAACAGTGGCTAAGGTGAGGGGATTTGCTGATGTAGCTACTGTGTTGATGTTGTTGTGTTTGGATTGTTAGCTGATGTGGTTATTTGGTTTACGTTCATGTCGAGAACTTGGTGTTCTAGAGATTGCGGGGAGATCATGGCGAAATTTCGGCAAGTGGCCAGATTCCGGCAGAATATTCCGGCGAGTCGTCGGAATCCGACAAAGCAGCAAATCCGGCAGAGAACTGAGAAGGTAGTTCTCGAGGTTTTTCTTCCTAATTCAAGTCGTAGTTTCCGGTTTAGTAAAAGCTGTCATTTTAGGAAAGTTTCTATTTAAGAGGATTTTCCCTTTTTGGAAACTTTCTATTTATGGAAACCCATTTTGGGTGCCCTTAGTGATTTATGGTGTGAAGTTGTATAGACAGAAAGTGATTGAGGATTGTTTGGATGAAACATCAATTGTAATCGAATTATTAAGATGGTTGTTGGAATTAAATTGGATGGTTAGAGTAATCAAGGTAACCCGATTTGTTAAGTCGAAGGTTAAAGTGGAAATTGTCGAGGCATCGTTAGTTGGCTAATCATAAATCAATTGGTCAAACTTGGTCAATTCTGGTCAACTCAGTAAACCTAGTCAAACTAGGAAGAAGTTGAATCATTAATGATTATTGGAGTCCGGTCTGACCAATTTATTCTTTTGTTTATCGTCAGACGTGGGATTGGCTAGAGAGTGTGATTAGTTGGAGGCGGCGCTCGAGGAGTATTCCGAGCATTGGAAGGCTTAAGCCTCATTCTGTGAGTGGACATTTTATTTTTAAAGGAGTATGCATGCATGAATTGTTTAGAAAATCATCATTAATTTTCTGAGTTGAAATTATTATTTCTCCTTTGAATGGATCTTGAAAATGATTTGAGTTAATCTATTTTAAGTATGTTAACGTGTGAGACACGTTGAATTTAATTAACTATATTGCTCTTAGAATTTTTCCAAGTACGGTTGGGAATCGTACTTATATTTTATTTATGAGTTTCAGGGAAACTCATATGATTTATATATTTCCTTATGCCATATTCTTGGAAAATATATGATGTCAATGCTAGTATGTCGTTCCACCTTTCGAGGTGATATGACACCCATGTTTCAAGTGGGGTCACACAAGCCCTTTCCGCCTTCGGGTGATGTGATGTTGCCGGCGGCATCACGCAAGCCCTGTACCCTATCTGTCAACTCGACGTGAAGGTACAGGGAGTATGGGAGTACTATGCCTGGGAGGCAATAGAGTCTGGGAGACTCACTTATATGGCCATATAGGATATTTTACTTGAGTTGTCGATTTGACTAGCGGGGCTAGTCCCTTGTTTTGGTACCTTCTTCAATGAAGGTTAGTATTTATCTTTGTCAATATTTTGACTAGCGGGGCTAGTCCGTTTCTTTGGGATTTTCCTTATGAAGGTTTTGTCAACACTTGCATGCAACGGATTTCTTGATTATTAGAAAATGGGAAAGCATAAATATTTTCATTAAATTTATGTTTTTGTCCACTCACTCTAACGTGTTTCAAATGTTTTCCCCTGGGCTCTTCGTTTTAAAAATGCCCAGTTTGCAGGATTGCATAGTTGAGGTCGGGCGTACATGGGTATGAGGCATAGTCATCATATAGCTTCCGCTTGTTAATTTATTATGTTTCCTTTCTTCCTGTTAGAGTTGCTCTAAATCTTTAAATGGTTGGATTAAAAACTTTTGGAAGTGTTTGCAGGTTTTCGTTAGGAAGGGTTGTCCATTTCAAGGGAGGTTATGCCGATTTTTCGGTAATATCTTTCTTGGAAGTGGTCCCCGCACGAGTTACTCCGGGTTTCAAGGTGAAATTCGGGGTGGGTCGTGTCAGTTGGTATCAGAGCATTAGGTTATTCGATTCTTTTCTCTTTTAGTACTACCTCATATTCTTGGTCACACTTAGTGTCTATAGAGTGATGGTCCGACCACGGCGGATCTATTAGCATTATATGTTTTGGACACTATGTGTTGATTAAGTGAGTGATGTAGTTGTTCTTATTTTATTTATGGACAATAGTGTGCCATAAATGTTTTCATCTCTAAGACTATGCCTCTATACGCCGACCTCTTAAGTGATCATCCTATTTTGATTAAGGAAAGATGTATTTGGATTATGCATTTTCAAGGGTTATCGAGTTGATAGCATAAATTGTTAGAGTTCAATTGCGAGTTGGGAACTCAGTTGGCATTCCTTTCATTTGATCAATGATTGATTGGGTTATGCATATGATTAAGATGCTAGGGTGAGCATCTCGCGAGAATTTGTAGAAGGTGAAAAGTTTAATTCAAGCCTTGGAGTTCGCTATTTTTAGTGGGCAAGATTGGAGTCAAAAATTGATTGATGGGAGATTTTAGTATTGAGTTTCGTGACTTCTGAGAGAGTTGAGTTGGAAGAAAAGTTCGAAGTAGTGGTGTTTTCTATTGATGAAAAAGTTAGTTGAAATGATGAGGTGAGGTATCCAATGGAAATTCAAAGGGGTACCTATATGAGTTGTTGAGGACCCTAGTCTTGGGTTAAATAAGGTTTTAGGGAATTTGTGGCTAGTGATTGAGTGGTAAGGCATTACTGCATAAAGAGTTAAATGTCAATTTAGATAAGTCTTGATTGAAGGCCAATTTGCCGACTATGTTTGTCCGCAGTAGAAATCAATTGAGAACATGTTGGGATAATTTTGGTTGTGGCGGTATATGTTCTGGTTTCTGCAGTGCTAATTATGGATATGTTTATATCCTTAGAGCATTTTATCCAGATGGTAGTGGTAATATATTTTGAAATTGATGGATGTTAGTAGTCGATCAATAGTAGGTTTTCTGATGATTTTGGTCTCTATTGTGGGTTAGTTGAAGTGTGTTAAAGCACTAAGTAGAATGACTTGGATTACTGATTTTAGAAAAGTCATTCGTCAGTGCGTTGTGACAACTTCTTGTTGTGCCACAGTCGGGGAATTTTATAATTTTATTGATGGCACTAAAGGTAAATGGAATTGAAAAGTAATGGTGGAGTGAGAGTGGGATGGTTGTGGTCACTCTGGTTTTATGACAACACTTGGTGAATTTATTACGTGTTGTCATGTGTAATCTATAGCAGTTGTGAGGAGTTAATGGAAGTGGTAGCAGTGGAATAAAGCCCACTGGTTCATAAAACAAGAGTGCGTGGGTGTCCATAGTAAGTTTAAGCAATGTCGTTTTAAATAATTGAATCAAGTCTTGAATTTGTGATCGAAGTTGGTTTATTGTCATCATTTCGTTAGCGATTGGTGACTAGCTACGACACATCAATGAGAGGATCTGTTCACTTACCTTATATAATTTGGTGAGATGCAGCAAAGTTTTGGTTGTGGTGTGTGTGTGGGAATATTTAAATTATTGGTTTTTGGGTGGCATCCTCAGAGCTTGAAGTTATGAAGTGCAAATTCAAACTCTATGTTTTGAGGGTTAGAGATTCTGGTTAGTTGTCGAATTTATGATAAATTGGTAGTTGTGTCGTAGTCTTGGATCCGGAATAATCCAGTGGTGATCCCAAGTGAGCTGGAGTTCAATTAAGCGATGAATCGTGGAGCCGTGAGTCCTTTGTGGTAGTCTGAGATTCGTGTGGTGATGTTGATTAGATGGTCTGTGTCGTTGTAGGTATATTTTATGTTGTAGTGTTATGGAAGAGAGTTTTCCCCAGTTAACTCAAGAAGCTTTTAGAGTCAAGGTTTATTAAGAGTTTCAATGTGTGGTTATTAGAGATATCGGTAAATCGATCAATGTCTTTTCTCGAGATCATATTGTGGTGGGACCACTTGCTAACCCAGGTTTGTTTTGGAAGGTCATCGCTATCTGGATGTGTTTTCATCCGTTGATATCAGGGTGAGTAGTTGAAACCACTCTATTAAATGTTGGTTTCTAGTTCATATTCGAAATGGGTTAGTTGTGAAACTTTTAAGCTCGAACTTAGAGGACTTGCCTTTCGTGTGCTTTAAATTATTTCTTTTGGAAATTGAGCTGAGTTTAGCCATGAGTTTTGGCTTTTTCTTGGATTTATAGTTTTCGTTGGTTGGTGAGCCACAAGTGTAGTAATGGGCCTGGAATGGAAATTAACTTTTATATTCGATGGTTAACTTGTTACTGTGAGCTCGGATTATTGGAGAATCTTTTTGGTGGGAAGCCGTGGCGCCTGGAATATGTAGGAGACTTGAGCATATCTGATTTTCAGATCGTTTTCTATTTATCAGATTAATCGTTATTAGAGGTAGAAAAAGAGATGTGTGTTTGTCAGGTTCAAAGGTTTTGGTATTTAGAATCATTTTTATGGAACGACTAGAGTGAGCCATGTGCTTTTAATTATTGCTCTTGGGGTCGCGATTGCACCCAAATAAGTAGCATGGCTGGAGATGTAATTTTTGTCAATGCTTAAGGAAGGTGTTCTATTTATGTGGATTTCGACGTCAAGTTTGGCATCATGAATTGACTGTGCCAATTTTTTTTTTTTCATGGGCATTATTAGTCAGTTTTGCTTATGGCGAGCAAGGAGGAATATCTAGATTCCACATGATAGTCATGCTTCAGATTATCTTATGGGTTGTGGTAAGAAGATTAGCAGAGATAACAGAATCAAGAAAGAGTTGGAATTTCCATAAGTTGCTAGTTGTGGTGCACAAAATGGTAATGTTATAGTTTTGGCGGAGAGACCTCAGTGATGTGGTATTGATCTCTTCATAATGTCATTTCGAGAATCGAGGTTATCATTTATTGGTGGACTGGTCACTTAGGCAGAGCGAGGTTATCTTGTGGACTTGCGAGAGCTTTGACTCCGCAAGGTGCCTCGGTATTAGTCATGTTTGTGGCAGTTCTGCAGTGTGTGCATCCTTAAATCTGTTCGATTAGGGGTCTTAATTTTGACCCTATGAGCATGTGGGAATGCGTGAACTTTAGTTTCCTAGCAAGTGGGCTTCATTGCCAAGTTGTGAGCAGCGTGCTATCGAGGTTGTTGCGTGACGTTAGGAGATTTGAGTCCGATGGTGATAGCAAATTTATGCGTTTTAGTTGGGTTAGCTATTTCCATTGCTCAGGAAAGAGTGTGCATACCTACGGGTACTCGTACTCTGGAATAGGTATCACTGAACTCACTTACGTGTTAACGTTAGTGGTAGTTCAACGAAAGACTTAGAGTCTTCGAGAAGATTTGAAATAATTCAGGATTCAGATGAAAAGGTTAAAGGAGTCAGAGTTGGACTCAAAGCAGCTCTTATTAACCAGTAGAGTTTTAAAGATGTTCACAGGAAGGACCATGAGTTTCAAGTGAGTATTTTGAGTGTTTTCGAAATTGTCTCTTTGGAAAGGGGTGGTACGTTTTAGTAATGTGCAAAGCTTGGTCCGAGATTTATTGGTCTTTATGGGTTTTTAGATCAAGTTGGCTCTCTTGCGTTTCAGTTAGTTTTGCCTCCAGAGCTATCCAGGATACATATTGTGTTTCATGTATCCATGCTTCGCAAGTTTATTGCCGATTCCTCTCATGGGTTGCAAGAGCAGTCGATTATTTTGTAGAAAGATTTGACCTTTAATGAGGATCCGGTTCAGTTTTTAAACCAGAGGGAGCTACTGGTTAGAAGGAAATCTTTTCCTCTTGTTAAATTCTGTGGAGGTGTCACCAAGTAGAAAAAGCTACTTGGGAATCAGAGGAGCAAATGAGGTAGCAGTATCCCTATCTCTTCTAATGTCAGGTATGTAAATTTTGAGGACGAAATTTTTATAAGGAGGGGAGATTGTAACATCCCGGACCCAAATTTTACCTATTTACTAGGTATTGCACGAGTTACTGAATAATTTAACCGTGCTCGGTAATTTTGTAATTTAACACTCGAGTTTATTGTCGAGTTTTTCTCAAAATGTCAAGTTCTTCTTTTATGGACCCGAGGTCTTAGTGCGCGTCGATACGAGTTCATCGGTGTCCTCCAATTATTTTTGGAGTTTCGAGCTATTTTCTACGATTTATCGAAGGCTTGGCATTATAGTTAATTTTTTTCTAAAATCAGATTATAACTTTTAATCTTGGCCATCTGATCAGTTACGGTTTCGATCTGGACCGTTGGTTTGGGTATAAAGGGAAAACATATGGGTTGACCTTGTCAAACCCACACTCGGGCGTTGACCCGAGCTAGCTCTCTCTGTTTTCTTCTCCGCCTACCTCCACTCTCTCCGGCACGGCGTCGCCGATTCCGGCCACCTCTGGTCAAGAAATTACCACCGATCTTTTCCTCTCCTTCTCCTCTTCAAAACCCGGTCCATGGATCACACTTTCATCTCGATTCGGTGGTGATCGATCGAAGGAAAGCTCGACTGTGTTCTTCATTTTCCAGCGAGCTCCGGCAAGGATGACAACTACGAAGGGTATATTCTTGTTCTCCTCACTTCCCTCTTCCTTGTTATGTCTTTGTTTTCTTGATTCGTGGCCAAATCGAAGGAAGCCCTAATTCTGTTTTTTTTTGGGATTTCCGGTGAGCCATCGCCATTAACGCCGTCAAGGCTGCTCGGTGCTCCTCTTCTTCTTTCCGACGTCGTATCTATCTCAGGAGACCGAGATTAGCTAGTTTGGAAGCAAGGAGGGTTGCTGCTGCTGTGTAGGTGGAGACCAGAATCCGGCAGAGATGCTACTGCCGACGAAGGAGGTGTGATTTCTTGTTGGAAGGTGGTGCTGCAAGTGATAATCCGGCGACGAAGACTTTCCAACAGTGGCTAAGGTGAGGGGATTTGCTGATGTAGCTACTGTGTTGATGTTGTTGTGTTTGGATTGTTAGCTGATGTGGTTATTTGGTTTACGTTCATGTCGAGAACTTGGTGTTCTAGAGATTGCGGGGAGATCATGGCGAAATTCCGGCAAGTGGCCAGATTCCGGCAGAATATTCCGGCGAGTCGTCGGAATCCGACGAAGTAACAAATCCGGCAGAGAACCGAGAAGGTAGTTCTCGAGGTTTTTCTTCCTAATTCAAGTCGTAGTTTCCGGTTTAGTAAAAGCTGTCATTTTAGGAAAGTTTCTATTTAAGGGGATTTTCCCTTTTTGGAAACTTTCTATTTATGGAAACCCATTTTGGGTGCCCTTAGTGATTTATGGTGTGAAGTTGTATAGACAGAAAGTGATTGAGGATTGTTTGGATGAAACATCAATTGTAATCGAATTATTAAGATGGTTGTTGGAATTAAATTGGATGGTTAGAGTAATCAAGGTAACCCGATTTGTTAAGTCGAAGGTTAAAGTGGAAATTGTCGAGGCATCATTAGTTGGCTAATCATAAATCAATTGGTCAAACTTGGTCAATTCTGGTCAACTCAGTAAACCTAGTCAAACTGGGAAGAAGTTGAATCATTAATGATTATTGGAGTCCGGTCTGACCAATTTATTCTTCTGTTTATCGTCAGACGTGGGATTGGCTAGAGAGTGTGATTAGTTGGAGGCGGCGCTCGAGGAGTATTCCGAGCATTGGAAGGCTTAGGCCTCATTCTGTGAGTGGACATTTTATTTTTAAAGGAGTATGCATGCATGAATTGTTTAGAAAATCATCATTAATTTTCTGAGTTGAAATTATTATTTCTCCTTTGAATGGATCTTGAAAATGATTTGAGTTAATCTATTTTAAGTATGTTAACGTGTGAGACACGTTGAATTTAATTAACTATATTGCTCTTAGAATTTTTCCAAGTACGGTTGGGAATCGTACTTATATTTTATTTATGAGTTTCGGGGAAACTCATATGATTTATATATTTCCTTATGCCATATTCTTGGAAAATATATGATGTCAATGCTAGTATGTCGTTCCACCTTTCGAGGTGATGTGACACCCATGTTTCAAGTGGGGTCACACAAACCCTTTCCGCCTTCGGGTGATGTGATGTTGCCGGCGGCATCACGCAAACCCTGTACCCTATCCGTCAACTCGACGTGAAGGTACAAGGAGTATGGGAGTACTATGCCTGGGAGGCAATAGAGTCTGGGAGACTCACTTATATGGCCATATAGGATATTTTACTTGAGTTGTCGATTTGACTAGCGGGGCTAGTCCCTTGTTTTGGTACCTTCTTCAATGAAGGTTAGTATTTATCTTTGTCAATATTTTGACTAGCGGGGCTAGTCCGTTTCTTTGGGATTTTCCTTATGAAGGTTTTGTCAACACTTGCATGCAACGGATTTCTTGATTATTAGAAAATGGGAAAGCATAAATATTTTCATTAAATTTATGTTTTTGTCCACTCACTCTAACGTGTTTCAAATGTTTTCCCCTGGGCTCTTCGTTTTAAAAATGCCCAGTTTGCAGGATTGCATAGTTGAAGTCGGGCGTACATGGGTATGAGGCATAGTCATCATATAGCTTCCGCTTGTTAATTTATTATGTTTCCTTTCTTCCTGTTAGAGTTGCTCTGAATTTTTAAATGGTTGGATTAAAAACTTTTGGAAGTGTTTGCAGGTTTTCGTTAGAAAGGGTTGTCCATTTTCAAGGGAGGTTATGCCGATTTTTCGGTAATATCTTTCTTGGAAGTGGTCCCCGCACGAGTTACTCCGGGTTTCAGGGTGAAATTCGGGGTGGGTCGTGTCAGAGATGGTGGTGGTCCGGCTAATCTAGTTTCTGTATAGCATTTATGGTGAGAATTTGGTAGAGTTTAGGCTTGTGTTTGTAAGGAAGATATGTGATGATCAGTTTGTTGATGAAGCATCATATTTATAGAGGGAGAGCAGCCTTGAACTTTAATCCTTGTCATTCGTCAATTTCTAATCCAATGGCTCTTATTAAGTCACACTTTAAACCTGATTTCTTCCCTTGAGTAAAAGAAGACATTTTCCTTGTATTTCTCCTCAATTTGGTGTCATAACTTTCTCTTCTTTTCCTAAAATGATGACCAGGTTCATTCTCTTATTTCCTTGAATTATGCAAGCTAAAAGACATCATAAAATCTGATTTGATTTCCCAGCAATTGTCATGGTATTTGCAAAAAGTTTGCATGATAAATTTCCATGAATCTTTCTGATCAATGCCAATGTTTCCTTTTTCTTCTCCTTGGTTTTCTGCACAGAATCTTCTCTTCCTTCCAATCTTCTTTATTATTTTGCTCATTAAAAGGCTGCCTCATCCCCTCAATCCTAGCTGCACACAATTGGTCTTCTTCTTTATTTCTCCTTGGTTTTCTCCTCTTTCTCTTTTCTCTCTTTCTGAATTATCTCCTTGTTTAATCCTCAATTCTTCTTTAATTTCTGAAAATAAGAAAGAAGAAATAAAATAAAGACAGGGTAATTATCACAAATGTTACAGAATCGTCGAATAATGAAGACTTTTAATCCAACTAGGTTTCCTAGTTGCACAAGGAATCCTACTCTAAATAAAACTCTTGACAAATTCTGCGTTTTCAGCTCGTTTTAACACAATATACAACCGACTCTACCGTAAACTCCTAACTTGATTAAATGACTCAATATTACAACAATAAAGGTTAAGCAAGGTATAAATGGAGGTAAAAACATATTAAGAACGTCGCATTTTATGCTCCTATCATAAATCATAATTGTAAGTGCATGCATTCACAAATGATCAGAACACTGATATTATGAGAAATATTTCATCTCTCTGAAATATATCATCGACAAACGCCACCAAAAATAATTCCAGGCCTATTTGTTTCTCTCTATTGCCTTGGTTGACTTTAGCCTATGCCAAATTAGGAACTACAAGGCCGTGGAACAAATTTCCTTTTCATTTCCCTTTATTCAATACATACAATTCTTGTTTCCCTCTCTCCTTCTCACTTATCTCTTGGATATATATAACATCCATATTATTCATTTAGGGTCAGACATGAATTCATTTCACTAATTTTGTTTCTCATGTTATAGGAGGCCTACTGAATCAAGAATTCTCTTACATGTAAATTCAAATGTGGAATGATTGGTTCCAATCAATGCATCATGCAGTAGCGCACTTGTAGGAAATCTAATAGTATTACCCAAAAATGAATGCTAGATACTCCATATTAATCAAAACTTTTTGCATGTATTTCAGTTTAAGTTCTACTCACAATGAGATCAGGTGAAATGCAAAAACAGAGTGCAACGATTGAATTGTAGGCATACAAATTGGTGATATACATATAAGTCTGTAAAAATTAATAAAAAAGCAAAAGAGAATTCCCAATGTCCAATTGAAATTCTTAATAGTTATGCACTGATCAACTGAAACATATACATTATCAGACTTTGTGAGAGTGGTAGAATTATACTATGACCTTTCTTATTAGAAATTATTTGGATAATCATTCCCAAACAGAAGTAAATAATTAGCATTAACAGGTTCCTTGGGCTAGGGATTCCACAGCTACACTGATAAGCTTGCACATATTTAACACCTCAACCTATTTCATAAACCACAGAAGACTTCAGTTCGTGGGACTTAAGTCAAATGTCATCTATAGAACCAAAGTAATCGTAACCAACAAGAGAAACCATTCTTAAACAAACTCTATCAAAACCTATTGTAATGATTCTTAAACAAACCCCAAACATCAATCAACTAGAATGTCACAATAGTACAAACTCATAGCCTCTAATAACCAATTCAAACTTGGTTCTAACCTGCAGTTCAAATCAATCCAAGGACAATTAACAAGAGTCCAAAACACACAAGAATTAATTGTGATAGCAACCACATCCGATTAAGAACTACTAGCTAAAAGTTGATTAAGCAAAAAAAAAAAAGAAGAAAGATATGTACCTGTTGGGCAAAAATTGTAAATGCATGTATACCCAACATAACTTCACCTTATCTTATCGACTAAGATAAGGTTTTAATTTATGTCTGGTTCAACCCATTCAAGACAAAATGTGTCTCTTAATTACAATCCCTTGTTACAAGGGAACACCCTTTGATTCCGTTTACTAAGAGACCGTTGTAGGTTTGTTTGTTTTTGTGACTGCACCCAAATTTGGAAATGGGTTGCCTACGTACTCTGGAGAGGATCAAGTCACTCGTAGTTCAAGGGTTCCAACAAGTGAATGACTCGTTGGAGGGCTTTGACTTTAAGATGTGTTTGGATTTGTGTCTGAAGGCATTTGAGCTTAGGAGCGTGATTCTAGCTTCAGGCGATCCGATAATTTATTTGGGTTGGTGGTTGCATCCAGATTTGAGTCTAGACTGCCTACATACCTTTGTAAAGGGATCAAACCAATGTAGTTCGAAAGGCTCGGTTATGGATTTGATTTGTCTGGTGCTTTAGGAATTTGACCAAGATCATTTGGACTGGAAGAATTTGACTGGTGGTGTCAGGGATTCTATTTGGAATTTTGGTTGCATCTTGTGGGCTACTAGACTGCCTACGTACCCCTTTGTGGGATCAAATCGACCGTAGTTCAAAAGAGGTTTGTAGGCTTTATGGCTTAATGCCGGCTTTTGGTTTAACAGACGTATTTGGAGTCCGTTAACTGTGTTTCTTGTGGACACTCAATTTGGTAGAGTGTCTGTTGATTTGATTTAGGCACCCGGAATAGGTGAGGCAGCAACGTGACAAAAGGCATGAATGGCTTTGGCCACAGTCCTTGATAATGGCGTAGGAGATCTCTGCGTGTAGGCGGACTGTCCCTTCATGCGGACTCCGCACGTATGACTGTTAGCGGGCTCCCGTGTATTTCTGTAAGCGGACTTCGCGTATTCACCTGTGAGCGGACTGCTTGTGCATGTCTGTGAGCGGGCTCCGCGTGTTCACTTGTGAGCGGACTCCGCGTGTTCGCTTGTGAGCGGGGTTCGCGTGTTCAGTTGTGGGCGGGCTCAGCACGTATAACTATAAACGGACTCCGCGTGTTCATTTTTGGGCGGACTCCGCGACTTGCTTCTTCTGCATGGATGGATCTCGCCTTACTTGTGTCATCATCTCGCCTCGCCTGGGCTTAGAGCTTCTGAATATTAGCTCGTTACCCTTATGCTTCTGCCTTTGCTTGAATATTGGCTCGCCACCCCTTAGGGTTCCTGCCTTGGATTGAATGTTGGCTCGCCACCCCTTAGGGTAAAAGTCACGTCGCCACCCCTTAGGGCTAAGTAACCTGCTTCTGCTTTGGCGCGACTATAGGTTCGCCACCCCTTAGGGTTCCTGCCTTGGCTTGATTGTTGGCTCGCCACTCCTTAGGGTTCATGCTTTGGCTTGAATGTTGGTTCGCCACCCCTTAGGGTTCTTGCCTTGGCTTGAATGTTGGTTCGCCACCCCTTAGGGTTCCTGCCTTGGCTTGATTGTTGGCTCGCCACCCCTTAGGGTTTATGCTTTGGCTTGAATGTTGGTTCGCAACTCCTTAGGGTTCATGCTTTGGCTTGAATGTTGGTTCGCCACCCCTTAGGGCTCATACCTTGGCTTGATTGTTGGCTCGCCACTCCTTAGGGTTCCTGCCTTGGCTTGATTGTTGGCTCGCCACCCCTTAGGGTTCCTGCTTTGGCTTGAATGTTGGTTCGCCACCTCTTAGGGTTCCTGCCTTGGCTTGATTGTTGGCTCGTCACCCCTTAGGGTTCCTGTTTTGGCTTGAATGTTGGTTCGCCACCCCTTAGGGTTCCTGCCTTGGCTTGATTGTTGGCTCGCCACCCCTTAGGGTTCCAGCCTTGGCTTGATTGTTGGCTCGCCACCCCTTAGGGTTCCTGCCTTGGCTTGATTGTTGGCTCACCTTTGCTTGTTTGTTCCCTTCCCCTTGCATGGCTTGTTATGCGAGGTGCAAGGCCATATATTTGTTGTAACAAGAGGAAAGGCCGAGCGGACTCATATTTATTGTAACAAGAGGAGGGGCCGAACGGCCATCATCTTCTTCTGGTGAAGACCTCGCGAGGTCGTCTGGCGTTAGAGAGAGATATCTCACGTGTTTGCGGGGCTTCCGGCGGAGCAAGGGATAAGATAAAGATCCTGCAAAAGAAATAGAAAGTTAAAATGAGGGCTCCACCTTCTTGTTGGCTTGCCGCTCTTCTTCTGCTTTTTGCTTCGCTTCTCTGCTTTCTTCGCCTGTTCTCTTCTTCTTCTCCTTTGTTTTGCTCCGCCTCTCCTTCTTGTCTCCTCGCTCTGTCCGTCTGTCTTCCGCCCCCCTTTTTCTTCTTTCCTGTGTCTCTTTATATAGAGTGCACGGTTTGGAAGATTGAGTTCGTATTGGACTTGGTTGTCCAGCTTTTTGCAAGAGTCACGATTGAACTCTAAAACATTGTGCATGTAGCACAAGACAAGTATTACTTTTATTTTTTTATTTTTGTAATCCTTTTCTTTTTTTTTTCTTTTTTTTTTTTTGGCGTTCAACAGTGCCCCCTCAAGCTTCATGTGTGGAACATGCTTTTCGCGCACGAAGCTTGACCTTATGCTGCTTCCTTTTAACATGTCTGCATACAGCAACTTTTGACAAAAGGGTGCATTGTGTTGATCTTTTGTTGGCCTTCAATCCATAATGCATTTGAGCAATCCCATGGTTAGGTATGCAAGGAATACGTCTTGGCAGGGCGGGACATTTGAGCCTGCGTGTCTTGCTGCCAGTATTCTTCTCTTTTTTGACTTGTGGACTTGTAATACAAAAGTCACTTAATGCTTTTGTAGAGTGCCGGTCACTTTGATGAACCGAATGCTTAGGCTGTCATCTATTCGAGCTCGCATGCCTTGGTGTATGCTCAACAATGGATGTGTCAAACCACCCTTGCTTTTACCTATTTATAATCACAAGAGAGAAAAGGGTTAGTTTGAAAGTATGGCTGGATCTAGTTTTGTCACCAGACTGCCTACGTATCCTGTGAATGAATCAAGCCAAATGTAGTTCCCCTGATTGATTCAGGATGATTTTTTTTTTGTGTGGGGTGGCTGCATCTAGCCTTTTGGGACTAGACTGCCTACGTACCCCCTTTCGAGGGATCAAGCTGTCGTAGTTCGGGAGGTTTTGGGCTCTAACTTTTGCTTGGACCGCCCTCCCGGCTTTTCAGTCCAACGAGTTTTTTTTTTTGGTTTGAACGACCCTTTTGTGGGTTTTTGTTCAACAGACATCATCATTTTTCCATGCGCCTTTTGAGACGCAGAAAAGTTCACCGACAAATTTGGATTTCACTTTGCTGGCGATGACTCTACCTCAATTTCCTTGCTATCGATCATGTCTTGTATTACGTTTTTCAAAATGAAACAATCGCTTGTTGGATGACTGAAAATACGATGGAAGCGACAGAATTTGGGATTCTTGGTCTTGTTGACTTCACTTGGACATTTTAGCTTAGGAAGATCAATGGCATTTTCTTTGTAGAGCACATTGAAAATTTCTTCTACGTCCTCTTCAGCGAAAGAATATTTGACTTTTTTTCTTTCTCTGAGAGTGAGTTCCCTTGACATATCATCTCTGTCACATGCATTTGATGTTTCACTAGTTTTGACAAAGGTAGCTAGTGAATCTCCAGTACTGTCTACTCTCTCACTTTTAAAGAGCATTTCTATTGGGATCTTCTTGCGAGCCACATGTCTTTCGACATTACTAGCCTTTGAGACAAGCTCGTCGAATGTTTGAGGTTCTGCAGTACTAATGAAGGCTGCTATTTCTGGAAGGAGATTGTTTGAGCAAATTTGTACTGCAGATTGCTCTATCAATTTATCCGAGCATTGGACATGTAAGCTCCTCCATCTAGAAATGAACGCATTGGCTTCTTCGTCATCCTTTTGCTTTATGTCGACCAAGTCAATTATTGAGACACTCTTCCTTGAAGTGACAAATTGTGCCAGAAACGCTTTTTGCAGGTCATCCCATGTGAGTATGGAGTTGGGTGGTAATTTAGTGTACCATGTAAAAGCTGCTCCTTTGAGAGATTGAACAAATTGTCTTACTAATAATGCATCGACTTGTGATGCTTCCCCACAAGTTGAGTAGAAATGGGCCAAATGTTCATGAGGAGAACTATTTACTCCGTCGAACTTGTCAAAAGTTGGCTTCAAATATCCTTTAGGGAAAGGTAATGCATCATAGTGGGAAGGATAGGGCTTGAGGTATCCGGAAACTGGGGGATTTAAAAATAGTTGTAATTCTTTGATCCCGTCAGCTATCATAGTCTTGATGTCTTGTAGCGAGACTGAATTTGAATGAGTCTTTCTGGGCTCCTCGTCTGCCTCTTTCTTTTTCTCCTTTTCCTTTGTAAGGAGGGCAAACTTTACTACCAGCTCAGCAATTTCAGTATCTTTCTCGGCTAGTTGTTCAGCTGCTTTGGCCTCGGCATCAGCACGCCTCTTAGCTTGTACTTCTTTTTCAACTTGTAATAAAAAGAGCTCCTGCTTCAGCTTCAGCTAGTCTTCTTTGCAACTGCCTCATTTGTTCTTCTAATGTTGACGTGTTGGTCATCATAACTGACATGGTTTCGGACTTTATATCCGTATTTTTCTTGAACCATTTCGGAGTTTCCATCAGCCATGTATAAGGTCTTGGCTTGACTTGAAACTCGAGAGATGCTCCTTGTTGTGTCTTAGCTTGAAAGGCCCCCACCATTTTTTGGGTTTGAATTGCCCTCAATCGCATAGCAGCATCTTTCTCTTCCTTGCAGGCATTGTGAGAGGTTGAAATGAACTTCACTGTTTGAGGTCGGCTGGAAGTCATGTTGGTTGTCGATGCTTGTTGTAGGGGTTTGAGGTTATGGGCTTCATGCCTTTTTAGAACCTCACCTTTTCCCTTGGTGAATGTCACCATTTCATTTTTCGTGGCATTTATACCGATTTGAGTAACCACATGTGTTGATGCCGTAGTGATTAAGTTGATGGGCATTGGGCCAATCATAATTTGAGTGATGACAACGGCTTGATTAGTCTTGACAACTGAAGTTTTGATGACTTTTGAAGTTGTTGATGTGTTTTGAGTGGCTACAACTTTTTGAGTACCTTCTCCTGATTGAGCCTTGGTGGCGTTTCTCCTTTGAACTCTTGCCGCTTTCTTTCTTGCATTTCTGAGAGCATTCTTCAAAGGTGATCTCTTCAATTAGGACTTGTTAATCATTCCAGAGGTATTGTTTACTTTATCATCATGGTCAGACCTCAAACTGTTGCTTAAAATGGAAGCTTGATCAATGACGAATGAGACACAACGACCAGCTCGTCTTGCATGTCCTCCTTTTGATTGAGCGCTTTCAAGCTTACGGTCGTGGATTATTCCTTGTGGTGCCATCTTATTTCCCCTGAGACAAACAAGTAACCAATTTGACAAATTTGTTAGTAAATGGAGATGAAAAGGAGAATGGATCCCCAGTGAAGTCGCCAAAAACTATGTTGGGCAAAAATTGTAAATGCATGTATACCCAACATAACTTCACCCTATCTTATCGACTAAGATAGGGTTTTAATTTATGTCTGGTTCAATCCATTCAAGACAGAATGTGTCTCTTAATTACAATCCCTTGTTACAAGGGAACACCGTTTGATTCCGTTTACTAAGAGACCGTTGTAGGTTTGTTTGTTTTTGTGACTGCATCCAAATTTAAAAATGGGTTGCCTACGTACCCTGGAGAGGATCAAGTCACTCGTAGTTCAAGGGTTCCAACAAGTGAATGACTCGTTGGAGGGCTTTGACTTTAGGATGTGTTTGGATTTGTGTCTGAAGGCATTTGAGCTTAGGAACGTGATTCTGGCTTCAGGTGATCCGAGAATTTATTTGGGTTGGTGGTTGCATCCAGATTTGAGTCCAGACTGCCTACATACCCTTGTAAAGGGATCAAACCAATGTAGTTCGAAAGGTTTGGTTATGGATTTGATTTGTCTGGTGCTTTAGGAATTTGACCAAGATCATTTGGACTGGAAGAATTTGACTGGTGGTGTCAGGGATTTTGTTTGGAATTTTGGTTGCATCTAGTGGGCTGCTAGACTGCCTACGTACCCTTTTGTGGGATCAAACCGACCGTAGTTCAAAAGAGGTTTGTAGGCTTTATGGCTTAATGCCGGCTTTCGGTTTAACAGACGTATTTGGAGTCCGTTAACTGTGTTTCTTGTGGACACTCAATTTGGTAGAGTGTCTGTTGATTTGATTTAGGCACCCGGAATAGGTGAGGCAGCAGCGTGACAAAAGGCTTGAATGGCTTTGGCCATAGTCCTTGATAATGGCGTAGGTGATCTCTGCGTGTAGGCGGACTGTCCCTTCATGCGGACTCCGTGCGTATGACTGTTAGCGGGCTCCGCATGTATTTCTGTAAGCGGACTTCGCGTATTCTCCTGTGAGCGGACTGCTTGTGCATGTCTATGAGCGGGATCCGCGTGTTCACTTGTGAGCGGACTACTTGTGCATGTCTGTGAGCGGGCTCCGCGTGTTCACTAGTGAGCGGACTCCGCGTATGTCTGTGAGCGGACTCCGCGTGTTCGCTTATGAACGGGGTTCACGTGTTCAGTTGTGGGCGGGCTCCGCGTGTATAACTATAAACGGACTCCGCGTGTTCACTTTTGAGCGGACTCCGCGACTTGCTTCTTCTGCATGGATGGATCTCGCCTCACTTGTTTCATCATCTCGCCTCGCCTGGGCTTAGAGCTTCTGAATATTAGCTCGTTACCCCTTATGCTTCTACCTTTGCTTGAATATTGGCTCGCCACCCCTTAGGGTTCATGCTTTGGCTTGAATGTTGGTTCGCCACTCCTTAGGGTTCCTACCTTGTTTTGAATGTTGGCTCGCCACCCCTTAGGGTTTCTGCCTTGGCTTGATTGTTGGCTCGCCACCCCTTAGGGTTCCTGTCTTGGCTTGATTGTTGGCTCGCCACCCCTTAGGGTTCCTGCTTTGGCTTGAATGTTGGTTCGCCACCCTTTAGGGTTCCTGCCTTGGCTTGATTGCTGGCTCGCCACCCCTTAGGGTTCATGCTTTGGCTTGAATGTTGGATCGTCACCCCTTAGGGTTCCTGCCTTGGCTTGATTGTTGGCTCGCCACCCCTTAGGGTTCCTGCCTTGGCTTGATTGTTGGCTCGCCACCTCTTAGGGTTCCTGCCTTGGCTTGATTGTGGGCTCGCCACCCCTTAGGGTTCCTGCCTTGGCTTGATTATTGGCTCGCCTTTGCTTGTTTGTTCCCTTCCCCTTGCATGGCTTGTTATGCGAGGTGCAAGGCCATATATTTGTTGTAGCAAGAGGAAGGGCCGAGCGGACTCATATTTATTGTAACAAGAGGAGGGGCCGAACGGCCATCATCTTCTTCTGGTGAAGACCTCGCGAGGTCGTCTGGCGTTAGAGAGAGATAGCTCGCGTGTTTGCGGGGCTTCCGACGGAGCAAGGGATAAGATAAAGATCCTGCAAAAGAAATAGAAAGTTAGAATGAGGGCTCCACCTTCTTGTTGGCTTGCCGCTTTTCTTCTGCTTTTTGCTTCGCCTCTCTGTTTTCTTCGCCTGTTCTCTTCTTCTTCTCCTTTTTTTTGCTCCGCCTCTCCTTCTTGTCTCCTCGCTCTGTCCATCTGTCTTCCGCCCCCCTTTTTCTTCTTCTCTGTGTCTCTTTATATAGAGTGCACGGTTTGGAAGATTGAGTTTATATTGGACTTGGTTGTCCAGCTTTTTGCATGAGTCACGATTGAACTCTAAAACATTGTGCATGTAGCACAAGAAAAGTATTACTTTTATTTTTTTATTTTTGTAATCCTCTTCTTTTTTTCTTTTTTTTTTTTGGCGTTCAACAGTACCTAAGCCTTGAGGGTGATTCAAACCATTCACCAACAGCCATGGAACTCTGTGGGTAGTCGTTATTTGCTTCTTCAGAGGTGTAATTTTTGAAAGCCCCAAATTTTCCGAAGCCGAAATGGAAAAAACTATCCTCTGCACCTAGGTCGAAAGAAATATGAAATCTCTTGCTTGCTAATGCAATCTTCGATTCTCGTCGTCGAAATAGGTTAAAATCATGGTTGTGGCTCCTCCCATAAACATAGAAACGAATCCTAGCTAAACAAACCCAGAGATGATAGAGGTCTCGTCATCTCTGTCTGTTGTCTTTTTTTCTTTCTTTTTTTAGCGAAAGAAACAAAAACTGAAACACATCAAAATCTCATATCTAAAGGTGAGATTTCTGATCAAGTTTGGTATTTATACCAAGCACCTTAGAATCCTTCAAAATCAGGCGATCAATGAAATCTTTCAAAATCGTTGGAATATTGAATACCATGATGAATGATAAAGTTTAGAGAATGAGAGATAGCAAGAGAATCATCATATTATTAATTGACAGGAACCTTTTATATAGAGAATAACAAAGTACCAATATGGTAATGATAAGAAATACATAGATCTAATGTAACTACATATTCTATTGGCATAAGGTCAAGGCACACATAAAAAATATCTAGAAAGATACAGAATATCCTAAAATAATTCCCCTTGTGCCGCACGCTGATATGATATGTCAATGGTGCTGATTTGTTGCCTCATCAAAAACCTCGTCAAGTCACAAAAACCCTGTGGGAGAAAAACTGAACCTTGATCGTAGGAGAAAAAGAGTACAACGTACCCTTCATATTTGATAGTGACATATATGTATGTCCTAGACTCCCCATGAAGTTTGCACCTCCCCCTGATCTTTACATCAATCATAGGGCTCTTTCTGATTTTTTCTAATCACGGAAGTTTCAACAACTTAGCATGTCCATGTTCTTTAGCATGTCCATGTGTGGCATTAGGCAATGAATAACTAGATCATGTCATATTGTTCTCAAATAATCTTTTACACTTAGATCTTGAGGAGAATGCCGCTTGTGAACTCAAAACATAAGTTCGTGCAGGAAATTAGATTTTCGCATAACATGACATTCAGTTACTAGAACAGCCGTAACTTCCCCTATGAAATATATATATGAACAAATCGTGAATGGTTTTGGAAACTAGAGTCATTTAGCTTTCCAACCGTATATTACACACACTCTGGTTCATCAGGAGCTGTTCACAAAATCCCATCGAATTTGACTGTTTTACCAAAATCAGATTCTCAGACAGATTCGTCCTACTTTACGAAAATGGTCATAACTCACTCAGTATGATAGATATGATTAAATGGTTGGTGTTTCTGGAAAGTAGACACATAGAGCTTTCCAATGGTAGCAATTTCATCATTTTTCAGTGAGTAAGATTTCTTGTAGGTCCCGTGGAAGTTGACCTACGAAACTTGGCAGATTCTGTTTTCGATATTGATGTGTCTTTCTTAGGTAGGGATAGAATAATCCTCAACCTTTCATACCATTAAGTATTGAGGAAGGAGTTACTGCCATTACATTGGTGTTGCGTGGGCGCATAGCTACACTGAGCTTTACAACTTTTCATAGTGAATGAGATGTCAAGTCTTTCTTATTGTGTTGAGTACATTGATGTGTCTTATTGTACTTAGATGAGAACTCCATCTCTTAACACATATTTGTCATATTACTTTAGACAAAACAACGGATCTTTCTTTAAAATAAAGACTTTGACTAATCATGGGAGTATATGTATGCCTCACTAGTTATTGAGCGCCTAAACCGATTGATGAAAAATCATCATCAATACAGTCATCGAATGCCTTATCAAGACCATGTCTTCCCAAGATCTTTTTTATCCTAACTTCGGATGTTGATACATATTGGCATCTCTTGATCCATCAAGAGTCCATGTAAATCCGGAATGAACACGCAAAGACATAATTCACCATAACCCTTCCAAATCAAGTAGAGTCCATGTGCGTTCCAATACCTTTAGCAAATGTGTGCTCTTGTGGTTTGGAGCCACTTGATTCGGATGAATAAAGTCCGTTTAAGACTTTCATGTATATCTCTGATCTTATATAGATGTTATTATGACCACATTCATAGGCTACATGTTCAGTTATTCGGAAACTACCAAACTGACAAAGTAGTGGAGTGTAATGACATCCATTACGAAATTATATCTCATCATAGTCGACCACAGTGCGTGTAAGTGAGAAACCTTGCGCCATAAGGTGAGTCTAAGCTCTTGTTCTCACTACGCTATCTAACAAATGCATAGTTGATATGGTTTAGCCTGTGGTGTTGGCATCACCTACCCAAGGACCTATCTCTTTGTTAATGTTGGATCACATCTTTCCATTAGGCCAATCAACTAAGTTGATATCTATCAACAAAGGATGGTTCGATAGTAGACTCATTATCCCACGTCCTCATGTACACTAGTGTAATACTTATAGAGATCTCTATATGGATTGGATTTGACATTGAGGCGTCCCCCAACGATAATCACAATTCAGACTTCATGAGACGGATTTGAGTATCACTGATCAATGAATCAGGATGTTCCAAGCTCGCTTTCTTCCTAGTGCAAGAAAGTATCGAACCTAAGGGCCTCCCTCCTTTTGGGGAGCCACACGGCCTTGTGACACCAATTTTGTCACTATATGGCATCACCATATTACCATACATGGTGATGGCGCCAAGATCAACTTCTTTTGGTGTTGGTCGCGCCATGTCTGCCATGTCCTCTTAGTAGGACATCAATCCTTGCAGACATATTTGTAGCATGTAATTTCGTCACTTTAACACTTTAACCGTTTGGGATCAAGATGAGACTTAGTGGGGACAAACCACGACAATTCACGTCGTTCCACTTGAACATTTGTGTTCTTATCTCCCTCTAACGGCGGGAATACTGTCTCATCAAAGTGACAATCCGGAATTTAGCAGTGAATAAGATCGCCTGACAAGGTTTCTACATATACGGATTATATGTGGATGTTCATATCTAACCTAAGTACTTATTCATCTCAAATGACTCATCATTGTGTGTAGTGGCAATGCGATTTGACACCTAGAAATAACATCTAGCAAAGCTCAGGGATTGGAGATCCATTTCAATCATGTTTGAGCTCAAGCATTATAATTTCGTGTCAATCCTCGTATACAGTCACGAGCTGTAGTACAAAAATATTCAATGATGGTGGGTTGTAGATGAATATTAAAGCTACATGCAAAAATTGTATAGCCCCAAGACGTAATAGAAAGATTGGTGCGCATCAATAATGTTCGAGCGACAAACTAAAGTTGTTTGGTCGTATCCTCGGTGAGACCGTATTGCATGTGAACACGGGGTACAAAAAACTTCAACTTATATCCCGATAAACTTTTTTAAAGAATAGGTAGTGAGCTCGTAGAAGTATAAACAACATAAGCAGTAGATAATAATGTAACACGTGACCAGTGTGTTAACACTTCAATCAACATCATAAAGCATAAAAAGGTGTCCGCAAATTGGTTGTATTTATTTACGTAGCTTGATGTAAGAATAATAGAATATTATCTTTTGTGTCATTTAACATAGGAGGATCTCACTCCTAATTTAGATAAAAAATAGGCTCTCAAAAAGAGCAATGAGCATTGTAGGATGCCAATGAGACATCGAGGGAAACTGGTGCACCTCAATTGCTTGAGGAATTGACCGGACGGCCTACGGGAAGTTGGAGCCGTGTTCGGGTGACGTCAATGTCCCTCGGGTGCCACCATTTGCAACCATGGCATCACCGTCATGCTTCATGGAGAAGCTAGATCCCAAATGTCTTCGTTTTGAGTGGAAGAATAGATGTCCATGAGAATTTCTCAAAATATGGATCATTATATCTTTTCCAGGATGACCTGAATTTGTCAAAACAAAGTCTATATCAGTCGGTGTCCCATATATCATGTTTGGTGACAACATGTGATTCGATAGGACAAAACTTAAATGAGCAAAATGTTATATTGCTCTTGCATACAAAACCAAGCTGTTATGAGACTCGATAGAGGTCACAAATGATTTTTTTAATGGTTTGTCCTTCGGATTGATCATACACAATCTGGAAAAGCCGCAAATTGATTAAACACAATTAGGAAAAAGGCCTCGGATTGATCAAACACAATCCGGAGAAAGGTTGGGGTTGATCATACACAACCCTGACAAGGAAACAATAGTGATCAAACACACTCTTGACCCGCGAATAAAATTTTTCTTCAAATAAACTCGGATTTCTTAATATAAAACTCGATCGGCGAAACCAAAAAGGAAGGAGAAGCTGACGGCCAGGAAGCGGCGGTTGGGAGCAGCGACAGCGTCGGGGCCGAGGCAGGGTCGAGAACTTTTGGTTTGAGAAATAATTGTTTTTTAGGGTTTGGAAAACAAATGGTAGGCTATTGGTTCTAGGGTTAGAACAAAGTGCATGATAATGTGATAAATGATAAAGTGTAGAGAATGAGAGATAGTAAGAGAATCATCATATTATTCATTGATATGAGCTCTTTTTTATATAGGGAATTACAAAGTATCAATATGGTAATGATAAGGAATACATAGATCTAGTCAAACTACATATCATATTAGCATAAGGTCAAAACACACATAAAGAATATCTAGAAAGATATAGAATATCCTAGAACATATCATTAGATTTTAAAAGACTTTTTAAAATCGTGATTGAATATCTTCAGATTTAATTAGAATATTTAAAATTAGGAGTAAATATTTGTGACACCCTGTAGTTTACACCTAAAATCAGTTTTGTCCCTCACTTTTTTTTTAAACTGGTATACCCCTATATTTTAAATTCTCGACTAATTTGCCCTTGTCATCAAGTGAACCCGTTATGTAGCTGACGTGGCTAACATGTTGACACATGTATGAGACAAAGGTATTGAGATGACAATTTTACCCACAGAGCCGACCCTAAATCCCCCAATAAACCCTAGTAACCCCTCCACGATCCCTTGGCCTCGTCTCCGGCATTGATTCCACTTCACTCCCATTCTCCACCGCCTCCTCCTCCGTCGCAACGATCCCGTCCAAGGACATCGTCGTCTCCTTCAAGCAATGGTTTAAGTCCGGCCACAACCTCTTCCTCCACCAAATCTTCCAAATCCTCAAAGCCACCGACGACGCCGACCGCTTCCGCGACTCGTCGTATGACGTGTCGTTCCACCACCGTGCCGACCTCGCCCTCTCGCATCTTGACCTCCGCCTCACGGAGGCTCTGGTCCTAGAGGTCCTCCGCTACGGCAGCGAAAAGGAGCAGGACGTCCTCTCCTGCCTGAAATTCTTCGACTGGGTTGGCCGCCAGCGCAGCTTCCGCCACACACGCGCTACATTCAACACCATCTTCAAGATCCTCTCACGCGCCAAGCTCATGTGGCTGATACACGACTTCCTCTCCTCCTTCAGCAGCAACCGGTACGACCACAGCGTCAGGTTCCACGACACGTTGGTCATGGGCTACGCCGTCTCCGGCAAGCCCGAGGTTGCGCTACAGATGTTGGGTAAAATGCGGTTTCAGGGGCTCGATTTAGATAATTTTGGATATTATGTGCTGTTGAATTCACTGGTGGAGGAGAATTGCTTCGACGCGGTTCATGTCATAGCTCAACAGATTGCCTTGAAGGGATTCGAGAATGATATCACGCATTCGATCATGTTGAAGTGGTTATGCAAGCAGAATCGGCTGGATGAGGCGGATGAGTATTTGAGAAGATTGGTGTCCGAGGGGAAGGCCAACGGGTCTCAAGTTGGGGTTCTTGTTCGTGCGCTTTGTCAGCATAAGAATTTCAAGCATGCTGGGAAGCTGATGAATGAGTTTCATGACTTGGAGGTGGTTTCAATGGGGAGGGCTTATGCTGTGTGGATTGGAGTTCTTGGTTTTAAAAGTCACTATAGTCAGGGGTATATTGGACATATTATGTCGATGTTGCAGGTTTCTAGCTGAGTTGGAATCGCAAGACCGGTCATCTCAGCAACTTAACAGTCTTCTTTAACGGTCAATTGACGACAAGGGCAAATCAGACGAGAATTTAAAGTATAGGGGTATACCAGTTTAAAAAAAAAAGTGAGGGACAAAACTGATTTTAGGTATAAACAACAGGGTGTCACAAACATTTACTCCTTAAAATTATAATCGAATACTTTCAGATTTTAAAAGATTTATAAAATCCAAAAAAATCTTTTTGACTCCGAACTGAATACACCCTTTAGTTTTGTGCTAAGAGAAGAATTGTAAGTGATTAAGTTCTCAAAAAAAGTGAGTGATCAAATCACTTAAAAGGTAATATATATTGTTTGTCGCATCGGCCGTAATATCATAAAGGTAAGTTGGCTGATGGCAGACCTAGGCTTAAAGTTAACGAGAAGTAAACTGTTTTGGATTGAGAGGCTGTAGGCGAAACGAGTGAGTGTGTGTTTTCGAAATAAGGAATGGAAAGTGAGGACAATACCCCCTTTGCCCTCTCTAACGACTGAAACAAACTTTAGCCAATGACCATCACTCATTCACGTTCCGCCCTAGATTAGATAAGATAATACGGATCCACGTGGCATGGTCGTTGTGGTGACTAACGATGATAAGGCTAGAAATCAAAACTTTTTTGCCTTATGTGGTCGACAAAGCGTAATGTCATCACATAGAGCATCCGACGGTCCATAATTCGCCTTGAATAGAGTCAATTGAACTGGGGTGGTCGGATGTGGTTGTGGTGGATCATACCATTATATATACGAAGCTAGGTATAGCGTGTTTCCTCAACTCGACCACTCGAGAAGAAAGAAGAGGGCTACAGCTCAGCTAAACAAAAGCATAAAGCAGTAATGGCCTCCTCCATGTTCTCATCATCGGCTGCCGCAGTCGCCACCGCCGCCTCCCCGGCACAAGCCAGCATGGTCGCACCATTCACTGGCCTCAAGTCTGCCTCAGCTTTCCCCGTCACCAGAAAGACCAACAGTGATATTACCTCACTCCCAAGCAATGGCGGAAGAGTGCAATGCATGCAGGTGAATTAATTCACCATCGTATATATATATATATATAGTTTAATTTCCACTTACTAGCATGAAGCTTAATTACTTGCTAGGTATCCTACCTTACTAATTGATCGACTCCAATTATATATTCTGTATAGGTGTGGCCTCCACTTGGTTTGAAGAAGTTCGAGACGCTGTCCTACCTTCCACCGCTTACTCCCGAGTCCTTGGCCAAGGAAGTTGATTACCTTCTGCGCAACAAATGGGTTCCCTGCTTGGAATTTGAGTTGGAGGTATTAATTAGTTATTTTTTTCACTAATATAATTTTTACTCAAGTTAAATTAATTGTACTTGTTTAACTCCTGCTCTGTACCTGTAATTGTGTATATATAGAAAGGATTCGTGTACCGTGAGAACCACAGGTCACCGGGATACTACGACGGCCGCTACTGGACCATGTGGAAGTTGCCCATGTTCGGATGCACCGACTCTTCCCAAGTGTTGAAGGAGCTCGAGGAGGCCAAGAAGGCTTACCCAAATGCTTTCATCCGTATCATCGGATTCGACAATGTCCGTCAAGTTCAGTGCATCAGTTTCATCGCCTACAAGCCTGCAGGCTACTAATTCATTTGTATTACTCAAAAATCATATGTTTCATCCTCCACCCACACCCATCCATCTCTTATATCCAATGCATGTAATGTAATGTACTCCCTCCCTCCCCCCCCCCCCCCCCCCCCCCCTGTAGCTAGCTGATTAAGCTGTTGCTGGGTCCGTTTGTGGTTCCCTTTGAATTTGCATTTGAATTTGTATTTGGTTCAATTAGGCTGCCTGTGCAACACCCTTCTTTCTACTTCCTTTTTCGAGACAATCTTGTTTGTTTTCGAATTTGGTTCTGTTTCTCGGATTCAGAGACTGGTTGGTTGTTGAGAAGGTACTGAATAAAACATATCCGTGTTTCACCGTGTTCCTTCTTAAATATAAATATCCGCAAGTATGCATCTCGATCTGGACCCCTCGAGCCTGATCCGGATCTTAAGCCCTTTAAAATCGGGATTTTCAGCGATATTTCACCGAGAATATCGTTTTTCTCATTATCCGATATTATCTTTGCTTATCAACTGAATATCGTGAGAAAATTTCGATATTTTGCCGAAACACACAAGATTATATCATTAATTCGACCCAACTCACATCAACTCGGTCCAAATGTGAAAAATTGGAATAAAAGTCGAAGCGCATGTGAGGGGAATCAAACCGTTAGCTGCCTCATGTTCAAACTCCCCCAACCAACTCTACTGAAGTGGTATTTGGTTAGCATGAAGAACATTTTAGTATATAACGAGTGTACATATTTTCACATAATTTTTACTTTCCTTTCAAAATTTTGCCCTTATCGATATTCTCGATATTTCTTTTAAAAAATCTATTTTTTGAAGCATCGAAATATCCTTGATTGTCAAAATTTTTGTCCTTGATCTTACCGCATTCATACTATGATTATGATCGATATCATGTAACTGCTTTTTGTTGGTCAGGTTAATTTACTCGGGTGCAAATAAAGAAAATTAATCTAAATGCAAGAAATCAACACGACACCACACATGCCTGAAAACGCCGCAGTTTCGTGCCTTCCTATCACCGACCAGATCTTCTTGCCTTATCACGTCGTCCCTCAACACCTCACTTATGCTGATCTCAGCCTCTTCAATACCAACTCTCACATCCTGACGTCTACGTCACTAATAACATCGTCATCCACGACGTCGATTACTTTGTTATTACTGTCAGGACCCGCCCCGAATTTCACCTTGAAACCCGAGGTGAGTCCTGCGGGGACCACCTCCAAGGAAAATTTACCGAAAAACTCGGCGAACCTCCCTCGAAAATGGACAACCCTAACCCGGAAAAATTATAGAACCACTCTTTTAACCAATAAATTAACATCCTCTGCTACAACCCAAAAGTAGCCAGAATAAGTTGTACAAAAATTCCAACAGTAATCAGAGCTACTAAAAATAAAATAAACACAACGGAAGCTAACAATCTCCTAGTAGATTAAACAGGTAACCTACTGGCGAAATGTAGCGGAAAGATGAGTGACTATGCCTCGACGTCTCCTTCTAGACCTCACTTGAACGCTGCAGACTGGGCATTTAAAAACGAAGAGCCCAGGGAAAAATATTCAAAAACGTCAGAGTGCGTGGACAAAAACAATTTCTACAATAAATAAATATTTCCCAAAAAAAATACTTTAAAAGAAAACGCTTTACCAGCGACAGCTTAAAAGCTTAACTCGAAAATTCTGAACTGGTGTCTAGCCTCGCTAGACTCCCAAACTTTAAGAAAAATGGCATCTCAGGCTAGAATATTAAATATATCAGTATGTATTCATACTCGTATATCTCTTGTACGATGTTCTGGCATGGTCTCTGAGGGGAGAATCATCCAGATGCAGGGGCTTTCTCCTATAACCTGTCAATCAAGGAGAAAAAGGCGTCAGAGGGAAGACCGGGTGCTCCGGCCTTCGACCCTCCAATGCCTAAGTCAGTGAGCTGATGCAGGTGATATATGAGTGAAGATGGAGATCGTGAGAATGAGAGGGGGAGAGTGGTATTTATAGGGGTATGGTGGATGCACCCTAAAAATACCATTTTGCCCTTGCTCAGAGGGTGTATTACCATTATGCCCTCAAGGAATAGTGTGGGCTTCTTGGGCTTAACCAAGGCCCAAGCCCGTTTTATGTGGCAGCACGCGTCTTTTTAGGCGAGTACGACTGATGTTGTACTATGTACTAACAAGTCCCCAAGTCCGCGGTCAAGAGACTCTCTTGGGTGGGGACTTTATCTGATACAATATCGGGAGTACGAGTCTCTTATTAGTGGCGACATATCCAGTCCCCAGTCCCCCAAGTCCCCATGCAAGGGAGGGGATGGACCGGCTCCCTCCGAGTGGGGAATGTCGTGTATCGCTATATATGATTGAGACATCGGGTTGTTGCTCCCATGTATTGTTTGGAGATGGCAGGGCGATCGAGGGTCGAAGTTGAGGTACCGCTGGCGAACCTCTCGCGAGGGCCACGAGTACCGGCATGTTGGTATGCCTTGGCATTTTAGTAGCCTTTGATATGTACCAGCTATAGGCTCGAGCTAGCTGAGTTATTTCAGCATATGTTCGAGGGGGAGATTGTGGTGGCATATTTTGCGGTTGCCTCTAGGTGAGTGCTAGAGTGCCTACGTACCCGTTTATGGGATCAAACCAGACGTAGTTCACCACTTCGCCATCGAGACAAGTGTGCCGTCGAGGAGTGGCGAGGAGTGCCGCTGAGGCATGACGATGGGTGCCGCGAGGGCATAATGATGTTGCCGATAGGGCTTGTGTAGAGCTGTCAAAAAGCTCGCTAGGGGGCGTAGCCAAGATGCCGATGGGAGGCAGGTGGTGCCAAAGTGTATCAAGAGCACGTCATGAGGCGTGTATAAGGCTGTTGCCTAAGTCCCCCAGTGCTGGGAGAGATTGTGGTGGTGAGACACCAAAATGAGGACCGAGTTCATATTGAGCGGAATGAACTGCGCTAAGGGTGTGGTCGGCCGCTAGCGGGCGGGGCCGTTCGCGCTAGGTGGGGAGTTCGCGCCAAGGGTGAGATAAACTGCGCTAAGGGCATGGCGGGCCGCTATCAGGCGAGCCAGTTTGCGCTTATGGCGTGGCGTGCCGCTACAAGGCGAGTAATTGTTCGCGCTATGTGGCGAGTCAGTCCGCACTTGGTTGTGGACTGTCGCTATGTGGCGTTGCGGCCGCTGCATGGCGAGTCAGTCCGCGCTTGATTGGGGAGACTCGCCATTGAGCGTTGCGGGCCGTTGCCTTGGCGAGTCAGTCCGCGCTTGATTGGCGACTGTCGCTATGTGGCGTTGCGGCCGCTGCGTGGCGAGTCAGTCCGCGCTTGATTGGGGAGACTCGCCATTGAGCGTTGCGGGCTGTTGCCTTGGCGAGTCAGTCCGCGCTTAATTGTGGACTGTCGCGAGGTGGCCAGTCAGTCCGCGCTTGGTTGGGGACTGTGGCTATGTGGCGAGTCAGTCCGCGCTTGGTTAGGGACTGTCGCAAGGTGGCCAGTCAGTCCGCGCTTGGTTAGAGACTGTGGCTATGTGGCGAGTCAGTCCGCGCTTGGTTGGGGACTGTCGCGAGGTGGCCAATCAGTCCGCGCTTGGTTGGGGACTGTGGCTATGTGGCGTTACGGCCGCTGCGTGGTGAGTCTCTCGCGCTTGATTGGGGAGACTCGCCATTGAGCGTTGCGGGCCGTTGCCTTGGCGAGTCAATGTATGCATGGGGTTGGGGATAGCTGGAGGGGGGAGTTCGTGTTTTGCAAACTGAAAATTGGGCGAGCTGCAATTTGTGTTTTAGAGTTTCGGTGGTTTGACAAACCTCAGATTGGGGAGCGTCCCACTTCACCCTCGATCGAGTGGGCGCGAGCGCTTGGCTGTTTGCAACCAGCTTCATTGCCACTACGTGGATCCACTGTTTCACGGTATGAATTGGTGGCGTTCTTTGTCTTTGGATTTGTATGTGGTGGCGGTGTTGTTTTGGGTTATTTGGGGTGTGGGATTGTTCACATGTTTGTGGTGTTGGTAGGATTTCTAGGGTGAGAGATTTGTTGTCGGGCTGGCTAGGGTTAAGAGATGGCGGGACGGGTCGCGCTAGTGGCGTGTGTAGCTAGAAAATGCATGTTTGAATGATGGCTGTTTACACATGCTGTGTGTGTAGCCTGAGATTGATATAGATAGATGTACATCAATGTTTGGTTTGTAATCATGTGAAGCAAGTGTACATGAGAATATACTATGATGCATGTGGTCATGCTATTTGTATGATAACAACTTAATTGAATAGTGTGAAGACTTATCTGGAGCCGCGTAGAGGTTGGGGTGGCCATGCTGGATTCATTGGAAGACTGTGTGCCTGATGGCTGTGAAGGTGAGCTACCTTGCTGCGGCACGCCCAAGCGAAGGAGAGAGAGAAAGTCAGATCTACTTTCTCTCTCCTCGGGATTTCTGGGCAGATGATGGCCACGGCCATGGCGAGCGACGTGAGGGTCTCCATTTGAGGTCGCCCTCCTTCTAGCGCCAATTGTTCTGGCATGGTCTCTGAGGGGAGAATCATCCAGATGCAGGGGCTTCCTCCTATAACCTGTCAATCAAGGAGAAAAAGGCGTCAGAGGGAAGACCGGGTGCTCCGGCCTTCAACCCTCCGATGCCTAAGTCAGTGAGCTGATACAGGTGATATATGAGTGAAGATGGAGATCGTGAGAATGAGAGGGGGAGAGTGGTATTTATAGGGGTATGGTGGATGCACCCTAAAAATACCATTTTGCCCTTGCTCAGAGGGTGTATTACCATTATGCCCTCAAGGAATAGTGTGGCGTTCTTGGGCTTAACCAAGGCCCAAGCCCGTTTTATGTGGCGGCACGCGTCTTCTTAGGCGAGTACGACTGATGTTGTACTATGTACTAACATACGATATCTATGAATAAGCTCGAAACTTAGATAATCATACAAGACTACGACGCTGGCGTCTAACGCTCACGTCACCATATACTAGAATTGTACCTCAGTATGGGGGAAACACACGAGTGAGTATATATACGTGCTGATTCCTTGTATGAATTATATGAATGAATTCGAAAAATAGAAAGTCATACAGGGCTACGACGCTGGCGTCTAACACTCACGTCACACAATACTGGAATTGTACCTCAGTATGGGGGAAAATCACATATAGCTAGCTAGCATTTATTTATATACATACTATTCTCATAAACAACTATATATGAGTATAATCACCGAAATTCTCAATTTCGGGAAATTTCCAACAACAGAAAATTATTCAACAATAAAGCATTTTAAGCACATTATTTAAAACAAATGGCCACTCACAAATTAGGCCTAAGTCTGATGTCGGTCGGAGGCCTCGTCAGCTTGAGCCTCCTTGCGTCCTGTTCCAAAACATAAATAAATCTTTAAGTAAAGCACCGACGCTTAAAGAAAATAGGCATAATTAAAAATGAGATTCGCACGCTCAACCATGCCTATCGCTCAAAATCTTAATTTCACTATCAACCAATAAACCTCCACAAAAATTAACCAACATCCTCCAAACACTTTCCACATTTCTAATCTTAAATAATCACGTAGCCGGATTTTAACTTATTAATCAGCCAAAAATACCAAACTTCAAAAATTCCTAAACCTATCCAAAACTCCTCCAAAAATTCTAAAACTCATTCCAATAAACTCCTCATAAAATTCCCTACAAAAACATTTTCCCGGTGGCGGCCGGCGGCCAGCTCCGGCGACCTCCAATGCCCACCAAAATTTGACAGTACATTCCTCTCAACCTCCTCTACAACTTTCCTAACTACCACAAACACCAATTCCAAACCTAACTATGCCAATCGAACGAAAACACATAAAAAGCCCTAGAATTTTCATTACCAATTTCTCCTTACCTAGCTCGAGATGGAGGGAGCCCTTTGGAGAGATTGTTGTACGGGAGAAGGGCTTTCTTTTGAGCCAAGGCTCGCCGGCTATGGCGGCCGGAGGAAAGAGTTCCGGCGACGGGAACACGCGGACAGCCGGACCTTCCGGCGAGATTTTCTCCCGATCGGCGACGCTAGGGAGCCTTTCACCGGTCTAGAAAGGAAGCTGAGTCGGAGGCCGACCAATTAAGACCAGTGCGGCGACGAACGGAGGTCGGACAGCGGCGAGCGGAGGTCCGACAGGTTCCGGGTAGTGAGAGGGTCGAGGAGGAAAGAGAGAGGGGGGGGGTGAAGAGAGAGTCCACCACTAATACCCATTACAAAATTGAACACCCCAAATATAATACCCCAATAAAAATTACCTTTTACTAGTAAAAATTACCATTTTTTACCGTCGTCACAATTTCTTCCTTCGAATAAATCCTTCGAAATAATCGTCCCCTAACACCACTCTGGGGACCAATTAAATTATACATTTAATGACGAAGACGATAACAACTCTTATTACCACCATGCTAACAATTAAGGTAAAATTTAAGGGCCGGGGTATGACAATTCTCCCCTCATTATAAAAATTTCGTTCTTGAAATTTACATACCTACTAAACAAAGAGGAAAGGATACTGCTGCTTTATTTGCTCCTCCGATTCCCAAGTAGCTTCCTCTACTTGGTGGATTCTCCAAAGCACTTTGACAAGCGGGATTGTTTTGTTTTTAAGCACTTGCTCATTTAGGTCAAGAATCTGAACCAGCTCCTCTTCATAGGATAAATCCTTCTGAAAACTAATCGGCTGCTCTTCAAGCACATGAGAAGGATCGGCAATATACTTGCGAAGCATGGATACATGATACACATTCTGTATCCTGAACAACTCCGGAGGCAAAACTAATCAATAAGCAAGAGGGTCAACTCGCTCAATTATCTCATAAGACCCAATATACCTCGGACTAAGCTTCCCACGCTTACCGAAACGAACTACCCCTTTCCAAGGAGATAATTTCAGGAACACCCAATCGCCCACTTGAAACTCAAGGTCCTTCATGCGGACATCTGCATAACTCTTTTGCCTTTTCTGAGCGGCCTTGAGTCTATCTTTGACCACCTTGATCTTCTCATTTGTGTCATAGATAATCTCAGGACCACAAAGCTCTCTTTCTCCGACTTCATTCCAACATAAGGGCGTACGACACTGCTTCCCATAAAGTGTCTCAAAGGGAGCCATACCGATACTCGAATGGAAGCTGTTATTCTAGGTAAACTCCATTAGAGAAAGGTTCTTATCCCAACTCCCTCTGAACTGCAAGACACACGCTCTCAACATATCCTCCAAAGTCTGGATAGTCCTCTCTGATTGGCCATCAGTCTGAGGATGAAAAGTAGTGCTGAAATGCAGTCGGTTACCTAAAGCTGCTTGAAGAGCTCCACAGAATTTAGAAGCAAATCTAGATCCCGATCTGACACTATGGATTCAGGTACGTCATGAAGTCTCACAATCTCACTAACATACAGCTCAGCCAATTTATCCAATGCATACTTCTTTCCCACCGGTAAGAAATGAGGGGATTTGGTGAGTCTATCCACAATCACCTAAATACCGTCATACCCTTCACGGGTACGAGGTAAACTGAAGACAAAATCCATGGTGATGTGGTCTCACTTCCACACTGGAATCTCCTTTTGTTTCTGAATTTGATCGATATTACTATTCCTCTTTTCTTACTCCCTTAATCTCATTCTTCTTCTATTTCAAAAAAAATTCTCGTTCTTCTTCTGCATATGTTTCTGGGTTGTTATCTGATTGAGAGAGGAAAAAAATGACATGGAGAAATAGCTAGATTCCAGAAATCAATTTCTTTCTTTTCTTTTCTGATCAATTTCTTTTGATGTTTTCAAATTCTGTGACTAATTTGTGTTCTTAGAAAGGGGAGTTTTACCAAGGCCAATAAAGGTATTGTTCTTCTTGCTTTATATAACATCCCGACATTAGTTAGTAACATAAACTATAAATTAGTCTATCTAAGTTGAGACTGCTTAAGGAGCATTTGACAATCTCAGAATTTAAAATGTGCTCGAGAGTGACCTTTCGTGATTTTAGATAATGTAAGATCCTCATTTTAAGTGAAATCATGTGTCCATTGAGTACTATGATTTAATTATAGAAATATTAGAGAAAGAAAACAAAAATAAAATAAGCATGGTTCAATCTGGTCCATACACCTCCACTGTATAATCTAAAACGTCCATTTGAGTAATATAAGAAAAGAGGAAAGGATAAATAATTGGGTGCTTTTTGAATATGCAACTAACACGCAATATAGCACGGCCATTAAAGATAGGGGAAATATTTAGACTCAAAGTATCGTATCACGGGGATTGAAGGGCTAACCACAATTCTTGGGTAATCGGCAATAAGTCACTAATGCAAACAAAGAAAGAAAAGAAAATAAAGAAAAATGTTACTCTAAGGCACCAAGCCTTAGCAATGCTCGGCCTCGGTTCTCACCAAAGCCTAATCAATACTAGTGTCTAGTGATGACTATTTACAATGAGTAGAGATTTTCGATAATGTGATTTTAATTTTTAAGTGAAAAATACTAAAAACTAAATTAACAATGACAAATAAAAATGAAGGAAAATAATAGAGAAAGATTTGGGTACTAGGGATCGCTCTAGCAATTTCAAAATTAACGGCGCCAAAATTGATGGAGACTACATCGACTACAAAGTAAACAATGCAACCTCACACAATTATTACTATGCAAATGTCATCGTTAGTATATAATAAGTATGGATCGTTCAGTTCGGGGATGTCAAAGGGTGAATTGAACTTATAAGTGCTAATACATAATCACATATTCACATAATAACATATAAATTGGGGGGTTTTGGAAATATGTATCTAACTAAAACTACTGCTGAAATAAAACCTAAACTAACATATATACATGTGATCGACAACTTCACACAAAACAAGAAACGAAAACACTCAAGAACATGTAACAAATTATGCAAGATATTCGGTACAGCAGTTTCAACACATCCTGGACTCTACTTCAATTCCGATTCTGATTTAGAGCCCTTCGCGGTTACTCCAATCGTTAAGACTTCACAAGTATTTAGAATCAACTTTGCGTGTAATCCTAAATTGTATGTTAACTCGTTTAAAGACACTTCGCGTAGAAATTAAACAAGCAAACACATAAGCATATATAGTAAGCCGAATCAGAAACATGCACAAGGTATGGCGTCACTCATCCTATTAACATGCAAGTTTTCAAAATTATACTTAACCACTTTTAAGCAACAAAGACCTAGACAACTTCTCGTATGACTAAATCATATATCATTTTGGTAGATGAAATCGCAACCCACATAACAATCATGGCCTTAGGCTGTATGCAACCATTGATTTTGCCTGCTCGATTCAGAAAACTAATCGAATACAATCAAGAACACATTGAAACATGTTGCCCTAAATCTAGCACAGAAAATATCACATGAACAAGTTTGTAACTATCGTCATACATAAGTTATAAATATCAGAAAATCTAAACATGTTACAAAACCAAATTGGCAACCATAAAAACATACAATCTTCATAGACAAAGTATTATAAAATTACATAAACATAAACAACCATGAGAAGAATGGATCACACTTTGTAGAAACCTTGAATGGTGGCTGCAAAGGTGGTGGATTTGGTGATGGAATTATACAAAGCAAAAAGGGAGGTGGTGGTGGTTCGGCTAGTCTAGTTTCTGTATAGGGTTTATGGTGAGAATTTGGTAGAGTTCCGGCTTGTGTTTGTATGGAAGATGTGATGTCAATTATGTAGCTCTCTGCTCCTTTATATAGTAGTCTAGCAGAACCCTAGCTCTTTTCTCAGCCCTTGATGAACTTCTGATCTAACAGTAAAGAATATTGCACAAAATCTTCCCCAGAATTCTCTGGAATGTCTTGTGCTGCAATTCATTGCATGAGGCTTGAATAGAGACCAGGTACGTTCCTTGTTCTCCAAAGTAAATCCCAACGATTAAGAATTTTCCTTCTTCTGCCTTCAATCAGATTTCTGACGAAAATCCATGATTTTCCTTCCTTTATTTGTGCACAATTAGGGTTCCTGGAAAAGAAGTAAAGTCCGATAAATATGATAGGGAATATTAGAATTGAAACCATGAAATTAAAGGAAAGAATCTCCCTTAATTTCTGATTTATATTAACACAGATAACTCCTTGATTACTGCAAAATTCGTCCTTCCATTTTATACCCGTTCAAACCATTCCTATTCCAAGTTGGATTAGGTTTCTTGACTTCAAATGGTTTCCCTGTCTCATTAGAAAAGAAAGTTTCCTAAATAATTTAGGAAAGTCATAATAGGAAAGATTCAGAAATAGTAAATTTCCTAAATCAAAATAAGAAAGTTTCTTAAAATGAAATAGGCAACTTTCCTTTTTCAAAACAGGAAAGTTTCCTAATTGACTTATCCCCAGATTTTGCGACTTAATGAGACTCCTTGCTGCACCAGAAATCCTTCTTTGATTAGGATTTCTCTCAACTCTTGTGTTTTAGCCTTCTTTTGTGTAAAACTTCCTCTTTCGACCTATAAAACCGAAACAAGCTAGAAATGACATTATGAAGGAAATAACAAAGCTAAAGAAGGTCGGAAATACATTAAGAATATAGCATAAAATGCGTGTATCACACAAATATTACAGAATCGTCGAATAATGAAGACTTTTAATCCAACTAGGTTTCCTAGTTGCATAAGGAATCCTACTCTAAATAAAACTCTTGATAAATTCTGCATATTCAGCTCGTTTTAGCACAATATACAGCCGGCTCTACCGTAAACTCTTAACTTGACAAAATGACTCAATATTCTAACAATAAGGGTTAAGCAAACTATAAATGGAGGTAAAAACATATTAAGAACGTCGCATTTTATGCTCCTATCACACCAAGCCTTAGCAATGCTCGGCCTCGGTTCTCACCAAAGCGTAATCAATACTAGTGTCTAGTGATGACTATTTACAATGAGTAGAGATTTTCGATAATGTGATTTTAAGTTTTAAGTGAAAAATACTAAAAACTAAATTAACAATGACAAATAAAAATGAAGGAAAATAATAGAGAAAGATTTGGGTACTAGGGATCGCTCTAGCAATTTCAATGCAATGAACAATTTCAAGCAAATAAACATATTTTCATTAAGTATCAAATCCCGTACTTAATGCCGGTCAATGCCACTAAGCCGAACTTCCTCAAGGGTATTCACATTTCCGATTAAGGTAAACATGAACTCTCTAGTTCATGGACTAGTACCTTATCAAGGGCTACTAAACCATAAACCAAAGGTGAAGAGTTCTAAAAGTTAGGGATTTAAGGATGCAATAGTTACAACCTAGAATGTTACAATATTACGAAGTTTCGTACCTAATGCTGATCAAGGCCATAAGTTAATTTCTCCTATTTGGTATCCACTCTTCCGATCAAGGCAAGAATGAACTCTCTTATCCAATTATCATGCCGTGTTAGGGCCACAACAATAAGACTAAAGGCGAAGAGTACAAGAGAATAGAAACATAGCAATCATTAATTCTCAATTAAGCAACTACTTAATACACCACATTAATTGTAAGAAGCTAGGGAACAAAAGAACCACCAATTGAGTCACACATCACAAATCTCAACACATAACAAAGAGAGTGGTCAATTCCCTAAATTAATGCATCAAGAATCAATAAGCATAGTAATTAGAGTGCACTCATATGAAAATACATTATCTGTTACCAAGCCAATATGTTCATTACATCAAAATTGAGCTAGAGGTAGAAACCCTGGCTCCCAAAAAGAGTTCTACTCACTACCCATGATATATATGCATCAAAATTACAAAATTCAAAGAGAAGAGTAGAGTGTGGAGAAAACAGAGATAGCCACAATTAGCTAGAAAGCTATCATGACTATCATTAAATTACAACTCCCACAAGTACCTAAAACTTGAATCTTGTAATTAGATGACCACTTGAAGTCTTTGGGTGAGTCCTTGAAACTAAAACTATGAAAGGAAATGGAGGAGGAAAGAGGGATTGAGAGATTTGGGTGCGGCCATTCTCCCCGTCTGCTCCATCTCCCCCAAAATGAGAATGAAGCGTGTGTATATATGGCTGGGCTCGTGTGGTTTGGAGGGAGATGAGAGTGCCACGTATCAGCTAGTAAGTGGCTGAAAGAGAAGAACTCTGGTGATGGGTGAACAGCACGTGTGCTACATCTTTAGGTTAATTAACTCAACACTTAATTATGCAATTAAGCATTGATTAATTAAGGGCTCCATAGCTTTGTCTTTTGTGTTGTAAGTCACACATTGCTCATTTCATGTCGCTCGTTTTCGTAACTCTCCTTGTTTTCCTACGAAACAAATAAAAATAGATTAATTACATATTAATTGCTACGAGAATTAGTTAATTTATAGTATTTATGTAGTAATTATGAATATACATATAGTATTTATGTAGTAATTATTATATATATAAATATTTTAATAAATATGTAGTAAAATTAAAAAATTAGTAAGGAAAGTAATAAAATATAATCTATTATTATTAAAGTGAACAAATTTAATTTTTTTTGTTTAATTATTATCTTTAATAGTAATTATGTGTGAAAATATATACGTTATTTAATAAATCAAATAAAATGAGATCAGGTGAGTAGGAGTTCCAGTAGCCAAGTCTAGATTATCAACCCAATATTTGAATTGAATTCGAGATGTGATTCAAGTTCTTCCCTATGAAAGTATCAGGGCTCGTGACCCGATTGAAGAACCCGGATGCACCGGCCTGGCATGATCTGCCGTTTCGTTTGAACCGCCTTGACGGTTACATGGGATCGTCGTATTGGTGGCTATTGAACAGCCTAGACGGCGCGAGCTGGGCTGTGGCTATTGTTTGATCGATTAACGACGAAAGCCGAGGTAAAGAGGCTCTGAAGTTCGTACTTTCATGTCCTTTACCCATTCGCATTTGTATTGTTTGCTATTAGTTTGGGCTGGGATGTGACAAATGGTATCAGAGCAGGGATATGATTGCCAAGGTATAAATTGTTGGGGGAGGAACGGATTGGACTTTCAATTTCATGATCATAAGGGCTTGATACTGATTATTGTGAATTGTGATCTGTCAAGGTCTAGACTTTTAAGTGGTTTTGATTACAAGTTTGTGTTTGATATTTCTTAGTTGCATGTGGTGTTGGAGAAGATGAGGGTGAGTCGCTGTGTTTGTATATTTGGTTTAGGATGTTCTGTTTTTCTTTTCTTCATGGTGATGGCTTAGCGCGTATTGATTTTTCTTTTGGGGAATTTTGAGGCTTTTCTTTTCTTTGTTCAAATTTGAAAGTGGCACTCTTGTGTTTTTGGGTTTTATGAACGATGTGTTACTCAGTGGGATTAATTGAATGAGTGATGATCAGTAACTTGCTGACTATTTTGAAGGCAGATTAGTGTTATGAAAGAGAATCGGTTTGTTGATTTGAGAGGTTGGAATGTTGGATCATGCAAGGGAAAATAGAAGTATGAAAAGGCTGCTAGCTTAAAGGACTCATATAAATATTCTGGTATGTCAGATTATTATTCTATAGCTTCAGATATAAAATTTTTATGTCTGCCTTTTTACTCACCAACTATATGTGCGTATGTATAGCTGTGTATGTTTTGGAAAATAAGTTAAGGGCTTCAAAAAGTTAGCAACCATATTTTAGGGAGAATGTGTTGGTTAATGTAAGGTGATATCAATCTGGTATCATTGATTATCACATTTATTCATTTATGTAACTACATGTGATCACTGAGAACCATAGAATGGAAAAGAAGATGCAAGGGAGGTTTCATATCATATGTCTTGTTTTGTCTTAGAAATAGCTGAAGCTGCAATCATTTTCTTCAGGTAAGTTTATTACAAATTAGTTTGGCTCAAGACTTTTGGAATTTATGCTGATAGACAATAGATTGAAGTCTTCTAAACTTGAAGTGTGTCTTTACATATATCTGAAGTAGCTTTTGGGCTGAAGTTTTTGGGCTAGAAAAGAGAGTAAACTCAAGGATTAGAATAGAAAGATTAGTATCTATTCAATATATTGTCTGAACTGTTTTGGAGCTCGACTTTGGTTAGGATTCAGGATTCCGTTTGACTTGAAATTTTGTACCCTTATTCTTCCATGTGATTACAATTGATCTGGAAATTTTGCTATGTTTTGATAAGATAGATGAGTTGTGGTGATTTTTTGAAGTTAAGTTCTCTGTTCAGAATTTGTAGTTGTGTTATGTAGTGTTACAGTTTTGAGTTCGAATTTGATTGGGATTCAGGATTTGGTTTGGTTTGAATTTTGTGGAGTTGTTTTTCTCTAAGTGTACCACTGATCTATAAAGTTTGGTGTTATTTGGTAAGGTAGATAAATTATGGAGATTTTCCAAAGCTAAGTGCTTGATGCTGAAAATTGTACTGATATTTGCAGTGTAGCAGTTTTGAGTCCAAATTTGATCAGGATTTAGGACTCTATTTGATCTGAAACTTTGTAATCATGTTCTTCTATATGTGAACTTTTGATCTGGAAAGTGGTATTATTTGATAGGGTAGGTGAATTGTGATGATTTTCTGAGGTTGAGTGCTCTGTTATGAAATTGTGTTCTTGTTATGTAGTGCACCAGTTTGAATTCGAATTTGAGTGGGAATTAAAATTCAGAAATGGTTTGAAACTTTGTGCTCATGAACTTCTATGTGTACTACTGATTTAGAAATTATGGTGAATTTCTATGGAGTGTGGATTAATCGTGACCAAATTCTGAAAATAGATTCTTGTTGATGAATATATTTGTGGCATATATGTCGTTGTTTCTTTTATGAGATCTTCTTGTATTCCTTGGCCACAAGGGTTAGTGTGGGCCCTATCCACAAGGGAAGAGTGTGGACCTCGGCCACAGGGGTTAGTGTGGTATGTTTGTGATATGCATTATGTGAAATGACACTCCCTTATTCAGTTGTGAATAGGGACGTGTATGTGTTTTGATCAGTATTCTGAAATGACACTCATTTACTCAGTTGTGAACATGGACATGTATATAGTGTTTCGATCTGTACTTTGTTAATGGCACTCCCTTATTCAGTTTTGAATAGGGACGTGTATGTGTTTTGATCTATATTTCATGAAATGGCTCTCCCTTTTTCAGTTGAGAAGGATATGGATGTGAGTGTTCCTATTAGTACTTTGTGAAATGGTTCTTCCCTTGTTTGTGTAAAAAAAAAAAAGGATATGTGAAAGTGTTTGAAGTTTGAAATTTTGCGTGATCAACTGCGAATTAGACAAGATTTCTGATCTGTGACGTGTTATGTGGAGATGTGACCTCACTTTTGTTCAGATTTTGATTCGTTAAAATTGTGTGATGATGTGTATGTACTCAATCTTATATGTTGTGAATCAGGTACAAACTTATGAGATGTGGAGTAGAAAGTGTTGATATGTGACTTTGAAGTTTGAAAGAGACTCAATCCCATCTAATTACAAATTTACCAATATACTAAAGCTTGGTCTACTGTGCTATTCACAAGCATGTAAACAGTAAACTTTTGTTTTTTTGTTTTTTTTTAATAGGTAATTTAGATTTTTCTAGATATACTCTATCGGCAAAGAATTTTTGCCCTCCATTTAACTATATACCATAGCATGGTCGACTGTTCACACAGTGAACAGTGAACTTTTTTTTTTTGAAATAGGTAATTTATATTTTTTATAGGCTCTCTCTTGGCAAAAAAAATTTTGCCCTCCATTTTTGACTTTTCTCCTGCCTCCTGAATCTTCCGGATCAATCTTGTCTCTTCAGACCTCTTTTATTTTTATTTCTCCAATCTCTGTCTTTGCATCTCAAAGAATATTGTCGCTTCGTTTCATCTCTTTCATTATTGTTCCGTTTTGTGCCTATTTAACTATATACATTTTTTGGTCGACTGTTCATAAGCATGTGAACAACATGAAAACACTGTTCATTAACAACAGTGAACCTTTTTTTTGTTCTGAACCAGGTGATTTAGATTTTTCTAAATAGGCTTTCTCTCGGCAAAAAAATTTTGCCCTCCATTTTTTACTTTTCTTCTGCCTCTTGAATCTTCCGGATCGATCTTGCCTCTTCAAACCTCTTTTATTTCTATTTCTCCCGTCTCTTTGTTTTTGCATCTTAGAGAATATCGTTGCTTCGTTTCATCTCTTTCACTATTGTTCTGTTTTGTGCTTATTTAATTTAACTATATACATTTGTGTGAACAGTGTTTTCACACTGTTCATTAACAACAGTGAACTTTTTTTTTGTTTTGAAACAGGTAATTTAGATTTTTCCAGATAGGTTCTCTCTCGGCAAAGAATTTTTTGCCCTCCATTTTTGACTTTTCTTCTGCCTCCTGAATCTTCCGGATCGATCTTACCTCGTAAGACCTTTATTTTTATTTCTCCTGTCTCTCTATCTTTGCATCTCATGGAATATCGCCGCTTCGTTTCATCTCTTTCACTATTGTTATGTTTTGTGCATATATATTATTGTTTGGTTAACTGTTCATAAGCACTATGAACACTGTGCAGACCTTTTTACCCTGTTGATGGACTGTGTAATTCCGTATTTACCCTTCGTTTCAACTCTAGGTATAATTTTTTATTTTTTTCCGCCACTTCTCACGCTCTCTCTTGCCTAACATTTCTTCATCTTTCTCATACTCTATAGACTCTTCTTGAAATAACTCCAGCATTTCTCACAAAACAGAAGTCTAGAGATATTAATATATTACAGTGATAATTTATTACCTTGTTGTTTCACAGAACTATTTCTATCATTTTCTCTTCTGCTTTGTATACGTACAATTCAAAACAATTAGAGTATTTATATTTTGGGTAGAACACAAGACTAGCTAGATATTTTGTTGTATAAAGGTTGTTTTTGTGATAGCTCTTATACATATGTGAAATATGCATAATGTGGATATTATGTTAAAGGATGGTCGACTGTTCACAAACAAGTGAACAGTGCATTTTTGTGTGCTGACTATTTTGCCCCTACTGTTTTTAGAAACCACAATACTGCCATTAATCATATATATATAATTAGTACAATTTTCATCGTGAAGTATTGAGAACAATGTTGGCACCGTAAACAGTGTGCATGCCTTTTTACCCTGCTGATGGGCTGTGTGATTCTGTATTTACGCTTTGTTTCAACTTTAGGTATAAATTTTATTTGTTTTCGCCACTTCTCGCTCTCTCTTGCCCAACATTTCTCCGTCTTTCTCATTCTCTAGACTCTTCTCGAAATAGCTCTAACATTTCTAATAAAGCAGAAGAGTCTAGAGATATTAATATATACTGTTATAATTTATGTGTGATGCTATTAACATACTCATTTTTGATATTAACACGTTATATATAATGACAACCAATCATCAATTAAATTCAAGTAATAAGTTTGTAAATAAAATAAAAATGTATGAATAGGAAAATAGATGAGGTGTGTTAATAGCAAAAATAAGTGTATTAATAGCAATACCCTTTAATCTATTACCCTGCTGTTTCATGGAACTATTTCTATCATTTTCTCTTCTGTTTTGTATACGTACAAATCAAAACAATTGGAGTATTTATATTTTTGGTAGAAGTGTATAACACAATACTAGATGTTTTGTTATATAAATGTTGTTTTTGTGATAGCTCTTATACATATGTGAAATATGTATAATGTGGATACTATAAACGCCAAGGCGCGGGTATCAACTAGTTATGAATTATCGTGTGATGTGAATGTGTTCAACCTTGATAGTTATGAATAAAGTAAAACTCCATGTGACTTTATTTCATTTTTGTTTAATTTTCTTTTTGTTTACAACTGTTGTGTCTTGCAGCAAAGCACTAAATGCACAATATGTCAAAACCAATATGCTTGCTTGTTAAATGTAGACGTATTATTCGCTAATATCCGATTATATGTTTGTACCCGTTATAACTTTTGATGACGAAATTTTCTTCAAGGGGGTGAGTATATAACATCCCGACACTAGTTAGTAACATAAACTATATATTAGTCTAGCTAAGTTGAGGCTGCTTGAGGAACATTTGACGATCTCAGAATTTTTAAAATGTGCTCGAGAGTGACCTTTCATGATTTTAGATAATGTAAAATCCTCATTTTAAGTGAAATCATGTGTCCATTGAGTACTATGATTTAATTATAGAACTATTAGAGAAATAAAATAAAAATAAAATAAGCATGGTTCAATCTGGTCCATACACCACCGTTTAATCTAAAACGTCCATATGATAAGAAAAGAGGAAAGGATAAGCACGGGGGGAGGATCTTTCCCTTTTTTCTGATTCCTTTGAAGTTTGAATTATCAACCCAGATATTTGAATTGAATTCGAGATGTGATGCAAGTTCTTCCCTTCTGAATCATGAAAGTATCAGGGCTCGTGACCCAATTGAAGATTCAGATTGAAGAACCCGGTTTGCTTGATATTTTCATTTGCTTTATTTTACAGGAAATCAAGGATTCAGTTTTGGGTTAGCCCTGAGGGTTTAGTTCATATTTAGCTGCTCCTCAACATCAATAATATCAAATGCTAGGTAAAGGCTTTTTTTTCCTTTTCAAATTTGGCTACAATATTGCTCATTGTTTGTTGTACATACCTCAATATTTTTGCTCTTAAATATGTTGTTCTGTTTTTTTTTCTGTAATAGTATTAATGTATAATATATTGCTGCATCTGTATTATCTCACCATTCCAATTTGTAACTGATATAAATTGGGGCCTTCCATTAAACACTCACGCAATTGGAGCAGGAACTGAAGATTCATTTGGGAGAAGCATATCCTTATGTATTACTAAAGCTGATTGAGGACAACCCAGACTCATCTATTTCGATAATTCTGTAAGTCTCACACTTTCAAACATGATTTAGTTATTTAATGATTTAGTGTAGTTATTCTGTAAGTTTCTGTTTGTGCCTCAGATAAACATGTGGTTTGAAATAGCTTCTCAACTGTATCCCCCTTATGATTGCATTGTCTCATCAGATTCTTAATAAAAATTATAGGCTACACGCAGCCAGGGCTACAAACAGCCTAGCAACACAACGCCAGGAATAAAAGTGACACTTGCGGGTCAAAAGAACGATTCCCAACTTGTCTGCTCAGAATAACAATTGCTAGCACATTATACAATACGTCACATACAATGGAATAAACATGACACATGCAGGTAAAAGATCATGTCCATTGCAATCAGGTGTGTTGGGGTCGCTTCCCATCACCCATCATACAATATGCATGGACGCACAAATGTCTGCATAATACAAAGTCTTTTCAACTCCTTGATTCGCACGGCGCGTGTTGCCAAGAAAGGACAGTTCCTCGTTTGGGGAGTTAGGGGACTCCATAAGGGTTTATACGCTCAAAACTTGTTCAAACGCACTTAGAACGGTGAATGTACGAGCGTTTTCTATAAACATCTTTGCTTAAACTCTCCAATCAAGTCATTATCCTTACCTGAGAATTTGGGGGACTTGTTGAGAGAACTAATGCCAAGCGCTTTAATTAGCCTTACGCGTGTGTTCTCATATCATATACTTACCCCAGAGCGCATCCCGACCAGACACGTGGATGCATGTGTGCGTCTTGATTCTATGTGCGCTTCTGGAAGGTTCCTTTCGTGCCGGGTTGTCAACAGCCACAAAAATAATCTGCCTCGCTCAACCTCTATAAATAGGCATTAGCCTCACAAATAAAGGTAACTAACTCATTCCCCCACTTTGAGTTACAAATTCTCCACTAAGTTGTCCGGATTGCTTCGAACATTCCCTCAACCTCTTTGTTCATTTCGCAAGTCTAGCGGACAATCTCTTAGCGGATAAATCTCAATTCACACGGATCTGTTTGTGCGGATTCCTTTTTAGCCCCTAACTAGATTTTCATCCTCAATATCTGTTGTTCCTTTAGGCCTTTGGCCCCATGTATCCAAATATATATATATATATATATATATATATATATTGAGTGCACGTTGCTCTTATTCTTGGCTATACCGATATACTCACAGATAATCAGACCCATCCCCTCTTATGTAAAACTGCAACCATAGTTTTTTTCTTCTTCTTTTTCTATTATTATTATTATTATCAAATAATCAACTTAAATAATTTAACTGATTTTTCATAAACTCACTATCACAATCATCATTTTAAATGACAGAATTGTTAAAAAGAATAAATTAGGTGTTATTTGTTACAAAAATCTTAGTTAACATCTCGTCCTTGTTCGAGAGCCCAGCGAAAGAGAGAGAACCCTACTGATTGCATCGATTGGCCTAATTCTTCCTTCGTTTTCCGGCGAATTCCTTAGTCTTCTTTTCTGAAGTGGTGGCGACGTCGGTCTTCACGTTCTCCGCCCTTCCACTCGGAAGCGGCGGAGTTTCTGATACTTCAATGTTACAGCGTAAACGTACCAAATCTGGAAACGATATTTCTTCAGATCTAGAAAATCTACGTATGGAGGAATTGCATTCTTCCTGTGTTCAGCCTCCTCAATCTCTACCCTCTTTGAGCTACGCATCTATGCTCAAGAATCTTGTTGACCGATTTCAAACAACGATGACAGAGGACTTCAATTTCTCGTATGCTACTCTCAAGGCAAGCATGGTTTGAATGTTTGCTTCTCCGAGAAGGTCCATAACAAACTGGATTTTGGATGGCGCTGCTCTGTCATCATCAAGCTTATGGGTAAGCCTAACTCTACAAATACTTTCGATTTCATTCTTAAGAGTCTAAGATGCAAATGGCAGACTAAAGGAGGTTGGCAACTTATGGACTTGCCTAATGATAATTTCATTGTCAAGTTTAATCTAGAAGATGACATGAATGAGGTTTTATGTGGAGGGCCTTGGATTATCGCTGGTAAGACCTTGATTGTTAGGAAATGGAGCTCAGATTTTAATCCTGAAACTGATGTTATTGATAGGAATAGGAATACTAAATTCTTTCATCTGGAAACAAAAATCAATGGATAAATGGCTCAGAGAGGGTGATAGGGATACTAAATTCTTTCATCTAACCACTATTGTTAGGAGAAGAAGAAATAAAATAGATGGTCTTTACGATGCTAATGGTGTCTGGACAACTGATATGACTGGAATGCAACAAATTGCTGTGGATTTCTTCCGGAAACTTTTGAATATTGAGCCTGTTGAAGATTTAAGGGTGATTATTCCTTCTTTGTTCCCTGAAATCCCTGATGCTGATATGGTAAGAATGAACAAACCCATCACTGAGCATGATATTCACAGTGCTTTATTTAGAATTGGTAAATTTAAAGCTCTAGGTGTTGATGGTTTTCGTGCTCTCTTTTTTCAACAACACTGGGACTTATGTGCAGCTGAGATAATTAGTGTCGTTACTCAGGCTTTCTCTTCTGGTTCTGTTCCTCTTAGTTTGAATCATAATTTAATCACTCTTGTTCCTAAGGTCCCTTCTCCTCAGAACATGCAGTTCTTTTGTCACGCCCCTATTTTTTTGAAAGATAATTTCAAAAATTTTGGCATGATATATCCTAAAATATTAACATCCCAAAACCTGTTTCAACAAAAAAACAAGGAAAATAAACTCAATGCGTAAAGTAAATTTACACACAACCCCAAATTGAGTTAAATATTACATTTCCTTGTTTACATAACTTGAGAACAAGAGAGGAAACGCTCACATGAGTTTAACAATTCATATCCCCATGAATATAAAAGAATATACAAACACACCCCAAACCCAACAAAAAAAACCCTGCCACTACGCCTCCATCTCAACCCTGCTGATCCTCACCTGCAGGTCTAACCCCTACACCAAATAATGGTGCACCGGGTTGTAAACAACAAACCCGGTAAGCTAAAAAGCTCGTATGAGTAAACTCAAAAACATCACAACATTTATCACATCCAATATTCATAAGAGAGATTGGATCAGTAATTTCAAAACCACACATCAAACACATTTCCCAAGAGATGTACCCATGAGTCCCAGATATTTAATAAAATACCTCTCATGACCTACAACAACACTATGTGTACCCATGGGTCCCAGATACTATACAGTATCTCCCATGACCTACACTGACAGACGGACTAGAGCTCTATTCCTAACCGTACCCAATCACCCGGCCAAAGGCTTGGAATCCCGGTTTGACTGTCTAACATCACCACAAAAATGATAAATAGCATCTTAACCGCAACCAATCACCCAAAAAGGGCTTGGAACCCGGTTTGGCTATTTATCCAACAATCATAAAAATTTTCACAACATTATCCACAACAACACAAGATCACAATTATTATTCTCAACAACATAATATATATCGCATCATTATTCTCAACAACATAATATATATCGCATCATTATTCTCAACATCATAATATAAAGAAAACTTGTTTTTATCTTACCTATGAGCCGTTGGCGATCAAGCTCATATAATTTTAAAACAATTTAAAAGCATAATATTAAAACCAACATCATCATCATTATCATTATATAACCATAAAATCCTTAGGTTCAAAAGTGAACCTTGGTGAGATTTACTCACCTAGATATCCAGCTGCAAATTCCACAACCAAATTTAGCAAGCGAAACACAACTTCACAACCACCTAAAAACACACAATTAAAACCTTAGTAACTAAAAATACTATAGGCTAACACAAAACCCTCAACTAACCCTTAAATCAAGAGATGACAACTTTCCAAAGTTGTCGAACTTAGAGACCCACAAAGGCTGCCTCTAATTCTCCATTCCTAACTCAAACCTCCACCAAACCTAAAATCACATTTAATGTTCTAACATGCCAACATTTCTTAAAAACTAACCATACTACCACTCAACAGGCTCACAGCAGTAAGGACTACCTAACACAGAAAACTAGGGCTGCAACTCAACCGGACGTGCCGCCACGCGCCGCCACAGGCGGCGGCGAGTGGGCCTCACGCGCCACCCCATACTTCTGAATTTGAGAAAACTCCCAACAGCAAAGTTGAAGCTTGAAGCAAGGGGAGCAACTTTCATACCTGTGACTTTGACCAATTTTGGCCGGAACTAGTCGGAAACTTCCCCGAACAGTGACCAGAAAAATCACTCTACAAAACCTGTAAAACCGGCCTCAAAACCTCAAAAACTTGCTTCAGCTATGCCTAGACACTGCTAAGAGGAAGAGGGGATCAAGACTCACCTAAACTTGGCCGGAAACGGCGTCGAAATCGCCGGTTTTCCGGCGGGACAGCAGTAGCTCCGTCGCCTCGTGGCGGCTTCCAGGTGGCGGGACAGCCGGCGGGACTGCTCCAGAAATGGAGAGGGCTGCTGTGGGAGTCGAATGGGACCGGTGGCGTCCGGTTTGGTGGCCGGAGGAGGAAGAACTTGGCTGGAGAAAGTGAAGGCTCGGGGAGCTCGGGTGGGAGGAGAGAGAGAGGAGGGAAACTGATTTTAGGGTTCTAAATAATCCCACACACAATTTTTCTACTTATACTTTTTTCAAACCCGAAAACAAACTTCCTCTGAACATAACTTCTTCATACGACATCCGTTTTAGACGTGCCGCATGTCTACGAACTCGTATCGACAAGCTCTACAACTTTCATGAAGGAAGTTTTCGAAGATAACATACGAAAAATAAAGTCAACTTTTGGCCTATAAAAAATCAAGGCAACTTAAATAAACTCCCGAACTTCAACTTTGCATAAACCCAAGAATTTTCATAATAATCCTTCATTAAATAAAGGAATAATACAAGAAAAAAATGATATGAAAATCTAGGGTATTACAATCTACCTCCCTTAAAGGAATTTCGCCCCGAAATTCAAAGATACTAATCCAAAAACAACTTGGGGTACTTAGCCCTCATATCCGACTCTAACTCCCAAGATGCATCACCCTCATCATGGTGACTCCAACACACCTTAACCAAATCGACCTTCTTCCTTCGAAGCCTCTTGGTTGATCTATCTAAGATTCGAACCGGTTCAACAACAAAGGTTGCATCCGCATTCACCTTAATAGAACTAAAATCAATCACATGAGATGCATCCGGAACATACTTCCTCAATAAGGACACATGAAACACATTATGTACCCTGGACATGGTAGGAGGTAAGGCAAGCCGATAAGCCAAATCTCCTACTTTCTCTAAAATCTCAAAAGGCCCCACATACCTAGGAGCCAACTTCCCCTTCTTGCCAAATCTCACCACCCCTTTAGTAGGTGAGACTTTCAAGAACACATGATCCCCAACATCAAACTCTACTTGCCTCCTCTTCAAGTCGGCATAGCTCTTTTGCCTGCTTTGCGCCGTTCGGATCCTATCTCGGATAATAGAGACCTTCTCAGTCGTCTCTTGAACAATATCAGGACCCAACAGCTCACTATCGCCCACCTCCGCCCAACAAATAGGTGATCTACACGGCCTCCCATAGAGTGCCTCATAAGGTGCCATGCCGATACTAGAGTGATAGCTATTATTGTAGGCAAACTCAATCAATTGGAGGTGATCCTCCCAACTTCCCTTGAAGTCCATGACACAAGCCCTCAGCATATCTTCTAACACCTGATTCACCCGCTCAGTCTGCCCATCAGTCTGAGGGTGAAATGCTGTACTCATGTCTAAGGCAGTACCCATGGCTTTCTGAAAGCCACCCCAAAACTTTGAAGTGAATCGGGGGTCTCGATCTGAAACAATCGAAGTAGGCACTCCATGAAGTCTCACTATCTCCTTCACATACAACTTGCATAAAGCATCTACCGTGTACGACATCGACACGGGAAGGAAATGCGCTGACTTCGTCAAACGGTCCACAATCACCCATATAGCATCATGTCCAAGCTTGGACTTAGGCAGTCCAGTCACAAAGTCCATAAAAATCTGCTCCCACTTCCAAGTAGGAATAGATAATGGCTGCAACATACCTCCTGGCCTCTGATGCTCCGCCTTCACCTGCTGACAAGTGAGGCACTTGGACACATACTCTGCTACATCTTTCTTCATCCCACTCCACCAAAACTGCCTACGCAAATCTTTATACATCTTGGTGCTCCCTGGGTGCACCGTATAACGAGATCGATGTGTCTCCCAAAGGATCTCCCCTTTGAGGTCATTACTATCGGGAACACACAATCTCAATCTATACCTCAATCCACCATCTGATCCAACCGACCACACGGTAGGACAATCATCCAACAAGTCCACCACTAACTCCGCCACCTTAGCACGTGAGAACTCGTCATGTGCCTAGCCCTGGATGATCCTGGAAATCAAGGTGGGCTGCACAGAAGCGCTTCCAAGGAAGATCCCCTGCTCCTTGCCCGATGGTAGAATGCCAAACTCAGAAGCAGTCTCCAACATGAGCCACTCCTGCACCATCATAGAGGCGACTATACCCCTAGGCTTCCTGCTCAATGCATCTGCCACTACATTGGCTTTCCCAGGGTGATACTCCAAAGTGAAGTCATAGTCCTTAAGGAGCTCCATCCACCTCCTTTGCCTCATGTTGAAATCTTTCTGAGAGAATAAATACTTCAAACTCTTATGATCAGAAAAGAGTTCGAACTTCTCTCCATACAAGTAATGCCTCCAAATCTTCAAGGCAAAAACTACCGCGGCTAACTCTAGGTCATGAGTGGGGTAATTCTTCTCATGAATCTTCAACTGTCTAGAGCCATAAGCCACAACACCGCCAAGCTGCATTAACACACAACCCAAACCCCGATGAGATGCATCGCTATAAACAACATAGCCAACACCACTAATAGGAATGACCAACACTGGGGCGGTAGTCAACCTAGTCTTCAGCTCCTCAAAAGCTTTTTCACACTCTTCGGTCCACACAAACTTGGCATCCTTCTTTGTCAACTTGGTCAAAGAAGAGGCAATGCTAGAAAATCCCTCAATAAATCTCCGGTAGTATCCTGCCAACCCAAGAAAACTACGGATCTCCGTAGGAGTAGTGGGACGACTCCAACTCAACACCGCCTCCACCTTCGAGGGATCCACTGAAATCCCCTCCTTTGATACCACATGACCAAGGAACCTGACCTCTTCCTTCCAAAACTCACACTTCCCAAACTTTGCATACAACTTGGCCTCCCTAAGAACCTGTAGTACAATCCGTAGATGCCTATCATGATCCTCCAAAGTCTTGGAGTAAATCAAAATATCATCCACAAATAGTACTACAAACACATCCAAATAAGGATTGAACATGCGGTTCATCAAATCCATAAAAGCAGCAGGGGCATTGGTTAGACCAAAAGGCATAACAACGAACTCATAATGCCCATATCTAGACCTGAATGCGGTCTTCGGAATATCCTCCTCCTTCACCCTCAACTGGTGATAACCGGACCTCAGGTGAATCTTAGAGAATACCGTAGCACCTCTAAGCTGATCAAACAAATCATCAATCCTAGGTAAGGGATACCTATTCTTGATGGTCACCTTATTCAACTCCCGATAGTCCACACACAATCGGAGTGTATCATCCTTTTTCCTCACAAACAAAACTGGTGCACCCCAAGGCGAGGTGCTAGGTCTAATGAATCCCTGCTCAAGAAGACCCTCAATTTGAACCTTCAACTCCTGAAGTTCAATTCTCCCCATTTGATAAGGAGTCTTTGATACCGGTGAAGTACCTGGTACCACATCGATAGCAAACTCCACTACCCTCTTAGGAGGTAAACCCGGAATCTCCTGGAACACATCATTAAACTCAGAGACCACTGCAATATCCGCAATACCCACGGTACTATCGGTAGCCTCAATGTGAGCCAACACTCCTTCCCACATGGCAGTGTCTGACTTATGACAACGATAGCGAAAACTCGGCTGTCCAGGAATGTGGAAAGACACCACCATATCAAAACAGTCAATCATAGCATGGTTTGACCTTAGCCAATCCACTCCCAAAATAACATCATAGGAGCGGTCTGGAATCACAATGAGAGAAGCAAAGAACTCTCTACCACTAATCACTATAGGGCATGCTTCACACAAAGTGCCAAGCTCAATAGAAACACCGAGAGGCGAAGAAACACACAAGGATCTAGTAAGCGGTGTCGGAGTCAAGCCTAATGCCCTCATCACCGAGCTAGATATGAAGGAATGGGTTGCCCCCGTATCAAACAGCACTGAAGCAAGCAGATCAAAAACAAGAATGCTACCTTCCACTCCTGCACCACGCTGACCGATGGCATAAACTCTAGCTGGCGTTGGAAGTAATGGTCTCTGCTGAACACCCTGCCCTCCAGCCCGAGGTCGGGTGCAATCCCTAGCAAAATGGCCTGCCTGCCCACAAGCGAAGCATCCCTGCCTCCTGGGCTTCGTGCATGCCGAAGAGAAGTGGCCCGGCTCACCACAGTTGAAACACTTCAGTGGTGCTGCCTGCCTAATAGGTGGAGCCCTAAAAGGGGCAGCAGCTGCTCTAGCTGGAGCCAGCTGGTGAGTCCGCCGCCTCTTCCCAAAACCACCTCTGTGGTCCTCTACACTGCTATTCCCAGCCAGGGCCTTGCCCTTCCCCTGAACATCTCTATGCCTCTCTACCTCATGCATCGCCTCCTCCTGCTCAACTGCAAGGGCACTCTTAACCGCCTCTGCTAGAGTAACAAACCGGTGGGAAGTCACCAGCTTCCGGAGCTCATGCCTCAAACCCCGAATGAACTTCCGTGCCAAATCCACTGCATCCATCTCTCTAGCAAAACGATACAGCTGAGAAAAACGGGCCTCATAATCCCTGACACTCATCGGGCCCTGCACTAGAGCTATGAACTCAAGCTCCAACTGCTCCCTCACTGTAACAGGAAAATACTTCTCCCGAAAGAGCTGAACAAACCCCTCCCAAGTCAAGGCAGTCACATCTCTGGATCTCTCTACCCCGCTCCACCATACTCGTGCCTCATCCTTGAGAAGAAACGCAGCAATACGCATCTTCTCAATCTTCGTACACGTGATCATGGTGAAGTATGTCTCAATGCCCTCTATCCAATGATCAGCTACGAGGTAGTCTGTACCTCCCAGAAAGGAAGGCGCTCCTAACCTGATGATACCCTGAGCCAGCCTGGCTAATCGTAGACCATCATCTACTGCAACAGGCACCGGCACCTCCAACACTACCTCGTCCTCAAAGAAGTCATCCACAGGTGGAGCCCTACCTCCGCCTCTGGCCCCACCTGCCCCTCTGGCTCTACCGGCACCTCTGGCCCTACCGGCCCCTCTGGCCCTACCTCGGCCTCTAGCTCTCCCTCGCGGATGATCCATCACCTAAGAATCACGCAAACCTTGGTTAACTCATGCATAAAACTTAAACCAATGTATAAGTCAAATGCGACATTTATTAACCAAGGCACTAACTCAAGATGGAACACCAAGATTTAAAAACCCACTAACAGAGTACTCTCTACTCTGACATCCTATTAACCTAGAGGCGACACCTAACCCTTCACATACCCAATGACAAATCAATACCGAAGAGTTTATGATGGTGATCCGCTGCAGTCGGGCCATCACTCCGAAGTATTGATTATCACCAAATATGTAACCAGGCTCTGATACCAACTGTCACGCCCCTATTTTTTTGAAAGATAATTTCAAAAATTTTGGCATGATATATCCTAAAATATTAACATCCCAAAACCTGTTTCAACAAAAAAACAAGGAAAATAAACTCAATGCGTAAAGTAAATTTACACACAACCCCAAATTGAGTTAAATATTACATTTTCTTGTTTTCATAACTTGAGAACAAGAGAGGAAACGCTCACATGAGTTTAACAATTCATATCCCCATGAATATAAAAGAATATACAAACACACCCCAAACCCAACAAAAAAAACACTGCCACTACGCCTCCATCTCAACCCTGCTGATCCTCACCTGCAGGTCTAACCCCTAAACCAAATAATGGTGCACCGGGTTGTAAACAACAAACCCGGTAAGCTAAAAAGCTCGTATGAGTAAACTCAAAAACATCACAACATTTATCACATCCAATATTCATAAGAGAGATTGGATCAGTAATTTCAAAACCACACATCAAACACATTTCCCAAGAGATGTACCCATGAGTCCCAGATATTTAATAAAATACCTCTCATGACCTACAACAACACTATGTGTACTCATGGGTCCCAGATACTATACAGTATCTCCCATGACCTACACTGACAGACGGACTAGAGCTCTATTCCTAACCGTACCCAATCACCCGGCCAAAGACTTGGAATCCCGGTTTGACTGTCTAACATCACCACAAAAATGATAAATAGCATCTTAACCGCAACCAATCACCCAAAAAGGGCTTGGAACCCGGTTTGGCTATTTATCCAACAATCATAAAAATTTTCACAACATTATCCACAACAACACAAGATCACAATTATTATTCTCAACAACATAATATATATCGCATCATTATTCTCAACAATATAATATATATCGCATCATTATTCTCAACATCATAATATAAAGAAAACTTGTTTTTATCTTACCTATGAGCCGTTGGCGATCAAGCTCATATAATTTTAAAACAATTTAAAAGCATAATATTAAAACCAACATCATCATCATTATCATTATATAACCATAAAATCCTTAGGTTCAAAAGTGAACCTTGGTGAGATTTACTCACCTAGATATCCAGCTGCAAATTCCACAACCAAATTTAGCAAGCGAAACACAACTTCACAACCACCTAAAAACACACAATTAAAACCTTAGTAACTAAAAATACTATAGGCTAACACAAAACCCTCAACTAACCCTTAAATCAAGAGATGACAACTTTCCAAAGTTGTCGAACTTAGAGACCCACAAAGGCTGCCTCTAATCCTCCATTCCTAACTCAAACCTCCACCAAACCTAAAATCACATTTAACGTTCTAACATGTCAACATTTCTTAAAAACTAACCATACTACCACTTAACAGGCTCACAGCAGTAAGGACTACCTAACACAGAAAACTAGGGCTGCAACTCAACCGGACGCGCCGCCACGCGCCGCCACAGGCGGCGGTGAGCGGGCCTCACGCGCCACCCCATACTTCCGAATTTGAGAAAACTCCCAACAGCAAAGTTGAAGCTTGAAGCAAGGGGAGCAACTTTCATACCTGTGACTTTGACCAATTTTGGCCGGAACTAGCCGGAAACTTCCCCGAACAGTGACCAGAAAAATCACTCTACAAAACCTGTAAAACCGGCCTCAAAACCTCAAAAACTTGCTTCAGCTATGCCTAGACACTGCTAAGAGGAAGAGGGGATCAAGACTCACCTAAACTTGGCCGGAAACGGCGTCGAAATCGCCGGTTTTCCGGCGGGACAGCAGTAGCTCCGCCGCCTCGTGGCGGCTTCCAGGCGGCGGGACAGCCGGCGGGACTGCTCCAGAAATGGAGAGGGCTGCTGTGGGAGTCGAATGGGACCGGTGGCGTCCGGTTTGGTGGCCGGAGGAGGAAGAACTTGGCTGGAGAAAGTGAAGGCTCGGGGAGCTCGGGTGGGAGGAGAGAGAGAGGAGGGAAACTGATTTTAGGGTTCTAAATAATCCCACACACAATTTTTCTACTTATACTCTTTTCAAACCCGAAAACAAACTTCCTCTGAACATAACTTCTTCATACGACATCCGTTTTAGACGTGCCGCATGTCTACGAACTCGTATCGACAAGCTCTACAACTTTCATGAAGGAAGTTTTCGAAGATAACATACGAAAAATAAAGTCAACTTTTGGCCTATAAAAAATCAAGGCAACTTAAATAAACTCCCGAACTTCAACTTCGCATAAACCTAAGAATTTTCATAATAATCCTTCATTAAATAAAGGAATAATACAAGGAAAAAATGATATGAAAATCTAGGGTATTACATCTTTAGACCTATTAGCTTATGTTGTACTGTTTACAAGATCATCTCTAAGATAATTGTGGATAGAGTGAGACCCTTGCTTAGTAAATGGATTAGTCCTAATCAGGTAAGCTTTGTCCCTGGTAGGCATATCTCTGATAACATTATGATTGCTCAAGAACTTTTGCATAAGTGTAAAAACTCCAAGGGTGTGAAGGGTTTTATGGCCTAGAAGGTTGACTTGTCAAAAGCTTATGATAAGCTTAATTGGAACTTCATTGAGCAAGTTTTGAATGAGGTAAAGCTTCCTACCAATTTTTTGAAAATAATCATGAGTTGTGTCTCTACTACTAGTTACCAAATCATTGTGAATGGGGAGCTATCTAACTCTTTTAGTGGAAGTAGAGGTATCAGGTCCTTACCTTTTTGTTCTTAGCATGGAAAAGTTATCCCACTCTATTTAGACTGCTGTTGAAATGGGGCATTGGAAACCCATTCAATCTTCTCATTTTGGTCCTTATATCTCTCATCTTTTCTTTGCGGATGATTTGATCCTTTTCTCTGAAGCTAGTTCTACTCAAGCTACTGTGATGGAGGTTATGAACTTATTTTGCAGTCTTTTAGGTCAGTCTGTTAGTTTTGAAAAGTCCATGGTTTATTGCTCTCCAAATGTAAGATCCTCTCTTGCCAAAAATATCAATAGAATTTGTGGCTCTCCCCTGACTGCAGACCTTGGTGTATACCTTGGAATGCCTTTTATTCACTCTAGAGTTTCTGCTTCCACTTATGCCAACTTGGCGGATAAGGTGCAATCTAGACTTGCTAGTTGGAAGAGTAAAACCTTGAATATGGCAGGTAGACTTACTCTAATCCAATATGTGGCCTCTTCAATCCATGTCTATGCTATGTAAACTGCTAAACTCCCCATTAGTATTTGTGATAGTTTAAGAAACTGAATAGAAATTTCTTGTGGGGTGATACTGATCAAGAGAGGAAAGTCCACTTAACCAATTGGGATATGGTTTGTAGGCCAAAATGTTTTGGTGGCCTAGGAATTAAAAAATCGACCGACATGAAAAAAGCAATGCTTGCAAAGGCCAGTCGGAGAATGATACAAAATGATAAGGGTTTATGGAATGAAATTTACCAGAAAAAATACCTCCATTCTGATTCTATTTTGCAGGAAAACTATAAAAATCCAACAAAGTGCTCCAACACATGGTCTGGTATTGTGTTTGGTGCAGACTTGGTGAAGAAAGTGATTCAATGGAGAGTAGGGAATGGATGCACTACTAAGTTCTGGACTGATAAATGGTCCCCATGTGGTGTATTGGAGAATCTTGCTTTGAATCATGATATTGATTTACATGCTGTTGTGAAAGATTTTTGGATTGGAAGAATGTGGAATGTGGTGCATGTTATTACTACTGTTCCTATTGCTGTTGTTGATTTGCTGGTCAAGATTATTTGAGGAAAAACTTCCTCTAGGATCTTTTCTGTTAAATCTACCTATCAGCTAATCTGTGATGAGTCTGGTTACCAGAAGTATGTGTGGATGAAGAATTGGTCTATGCATATCCCTCCAAGCTAAAATTTTTCCTATGGACCTTTGTTTCGAGTAAGTTATTAACTAATGTGCAGAGATCTCATAGACAATTGACTGGTAATTCTTCTTGTAAGCATTGTGTTGGTATTCCTGAAACCATGCTTCATCTTTTTTGGGATTGTCCAAGGCTGATTTGGAGCTCTTTTAATATTCCTGTAAACATGTTGGCCACCTTTACTTTAGATTGGGATGGATGACTTTTTGCTAATCTTATGCAAAATGGCTATCACATTCACAATTTAAGTTGGAATGTTTTCTTTGTTTTCTGCTGCTGGTTTACATGGAAATGGAGGTGCAAAAGTATTTTTGATGATAGGTCAGTATCCTTATAATCCTGCTGATATCATCCTTGGTTATGCTTCTGATTGGACTAAGGTTATGGCTAAGCCTAATATCCAGCTGCTGAAACATGTTAAAAACCTCTCTTGGATTAAGCCTGCTGATGGGTTTTACAAGCTAAATGTGGATGATTCAAGATCAAGAAATGGGGACATAGGTGTTGGAGGTGTTATAAAGGATGGAAGTGGTTGTTGGAAGAATGGCTTTATGATTAACATTGGTTCTGGAGATGTGCTCCAAGCTGAGGCCTGGGGTCTTTTTTATGGCATTCAATTGGCTTTAGACATGCAAATTTCCAATTTGGAAGTGGAGTCGGATTCTGCTGTTCTCATCAATCTTTTGCTGATAGTGAGTATCACCCTCTGGGCACCATTGTGACAAATTGCAGGTCTATGCTTCAACATTTTGCCTCAGTCCATGTTAAGCATATTCACCTTGAGTAGAATATGGTTGCTGATTTGCTGATCAAGAACAGTACTCTCAATGCTCAAAGCATATGTTATCTCTATGAGCCCCCTGCTATTGTTACTAAAGCTCTCCTTGATATTGTAGGAGTTGCTTGGTGTAAAAGTTTTAGAACTAGTAGTACTGGTTAGTTTCTTTGTTCTGGGCCTTTGGCCTCAATCTTAACCCAAAAAAAAAAAAAACTTAGTTAACAACATGTTGTCAATACAGATTGACAGAGACAGAATCTATCAATCTGTCATGCTAGATAGAATTCAACTACAAGTATTCCTTGCAGGTTACACCATATAAGCAACTGGACATTCTGATTTTAAGTTACAATGCAGATATCCCTTTTCCATATAAGCAACTAGACATTCTGACTATCTACAAAGAACTCGAGTGGGAGACAACACCATGTCATTCAATATGAACAGGCACTACACAATAACAAATCTCTTCCCCCATGAATCCAGAACATTCGTTTCCAGTATAGTAAGCCAATGACTAGACCCTTGAATTCATTAAATCAGTTGCTGTATCAAGTAGGGAGATGACACAGGTAGGTCCAGATGCCACCAGTGGTCCATTAGTACATGCGAAAAATGACATTTCATTCACTAATGGAGATGATCACAAAAACATCATCGAGAGACCATTTCCGTACTGCTGATTTCTGTGATGGGTTGATTATGGCCCTCTCTGTATTTGCAAGGCGATACCCAATCACAACTTCCCACCTTTGACGACCCCTAAGCATTATATCATAAAAGCAGAGCTCTTCCTGGTCGTATAAATAGAGTTCAGCCGGTTTTATGCACATCTCGTTCCCCTGCATTCAACCACAACAATCCAAGCCTATAGAGTTTCAGTTCTTAATTTCAACCACTTGTCAATATTGATCTATCCAAAGCCTACAAAACTTACACTGCATCCTCATTTGTTTTTTCTGTTTTCCTAATGCACATATAAACTACCACAGCATGTTCGTATAAAATCAATTCCAGAAAGACTGGAGAGTACCTCCTCCGCAAATAGCTCTTCAAGAACGCGATTTATCTGCTTATCTTCAGCGACCATTGCCAGTGCCATACTAACAAGTTCATTTGACAGCACATAATCACTGATTCTGGAAACAGAGACCAGGTTTCTAGTCCTAGAATCCAGAATTTCACTTATTATTATCGATTTGTCTGAAGCTTGCTGCATTTCATGAATCCAAGAGCTGTGCGAAAATGCAGATAACCGTAAGGAAGTTGGCTTTGTTTCTTTGTAAGGAAGACGCTTTGACTACAATCCAAAACAAAAGAATATCATTGTTTAGTAATCAAACTTTATCAATATTATGATAATGCATTAATGCTTCAACAGTTTTTTTATAGGGATTCATTAAGCAAGCAGGAGCAATAAACTTTTTTTATTGGTGATTGATCAAGCAAACAGGAGTGAAAAAACTCAGATACTGTATGAGTGGAAGTGGTAGGATAACCATCCACCCCTTTTTATGACCTCTTGGCCTGCAATAGAAGATGAATTAGATGATTACTTACTAACACATCACATTTAAAAATACTTAAAAAACTACAGTAAAAAACTAAAAATAAAAAATCCAAGGGTGATTCCTTAAGGGAACTTATTAATGGATCGTTTGCATCATTCGACCAACTATAGAGTGGGCCCAAACATGTTTACCCTTTCCAAAGGACTGCACTCCAGAACAAGCAAGTATTATCACAGGTTTTGATAAGCAATTATGTAAGCCTTTTATTTTATCGTGTGACATGTCTTGTAGGATGCAACAATTACAGTTACCTGTATATCTCGTATAAGGAGAAGAGTGGCAAGGGATCTAGAGTCAGAATGCACAACAGAGTCCTCTAGTGATTCATCTGCAAGAATTAATATCTGTCGGCTTAGAGTTAGCTATCAGATAAAAAGTAGTCTTAAGGAAACTTTGAAATCGACTCATTTATGTCTAGAGGCGTAGCATGCTATTATATTTGAATCAGTGTCAATGGTCAAGGAAACGAGTGGCATGATGAGTGCTACAATTAACAGTTAAGCTCCAGCTGAAAACATTATGCAGGCGGTAACCAAATTCTGAAATATGAGGACTGGATTGGTACATACAGAATCAAAAGTCTCCAAGGGAAGACTCTCTAGATGCCGTCTTATCACAGCATTTCCTTCTCTGTGAACGAGTTTTATGTTTTCCAATCGAGAAATATCAAGTCCACCATCTGTAAGTTTCTTCTCTCTTTCTTTTTCTGGAACCTCATTAAACATCCAAAGTTCCGAACCTAGAGGCATTCTTGCCTCTAGAACCTGAAGAATGGAATATCAACAAATCAAGTCAAGAGTTTTGAAACCTGAGTTATTCGTGGAATGACTGGAATCCGACTTTCCACTTGATGACCTTTTATTTTATTTTTTTATCATTTAATATTCACCAAGGTTGCCTTGTTTGAGAGAGAGAGAGAGAGAGAGAGAGAGAATCACAAAGAATCCAAGGATTTCAGCGGAAACAGATTTCCTGTCACTCTTAGGATAGTTAACTTGTTTCTCGTCCCACATAAACCAAAACTATTTTGTTCCTCAGGTATACCTTGGCTAATGCAGGGAAAGGAAAATGTGGTATTAGTTGAGTTACCAGTATCATATCGTCTATGTCACGACGCCAGCCACAGAACAATATCTTCTCAGGGTATTTGGGAGGTTCAACAGTGTTTGGACAAAGGCCAGCACATACCTGCCGAAAGGACAACAACACTCAGGCATGTTCGATAGGAAAATAAAAGTATATTCTCTTTACTTCAAAAGGACTAAAGGATACTAGTCATAATACAATGTTGATTTCTTGCAGCAAATGAGTAACTATAGATACACTATTAGTATTACTGTTAGACAATTATTGATTCCATAAGAAATATAACAGAATACATGGACACAGTCCATATATGATTTACTGACAACCAGAAACTCTGCCGTAAATTTAACCAGCATGTGTATACCAAGTAACTATGACTGAGCAACATCATGGGTTATAGCTACACATACAGAGATAGAAGCAGAAAAGAAAGATGCTATAGTTTGAAATATTAAATCTCTAAGCATTAATCACAGCAAAATAGCATCTCCAACCCTGCCATCAGAACGTGTCAAACATGTTTTTGGAGGAACAATGTCGCACTTTCATGTAACAATTGACTACGCCACAATGGTTACCTTCCAACTTTATTATCCAGTCTTTGAATATATATATATTTTTTTACTATTTATGTTTCTTAACTCACACTGGGACCAATGAACATATTCCCTTCGACTATACAGATCCTCTATGCACTACTTTAGTACCTTTTATCATTTCTTACCAAAAAAAAAATCAATTTTCACTTTGCACTATACCTCTTCAATTGTTTTGAAACACAAGAAAAGAAAAAGAGAGAAAGAAAGAAAGAAAGAAAGAAAAAAAAAAAACAGGTCGCCAACCACCACGATTCTAGTAACAGCCCACTATCTTGACCCACAACCATGCTGTCACACCAACCTGCTATTCGGTTACAGCCCACTGAACCATTGCATGGATGTGAGTGGGCTACCAAAATCTAATGATAAATTGTTCAACAGTTTGCCACACGACTATTGCATGATTTCGGCTGAATCTTGCCAAAGGTCCTCACAATTTTATGTTCTAGTTATATGATATGGTTGCTACAAGCATATAGATTTTCTACTTCATGATGCTACATAGAGAAGAGATCAATAACCTCTGGAATGGCAGATGGAGCATAAGTGTCGTCATCTTCAGCTATAACAAGAACTTCGTCCCCTTCTTTTATAACATATTTATCATCTGGATTTAAGTTTATCTTTCCACCATCTGCGGCCACCTTGATCCCACAGGGAATTGCATCAGGAAATGAAATAAGCACATTTTCAAAACGAAGACCATCCAATTGAGGCCACCTCTTGGTGTAAAACTCAGCATTCTCAAATCCCAATATATCCTCCCATATCTTACCAAAGAAAAATAATGCATTAGCAATAAGATCTATATTCATACCAAAGAAAGTCTTGTACAAATGGTTTTCCAGAATTGAAAAACAGATATTATTGAAAAACAGTATAATGGTGGAGAAATGACAAGAGAAAGACGGATTAAACAAGTATCTGGTTGTGGTTGTGCATGTATTGTGTGCAACTCTAAAACACATAGGCATCCTATCCTTGAAACAGTATTAAAGGACAAATTTCACTGAGTTTAACAGCAATCTACATACAAACAACGTGTGCATGTAACAGGAACAGCGAAGAGGAACCCCTTTCTCCGACCTAATTTGCTAAAAATTCATAGGAAACTTTATAACCTTTCATTATCATCATACCAGTCCAGGATTTATCAAATGTTGAGTAGGACTGCAATTCAATTCTATATAATTTTATATTTAGGTACGGTTAGCATTGCTGATACATGAATGAAAAGTAAAAAGGTTGACATTTTTAATCATTCAAGTACATTGAGTGGAACCTAGATGACATCAAGAATGGAATCCCTCAATGGAATCCTAATCTCCTAATGTTAATTTTCATTGTGATAAGTCAGAAATTATTTTTCTTTATGAAGACTAGTTTTGCAAAGGAGAAACTTGGGATGCCTATTTAATAAAAGATCCTGCTAAAAGTATGATGAGAAATACCATAAGACTTTTCCCAGAATTGCCTTCCTTTAATAATTATTTTTTTAATAAACTCAATAACTTACAGTGTAACTTTAACATTACATCAAGATAATTGGAAAAGATGCCAAACTCAACAACACAGCAAAAGCAACAGGCCGAGAAGGGCAAACCCGCGATAGCAAAGTGGACAAAAGCCACACTAAAATTACAAAGCCACATCAGCAAACCAAAATATAATCCCTGGCCAAGCCCACAGAATCAAAACGATCAAAACTCTACAAGAATTTATAAACCTAAAGCATGAGAGTACCGCCAAACTGAAGCCGTACTAGAACCCACTGCATCTCACCAACCAAGAAGAAATTGCAGACTGAGCAAATAATAGTGAACCCAACAAACTCTTAACCACACAAGAATCAGATGAAGATTGCCAAAAGCAAGTGGGCGCAGTGAATTTTTTTATTATCGGGGATAAACATATATTTTAGAGAGGGTATTGGGGGAAGGACCGACCTCACTGATAAGGGAAAAAGATGTGATGAGGGATCAGATAAAGTCAGCACAGGGGACTTGGCATTGACTACAAAAGACTTAACCAAAGGAGAACGGAACAGAAAAATAGAAGAAAGGAGACTACGGGAAGCCTCCCCACTCTGTACTTGGTGCTAGGTGACTTAATTTTGAATGAGAATGATAGATGACGCCTTGTTTCAAAGTTTTGGCTAGAAGAATTAGCATTTAATGTGAGGTAATCATAACAGGTTGGGAAAATGAATAGCAAAGTGCATTAATAACATCGGACTAGTTCAAACATACGGAAGGAATATTTAAGTCTTAGATTTCATTTTTATTTAAATCTTTCAATTTTTTCCTATGATAAAGCTAGAATTCGAAGCACTTGGGACCTTCCCAAGCCCTGTATTGTTATGCTGGGAAAACAGAAGTTTGCACAACCATATAGGTCCCACCCTGCTTATATATGAGACCATGTAATCCCTGGCACAAAAAATGGCCCAACTTGACCAGCGTATCCAACCCTACCCCATTCCACCTCGGTCACACCACTGAACTCTGTTACTATGCAAGTTTACTTCAATCAGAAAGAAATCACATCTATAGAACTCAGGGAAACAAACTTTTTACCTACAGTCAAATCTACTCTTATTAGTCATTTCTACGATTATCAGGTCCTTTAAGAAGTATAGCTAACAACAATACCTGCGCAAGACCAGGCTGTAGAGCACACTGTATCATTAACCGCCCAATCACATCATGTGCTACTACAGTTTCAATGAGTTCTCCTCCAACAAGCTTCACCAGAGGCTCATTATCAAGGTCACTCATCTCTACAACAACATGTCCCCTCAAACCCTCTTTCACCCCAGTGAGGCTGAGAACAACCCTAAGAGCATGTGCATCACTCTGAAATATGAACACCTCATGTGACTAAAGTTTCTACAAGGGGTAATGTAAGAGAGCATTCACAATGGAATTAACCTGATCTGCATTTTCATCAGATGCCAATACAATGATAGCACGCGCCTTTGAAACTGAGACCTGGAAATGAGAAAACAAAGCTAATCTGAATAGCAAGATATAGTTTCTTGAGATCTAATCAAGAACAAGAAAATGAAAAGGAATGCATTTAGAAAAACTTAGAAAAACAGACAAGTGGGGGAGAGAGAGAAATAGAGGCAAAAAAAAATGAGACTGAAAAATTAGGAGGCACTTCTGCCAACCGTTGATAATGACGTCCCAATAAAATCTACAAGTAGTCGGAAGAATGGCTATAGAATTTTTTTTTTTTTTTTTTTTTTTTTGAGAGGAGAGGGTATATACTGGACACTCAGACAAGACAAGAAACAGAAGTAGAAGTAGTAGGGGTACATGAGCATATATCAAATCTCCCCAATATACCTTCTTTAGGTCAGCAAAAATAAGACTGCCACTTCAGCATATAACAGTCGTACCCATGAAGTCAAATTCAAGTTTTGCAATATCAATCTCCATTTCCTCCTTGTCTCTTTCAGCAAGTACAACAACAACACCACCACCAACACTCTTGTTTGCTATAGCAAGCTGCTTGAGAAGCGAACCCTGCAGTACAATTACGTTTTAGTTTTCACTTTTACTTTTAAGTATGAGTCCTTAATAAAAGCTCTATTAGAGACCATGTTTTACAACTAAACTAAGGAGAACAGAAGAGCAATCAAGGGAACTCCATGCTAATAGTTTAATGGAACAAATATAGGAATTGTATTTGTTAAACCAAGAGTTGTTTGTTAAACCATGTAAAGATAAATACAGAACTAAAACTTATATCTTATAGGCTAAAAATCACATATGGTGATACCGGAACAGCAGATTAAAAGATAAACAAGAACCTATTCCCAACCAACACTAGGATACAGAAATTTCACCCACTAAGTGTCTGTCAAGGAATCAAAAGAACTCACCACTCAATGGTCTAAGAACCAACGAGATACAGAGTAAGAAAGAAGGTTTCTCCAGGAAACGTCTATTCTGATATTCTCTCCAAAAAATGACTTCTTTAATACAAAGGAGTCTAAAATATAATAGGACTCCTGGAACAACCTCCCAACCTACGTACCTTCCCAAAGACTAGTAAATATCAACTGAGACTTGCTGGGAAACTGAAAGACTCCTAGAAGCAAACAAAAACAAACCAATAACAGAAGACAAACCAATTAATTCTCACACTACCCACCACCAGCACTATTTGACTAGATAACTATGGTTTAGAGTCTTCAGCTAGAGTGATTAATGTGAGTAGCTGGAATTCATTGTATAATACAGCCAAGTTAAAGCTTCTAACACTCCAGTGTCATATGGTCACTCAACTATGACAAATCTGACACTTTCGTCACTGAACTATTAAAAACATCACCTTTATCACCAAACTTAATCACCATCTTTCACTATAGTCACTGTCATTAAATTTTCCATTATAGCCATTATAGATAGGCCACTTTTGTTAGAACACTAAAATATATTTTCTGACACTGTATTAATATATTGAACAATTATGAAAAAATAATATTTTGAAATCCTAATTCTGTAAACTGTAGGAAAGCTAATATGAAACTTTTCTCAAATCTTAGTCATCTTGCTTGAATAGCCACTCATTTCTTCTCTCGCTTTTAATATATTAATCTCAATTTTTTTTTATTACTTTGTTTCTTTTTGTCATCATAATGAAATAAGATGGGATATAGAAAAGAAAAGAAAAACAGGAAACAAATACAAAAAAAAAAAAGCAGCAGATAGATTTAAGTCTCCATAATGGTCTTCCTCAGCACTTTGATCTGGGCATGAATGTCTCAAACTTACCAGTTTATCACTCCATCCAAGAATGAGTATGTGGTTCCTTTCAATGACTTCGCTCTTCCCTTTCCTTAGTGAGTCAACCTTCTCTGATATAGCATCAGAAACAAGCCCAAGCATCATGGCAAATATCAGCATGCCTCCTGAACTGATAGAGACAGAAACTATCCTTGGCCCAATGCCCTCTGTATCAGCATGGTTTCCAGAATCGGCAACAAAAGTCCATGAAAGCCAGAGAGCTTCAGCAAAGCTATTTTTATTGACAGCATACAATGCCAATCCACCAAACCCTATTAGTAATATTGTTGCTAAGAGAAGAGCCAGTAGTTTGGCATATGGATATACAGAAAAGCACACATCCACCATATAGGCTCTCCTCTTTTTCAAGGGAACCTCCTCTTTGTTATTCTTCTTTCTTGAAAGGCTAGTCAAATGGGAAAAATAATCAAGATGTTTGTACAACACAATTGGCATGGCTAGGGTAAAGACCACAGAATACAAAACAACAGTTCTTCTTTCGGCATTAGGAAAACTCAAAATTGTCAGATTGTTATCAGACAGCGAAGCCTCAATATTGCCATATGTACCAATATTTTTATCCATACAAATTTCCTGAAAGCATCACAATGTAGTGTTAGGTTAATGTAATATAGTTTGTCAAAAGAAGAATTTAAATGGGAAACTTAGGAGTTGTTCAAACCATGAGACATACCTCAAGCTTTGCAACTCTTTGCCGCAGATAAACTGCATAAGGTACAGATAATATACAAATGAAAGTGAGCTGCAAGAACAGAAGTTAAATGCAATTGAACAAATACAGGGAAATAAACCAGACATGAATTTAAATTTCTATCCAGTAAATTTGCTCACCATTGAGCCACGAAAGGATTTATAAGTAGGACAATGGCAACAGTTCCCAATATTCAACCCTAAATACTTTTTTTTTAAAACTTTTTATTAATAACTCACACACCATACATATATCGTGAGGTTTGAACTCATGATGTCAAAGTTGTTAGTGAAACACCTTAACCAACCAAGTCACAGCTCACCGACACCCTAAATATAGTCATGCTTGTATTTCTCCATTATCATTTCATATTATGAACCGTTGTGTCCCAAGAGCACAAATGCAGCAAGTACAAATACACAATCATGTCTAGTATGTAGGCTAAGTTACAATAATATTGGAAACTAGTGGGATGATATCAAACTAAGAAAAGGCATTTCTTTTGTGCTTGTAAATTTTCCTTTTTAATTGACAGATTTAAATGCATCGAAATCAATAATGAAAGAAAGATGGCTAGAGGATCCATTACCAAAAATAGCAACAAAGAAAAAGGTTTCAAATCTCGAGTCCCGGTCCGCGAACTCGGGCGAGTCAACTCGCTCGGGGTCACCAACTTAATTTTCTTACTCTCAGCAGCAGCAGCAAGCTGAGGCGAGGTGACGGATGCATCGGAGGAGGAGGAGGCGCGGTGCTTGGTGCTGCCGCTTCGTTTGGAAGGATTCTGCGGAAGCACGAACGACGGAAAGACCCAGTCACGCTCCGAGAAATCGCGCTGGTTCGACGCGCGCTGGTCCGAAGCGTTGCGTCGAACCGCTGGGAACAGTGGGCCCGGGAAGATTGGGGTTGAATCGTCGCCGGTTATAGTTCGTGATTTCTTCAGCTGCGGCGACGACTCCTCATTCCGATCAACCATACTTGTCTAACGGGGTTCTTCACGTTTTCTTCAGATGAAGAAAAAAACATAACCAAGAAAAAGACAAAACACACGGAGTGTAGTGTCTTGTATGCACGGCCGTGAATGTGCGCGGCGGTGAATGTCCACGGCCATGTGCAGTGCATGTGATGGGAAGAAGCCGTTGAACATAAAAAAGGGCGTTAGTCAAGTAGCGTTAAAAACAAAACTAAAAAACCTCCAGACGCAGTAAAACCAGAACTTAAAATGCTCTAAGATGTCTCTCATCCGGAGCAATACCGGAACTCCAATCAATCACTCCAATCTCTCTTTTAATCTATCTGATTTTCTGAGGAGCCAAAGAGCAAGGAGAGATGTGGAAGCACATAGCGAGGCATAGTGTGGCGAATTCATTCAGTGGCTCTTCCTTCTCCTCCGAGATAGTCGGGCTCACCGGCCACTCTCGGTCAAAATCGCTCAGGAGTGCCACCGCGGACCTACGACATTTTGTACCGCTGGGGCTAGGGTTCTCAACAAGCACTCAACGCTCGGCTGCCATATCGTCCAAGCATTGGGTAAGAGTTTTTTTATTGAATAACGTGTTGAATTGAAATGGAGGCTTAGGCTTTATTGTGCTATTTTTGGATATAATAATGTGTTTGATTTTGTGTACGAGAATTGCCGGATTTGGTTATCGTTTTTAATTGCTTTGCTCTAGTAAGGGATACTCTGTTCAGTTTCATCATCTGATTGCGTTTCTATGTTTCATTGTTTGTTTTAACATCCGCCGCAATCACTGTGATTTTAACTATAATGCTTTTGAACTGTTTAATTGACCAAATGTAGGCAAAATGTGGGGGTGTTTGTAGAATTTAGGATCATAAATGCAAGTTATGGTGCTTTGTGAGGCAATCAATTGTCCCTTTAGTAATGCTAGGTTTTTTTGTGTGCAATCCTTTAGGTGGATAATGGCAATCAGTTTGCTTTGTTTTAATTTAGATTCTATATTGTTATATGTTGAACTTTATGTCCTTCGAGAAGTAGGAGACTTGTTTGTTAACTTAATTACATGATTAACTAAAAGTGATAAACATTAGGTTTAGTTGATAAGGACTCAAGTGAATCTTGGACTCTAATAGATGAGTTGAAGATTAATCCTCAAGGCACCTATATATATCAGATAGCAGATTATCTTCTACTATGTGAATTGGTATTGTTGTGTGGATTGTTGATCGAGTGTTGCTTCATCGTTTGAAGACTTGCTGCTGATTGTTTCTGCTTAGGTGTCTGAAGAAATGGCTGGACAAAATGCTGATATAAACTATCTTACATTTGCAGTCTCATTAGATAATTATAGTTCTTCATCTAAATGGATTTTTTTATTACTGTTTCATGATTATTGTAAATTTATGCTAAGATAAGCATAGAACCTAAAGAAGAGTTACTACAAGTGGTTGATCACTTCGAAATGTTGGATAAAGAGAAAGTAATGCAACAAGTATTTACTTCTGCAGTTTTGTGATTGAATGCTTTTTTAGTTTTGATACACGCATTTTATGCTATATTCTTAAAGTATTTCCGACCTTCTTTAACTTTGTTATTTCCTTAATAATGTCATTTCTAACTTGTCTCTGTTTTATAGGTCGAAAGAGGCAGTTTTACACAAAAGAAGGCTAAAACGCAAGTGTTGAGAGAAATCCTGATAGGAGCACAAAAGGGACAAAGAGCTTAATTGAGAAGAGAAGACTCAAGTCCAAGGATGGAAGAGAAAAATAGAGAAAGCCCAAAAGAAGGCCCAAGTAGTCCAAGGAAAAAAGACCCAAGTCCAAAAAGGAAGGAGAAAAGTCAAACATTTCAGCTATCTCACATCATTTTTGAAGAGAAGTTCCACCAAGGTTTCCTTTATATAATGACAGTCTTGGGTGCTTCTAAGAGCATCATTCATTCACATTAAAACCATAGGGATAAGAGAGCAGCAGCAGTCTATCCCTCTCCTTAGTCAAGCTTCTTCCTCCTTTGTTAAGCCTTGAAGGACTTCTCCATCAAAGCAGAAACTTGGAGCATTGAAGCCAAGCATCATTTTGATGTCAACAAGCTTCCTTTGAGACTTGATAAAGTGTAAACATTACATTTACTTTGTTTTGATTTTCTGTACCAATTTACAGGTATGTTTCATATGCTAAACTAAGAAATTGGAAGCATGTTTTGCTTGTTCTTGTATTAAATAGATTCAGAATTTTATAAAACATATTGATGTTTCGTTAATGATTTTCTGGCGATCCAATCTCGTGAGTTTAATAATTGAAAGTTTGCGTTTTTGTTTTAATTAAATAGTTAGAATGCATGCTAGCTATTGCCATGATTCATGCTAAGCTTCTTTAAGTAAGTATGTTTCTCTAAGTGGTGGAAACTATGTAATAATAGTTGAAAACGTAAACTACAGCAAATACATGTTACGACTTCTCGGATGTGCGTTGTTGTTCAATCTCAATTCTATAATTCTTAATGATTCATGTTTATTGTGGACAAGTACTCTTCAGTATTGAATGCAATAATTTACATGAAATAATCTAAGTTCTAGACTTTTCTATTCTTAAGAGACAAAAGAAAGGCGGATTAAACACATAGGTGGAGAAATGACAAGAGAAAGACGGATTAAACAAGTATCTGGTTGTGGTTGTGCATGTATTGTGTGCAACTCTAAAACACATAGGCATCCTATCCTTGAAACAGTATTAAAGGACAAATTTCACTGAGTTGAACAACAATCTACATACAAACAACGTGTGCATGTAATAGGAACAGCGAAGAGGAACCCCTTTCTCAGACCTAATTTGCTAAAAATTCATAGGAAACTTTATAACCTTTCATTATCATCATACCAGTCCAGGATTTATCAAATGTTAAGTAGGACTGCAATTCAATTCTATATAATTTTATATTTAGGTACGGTTAGCATTGCTGATACATAGGTGGAGAAATGAAAGAAGACAAAAGAAACGTACCTAGTCTACTGCTGTGATTTTGTTTGGAGAACAAGAAACGTACCTAGTCTCTATTCAAGCCTCATGCAATGAATTACTGCACTAGACATTCCAAAAAATTCTGGGGAGTTCTAAATTAAGATTTGAAGCAATAATTCACCACCATTGGATCAGAAGTTGATCTAGGAGAAGACCTAGGGTTTGGTGTGTTCACTATAAATAGAGGCTCTCTGCTTCACAATTTTCATCATTCATTCACGTTAAAAACCCTCTGAGAGCAGCAGCATGCCATCTTTTCCTCTTTTGCCGAGTTCATCCTCTCTTGCCAGACCTTGAAGGACTTCTCCACGAAGGTAGCTGATATGAGCACATTGTGCTATGTTTATATTGTGTTTCCTCCCCTATTTAGCTATGTTATTCTTGTAATAATGTCATTTCTAACATGTTTTGTGAGTGTGAAGGTTATAGAGCAGAAAAACAGGAAAGGAAGCTAAAAACGAAAGGATAAGTCGTTTAGAAAACTTTCCTGTTTCAAAATGGGAAACTTGCCTATTTCATTTTAAGAAACTTTCTTATTTTGATTTAGGAAACTTACTTCATGTGTAACATTCCTATTCTGATTTTCCTTAATTATTTTGAGAAACATTCTAGTCTTGTGTAACAGGATTGAGTAAAAGAAGGAAGGAAATTAAAAGTTGACTTGTTGGAGGCATTGCCGAAATTTAGGAGCTCAAACAGGGATTTAATAGCTGATGGGAATCTTCCTCAAATCATGGAATCCTTAATTGATTCAAAATCAGGAAATAAGGAAGTTATCTGTTATTCATTTTATTAAGATTCCTAATTGGTCCCTAATTGTGTCATAATCCGATTTCCACAAATTGCAGGGCTAATTAAGTGCATCAGTAAAGGAAAAGATCAAAAAAAAATCTTCCTCAAGGATTTGATTGACGCAGAAGTAAATAAGAGAAGATTTTTTGACTGATTAAGACAAGAACCGGGTCTTCTTTCAAGCTTCATTCGAAGATATGACTGGGCAAGAAAATTCTATGGAAGGTTCTGCGCAATATTCAAGGCCATTAGATCACAAATTAATCAAGGGCTTGGAGGATAGCTAGGGTTCAGCCAAGACACTATATAAAGGAGCAGATAGCAACATTTTGGGGATCACTTCTCAAGCACAAACTCCTGCCCTAACATCACAATAGCCTTCTCTCTGTTATTCTCTCTCCAAGACAGCAGAACCTCCATCCATTGAAGCTTGTTATACCTTGGTGTTCTTCAGAACGTCACTTCAGAGAATAAAAAGTGTAACGATGTTTCAATCTATTTCTCTCTGTTCTGTAGTATTTTCTTTTGTTAGATTTATAGAACTCCCTACTTTCTGGATTGAGACTGATGTTGAGAATAAGGTTATATTAATTATTAGATTCATAAAGTTGTGTTTTTGAATCGTCTAGGAGATTTAGTTGACTTATTGTCGTGTCATTCTTGATGTTGAAAACTTGTGATCTGGTTTATGAATTACTAACTTCTGCAGGGTTGGTAGTGCCATCAATCTGTGTTAAACCGCTAAGGCAAACATCGATTGATTAAGTAGCAAAAGCTTAGATTCATGGGAATGGGTCAGGTTTTGATCATGAGTTGCATGTGAACTGTTTAAGCGCTAAGATAAACTTGTTTACATGTTCGAATTCTTCTGTGAACTTAATGATTCATGTTATATGTTGTATGGTTGCGCTAAGTATTAACATGACATATTGCATGGAATTTTCTGTGTTAAACCGCTAAAGCAAACATTGGATACTTAAGCAGATTAATATAGGTTGCATGACCGCTACGGTGTGTAATTCTGAACGTTTCATCATTCTTGATTGGCATGGTTTTAGGTTGTGTAGATTGAGACAATTTAATTACATGATTTTATATGTTTGTGTGTGTTTGAAGTCGATCACTTGTATATATTTTATTTTCTATTTTAGTAGGAATGTAGAGCAAACCTTCAAAACCCCCCGTTTTTATCTATTGTATCATGTGTATATTTGTAATTGAATACTTGTAAATACTTATAGTTACATGTGTTTTGTAAACCATTGAAGGTTACTTTAGTTAATAGAATCCTAAACCCTTCATCAGTACCTTTTTAAAGGTCTTTTGGAGTTGAGGGCGGATCATATTAACTCTTGTACGACTGTCAAACATAAAAGTGTTTCCTAACTGAGTAAAGGGCATTTTGGATGGGGTCTAGGCCCGAGTAAGCGCCTGGGACCAAAATTGGACTTCAAAGGGTTATAGACTATGCGTAAGCACGATAGGGGTTCTTGACCTCCGTAATCCATTAAAAACGAAGTCCTACCAGCTCACTTCACTTCGGCCTGGCCATCTAAGTCTTCTGAAACCACGGAAATATTTGTATAAAGACGTTCATACCTATTTCTCATTGGTTTACCACTTAAGATTCGAGTTTGAAAATCTATAAAACTTATAACTATTAACTCAAACAGATTGTTGTAATTTAGAACCTTTGTAAATGTAACAATTACTTAGTTCTAAGGTCTTTTATGTTTGAGCTCAGTTTAGAATTTTTAGTTAATTTGTTTAATTTTTACTGTGTTTCTTATTCTGTTATTTCATTTTTGTAGGGTTATGAATGTCCGATGAGGGAATTCGTATTCCTGGATTAACCAACGAGTTTTTCACAAGCTTGGAGAGGCGGTTACAACGCATTAAGCAAGGAGGAGAACCTTCCTGAATTCTTGATCTTCTTGTTCAAACCCCCGACACATTCAGACAACTAGATTTTGAAAGTGACCCAGATTCGAATGACGAGGAGGAAACACAAACAAAGTCCATAGTCTTATCACAACCTTCAGATTCTGAGGAAGACATTCCACCAATGGAACAACAGACTATTAAACAATTATCGAATTCGGTAGTACCAGGAGCCGGAGGTAATGCACCTTCATGTATCACTTATCCTGAACCGGCAGCCACTATTGGGCAAAAATTGTGAACAACCGTTTATACCCAACATAATTTCACCCTGTCTTATCGACTAAGATAGGGTTTTGATTTTTTTTATCTGGTTCGACCCATTCAGAATAAAATAAATTAAATTCCTTAATTACAACCCCTGCATTTCAGAGGAAAACCCTTTGATTCGATTACTGTTTCTACCTGTTACGTCCCGAGCCGGGAAGTGGTCGCGGGGCGGAACGAAGTAGAATTCCTGAGCGGCTTTCACTCGGTACCTGCACAAATAACAGCGTCACGGGACCCTAAACCCTAAACCCTAAACCCTAAACTGCTCTTCTATAAATAGAGGTGTCGTCTCCTTCTTTTTCATCTGGTCAAGGATTTGTTGAATCATCAAAGGTGAGTTCCTGCTTTCCGAATCCGCGTTGATTATTTGTTTCCTTCCCCTTGCATGGCTTGTTATGCGAGCTGCATGGCCATATGTTTGTTGTAACAAGGGAGAAAGGGGGCGAGGTAGCCTCGCCCTTAGACTTGGTGACTACCTCGCGGGGTCACGCGAGGGAGGGAAGAGGACATCGCTTTCGGGCTTCCGGCGGAGTGATACAGAAAGATAAAGGCAACTGCAAAAAAGAAAAAAAAGTTAGAATGGGGCTCCACCTTTTGTCTGGCTCACCGCTTGTCTTCTGCTTTTCTTTCTTCCTCCTCTGCGCTTCGCCTTCTTCTCTCTATTTCTCTCTCTGGTTTCACCTTCTTTGCGCCTTGTGTTTTCTCTCTCTCTCTTGCGTGGTCCCTGGTTCGTCTGTCCGTGGTCCTTTCTCTTCTCCTTGTGCCTCTTTATATAGAGTGCACGGCTTTGGAGGATGAGTTTGTATTGGACTTTTGTTGTCCAGCCGTTTGCAAGAGTTGTATTTGAACTCTGAAACATTGTGCATGTAGCACAAGAAAAGTATTTATGCATTTATATATTTTTAAATACTTTTCTTTTCTTTTTTATTTATGCATATTTTTTTTGCCGATCAACAGTGCCCCCTCAAGTTTTGTGTGTGGAACCTGCTTTTCGTGCGCAAAACTTGACCTAAAATTGCTTTCTAACATTCTTTTGATGTCATGATCTCAGGCAATGGATGCATATGGTCGTATTGCTTACGAGGCAGCTTTGGACAAATATGGCAAGGTGGCCGAGAAGAGCATAGAATACATGCGATCAAGGCCGTTGAATTCCATCCGTATTGATGACGCTCCTAGAGACACAGTCACCCTAGTAACAGAAGTTGAGATGAACTCAGGCTCCCTCACATTTCGTCAGGATCTGGAGGATCAAGTGATAAGAACAACCCGTAATTTCTCCCCCGTATTTAAAGGGCATTCTTTGGAGAAGGTGAACAATCGACCTGATGGAGTCCCTTTCGTTTCTGAGGAGAACTTCTATCCGGTACTTTACAAGCTGCTAAGTACCAAAGAGGATTGGTCATCAAGCCTTTGTTTCCGAGGTTGTGCTATTTTTGAGATGGGCCTCATGGAGTGGACGAAATTCATTCTAGCTAATTTTGAAGATGTCTTGAATCAAGCTAGTATATATGGTGTCATTGGCGTCTCTCAGTATCCTTATCATTTTTGTTCCAACGTATGGAAAGCACTCTTGGAATTATGGAGTCCTTTGACGAACACTTTACACCATAGGAATGGAGAAATGAGTATATCATTATGGGATCTGAAAATGCTTGGAGGCTTGCCGATTTCAGGGATTCCTTATGAAGAATTTATTCCTGAAAATAAAAGGCTGCAGCGAGATGGTCTATATTCTGCCACGCTTTCTGAGCTTTTATACGTTCATTCCCGACTATGTGTCTTGAGTAAACAGAAATTTGTCCGCTGAGGAGATTGGGTTAGACATTTTTATAGAGGGCAACTGCTATATTCAGGTTACGGAGAAGACACTCAGTGTATAAGCCATTTGCAACGTGAAAAATTCATGGATTCCCGACCTACTTTGATAATTTCGAAGGAAGGGGAGCTGGCTGCGTTCTTAGCTTATTGGCTCAGCAGATTTGTTTTTCCTTCGTATAATTATATAATTAGACCTGAGACCTTCCACATGGCATGTTTAATGGCTCGGGGAATCAGAGTGTCTCTTGCACCAGCAGTGTTGGGCCATATCTATCATAGTCTTGGGAAAGTCGTGCTCGATCCGCGAGGGCCAGGAGAGTCGCTAAGTTGCTTCCCTGTTCATTATGTGATTGGTTGGCTGGGAGAGCACTTTGACTGTTTATATAGACGGCATGCTGATAGCGAGTTTCCTGAGAACTATCCCCATTTGAAGAGATATGCAGGAATTAAAGCTCAATATTTCAGTATCACAAGAGCTTGACTTGTTTTTAGGATCAAAGACTCTTTAGAGTATCGTCCTAGTCCCTTTATTGAATCAAAGGGTTACTTTTTGATTGACGACGGAAATTTGTCTGAAGAACGCTTTGACTGGCTGGTTTGTATACGTTCTTCATTGCTTCCTGTACGAATCGGTGGTGAGCTCTGGTTAGAGCCATATTATCCCAATAGATTCACTCGTCAATTTGGTTTTGATCAGGGGATTCCGGCCAACAAACTTCAATTTAAAGTTGAGCAGAGGAGCAAGTGCGGCGTTGAAGATTTAGCAAAAACACAATTTAAGCTCCTTAGAACTGATACCCGTTCCCGTTTTTATGTTCCCAGTTCTTCTTATGAGGGGATGTGCACCTGGACTTATTGCAGGTGGTGGATGTCGGCATGTGCCCCCTATCTTGGTCGGTCCGTGTCTTTTCTTTACTTGACTTTGAAGAAGCATGCTCTTGCCAAGCAGAATAGTATTTTCCCGCCAGAATCCCTTAAAGGTGTATCTGCTGGCGGACCAGGCAAGATATTCTTTCCTGACTTTGGGAAAAGAGATCCCGCTGTTTATTCCGGAAGTGCTTCTTGTTTCAAGGGCAAGAAAACTCGTAGAACAAAACTTGATGAGGAAGATCGGGGCAGCAAGCGAGCTCGGTACGATGATCTCGCGGATGACATTGAATCACCGCGAACTAATCATGCCTTGAGGTCCGCATCGAAGCAAGCAGAGGCCGTGTGTAAGGATGCGGGATGCAAGTCACGCGTTCAGACGAATCCGCGCGAGTCCACTTCGCGGGAGAATCCTCGCGAAGCCACTTTGCATGAGAATCCGCGCGAGTCTATCATGCAGGGGAGTGCGTGCCAGTCCATTTCGCAAATGAGTTTGGCCCAGTCTACTTTGCAGGGACATGTACCAGAGCCACTTATGAAGGATTTGGTATTGAAATCACCCTCTCCTGAACCTAAAAGCTCAGAGCCAATATGTGAGGAGACTTAGCATGATGTGGGGTCGTCATTGATTGGAACGAAGCCAGGATTACTCTTGCTAACATGGAAAGAACCAACTCAGTTGAGGGAGTCAGGACTGGAGGCAGAGAGTTTTAGCACCTCACCAAGAGATCATTCTGACTCTAAAAGTGGTAGTACAAAGCCAGTGAATCCTGATGCGTGCGAGCCTGGAGATGAAGGTATCTGTTAGCCAAATGAGACTTCATCTATCTTGCGTATGATCTTTAACTCAGGCCGGAATGAGCGTTGGGGTGATTTTATTATCTCAGAGGTGGAAGACATTTTGCGTAAGATAAGCTTGTCTCAACCACTAGAACTCATTATTGATTGTCGCAGCGAGGTCCAGAAGTCACTTGAAATGTTGGGACCGGTGATTAGGTCCTATGGATCCGGCCAAGACAGATTTGAAAGGTTTGTTGAGCATGTAAGCAAAACCTTTGAATTGGCGGATATGGTCTCCAAAAGCTCACGTGTCATTGAGGAATGTTCCAAAATAGATGTCGAACACCTCCATGATTTGATACGCAGCCATGAAGAATGTCATCGTACCAAGGCCATGTTAGACTCGGAATTGTCGGGTCTTAACCAAGAATTTGAGGTTTTGAGGGCCAGCGAAGAGGATGTCATAAAGGCATAGCGTCAAGCACAACAATTGCGGCGAAATTATGAGCTCGCAAGGGAACATCTCGAAGAGAGAATTGCCTTCTTGAAAGACTCTGCTGCTCAACAAAACAGGCGGGATGTAGAACTTCGGCAGGCAAGGATGGAAGCCAAGGAAGACCAGCTTGTAGACTTCAAGCTCCTCAAAAATTCGCATGAGGCTAAGGAAGAGGAGTTCAAACGGCTAGTCAATTCTTTAAGGACCTTTGGTGAGGCGTAAGCATGAGACCGTGTGCGCGTTTGTCTCACCTCATTGTCTTCCCTTTGCATGGCTTGCGAAGTCATTTTTCCTTCATGTGTTCCTCTTTTTTTTTCTTGCTTTGTTGTTTCTTTGTTACTTCGCTTGGAAGATTTGGTACGATGTAAAAGAATTTGTGTTGAACATCAACTTTTATTATCATGTATACTCGTCTACAAGGAATGTGTCTTGGCGGGGCGGGATATTTGAGCCCGCGTGTCTTGCTGCCAATATTCTCTTTTTGTCTTGCGGACTTGTACTTGGTGTATGCTCAACTTATTATATAGAGTGTTTTCGGTGCACGTCAATTTTTGGCGCCGTTGCCGGGGACTTATAGGGCGCTCTTGCATTTAGTGATAAAAAGATTAGAACTATAAACAATTATTTACATATATACAAAGATAAACGGGGGTTTAGAGAGTTTGGTTCTAAATTCCTACAAAACAGAAAATAAATATTAAATATGTACAATTGATCAATCCATTCAACACATAGCCAAAGAGAGAAACTCAGATCTCGACCACACATTAATATCATGCTTCAATCTTAGTAAAGTGAAACTTGTCGAAATTATAATCTAGAAACAATCTCAAGACACGAGCCTACGAGGTCTTCGCATCCTATTGTTCTTCTTAAGTGTACTTAGCACAGAACGTCTAGAACTAAGAATTTCATGAGAACGTCTACATGAATCATTAAGATAAAGAACGAGATTGAACACGACCACTGCCGTGAACGTCACCGCATTAAATCATTGTAGTCCACGTTTCCAGCCACTACGACATGGCTTCCATCACCTACGATCCATACTTACCTACGCGGCTTAGCATGAATTTCTGACGGTAGTTAGCATGCATTCTAACTATATAGCTACTAAAACAGAAACGCTTCCTTCCTAAAGCATAAATCGACAAGAACAAAATACTAAAACATCATAAACAAAACATCAACATGCTTAACTAAGAAAAGAATTTACTAATAACAAAACAATCGCAACAAACATCCAACACCAATGATGAACACCGAATCCATGTCTTTAAAATTGTAAAGAAAACTAAACAAAGATAGAGGCATAGTTTACACTTTGACGATCTTCAAGAAGCTTGAGGATGAGCAAGAGGTGCGCGGCTTCAAGGTTCCTTCTTCTCCAAGGTTGCGACGCAAGGGTGAAGATCACCAAAGCTTCGGCAAGGAGAGAGAACTCGGCAAAGGAGGGGAGAGGGCTGCGGCAAAGGAAGCTATTTCTCTAGGGTTTTTGTGAGAATGAATGATGATTTTTCTGTAGAGAAACAGCCCCTTATATAGAGTCTAGGCCGAACCAAATTTTGCTCTCCACCCTTGATTTATTCTTGATCCAATGGCTCCAATTAATTGCACATAAAATCTGGAAATTATCTCCATGGAAATCTCTAGAATTCTTGCGCACCACTCCTTCGTATGTAGCTTGAATGATGACCGAATGCATGGTCTAATTACCAAGGAAAAATCGGCAAAGATCTCCTTCTCCTTGTAAAGCTGCCGATTTTATTGTTGTAGGGTTTTTCATCCAATAGCAATCCTACAAATAAGCATAATGACATGTTCAATCCAATAGGAATTAGGATAAATAAAATCAGAATATTCCCCTCAATAAATAGAGATTTTGATGAAGCAAAACTCCTTAAAATAACACCCTAAAAATCGGCAAAGATAGTCCATTGGACTCCAAGAAATCGGCCAAGAAGGCCTAGCCGAATCCATAGGGTTTTGGGGTTTAAATGGATCATGCAATCGGCCCAAATCCACTTAGGTTTGGGTTTATGCGACTTAGAGGTTTCCTGGTCCGAATAGGATTTGACTTTATGACTCAACGTTTCCTAGTTGAAGTAGGATTCTCGAAACAACTAGGTTTTCTATTAAATTTCCTCTTTTAACATCCTTTTCGTAAATAATGCTCACTAAGCCTCTAATAAATAAAACAAGTCAAAAATGATAAAGTTAAGGTAATAACGTAGCTAAATAGGGTAGGAAACACATTATAAACACGGCATTTTATGCCTCTATCAATACCATTATTCAATGATAACAGATTTGTCAAACTAATCTTCTTCACCTGTTTACAATCATAAGGGAAAGAGGGGTTAGTTTGAAAATATGGCTGGATCTAGTTTGTCACCAGACTGCCTACGTATCCTGTGAAGGAATCAAGCCAAACGTAGTTCGCCCATTTGATTCTGGGCCGAGATGTTTTTTGAAAACTTTTTTTTTCGCAGCTGGATCCAGTTTTAAAACTAGATTGCCTACGTACCCTATGAAGGGATCAAGCTACACGTAGTTCGCCTGATTGATTCAGGATTTGTGTGGTGTTGTGGCTGCATCTAGCCTTTTGGGACTAGACTGTCGACGTACCCCCTTTCGGGGGATCAAGCTGTCGTAGTTCGGGAGGTTTTGGGCTCTAACTTTTGCTTGGACCGCCCTCCCGGCTTTTCAGTCCAACGAGCTTAGAAGGCGTAGAATTTTTTCACGAACTTCCCATTAACACAAGGGTAGATGCAGTCCCCGTCTGCGTTTGAAAGTTCGTATGCGTCTTTGGTGAAGACTTTGGTGACTACATATGGACCTTCCCATTTGGGCTCAAACTTTCCCTTCGACTTCCTAGTGACGATGATGGGCCTTCGGATTGTCAAGACCAAGTTGCCTGTTTTGAATGACCTGAACTTAACTTTCTTGTTGAAAGCCCCTGCAATTTGAGCTTGGTAGATCTCGAGTCTTTGTTGTACTGCAGGTCTCTTCTCATCGAGGGCTTCAAGCTCTGCAAGCCTGATTTGTGTGTTTTCATCTGGATTTGTTAACCTTGTAGCTATCCTTAAATAAGGCAGTTGGACTTCTAATGGCAGTACTGCTTCAGAGCCGTAGACTAGGTTGAATGGAGTACAACTGGTTGCTGTGCGAATAGTGGTCCGATATGCCCACAATGCCTCGGGGAGGCGATCATGCCAGTCTCTCTTGTTTGTTGAGACCATCTTCTTTAGGATGTTGCAAAGTACCTTATTGAAGGCCTCTACCTGGCCATTAGCTGTCGGGTTATAGCTGGATGAAAATGCATGTTGGATCTTATACTTTTCACACATTGTAACCATGGCTCTGCACTTGAAGTATGTGGCATTGTCGGATATTATTTTGGAAGGAACTCCGAAGCGATAGATGATGTGAGTCTTGATGAATTTTGCCACATCCTCTGCTTTTACCGCTTTGAGAGGAATTGCCTCGCTCCATTTAGAAAAGTAGTCTGTTGCAGCCAATATGTATTGATGCAGACGTGAGGACTTAGGAGCTATGATCCCTACAACGTCCAAACCCCATGTTTCGAAGGGGTATGAGAGAGACGTGGGATGAAGAGGTAATGGAGGCCGGTGTATAAAATCCCCATATAGCTGATAGGCCTTGCATGACCGTGCGTAATTTACGGAGTCTTGTACCATCGATGGCCAGTAATAGCCTATTCTCTTTAGCTGGGCTGCTAATTTTGGACCAGCCTGGTGGGCTCTGCATATTCCAGCATGGGCTTCTTTAAGAGCTTCCGCTCCCTCTTCTTTTGAGAGACACCTTAAGAGTATCCCGTCGAAAGACATCTTGTACAAGGTGTCACCAAGGTATGTGTACCGAGGTGCAGTCCGCCTGACGTAGACTCATTTCTTTGGGTCTGTAGGTAGCGTGCCTGACTGACAATACTTGATCATGTCCATTCGCCAATCAGATTCTTCGACTTTGAACACGGAGACCACATATACCTCGTTGACGCCCTCGGTTTGCTCGAGTAGCGTAGGCAGCAATCGTCGTTCTCCAACCGTGATCTGGATGTCTCTTTCGTCAGGTTGGATCAGTGAAGCTGCCAGGTTAGCCAATGCATCTGCTTTGTCATTCTCTGATCTGGGAATGTGGCTAATATTTATGTTTTGAAATTGTCCCATGAGGTACTTGACCCGTTGGTGGTATGGGACCAGGTTCTCGTTCTTGACCGCATATTCGTCATTCACTTGTCTGACGATTAATTGAGAGTCACCGAATACTTGTAAGGAGTCAATCCTCACCTCCAAGGCGATCTCGAGGCCAATCATGAGCGCTTCATATTCTGCAACATTATTTGAACATAAAGCCATTAGAAAGAATGAGTAGGGGATAATACCACCAAAAGGCGTGATGAACACGATGCCAGCTCCAGCTCCTTGTTTTCTAGCTGCCCCGTCAAAGTACAACTGCCATGACGGAGTCTCGGCTAAGAAGACGTTTTCATCAGGCAAGTCTTCGGGTAACTCATGGTTATCTGGTACTGGGTGTGCCGCCAAGAAGTCTGCAAGTGCCTGCCCCTTTATTGCTTTTTGGGGTACATACTTTATTTCGAACTCTGAGAGTATCAAAGACCATTTAGCAAGTCTTCCCGAAGGCATAGGCTTTGTCATCAAATACTTCAAAGGATCGGCTCTAGATATCAATGTGACACTATGAGCGAGCATGTAATGCCTTAACTTCTGAACGGCGAAGACTAAGGCCAAGCAGATCTTCTCTATTGGTGTATAGTTGTGTTCAGCTCCTACCAATGTCCGACTTAAGTAGTAGAAAGCGTTTTCTTTCCCCTGATCATTGTTTTGTGCCAGCAATGCCCCCAAAGAGTGATCAAGAGCTGCTATGTAGAGGATTAAAGGTTTCCCTTTTATAGGCGCCATTTGGACCGGTGGGTTGAGCAAGTATCGCTTGATACTGTCGAATGTGTCTTAACACGTTTGATCCCACATAAAAGGTACGTCTTTCTTCATCAGTCTAGAAAATGGTTGGCACCTTCCAGAAAGATTTGATATAAACCTTCTTATGTAGGCGAGTCTCCCTTGCAATCCTCTTAACTCTCGAAGACTTTTTGGTGTTGGCATTTCCCTTATTGCCGTGATTTTGGTAGGGTCGACCTCGATTCCTCGGTATCTAACAACAAAGCCGAGGAATTTTCCAGACGTGACCCCGAAGGCACATTTTAAAGGGTTCATCTTCAGTTGGTATCTCCGAAGCCTTTCGAAGACTCTTCTCAGATCAGCTAGATGGTGTGGCCTTTTTCTTGTTTTGACCACCAAGTCATCGACATAGCATTCAACGGTGTTGTGTAGCATGTCGTTGATGACGTGAGTCATAGCTCTTTGATAAGTTGCACCTGCATTTTTCAAGCCGAATGGCATTACTGTGTAGCAGTATACTCCTTTTGGTGTACGAAAGGCTGTAAGCTCCTCGTCCTCGGGTGCCATCTTTATTTGATTGTAACCAGAGAAACTGTCCATGAAGGACAAAGCGCCGTATCCTGTTGTGGCGTCGACCAATAACTCCGTGATTGGAAGCGGGAACTCATCTTTTGGACAAGCATCGTTGAGGTCCCTATAGTCAACACATATACGAATTTGCCCGTTCTTTTTCTTAACGGGAACGATGCTGGCAAGCCATGTGGGGTATTTAACTTCTCGAATGAAACCGACGTTGACGAGTTTGTCGACTTCGGATTCGATTTGAACAGCAAGCTCTGAGCGGAAGAGTCGGGGAGCTTGTTTCACCCATGGCTTTTCTTTGGAGACGGCAAGCTTGTGGACAGCTAAACTGGGGTCCAAGCCAGGCATGTCTTGATAGCCCCATGCAAACACGTCCTTGTATTCTTCTAGAAGATTCTTGTAGTCTTGGAATTCTTCCGGAGTCAAAAGAGCGCTTACAAATATAGGTTTCGGGTCTTTATTGGTGCCTAAATTTATTTCTTGGAGCTCATCAACTGTCGCTTGTCCTCCGTCTTTTATCTGAGGTGGGGCAGGTTGGGCACTATCGATGAATTCGTATTCTTCGTCTTCATCTAGACCTTCGGTGGAAGTGCAGTATGTTGATGCAAATCCTTCTTCTCTCTCGTCTACTTGTTCAGCCATGAGCACCCTTTGCCGTTTGAGCTTCCACTTTTTGTTCTTTTGTGATTTGGGGTGAATTTCGCCCAATCGTTGAAACACGGAAACTCGAGGTTGGGGCTCTTTTGTAAGGCGTCGAAAAACAGACAGACGAGGCCGACTTTCTTGTGTCATGTCTTCATCACGGAACATCGTTTTTTCAAGATCCGTAAAGACACCTGTGTCGGAGGGATCTGTGTCAGGAACTTCTACCTTAAGCATGCCGTTTACCTACTTAACCGTGACCTTTAGGGGAATGGCTTTTGGAGCCGTCTTTCTACCCCCGAGGTTAATTTTTAGAGGGGCCGGTGCTTGCTTCTGCTTTCTGCTTTTAAAAGAAACAAACTGTTTATACCTGCTATGCCCATTGTCGAGTGTTGTAGAGATCACAATACCGCTCTTTGGAATAGACTGGTCAATTTTACGAAGAGGTCGCACATAGCTTATCATAAGTGTCTCCATTATGTCCTTGATAGGCGTGATTGCCTTTTGCCCGGGTTCTCGCTGGTCTTTTTTCACATATCTGAAGACCGTCTTTGGCTTTGAAACTTCTGGGCTGGGAGCCTTTTCATTTGAGGACAATGTTTGGGGAGCTACTCTGACTCGGGGCTTCCTTGGCACTTCCTGCTTCTTTGCTTCTGGCGCGAGCCTGGGAGCTTCTTTTACGCTAGGGCCATCCGATGGCTTGTAGAATTTAGCGTCAGAATAATTTACCTCTTCGCCTTTGAAAGGATCTGTGTCTGCTACGACCGTTTTTACCTCTCCATTTTCTAACCACTTAAAACATTGGTGTAGTGTGGAAGGGACGATACCATAATTATGGAGCCATGGGCGCCCTAACAATACATTGTAAGAGGTAGGAGCATCAATCACGTGAAACAGGGCTGTTGAGAGCAGCTCTCCGATTTCCATTTGTAGGACAATTGTGCCCATTGCTTTTTGACCAGCTTGGTGGAAACCTTGGATGGTAAGCATGGACGAGGTGAGCTGCTTAGCGTTCATTCCCATGATATGTAGCGTTTTGAGAGGTAGCAAATTCACAGCCGAGCCACAGTCGAGTAATATTCTGTTGATCGTCATATTACCCACAAGTCCTGTGACGTAGAGAGGCCTGTTATGGTGTACTCCTTTTAACAGCAAATCTTTCTCCAAGAACGAAATGCAATTCCTGCAATGAGGACAGACTCTTGTAGTAGCTGTATTGACTTCGGCAACGTCTTCTTTATACAACTCTGGGCTTAGCAATGCCTTAATCAATGCTTCTCTTAACTCCCTTAACATACCCAGGACGTCATACACACTTGAAGGTGAGGGGATACGTTTTAGGTGTGACAGCACATCGTATTTGCTCTTTTGAGGAGGCTCTTTTGATGTAGTGACCTTTTTTGTATCATCTTTGACCCTATACTTCGTGGACTGTGATTCGTCCTTCTTTTGAGTTGATGGTGGAAGTACCAAGCTAGAGCGTATCTGGACTTCTTGTACACTTTCAACCTCTGTATCTGAGTTGGGAGGCGAGATGGTATTAATGGTTACCATGCAACATTGAAGCGTGTCACCCTCTTCCTTGGCTTCAGAAGTGCGGACTCCGCCTTTGTGCGGGCTGCGCGTCTATGCTGATTCCGCGCCTTTCTCAAAGAATTCTTTTAGTAAGAATTCCGCAAGGGTGACCGAAGTTCTTGGCGGCTGCTTGTATTCCTCTGTGTCTTGGACTTGAATTTTCCTTGCGGATCTCCCTTTCTTCTTATTCTTTAAGAATGTCCTCCGCCGGTATTTGTTTGAGGAAGGCTGAGGGGTGTTCACAGTAGAGGGGCGAAGTCGCCTTGTCTTGTTCTCTACTATGTTCCATTCTTCATCAGAATCTTCCGACCCGTCGGAATCCTCCCATACATCGAAGCTTGGTGATCACATGAGCTCGTGTAAGGATGGAATATTAGGGTTTCCAAGGCGAAGCATGTCTGGATGTGCCTCGTCTGTAGAGAGGCGAAGTTGCCTTGTATTGCTCTCTACTATGCTCCCTTCTTCATCTGAACTTTCGAACCCGTCAGAATCCTCCCATATATCGAAGCTTGGTGCTGTCATGAGCTCATATAAGGATGGAATGTTAGGGTTTCCAGGGCGAGGCATGTCTGGATGTGCTTCGACAATTGTGACCTCGCCATCGACCTCGAAGGCAACCGATATAGTACCATCTGGTCTAGATGAACCAGTGGTTGTTACATTTGTGGTCGTCGTCACGATCTCATTTTTGTTGATCATATCCTGGATTTTGTCCTTAAGAACGTAGCAATCCTTCAACGTATGACCGACTAGGCGGTGGTACCGACAGTATTTTGGATCGTTGGTCTTGTTCATTTTGGCAGGTCGTTTTGATTCAGGAAGCTTGATATTTTCTGATGCAATGAGCTCATCGAAAATCGCCTCAACATCCTCATCATCAAATGAATAAGTGGCATTTTTCTTTTCATTTAGTGTAAGCTTGCGAGGTCGATCACTCTGCACCCTGTTGTTGTCATTTTTGTTTTTGACACTGTCATTTTTCCTTTGGTTATTTTGGGCAGTGTCGTTTTTCCTTTCATTCCTGACGAATGTCGCCATTGTTTCTCCTTTCTTGACGACCGTCTTCTTGGAATCGCTCTTTTTATCTGCAACTTGAATTTTTGCAGATGATTTTTGGCGAGCAACTTGCCTTTCCACATTGCTTGCCTTTGAGACTAGAGCATCGAAAGTTTGTGGCTCGGCTGTACCCACATACGTTGCTATCTCTAGGAGGAGGTTGTTAGCACACATTTGAACAGCGGAGGTCTCAGATAACTTGTCAGGACATTGGAGGTTGAGACTTCTCCACCTTGTGATGAATTCGGTGGAACTTTCTCCAACTCTTTGTCTGGTGTCTGCCAAGTCGATGATAGAGACTTTCTTCTTAGAGCTGACGAATTGTGCCAAAAACGCTCTTTGCATATCATCCCATGTCTGAATGGAACCTGGCTCTAGCTGGGTGTACCACGTAAACGCAGCACCTTTGAGGGACTGCACAAACTGTCTAACCAAGAAGGCGTCGACTTGTGAAGTTTCACCGCAAGCTGAATAGAAGTGAGCCAAATGCTCTCGAGGGGAGCTATTTATTCCATCAAACTTGTCGAAGGTTGGCCGTTGATATCCCTTGGGGAAAGGTATCGCGTCATAGTGATCTGGATACGGTTTGCGGTACCCAAGGACCGGTGTTGATAGAGACAATTGAAAGTCTCTGATTCCTTCAGCGATCATGTTCCTAATCCCTTCGGGTGAGAGTGGATTCTCATTATTCTTGACGAATAAGGGTTCAGGAGGCCTATTCTCCATGAGTGCAGCACATTTTGCTATAAGCTCAGCAACCTCGGCATCTTTTTCAGCCATCCTCCTTCTTGACTCGCTTTTGATATCCGTTATCCTCTTGGCTTCGATTTCTCTTTCCACTTGCCTTTGTAGAGCATCGCGTTCAAGCTGAGCTAATTTCTTTGTTAGCTCCTCCATCTGCTGTTTTAATTGCTCGTCCGGGCTTGATGAGCTTGCCATGAGAACTTGAACATTACTGGAATCGGAGTCACAGCTCTCACTAGACCTAGCAATTGACTTGTGAAAAGGTCCTTCTGTTGGAGCTGAAGTCTCATATAAGGGATTGCCCATCCATGAGACAAATGAAGGATCATCCTTTAAAGACGAATACCCTCCTTCTGGCGTAGTACTCGCTGATGATGATTCGAGCATCCTCTTTCTAGCCATGTTGCGAGTAATTGGCCCTGTGTAGGAATCAGCTTCATAAACGGGGTACTCTTTTGCCTTGGACCCCCTTGGCCTTGCTGGTCCTGTTGGTGCATCAAGAGCCTTTGAGATTTCCTCCGCCAACTTTTTCGGGTCAAGTTCTTGACTAGTCGTTGTTAACTGTGAGGATGTCGTGGAGCTTTGTGAGCCTTGGAGGGGGAGTCGAGGCTCATGTTCATCCCCTCCCTTGGTGGAAGTCACCATCACGGTCTCCACATTTGGAAGATTAACCTGTATAGAGCCTACCATGATATGGCTTGGTAGGAAGGTCTTCACTTCCTCTTTGGCTGGCTTTGATTGAGCCATTTCTGCCAGAATGGCTTCCATTGCGTTAGCTTGGGCGTTTCTCTTCCTTTGAGCTCTTGCAGCTCGCTTCCTCTGATTTTTCAAAGCATTTTTGGAGGCTGCTTTGAAAGTTTGAGTCTTCCCGCTACTCATGCCTAGCTTGTCTTGTTTTGCTTCAAGCTTCGGTTTTGCGCAAGTGACAGGAGCGTGGCCGATCACGAATGTCATGCGATGACCAATTCGACTTGGGCGAGCAGCATTTGCTGGGAGCTTGTGGAAGAAAACAGTAACTTGTGGTGCCATTGTTTTGTTTTTCCTAAAACACACACAACAAGTTAGTGACTCTATAAAAGAGATGAAAAGGAAAATGGATCCCCAGCGGAGTCGCCAAAAACTATGTTGGGCAAAAATTGTGAACAACCGTATATACCCAACATAACTTCACCCTGTCTTATCGACTAAGATAGGGTTTTGATTTTTTTATCTGGTTCGACCCATTCAGAATAAAATAAATTAAATTCCTTAATTACAACCCCTGCATTTTAGAGGAAAACCCTTTGATTCGATTACAAAGTACCAACGAGAACTGTGTGTGTTTGAGGGTGTTTGGACTGCAAGAATTTGACTGGTGGTGTCAGGGATTCTGTTTGGAATTTTGGTTGCATCTAGTGGGTTGCTAGACTGCCTACGTACCCCTTTGTGGGATCAAACCGACTGTAGTTCAAAAGAGGTTTGTAGGCTTTTGGCTTAATGCCGGCTTTTGGTTTTAACAGACAAATTTGGAGTCTGTTAACTGTGTTTCTTGTGGACACTCAATTTAGTAGAGTATCTGTTGGTAATGGCACCCAGAAGAGGTGAGGCAGTGGCGTGACAAAAGGCTTGAATGGCGTTGGGCTCAGTTTTTGATCATGGCGCAGGCGATCTCTGTGTGTCAGCGAGCGAACTATGCGTGTGTGTCTAAGAGTGTATTCCGCGTATGTATCTGTGGGCGGAGTTGCGCGTATATATGTAGGCGGACTCCGCGTGTTCACTTATGGGCGGGCTCCGCGTGTATGTCAGTAAGCGGACTCCGCGTGTTCACTTTTGAGCGGACTCTGCGTGCATGTCTTCGCGACTTGCTTCATCTTTTGCATGGATGGATCTCGCCCCGCTTGCGTCATCATCTCGCCTCGCCTGGGCTTCGAGCTTCTGAATTAGCTCAACACCTCTTATGCTTCTGCCTTTGTTTGAATATCAGCTCGCCACCCCTTAGGGTTCCTGCCTTGGCTTGGATGTTGGCTCGCCACCCCTTAGGGTTCCTATCTTGGCTTGGATGTTGGTTCGCCACCCCTTAGGTTTCCTACCTTGGCGCGAATGTTGACTCGCCACCCCTTAGGGTTCCTGCCTTGGCTTGGATGTTGGTTCGCCACCCCTTAGGGTTCCTACCTTGGCGCGAATGTTGGCTCGCCACCCCTTAGGGTAAAGTCATGTCGCCACCCCTTAGGGTTCCTGCCTTGGCTTGATTGTTGGCTTGCCACCCCTTAGGGTTCCTGCCTTGGCTTGAATGTTGGTTCGCCACCCCTTAGGGTTCCTGCCTTGGCGTGGTTGTTGGCTCGCCACCCCTTAGAGTTCCTGCTTTGGCGTGGTTGTCAGTTCGCCTTTACCTTAGGGCTTCGGGCCCGTCTCGTGAAGGCGCGCGGACTCTGGTTCGCAGGACTCTATCATCTTTTCCTTGATTGAGTCGTCTTTCCCTTGATGAAGTTGATGAGATCCAGACGCCTATCCCTGTTTGATTGGGAGTTAGATTTGAGGAAACTGCTCTTCTATAAATTGAGATGTCGTCTCCTTCTTTTTCATCTGGTTAAGGATTTGTTGAATCATCAAAGGTGAGTTCCTGCTTTTCGAATCCGCGTTGATTATTTGTTTCCTTCCCCTTGCATGGCTTGTTATACGAGCTGCATGGCCATATGTTTGTTGTAACAAGGGAGAAAGGGGGCGAGGTAGCCTCGCCCTTAGACTTGGTGACTACCTCGCGGGGTCACGCGAGGGAGGGAAGAGGACATCGCTTTCAGGCTTCCGGCGGAGTGATACAGAAAGATAAAGACAACTGCAAAAAAGAAAAAAAAGTTAGAATGGGGCTCCACCTTTTGTCTGGCTCGCCGCTTGTCTTCTACTTTTCTTTCTTCCTGCTCTGCGCTTCGCCTTCTTCTCTCTGTTTCTCTCTCTGGTTTCACCTTCTTTGCGCCTTGTGTTTTCTCTCTCTCTCTCTCTTGCGTGGTCCCTGGTTCGTCTGTCCGTGGTCCTTTCTCTTCTCCTTGTGCCTCTTTATATAGAGTGCACGGCTTTGGAGGATGAGTTTGTATTGGACTTTTGTTGTCCAGCCGTTTGCAAGAGTTGTATTTGAACTCTGAAACATTATGCATGTAGCACAAGAAAAGTATTTATGCATTTATATATTTTTAAATACTTTTCTTTTCTTTTTTATTTATGCATATTTTTTTTGCCGATCAACAGCCACTAAGGAAGGAGAATTCGAGTTGAAGAGTGGACTTCTGCACCAAATTCCAAAATTTCATGGGCTTAGCAATGAAGATCCCAACAAGCATCTGAAGTCTTTTCAATTTGTTTGTGTGAGCATGTGCCCAAGAAATGCAGATATTGACATTCTAAAGTTGAAGGCATTTTAGTTCTCTCTGGAGGACCGGGCAAAGTCATGGCTCATTGATCTACCTGCTGGACACATTGACTCATAGGAAAAGATGATGAGTGAGTTCCTGACGAAGTACTTCCCAGCGTCAAAAATCACGGTGATGAGAAAACAAATCACCGGAATTCAGCAAGGCCCAGAAGAAGCATTATGTACTTATTATGAAAGATTCAAAGCCCTTGTTGCAGCTTGCCCCTCTCATGGATTCAAGGAAAATAACCTGCTGCAGTACTTTTACGAAGGACTTTCATCTTTGGAGCGCCAACTGTTGGATGCTGCTTCTGGAGGGTCCTTCCTTGACAAAACACCAAGAGAAGCATGGGCATTAAACGTGCCTTAAACGATCAACAATATGCTGGTGCTTTGGCCTCTTCTCGAAAGGTGAATGAAGCAAAATCAAGCGCCACACTGGAAAGTAAGATTGATACATTATTATCTCATCTTATGCTTGGAAAAAGCCAAGAGGTGAAAGCTTGTGGTGTGTGCTCGAATCAAGGGCATCATTCTGATCAGTGCCCTCAATTGTCTGAAAATGGTGGATGGGAGACTCTCAATGCTATGGGACAACAAAGGTACAATCCTTTTTCCAACACCTACAATCCTGGAACAAGAGATCATCCAAATTTCCAATGGAGCAATACTGAGAATGCGCAGAACCCACCCCAATATTCTGGAGGCACATTTCCACGTCCACAAGGCTTCTTTCAAAAGCCCCAGGTTCCTCAAAATTTTGCTTCAAATACTAATTCTAATAATGCTACACATTCTTCATATGATAAGATGCTTGAAGCCCTTTTTTCAAGGGCACAAAAATTTAACAAATTCTACTCAAGCTCTTGTGCAGGGTCAAACGAATAATACGAAAGACATAGCTGAGCTCAAGAACCAAGTGGGGAAAATAGTGGATTTCATGGGAAAAATCTCTGAAAGTGGAAAGCTTCCACCAAGCACCGTTCCAAATCCAATTTTTGAGTCTGCAAAAATAGTGGCAACAAGGAGTGGGCGTGTGTTCAATGACGTCACAAAGAAAGTCCAAAAGAAGACCCAAGTTGTCCAAGAAGAGGGAGGAAAAGGAAGTTGAAATTTCCAAGAATCATTTTGAGGTAGATCCTGCCACTTCCAGAGTCGAAGCAAAACTGCCCCAACCAACTAAACCGCACAAAGGTAATAATTCTAACTTTCAAAGTTCAGTTATTACTAACCCTCCCTATGTGCGTGTGCCATTTCCAAGCAGTTTTCAAAAATCGAAGAAAGAAGAATCTGATGAAGCCATCTTGGAGGTTTTTAAGAAAGTGTAAGTGAATATTCCCTTGATTGACTGCATTACTCAAATTCTCAAATATGCAAAAATTTTGAAGGTCTTGTGCACCACAAGAAGGCAAACACGTGAGAAAGAAGTTGTGAAAATGAATGCGACTGTTTCTGCAGTCCTCCAAAGAAAGTTACCACCTAAGCTAAAGGATCCAGGGAGTTTTTCTATCCCTTGTATAATTGGTGATACTACTTTTGAAATGTCATGCTTAATTTAGGTGCATCCATTAATGTTATGCCATACATTTTATATGCATCTATGGATTTAGGTGAGCTAAAGAAAGACAATGTCATAATTCAATTGGCAGATAGGTCTAACAAATACCCTAAGGGGTATGTGGAGGATGTTCTTGTGCAAGTTAATAATTTGATTTTCCCTGCAGATTTCTACATCATTGATATGGAAGACTCATCCTCAAGTTCAACTCCTATACTTTTAAGGCATCCTTTCATGAGAACTGCAAGAACAAAGATTGATGTGTACGCTGGTGCATTAACAATGGAGTTTGATAGAGATGTTATAGGCTTCAACATTTTAGAAGCCATGAGGTATCCTTTATCTGAGCTTAAACCGTGCTATTTTATTGATATCATTGAGGTATCCTTTATCCTTTCTCTTGCGCAGGAACTCCTAAATTCAATGATTGATGATAAGTTGGAGTACACTATTGCTCAAGGAGTGGGATACAATGTTAATGGTACAGATGTGTCGAAGGCAGAATTAGAGGAAATATGGGATGACGTTGTGCTTGAAACCGTTGCCGCCCTTGAAGGCCTACCAGGTAGTCCTAATCCTCTATTGTCTCTACCCATTTCCACTAACAAGTTGTTGCCATCTGTAGAGCAGGCACCCAAGTTGGAATTGAAAGCACTGCCGGATCATTTGAAGTATGTGTACTTGGGAGAAAGTGAGACTTTGCCAGCAATTGTGTCCTCCAAGCTAGATGAAGAACAAGAAAAGAGATTGGTGGAAGTATTGAAGAAGTACAAGACTGCTATTGGATGGTCTTTAGCAGACATCAAGAGAATTAGCCCAACCACATGTGTCCATCGAATTCTATTGGAAGATGGAGCAAAACCCACCCGAGAAGCTCAAAGACGTTTACACCAACCAATGATGAAGGTGGTTCAAGACGAAGTCATCAAGTTGATGGATTGTGGAGTGTTCTACCCCATATCCGATAGTAAGTGGGTATCTCCAGTTCAAGTTGTTCTAAAGAAATCTGGTGTGACTGTTGTGAAGAATGCTGAGAATGAGCTAGTGCCCCAATGAGTTGTGACTGGACATAGAGTCTGCATTGACTATAGAAAGCTCAACGCCACCACAAGAAAGGATCATTTTCCCTACCATTCATTGATCAAATGCTTGAGAGGTTAGCTGGTCATGAATTCTACTGTTTCTTGGATGGATATAGTGGTTACAACCAGATTTGCATAGCCCAAGAAGATCAAGAGAAGACCACATTCACATGTCCCTTTGGCACTTTTGCCTATAGGCGCATGCCCTTTGGTTTATGCAATGCACCAGGTACATTTCAAAGATGCATGATGTCTATTTTCTCTGATTATATTGAAAATATAATTGAGGTCTTTATGGATGATTTTAGTGTCTTTGGTAAGGACTTTGATTCATGTTTGGGAAATTTAGAACTCATTCTAAAAAGGTGTGTTGAAACTAATTTGGTTTTGAATTGGGAAAAATAACATTTTATGGTGACACAAGGAATAGTTTTGGGACATATCATATTTGCTAGGGGAATTGAAGTTGATAAGGCCAAGACAGATCTTACTCGTTACTTACCATACCCTCACAACTGTGAGGGAGATACGTTCGTTTCTTGGCCATGCAGGTTTTCATCGCAGGTTTATCAAGGACTTTTCCAAGATAGTCAGACTCCTAACTCACCTCCTTCAAAAGGAGTAGCTTTTGCCTTTGACGATGAATGCAAGGAGGCATTTGAGAAGTTGAAGGAATTGTTGACAACAGCACCGGTGATGTTACCCCCAAACTGGGACGAGCCCTTTGAGCTGATGTGTGATGCATCCAACTATGTTGTTAGAGCTGTGCTAGGGAAGAAGAAGGACAGGAAGCCATATGCCATTTATTATGCATCGCAAATGCTCAACGATGCACAATTGAACTACTCAACCACAGAAAAAGAGCTCATTGCTGTTGTATTTGCTTTAGATAAATTCCGTTCTTATTTGCTTCAATCTAAAGTAATTGTTTATACTGATCATGCAGCATTGAGATACCTGTTTACTAAGAAAGAAGCGAAGCCGAGGCTTATTCGATGGATATTGTTACTCCAAGAATTCGACGTTGAAATTAAAGACAAGAAAGGGAGTGACAACGTGGTCGCAGACCACCTGAGCAGATTAGTGCGTGAAGAGGACACCTTGCCCTTGTGTGAGACGTTTCCAGATGAACAACTCTTCGGAATTGAGGTAAGTGAACCATGGTATGCTGATATTGTGAACTATCTTGTGACTCAGACTTTTCCGGACACTTTACCTCGTTCTCAAAAAGAAAAACTTAAGAAATTGGCTAGGCACTACATTTGGGATGACCCATATTTGTGGAAACATTGTCAAGATCAAATCATTAGGAGATGTGTCCCTGAAAATGAACATCCTTCTATTCTTGCTTTTTGCCATTCTGAAGTCTGTGGTGGTCACTTTGAGGGGGGGGATCATCCAGATGCAGGGGCTGCCTCCCATAACCTGTCAATCAAGGAGAGAAAAGTGTCAGAGGGAAGACCGGGTGATCCGGCCTTCGACCCTCCGATGCCTAAGTCAGTGAGCAGATGCAAGTAATAAAGGAGTGAAGATGGAGAGAGATAGAGAATGAGGGGGAAGAGTGGTATTTATAGGGGTATGGTGGATGCACCCTAAAAATATCATTTTGTCCTTGCTCAGAGGGTGTATTATCATTATGCCCTCAAGGAATAGTGTGGGCTTCTTGGGCTTAACCAAGGCCCAAGCCCGTTTTATGTGGCGGCACGCGTCTTCTTAGGCGAGTATGACTGATGTTGTACTATGTACTAACAAGTTCCCAAGTCCGCGGTCAAGAGACTCTCTTGGGTGGGGACTTTATCTTATACAATATCGGGAGTACGAGTCTCTTACTAGTGGCGACATATCCAGTCCCCAGTCCTCCAAGTCCCCATGCAAGGGAGGGGATGGACCGGCTCCCTCCGAGTGGGGTATGCCGTGTATCGCTATATATGATTGAGATATCGAGTTGTTGCTCCTATGTACTGTTTGGAGATGGCAGGGCGATCGGGGGTCGAAGTTGAGGTACCGCTGGCGAGCATCTCGCGAGGGCCATGGGTACCGGCATGTTGGTATGCCTTGGCGTTGTATTAGCCTTTGATATGTACCATCTATATGCTCTAACCAGGTGAGCTATTCCAGCATATGATTGAGGGGGAGATTGTGGTGGCATATTTTGTGGTTGCCTCTAGGTGAGTGCTAGAGTGCCTACGTACCCGTTTATGGGATCAAACCAGACGTAGTTCACCACTTCGCCATGGAGGCAAGTGTGCCGTCGAGGAGTGGCGAGGAGTGCCGCTGAGGCATGACGATGGGTGCCGCTAGGGCATAATGATGTTGCCAATAGGGCTTGTGTAGAGCTGTCGAAAAGCTCGCTAGGAGGCGTAGCCAAGATGCTGATGGGAGGCGGGTGGTGCCAAAGTGTATCAAGGGCACGTCATGAGGCGTGTATAAGGCTGTTACCTAAGTCCCCCAGTGCTAGGAGAGATTATGGTGGTGAGACACCGAAATGAGGACCGAGTTCATATTGAGCGTAATGAATCGCGCTAAGGGTGTGGCCAGCCGCTAGTGGGTGGGGCCGTTCGCGCTAGGTGGCGAGTTCGCGCCAAGGGCGAGATAAACTACGCTAAGGGCATGGCGAGCCGCTATCGGGCGAGCCAGTTCGTGCTTATGGCGTGGCGAGCCACTACCAGGCGAGTAATTGTTTGCGCTATATGGCGAGTCAGTCCGCGCTTGGTTGGCGAGACTGTCGCGATGTGGCGAGTCCGTCCGCGCTTGGTTGGGGACTGTCGCTATGTGGCAAGTCAGTGCGCGCTTGATTGGCGACTGTCGCTATGTGGCGTTGCGGCCCCTGCGTGGCGAGTCAGTCCGCGCTTGGTTGGGAGACTCGCTATTGGGCGTTGCGGGCCGTTGCCTTGGCGAGTCAATCTGCGCTTGGTTGGGGACTGTCGCTGTGTGGCGAGTCAGTGCGCGCTTGATCGGTGACTGTCGCTATGTGGCGTTGTGGCCGCTGCATGGCGAGTCAGTCCGTGCTTGGTTGGGAGACTCGCTATTGAGCGTTGCGGGCCGTTGCCATGGCGAGTCAGTCCGCGCTTTGTTGGGGACTGTCGTTGTGTGGCGAGTCAGTGCGCGCTTGATTGGCGACTGTCGCTATGTGGCGTTGCGGCCGCTGCGTGGCGAGTCGGTCCGCGCTTGGTTGGGGAGACTCGCTATTAAGCGTTGCGGGCCGTTGCCTTGGCGAGTCAGTCCGCGCTTGATCGGAGACTGCCGCTATGTGGCGTTGCGGCCACTGCGTGGCGAGTCAGTCTGCGCTTGGTTGGGGAGACTCGCCATTGAGCGTTGCGGGCCGTTGCCTTGGCGAGTCAGTCCGTGCTTGATTGGGGACTGTCGCTATGTGGCGTTGCGACCGCTGCGTGGCGAGTCAGTCCGCGCTTGGTTGGGGAGACTCGCCATTGAGCGTTGCGGGTCGTTGCCTTGGCGAGTCAGTCCGCGCTTGATTGGGGACTGTCGCTTTTTTTTTTTAAGTGGCCAAAAGTGACGTGGCGTTACCCTGACCGTTCAGTGTTGTGGGGTCCAGGGGAATGCCTATAAATAGGGTTGAAGAGAACTGAAGGGGGGAGTTCGCGCTTTTGAAACTGGAAACTGTTGAGCCGCGATTTGTGTTTTAGGGTTTCGGTGGTTTTACAAACCTCAGATTGGGGAGCGTCCCACTTCACCCTCGATCGAGTGGGCGCGAGCGCTTGGCTGTTTGCAACCAGCTTCATTGCCACTACGCGGATCCACTGTTTCACGGTATGAATTGGTGGCGTTCTTTGTCTTTGGATTTGTATGTGGTGGTGGGATTGTTCACATGGTTGTGATGTTGGTAGGAATTCTAGGGTGAAAGATTTACTGTCGGGTTGGTTAGGGTTAAGGGGTCTTCCTGTCTCGTCCCGAGGTCCTAAGCCGGGAAGGGGTGGCTGGACAGGTCGCACTAGTTAGCGTGTGTAGCTAGAGGATGCATGTTTGACTGCTGGCTATTTACACATGGTGTGTGTGTAGCTTGTGATTGATAGAAATAGATGTACAACAATGTTTGGCTTGTAATCATGTGAAGCAAGTGTATATGTAACATGTGATAGAGAATGCATGTTTGCTAACTCCATGTCATGAGAACATATTATGATGCATGTGGCATGCTATTTGTATGATAACAACTTAATTGGATAGTGTGAAGTAAGACTTATCTAGAACCGCGTAGAGCAGCTATAGTCATTGTAGAAAACTTGGAGTTGCGCGGGGACTCTGGCGAGACCAGTGGAGTCCGCGAGGAATGGCGAGACAAGAGGAGTCCGCGGAGTCTGGCATGGCGAGCGGTGTCCGCGGTGAGAAATGGATGGTCCCGGGAGGGAGGAAGAGAGGAAGGCGGATGTGTGATGCGGGTCACTTGTGCTGGCACGTTCCGAGAGCATGGTAAGCAAGGGAGGGAGCCTCGGGAACTCGGGGGGCCATGTGGGAAGGGCTCCCGGAGCTCTGGGCGAGCCACTTGTTTCTTGTCACGGGATCCTTGGTCGGGACTATATCTTGTGTCGGGACCAGACGCCGTGTCGGGAAGGTTTTTTTTTTTTTTTTGCATCCTTCTGTCGGGATAGAGGAGTCCGCGGGAAGTCGGGATGGAGAGCTGTGTGGGGGTGTCCGCCAGGGGAACTACTAGGGATGTCCCTACGCGAGGTTTAAGAACTCTGGCGAGACCAGGGAATGCCGCGAGGAGCTGGTGAGGCGAGACCAGGGGAGTCTGCGAGGTCAGCGGAGTCCGCGAGGACTGGCGAAGTCAGCGGAGTCCGCAAGGACTAGTTTGACCAGCGGAGTCCGCAAATGGATGGCGGGACCTGCGGAGTCCGCGAATGGATGGCGGGACCTGCTGAGTCCACGGATGGATGGCGGGACCTGGGGAGTCCGCGAATGTTTTGGGAGAGCAGTACCGGGACATGGGCGGGCATCCCCGGGAGAGAAATATCAAGTGGGCACCAAAAGCAAAGGCAATTGTTTCTACCTGCTCCTTCCCAAGGTCCCGAGCCGGGAAGAGGTGCCAAAAGCGAAGGCATGTCCCGGGGGGAGGGTGCCGAGATTGGGATCACGAGACCAAGTGCGCGTTCCCGCTTCGGCTGAAGGAAGCTGGGTGTCCAGATCATTTTATAGGCGATGCTCTCCGGCGCGTGGGCCTTGGCCGGAGGTTGGGTTGGCCACGCTGGATTCATTAGAAGACTGTGTGCCTGATGGCTGTGAAGGTGAGCTACCTTGCTGCGGCACGCCCAAGCGAAGGAGAGAGAGAAAGTTAGATCTACTTTCTCTCTCCTCGGGATTTCTGGGCAGATGATGGTCATGGCCATGGTGAGCGACGTGAGGGTCTCCACTTGAGGAGCCCTCCTTCTAGCGCCAATTGTTCTGGGCATGATCTCTGAGGGGGGGATCATCCAGATGCAGGGGCTGCCTCCCATAACTTGTCAATCAAGGAGAGAAAAGCGTCAGAGGGAAGACCGGGTGCTCCGGCCTTCGACCCTCCGATGCCTAAGTCAGTGAGCAGATGCAGGTAATAAAGGAGTGAAGATGGAGAGAGATGGAGAATGAGGGGGAAGAGTGGTATTTATAATAGGGGTATGGTGGATGCACCCTAAAAATATCATTTTGTCCTTGCTTAGAGGGTGTATTACCATTATGCCCTCAAGGAATAGTGTGGTCTTCTTGGGCTTAACCAAGGCCCAAGCCCGTTTTATGTGGGAGCACGCGTCTTCTTAGGCGAGTATGACTGATGTTGTACTATGTACTAACAGATGCAGGTTTCTTTTGGCCTACAATTTTCAAAGATGCCTACTTGTTTTGCAAGACTTGTGATAGATGTCAGAGATTAGGAAACTTAGGTGCTCGAGATCAAATGCCCTTAACTCCTGTTATAACTGTGGAAATTTTTGATGTATGGGGTATTGATTTTATAGGACGTTTTCCTTCATCCAATGGTTATTTATATATTCTTCTAGCAGTTGATTATGTCTCGAAATGGGTGGAAGCGATACCCACTAAAACTAATGATTCCAAGGTTGTTGCAGATTTCCTTCGCTCTCACTTCTTTTGCAGGTTTGGAATGCTGCGAGTTATCATAAGTGATGGAGGATCACATTTCTGCAACAAATCAATTGAAGCTCTGCTGAGGAAGTACAATGTGACACACAAGGTTTCCACACCGTACCATCCGCAGACGAGTGGACAAGCAGAAATCTCTAACCGTGAGATTAAGAGGATTTTGGAGAAGACGGTGGGTCCAACAAGGAAGGATTGGAGCTAAAAGCTCAATGATGCATTGTGGGCTTACCGAACAGCTTACAAGACCCCCATTGGAACATCTCCATTTCGCCTGGTCTATGGGAAGGCATGTCACCTTCTAGTGGAGCTTGAACATAGAGCATGGTGGGCAGTAAAGCATTTCAACATGAACCTTGATGATGTCGGCCTACACAGGAAGCTCCAATTGAATGAACTTGAGGAAATCAGAAATGATGCCTATGACAATGCCTGGATTTACAAAGAGAAAACTAAAGCTTATCATGATAAAATGATCAGTGGAAAATCTTTTGTTGTTGGCCAGAAAGTGTTGTTGTTTCATTCTAGACTTAAACTTTTTCCCGGTAAGTTACGTTCTATATGGATTGGTCCTTTTCTTGTTACTAATGTTTTTCCACATGGTGCTGTTCAGATACGAAGTGACACAACTAGGAGTGAATTCAAGGTGAATGGCCATAGATTGAAGCCTTACTATAAGACTTTCAAGGAATACAATGTGGAGAACGTACCGCTTCAAAAAGCTCCATTCACACACACCTAATGTGTGGTACGATCGTCTGTCTCATGGACGTTAAACGAGGCGCTAATTGGGAGGCAACCCAACTCAACTACAGATGTGGAGGAGCCATCAACGCAGATTTGTTTCTCTCCCTTCTTCTCTTTTACATTTTGTTTTCATTTCATTTTGTCTGTTGTTTATGGTGTCGTAAGTTCCTATTCCCTACTTTGATTCTACACATTCTATTTGTGAACATTGAGGACAATGTAAATTTTGAGTGTGGGGGCGGTATTTACATGTTTGTTACAGTTTTTGTTGCTTTTGAGTCATTTGTTTTATTTTTTTTGAGTCTTAGGAGCCCTTAACTGTCTGTGATGAGCTTAATTCTCTAAATTTATAAAGAACGATCACAAAATCAAGATGATTTCTGACTGATATTCGGTTGTTAATTGAAATGAATGGAAATCATGTTAAATGTAGTAGATATGATTTGAAACTTCGGTACATAAATGAGCATGCTAAGACAAGTTTTTGATTCATATGACCTTAAATGTGAGCTTTTGAGCCTATATATGTGTTATTCTTTCTGAGTGTTCATTGAGATATTCTGATTCATTTTCTTGGCTATAAATTGTTTGAAAACCTCAATATTCTTTCAATTTGATTGATTGCTCACCATAGCTTTCAATGAACTCTAGATGACTAGAACTCACTGTTGTGGACTTTCGAAACTTTTTATCATAAAACGCTCTGATTTTTGAAATGATGAATGGAACTTTTTAAGATGATCACATTTGCCAAATAAACTTGTGTCCATATCTGTTTGCGCTGCACACCCCTTAGTTTGAGCCCCTTTGAGCCTACATTAAGCCTTTTGTTTCATCACCTATTGAATTTTTACCTGAACTTACTATAGCATTCTCTACCCTTTTCCTGTGGACCTAGTAGAGCATTTTGTGTGAAGACTACTAGAGGTGACGATGAAGAGCAAGTGTGGGGGGAGGAGCTGCTGAAATGTCCTTGTGTAAAAGAAAAGAAAATGCCGTAAACAGTAACAGAAAGCAAAATAAAATTTCGGCAGAAAAAGAAGAAGAAATATGGATATTGTCTTTATGCTGTGAAATGGGAATTTTTTGTTGTTGTTGTTGTAAATGGAAGGCCAAAAAACGAAATTATTTGGCCTTTGTTCTGTTTCATAATGTTGTAAGGTGGGTAAAATGATGAATGGCCCAACAAGATGGTATCTGGCCCTTGATTTGGAGACTTTAGGAGTGTTTGATGCTCTGCTAGGTCCTTAGGAATTTTGCAACACTTACTCTTAAATTCATACCCCTAGCCCAGCCCCATTAACACATTTTAAAGTTCCTTTTGATCTTAAAGATGAGTAAAATTTGATCTGTGGAGTTGTCCCAAGAGTTGAGCCTATGGTATGGTTCATTTGTGTGAGTTTTTGATTCTTTCATGAGGTTTTATATTTGTTTCACATGTGTTTTTTGTTCATATAAATGCAAGCTTTTTGAATGCCTCAAAATACTTTCTCTTCCATAGTTTTGAGTAACTTAGCCAGAAAATCTGTGCGAAAAATGAGTGCGTACCTTGTGAGATTGAATCATATTTGTCTGACACATGCTGAGCTTAACCATCACCACTGTTGTTCCATGTCCTACATGTAAATATGTGATCTATGCGTGAAAATTAGCTTCTGAAACTTCATGGAATAATTCTTGGTTGGGTGTTAATTTGGATGCCATGAGACTGGAGAATCTGAGACAATAGTTAAGGGCATTAAAGTTTGTTCGTCACATGTTGTAGTTGTGTATGAGGTTTTTATTGCTGTAATCGTTTTTGAGTTCTGTTGTTTTGGTTTTGCTATGGGACTAGCAAAAGCTAAATGTGAGGGAATTTGATATGAGAACATTGTGCTATGTTTATATTGTGTTTCCTCCCCTATTTAGCTATGTTATTCTTGTAATAATGTCATTTCTAACATGTTTTGTGAGTGTGAAAGTTATACAGCAGAAAAGCAGGAAAGGAAGATAAAAACGAAAGGATACGTCGTTTAGGAAACTTTCCTGTTTCAAAATGGGAAACTTGCCTATTTCATTTTAAGAAACTTTCTTATTTTGATTTAGGAAACTTACTTCATGTGTAACATTCCTATTCTGATTTTCCTTAATTATTTTGAGAAACATTCTAGTCTTGTGTGACAGGATTGAGTAAAAGAAGGAAGGAAATTAAAAGTTGACTTGCTAGAGGCATTGCCGAAATTTAGGAGCTCAAACAGGGATTTAATAGTTGATGGGAATCTTCCTCAAATCATAGAATTCTTAATTGATTCAAAATCAGGAAATAAAGAAGTTATATGTTATTCCTTTTATTAAGATTCCTAATTGGTCCCTAATTGTGTCATAATCCGATTTCCACAAATTGCAGGGCTAATTAAGTGCATCCGTAAAGGAAAAGATCAAAAAAATCTTCCTCAAGGATTTGATTGACACAGAAGTAAATAAGAGAAGATTTTCTGGCTGATTAAGACAAGAACCTGGTCTTCTTTCAAGCTCCATTCGAAGATATGACTAGCCAAGAAAATTCTATGGAAGGTTCTGCGCAATATTCAAGACCGTTGGATCACAAATTAATCAAGGGCTTGGAGGATAGCTAGGGTTCAGCCAAGACACTATATAAAGGAGCAGATAGCAACGTTTTGGGGATCACTTCTCACGCACAAACTCCTGCCCTAACATCACAATAGCCTTCTCTCTGTTATTCTCGCTCCAAGACAGCAGAACCTTCATCCATTGAAGCTTGTTATACCTTGGTGTTCTTCATAACGTCACTTCAGAGAATAAAAAGTGTAACGATGCTTCATTCTATTTCTCTCTGTTCTGTAGTATTTTCTTTTGTTAGATTTATAGAACTCCCTACTTTCTGGATTGAGACTGATGTTGAGAATAAGGTTATATTAATTATTAGATTCATAAAGTTGTGTTTTTGAATCGTCTAGGAGATTTAGTTGACTTATTATCGTGTCATTCTTGATGTTGAAAACTTGTGATCCGGTTTATGAATTACTAACTTCTGCAGGGTTGGTAGTGCCATCAATCTGTGTTAAACCGCTAAGGCAAACATCGATTGATTAAGTGGCAAAAGCTTAGATTCATGGGAATGGGTCAGGTTTTGATCATGAGTTGCATGTGAACTGTTTAAGCGCTAAGATAAACTTGTTTACATGTTCGAATTCTTTTGTGAACTTAATGATTCATGTTATATGTTGTATGGTTGCGCTAAGTATTAACATGACATATTGCATGGAATTTTCTGTGTTAAACCGCTAAAGCAAACATTGGATACTTAAGCAGATTAATATAGGTTGCATGACCGCTACGGTGTGTAATTCTGAATTCGTTTCATCATTCTTGGTTGGCATGGTTTTAGATTGTGTAGATTGAGACAATTCAATTACATGATTTTATATGTTTGTGTGTGTTTGAAGTCGATCACTTGTATATATTTTATTTTCTATTTTAGTAGGAATGTAGAGCAAACCTTCAAAACCCCCCGTTTTTATCTATTAGTTGTATCATGTGTATATTTGTAATTGAATACTTGTAAATACTTATAGGTACTAATTCTTAGTGTAACCGTGACTGCAGGACCGCCCTTTAGGTCCCCGGATTGATCGAACCCTATTTGCCAATACTACATTCTGATAACAAAAGGGTTTTTTAAATTACGCGCCTGGTTACGAGCACGTCAGTAGCAGAGTTGGAGACTTGAAGCATTGAAGCCAAACACCCTTTTTACGTCGCCAAGCTTCCGTGAAAACTGAAAAAAGTGTAAACACTGCCTTTACTTTGTTTTGATTTTCTTTACCACTTGAAAGCATGTTTCGGATGTTAACCTTTGGATTTGTAAGCATGTTTTGCTTGTTCTTGTATTCAATAGATTCAAAATTTTATAAAACGTATTGATGTTTCGTTAATGATTTTCTGGCGATCCAATTTCGTGAGTTTTAATGATTGAAAGTTTGCGTTTTTTGTTTAATTAAAAAAAGTTAGAATGCATGTTAGTTGTTACCATGATTCGTGCTAAGATTTTTCAAGTAAGTATGTTTCTCTAAATGGTGAAAACTATGTAATAATAGTTGAAAACATAAACTACAGTAAATGCATGTTACGACTTCTCGGATATGCGTTGTTGTTCAATCTCAATTTTATAATTCTTAATGATCCATGTTTATTGTAGACAAGTACTCTTTAATATTGAATGCAACAATTTACATGAAATAATCTAAGTTCTAGACTTCTTTGTACTTAGATGATAAAACAAGTAAAATTAAAGGAATTCATGTCCTCTTCAGGCTTGTGTTTCGAGATTGTTTCTCTTCTTAAAAACTTGCATGATAATTGGATTGTTGAAATGAGACGAAATCTTGATGTTTAATAGAATTCGAGTTTGTCTCTGTTTACGACGTTGAATGAATCGATCACTTGTATATATTTTATTTTCTGTTTAGTAAGAACGTAGAACAAACCTTCAACAGCTCCCTTTATTTATGTAAATGTAATTGCTGTTTATATATTCTATCTAATCTGTTCTAGTATTGTAAACGCAGGAGTACCTAAAGTCTCCTGATTGATCGAATATTATTTATCAATACTACAATTGTCAAAAAAAGTTCTTAATTGTCGCACGCCCAAAAATGAGAGCGCGTCAAAGATACAAATAATTTTCTCAAAAAAATGTTAAACAGGCAAAAAACACAAAAAAATTTCTCAGAAAAATGTTAAACTGACCTTAAAACACAATTTAGTTTTTCTGAAAAATGTTAAACTTTTAATAAAACACAAACAGTTTTTTGATAAAATGTTGAACTAGCCCTAAAACACAATTAGTTTTTTTAGAAAATGTTAAATCAGTAGTAAAACACACAAAAAAATTTCTCAGAACAGTTTTCTACGGTTTACTCAGAAAATGTTAAACCGGCAAAAAAATACAGACTGTTTTCTCATAAAAATGTACAACTGGAAATAAAACACAGACAGTTTTCTCTGTGCGAATGCAGGATGCGATCGTGATTGTTCGATCGGAAATGTCTTGTCTGTGTTGTTCGCGTTCTGTTCCTTGATTGCGTTTGGAGAAGCTCGCGGAAGATTATTTCTCGCTTGGAGAAGAAAGGGAGCGCTAGGCTCTTGAATTTAATGTCAAGCCTGATCCATCACCGATTATAGCTTGAATTTGGAATATAAGATAAGCGCTGGGCTCGATTTTGGTCGGAAGAGTTGACCGGATATTGGATGAGCACTGGGACTTGAGAGCTGGGCTTCAAGTTTGTGAACGATTGTGCTGATTGCGCAGATTTCCAGCATTCGTTGCTTGGGTTTTGTATTGATCAAGCTCTTGAAGAAGACTTGAATTGAGCGCTGGGCTCTTCCATGTTTGTGAATTTTTTTGCATGTGGCTTTTGTCTTTTGAGTTGATTCCGCTCGGAGCTGCAGATCAAGTGAGGAAGGTTTGAGCCATAACTCTGAAATTTGCAGAGAAAAAGTGCATGGAGCTTGATCCTGCAGAAAATTGTGATTGATAATTATGGAATCTGTAAAGATAAGAAAGATACGAGCGCTGGGCTCTAAGTTTGTTTTGGAGCCGATCGAGTTCGTCAATCCGTCGACCCATTTGATAATTTCTTTGCGCACAGTAGTGTAATCATCCAAGTGAGCATTGAGTTTTCGCCTGGGTGCCAAGAAATATTCGCTGGGTGTAGAGAGTAATTTAAGCTGTTGTTCGGAGCCTGACATATAAAATAAGTGAGCGCTGAGCTTCATGAATTGTACATGTTGCATTGTATTTGGAATTGCGCACGGTGGAATTTGTCTTTGTGTGGCAGGTCCTTCCATTTGCATGTTATGAGGAGAGCAGGTCCTTCCATTTGCATGTTTGATTGGACCTTCTCCCAAATGAAATTGTAAGTATGACGAACGGGTTTGAGTGGTAGCCATCCTATGTCTTTTGTGGCATAATTGATTAATGCGAATTGGCTTGGCGATGTGAGAGTTGATCGCTGGGCGAACAACATTGGTTCCTTTCCATGCGATGTGAGAGTTCACTAGTGTACTCGGCAGCCTGGGGTTGGACCCTTTCATGATCATCATCCAGTATGTCCCGAACGGATAAATTGAGAGAAGCTCCGCATAACTGATTTTCGATCGGGCTTGTCAGCATGAGCTTTTCATTCAAACCTTTATCTGTCCGCTGACTTTTCAATTTATCCGCTGACATTTACGCTCGGGTGGAGGATGTGATTGATGAATGCTCTCCCTCAATTATACCAAATTTATCCGCTGACCAAATTTGTCCTTCGAGCAATTTTGTCCGCTGAAAAGAATTATCCCCAGAAAATGGTTTTCGAACGGCTTTTTGTTCGAAATCCATAGAAGGCGTCAATTATTGAGTAAAGAATTTTGGGGGATAAGAACTTTAGATCCATAGCGATCAAATCATTTGATGGATAATTAAGAGATAGAGAGAAGGTTTAAGACTTTAAGTAGAGTGAGAGGCTACGTCCATTGGTAGAAGAATAAGATAATTAATAATAAGGAGGTGAGGAGAGGAGTAGACTCCTATTTATAGAAGTGGGGTGCTACCTCTCTCCTCACATACAAATACATATGCAAGTGGGAGAACCTTCTAAAAGGTTTCATGTCATATTACACGAAAATAGGAATAAGTACATATAAAAAGTGTCTTCCACTTCTGTTTTCGAGATAGACCTCCGGCTTAGGTCGTGTGAAGGGTTCGGGCCCACAAATTAGTGTGATGTGAGCGGTTGTGGACATAGTGAAATACTATTCCCTCAACAAAACACAAATAGTTTTCTCACAAAAATGTTAAACCGGCACTAAAACAAACAATTTTCTCAGAAAATCGATGAAATAAGTTGAGTTCTTTGTCGTTGGTGTATAGACATCCCAAGAAAAACAATGACTTAGTTTTCAACAGATTATGGGATCGTCTATTCATTCGCAATCTTGTACAATTGTGTTAAATTGGCAATAAAACGTAAACAATTTTCTCATAAAATGTTAAACTGGCACTAAAACACAAACAATTTTCTCAGAAAAATGTTAAACTGCCAATAAAACGCAAACAATTATCTCAGAAAATTGTTAACTGTCAATAAAATGCAAACAGTTTTTAAAGAAAAACTGGCAATAAAACACAAACAGTTTCCTCAGAAAATGTGAAACTGGCAAACAATTTTCTCAGAAAATGTTAAACTACCAATAAATCGCAAACAATTATCTCATAAAATTGTTGAAATAAGTTGAGAGATTAATGTCGTTGGTGTACAGAGGTCCCAAGAAGAACAAAAACTTGGGTTTCGGCAAATTCTGAGAACGTGGAATCGTTCGCAATCTTGTAAGATATCGTGTTAAACTGTCAATAAAACGCAACCAGTTTTCTCAGAAAATTGATGAAATAAGTTAAGGAACCAATATCATTGGTGTATATAGGTCCCAAGAAGAACAAAAACTTGGGTTCAACGGATTCCCTCAACTCATTTCATCAATTTTCATGGATATTTCTTTCAACTGCGTGTTCATTTTGCAGGTGAAACCCGGATAATTGCCTTTATGAACAATTCTCGGTCCACACAGCTCTTTCCATGCGATTCGACCCTTTCTTCATAAAATCCTTCACCCCATTTTTACACCCATAACATTGATGTACATATATTATCATTGGCCTTTAGTCCGTGTACTATTAGCAAAATTTAATAATCTATGGCTTGACATCCCTTGTAGAAAAAAAAGATTTGCATAGTTTGTTAAGAGTTGCTCTAACCAAGACCCGTTTACTAATGCGTTGAAACAAGTGAGCATCACCAAATGACAGCGAATACAAAAGATCTACATATTATTGCTCTTTAATTAACCAATACATGACCAACATGGAATACTATTTCCTACTCTCTACAATACTAAGTAACACCTATTTTATAAAGTTAAAAGTCAGTGCTAAACCCAAGATGAAATACAAGTGTCAAGGGGAAACGAATAAAAGAGAAACTAAAAACTTAAAAACAAAAATGAAACTGAGACGTTCATAAACAATTAGATCGCCTGCACTATAAGAGTTGGCTAAGGTGGTCCATCAACTCCATATTTCCTCCAGAGATGAAGAACTGAATTGAGAAATTCCAGCCAACATTAGGACGCACAATATGTTTTGGAAAGTATACAGAAGCCCACATGCCAAACTATCATTGCATTTGATGTGCAGGTGGGGGAAGGACATGGTTTACAAGCTCTTCATTCACTTTCACTGGAAGTGGTGGCATCTGCTTCATTACGTCTGGCATGTCATTCAAACTGTACAGAAATTGGCAAAAAAAACAGAAAGGAAAAACTTAGTATGCAAATATGATAACAAAAGTTTAAACAAAATTCTCAAATAATAGTTTAGTATCCTCTATTACAGGCCTCCTTTTCATGTACAACTCATACCGGGATCACAGACAGTGGGACAAGTACATATCTAGCTACCGATCCAATTGCATCTCCTAATGGGTGTGCAACTATTACAAAAGCACAATACGAACTTCAAACATTGAAAACTTCAGATTATAAACTGGAACAAATTGCAAATTGCATAACAATGCTAATAGCCTTTAAAAAAATGCTAATAGAATGGAATCTCGATTTCAACTTTACATTTCTGTGTATGTGAATACAATTAGTTCAAAACAAACTAACAAAAAGAAACATGCATATCAGAAGCTCAATATAGATGAGGTGATATTGGTAAATACAAAATGGCAAAGGTCAATCTGATAAGAGACTGTGTCGTCAGAAAATGTAGCAGCAACTGAATGTCTGACAATATTATAATTATATGATGCAATGTCTAGACAGTTCAGGCAAGTAGATTTGCTCATTCGCTTCTTTTGTACATCATCTACTACCAAAGAAAAAAGACGCACCTCTCTTTTGGTAATGACCTATTAATTTAACACAGATGTATTCATATAAATGACAGAATTAAGGGAAAATTTTCCAGCAAACATTAGCATGTCAAATCATAAAACACTCTTATTTCACAGTTCACACATGCAATAGGAAATTAAAAAATAAGAGTACAAAAACAAAGAAAAGTGTATCTATAAGGAGAAAAGCAGGTGTCAAGTGATACTATTTGCACTTAATACGAACAAAAGAAGAGGCAGAGGTTAGCATACTCATTCATAATTTTGAGGATGTTATCTCGAGCCTGACAGAAGAGGTTGATGTTCTCCTGTATCTAAAGAACAAGGAAAATAACTTAATCAAATTAAAGGCACCATGGAACATTCTCTGGATAAACTACAATGCAACTTTTGGCCTTTTAGTTTTTCATTAGAACTATTACTATTTTTATGGTTTTCATTAAATACGTAGTTTATGAACGCCAGGCAAGATTATTTACCCATTTGTCACTAAATTCCAGCCTTGATTAAAATACCATTCTTCTTAGTTCTTAAAACACATTTAAATGTTAAGTTATGTATCATAGCTTTTTGCAAGCAAAATATGTGAACTTATCCTCCAACTCATCAACCAGAGCACTGAGCCATCTACGGTAAAAGTTTTAGAATGTGACCCAGATATATCAGTTATATCTGAACAAAGAGTGAAGGACGACATTGAACAACTTCATGTTACCTAATGAGAAACATGCGAACAATTACTTGGTGTTTGGTTGGTTATCTTGATATCCGTAAGAAATGACAACCAAAATTTGAGTTTGAATTTCCTAACACGTTATATTAATAGCTAAGACAGTTAGAAAGAACATTAAAAATAAATAAATAAATAAATAAAACAATGAAAACATAATCATTAGCTCTACCTGGAAAGCTTGAAGATTGGCAGAAATTTGATTCAAGGCTTGTGCATTCTGCTCCAGAAGCTCACCTGTAACCCCACCAATAGCTGCAAACAGAACAAGCAATTCTAAACAAACCATTACGAGCAAATTATGCTTTGTAATTGAACCCAGCCAAATGTTATAATTGCAAAGCTAGGGACGATGTAGGTTCCGTCACAAATTTCATTTAAATAATTTCTACAGAACCATTGTGATAGAAACTTTGTCATAGATACGCGTAATTAGTTGAGACATATACGAGTAAAGTCCATGTCACTATGTTTATGAAACAAGATGTCCATATATTACCGCAAATTCTCAATCAAAATAAATGTTTCTGATGGGTATGGGGCACGGAAGGACTTCCCCAGACTATATGTCACATGTTATCCGTACAATATAACAAGGTCCAATTTAAACCCAGGTTTTTCCTGCGTGCAATATAACAAGTTTAAGAACCATGGTTTTGATTCCCTCCAATGCAACAGGTCATAAATTTAAATGGTCTGCTAGACTCTGGTTCTGAATTCGTATACAAGTTTTCTACACCTACAAAGTATAGGAGCACAGCTACAGCCGATAAGAAAAATATTTTGATTTATGGATAGTTAACTTTGGTGCCAATAAGGAAGAGTACCTACTATTGTGCCTATATAAAGAGGTGCAGGGATCCGTGTATGAGCAGCAAAAGGCAAGGGTGAGTGGAACGTAGCGGCTCAGAGAGGCAGCTGGCACTTGCTGGCAAGAATACCACAGCTATAGGAGAGTGAGGCAATCCCATCTAAGCGAGTGGGGAACTACCTCCAATTGATTTTCTTAGTTGCTATGTTTTATTTTTGTTCTCTTTTTATTTCCCATTCAAAGCAATCACAACAGGATGAATATTTGAATTGAGATTCAGACCAAGTACAGAACCATTGTCCAGTCATTGCATCCTTGCCAATCCAAATGAGCTTTAGGACAACCCAAATTCTTGTGTTTCCTTGGTGTAGTCTACAAAATAGACGGTTTAAGCATGGGAATAACGTAAAAATTAGACAGCTTGAATCAACATTGAAACTTGTAAGAGAAGGACCTCCCACAAGCTTATATAGGGAGTCCCTCTCCTCATTAGGATTCATTCCATTAAGACCTTATATAGGCCCCTCTCCCTATAAAACATGGTGATTGTCATTTCAAGAAGCACACAATGAATTTTAACAATCCAAACCGTTCATCTCTAGATTCCACATTGACAGGTCGGTAATGTCGGAAACCATTTGACCATCCAAAATGGTGAAATGATACAGAAAATATAGGCAATCAATTAAACTGTAATCCAACGGCTAAATTAGTCAAATATCCAAGTTGACTAAAAGTTTGCAGGAATAAAAAGGGACTTATAAGACTGGTGGTTTAGATCGTCTAGCCTTATCTTTTAAGTGAGGCTTTCCACATTTTTTACAGAAGCCCTTACTAGAGACACTGTGAAATCACTGAAGTATCACAAAGTGGAAGTAGCATAGTTTGAGTGAACCACTAGATATCTCGTGTTTGCATGTGTTTGTGAACTATACCAAGCAGTTCCTGTCAATCCAAATTGCAGTAGAAACAGGTGTGATACGTAGAGAATTTTGCCTAAAAACACAACTGGTTTGATAACAGGGAGATCTTCTGAGATTGGCAATCTTTGAGCGGAGCTAACAGAGAAGAATAGGAGGACTCTGGAGGGAGAAAGGGGGTAAACGGTGGCTCTTCGGTGAGAGAAGATGATTTTCTGGCCTCCCTTTGGGCATTGATAAGTTCTAAGTTTATGGATTATTTCTTTTCATGTAACTTCTTAAATGTTTTTGTTTTAGGTAGTTCATAGCTATAGAGTTCTTTAGCTGTTCAAGGGTTCCTGTCTCCTGCATTGAATTACTGTTCCTTTAAATGAAAAAGTTTTTCCAACCAAAAAAAGAGTACATTTCTCAATCAAAATTTGACTACTAGGACTATATTGACATTATTGATGGCAGTCAAATATCCGCAGAGAAAATTAATTGACAATATGCTCATAAATACAGGTTGTGAAAGATAAGTAAAATGCACATTAAAACCATGGTAACGATCAAGGCAGATATAACACTTGCATGAAACAAGTCAACATACCACAAAAAATCTAGTAACCGTTCTTATATGCAAAGTTAATAAAAACATGCATGCAAGTGCAGGTGTCTATAGATTGAGCGAACAATGTAGAATCCTATCTTGTATGATTTAAGCACATACACATGCTGCACTTTGGTGAAAAACACGTATATAGCACTTCCAGAACTACATAACCTCACCTTTGTATGAGATGCCATCATCGTTGTCCATAGATATGATTGGAGGAACATAGGGAGCTACATTGGGTCGGGTTGTAAAGTGTGATGGCTTTGCTGAAGTATCGACTACTCTTTCCTGTGTAATACCACTACAAGTTAGAGGCTACAACAATATACAGGCATGGTTTAACTAAATATGAATAGTAGGATTTCTTGTTTCCCAATGGGGGAGAGTGGACAGAATGGAATCATGCCTTCAGCCACAAAAAGAAACTTAGCAACTGTTGAGTCTGTAGTGTTTGGATGTAATGCAGTTCGACACACAACATATCAGCAAACTGAGAACTAGAGGGAATTACATCATGCTATTTCACAAAATCCAAAATGAGTTATAAAGGTGTAATTTTAAGGATTAAATTCAGTTTACTCGAATGGCATTTCTGCCCTCGTCTGCTCCACATCAGATTTTGACGTCATGTTTGGAGAGAATTTCAAATTTAGGAAACTGTGATGGATTTTGAGAGGACATGGATACGTTTGATTAAAAAATTGATAAGAGACAAAACTGAAAAAATGACCAAAAGTAAAAGGTAGTGAACTGAGTTTAATCCTAACTTTATTTGCAGTTACATTACTTCAGTTAGATACTGGATGTGAATTGCCCATCCACCAGGTTGTTTTTCTTTTTTTATAATAGAACTTTGCTTAGTGATATATAAATAAATGTTTCAAAGCATGACAGCATGAGGCAAGGAGTTTTGCCTCAGCCTTGTGCCTCAAAAGCGTCAAGTTGTTTAGGTGTAAGCTTTTTTAGCATTTCATATGGATAATATATATATATATATATATATATATTGTAGGTAACAAAGAGCAATGATCATTATTTCAACAGAAAACTTAATAACACCTATAGAAGTCAATAGTATTGTCCCATAAGATCTTTCAAATCAATTACAAGACAAATAGACAATAAGATACATACAAATCAGATACAAGACAATAAGATACATCCAATTAAAATACAAGACAGTTTACTCAGCCTCTGAAGACTTGGGGCTACAAGAAGTTCTACTCTCAGATAGAGTTCTACATGTGTACTATGAAGCATATAAAATATAATGTATAGAAAAAACATATTTTGATAGAATATAATATTGAAAATAGAAGTTTAGTCCAAAGCATCTATTTGGAAGAAATGCTAACAGATGCATACTAAAGGCGCTTTTCCAACGTCCCAGCAGTGTGCTGTTTTAAATACTGATACAAACTGGTGCACAATATATCCAACTTCTGTGTTTTATAAAAGAGAAATTTGTCCCAATGGTATACGAACTGTTGCTCCTTATAAAGTTTTTGAAAATATCAGAACAGTATCTCATGTTTCCATCCCGACCTAAGATTGGTATATATAGTCATTAAGATGACCAATTTACCCTTAAGTTCTCTTCTTTTCTTAGTTTTTATTTTTATTTTTATTGCTTTCATATTGGTAAATTAGTTATCTTGATGGCTATATATACCAATCTTAGGTCGGGATGAAAACATGAAATACCAATTTGATATTTTTAAAACTTGATATACCAAAGTTTATAAAGAGCAAAAGTTCAGACGAATTTCTCTTTGCAAAATTAAGTTCAAGTATACACGTCATTAAAAACTGGATTTTACACAAGAAAAGCGACTAATGTTTCCTATTACTACAACAGTTTAATATGTTTTCATCCTTCCAGTTAGTATATACAGATTATAAATTTACTTTTACTGCCAAAAAGTTTGGCACTATTCAATTCCGTTAGCTGAAAAGCTAAATCATCAAATTTCACAAATTTAATTAAAAGAGATGGATACTTCAACGATAATCATCCCCTCCAGAGAGACACATGCAACAGCGGAACCCTAGGATAATAGAAGCACTTTCTAGAATTAGAAGAAGAGTATATCATGTATAAACCTACGTTCAAACAAAGTGGCATTGATGGGTACAGTGTGGTTAGCCTCCTAACTTCAAAAACCCATGTAATAAAAACAGAAAAGAGAGAAACAATCAGACCTTCTTATCTTTGCTTTTCCTTGCTAAGTTAAGTTCTTCCTTCCTTCTCTTGCTGTTTTCCTTCTTCTGGCAAAAAAAAAACCAAAAGAACCAGTTAAATGATCGACGACCAGCTTCAAAGATAATAGACTGTTTCAAAAGAGATACTACTTTCAGTTCTATGCTAATGCATTAATTTTTATTGTAGCTTTTCTACACCTTCAATCTCCAAAATCCATACGATCTTCAAAATTGGTATACTAGGAACCATTCTGTTGTGAAATAGTATGAGCATCAAGCTGCCAAGATCTTATATGAGCATTAAGTTCTGAGCATCTAAGGAATTTAAGGATTATAGTCTCTCCTCCTTTATTCTTAACTTAACTGGGAAGCAGCTATAGTAATCTTGTTGTTTAGTTTTAGTTCTTAAAGATGAGCTGCTATGCCTTTAGCTGTAGCTGCTCTCTTTTATTTTAAAGCGGACTCCTTGCCCGCCTCCTTGCTCTTTGCTTTTTGTCTTGATAAAAATTGGGTAGATTCAGAACTAGGTAGCAAACTTCCATTTTAAGTCATTAAAATGATGAACCATAGTAAAGCATTTTTTTGAAATGAAACCAAAATAAGGAATTAAATTATCCAGTAGCATTCCTGGAACAACCCTTAAATACATCACATATTTGGTAACCAAGTTCTTTAGTTTACGACGGACAATTATGTTATTCACATTGTAGTCACTTGATTATAAATTATGTTGTAAAAGAGAAGAGAATAAATACGAACCATGCAAATGATATTTTTGAAACTGCAATATAAATAATTGCAAATGTAAATTTTGTTAAACACTTGGAAAACTAAACGTACAAGACTATGGAGCTCAACATGTTTGCCAGCACAAGAGATGGTTCTTCTGCTGATCTTATAACACAAGTCATACTGAACAAATGCAGTTGGTTGTACTCATCCTGTTCTTAAAATAAAAACTCCCACGCTCCCTTTACAAATAATACCCTACATAGATAATACTACTGGATCCTATAATAAGATGAGTAAAAAAATATTTTCAAACCACACTTAAATTAATGACTGATTATTGCCCTTCATTGTTCTTACAACAATCACTGGGCAAAAGACATCACTTGATGGAACCGACCGTAATCTAGCATTATACAGACTGTCGATGTTGAGGGCTGTGATAGTAATTGTCCACATCAAATAAAGGCATAATTGACTATTATAAATATTCCCAAAAACTAAAAAGCAGAAACAAAAAAACAGAAAGAACAAGGCTTACAGTCATCCATCTGCAACGCAGTGCCACATCTCGAACAGTTTTATTCTGTAGCTGCATAGCTATCTTTGCATACCGGATTATGTTAGCTTCTGTTGCATAACTGAAAGTAGGTATCAAAAACACACCCAAAAAATAGTTAAAACGTATATAGGCAACAAAAAAGTGATAAAACAATACAAAACAAAAACACAAGAACATAGATGTTAAAAAAAAAGTTCTTCTATTAGGTCTTTTATGTTTCAGTTTTAGAAATTTAAGAGTCCTAATGAGTCTTTAATGCTAGTTAATGTTAGTGTCTGCTCATGTATAAATAAGTGTCAGGGCCTAATGCCCGTGTATGTTATATGAATAAAATTATCAGAGTGTTTCTGAGTTTTCCAGTGATGAGATTGGCGTGAAGCCTCGTTCTGGGTGAGACCAGGGAGTGATTCCCAAATAAAAGTGTTTTGTGTGTAGTTTAAGCTCTAAGCTTTAGAGTTTGTTGATCCTGGTATCTAGGCAGTAGGTTTGCTGCATCACAGAACAATGTGGCTATGATCTCCAAAGGACTACAATGTTATAGGGTCAATGAATCCAAAACCCTAAAATCGCCAACACTCTAGCAATGAGAAAACCAGCTTTCCTCTTTGCCCTATCAGAGGGATGAACTCAACCGCCAAGATGCATTATAGTTGGCAATTTTTAACCTGAATTCATTGAAAGCTACTCCACTATTTCACATCCACTAAAAACCATGATTCCGGTCACCAAATAACCATAACTCTTTCAAAGTTTGGAAAGCTGGATATGAGTACAATATTTCATCTCCAAATATTGAACAAAAAATAATAATAATAGTAACAATAAAAAGAGGAGAGCTGATAAAAAAAAAGTATGATATTTCATACCAGATCTCCAATTGAAGATAAAATTCAAGAAAACCCTAAATTGAATTACTCACTTGGCGAGCCCGTCATCAAGAATGACCTGCTCCTCTGCGGTCCAATCCATAGAAATACCCGGGTTGTGCTTCATGGCACCCGAACTCTCAGGGGGGGCTGACACCGGAGTGGAGTTTCCGTTAGTCGGGTTGAAAGACGACGAGGCATGGCTCGGTTCTTGATGGTTCCCAGAAGGATTGGCCATTAACGAACACCAAAATTCGATTCAGACCCAAACAACTCGGTCGTTAGTTCCCGCCAATTTCGCTGTCCCACCACGAAATATCCAGACCCAGAGATACCAAGAGTCAAAACAAAACAGAAATTGGATAAGAGAGAGAAGAACAAGGACTTTGCAAAACCCTGCCTTAAGTGGAGCTCTCCTCCTATCCGAAATTGAAGAGGGGATTATGAGATGTACGGAATTCAAAGGGCTTTAATGTTATGAAAGGATAAATTTTTCGACGCTGAGAGAGTTTTAGGTTGTAATTTCACACGTCAATTTATTATAACTAAAATATAAATTATAAATTAAATATTTTTATTTTTTATGAAAAGTTTGTACAAGGTTTAAGGTTTAATCATTTAGGTTTAAGATTTGAGGTTAAAGGTTCAGAGTTTAGGCTAAAAAAATTCTAGTTATCAAAATGCTTCAGTTTCGTGTAATGACATGTACTAGGGAGGGATGATGGGATATTATAAACAAAAAAGCTGTTTAAGTCGTTAAATGATAAAAAATTCTTAATTTATCAAAAAAATAAAAAAATTATTAGAGATGCCCCGCTGCATGTCACCCACAACCGTCCTCAACAATCGAAGTGATTTTATATTTTTCTCCATCCCATACCTTTGTCGATCTCTGCTTCACCTTTTCCCGGCGCCGATCATCACCTCTCTCTCCTATTCGTACCAAAACCAGTGGATCTTTACTTTATAAACAGAGGAGAAGCATCACGACGATGATGACGGTGCACGGCGTCTAGTGCTCAGTTTGGTGCGGAGAGGATTGGTGCACTTGAACCTTTCACGTGGGTCGAACGTCTGTTAACAGACGTTGGTAAGACGGAGCATTTCGGTTAGTTAGTCAGATGAAGACGAAAAAAAAGAAACAGCAGTAAAAACGAAATTATCTTTACTATGGGAGGCAAGACAGTCAATCCAAACCTAAAAAGAAAATCCAAACCTTTCTTGCTCTCCGGCCTAATCCCACGACGGCGGCTCCGACGAAGAGATTCGAAGTCTCCGATTCAAACCTCAAAAACCCACGCGGTATCCCAATCACTGTTAAATCTGCACCGACTACAAATCAGGGTGCGAATTTCCTGATCGAGCATTGAAGTCATTTGCTCCGATTGTGACCAAGTACATCGATTCCAAGATCCAAGAGAACGAACCCACCATTCGTTCCCCTATATTCAATTGCAAGGGTCAGGTTGAGCGGGAGCACTGCCTTGTTCCTGCAAAACCCACTCAGAGACTCCTCCCAAGGGTAAATATTAAACTTGTTTTCGTGGGGAGTACTCCCACGCAAATTTTCCTTCAGTTTCACTCTGCTTAATCTAGATTTTCAGAGTTAAATTAACATTCAATTTTTCCGATTTTGCACCTCTCTCTCTTCAGTAGTAAGATTAAGTTATTCTTCTCTCCCTGATGATTACTATTATTTGAATGGGGTTGAATTGGTTTGTAGGAGTTGAACTGGAAGATTTTTTTCAATTCGAGAGTCTAGGTTTTACTGAGTTAGAAGACTTTTTGATGGTACTACGTCTATGTATTTAGAGTGATGCTTAGTTTTCGAATTTCGTTTACCTTCCATGTTTAGCTGCGTGTAGATATGCTGATTAGCTGGGTCTTTATAATCAAATATTTTTTAATCATCTCATATGCGTCTGCTTATAGATTTGTTATTTGTTTAGCTGCATTTAATTCATGTTGTTTGTTAGTTCTCCTGTTTATATCTCTAAATTACCTTATTTGATCATGAATTTGTGATATCATGATATCTAGTCTGATGTAATGAGATAATATATATGCATGTAGGTGATGGCGTCAAATGATGAGGCCTCAAGTGACGACTCTAGCGGAAGAAATAAGAGAAGAAAACTCAGAGAAAGGTTTGCTGCCAGGTAAGGCGAGACCACTGAATCGACCCATGGTAGTCTTGGATTCCACATTAGTGTGTTTGAAGGTATATCATTGTTGAAATCAGGAGTACCTGCTGTAAAATCTGACGTGTGGAGGCTTAAATCAACAGTGGGATGTTTAGTTACGAATAATGAGACATTGAAAACAACAAGTAATTCAAGTACAAGAGTTGGTCTGTAAACTGAAAGTTGGTGGTATTGAAGGTATTGTTAGTAAGGTAATACATTATGTGATGATAATGGGGGCAAACACCATCTATAAGGTGATAGAGGCATAAAATACCGTGTTTATAATGTGTTTCCTACCCTATTTAGCTACGTTATTACCTTAACTTTATCATTTTTGACTTGTTTTATTTATTAGAGGCTTAGTGAGCATTATTTACGAAAAGGATGTTAAAAGAGGAAATTTAATAGAAAACCTAGTTGTTTCGAGAATCCTACTTCAACTAGGAAACGTTGAGTCATAAAATCAAATCCTATTCGGACCAGGAAACCTCTAAGTCGCATAAACCCAAACCTAAGTGGATTTGGGCCGATTGCATGATCCATTTAAACCTCAAAACCCTATGGATTCGGCTAGGCATTCTTGGCCGATTTCTTGGAGTCCAAATGGACTATCTTTGCCGATTTTTAGGGTGGTAATTCAAGGAGTTTTGCTTCATCAAAATCTCTATTTATTGAGGGGAATATTCTGATTTTATTTATCCTAATTCCTATTGGATTGAACATGTCATTATGCTTATTTGTAGGATTGCTATTGGATGAAAAACCCTACAACAATAAAATCGGCAGCTTTACAAGGAGAAGGATTCTTTGCCGATTTTTCCTTGGTAATTAAACCATGCATTCGGTCATCATTCAAGCTACATACGAAGGAGTGGTGCACAAGAATTCTAGAGATTTCCATGGAGATAATTTCCAGATTTTATGTGCAATTAATTGGAGCCATTGGATCAAAAATAAATCAAGGGTGGAGAGCAAAATTAGGTTCGGCCTAGACTCTATATAAGGGGCTGTTTCTCTACAGAAAAATCATCATTCATTCTCACAAAAACCCTAGAGAAATAGCTTCCTTTGCCGCAGCCCTCTCCCCTCCTTTGCCGAGTTCTCTCTCCTTGCCAAAGCCTTGGTGATTTTCACCCTTGCGTCGCAACCTTGGAGAAGAAGGAACCTTGAAGCCGCGCACCTCTTGCTCATCCTCAAGCTTCTTGAAGATCGTCAAAGTGTAAACTATGCCTCTATCTTTGTTTAGTTTTCTTTACAATTTTAAAGACATGGATTCGGTGTTCATCATTGGTGTTGGATGTTTGTTGCGATTGTTTTGTTATTAGTAAATTCTTTTCTTAGTTAAGCATGTTGATGTTTTGTTTATGATGTTTTAGTATTTTGTTCTTGTCGATTTATGCTTTAGGAAGGAAGCGTTTCTGTTTTAGTAGCTATATAGTTAGAATGCATGCTAACTACCGTCAGAAATTCATGCTAAGCCGCGTAGGTAAGTATGGATCGTAAGTGATGGAAGCCATGTCGTAGTGGCTGGAAACGTGGACTACAATGATTTAATGCGGTGACGTTCACGGCAGTGGTCGTGTTCAATCTCGTTCTTTATCTTAATGATTCATGTAGACGTTCTCATGAAATTCTTAGTTCTAGACGTTCTGTGCTAAGTACACTTAAGAAGAACAATAAGATGCGAAGACCTCGTAGGCTCGTGTTTTGAGATTGTTTCTAGATTATAATTTCGACAAGTTTCACTTTACTAAGATTGAAGCATGATATTAATGTGTGGTCGAGATCTGAGTTTCTCTCTTTGGCTATGTGTTGAATGGATTGATCAATTGTACATATTTAATATTTATTTTCTGTTTTGTAGGAATTTAGAACCAAACTCTCTAAACCCCCGTTTATCTTTGTATATATGTAAATAATTGTTTATAGTTCTAATCTTTTTATTACTAAATGCAAGAGCGCCCTATAAGTCCCCGGCCTTTCGACCCCTTACTTATCATATGCTATATACTACAAAAAGGGTTTTAAATTGTACGATTGCCCCGGTGTTTTCGGTGCACGTCAATTTTTGGCGCCGTTGCCGGGGACTTAATAATAAGTTTCTTGTTATTTAGTGCTTTGTTTATATTGTCTAATATTTATTTGTTTTATTTGTTTTCAGATTTGGACTTTAAGAATCAAAATCGGTGGGACTAAGGTCACAATTGTTAATAGGGTCTTTCCAAGTCCTTATTAACTCTTGTCGAATTGTCTAACACATAGTAGCTCTTAGCTGAGTAAGAAGATTTTATTCGGTGTCTAGGTTGAGTTAAAGTACCTGGGAACATAAATTGGATCTCATGACTGCAAGGGTTTCGTCCCTACAGTCAAATCACGAGTCCTACCAGCCTACTACGTCTACCTGGCCGAATAAGTCTTTTGAAACCACGGAGTTATTTATGTCTAGATAATAAACCTAATTGGTTCATTTTCGGTTTGCTTCTTAAAATTCGGAATTGAGGATTTATAAACCTTATAAATTGTCGATTAACATTTCTAACCCTTGTAACGTGTCAAAATACGAGCTCAAGTCTAAATATACTTATACTTATACTCAATTTATACTTGTTAAAAATAATGTTGTTTCTTTAATTTTTATTTCGGTACTTATTTGTTTGAAATGTTTAGGGTTATGAATGTCCAATGAAAGTTCCTTGCCACTCATAACCGCAGAGTTTATAGCCGATCTAGAAGCTCGCTTGAAGCGCATTCAAGGTGGAGGAGCAGCATCAACTTCCAATATCCTGGAATACCCCATTCAAACACCCCAAACATTCCGAGAGCTGAATTTTGATAGTGACGAGGAGGAGGTCATCGTAGTCAAGTCCGTTTGTTCCGAACATTCGGAGGAGGTTGCATCTCCGCACTCTATCTATCCACCCGAAGGATTTTTCGAACAAGAAGTACAAGTGAATCAACCCGCAACCATGAGTATCCGAACACTTTCCGCGCAAGTTGATGACATTCCAGTCGGTGGATCTCCAAATTGCATTGTGTATCCGGCGGCTGCAGCTGGAAAAGAAGGAGACTTTGAACTGAAAAGTGGATTTCTCCATCAATTGCCGAAGTTCCATGGATTGCCGAGTGAAGATCCAAACAAGCATCTGAAGGCTTTCGAATTTGTGTGCAATAGCATGTGTCCAAGGAATGCGGACATGCAAGTACTACAATTGAAGGGATTCCCCTTCACTCTTGAAGACCCCGCAAAGTCATGGTTATTTGATTTGCCCAATGGTCACATCACCTCATGGGATCGCATGAAATCTGAATTTCTGACGAAGTACTTTCCGGCTTCGAAGGTCACTCTCATGAGAAAGCAAATAACCGGAGTTCAACAAGGAGCAGATGAATCTTTCTGCCCCTTTTACCAAAGATTCAAGGCTCTTGTCGCATCATGCCCCTCTCATGGAATCAAGGAGAGCAATTTATTGCAATACTTTTATGAAGGACTGTTGCCCTTGGAACGCCAACTTCTAGACGCCTCATCTGGAGGCTCATTTGTGGACAAGACGCCTCAAGAAGCATGGACATTGCTAGACAACCGAGCCCTCAATGATCAACAATTTGCGGTCACACTTAATAGTACAAAGAAAGTGAGTGAAGCTAAGGCACTCGAAAGCAAGCTTGATGCCGTACTAGCCCATCTCACCATTGGAGCAAGCCGTGAACATGTCAAAGTATGTGGTGTTTGCTCTTTGCAAGGACACCCCACGGATCAATGTCCCCAACTGATTGAAAGTGGCGAATGGGAATCTGCCAACGCCATCGGACAACCAAGATACAATCCATTCTCAAATGTGTACAACCCTGGTACTCGAGATCATCCGAACTTTCGTTGGAGCAATACGGAGAATGCAACAAACCAACCCCCAAATTTCGGAGGTCAATTTCAACGCCCATCCGGATTTGTTCCAAGACCCCAGGTTCCTCAAACTTTTGTTCCAAATAATCCTTTTATGGCAAATAACGCTACTCACCCCTCTTATGATAAGATGCTAGAGAATCTGTTCCAAACACAAGATGCACTTACTAGGGGGCAACAAAGCAATGTGAAGGATATTGCCGACATCAAGAACCAATTGGGGAAGATTGTGGATTTCATGGGAAAGATCACCGAAGTAGGGAAGCTGCCATCCGGTACCATCCCTAACCCTAATCCAAATTTTGAATCCGCAAAAGCTGTACACACAAGGAGCGGACATGTGCTCCACGAAGTACCAAGGAAGGACCCAAAGAAGTCCAACGTAATTCATGAGGAGGAGGACGAAGTCATCATTATCAACACCAAAGATTTGGAGAAAGATCCGGCTACTTCAAGAGCCGAAGCTTCTTTGCCAACAACCAACCCGCCAATAGGTAATGACCCTAACTCTAATGGTTCGGTTACAACTAACTCTCCTTTGGTGCGTCCCCCATTTCCAAGTAGGTTTCAGAAATCAAAGAAGGACGAATCCGATCAAGCCATCTTGGAGATTTTTAAGAAAGTTCAAGTGAACATGCCCTTGATCGAGTGCATTACTCAAGTTCCCAAATATGCGAAATTCTTGAAGGAGTTATGTACCACAAGGAGACAAACAAGAGAGAAAGAAGTAGTAAAGATGAGTGAGACGGTTTCTGCCGTTCTCCAACGAAGAATGCCGCCCAAGCTCAAGGACCCAGGGAGTTTTTCTATCCCTTGCGTAATTGGTGACACTAAATTTGATAAAATCATGCTTGATTTGGGTGCATCAATTAATGTTATGCCATATAGTTTATATCTCTCCATGGACCTTGGCGAATTAAAGAAAGATAACGTAATTATCCAACTAGCTGATAGGTCCAACACGTATCCTAAGGGGTATGTGGAGGATGTTCTGGTTCAAGTTAACCATTTGATATTCCCTGCAGATTTTTACATCATAGATATGGAGGACGACTCCCATACAAGTTCAATTCCTATACTTTTAGGACGTCCTTTCATGAGAACAGCTAGGACCAAGATCGATGTGCATGCCGGCGCATTGACAATGGAATTTGACGGTGAAGTGATTGGCTTCAACATCTTTGAAGCAATGAGGTACCCCTTGTCCAAAATTAAACCATGTTACTCCATTGATATTGTTGATTCGTATGCGCAGCATCATTTAGACACATTGATCGATGACAAGTTGGAAGTTACCATCTCCCAAGGAGTTGGGTTCAATGTGAAGGGTGACAAGGTACCTATGGAAGATTTGGAGGCAGTTTGGGATGAATACGTACTAGAAACCGTTGCGGCCTTAGACCATGTTCCATTCACCCTACACAACGCACCATTCATCGGCCTCCCTGCTTCTACCACTAAGATGTTACCATCGGTAGAGAAGGCCCCTACCTTAGAGCTTAAGCCACTTCCCGACCATTTGAAATATGTGTACCTCGGAGATGATGAGACACTACCTGCAATTGTGTCCTCTAAGTTAGATAATGAACAAGAAAGAAGATTGGTGGAAGTGTTGAAGAGAAACAAGACGGCTATCGGATGGACTTTAGCCGATATCAAGGGAATTAGCCCTACCACTTGTGTCCACCGTATTTTGCTAGAAGAAGGAGCTAAGCCTACCCGTGAAGCCCAAAGACGCCTTCACCCGCCAATGATGAAGGTTGTACAAGATGAAGTGATCAAATTGCTAGATTGCGGAGTAATCTACCCCATATCAGATAGCAAATGGGTTTCACCTGTTCAAGTTGTTCCCAAGAAATCCGGAATAACCGTAGTGAAGAATGAGGAGAACGAGCTTGTACCCCAAAGACTTGTAACCGGTCACCGTGTTTGCATAGATTATAGGAAGCTCAACGCCACCACTAGGAAAGATCATTTCCCCTTGCCATTCATTGACCAAATGCTTGAACGGTTAGCCGGCCATGAGTTTTACTGCTTTCTAGATGGATATAGTGGGTACAACCAGATTTGCATCGCCCAAGAGGACCAAGAGAAGACGACGTTCACATGTCCGTTCGGTACATTTGCTTATCGTCGTATGCCATTCGGTTTATGCAACGCACCAGGTACATTTCAAAGATGCATGATGTCTATATTTTCGGATTACATTGAAAATAAAATTGAAGTTTTTATGGACGATTTCAGCGTTTTCGGTAAGAGCTTTGATTCTTGTTTGGAAAATTTAGAACTCATTTTGCAACGATGTGTTGACACAAATTTAGTTTTAAATTGGGAGAAATGCCATTTCATGGTAACTCAAGGTATTGTTTTAGGTCATATCATTTCGGCTAGAGGCATTGAAGTTGATAAGGCTAAGATTGATTTAATTCGTCACTTACCCTACCCCACAACCGTGAGGGAGATACGTTCGTTTCTTGGCCACGCAGGTTTTTACCGCAGGTTTATCAAGGATTTTTCTAAGATATCAAGGCCTCTATGCCGTTTGCTCCAAAAGGAAGTCGCCTTCGACTTTGACGACGAATGCAAGCTTGCGTTCGAAACATTGAAGGGATTGTTGACCTCGGCGCCCGTGATGACGCCCCCTGATTGGAATGAGCCCTTTGAGCTCATGTGTGACGCTTCGGATTATGCCATTGGCGCAGTGTTGGGACAGCGGAAGGACAAGAAGCCTTGTGCGATCTATTACGCATCACGAACTTTGAATGATGCCCAACTCAATTATTCCACAACAGAGAAGGAGCTTCTTGCCGTTGTGTTCGCTTTAGATAAGTTTCGCCAATACTTACTTCAATCTAAAGTAACTGTTTATACTGATCATGCAGCATTGAGGTATTTATTTGCAAAGAAAGACGCCAAGCCGAGACTCATCCGCTGGATTTTGCTACTCCAAGAATTCGACATCGAAATCAAGGACAAGAAAGGAAGTGACAACGTCGTTGCGGACCATCTTAGCCGGCTTGTGCGAGAAGAGGAAGCTTTACCTTTGACGGAAACGTTCCCCGATGAACAGCTTTTTGGAATCGAGGTAAGTGAACCATGGTATGCGGATATTGTGAATTACTTGGTCACTAGGACATTTCCAACTGACTTGCCTCGGTCACAAAGAGAAAAACTTAAGAAATGGTCTAGGTATTACATTTGGGATGAACCTTACCTTTGGAAAAGATGTGTAGATCAAATAATTAGGAGGTGTGTCCCTGAAAATGAGCATAAATCCATTCTTACCTTCTGCCATTCTGAAGTTTGTGGAGGTCATTTTGGATCTCGTCGAACTGCCCTCAAAATATTAGATGCTGGTTTCTTTTGGCCCACGATTTTCAAAGATGCATACATGTTTTGCATATCTTGTGATAGGTGCCAACGGTTAGGTAATTTAGGACCTAAAGATCAAATGCCTTTACAAAATTTTGTAACTGTTGAAATATTCGATGTATGGGGCATTGATTTTATGGGACCTTTTCCCGCATCTGATGGATTTTTATATATATTAGTGGCGGTTGATTATGTCTCAAAATGGGTGGAAGCAAAAGCCACCAAAACTAACGATTCTAAAGTGGTTGCAGATTTTCTCCGCACTAACATATTTTGTAGGTTCGGAATGCCAAGAGTGATTATAAGTGATGGAGGATCTCATTTCTGCAACCGTACCATCGCAGCATTGCTTAAGAAATACAATGTTACGCACAAGGTGTCCACCCCGTACCACCCTCAAACAAGTGGACAAGCCGAAATTTCGAACCGAGAGATCAAGCGGATTTTAGAGAAGACTGTAGGTCCTAACCGCAAGGATTGGAGCAAAAAGCTAGACGACGCTTTATGGGCCTACCGTACAGCCTACAAGACACCCATTGGGATGTCTCCATTTCGGCTAGTCTATGGAAAAGCATGCCACCTACCGGTGGAGTTGGAACACAAAGCTTGGTGGGCGGTAAAGGAATTTAACATGAATCTAAATGATGCCGGCCTTCATAGGAAGTTGCAGCTGAGCGAACTTGAGGAAATCCGAAATGAAGCCTTCGATAGTGCGTGGATTTACAAGGAGAAAACCAAAGCTTATCATGATAAGATGCTCCGTCGGAAATCGTTTGTTGTTGGACAAAAAGTCCTACTGTTTCATTCTAAACTCAAACTCTTTCCCGGTAAGTTACGTTCTCGTTGGATTGGCCCTTTTATTGTTACTCAAGTTTTTCCTCATGGTGCCATACAGATCAAGAGCACAAAGACCGGTGAACACTTTAAAGTGAATGGCCATCGGCTCAAGCCCTACTATGAGCCGTATGAACCAAATGCGGAGGAAGTACCCCTCTATGAGACACCGAATACAAATTGAGGTACTACCGTCTAGCCAATGGACGTAAAACGAAGCACTCAATGGGAGGTAACCCATTTTCAACAAGAAGATATGGAGGAGCCGTCAACGCAGATTTGTTTTCCTTATTCCCTTTCTTCTTGTTTCAATTTATTTGTTTATTTGCTTTATTTTTGAGTCGTAGCTCCCAACTTCATGTTTACCTCTATACTTTATTTTATGAACATTGAGGACAATGTAGAGTTTAAGTGTGGGGGAGGGATTTACATTGTTTTATTGCTTTGAGTCAAATTATCGAAAAACCCAAAAATATTTTAAAATTTTCGAGTCTTTATTTTTGTTTTGAGTCTTAGGAGCCCTTAACAGTCTATGACGAAATTATTCTCTGAAATAATGGACGAAATGATCACAAGATTGAGTTGATTTCTAACTGATATTCTGCGGTTAATTGAAATAAATGGAAATCATACGATTTGTAGTGGATATGGTTTGTAAACATTGGTACAGATTTTGAGCATGGTAGGACAAGTGTGATTCATATGACCCTATTGTGAGCTTTTGAGCCTTATATATGTGCCATTTTTGTTGAGCGATCATTGAAAAAATTCTTAATTCGTTTTCTTGGCTTAATTTTTGCAAACCTCATTATTCTTTCATGTCGATTTACTCACCATAGCTTTTAATGGACTAGAGATTACTAGAACTCATTCTTGTGGATTTTCAAAGCTTTTATTCATAAACTACCCTGATGATGGAAGGGATTAAATGGACTTTTTAGGATAAACACCATTGCCAAATGAGCTTGTGTCCCTATTTGTGTGCGCTGCACACCCCTTAGATTTAACCCCTTTGAGCCTACATTAAGCTTTTTCTTTCATCACCCATGATTTTTACCTTGAGCTCAGTACAGTATTTCTCTACCCTTGTCCTTTGGGCCTAGTAGAGCATTTTGTGTGAAGATTGCTGGAAGTAATGATCAGAAACAAGTGTGGGGGAAATGACTTGTCCTTGTGTAAAAGAAAATGCCATGAAAATAAAAAGAAAAGAGAAAAAATTTTGGCAGAAAAAGAAGAAATCTGGACATTGTCTTTATATTGTGAAATGGGAGGCCTAAAAACAAAATTATTTGGCCTTTGTCCTTTTTTATGAAGTTATAAGGAGGTTAGAATGACGAAGGGCCCAAAAAGATGATATCTGGCCCTCAATTTCGGAGACATAAGGTGTGCTTGATTGCTCTGCTAGGTCTTTAGGAATTTTGTGATTCCTCATCCTTCAATTCATACCCCTAGCTTAGCCATGTTACATAACCCTAAAGTCCTTTATGATCTGTGAGATGGGTTAAACTTGATCTGTGGAGTCTATTCCAAGAATTGAGCATATGGTTTGGGTCCATTTGTGTGAGTAATTGATTCCTTCATGAGGTTTATTTATTTATTATTTAACATGTGCTTTTTGTTCATATAAATGCAAGCATTATGAATGCCTCAAAATATTTTCTCTTGCATACATTTGAGTGATTGAGCCAGAAAATCTGAGTGAAAAATCGAGTGCATACCTTGTGAGGATGGATCACTACTTGTTTGAAACATGCTGAGCTATAACCATCACCATTGTTCTTCCAAGTCCTACTAATATATGTGATCTATGCATGGCAATTAGCTTTGGAATGTTTTGGAATGATTCTTTATTAAGTGCTAATTTTGAAGCCATGAGATAAGAGATGCTGAGACAAATGTTAAGGGCATTAGAGTTGTTTTTATTTATTTTGTCGATTGGTTTTGTTAAGGGACTAGCAAAAGCTAAGTGTGGGGGAGTTGATAGAGGCATAAAATGCCGTGTTTATAATGTGTTTCCTACCCTATTTAGCTACGTTATTACCTTAACTTTATCATTTTTGACTTGTTTTATTTATTAGAGGCTTAGTGAGCATTATTTACGAAAAGGATGTTAAAAGAGGAAATTTAATAGAAAACCTAGTTGTTTCGAGAATCCTACTTCAACTAGGAAACGTTGAGTCATAAAATCAAATCCTATTCGGACCAGGAAACCTCTAAGTCGCATAAACCCAAACCTAAGTGGATTTGGGCCGATTGCATGATCCATTTAAACCTCAAAACCCTATGGATTCGGCTAGGCATTCTTGGCCGATTTCTTGGAGTCCAAATGGACTATCTTTGCCGATTTTTAGGGTGGTAATTCAAGGAGTTTTGCTTCATCAAAATCTCTATTTATTGAGGGGAATATTCTGATTTTATTTATCCTAATTCCTATTGGATTGAACATGTCATTATGCTTATTTGTAGGATTGCTATTGGATGAAAAACCCTACAACAATAAAATCGGCAGCTTTACAAGGAGAAGGATTCTTTGCCGATTTTTCCTTGGTAATTAAACCATGCATTCGGTCATCATTCAAGCTACATACGAAGGAGTGGTGCACAAGAATTCTAGAGATTTCCATGGAGATAATTTCCAGATTTTATGTGCAATTAATTGGAGCCATTGGATCAAAAATAAATCAAGGGTGGAGAGCAAAATTAGGTTCGGCCTAGACTCTATATAAGGGGCTGTTTCTCTACAGAAAAATCATCATTCATTCTCACAAAAACCCTAGAGAAATAGCTTCCTTTGCCGCAGCCCTCTCCCCTCCTTTGCCGAGTTCTCTCTCCTTGCCAAAGCCTTGGTGATTTTCACCCTTGCGTCGCAACCTTGGAGAAGAAGGAACCTTGAAGCCGCGCACCTCTTGCTCATCCTCAAGCTTCTTGAAGATCGTCAAAGTGTAAACTATGCCTCTATCTTTGTTTAGTTTTCTTTACAATTTTAAAGACATGGATTCGGTGTTCATCATTGGTGTTGGATGTTTGTTGCGATTGTTTTGTTATTAGTAAATTCTTTTCTTAGTTAAGCATGTTGATGTTTTGTTTATGATGTTTTAGTATTTTGTTCTTGTCGATTTATGCTTTAGGAAGGAAGCGTTTCTGTTTTAGTAGCTATATAGTTAGAATGCATGCTAACTACCGTCAGAAATTCATGCTAAGCCGCGTAGGTAAGTATGGATCGTAAGTGATGGAAGCCATGTCGTAGTGGCTGGAAACGTGGACTACAATGATTTAATGCGGTGACGTTCACGGCAGTGGTCGTGTTCAATCTCGTTCTTTATCTTAATGATTCATGTAGACGTTCTCATGAAATTCTTAGTTCTAGACGTTCTGTGCTAAGTACACTTAAGAAGAACAATAAGATGCGAAGACCTCGTAGGCTCGTGTTTTGAGATTGTTTCTAGATTATAATTTCGACAAGTTTCACTTTACTAAGATTGAAGCATGATATTAATGTGTGGTCGAGATCTGAGTTTCTCTCTTTGGCTATGTGTTGAATGGATTGATCAATTGTACATATTTAATATTTATTTTCTGTTTTGTAGGAATTTAGAACCAAACTCTCTAAACCCCCGTTTATCTTTGTATATATGTAAATAATTGTTTATAGTTCTAATCTTTTTATTACTAAATGCAAGAGCGCCCTATAAGTCCCCGGCCTTTCGACCCCTTACTTATCATATGCTATATACTACAAAAAGGGTTTTAAATTGTACGATTGCCCCGGTGTTTTCGGTGCACGTCATAAGGTTGCTGAAAATATTATCCCTCCCATGAAGGAGAACGGTGAGCATGATTTGGTGGCAGACATTTGCAAGGAGTCACAAAAACAGAACTTTAGTCTCAACACCCCAATAACATTGGACAGCAGTGGAAAGCACCGAATCTGTGGGGAAATCCCTGCAAACAAGGTAACATGTTAAAACATTCCTAGTTACCAAAATGGCATTAGCGATATATGACCTATTGATGCTGAACCGTTTTACAGGTTGACCATTTGGCAGATAAGAGGGAGATGGACAAAGGAAATGAAAAAAGTGACACAATGGAAGAGGCTAGACGTAGAAACAGAAACAAGAATTTTCCTTTGATCAGAAAGATATCACGGAAGGATTTTAAGGTCTTAATGTTCTTATTTGGGAAACCAAGGAAAGGAGGACATGAGTCTAGGTCAGTAAAGACATTATAAGTTTTGTGACCTGTATTTAGGATTTTCAGTTGGTCATTCAATGTTATATGAAGCTTCTGTGCTTCTGTTTTCAATAATTTATTTGAGCTTTGGTTGATATTGTGACCGCAGAAGAGCATTATTGTTTTTGACCAGTGCATTTGATTAATACAGGGAAGAAGTTGCCCGCAGTGGGGATTTTGGGGTGTCCCTTGAGGATATCCAATGTCTTTGCCTGACCGTCTCAATTTCTTCGAAGGTATGCGAATGAATTGTCCGTGCCAATTTTTTCAAAGCTAGTATTGCACATACATTATATGGCTGTAATCTTAACTATGTGAGATGACTGGAAATGATTCAGGTCATAAACATTTGGGCGGCGTACTTGTGTCAGACCAACTCTGTCTCATGGTTCTTGCCTACTTTCTTTGGGGTATAAAGAAATCACATTGGGAATAATAACTCTGCTATTGTACCTAGATGCAAACAATGTTAATAATGAATGCTATGTTCATGAATAGGAACAAGCCAGGTTAAATGATGATCCATCTGTTGTCCCTGTTTTAGTGGCATCAACAATTGTTCATTGTCGGCTACAGAGGTTCCATAGGCAATTAAAGCATTGTGTTCAGGTAATTAAGGGTTAATTCATCACATTGATATTATGTTGCTCGTCATGTGTATAATTTCATGTGCTTTTGCAGATTTTCATCCTGTTGCTTGATGAAATCACAAACCATTGGTTTTTGTTGGTTATGAAACTAAAGGAGAAAATTACCGAGTTGTGGGATTTTGTGTTCGAATTGACATCATTGAATAGACGAATTGAGATAGCAAGAGCCATCGTAAGGCCTTTGTTAGTAATTGTCGGATTTCGGTTGCGTTTATTTGCTAACTTTTCTTATATTTTGTTGGATTTAGATGCTTCTGCTGCAGACGGTGTTTGCAAGTGCAATGTCAAAGTCCTCCGATGTTTATTACAATTTTCCCTCCTTTCGCCTCTCATACCACATACAACAAATATGACAGTGGGATCTACGTCATGATGCAAATGAAATGTTTTTCTTGATATATAATTATTTTACTGTACGAGTCTTTGTTGAAATAAAAGTGCTATAATTGATAACTTTTGTTACAACATAATAAAAGTGTTATGCATTTCCTTTTATTTTGGATTACTGATCAGTACACGTTTTTTTGGAAATAAACTATCTGTAGACCTATTGAGATATGACTATTTCAAAAGCAAAACCATATCATTATTGAGAACATGTTGTTTGAGCCAAGTATGGGAGAATGTTTTGATCTTCAAGGACCATAATTTGATGGTTTTGTATGAAGCTGTATAACATCTAAAAGAAGAAAAAAGTGAGACAGCAATGCAAATGGTTTGGTATAGGAGAATGATATGGTTTTAGTATACGATACAAATATGGTTCTGTACGATAATGATATGGTTTAGTATGGGAGAATTTTCTTTAATATAGGATTTCTGGGAGTAAGGCCTCTCCTTAGATGTTATGAGTTTTTTTTTTATGTTTTCTTTCAGGTGTTTCTTGACAAATTCATCTTTCATTCAGGAGTGAGGCCTCGCTTGGAGTTCATATAAATAGGCAAGTGATTTCTGGTGCTAGCAATTAATTGTTGTCTATATTGTTTCATGCACTCTCTATGCTCAAACAGAATCATACTGTATGGATTCAGTATTTGATTTTGTGACAACATCAACCCTTCTCTTCTTCCATTGCTTTAACAGCATGTACGGATGGCTAAAGTCTTTAGCTGATTTTGACGAATTTTGTGCAAAAACCCAAACACTTTGATCGCTATATTTTTGCACAAGTGAGCTGAAGATCGTTGAAGGAGGATGGAACAAGTTGATTTATATTTTGCAACCATATAGTTTATATAGCAATTGCAGCTTATGAATTAAATGGATATTCTCTATCTTTTGTATGAACCTATGATCAAGTTGTTTTGCTGTTTATCGTTTGAAAATAAATCTTTTCTTTTTCACCCTCATGAACTCATGAACTCTAGCCCGCAGCGACGCTCGGGTTAGCAACTAGTGTGTGTACACACACCATTTACTATATTACTATTCATTGTCGTACTGACAGGAACAGTTTAGGCACAGGGCCTTTCCGTTTTTTGCCCCTGGTTTGGGTATGGGTAATTCCGTTTCTGCCCTTGTTCAACTTCTCTCAGTCTCTAGAAACCCAGACCAGAAGATAAATCTGCACTCTCTCCCTTCTCATTCTCTCCTAGAAGAATCCAGACTCTTTCTCGAAATCTTCTATAGCTTGTTGTTTGGCATGTTCTTTTCTTTCGCTTTCTGTGGTTCCACAGATTCTTCTTTTTCCCTCAAGATCGACAGCGCCCTTTTCTTCCACCCTTCGAAAACGAAAATCGCTTCCTTAGCTCTTTCTGCTCTTTCTTATTTGTTCAAATTTATCCAATTATACTGAAAAGAAATCTAAGATCTTTGAGAGATTAGACTCGAGGTAAGCTTCTTATATGTTTCACTGGTTTTAATTTGCTTTGGGTGATGTAAATGAGTTTGGGAATTCCCAGTTTGGTAAGAATACTGGTTCTGTTTTCCTCCTGTTTTAATGCAGAAATTAGCTGGGTTCAATAAGCAATTTCAAACCTTAACTAAGGTTTTGAATCAATTGTGAGTGGTGTAATATCATAATTGAAGCTGGGTATTTGGATTTGAAGCTGAGAAAGAAGTAATCGATTTCAATTCGATTGATTTTTTTCTTTTCACTTTCGTTTAATCAATCAAAGCTTCATATGGTTGGTTTTTGTGTATTGTGGTTTAATTTGCAATGCTTTGTCACTTCTTCACATATCCTAGAATGGTGCTTTAAACACTCGCGTGCTATAAGGACTCAACTCAGAGCAAGTTGAAGATGGAACGTACTACCTCTGCTGTTCATTATTTTTTTATGAGCTATAGGTTTGCTCTGGGTTGCTAAACTAAATGATTTTGTGTTGCTCAATTCATCGTTTTCAAATGGATATATGATTAATTTGAGGAGGTATACATTCATTTCTTTATTTCATTGCATGTAATTTTGTTACATTTGTTTTCAGTTTTCTCGGGGTGCTTTAGAAAATGATGGAATGCTTATGCAATCTTTGGACAAGATCAATTTGCAAGTCTGTTGAATTTGCTCTTGAGCAAACAAAGAGACCTTATACTTGACTGCTTTTGATCATTTGTTTTCACATGGAATGCTTATGCAATCTTTGGACAAGTTGAATTTGCTCTTGAGCAAACACAGAGACTAAGCTATACTTGACTACTTTTGATCATTTGTTTTCACACCTTTTGTTGGATATATGAAATTACCTTTTTGTGGTGTTATAGGGGCTGCAATCTGCAGTGGTGAAGCAAGTTGAGATTGCTAATTCGTTGGAGAATGTAGATGAGTCCAGATTTCATGTAAGTTTGCCTCCGCACAAACTTTTTCTTCTCATCATTTCCCAACCACAATATAATGCAGTGTTACAGTTCACACACCACTTTTTAGAATTTTAGCATTGTTGAGCCATAATCTGAGATGTATATGGATATATTCTATGCAGCGAGACTGTTCTCTTCAAAAGGTAACCGTAGAGGGTTACCCACCCATGTCTTGGAACTGTCCTTGCCAAGAGAGAAAATTGTAAGTTTCATTGCATCTTTATGGATCAGAAAAGATATGATCAACTTTTGTCCTGCATTACTCGAATATTACAGGTCTCTACTGAGAAAAGTGAAAGCTCAGTTTGTTGAAGAAGAATGAGAAGCTTGATATATGGGATTCTGTCTTTTTGGACCAAGCTTGATTGGCATTTATGTTATCTTAGATTTTGTTTGAGGTAAAATCTTTAGTCTGTTGAATTGTAGCTTGGTTCTTTCTTCAAGTTTAGTTTTGCTTATTGACAAAAATTGGTTCTTTGTGTTTGGCATTGTGCAGCTTTGCAGTGCATTTTAGATTATTGGGTGGTTTGAGTCTTCTTGATAGCTACAAGAGTGATCCATATAGCATGACTACGATATTGGATATCTGTCAGGACCTTAAGGTGAGTTTAGGTGCCTATTGTCTCCTTACCTGTTGTCTGTTGCAATTGTTTATGTATAGTATTTTGTATAGTATTCCAAAATCTTATACTTACATAACTATGAAGTTAATTACATAACTATGAAGTTAATGATATATGTACAAATATATGATCTATCTTCGGCAATATCATTTCCTCTTCTTTCTTACATAACTATGAAGTTAATTACATAACTATGAAGTTAATTATTTGTGTACAAATATATGATCTATCTTCGGCAATATCTTTTCCTTTTCTTTTTTTTCTCAGATTTCCTGAGGTAAGTTAAATGCTTTATGACATTCATTTTCTTTGTTTTTGATTTTAATAAGTGAATTTTATAGATCATACCATAAGAACATGTTCAATCTCAATTTTGTTTGTTACAGTTGTGTCTTGATTTATAGAGATTTACCAATTTTTAGCAAAAAAGGTATTATAGATCATACCAGAACACCTTTCGACATATTCTTCTTCTTCGTCTTCACCACATTATAAGAAGCTAATTAATGCTATAATGCATTAGTTGTTCTTCTTCTTCTTCTTCTTCACCACATTATAAGAAGCTAATTAATGCTATAATACATTAGTTGATGGGTTTAGCCTATGGCTTTATACACTAAATGTCTCATGTACATTCCAATTGGCATACTCTGTAACTGATTAACTAACTAGAGATTTGGTTATTATTTTAAAAATGGCAGTTTGGTGACTCATCTGTCCATTTCCATGACAGTGTAGGGATGTCTTTAGCTGGTTATTGGTATTAGTGTTAATACCTTGAGCTATTTGTAATAGTCGTGTCAAATTATTTGTCTGCTTAACTCTTCCAAATTATTTCCACCTTGCTTTTTTGTGATCTAAACTCTTGCTGAATAAACAAAAACGCAGTCTACAGGGTCAGCGTGGGATGAACTGAAGCATAGTAGGCAAGCCTAGGATACCTGGTATCTTTTGAATCTTATCTTAACCATTGCTTTCTAATTACAACAACAATAGTGAAATATCTATGATAAAGTTGTCCTGAAATTTACATTTTCTTTTCCGGTCACATTCAAAACCGCAAAGAAACACTTGATAAAAGTGACAATGACCTGTGCCCAGTAAGTATGTGTAATCTAGGAATAAGTAGATATGTTGCATGTTGTTGTGGGTAACTGTCCATGAAAGTACTTTGGTTGCTATGTTGCATTTTTCTTAGAATTGCATGTTTGGAGACCTTCTATTTATTGCAACATTACAGCCTTTCAGGCCTTCTTTTTATGGCATCCTGATGTATTGAAGAGTTCTTTGGTTATTGTACTTGAATTCCTCAAATATCGCATTTTACCTTTCTCTGTCATTTATTAGCCTGATAGAGATAGAGCTGACATTTGAAATTACTGAAGCAAATTCAATATATAGTGCAATTATTCAATCATTTTCCTCATGTTTATATTTTGTACTCTCTTGAGTTTAGCCCTATAAAGAACTCTCTTTTTTCGAGTCAATTCCGTGAAGTAGAGAAGTAGATTTTTAATTTTCATATCCTGCTCTCCTGTCTCCTCAACTCTGGTCATAATTTTCTTTTGATCTTGACACTGGGATTTTCAATGTTGTCTTTTGGTTTGCTGTGTAGGAGAAATCTTCTGGAGACGGAAGAGGCCTGTACTATAAGGCTTATTTAATATTCTATACCCGACTATACTACCTCTGGAATGAGAATTTGATAATTGAAGGAACCACTCACTTCGTTTTTTGCTTCATAGTTTCAGTGTAAATTCTTCTATAACTTTGAAGATGGTGTAACACTGATGGTGGAAAATTTTAATAGAAATTGAAATGTGTTTTCAACTATACTATTGGTTTGTTAAGGTGATTTCAGGTTGCAAAAAGATATTTGGAGCAACTTCAAGTTTCAGAGAGATTTGCAGAGTCAACTGCCTACGTGTGCAGAATTACAGCCTTAGATTTTGTAAACCTAGGTAGAGGCCGACACTGAAGTCGAGAAGGATCTTGGTGTTGAGAAGTAGTTTGTAAAGACCACAAGGAGATGACTGGAATTCTTAAATAGAAGAAACTGCAGACTCGGGAGAGAAAGATTGCCTTCGACAGAGAAAGTATATGCAGTAGTTTCCAGCCAAGACAAATGATGAAATCATTATGCTTTACACTTTCACGAAATGAATGCAGGACAAAATCTAGCCGACTGACAGCAACCATTGACGCACACCGAAACCGGGATCCGAAAATTAAGAACATTTTTTGGCAATCGTAGTATAAGGCAAATAAGGTTCGATCATTCCGGAGATTAAGGGTGCTCTTGTAACAATGGTTATGCAAAAAGTCAATAGCTAACAACAAAAATATATAAAGTATTTATTTATAAATATACATATGATAAAAAAGGGGGGTTCGAGAGTTTGATTCTAACGTTTTTGTTAAAACAGAAATAAACTATATACAAGTGATCGATTCATTCAATATATCCATCGGAGAGAAACTTATATTTTGATCACACATCAAAGTTCACGTTTCAACCTTAGCAATCCGATAACATGTCAATTCAGAGAACTAGAAACAATCTCAAAACACAAGCCTACGAGTTCATGCATTTTATAGTTCTACTTATCCCTAGCACAAAACGTCTAGAACTAGGATCTCTCATGCAATGTTGCTATCAGCGTATCTGTCTACACTTAACATTAGTCTTTAAAATCTATAGAACGAGATTGAACACAATTATATCATGAATGTCATAACAGGGAATTGCATAGTATACGAATTTAGCTATATTTGTGACATAGCTTCCAGCACTAGAGATCTACACTTACCTACAAGGCTTAGCATAAATCATGGCATTAGTTAGCATGTATTCTAACATAGGTATATCAAACAACAACGCATACTTTCTAACCTATGAGTTGACAAGATCAGACAGCTAAAAATATCATGAACGAAACTTCAACATGCTTTATTAAAATTCTGAATTTACTAACAATATAACCATCGAAACAACATCCAAATCCAATATTTGAAAACCCAAAACATGTTTCTGAAAATTGTAAAGGAAAACTAAATAAAAACAGAGGTATGGTTACACTTTTATCGGTCTTCAAGAAGGTTGTAGACGTCTAGAAAGTACTCCGGCTTCAAAGCTTCAAGGCTTCAATGTCGCTGCTCTTGTGGAACGTCTGACAAGGCTTTGGCAAGGGAAGAAGAAACTTGATAAAGGAGAGGCAAAGGCTGCTCAATAGAGCTAAAGTGTCTCCCTGACTTTTTCCTGAATGAATGATGATAATTGTGAAGTAGAGAACCTCTATTTATACTGAACACCTTGGTGAAACTTTTCTTCAAAAATGATGTGGGACTAGGTGGACAAGGTTGACTTTTCTTCTTTAGGTGCACATGTTTGACTTTTCTCCTTCCTTTTTAGACTTGGAATGCTTAGGTTTTCCGCATTTTTCTCTTATTTTCGTGATTTTGTCTTTTTTTCTCAATTAAGCTCCATATGCCTATAATATAACAAAACATGTTAGAAATAACATTATTATGAGAATAACATAGTTAAATAGGGCCTAACACATTATAACCATGTTTAGTAGATAATACTATGTGTTTTACACCTTCATGAAATAAATGCAGGACAAAATCTAGTCGACTGAAAGCAACCATTTTTAGTAGAGATATTGGTATGTGTTTCAAAATGTTATGTATATGCAAAGACAATGCATCCTTTAAATAAATGAACATTTTCTAAATTTAATCCAAGCCCCAACACCCGTAACAAAGCGCGGGCACATATTTAGTCCCAACTAAAGAGAAAATTTCTTATATTTTATTCAGATTAAGGGTATTACAACGAAATGCGGCTGAGCATGAAATACGAGGGGAGGTTTCAGCTTTTGTAAGGCATCAATTTATATCTTCCAATGTACGGTACTTACCAAGGTAATATCGACGACTAGAAGCTTCTTCTTAAGATGTTGAATCAATTGGAGAGTATTCTTAGTAACAGCGGTCTGCTTGCACTTGTTGGAGTATGGGATTTTGTGCAGTTGACTTTTTTGGCCTGTCCGCATGGGATTGTTGTATTTCGCCTCAGCTTTCTCTTTTTCCATTGGCGCCTTAATTGTGAAATTTTTCCTTTTCATCAATGGGTTCACTGCAGGGCTAGATGACTCAAATGTTGGAGATGAGAGATCTTACATGTCTATATTGGAAAAGTGATAAATAAAATATAATTTATAAGTGGGTAGATCATTCCAATTGTACTGAGACCTTTTGTGATTAAAACTCAATACCTTAAATGTGGTTAAGTTAGGACAATATCAATACTAGGATGATCCACGAGCCACACTTGTCGTTATTTGATATGGTATCAAAACGAGTCCCTCTCCAGTTGCGTCTCCACGAGCCCATGTTGGTTCTTTCAGGGGTTATGACCTGGTTTGGTTCTTTCAAGTTTAGGGTTCTTTCAGTTGTCATGGGGTGTTTGAGGTTCTTTCAGTTGTCATGGGGTTTGTGTTCAGTTTGTTAATCAGTTTCATGTGCATACCTAAAAGTAGGTTGCACGTAAGAGGAGTATTGGAAAGGAGAGATCCCCACATTAGAAAAATGACAAATAAAATATAACTTATAAATGGGTGGATCATTTTTAATTATATCGAGACCTTTTATGATTTAAATCTAACATTTTAAATGTGGTTAAGTTGGGGACAATATCGGTACTAGGATGATCCACGGGTCACGCTTGTCGCTATTTGATATCAGAATCAGTATGGGCTGACCCCTCTTGTCCAGTTTCTTTCCCCCAAAAAACACTTCTTTCACGGCAGCAGTAGGTT